>CM077016.1:43483435-44733435 GCA_039090855.1 Macrothele yani | reverse complement strand
CTGTATAAGTTAATCAGAACTACAAGCCATCATCGAGATCTGTCGTTTCTACCAGCAGATACCATTCGTGTTAATTTTTTCACTTTTTTTCAACTTCATAACTCTTTTTTTAGTAAAAAAAAAAAAAAAAAAAAGCTTTATAAATTATTATATTCAAATGGATTCCTGCGTGATCGAGTGGTCTTCGGAGTGAGCTTCTGGTTAGTCTTAACAAACAGGCAGGGGTTCTCCTATTTTAACGATCCATACTTTTCGCGTAATTCAACGAGGAGCTGGTAGAGTAGGATTAAAGTGGAAATTAATTGCTCCAAGTACCTGTACAAGAAGAAAGCATTCATAATCATAAAAGTATTTCAGTTGTGAGTAAATCAAAACAATAAACTCTTTAGACAAACAGTTGCGACAAAATAAATAGGAGACCACACAGTTTCAACAGTCAATATCCTATCATCTTAGTAATTAACTTCTTCAATAATTTCTTGTTATAAAAATTTGTTGTGTATATACCTACGTAGTATGTAGTGCATATTTTGAGCTCCCAGTATGTTTTTATACTGGCACCAAAGTTATATGCCCATCATGAAGGAATTACTCCTTTTTCAAAGAGCACGAAAAGTACCGTGGACATCTGCAGTAATTCTATTTCTGTGCTCGCGTCAATTTTAGTGTTACCGTATTTTTCTACTAGGCGTGACTACAATAATGATATACATTTCAGTTCTCAAGTGTGCTTTACATGACACCAGAAAAAAATTGCATGGCGAAGCAATAAGATGAAAGAGTGCCAGACCCTAAAGTCAACAATAGTTTGCCAAGTTGGCTAATATGTAGAAAATGAGTGTTTCAGAAAACAGAGTAATGAATGCAATTGTACAATGGAAAGGAAGTGAAGAGCAAAATCATTAGGATAGATAGTTTGCCTGTGATATTGCTGTTAGCACAGATAAATTGCTTGAAATCTTGTGACGTATTTACGTATTTTAAGTTCTCCATTTTGTTTACTGTCTGTTATGTGAATTTTGGTTACCTCTCGCGCTATACTTTTTGAACTTAACGTCATGTCTGAACTCCCAAGTTTTTTTGTTCTTTGTGGCAACACTGGCAGTCAACCAGAGGTCAGGCAACGAATAAAAACAAGATGTATGAAATCAAGTGTGCGTTAGGTGACGTAATTTCGACTGTTCAACTTTGTTAAATTCAATGTGCTATATTTTTTATTTCACAAAACTTTAACTTAGCCGACGTTGTTGTGTTTGTTAAAAGTTTTTTCGTTAATAGCCTGCTAACCTGTTTCAAGATGTTATTCATTTAATCAACGTGTTAGTTCTTGTTTTTTAATGAATGCATTTTCGCTTTGCTGATGTAGTTACGTTGGACATTTCTCCTAAGTCTTTTGTGTTATTATTTTCGTTAGTATGTTGCTTAAAACATTAGAGAATAGTTACAATCTTACAATCTTTGTTGCCATTTATATGAAGACTGTGTGTCCTTTCTTCGAAGAAATAAATGCGGTGATGTAGCAATAATAATTTTAAGAAAATAGAAAATTTCGCAGTTCTTTCTGTTTTGTGTGTCAAAAGGACACCTGAAAGAACAGTTAAAGTGGTTCTTGAGAGATGTGCATTCATTAAGTAACACTCATGCACACACACACCGTCAAGTACAAATGCGGGTTACTGGCGCTCAGTAAACTTTAAGCCTACCAGATTTATGCCTTATATTCTGGTACATTTTTTATTGTACACTGGTGTCCAAAATTAAAGTCCGGAAGGCATTCGCTGGGGTAAAAGAAAAACACGTAACAGCGGGTTGAAACTTTGTCATGTAAAGAGACACAATCATGAGGGTAATAAATATTTTATAACAAATAAATATGTACACATTTCGAGTGTACAGGGTCACATCCGCAAATGTCACCAAAGTGAGATGTAAGAATGTAAAGTAAAAATTTCTTAGTAAGGAATGTGAGCACCTCGTACGGACAGAAAGTTCTGATAACGACGATACACTCTCATCACCAGTTTGTTGATGAACTCTAGAGCCAAAGAATTGCATTTCTTGATGAGAGTGGTGCGTAGCTCTGGAAGGGCTGACGAGCGATTACTTGACGTCCCAGAGTATCCCAGGCATGCTCTACAGGGTTCAAGTCCGGTGACATGGCTGGTTACCCCATTCGCCGAATATACTCGTTCTGCAGGAAATCATCGACAAGCTGAGCTCTGTACGTGAGAGCGTTATCATCCATTAAAAAGAACTGAGGGCCAGCAGCTACCCCAAAAAGGTCTGACACAGGGCTCTAGGATCTCGTTCCTATAGCGCCCAGCATTCACTTTGTCGCGTGCAAATACGTAGAGTGGTGTGCGGCCGTTGAACATAATGCAACCCCACACGAGCAGACCATCGCCTCCGAATGAGTCTCGTTCGCGGACGTCTATAGGATCATTTACGGTTCCCTGTTCCCGATATAGATGAAATGCGGACAAGAATCTCTTTGTAGATTGAATCTCGACTCGTCTGTAAAAATAACACCAATCCACTCGTTTGGTTTTCAGGAACGATATTTCCTGCATCACTTAAAGCGAGTTCTCCTGTGAGATGAGGTTAGGGAGACACAAACCATGGGTCTCTTGGCATAAAGGCAAATTTCCTTGTCTTCGATGTATTGTTTGCCTTGATAACGTAATCCCAGTGGCAGTACGGAACTCCGAAGACAATTGCAGGGCTGTATAGGACTTATGACTCCATGCGGTTAAAGCGACATAACGGTCATAAGGTGTCGTAGGCCTTGGACGACCTTGACCATGTTTCTGGTCAAGGTCACAATCGCTGCCATAATTGTGAATCCATTTTATGGTGGATATTAAAGTTCCTTGCGACCTGGGCCAGAGAGTGGCCTGCTTCTTGTCGCCCTATCGCTCTCCACCGTACAGCGTCGGATACACATGTATGAGACATAAGGAAAGCATTCGCAGCCACCGGAACGCTTCGCACACGCGCTGTTAATGAAAAATGCCACTGCCGTTCCCATTGGCTTTAAGCATGTAATTCAATTTACATATTGGACAGCATTTTTCTCACTGATATGCAAATTTCGCCACGGGCATTTGTTTTTCGTGCCCATGTGTCTTATGGATATCGTCGAGAGCGTTGGATTATTTGCCATTATTGCTTTCCGGACTTTAATTTTGGACACCAGTCTAGGTCCCGTGTGTTTCAAGGCATTTAATCCACTATTTTTCATTTCTGTGTTTAACGACCTGCATCAGTATCTACGGCTATGAACGGTCGACTCATTCCCAATTTAGAGCCACTGGTACCACGGAAGTGATAAAACCTGCTCCGGAGCGAGAAACAAAACAGCCATATATTCCCCAGGGATCGTTGAACACACTTGCAGCTGTGCCAGACTTTTGTAAAAAACGGTTCTTCATAATTCTGTAAGCCCACGACTCCTCTGGCATCTTGTAGATATAAACCACAACTAACTACGACTCTCTTTGGTATCTTTCTTTATGGGCCTGGAACGAGTTCCACCGTGTCAGATACAATGAACTTCCTAAGGAGTAAAGGAAACGGTGCACAAACAGCCCCAATTGTCGAGTTGTTTGACCCTCCAGCTTCTGATCATTCTTCCGAGATGAGCACGAGATCGAGGCATGGGTGGTGGTGTTTTTGTCTGATGGCGCTGGCTCTTCCTTGGAACCAGTGGCCCTAAGTTACTGATGAGAGATGCTTAAAGCCCTGAGAGTTGCTCATGGTGGTCGTTAAACCCGGAATCAAACAACGAAACAAAATCAAGTAAAATATGATATAATTTCTCCATATTGATTGTAGCTGCAAACTCGTGAATCCTGGCCAGCGAAATTCCTACTTTCGTTGAAAATTAAGTCACTGCTCCGTACGTTCTTTGTTTCCCGCCATCAGGGTCTAACGTAAAAAAATCAACTTCTGAGTTCCAACAACTGGTAGTAGTCGTCCGAGATTGACACTGGTTCAAGTACCGGATGAGCCGTAGGTGGTGTGTTAGTCTTATGGCGCTGTCTCTCTCTGTTCCCTGGAACCAGTTACCCCAAATTAGGGTCATGCGACGGATTATATCCCTTAGAGTTGCTCGTGGTAGTCGTCAAGCCCGATACAAAAGAAGAAAAATTCCTGATACATCCAGTAAATCGTTCTCCAATTTCTCGTTGGAATTTTGTCCAAGGCTGGGTTTAGGTACAGCCACCTGAGCTAGGACGGCCTATGGGTCATGTATTGGGGGGGTGAAGGTAGATGATGGCCTAATTTGTGTGGAGGGGTTTGTACCCCATTGCAGGCGGCTTAGGGTGCTTTCCGGAGAAAAGCGGATGTTTTGCTGCTCATACCATCCAACCCGCAGCCTGATTCTCCAACCTCAGGAATATCTGCGGCCCGCTGATGATGCATCCAGTGGTGTAGCCTCGGGGCTTTTATACTTCCAACTCATGATGTAATATTAGCATACACCGTGAACATCTATTCGTTATGGAAAATACTTGGACGTAAGACTCACTGTACCATCTCCATATATAAGTACGTATACGCCACACATTCGAGGGTGTGCATTTGTGTGGTGAGAAAGGTTAATATTAAGCATAACAGTAGTCCAGTTTCTAAGCACGTTTATAAATCGTACCCGTACTAACAAATCCTGAAGATTTCTAAAGTGCCTTCGGACATATGCATTCCTATGGGTTTACGCGGTTTTGTGTATGTACAATTCATGTGAACGTATGCGCCTTTGTGCGTATTTATACATGATTTCATGTGCTCAGATGTTGGATGTGTATGAGCGTCTGGATTTTTAAAATCTTCGTATCTAAAATCACTGGAGTAGCGCGTTTGATAGAACGTTTCTCTCTAATCTCTTTCGAAAAGAAGGCTTAGCATTTCAGGTTAGGTTCGATAAACGGCACACCGTTTATCAAACCTACTAAATTCAATAGTACAAACTTCGTCCTCTTCCAACCATTTTTATAGCCAATTGAGGCTATAGGTTTCATTCATCTCTTTCCAAATGTTCCTGTCTTGCACTTGTCTATTCCACAGATTTCCTGCAGTTTTGTTTATATCATCCATCCATCTTCCCTCTGGTCTTCCTATTCCTTTCTTTCCTTTATATAGCCTCCATTCTGTTATTACTTTCGTCCATCTATTATTTTCCATTCTTGCTGTATGGCCAGCCCATTTCCATTTTAAATTGAGTATCTTTTCACTTGTGCCTAAAAATTGTGTTCTGGATCTTGTATCTGTATTCTTTACCTTATCTTGAAGTCTTATATTTAGTAGGGATCTTTCCATTTTACGTTGTGTTTTTTGTAATTTGTCTTAGATGTTTTTCTTGATAGGCCAGGTTTCAGCACCATATGCCATAATGGGTAATTATACACTGAAGAGCAATTGAATTAAAGACAGCTGGCGTTATGCAAATGTGGCGCTGTGGGCGGCCCTGTAAACGGAAACGACATGACGTATGCAGCGATCCGACAGTATAAGGAGTGATGCGACGGGAATCAGTAAGAGTCGGACGCAGTATGGGTAAGACGAAGGATCTAAGCGCATTTGATCGTGGGCAAATTTTCGGTGCCCGACGAATGGGTCACTCCATCTCGGAAGTCGTGCAGGCACTAGGATTTTCACGAGCCACTGTGTCACGGGTGCACCGTGAGTACATCGAATCGGGTAAAACCATCCCTGCAAGGGCCAACTGCTGTGGACAATAGCGTGTGGATGAGCAGGGTCATCGCCGGCTAGCTCGCATTGTAACAGCGGATAGACGGGCCACAGTGCAAGAAATTACTCGGCAATTTAACGCTGGTGCACAAAAACGTGTAAGCAGCCACACCATCCAGAACTATCTCCTCGCCATGGGGTACAGAAGCCATCGTCCCACGAGGGTACCGCTGCTGACCGCACATCACAGGGGGCAAAGATTAGCATGGGCGCGGGAACATCGCCACTGGGCCCTAGACATGTGGGAAAATGTTGCTTGGACTGATGAGTCGAGATTCACGTGGGTACATGCGGATGGCAGAATACGAGTACGGCGCAAACCTCATGAAGCGATGGATCCTTCTTGCCTGCAGGGTACTCTTCAAGCTGGTGGGGGTGGCATTCTTGTCTGGGGACTGCTTACGTGGACTGAAATGGGACCCCTGGTGCGTGTGACATCATCCCTCACAGGTCAACGTTACCGGGATATCCTGGACGACCATTTGCTCCCGTTTGTGCGTCTTCAACATCCCACTGGGGACCTCATCCTGCAACAAGACAATGCAGCGTGCCATCGCTCCCGAATTGTATCCGAATGGTTGGATGAACACTCCACCGACGTGAGCTCGCTTCCTTGACCAGCTAGGTCACATGACCTCAATCCCATCGAAAACATCTGGGATGCCATCGAGAGAGATGTTCGAGGCTCTGACCCCCCTCCATCAAATCTTCATGAACTGTAGGAGCTTGTTCATGGGTCGTGGATCCGTATGGCTTTCCAACGCTTCCGGTGTCTTGTCGAGTCCATGCCGAAACAAATCGTCGCCGTCATCAGGGCGACAGGTAGTGCCACACTTTACTAGACAAGTATCTCTAATTCAATTGCTCTTCAGTGTACATTATAACGTAATGTCTTTTTTGTGATCAAGATTGGTTTTACTTTATGTCTAAACCATGACTAAGAAATGTTGAAATAAAATAAGAATACGATGCAATAGTTCCTAATTAAGATTTTACGGCCAGACGAAACATAAACACAAGTCAACTTACGTGAATTCTTTCTTTACTCCAGCACTAAGTCAATAGAACTTCACAACTTAACAATCGAACGTCTTCACCCACAAACATCCACATGAGCAACTGTCGTATCGTCCTTTTTATCTATTGTTCTTATCACATTCATACGTCACTTTCTCTCTGATCTCAAATGTTGCCGACCTCATTCATGTGAGAGAAAAGGTATCACGTTAAGTTTGGAAAGAAGCAAAAGAGAACAAACTCAAATGTACATAGGAAAAGGAACTAAAAATGAAAGTTAATTTAGAATATACGTCACAACATTGAAAAGCTGTGCTCTGCTTTCGGCATTATTTTACTACATATGAACTTTTATATAGTACAACTTTGTTATGAAATGCAATTGAACTCCATAGTAAGTTTTTAAGTAGTTTACAATGAGAATTGATTTCAAATTTTTATTTGCATAACTTTCATTGTTACTGTAAACTGACACTTTTTTTTTTTTTTTTTTTTTGCAATGGATAATGCCAAGTTTAAATATGGTTGGAATTCTTTGTTCGCGTGTCAGTGTCCTTGTTTTTGATTTTAAAAGGTTGGCAGCTATGGTTTAGCAAAATAATCTGACCTTTATTTCGCATATATATAGGTTGCCACGGCAGTTCTGATATTAAGCTGACTAAAATGTGCGTATTTTCAAACTTTCCATATCCCCAGTGCTGTAGTGCTAATTGAAAAAGTACAGGAACGCGGGGTGCCTTTACGTTTTCAATACATTTCCCTTCTTACCGCCATCCCTCTCATTACGCCTCTCCCCTTTTTACTTTCTTATATTTATTGTATAAGAAAGTATAGTGATCGGTCGAAATCAGACTTCCGGATCTACACATTTCAAGGAACAAGATTTCACCATTTGGACTGCCAAGTGAGAATGGATTTAGAGACTAAGTATACCTTCAAACAAACATGGAACGTTAATTCCACTAAATGTGCAGTTTTTCTGTTGCAATTTTTTATTTGGAAAAAAGTTATATGACATTGGCTTTTTAAGAAGAAAACAAATTATGCTGAATAAAGTTATATGACATTGGCTTTTTAAGAAGAAAACAAATTATGCTGAATAAAGTTTACGGTTTACCGGAACGCGTTGCTTAAAAAAAAAAAAAAGTACCAGAACGACGTTGTAGGGCGTTCCGGCCCGACTACACCATTGGGTATCCCATATATTTCGAAACCCTTCGTCATGCGTTGTAATACTCTTAATGCACTGAACCACAGATCACACGGTTGTTGAAATTGACAGTTGATCGCCCTGGTGGCGCAGTGGTCTAAGCGATGGCTTCTGATCATTTGTCCGAAAGGGGTCCGGGTTCGAATCCCGTGAGGCATGCCTTTTGTGATTGTCTTACGGCACTGGCTCTCTTCCTTCCCTGGAACCAGTGGCCCTAAATTAGGAATGGGCGACTGCTTATAGACCATTGAGTTGCTCACGGCGGTCGGTAAACCTCCAATCAAAAAAAGAAAAAAAAAATTGATAGTTATATTTCCTTATAAGTAGCCCGAGATTTCTTTCTCAATGAAGTGAATTAATTTTCAGACATCAGAGTAGATTTTTAGGGGTCTATAATTTAGCGTATCGAACAGCAAAGCATTTAATAACGCGGAGATTTGATACAAAGCATTGATTGCAAAGAGCAACTAATTCCCGGTTTTGGTCGATTAATATGTCCATTCTCTTAAAATTAGGTAAAAATTTCTACAGCAACTTAAATAGATATACTCCAGTTACAGATATTTATATGGAGGATTTCAGGAAGGGAGTGGAGTGTCTGATCCCAGGTCTTAAACAACCATTAGAAGTAGTAAGCTAGGAGATTTGGGCTAGAGTACCCGACAGGAAAGTCACACGGAAACGAGGTAGAAAGTGAGAGGAAGACTGCCTTATTTATAACCGGAGGGATCGGACAGCTTAACGTGCCCATCCGATGCACGGCGGATATTTAGAGGTTCGAGAGTTCGTACCTTCCGTGGCGTCACGAGCGTCGGTTACTAGGCCATCCACGGCCCTACTCCAGTTACAGAATCTGTTTAGAGGATACGTTAGACATTTTCGGAGTTTTAACTGCAGTAGAGGAAGTTTTCGTGAAATTTACTGCTAGTGTTCCCTTCCATATCGAAAACTAGATTTTCTATTTCACATTCGAAATTATGCAGTCCAGTTGTGCGTTTCAGTTGAGTTTTTTCGGATTTCAAAGTAGAAATTTTGCTAATCATTATACCACACAAGCGGTCTAGATAAAATTGCTTTCATAAAATTTAATAAGTGGCCACCTTCTGTGGATTTAGACCTACTCGTCACACACAGCATATAAACTAAGATGCCAGTTTATTTGGTACATTTTTGCGTGTCGCACCATTCTCGGTAAACCTGTCCTATGATTGGGCGTGAAAGCCCAGGAGGTCTACCTTTTGGGAGATGGTCGAACCGGCGCGTTTGGCCCCAACTATCATGCCACATTCAAAGTCACTCAGATCGCTTGTTTTGCCCATTTCGACCTTCTTTTTAACGCTAACTAATGCTCGACGAGCAGATCTGCCTAATTTGAGCAGCTGACCGTGCTCACGTGCCATTTATGTTGGAGTGAGCCGTTTATGTGATGCCACGGAAAATCATTGCCCCTGCGAAAGCTATCTCTGACACTACAGGAATCATTGGTCTACTACGAAGTACAAGAAACATCGAAAATCTCAGTGAAACAATATTATTCAACAATTTTGAAAAGTTCATTTTCGTGTTTTCAAGATTTTAACATTTATCAAATATTTTTTTATTTGTTTATCGGAGGTTTTTATTATTGTGACGTTTCTTCGATATTTTTGGGTGTCTTCATGCTGTCTGCAAGCCTAAAATGTTTTTAACTGCCGAAAATGGTTGTTCCAGCAAGAATGAGAACGTTCCGTTATTTTTGAAATTTCGAATTTTTTTTTTTTTTTTTTTACTAAGTTGCGTCTTTTTCATTATTTCTGTTCCAAGTTATATTCTTTTTTTCTTTCTGATAATGTTCCTCATTTCTAATATCTTCGGCAATAGGAAAAAGGAGTGACTTCGTAGTTACTTAAGTTTTCCTAATAAAATGCAACCGGGACACTGACGCGCAAACAAAGAATTGCAACCGAATTAAAATTTGGTGTCATTCTATGTGAAAAAAAAAAAAAAGTCTATTACAACAATGAAAGTTATGCAAATAAAAATTTGAAATTAATTCGAAACTACTTAACTCGGCATGGAGTCCATGGTAAGTCCGTAGTTACCCAAAGGTTTATATGCCACAAGACCTCAGTGTTTTTAGATTATCTTGATGCCACACATCATAAATATCAACAATTTAATAAAGTTTCTGCTAAGTCATATTTCATACAAGGATAATGTACATTTAAATATCAGCATTTGTTCGGTCTTTGACGACTATTACTTTTTACAGCAATCGTGAATTTACTAAAAGTCTTTATTCATTTCATTTCATTTATTTCGTTATGGGGTTACATTTGACTATATTACATTTCAAAATTAATTTTATAACATGTAGTATTAAGATAAACAACATATATAATGTGAATACTTATGTACAGAGTAACCACAGAGCAGGAAATTGAGTACAAGGCTATATACTGTATGTATAACTTGAGTGAATCCCAATTCCCCTAAAGTACGTAGTCAAGTCAAACGTATGTGGTCTGATTAATAAATTTTACCATATAATTTTATATTTTAATTTGTTAGCAAATATTTTTTTAGTTGCTTTCGAAAATAATTATAATTATTAATATGTGTTAATTGACAATTTAGGTTATTCCATAACATCAATCCCTGGTAATCAATAAGTCTTTTCTGGCTTAAAGTGTTTGGCATTGGTAACAAAAATGCATTTCTATCTCTTGTTTGATAGTCGTGACCTACAGTGTTCAGTTGAATTAAATGTTGATACCTATTCTCTTTTATTCTTTTATACATGAATCTTAATCATCTAAATTGCCATAATTTCTCAATATCTAAAAATCCATAAGAATTTATCCGTAGTTAATTCCCCTAAAGTTATTTAAAATTCTGACCATCCTATTTTGTAATGATTGTAATTTATATAAATTAGTCTTAGTAGTTTGCCCCATAATAATAAACAATAAGTCAAACATGTATAAATCAGACTGTAGTACAACATTTTTAATGTTTTAATTGTTAAATTATTTGAAATTCTCGTAATTGAACCCAATACCCCCGAAATTTTGTTTACAATATTTTGAATATTTATATTCCATTTTAGATTATCCTTGATTATTATTCCCAAATATTTAATATTTGGGAATAATAATCGTATGAGATTACCACTGAAGAAGTTTCTTCAGTGGTAATCACTTGTTCTTTGGGTGTGATGAGTGTAATGTGCGAAATTGTTAGGTGGTAAATCTTCAAGATTTACCACTTACAAAATTATGTTTACTGTATAGGTGTGTGGGCTTTAAAGAGCACGAAACCGAAGACAAGTCTGACAAAGAATGAAATAATGTGTAAATGTAGGTTCTTAGCTCTCATTTTCCGACAGGGAACTGTATCCACCCAATAAACTAATATAACAGTCAACCGTATCTGATGAGAAAATTCTAGCGTACTGCATGCATGAGTATAATTCACTAATATACCTAAAATACATGTTTTTAAGACGCCCGTGGGGCTTGTAGATGAAGGCATTGTATTGGCTCTTCCAATACCTTAAATTTCTGAGGTGTGCAGTTGGAATACAGAATCCGAAAGTATTATAAGATACCAGTTTTGGAAAAGTCTGATAATAGTGCTTTGCTTAAGTTAAGAAAAGCAGCGAAGGTCACGCACTGATCCTCTCCTACCATGAGTGCACCCTGTGTTTACTTTCACTCTTGCTTAAGCTTAAGTCAGGACAGAATATTGTTTTATCCTGAAGTACATATAGAAGTTTCTTCAGTGGTGATCTCGTACCTTAGTAACTTCAGATTTTTCCCCTTATGATAGTTATACCAAGGTGAATTTATTAAAAATTATATCAGTGGTTTCAAAATTATAAGGAAACGATTTTATTTTTAGACAGCCGAAATTGAAAGAAGAAATGTCTCTCTAGTCAGGGGCGTATTTGAATAGGAGGCTCTTGGCTCCCCGAAAGTGTTTCATTTTTATTTTTTTTTTTTTTTTTTTTTTTGTTAAAATGTGACTTACATTAGAAAAAATGCTTTAATTTAATAAAAATGCATCAACTTACATTAGAAAATAATGCTTTCATTTTTTCTACTATTTTTCATTAACTTTTATTTTATCGTGATGGATTTCAAAATAATCCATTTTCCGTCGCCTTTTTCTCCCGAAAAAATTCTAAATACGCCTTTGTCTCTAATATTAAACATTCGGTTGATACTTCTGACATTATTTCACCAGTACACATGGAAAATCAATATTACCACCAGATCTAAATGTTTAGAAATCAATCTTTTGTATTATTACAGTTCTAAAGTCAGTGAAACGTAAGGTGCTGAAAGATTGTCGTGTCGACACATTTGTTAGCTGTCAGTGCGCTTGTTGAATGTAAACTGAAAGAAAAAAATGAAATCTTTGTTTCAATCTTTGTCGCACTTTGAATTGTTGACTTTCGGCCAATAAATAAGATGAGTTCAGAGCATGGTTCCCACAACCTGAATCTCTTCGAAAACGGCGAATAGTTGAAATTAGCAGCGAATGGGTTAGAGTCTCGTCCAGCAGTCAAGTTGAAAATGACTCTGCAAAAGTTACTAACTGTTCAAAAGTAACCATTTTATTAATCGAAAAATATCACACCTCACATAACAGATTTCTTAGAATAAAATAAATGTGAAGAAACCATTCGCGCCGAGCTACTGTTGTGGCAAGTACAAACACGCTGGTCGAACAGTTATTAGTGGCGAAAAACAAGGTTTGTTGATAAAAAAAATTAAGATGCCTATTTTAATTTTCGTTACTACTGTGACTGACATGTACACTAAATGCTTTTGTTTCCGTGTGTGAACTACAAATCTTTTCAAGTATAATTAAACCAAACTTAAGCCAATAACAAACAAAAAAAAATTAAAAAAATATTTTTTCACACAAAGTAGCAATCTGAAAACCAAAGCGCGCAAAAGCAGTAGTAAAGAATTATCAGAAACAACAACTTACAAAGCAGAAACTACAACAACAAAAAACATAAAGCTCCAAAGCCAGCAAACAGGGAGAAAAAACAGGGATGCAAAAAGTGTCGAAAATGCCGAGCCTTGGCTTTATCAAGGACCAGCAAAACCCTGCATTTACTCACTTCCGCAAAGTCCTGGTTGAAAATGGGTTTCTGCTATGTCTTAGATGCAAAAAGTACAAGTCCTCAAAAAATACCAAATTAACAGAACCGCCCACAAAAGAACGGAAAACTTTAAAAATAAGCAATTTTTTTTTTTATTTTAAGCAAAAGTTTTTTTTTTTAATTTAGCATACATCTTAGATGTATGTTTAAAAAAATGTTTGCTTATGTTTTAAGTTTTCCGTTCCTTTGTGGGCGGTTCTGTTAATTTGGTATTTTTTGGAGACTTACACTTTTTGCATCTAAGACATAGCAGAAACCCATTTTCAACCAGGTCTTTGTGGAAGTGAGTAAATGCAGAGTTTTTCTGGTCCTTCATAAAGCCAAGGCACGTCATTTTCGACACTTTCTGCATCCCTGTTGATGTTGTTTTTTTCTCCCTGCTTGTTGGCTTTTGGAGTTTTATGTTTTTTGTTGTTGTAGTTTCTGCTTTGTAAGTTCTTTTCAAATATACTTACCATTCCTGTTCTAAATTATCACCGCCATATTTTGTTATCGACCTCTACAGGAGCTATGGCATAAGAATTTTTAGTGCGATGCTGGGCTAATGGGTAAGCCAAATGAGAAATTTCGAGATACAATCCACACATTGTTTTTGTATAGTTCTGTGTTCAACGAACATATTGTACTTCATAAATATAATAACAACCAGCATACTAGGTCGCTGTATACATTAGCTGCAATCTCGTGGTGGATTTTTGAAAAGTTCGTTAAGTCTCTAACTTTCAGGCAAACCTTTTTTTGTTATATTGTTAAAATCGAAAATAAAATTTCGCTCGAAATTGTTTTTATTGGTGTAAATGTTACATTACTATTTTTGTGAGGTCCCGCTCAGCAAAGGACTGGCTTATTGACAGGAAATTTGGCGAAATAACTGAAGTGAATATCTTCTTTCAGTTAATTAGTCTTCTTACCTGGGAATAAACCTATCGTTTGTTAAGCGAAAGTGTTCATCCAGTATTCATATTGATATAAAAAAAGGTTCGCTAGCAAAAATGTTTGTTGAACTTTTTTTTTTTTTTTTTTTTTTTGATTGAGGTTTTAACGACCACCATCAGAAACTCAGTGGGCTATAAGAAGTCGCCCGTCCCTAGTCCCTAATTTAGGGCCACTGGTTCCAGGGAAGGGAGGGAGCCAGTGTCGTAACACAACATCCATGCCTTACCGGAATTCGAACCGGGACCCATGTCGGACGAATAATCAGAAGCCATCGCATAGCCCACTGCGCCACCTTGGCAGCATTTTGGATCTATTTATAAATCATAGAAACGTCTCTTTAAATGCCATATTACCGAAATCTACCATTTTGAGGAATAAAATTTCAAGACAAATCCACAAGAAGTGAGTGTCATGTAACTGAATTTTATAAATTTCCAAATTCGCCAGAATTCTTTAGTTGGGGAACACACGATTGAAAAATATTCTTTTAGGCGTGGAATCTGTACTACACGAAAAATTTTCTTACAAACTCACCTTCAAAGTTTGGACAGTATTTTTGTAGATCGCTTTGAAGTTTTGGATGCTCCAGAACATGGACTTGAGATCCTCCTTTTTAAAAGAACCCTTAGGTAGAATGAGTCAATGTTACCAGCCGTCCGCTGTTTCAGTTAACGTCATATCTATTGATTTAATTGAGAAAAATGTTAACTGCATGAGCAGTCATATTTTTTAAATTAATTTTAAATTTAATAATTGATATTCGGTGTATTACCGTTTTACAGTTTTGATTTTTTTTTTCAAAAATCTAGGGTGGGTGAGCCTGACTGGCCCCGTGTAAGCACACACACAGGGATGGATGGAAATGGTAAAAGGAATCTTTAATGTTGTCCCTCTAACATTTTCAGGCGGGCAGAGGATTATGTTCGAAATTTATCCATACAAAATTGGCATTTTTTTTTTTTCAGTTTTATTCAGTATCTCTTGAATGATTTAGGCCTGTAAAATATTGAACTTCAAAACAGCGGAGATTTTTTGTTTCAGGATTTAATTACCACCGTGAGCAACTCCAGAGGGTATAAGCAGTTCCTAGTCCCTAATCTGTACAGGGTTACTGGTTCCAGGGAGAGGGAGAACCAATGCCGTAAGACAAACATGCCATCCATGCCTTATCCAGGAATCAAACCAGGGCCCAAGGGCGCCCATAAGGAGGGACGGGGGGGCTCGAGCCCCTCCCCTAGCCTTTGGTATAGCCAAATTTTTGATAAATTTAAAACACTAAAATAGACAAAACCTTTTTTTTAAAGCATTTTTAAAAATAATAAGATATTAATGATTGATTGCAATTATCAAACTTCTTTATTTTTGTTGTATTTTAGTATCTTTTACATTTATTAAAATGTTCGACAGTCTTGAAGGAGGTAAGGATTTTTCTTAGCCCCCCGTCACTCCCCCCACCCCGTAAAAGTACTAATATGGGCGTCACTGCCAGGGCCCACTAGGACGAAGGACGAATGAATGGTCAGAATCTTACTCCACCGGGACGGCAATAGCGTTTTGACCCAAAACAAATTACTGAGAATAATTTATAAAGGTATTTTCAGAAGTATACTTCCGATAATGCACTAAAATCTGAAAATTAGTTGCCGATGTGTCTGCAACTCTTGCATTTCCATGCCTCCGCTGTTGATCTATTTCTTCCTGAGTTTAAAATATATTTTATGTCCGACCCCTTGCGCGGAAGAAGCGTATGATTCTTATATTAAATATGGGTTTTCCTTGTTCTGTGTTTCTCTGATCTGTGTATCAAGGAGTCACTGATTTAGTGGCCATGTTTGGAATCTAGCTTGCATTGGACGTCTAAACTACCAGAGAGCTTCAGCGGAGAATACCGCAGTGAGGTGTTGAGTAATATGAGAACTTACGAGAATTTTATCTAAAGTTTCACACTACTGTAAAATTGCCCTGCGCTACTTTAACAAGTGTGCTTAAATTCCATCTATTGAACTTATGGAAAATTTAGATACGGAAACCGGTGTGTAAAATTAAATCGATACAAAATGATGTAATAATTGTTATTTTGGTAATCCTTAGAAGAACAAACAGTAAATAAGCTACGTTACAGCAATATCACATTCTTTAGATACATCAGAAGTATGTGCAGGTGTTTTGCTTCAGTGGTAATTAATGTTGCAGATCTTGTAAATCCAAGCAAAAATTTCGAAGATTTGAACGATGAACATTTTTCAATATTGCGAAGTGCTTGATTTTTCTTAGATGTGGCATTAAAAATGTGTTGCTGAGCTACCTTTTCAGTCATTTTATTATGAAAAATATTGTGTTATTTCTACCTAGTTGTGAAGTAACTGATTTTTTATTTTGGAGACAAAAGGCTTACTAACTCACTAGATGGTTCTAAGGAAGCATATTTAAAATCTTGGTACGAGATATAAAAAATAATTATAGTTTTGTATTTCTACCGTATGTGTTTTCGGTAGATTACGTTTTGACATAATTGAAAGGAAAATATGAGCAAGTGACATTTGCAATGTAGATTTTGACGAGACGTTGTAAGAATTTTTAGAATGAAATAAACTTGATATTTCATTTCCATTACTAAAATCATTGCAAAGGATCGTATTCTTAGAAGACACATAGCACCAAAGTTTGTACTAGAGCTACACAAAGGAAGAAAAATCTTATTATGAAAATTTAGCACCTCTCAACTGCTTCAAGACACAGGAAGAGCAGTGTAGGTAATGGAACAGCTCTATTCGGGGACACGGAGAATGCAGATCCTTGTGGGTTTAAAATTGTCCAAGGACTAATTTTGTGTGTAATGGAAGGGCGCGGAGTGGTTTAGAGCCTTGAATATATAACTAAATGTGGAACTGACATTAGAAGTACGGAATGTGGTTGAGACAAAATGTCTAAGACTTAAGGGTTTACTTAACTTTTGATTTTCCCAGTATTTTTCTGTACAACTTAATTTCTGATGACATGCCATTACTATATTCCCAAAATGCTTTCTGAGCGAATGTCTGCTTCCTTTTTCAATACAAATGACACCATTTTTTTCCAGACATTACGTTTGATGTGCTTTATAAGAAAACATTTATGAAACTGAAAATATGATGCTTCAAGCAAAATAAATCCTTTATTTCGGAATAGTTACGAGTACTTCTGTAAATATCATGACGATTACTTATACCTCGTTTTACTACCCGAACAGCAGCTATTGTGTAAGAGAGCAAAAATTTACCTGTTTATAATAGATATCGCTTTGGTTTCCATAAAATTAACCTTTAGGACAGAACAACAATGTGATTTGAGAAAATTAAATTACCGGATGATATAATATATATATATATATCCTCAAACAGCATATTTTTACTTAGATGTTGCTAATGTTCATACGAGTGTATGACACTGGGTATCTAGAACTTCTGAAGGATTGATATCTTGTTTTCATCTGACCAATATTATCATTCTTCATATCTTGAAATTACGAGGTATTAACTTAAAGCAAGTTAAATAATATATTTCAATACAAGTACCATACGTATCCTTGAAGAAATTTCTAAGGGAACTTGTTTCGTCCTTATTTTTCTCTCAGTTTCAAAACCCGAATTGAGAGCTATATTCAAAGTCTGAATACTTTTGTAATTAATCATTATTGATCTAATGAAAATTCAGCATTCAGTGAGATTAAGAGCGTGCGGCAAAATCTAAACAAGGCAATCAAGTGAATCATTAAGTATTGAATCGTGGAAGATTAAACCTCTGCGATTGTTTCCTTTCCTGTGCAAGAACCTTTCTCCTAAATACATTTAAAATAAAAAAAATAAAAAAATCAGAAAGGACACTGTTTTAACGCTGGACCTCTTGATCCGGACAGTACTTATATTTTAATATTCAATTTAGATGAATTGCCTCTAGGCTGGTGAATAGATTACATATCGGTAAGATTTCGCATTTTTTTTTATAAAATAACTAATGCAATTTTCCAGCTTCTTAAATGTACTTCTTCATGCAACGCATCTTTTTCTGCACAGGCTTTATTTTGGGGTTTAACGACCACCGTGAGCAACTCTAAGGGCGATAAGCAGTTGCCTGTCCCTAATATAGGGCCTCTGGCTCATAGAAAGGGAGAGAGCCAGTGCCATAAGTCAAACATATCATTGTTTTTTAAATAAAAACAAATTAGATATTGCTAAAATTGAAGCATAAGTATAATACATATGCTCAGTTTTTATGTATGTATTAAAGTTTCCAACCCTGTGGAATTATTTGTTTCTGAGAAAAACCATGAAGCATTAAAATTATCCAACATAATGTAACTATTTATCAATATTAATTTGTTGAAGAAATTATCAGAAGAGAATTGTTTTAAACAGTGTTAAAATCTTTAATAAAACGGCATTTTTATGCTAATTGTATTTATTTCAAAAGTATTCTATACACATTAAATGTAATGTTTTTCAGTTTGTGTACACGGTGAAATTTGATGAACAGAAACGGAAAGGTTCAAAATTACAAATCGTTTTACACGTATGCAAGAACCTTTCTCCTAATAATTTAATTCAAAAAATAAAATCGTTCTGTGTGTTGAAAGTTTAATTCAAATAATAAAATCGTTCTGTTTTACGAAAAAAATAATTTTCAAAATTCTGTGTCTGCATTAACATCTAAGTAAGGCCATTCTTACACATTTGACAGTATTTAAAGTGAAATATTATATGCACTAACAAAATGTTAATGTATCATTGCTACTTTGCAACATTCAAACATTTCTCCCCACCAACGCATTTTAATAGACTGCCGGATTTTGCACTCGTTGCAAGAAGGAAAAGAACAGCTCTTCAGCCAGAAGGAATCTGAGATTCGCGTTCTTCTTACGCTAAGAATACCCAAGTTAGAAACCCTCGGCAAACTAAAATTATCCACAGAAGTAAAAGAAATCATGAACGCGACTGTCAGTTACAGGAGGCCAGTCACTTCTGTTAGCGTTCTTTCATGTTGTGTCTTCCTTTCTTGTTTTCCACTTTGAAGGTTGTATCTTACGAGTCTTAATTTTTGGTTCCTCGTTGTCCGATATACTAAGCCCACTGGGGTAACAGAGACGCATCGGAAGTAACCTTTCCGATAAACCGGAAGTATTTCGGAAGGAGGTCGCTGGGTGCCGCTAGATGATACACTACCCGAAGTAAGTCAGTCCTAGATCTTCCTCTGCACTGTTTCCCTCTGGTTTGTTAATTTTCTGCTTGTAGAGGTGAGAAATACAAAAGTGAGCATCTGACATTGTTGGCAAGTAAGTAAGCCTTGGATATCATTTGACGTTGCGCATGTGTAGGGCTTTGTTCTTAGATTTTTTTACGCAGTGTCATTTCGTTACGGAAAATTCTCCTACTGTTTTTTTAGCTGTCGTCATCAGCAGTTAAACAGAAGTAAAATAAAACAAGAAGAGACAGAATATTTTTGCTTTACTTGTAACGAACTGAATCACACAACGTAGAAAGAAATTAAGAGGATAATTTTTTTAATCATCATTACAGGAAAACTAGGGAGAGATTCAGAATTGTCGAAATATGCATAAATCACAGGACACAGTTTCATTGTTTCCTGACATATTTTTGGTGCAGTGATTTTACGGTAGCAGTTTCGCAATGTACTGTGTACTAAACTGAGTTTAAAGTTCATCAAGCAGACATTCTAACCGTATTTGAAATGTGAACTGCTTTTGAAATAAACAGCAGCTGTGATGCTGTGATCAAGGTGCCGAACTCATATCAGGAAATTTGTTTTCGGCAGAACTTGACCATTCGTAATTTATAAACATCCTATTTGTGATCACGAAAGTAACACTGGTATTATTTACTTACATCAGAGGATACTTTCCAGATTTCAAAATTGCGCTGGAGCTGAACTGTATGTTTCAATTCATCTAGAATAGGGAAAAAGAAGGAAAATATTTTCTGATAACTAATATCGTTTGTTGGAATTGGCTTTCGAAAGAATTCATTGAATTGGTATTTGGTTTCTAATTTCAAGAAATGTAGCGTGTAAGATAATATCGAAGCTCCATCTTTCGTCATTTCCTGTGAACTTCATGTGTTGGTTAGCACGCAATATCTGAACGCTGTGAAAAATAATACGCAGAAAGAAAAACAAGTGGACACTTCTAAAATATAAACATATGTTTTAGGTACACACTGCCGTTGTACTGGACACTGAGTCCAAATCTTTCAACATAAAAAATGAGCAGTACTCAAAAGTCATCCTGAAATTTTTGTGAAATAAGATGCTTTAGAAAAATGTCAGCTAATTAGACTCGCAGTAACTAATCAGTTGCTTTGGTCTAAATCGTGTAGTGATGTTACACGGACGAGTTTTGAAGGAACTCTATATGTAAAATCTTTATCGTAACAGGAATCGAAATCAACTTTTAACCATATTATATTAATTAGCATCGGAAAATCTTATTAAAAGTTTTTTTCATTGTGCCCGATGTTGTATTTCAGTTTTAATCGCATTTAGTTTTATATTTTAGGAGCAGTTGCATTTTTCTGGTGGAAAAACAGTATGTGTACGAAGTGAGCATTTTATAATATTAGAGCAAAGGTAAAATAAAATATTTGTCAGAATTTATAAATAAAACAAATTTTTCAGTGCGCAAGCGGTGTATAAATAAATTTGAACACTTATTAATGGATTCTCAGCTGTGGAATCCTAACACATCTGAAGGCAACATGGTGACACACATAAACACACTCTCCCATTCAAGAATCCCATTTTCGATTAATTACTTAATTAATATTTCTTTTTTTCTTTGCATTCCTTCGGAATGGTAATTTGAATATTCTGATCTTGGAATCAAGCTGGACACATCAAATCAGAAATTCGTGAGTCCTACGAGCTTGAGTGTGTACTCAAGCTCGTAGACTCACGAATTTCGTGCTTATTACAACTTTTCATAATAAAATCCTTCGCATGAATTTTAGGCTAGCCTTCCGATTATCAGAGCATCAAATAGTCCGGTTAACGGGGTTAAGAAACTAAAACTAATAATATGTTATTTATTATTCAACATTTCATTTCTACATAACTATGTTATTATTCTTTACACAGTTCTACGTATCAGCGTTCTAATTCAAACAAAAATTCGTGGGGTATATACAGAAATTATTAACGCACCAAGTAGTTCTGTTAATGGGGCAAAAAAACTAGAAATAAATAATTTGTTATTTTTTATCCAGAAATTCAACAAATCTTATTATTCTTTACAGAATTGTTCTTATTAACGTTCCAATTCAAGCAAAAATTCCCACGAAATGTACAGAAGTACCGAATTTCAATTTCCGGAAACAAATGCTCTGAGACCATAATACGGAAATTATGAAGGCAAGCAATTTTGAACTCAATAAATATGATTACTGCAGATGTGATTTATTTGCAGTCTGAGTGAAGGCAGATCAAATTTTCTGTAAAAGATTCTGAAAATAAGTATGACGAGCAACAGAGAGAGAAATAGGGTTGTTCATTCGTTCCGCAGAAAATACCTTACATGCTGGAGGCATTTTTTTCTTTTCCATTCGGCAACGCTCATGCGCATGTGCTTCCCAAAAAAATTCAGAAGTGTGCAATTGCTCTCATTGAATCTTCTGACAATGTAATACGCTGATCTTAGCTTACTTTGCTATTAAGAGTAATTCTCAAGCGGAAAAAATTTCAAAGTTCAGGCAAAATAGGTGCTTTATAATGAAATCATTAATCCTTTAAAATATGTAAACAAGTGTTTCATTATGATTAAAGATTTTTTGAGCAATCAAACGTGGATTTTATTGGTGGGTATATTAATTTATAAAAATAAATCAGCGAAAAAAGTTTTTTTCTTATAAAAATAAATCAGCGAAAAACGTTTTTTTCTTATAAAAATAAATCAGCGAAAAAGTTTTTTTCTTATGAAAAGTAAGAAGAAAAAGAATGCTTAATGCTTAACACCAGTTTTCTTGTGATGGTAAAAATGTGACTGATAATTGTTTTTCATTGTTTTCAACACAATGTAGGAGAATCATCTTTTCTCAGGAAATT
Organism: Macrothele yani; assembly: GCA_039090855.1. Classification (NCBI taxonomy): domain Eukaryota; kingdom Metazoa; phylum Arthropoda; class Arachnida; order Araneae; family Macrothelidae; genus Macrothele; species Macrothele yani. The sequence goes on along the minus strand of CM077016.1, from coordinate 44,711,275 downwards.
CTGCCCGATTGTCATAAGAACTTAAACGTAAGCATAATGGGTGTTTTTATAAGGGTTGTGCGACGAACGAGTAGATTCAGAAAAATATGTAGTCATCTGCTGCTTCAAACGATCTCTCTCGAAGCAAATCTGGCAAATTATTTACATACAGGTGACCCTTGAGAAAATTACCCTGTTTTTTCAAGCTTCGGTAATTAATAAAATGTGTAATCTTCATTGCATTGCATTTTTTTTTAATTCTCTTGAATGTAAGATTTTATTTGAATTCGTTGTTGTTAACGACGATTATAAAGGCACCATTCAGTCTTATTCTCAAACGAGTGTGATATTGGCAGCTGAGGTTCTGGCTGAGCTGTTAAAATTCAGCTCCTTCGTACTAAGCAGAATTCCCCAAATGTCTGAACTCCCGCTAATTGCCTCCTGGAAAGTTCCATTGGTGGCTGGGTTCCACCAGAGACAGAATCTCTTTGGCCGAGAGATTCCATTCGAGTTTGTAAGGCGTGAAAGCGACTGAAAAAAAAAATCCAAACCCTCTCTTCCTTTAAATATGTAGGGCGAGTTCAAATCTCCACACAATTCAGTGGGTACCTACATCGTAGTTCGCATTTCTCCAAGAGACGTGGCACTGGACTTAGCTATTGTAAGCCAGTTTTTTCAACGTTGTTTGATGAGATAAATAACCATAGTCTTTTTTAGTGATACTTGAGCTGAAATTTAATTCTGTACTTTGAAAAAAACTGGCGTAGAAAGTAGTAGTGCCTCGGATATTTTTTCTTGTGAGTTACTTAGATGTGACATTCTACGTTTTACATCATGGATAACTAGTGGTTGACTTTAAACACTGCTCTGCTGAATTAAATATTGGAGAGGTCACGTATCCGACTTCTGATTCAGAGTTCGATTAGATTTTTCATTGAATATAGTTAATATGTCCAGCGTAAAAAAATGCGTGTCTGATTGAAATGAAAAGGAAGTGCTGATGAGTTTCCGCATATGACGCAAGCTAAAATTTTTACTCTAAATGATGTAGCAGCTTCTGTGCTGTAAAAATTCCAAACAATCCAAAATCCAGGATTTTTCCATTTTGGGACTTTTTTTTATCTTACCTGAAGGTGGACGTCTAGCTATTTTGCTCCCTATACTTTTAATGTAAAAAGATTTGGACCCAATTTCCTCAGCGAAGAAAGATTTCCCATATGTCAAAATTGACCCACTGATAAAAAAAAATTATTTAGATCGTACAATCTGTGTTTTTTTTTTTTTTTTTGCAAAAACTTTCCTGAATTATATTAAAAAACAATAGCTTTACTTCGATGCAGTTATGATACTTGCTTACAGGTGGCGCCACACTTCCTTACCACTAGATCGAAGTAAAGTTATTAATTTTTAATATAGTTCAGGAAACATTTTTGCAAAAAGCACCGATTGCACAATCTAAGTTAGGACGGTTTTTTTATCAGTGGGTCAATTTTGATGTTTGGGAAATCAAGGTCCACATTTTCTCCATTGGAAGTATACGGAGAAAAATCACTAGACGTTCACCTTAAAAAAGAATGCATATTTTCAACAGCTTCAGGAAATTGGAATCACGTTCGGTTTTTTATCAGGAAAATGACATGAGTGGAAAACATGATGATCACAGTAAAATACCTCAAATGATAATGGACTGGACATATTGCCAGACGAATGGACCACGGGTTGACAACCGAAATTTTAAACTGGATGCCAAGGAAGAGGAAACAACCCAGAAGCAGACCAAGTGGGACATGAATGGATGAAATCCGAAAGCATGCCTGAGTGACATGGAGGAGACTGGCACAAGGCAGACCGTTAAAAAAAAACTTAAAAGACCTTCATATATAAACAGTATATATCATCATCATCATCATCATTGTCAACCATTATCAATCCACTGCTGGACGAAGGTCTCTCCAAGCCTCTTCCACAATGGTCTGTCTTGTGCCAGTCTCCTCCATGTCACTCCCGCATACTTTCGAATTTCATCCACCCATCTCCCATGTGGTCTTCTTCTGGGTCTTTTCCTGTCCCTTGGAATCCAATCTAAAATTTCGGCTGTCCATCGATGGTCTGTCCTTCTGGCAGTATGTCCAGCCCATTGCCATTTCAGGGATTTAACTCTGATCATGATGTCTTCCACTCTTGTCATTTTTCGGATCCACGAGTCCTTCTTCTTATCTCTCCTGGTTACACCAAACATGCACCTCTCCATGCTGCTTTGAGTTGTCTGCAGCCTTTGTATGTCTCTTTTAGTTAAGGTCCACGTCTCTGCATCATAAGTAAGCACTTCAAGGATGCATTGATCAAACACTTTTCTTTTAAGATATAATGGCATATTGCTCTTGAAAATCATGCTGTTTCTTCCAAAAGCTCTACAGGCAAGTTTTGTACGCCGATTAATTTCTTCATCAATGTGACCCTCACTTGATATCTGCTGTCCAAGATAAACGTACGTGTCTGTTATCTCCAGCTTTTCTCCATCAATCGATAAATCTTCATCTCTTGTAAAAGCATTGAACATCACTTTTGTCTTCTGAAAGTTCTTTTTTAATCCCACTTCTTTAGTTTTGTCAGGAAGTTCCTGGATCATACTCTGCAGCTCTGATGGGTTAGTTGCAAAAATGACTATGTCATCAGCAAAAAGAAGGTGGGTAAATAATCTCCATTAATCTTTATCCCTTTGTTTTCCCAGTTCAGTGATCGAAAGACATTTTCCAATGTGGCATTAAAGGGCTTCGGAGATATGGTGTCACCTTGTCTCACTCCCTTTCCAATTTTTATGTATATATATATATTTATATATAATCGTTTACCATCTATGTCAACCATTATCAATCCACTGCTAGATGAAGGTCTCCCCGAGTTTCTTCCACAATGGTCTGTCTTGAGCTTGTCTCCTCCGTGTCACTCCCGCGTGCTTTCGAATTTCATGCACCCATCTCCCACGTGGTCTTCTTTTGGGTCTTTTCCTTTTCGGTTGTCCATCGGTGGTCTGTTCTCCTGGCAATATGTCCAGCACATTGCCATTTCTGATCATGTTGTCTTCCACTCCACTCATTTTCCTGATCCACGAGTTCCTCTTCATATCTTTCCTAGTTATACTAACCATACATCTCTCCATGCTTCTTTTAGTTGTCTGCAGTCTTTGTATGTCTTTTTTACTTAAGGTCCACGTCTCTGCTCCGTACGTAAGCACTGGAAGGATGCATTGAACAAACGCTTTTCTTTTAAGACATAATGGCATATTGCTCTTAAAAACTGTACTGTTTCTTCCAAAAGCTCGCCACTCAAGCTTTATACGCCAATTAATTTCTTCATAAATGTGACCCTCGCTTGATATCTGCTGCCCAGAGTAAATGTAGGTATCGGTTATCTCCAGCTTTTCCCCATCAATTGATAAATCTTGAGTTCTTGTAAAAGTACTTTATATCAGTTTTGTCTTCTGAAAGTTCATTTGTAATCCCACTTCTTCACTTTTGTCAGCAAGTTCCTGGATCATACTCTACAGCTCTGAAGGGTTGGTTGCAAAAATGACGGAAAAAATCAACAAAACGAAAGCGAGTTTAATTATCTCCATTCATCTTTATCTCTTTGTTTTCCCAGTTCAGTGATTGGAAGACATTTTGCAATGTGGAATTAAAGACTTTGGGAGATATGGTGTCACCTTGTCTCACTCCTTCTACAATTTTTATTGGTGCTGTATCCTCAAATAACCCAACCTTTGCACTTGCATTTTCATAGATGTTATTAATAATGCTAATGTATGCCTCTTCAATACCGCAGGATTTCAAAGCCTTGGTAACTGCTGATGCTTTCACGGAATCAAAGACCATTTCATAATCAATAAAAGCCATACATAATGAGAGTTCATATTCCCTCGTTCTTTCAGTTAGTTCTCTCAGTACATAGATATGATCTATAGTGCTGTATCCACTCCTGGATCCAGGTTGTTCTCTCGGTTGTGCCATGTCCAGTTGTAACGTATACTCTATATTCACTTTCCTTTTGATTTTACTATCTCTGGTTATTTTATTTTACTATGTAAATTATCTTCCTACTGAACGGAATATTATTTCACCCGCTGAATGAGATCTGGCAATGAGTGTAAGTCATGACGTGGTGGTAGCTCGTATATAGGCGCGTTCATCGAGAAGTGTAGTGTTGTTGCGTTGTAGTTGTGTTGTTGCGTTGGGGTTGTGGTGTTGTTGCGTGTTGTTGTTGTTGCGTTGGAGTTGAGTGTTGTTGGTGTTGCGCTGCGTTGCAGTGTGTTGTTATGTAGTAGTGATATATGAGTGCCTTAGTTGACCAGGAGTCATCATAATAAACAAGTTGTTCTGTAAGTTCAGTCTTTTTCAATTCTTAGTTTTGTCAGACCTCTGTCTGGCTGTTAGGTTTATGACTTTGATTACTTAATATAAATAACCAGCGTTGAGACTTTGTTTAAGTTCATAATTAACGAGTAACAACACCCTTTTGGGAATTCATCATTTTGAAGCTTAGAGCATTATTCATTCATAATAATTAGCTTAGCAAAAAGATAAACAAAGCTAATTCATTATACAGTGTTACCTTCAAGCGGTGTGAAGGAACTTTAGTGAAGATTTTACAAACCACTCATAGGAGGCTGATAGGTCTGTAGTTCCTGAGATCCTCAATGTCACCTTTTTTATGTAGCAGGGTCATTGTAGCATTGTTCCAATCCTTAGGAATCTTCCCTTCATTGAGACATCGAGTGAAAACATGGCGAGTGAAGTTTCAATTCCTCCACTTGCTTCTTGTATGATGTCCACAGTAATTCCATTTTCTCCTGGCCTTCTTCCCCTTTTCATATTCTTAATTGCATGTGTAATTTCTACCTGGAGGACTAGAAGGACTTTGGTACGGGTACGTTTCGTAATGTCTGGAGTAGATGTATCATTCCTTTCATATTGTTTTGAGTAGACATTTTTCACTCTTGTCAAAATTTCGCCTCTATTTCTTGTTACAGGACCATCTTCTTTTCCCAGTGCCATAATCTGTTTCCTTTCCTTACTAAGATGTCTCTCTGCTCTCTTCCGGCTTTGGTTGTTTTCAATTGCTTTTCTTATTAGTTCACAATTGAATTTCCTTACGTCTTCAGTGTTAATTTTTCGTACTGACTTGCATAGCTTTAAGTATTCCACTTTGGAAGTTACATCTTCTTTATTTGTCCGCATCTTTCTTGTCTTTTGCATCAGCATTTTTTGTTTTTCTGATATTTCCTTCATATGCAAACATGTACACCATATTTAAAAAATTTTCCGTTATTTTTTGTTTCATAGTAAATTTGTAGTGGCTAAAATACGATTGGAGAGATGGTTTTTATTAACCTCTGATACATGCTTATTCACGAGTATTGGATGTCGTTCTCATATGGAATATAAGATTTCTATGTGTTTAGTTAGAAATTGTTTTTTTTTTCATCGTACACTGTGTTAACTTCTAAATTTATGTTTCTTAGATTTTTTGCTGCTGTTACGTTTCCTTATAATTTGGAAACTCATTAGGAAGGCATTCTGATTGCATTGGATAGTGCTATGCCTCCCCGGTCCCTATGGTCGAGCGGTAAGAAGAGTTGGCTTCTCATTATTCATCCGAGATGGATCCGGGTCGAATTCCGGGTGAAGCATGGATAATGTGTCTGTCTTATGATACTGGCTCTTTTCCCTCCGTAGAATCAGTGACCCTGAATTAGGGATGGAAATGAACTTATTGAGTTGCTCACCGTGGTCGTTAAACTCCCAAGGGAAAAATAACTGTTGCAACTTTGAATTGTGACATTGACATGGAACAGGCAACAGTGCTTCGAAAAGGCCTTACTTAGTAAAAAAAAAAAACACTTCTTCATAGAACAAGTAAAAAAAACTGATATCGTTTGAGGAATACAGTTTGTATGATTTAAAATATAAACACGTATCTGGGTTGGCTTCCTCTCTTTCTCTCTCTCTCTCTCTCTCTCACCTTCTTGCAGTGTTTGCAGATTTACACTGCAGTCCTTTTCCGCAACCGGTATATAAATATGACCCTGCCTGTACAACGCCACTGGAGTGCCGTTACGGAATGAAAAGTCGGAAAATTCCACAGTTCAATTTTGTGAATAAAAGTTGTTTTATGTATAACATGCCAAACTTTATCATAGAGGAACTCAAATATTGGGTTTTGAGTAATGATGCACGATACGATCCGTTTGATTCTTCACTACAGCAAGTCTTGTATGAGCGGTCTGACTATAAATCTTTCGAACTGGTGTTTTCTTGTTTCGTATGACGACTTTGAAAATCTGGAAGCAGTCCACATTGTTTCTATAGTCTTTTCGAGTGTGCTTGATGGAATCAGCTTGTTTTGCGATCGAGGCACACAGTAGAGCGTTGACATCAGTGGATCTTTGAAGTTCCACCGGAAAGCAAAGAAAGAATATCAAATTTCTGTATCGACGTTTTGGTTGCACTACGATATCTAAAAGTACTTGGCAAAATTATCTTAAAAAGGTGATGTCTTTCGATTTGTAATGAAACGTTTTGCAAACTACAGTGAAACCAAGTAATGAAACGTTTTGCAAACTACAGTGAAACCAAGTCTCAACTACAAATCTTTTATGCGGCACCTGTGGCAGAGTAGTCAGAGGGGATGGCTAATCGTCCGAGCAGTCCGGGATGAGGCATGGGTAGTGCGCCCTGCCCACAGCGCTGGCTATTTCACTTTCATGGGGCTAGTTGCCTAAATTTAGGATTGGCGATTCCCTGTTTCATTAGACGCTCTCAAGAGTACGTAAACCCCTAAACACCACCACCACAACAACAACAACAAAATTATGTTAATTCCTTGCTTGAGACGGATATTTAAACCTAGACTGTAATCAGCGTGCTTCTGAGTTTTTATATTGAGTACGAAGAAAACCCGTCTTAGTTCGTGAAATAAGGCAAATTGTTGAATAAGTCTGAGCTACAGTCTAATGCCTCCAATGTTGATATGTGAAGTGTTCTCTAATTTAACTTTCTGATTCCTTTTATGTAAATTTTGGTTCACTCTCTTTAAGCAGTTTCTGAACTTAACGCTATATTTTCTCTCTCGCTGAATTTTTGTTTGGCAACTTGGCCAAAGGGTGAGTGACATATGTTAGCGAGTTTAATAAGAGTGATGTTTACGATTGTATTAAGTCTCTTGTTAGAAGATGGCTAGAGCGTGAGATTGTTGTAATTGCGTTGGAGAGAGATGTTGAGAATACTCAGGCTACCTTGATGTTATGTGAATAGCATTTGATCTTATATAATTTGATCAATTCTTTCACGCTGAATATTAAGCTTCGTTGATATTGAAGTCTTAAATTGTTGTGAAGTCATAAGAGTAAAGTTTTCTTGTTATCCGAATATATGTTGTATTTAGATATCAAAGTACTAGATGATTCCATGATGTTGTGCTGACAATTTAAAGCACCTAGAGTGGATCTAATAAACGTATTGATCGACCTATGAATACAAGACTTGTTATTTTATCTGGCCGTCAGAACCATTAAGTGCTTAATTAATTAAGTGCAGTATTTGTTAATGAAGCTATCCGGAGCACGATTTAAGACTTTAAGGAACATTTCAGTAAGAAGCGTGTTTACATTGAAGTAAGCCAGTGTTTCGGTGTAACATAGGCAATTAACTGATATCTTCAACTAAGTACGAAAATATCATTACAGATGCATAGAACCATAGAAAACCGGTGTGAAAATCTCCAATTTCGCGTGTATATTTAGTCAGGAAACTGCCTATGTCCACACAACAGAGTCAGTATTCTCTTTTTTGGCCACAGGGAAGAATTTCCATTCGCCTTAAGACGTGCAGTGCACCTGATAGTTGGATAAATGTATAGATTCGTATCAATCTTCAGAATCCAACGACGAGGTTTCTAAATTTTCCTTTCATTTTTTAACTATTTTGACAGTGAGAATCTTTCTCGTACGGTTATGTCGAATCTCAATAAACGGCAATACTAAAAGTGTTTTAACGGCAAAATTGCAATGAAGAATAGTTGAGCTTAAAGAAATCTATGTTAAACAACAAAATTTTTCATCACTTATCTATAGGATTAAAGGAATTTGTAACCTCAAATTAATGGTAATTTCTTCACCTTCCAGGTGGCATGCACGCATATATACGTTCGGAGCTTTCTCGGCCCAAAGCGACGGCGACGCAATAAAACGTTCATCAAAAACCTGTTCAAAAGCCGGGAGAACGCATATATGCGCATCTTAACGACGACGATTACTGCAGAAGAAAGACAGAACACTTTTAGGGTAGCCTCCTATTATACATGTGACAAAATTTCGCATTGCCTCTTTTAAAGCTCCTGCCACCTGGAGGGTTAAGAACTTTTTCTTATTTCGTGTAACAAGGCTTTCTCAGTTATTGCTTGTGTGAATCACTTGATAATCAGATGTATGCTAATAACAAATCGTGTTTTTTTTTCTTTCTTGGGATCGCCGTTTAAAGTTAAAAAGAAAGTTCGTGCGACGTTTGAATATACTCGTGCATAAGAATGTTCAGAACTTCCAAGAAAATCCATGTACTTGTAATGTAATGCTTTACAGATGATAGATTTGGTTGTTTCAGATCAAACTGTATCATTAGTGTAGTTTTGCCGCCCAGGTGGCGCAGTGGTCTAAGCGCTGGCTTTCTAACCATTCGTCCGAAATGGGTCGAGGTTAGAATATCGATGAAGCATGGATGTTGTGTTTGTCTTATGGCACTGGCTCTCTCCTTTCCCTGGAACCAATGGGACTACCTTAGGGACGGGAGAATGCTTTACAACCCATCAAGTTGCTCACGGTGGTCCTTTAACCCTCGAACAAAAAAATTAGTGTAATTTTCCAGGGAAAAAATTATTACCAACTTTACTAATCTTTGATTCCTTTCTCTGAATAAAAACATGGAAATACTGCTTTTAACTATTGCAGGCAGCATGGAAAAGTTCTGGACACCCTGGAAATAAAGACTCCTGGTAATGTGCATTTTTGTTTGTCTGATACTAAAAGTATGGCAACTTGCACATATTTCTAGTTTTCTTTACACACATTTAACGAATTATGGTATTTGTAGTTGAAAGCTTATTTAGAAATAAGTCGAAAAGAACTTTTCATGCCATTTCAGCCCCTTTTTTTTTGTTGTTTCGGGGTTTAGCGACCACCATGAGCAACTCTTTGGACTATAAGCAGCCGCCTGTTCCTAATTTAAATTAGATCTACAGAGCAATCACACATATCCGGTACTCGAACCCGGGCCCACCTCAGCAAATGGTCAGAAGCCAGCGCCTCGGACCACTCAGCCACCGGGACTACTTTCAGCCGTTGAAGGCCCTGTAAAGCAGTTCTGGAAATATATAATGTGAAGGCCCTATATATATGGAAATATATAATTGAAGGCCCTGTAAAGCAGTTCTGGAAATAAAAATGTGTTAGTCGCGTGAGATAAAAGTTGTGGAGATATCCTGTTACTGCATTTGGAACCACTTAGTGGCATTATGACCACGACTAGCTGTACTTGTGATAGATAGAAGGTCGCTTTTAAGTCATTCCTTTGATATGACACAAAGCCAGCGTAAATCAGCTGAAAGCTTCTGTTCGTATCTCTACTGAAAATAGATTCAACTAATAGAAATATGCCCGTTGTGCTGCGACACACACTGAAAACATCCCCGACAGTACGCGAGCCATTTTGATTCACTTTTCTTTTAGAGAGGAAATGACTGTATCGCCCTGCCTTCTGTTGAGAATGAACCTGTATCCATCAACTTAGATGCAAGTCACCATAAAGTGCAATAGAAATACCCGGAAAACTCTCTTCTGGACTTCCTTTTGTGCAAAGTAATATGCTGCTTCTGCGAAAGACATCAAAGTGACTGCATTTAAAACCAAATCGATCTAGAAGATTCTGTGGTGTTTTGGTGTTGATATCTGTCTTTACCAAATTAATTGTCGAACAAATAACTTAGGTCTAACCACATAAAGAACGGCCATGGTTCGTATGAATAAGAACAACTTACGTTAAAGTCCGAATGATTTTTTCTTTCCAAATATAGAGGACACGGGATTGAGATAACATCAGTAGTATGCAGCAACAATCACACATACGCTTTACACTTTCGTAGTATCCAGCTGAAAGCGACAATGAATAAATCCTCTGATGATAGTATCAACACGCTCTTTACAATCTCTACACTCTCCACACAAATCTTGTTCTCGACATCATTTTATTTAATCTTTAACTAACATATAAGGGTTACAAAACGCATAAAGAAATTCCGGGAACTGATGAGCCGCCGTTCAGAAAGAAATTCAAACGGAGAAGTAAAAAAATTTTGCGTAAGAATAGAAACTCAGAAGGAAGGTTGAATTAGAGCCGTACGTCATAATTCATACAAGGTATCTTACCAACAACTGAGGTAAAAATGTTAAAAGTAGAAAATTATGTTGTTCTAATCTACCGACAAAATTTTTCTTTTTTATAATTCTGTCACGAACGCAGCATTATTAAGTTATGAATTTAAATTCGCGGGAAACAGATTTGCACCAGAGGATGAATTTAATGTTCATTTTAACAAGATTCAACTTAAGTGAAAGATCTGCTTTGAAAAGAAATCAATCGGCAGGGGTCCAGTTCAAGGCATAATCAGTTATGCTAGCTCATACACGGTAACTCCTGAGCTACTTGTGTTACAACTTCAATATTCAGCATTGTAAACTAGCTACGAAGTGTAATGACGTATCTCATTTTACTTGGAATCAAGTAAATGCAATTCGGCTGAAAAGAAAGTTAATTTTGCAGTTATCACACATATACCATAGCGCATGAGTTGTTCTTATATTGTCTACTAGTTTTATTGTAAATGAAAAGTAAGGCAGAATAAACTAGGCAAAGTGGAAATGTTTGCAAGAAAAGCTCGTAAGCAGTACCCTATGTACCACAAAAAGTTGCCTTCAGTGGCTTCATTCCTATTTCATATACTCTATATTGACAAAAGTCACCGGGCACCCCTTCAAAAGCAAATGAACTGATCCGCTGCGTTGTTAAGATGCGCGGTACAGCTGCAAACGGTATAAAAACAAGCCTACAGCTGACCGAGATCATATCGCACTGTGATGTTGGGTGAAAATATCGCGGCGGGAGAGAACTGACTTTGAGAAATGAAAGATTGTTGGGTGTTTTATTAGTGGGTTGTCCATAAGAGAAACCGAGAGGCGTTTAAACATACCCAAATCAACTGTTTTGGATGTACTGAATAAGTGGAAGACACACGGCGTGCCTGAAGCAGCAAAACGTACCGGCAGACCAAAGAAATTCGGTGATAGAGGACGTCGAAGCCTCAGGAGAGTCGCTACAGCTAATCGACGGAGTACTGCACAAGACCTCAGTGTACAGGTGAGTAAAAATGCTGGAATATCGGTATGTACACGTACCATTCGCAGAGAACTTCATTTTATGGGTTACCGTGGTCGTGCGGCTGCTCATAAGCCTTTAATCTCCACTCGGCATGCTACTCGTCGTTTAGCATGGTGTAAAAAACATTTTGTCGTGGACCGTAGATCAATGGAAACGGGTCCTATGAACTGATGAATCCATATACACGATCCATTAGTCTGATGTCCGTGTGTGGGTATGGCGGCACCCGGGGAAACGCTCTTTACCACAGTGTACTGTTCCTACGGTCAAGTTTGGAGCTCGCAGTGTACTCGCGTGGGAGTGTTTTTCATGCTATGATTCCGGCCCATTGGTTATCATGGCCAAACCTGTTAACCAGCAAGTCTACCTCGATATTCTGGGCAATTATGCCTTAACAACACTGTGGCAATACTATGGAACCGAGCCTTGTTCGTACCAGTAGGATAATGCACCGAGCCATAAAGCAAATACTGTTACGGCGTGGTTTGACGATAATTCTGTATCGTGTGTAGACTGGCCAGCACAGAGCCCTGATCTTAATCCCATAGAGCACCTATGGGATGAATTAGAGTGCCGCAAAAGTAGTTTGGAACCAAGGCTTACTACTAAGCAACAGTTAGCGGCAGCATTATATACTGAATGGAAGCGCAAAACTATCGCTGTGTTCCAAAACCTTGTCGAAAGCATGTCTCGAAGGGTGAGTGCATGCATTAAGGCCAAAGGTGGACCGACACCGTACTAATGTATGTCATTAAGTGCTATGTTGTGTTTCTCTTTTAGGTGTCCAGTGACTTTTGTCAATATAGTGTATATTAACTGGTGTTCAGAATTAAAGTGCGGATGGAAATAGTGGGCAAACCATCCAAAGCGCTAAATGAAATGTTGTGATATATACATAGAACATATACAAATGGACACGAGAAACAAATGCCCGCAGTGAAATTTACATATTAGTGAGCAAAACGTTGCCCAATATGCAAATTGAGTTACATACTTAAATTAAAGCCAACGAGGAATGGCAGTGTCATTTCTCATTGACAATGCGTATAAGAAGCGTTTCGGTGGCTGAAAATTCTTTCTTTTTGCTTCATACGCGTGCATTCGACGCTGTACTGTGGTGAGCGATAGAACGACTAGAAGCAGGCCAGTGTCAGGCCCAGGCCGCAAGTGACTTGAATATCTGCTCCAGAGTAGTTTCAGAATTATGGTAGTAATTTAACAACACCGATGGGATGTCCCAAAAGCCTGGCTGAGGTCGTCCAAGGCGTACGACACCTCGTGTGAACCTTTATGTTGCTTTAAAAGCACTGCTTTATAAGTTCTGTACTGCCCCGCAATTGTCTTCGGAGCTTTCCGCTGCCACTGGAAACAATAAATCGAATGCCAAGTGACCCATGGTTTTCTAATCGCATCTCACACGAGAGTTCCCTTGAATTGGTGCATGCAGCATCGTTTTTGGGGCCCAGAAAAGTGTGCTGGTGTTTTTTTACGGACGAATCGAGATTCAGTCTACAAATGGATTCTCTTCGACATTTCATTTGGACGGAACAGAGAACCCTTAATGATCCCGCAAGCGTCAAAGAACTAGACTCCTTCGGAGGTGGTGGTTTGTTGGTGTGGGTTGGCATTATGTTCAGCGGCCACCCACCACTCCACGTGTTCGCAGGAGTCAATGTGAAGCTATATAGACGAGTTCCTAGAGCCCGTTGTCAGACTTTTTCGGAGAGCTGTCAACCCTCAGTTCTTTTTAATGGATGATAACGCTCAATCGCTCGCTCAGGGTTCAGCTTGTCGATGATTTCCTGAAGACAGAGGATATTCGGCGTATGGACTTGACAGCCAGGTGTTCTTAGAGAACATGCCTAGGATGAAGTCTGGTACGACACTTAACAGCCCGTTAAAACCGTTCCAGAGCTAAGCACAGCCTTCATGGAGGAATGGATTTCTTTGTTTCCAGAGTTTATCAACAATCTGGTGAGGAGTATGTATCGTCGTTGTAAGAGTTTTCTGTCCGTGCGAGGTGATCACATTCCTTATTAAGACACATTTTTAGGTTACATTCTTACATTCTTCCTTGATAAAATTTGTGGATGTGACTCTGAATACGTAAAATGTGTGCATATTTTTCTGTTATAAAATGTTTATTGCACTTTTGATTGTGCTTCTTGTGCCAAACGTCTTTTCCTGCTGTTACGTGTTTTCCTTCTTATCTTTGCGAATACCTTCCGGACTTTAATTTTGAACACCAGTGTATATACACGGCTTTTTTCCTGACGGATTGCCGTTCCGGCATCTTTTTTAACAAATAATTTCTCATTTTGAGTTTCAGAATAATTATTTAATTAAATAACGTAATAACTGTAAAATTTAATATTAAAAATTAAGATAACCTAACCGTAACAGTTTTCAAGTCAATGAAAGCGGCATGATTTGTGGTTTTAGAGAATACTTTCAACTTCAAGGAAAAGAAATGCCAAAGCAACTTTTATAGCTGAAGCGAACTTTGCGAATCATTTCTGCGTCTCCTACGGAATGTGAAAGGGAATTTTCTCTGGTGAATTTGACAATAACCTCAGCAAGCTGTCACTTGCAATCACAACAGTAACCTCATTTAACGAAAACCACATGATTTAAGAGAATACTTTCAACTTCAGGGAAAAGAAATGCTAAAGCGACTTTTATAGGTTACGCGAACTTTGCAAATCATTACTGCATCTTCTACGTAATGTGAGAGGGAATTTTCTCAGGTGAATTTGACAATAACCTCAGCGAAATCGTCACTTTCAATCCCAACAATAACCTCATTACTATTTATAAAAATATTTCGGCCTTGACTAAACCCAGTTTTGTTTCTACAAAATGCATCCGATCTTGGTACCTTCGAGGACATCTTTCGGAGGGTGAATACTGAGGAGAACGGTAGAAGTATCTCAAGAGTTGAAAAACATATGGATTGTATTTCAGTATCAAAAAACGAAGTTTCCTTCTGTTCCTCAATGTCATTTAATCCTTTATGCAAATTTAACTATTATTAGTGGGTAACCTTGCCAAGAAATATTTATTTCAGCAATTGGTTTTTATTGCAAAACTGTTACAGGATACTAGCATTTTTAATATAATAATTTTTTCACAATATGGGCATGTAAATTAGCGTTCATTTAGATTTTGCTTTGAACCTTGAATGCAGCAAATATAATTTCTGCATATTTTAATATACGCTGACCTGGATTAATAATAAATTACAAAGGAGAGAAGTCAAATAAATCGTAGTAGTAAAACGGGAGTAATCCTGAAAATAATTGCACTTGGTCCACCAGTTTTGAATACTCCCATATTACTCCTCATTTACGGCTGAAAAATATATTCAAAAATGTTAATTGTCCAATTTTTTTTTCGAGGTATTGATAGCCTCATATACTGTATTGAGAGATAACTTGTTCATTGGACTGATAAATTTATCACCGTAAAACGTTTTATAGAACACCAATAAAAATACGTAAAAGGCATCTTACTTCCAGAACTCTGGTTTTGTCCCAAGAAAATTTTCACCAAGCGTACTTATCAATGATGTTTTAAAGAAATGTTTTACTGCCGTGTCGGACTCCAAATACCAAGTAGTCATCTAGCTGCTATATATTCCCGAAGTATTTTTATGACGTGAAAGTAGTCCCATTGCCATCAGGATGACGCATCGTAATACCACTTTCGATATATTTAATAACCCTTCAATGTAATTTTGAGTATTACATCCAGCTGTTGGCAATATAATTTGCATGACTTCTACTCCAGCAGTTTATTTATGGGATGTTGTGCAGTCGTGTAGCATAGCTGATTATAACTCACAAAATATACTAATTATTATGCTAAAGGAAACGTTCTGAATAAGAAATACCTTTTTCGATAGCCAAATAAGTACACACGGAATTAACTTTCTGCTCAAAAGAGAAGTTTTAATTTGTAAAATTGAATTGATATGTCAAAAAAACTTGGGATGTAAATACATCCTTCTTCCAGACACATCCATTAAATCATTTCTTTTGAGAATAAAACTAAACCAGGTAAAACAATTCTTTTGAAGATCAAACTAAACCCGTTTACACTGTATGCTATGATGTTGTTCTGAACAGAGAAACCTTTTCTTCAATAAACAGTAATTATACACAGCTCAAAAAAGCGATTTTATTTGGTAAGATTGAATTGACATGTCAGAAACTTGGGATGCAAATAAATCCTTCTTTCTGACACATCTATTCAGTCTTACAACATAAAACAATTCTGTTGAGGAGAAAACTAAACTAGGTAAAGCAGTTCCTGTGAAGAGAATACTAAGCCAGTTAAGACAGTTTTGAGGAGAAAACTAAGCCTGTGTACACTATATGCCATGTTGACATAGTTGTATTATAGATTTATTAATAAACTTAGTTTCACTAACTTAGAAAACACATACTGAACTGAACACAATAGAATCATGTACACTGAATTGCCAGAAAATCTGGTACCGAAGAGCTTATGCAAAATACATAGCAACGTCACCTATGCGCGTACTCGGTTGCGTCCGCCAGTTTGTATATAAAGCGATAGACATCCTTGCCAACTGTCAGAGCTGTTTTCGGCATGAGAATGACAAGTAATAACGATTTAAGCGATTTTCAACGCGGTGTCATAGTTGAGATGAGATGGGCCATAGTATTTCGGAGGTAGAAACGAAGTTCGGATTTTCACGGACGACCATTGCAAGGGTGTACCGTGACTACAAGAATTCCGGAAAAACCTCCAACCTACGATATCAGTTTGGCCGTAAAAAGACATTGGGTGAACGTGACCATCGTCGGCTGTCAAGAATCGTTTCACGCGATAGGCGTGCAAGACTCGCAGGTATCATCGGAATTCAATGCTGGAGCCTCAACAAGCATCAGCATCCGGACTGTGCAACGTACCCTGCACGATATGGGCTTTGAGAGCCGACGCCCAACTCGAGTCCCCTTGATGGGTGCACGACACAGAGCTATGCGCCTTGCTTGGGCATGGCAACACCGCCACTGGGCACTTGATGACTGGAAACAAGTAGCCTGGTCTGACGAGTCGCGTTTCCAACTGTATCGGGCAGATGGAAGGATTCGTGGGTGGCGCGAACCCCATGAAGCCATGGATGCCGCCCCAGCGGCGCAGTGGTCTAAGCGATGGCCCATGATCATTCGTCCGAAAGGGGTCCGGGTTCGAATCCCGGTGAGGCATGGATGTTGTGTTTGTCTTACGGTACTGGCTCTCTCCCTTCCCTGGAACCAATGACCCTAAATTAGGGACGGACGACTGCTTATAGCCCATTGAGTTGCTCACGGTGGTCGTCAAACCTCCAATCAAAAAAAAAAAAAAAAAAAAAGAAGCCATGGATCCCGCCTGTCAACAGGGAAATGTACCGGCTGGTGGGGAGTCCGTAATGGTATGGGATGTGTTTGGCTGGACTTCACTGGGACCCCTGGTACGTCTACAAACGTCTGTGACCGACCAACGCTATGTGCGCATCCTTTCTGACGGGGTACACCCGTTCATGTCCTGCATTCGTGCTGATGGGTTGGGCCTGTTCCAACAGGACAATGCACCTCCACAAAAGTGTCGGGACGCAACATTATGTTTAGAGGAGCATTCATCTGAGTTTGGGGTGTTGCCATTCCTACCCAAGCCCCCAGCTCTGAACGTGATAGAACACATTTGGGATGTCATGCAACGCGCTATCGAACATAGGAATCCGAGACCTCGGAATACACCCGAATTGTGGAACGCTCTGCAGGAAGTATGGTGTGCATTGCCTACAGCAAATTTCCAGAAGCTAGTGGAGTCCATGCCCCGTCGTATTTCTGCAGTCCTGCGCTCTCGTGCGGGACCTACCAAGTATTAGACTGGTGTACCAGTTTTTCTTGCACTTCAGTATATATATTTGCGGGACCAGAAAAGATCTCATTCACTGAAAAGCATTATTAATATTTAATTTTTTAATTTTTGTGATACGTAACTCCGAATTCCTACTGTAGCTGAGTTTTGTGCGAATCCATTCCTTTCGTCACAGGGACGATATAATTTTTAGTAATACATTTTCGCTGATTTATGAATGGTTGAGGAATTGTTTTTACTACTATGCATCATAATAGAATCTCATAATTATGGAACCAGAAGTGATCTCAACCAGTGCAAAGAATTATTAATTTTTGTGATGCCTAGGGAAAACTCCGAATTCTTACTGTAGCTGATTTTTGTATACAAAACCATTCCCTTCGTACAGGGGGATACGATTTTAAGAAATAATTTTTTATATTTCTTTGGAAGGTTTAAGAATTGTATTTACTATGTATGGTAATGGATTGTGAATAATCCAAAACCGTTATTTTAGTTTCCTATATTTTTCCCGTTTGAAAATAACGCATTCTTTAATTTATTCATTTGGCTGCTTATCTCCATTCGTGTTGAACGTGTATTAAGACTTCTGCGTTTTATTTTTACTTTGGCACCATTGAAGTGTTTTTTGCTTTAGCAAGAAGTGTCCTTTGTCTGTTAGTCCAGCAAACTTAAACCACTGCTGAGAAAAAGTATGATGAAAGAGATCTGCTGCGTTGGCTTCAAAGCGTGTTTTGTTGAATACATGTCCAGTATACGGGGAACGCTAAGATGAATGAGCTTATTGTCCTCGAAGAGTTTGGGCTCATGAGGTATATGCTTAAAGCCACAGAAAAGCTATCGAGTTTCAATAAAACAGATTCTTTGTAATATTTTAAATACTTTCTTGATGACAGATGTAAAATTACGTTGTTTCGAAGGAGGTTATGAGATTTGTTGAAATGCTATTTGGCATTCAATGAACTGATCGTTTTAGATGTATTTGTACATACATGCACACATAAAGAGTGAAAAACTTATGCAAACAGGCATTAGAGTTTAAGGTTTTGTTCGACCTAACTTCTGTTTTTAAAGCACTTCACCAGGTATTTATTGAAATATGGAATTATTTTTTTCTTGCTATCTCTTTACAAGCAATTGCTACGCACTCTCACGCGCTTATGCATCCACATTTATCAACTTATGAATAAGCCGTGCATAAATGGAGAAATATTTATTTTTCCTTAAAGCTTTTTTGTGTAGGCTTTAAAAAAGTAAAGTACTTCCTCTTAGGAAAAAATTACATTTTTTTTTCAGAACTACGCTAATCCTCGAGTTTCGGAAAACTTTAGGATTCGTTTGTTAAAGGTTTGTGTTTGTTAAAGATGAATTTGGAGCTTTGTGGTTGGTTTGTAAAATCTGTTCTTAATGCCTCTTACCTCTTACTTGAATCACCTAGCTGAAAACAGGTGGTTTTTCCTCCAGTAGTCTTTCTTGTTTGCCACATGTTGCTTTTTAATTTCCATATGATTGGATAGTTGTTCTTTATTATTTATTTTACCTTTGAAGATACCTACAATGTTGAATTTTTTTAAAGTAGACTTTCGCTCGACGCTTGCCATTCGCCTTTTATAAAGGGTTTTTTTTTTCATAAAACTTTCGTCGACGTAAGTTTTAATTACTTTTCTCTAGCACGTATCTGGCATTCTTAGTCTTTATTGTTGTAACAGTTTGCGTTTTGTATAAGAGCAACAGTGCATTAATGCAATTCTTACACATCCCACGTATACTCTTTTTCAGGTAACTTCCATAATTTTCTTCAGTTTATATTTGAAAGTACAAGTACTCAGACACACATGCCCTTAATATTTTTGCATGTCGGAGCTTTTCATTCCATCTTATCTTAAAGCAGTTTCAAATCTTTTGTTCATTCAGTTGTATAAATGGATAACATATCTTGCATATTTACCTAGTATTATTTGCGTTTCTAAATTTTCTTGACACCCTATTGATACATGATATTTGGCAATCACCATGATGATAGATTAGTTGCTCAAACTTGGAATCACAGATATATATGACTTTCGTTTTGTATATATGGCATTCGATCTTCTTTTTCCATCACCTATCTGGGTGCAGCAATATGTGCGTTCTGATAATTTTTGTATTGAACATTTTCTTTCTTCAATTTCAGAACTTATTTATATCAAATTAAAGTTACAAAAAGTATATTCTGCATGATAATCAAACACTTATTCAATGGATTCCATAAAATCAAATGCATTTAGTTATTACCGCTCTATTGTTGTTCTTGTAACTACTTCTGTAGAGTTTAGCTGTTCTTCTTCCAGTAATACTGTCGTCATTATTCACAGACTTGGACTGTGCCCAAGATGTGCCCTTGAACGTTTGTTGTTTAAAATAAAAGGCACTGAGTGCTGTGTAATTTTGCCTCTCCTAGAAAAGATTACTAATGAGACATAAAATTACCTTGACCTTAGCATTACGTTTCACTTGTTCTAATAATGTTTCTATCATATGCTTCCCCATTTAATTGATGGCAATTTATAAATTTCAGTTAAATTTACCACACCGTGTTTTGCAGCTTGCTGTAAATTTTGATTAATGATCAATATGAAATAAAGTCAGAAAACATTTTCATTTTAGATTACTATAATGCATTACCTGAAGACTTCTGAGTCAACAGAAATAGCTAAAATCCAGATATAAGCTCCTGAGCTCATCATAGAACATTTCACGTGAACTGTTGAACGTTTTCTTCCTATTATTGTTAACACATAAGCCAGACGCTGTCTCTAGTGTAACAAATGAATTTAATAATTTTTAATGCCAAGGAATATCGCTAAAGTGCTTATTTGGAATAGCACTATAAAAACAATGAGTCAGAAACAGTCAAGTTAAAGGGTAGTTTGTAGAAAGCTTGTAGATATTTTATTCCATTGAGCTTATCTTGGTGACTATCCGCATTATTTTCTGACATTCGTTGAATATAAACTTTACCAAGAAAGCTAATAATATTTCATTGTCTTTTTGCGGGGATTTACATGCAAATGCGGAAACGTGTAGCTTTGTTCTTATTAACTTACGCTATGATGTACATTTCCTCCTGGTGTCCACGAATATTTCAGTAAGTTTTATTAAGGCAGTACATTTCCAAAATTTTTGTGCTCCTTTTAGTTGAAATTCGGATATATTTTATCGTGGTACCCATAAAAAAAGTAAACATGAAATTTTAAAAGTAGGGCTTCAAATTCCATTGCTTATTAGGAAGGCTTCTCCATAGAGACAAAAACCCCGATGAAAATATAAAGTTTTGCAACGAACTACCCTTCCAAAAAAACTCAGGATGTGAAGAAAAGTACAGTTTTTACACTATTATATAGTGCTTGGTATGCGTAAGTTTAATGCCAATTTTATTAAAATAATGTATTTCAAAATTTTGGTGGATGACATTATCTTGAATTTTTTTATATTTCACACATGTACTCTATCCATTTTATAGAGCAAACGTTAACTTACGCTTTGTGACGTTCCTGCCAGCAGGACGCACACGACATAAAGGCAGATAGCAGTCAGAACGAATGTCCACGCAAATATGGTGTACATGTTTGCATATGAAGGAAATATCAGAAAAACAAAAAATGCTGATGCAAAAGACAAGAAAGATGAGGACAAATAAAGAAGATGTAACTTCCAAAGTGGAATACTTAAAGCTATGCAAGTCAGTACGAAAAATTAACACTGAAGACTTAAGGAAATTCAATTGTGAACTGATGAGAAAAGCAATTGAAAACAACCAAAGCCGGAAGAGAGCAGAGAGACATCTCAGTAAGAAAAGGAAACAGATTATGGCACTGGGAAAAGAAGATGGTCCTGTAACAAGAAATAGAGGCGAAATTTTGACAAGAGTGAAAAATGTCTACTCAAAACAATATGAAAGGGATGATATATCTACTCCAGACATTACGAAAGGTACCCGTACCAAAGTCCTTCTAGTCCTCCAGGTAGAAATTACACATGCAATTAAGAATATGAAAAGGGGAAGAAGGCCAGGAGAAAATGGAATTACCGTGGACATCATACAAGAAGCAAGTGGAGGAATTGAAACTTCACTCGCCATGTTTTCACTCGATGTCTCAATGAAGGGAAGATTCCTAAGGATTGGAACAATGCTACAATGACCCTGCTACATAAAAAAAGTGACATTGAGGATCTCAGGAACTACAGACCTATCAGTGGTTTATAAAATCTTCACTAAAGTTCTTTCCCACCTTCACACCGCTTGAAGGTAACACTGGACATGGCTCAACCGAGAGAACAACCTGGATCCAGGAGTGAATACAGCACTATAGATCATATCTATGTACTGAGAGAACTAACTGAAAGAACGAGGGAATATGAACTCCCATTATGTATGGCTTTTATTGATTATGAAATGGTCTTTGATTCCGTGAAAGCATCAGCAGTTACCAAGGCTTTTAAATCCTGCGGTATTGAAGAGGCATACATTAGCATTATTAATAACATCTATGAAAGTGGAATACGTAAGCTTTGCGCTCTGACAAATAGCACTGATATCAACCCTTCAATATCTTTCAAGTTTTTATCTTGTTTGTTTGTTTGTTTTTATTTTCATGCTACACAGGCAAACTTTGCATGCGCCACTGACATTTCGAAACCTTTAAGTTATTGATTACTATAGAAACCGACAGCCAGAGAGAGGCAGGCTACAAATTATTATGCTTAGGGAATTTTAGTCCATATTGTGATTACTATACTTCAAATACCATACCTGACGCATTTGTTTAAGAAGTTTATTGATATGTGTAATGATTTTGTTGATGTAGTTTGATGTGCAATGATCTGCTTGATGTGGTTTAATGTGCATTCTCTCCCAAGAAAATGTCTAAATGCCTGTAAGATTTTATGACACTCATTTTTTCTTTTCAGATATTTCTCCCTACTTATGAAGAAAATTGGTACTTAAACATTGTACATATTGCTCCTTTTCAATAAGGACGCAGGTGAGGAAAGGCGGCCACTCTCCCATCTTCCTCTGAAATCATCAGAGGTTGGACGATGGGGGTCGTCGACGAAGAGGAAGTTGCTCCCACTTTCACAAAAAAGCCTCAACTGAGACAAGAAGATGATGGAAATAAACTCGTGTTTGAGTGCCAGCTGGTGGCTAATCCCAGGCCCACCATCCAGTGGTACCGTGGCGAAGTTCCACTATATGATGACCACCGTACAGCGGTGATTATGAAAGAAATTGGACCAAGCAAGTTTAATATAACTCTAGAGCTCAATGATGTCTTCGAGACAGATGCTGGGTTATACAAAGTCATGGCCAAGAATAAACAAGGGGAAGTGTCCGCATCTATCAATCTCAATTTCAGCCGTAAGTATTATTTTAATCTTTAGTTGACATTCAAAACATTTCCAGTCCTTTTCACTTAATCATTAATAATGTAGCAGCGAAATTTCAATGGCAAAATACACTGCTGTCCGTAAATTAAGGGGAAGAGGCAATATACAAATTTGCGGACGTTGAAGTAGGTCTTTATTGGCGGGAAATCGCTGACGGTAGTAACCGACGCGACGTAAGAGGCAGATACGACCGATCGAATGCCCATAACTTACATACGTGAAAACACGTGAGACACCGAGATTGATAAACAGTGATAAAAACTGAAGCGATAGAATTATCTTTACGTGTGTTAAACTGTTGGTTACTTGCTATTGTTTGTTATATGTTGTTATGGTGAGTGGCACAAGATCACGAAGAACACATCTCGATGATTTTACCCGTGGAAGAATTGTGGGGAAATTGGAAGCAGGACGTTCATCGCGAGAGGTAGCCAATGAGTTCGGAGTTGGCGAAAGCATAGTCACATGGCTATGGAAACAATTTTCCGAAAGTGGAACAGCTACCAGACGGCACAGCAGTAATCGACCACGCAAAACAACCCCTGCTGATGATCGTTATATAACTGTAACGGCGTAAAGATGTCACCGGATAACTACTGGCAGGTTAGCACGAGAGCTTCAGGCTATCACGGGGGTCACAATATCGCTCCAGGCTGTGTCAATGCGATTGAATAGTGTTGGTTTGTATGTCCGCAAACCGGTACGATGTGTACCTTTGACCACATCACACGAAGCACAGAGATATCGATGGTGTCGTGAACACGCCAACTGGATTGACACTCAATGGGCCAATGTCCTGTTCTCGCACAAAAGTAGATTTTGTTTGTCGTCCTATTCGAGGCGCCAATACATCTGGCGTGAACTACGCACTGCCTATTCTTCCACCAACATCTTGGAAGTTGACCATTACAGATGTGGTGGGGTGATGGTCTGGGCCGGTATCATTGCGAATGGACGTACCGAACTTTACGTGTTGCGGAGTGAAACCATGAATGCTCAGCGATATTGTCAGGATGATATCGTTCCTCATGTACGCAATTTTCGTTGTGCTGTTGGAAATTCCTTCATCTTTATGGGTGACAATACCCGTGGTCATCGTTCGGCCTGCGTTGATGACCTGCTCAACAGCGAAGGAATAGACCCCATGGAGTGGACTGCGTACTCCCTGACCTAAATCCCACAGAGTATGTATGGGATGCTCTTGGGAGGCGCGTGGTGGAACTCAATCCCCCACCGCGTACCAAAAAATGACCTGGTTATGGCGCTGAAACAGGAGTAGCGCAACCTACCTCAAGATATGCTGGACAACCTTGTCAAGCGCATGCGTAACTGATGTCATGCGTGCATTGCAGTGAGGGGTGGACATATCCCCTATTAAACTTTGACAGGGGACAGTATTCCAAGTATTATGGCCGTTTTGCTTCTGCTTTGCCAAGGACCAAAAATTGGTACGTTTTGTTCATGTACCCTATATTATCTGTACATTCACAACCGTCTGATTCTTTATGCGTATAAATTTCTGTTAAGTCTGTCTGTGTGTCATATTAGCATATTTATCATCATCATCCTGTCAGAAATTATTTTTTTTCTCTTAAAATATAACTGCCCTTTAACTTATGGACATCAGTGTATATGTACGTTAATTCTCTGTGTTATTAAGTGTGTGCATTCAATGGCTATTTTGTGAAAGATTGTTGTAACGAAATAGTTTGCAAGAGTTGGATTCTAATTTTAAATTTCATCAAACGGTTTTATAGAAAATCTTCTCACTTCATATTTTTTTTTTCTGAATTTTTTTTCTCTGCAAATTTATTGTAAAAACACTCGTGAAAGTTCAGTTCATCGTGCTAATCATCAGTCAAGAAACCAAAGTGCCGTCGCTACATGATAATAATTAAAGTACATATCCTCTCAGTCTAATAAATAATTAATCTTTTAATTTCTAAGAGATATGTACAAGATCTTTCGGAGCACCATGTACCCCATCCTCAGGTACGAGAATCAACAGAATGGATGAAACAAAGATTCAAATTATAACAGACGATGACGTAAATTGCGTAAATATGCGCATGCGTAAACAGACTGTTAGATCGATAACAATATCATATGAAACAATGCATTATAAAATTAATTATACACTCATATTATCATAATAATTATAGCACAAAGATTCATTTAGATTCCAACAAATTTTGAGTCTGTTCTAGAAAATATTTTAGATTGAATTATCAAATTAGTTAATGTTCTATATTGACATTGTCAATGGATAAATTCTGAAATAACATTTTCCAAGATAATGGTATAAATCTAGGCAAGTCTTCATTACAACAACTGGAACCATAGATTTCTATAAAAAGATTTTCAGTTAATAATAGTGACTTCTCAGAATATGCAGGAGCCAAAATTTTTACTTGATTCCAGTCCGGGTGGTGTGAGCCTGAATTAACGATCCGTGAAAGGGAAGTTGCTTCTGAGTTATTTTTAATAGCATATTTGTGTTCAGCAATTCTTGAACGTAACTGATACAGTAGATCTTATATAGTACAGTTCTTATTCCAAGTCGTTTAATGGTTTTAATACACTGGTGTGCAAAAATTAAGGACGAAGAGGATAAATTAGCATAACAGCGGAACGAGCAGGCAGAACGGACCGAAAGACCACTCAGGAGATAGACTAGGGTCCGCTATGGTAGGGCATGCGCATATATGCAGCATGACGTGGGGGGGGGGGTCGGAAGGGTATAAGCACTCGGGCGGTGTACTCTCAGCAATTCGGTGAAAGCTATTTGTACGGTGTACATCGGTTTGAACGACGTAGAGTTGCTGCCACCGTGGGATATGGCCAACAGGCAATCCAGTAGACGACATCTGGATGACTTTACCCGAGGTCGCGTCATTGGGAAGTTGGAAGAAGGTTGAAGTGTGACTAGTGTGGCCGAGGAGTTCGGAATCGCTCACAGCATCGTTTCACGAGCTTGGAGAGCATTTCAAACTACAGGAACAGCTGTCCGAGAGTTTAGCAGTGGTCGTCCACGAGCAACCACGGCGGCGGACGACCGGTATATTGTCCTACAGGCGAGAAGAGACAGACGGCAGACAGCGGGAGAAATCGCAAGGCACATGCAACAGACAAATGGACGTCCGTTATTGCGTTTTGCCGTGGCCAGAAGGCTGCACAAATGTGGTCTATTTGCACGACGACCAGTACGGTGTGTGCCATTAACGCCTGCTCATCGGAGACGGCGGTTTCTGTGGTGCCAGGAACACAAGAACTGAACACAGTAGCAATGGGGTCGAGTTCTCTTTACGGATGAGAGCCGATTTAGTCTGACGAGCCATTCTGGACGTATACACATCTGGAGAGAGCAGGGAACACGCAATCACACCTCCAACATTATCGAAAAGGACCGGTTTGGAGGTGGCGGAGTTCTCGTTTGGGGCGGTATCATGCTTGGTAGCCGTACTGACCTCCACATCTTCCAAGGAGATTCCGTCACTGGTGTCCGCTACTTTACCGAGGTTCTCCTGCCTCACATGCGTCTGTTTATAGGTGCTGTGGGTCCTAAGTTCCTCTTCATGGACGACAACGCTACACCTCATCGTACAGTGGCTGTCGCAGAGCTGTTGGAGAGTGAAGATATTCAACGCATGGATTGGCCCGCAAGATCCCCGGACCTAAATCCAATCGAACACGTATGGGACCTTCTCGGGAGACGCTTGGCAGCACGTCACCAGCGACCAGCAACGATTCCGCAGCTGCGATTGGTGCTACAAGAGGAATGAGCCGCGATGCCTCGTCCTCAGCATGGACAGGTGTTTTAAATACTGCAACGCAGTCAGGGGTGATCATATCCCCTACTAAAGACTGGATTTTTCTTGGCAACCGCCTGTCACATGGACGTTTCTGTCTTCTATCCAGTTGTGCTCGAAGCTACCTTTTCAATAAAGTGCCTTTGTATCCTTTGGATTCCCTGTTCGGACGGTTTTGCTCACTTGTCCCATATATTTACATCTTGAGGATCTTATGGTAGGATTTGAGTCGAGATGGAACACTTCTGCACGACGTTACATTCGAAAAACCGTCTCGTCCTTAATTTTTGCACGCCAGTGTAATATGCAATATACACCATGTCGATTCAACATAGTAGTGTTGTCACGATCCTTTTTTATGAATGATAAAATGTTTTGAGAAGATGTACCTAAATCCAAGTTTTTCCTTTTTCATGCATTTCGAAGGATTGCTGCAATGCCTTGAATACGTTCAAAACAACCTACGTATCGAGTTGCCTTAGTAATTCTTTCAAGCGTTGAAAAATTAGATTGCAGCATTTTGTTGACGAACTTCTTCACAACTACTCGGTTATAACCATGTGCTTCAGTAATGTTTAAGATGTGTTCAAGTTCTTGATTTCTACTCTGAATATTTGACGAATGCGTGAACGCACGTCGGACAAGATACTGGATGGTTGCAAGTTTATATTTGTGAGGATGTGATGAGTTTCTAGGTATAATAGTAGACGTAGCAGTAGGTTTTCTATATACAGAAAACGTAATATTATTGGTGTTAGGGTTACGTTTTAACAAAATATCCAAGAATGGCAGAGTATAATTAATTTCGTTTTCAACGGTAAGCTTAATAGATTGAAATTGGGATCCAAGTACATCTACAAATTCCATAATGTCTTCCTTCTGGTGCTGTCAAAAAATCAATATGTCGTCGATGTATTTTATATAAAACATGGAAGTGATTGGACATAAATTGAAAGATATATTCTCAACATACTGCATCACTATTTCAGCTAAAACTGGAAAAAGAGGAGATCCCATAGCTGCACCTCCTGTTTGTCGATAGAATACTCCTTCATAAACAAAGTGTGTTCTTTTTTTGGATGAACCCTAGAGCTGCAAGAACAGACTGGATTTCAGTTTTTGAATAACTGTTGAGAGCAACTAGACGTTCTTCAATGATGGAGTAGACTTTTTCAGTAGGAACACTTGGAAATAATGATACAATATCCAGCGATGCCATTATGAAAGTGTTATTGTTGTTATTTTGGAACGAGACTATTTTTTCAACAGGTTTATTAGTGCTAGAAATTAAAAATGTAGAATTAGCCATAATTGGTTTTAGTAATAAGGCTAAAGCTTTTTTTTAGCACGTCTATTGTAAAAAAAGATCGTGCTTATGTTACCGGTTTGTCCGTCCGTCTGTACCCACGATATCTCTGCAACTATTAGTCCGATTTGAAAAATTATTTTTGCATTGGGAAGCTTGAAATATGCGAATGATGATCCTCTATTTCGTTTTTTTTTTACGGTGTACAATAACGCCGCTAGGGGCGTAAACGCAGATGATGTCGAATTCAAAAATACGTTTTATTCCACATATTTGCTTCTAAACATCCTATTGAAAAAATTCTTTCATCTTTTGATTCCATTTATGTCGAAGAGTATTTTAGATATAGTTACTTTTTCAAATTACGCATAGGTTTTCCGCTAGGAGGCGTAAAAGTAAATTAAAATTTTCCCGATAACTCTTCTTCTAAAACTCCGATTTGAATTTTTTTTTCTTCAGCGGATACATCTCCTGATGGAAAATCTTTTGCATATAATTTCAAATTTTTGGTAAAGAATACTTTAGCCACCAGGGGGCGTAAGTGTTAATTTTTGCTTCTGGTGTATTTGTCATAAAATCTGAGCTTCTAAAATATCGATTGAAAAAATTCTTTCGTGGACTGATGCCACTCACATCGACAAACATTTTCGGAATATTTTCTTCTTAAAATATTCCACAGTTTCTCCACCAGGGAGCGTAGATGTATATCTTATTTTTGTCAATATCTCTACTTCTAGGAGTCCGATTTGAAAAATTCCTTCTTTGTTGGATAGTGTTTCCAGTGTGACATGTTTTTCGTATAACTTCAAAATTTTCAAGTAGTTCATAGACTTTCCGCTAGGAGGCGTATAGGTAAATTGTGTTTCCCCTATATCTCTGCTTCTAGATCTCCGATTTGAAAAATTCTTTCTGCATTCTGCACCGGATACAGCTCCTGATGGGAAGTCGTTTGCACATAATTTCTAATTTTTGTAAAAAAATGGTTTGGCCACCAGGGGGCGTAAACCTTAATTTCCGCTTCTGATGTATTTGCAGCAAAATATGAGCTTCTAAATTCTTGATTGAAAAAATTCGCCGTTTGTAGACAGATAGTACTCATGTCGACAAACCTTTTAGAAACATTTTCTTTTTAAAATAATGCTGGATTTCTACGCCAGGGGGCGTAGATGTATATCTTATTTTTGTCAATGTCTCTACTTCTAGGAGTCCGATTTGAAAAATTCCTTCTTTGTTGGATAGTGTTTCCGATGAGAAATGTTTTTCCTATAAATTCAAAATTTTCTAGTAAATCATAGACTTTCCGCTAGGGGGCACAAAGGTAAATTGCGTTTTCTGCGTTATTTCTGCTTCTAAAACTCCGATTTGAAAAATTCTTCCTGTATCGCATAGAAGACCTGATGGAAAATATTTTTCACGTAATTTCTAATGTTTGGTAAAGAATGGTTTGGCCACCAGGGGGCATAAGTGTTAATTTCTGCTTCTGATGTATTTGTAGCAAAATCTGGGCTCCTGAAAACTCGACTAAATTTTTTTTCTCGGACCGATAGTGCTCATATGGAAAAACCTTTTGAGAATACTTTCTTCCTAAAATATTGCATGGTTTTCCCACCAAGGAACGTAAAGTCACATCTTATTTTTGTCGATATCTCTGTTTCTAAGAGTACGATTTGAAAAATCCTTTCTATGTTGGAGAACGTCTCCGGTGCGAAATGTTTCTCATATCCTGATGGAAAATCTTTTGCGTTTTCTGCGTTATTTCTGCTTCTAAAACTCCGATTTGAAAAATTCTTCCTGTATCGCATAGAAGACCTGATGGAAAATATTTTTCACGTAATTTCTAATGTTTGGTAAAGAATGGTTTGGCCACCAGGGGGCATAAGTGTTAATTTCTGCTTCTGATGTATTTGTAACAAAATCTGGGCTCCTGAAAACTCGACTAAATTTTTTTTTCTCGGACCGATAGTGCTCATATGGAAAAACCTTTTGAGAATACTTTCTTCCTAAAATATTGCATGGTTTTCCCACCAAGGAACGTAAAGTCACATCTTATTTTTGTCGATATCTCTGTTTCTAAGAGTACGATTTGAAAAATCCTTTCTATGTTGGAGAACGTCTCCGGTGCGAAATGTTTCTCATATCCTGATGGAAAATCTTTTGCGTTTTCTGCGTTATTTCTGCTTCTAAAACTCCGATTTGAAAAATTCTTCCTGTATCGCATAGAAGACCTGATGGAAAATATTTTTCACGTAATTTCTAATGTTTGGTAAAGAATGGTTTGGCCACCAGGGGGCATAAGTGTTAATTTCTGCTTCTGATGTATTTGTAGCAAAATCTGGGCTCCTGAAAACTCGACTAAATTTTTTTTTTCTCGGACCGATAGTGCTCATATGGAAAAACCTTTTGAGAATACTTTCTTCCTAAAATATTGCATGGTTTTCCCACCAAGGAACGTAAAGTCACATCTTATTTTTGTCGATATCTCTGTTTCTAAGAGTACGATTTGAAAAATCCTTTCTATGTTGGAGAACGTCTCCGGTGCGAAATGTTTCTCATATTAATTCATGTTTTTCTTAACGCACAAGTCTGCAACCAAAGGGCGTAAGCTCACAATTCCGTTTACAGCAATATCTGAGGGATTAAAATTCCGATTGAAAAATTTCTTCCTTCCGTCAGATACTATTGTGTTCCATACCGGTTCCATTGATTTTGAATAGCTTTGATAAATTTAATTTGCGTCAGAGCGGATTCAAAAGGCGTGCTTATTACACCCGAAAATTCGGTGTCATCTTTCTTGTTTAATGATCGTGTTGGACTTGAATAACTAGATAAAAGTGGTCGGATTGGGAAACCTCCTTTTGTGGGTTTTCATTTGACCAAACAGTTCTGGAATACGAGGACCAAAAGTAGTTGTTATTATATCCCTGATCTCAGATAGTAACTGACCATGTTTCTTAAGTTTTGCGACTGCGATCATGGTAGCACATGTTGGGTCTGAATTAATAGTTTGGTGTGGAATCTTCTCGATTGCTTCATGAATCTTCCTGTCGTAATCTCCTTTATTCATGACCACAACTTGTTGGGTTTTATCTGTCTTGATTATTGAAATGTTTTTTCTTCATTTCATTTCAATATAATGCATTGTTTCATATGATATTGTTATCGATTTAACAGTCTGTTTACGCATGCGCATATTTACCTAATTTACGTCATCGTCTGTTATAATTTTAATCTTTGTTTGATCCATTCTGTTGGTTCTCGTACCTGAGGATGGAGTACATGGTGCTCCGAAAGATCTCGTACATATGTCTTAGTAATTAAAATATTATTAGACTGTGATAGGATATGTACTTTAATTATTATCTTGTAGCGACGGCACTTTTGGTTTCTTGACTATTTGTAAAAACACCTTGGGTTAATTTTCGTCAACTAAAAGTATATACTTATTAACCATCATAGTCCTCCAGATCTCAAGCGCTAAGCAATTCAGTCGTGGTACACTGTTCTATGAGAATATTTTGATCCTGCTGTGATGACATTTCCCCGTTCTCCAATGAAGTACAAATATTATACTAAAAAATATGTAAAAATAACTTTTCAGAGAAATATCTGCAGGTATTGTAACACGGTAAATACGTATTGCTATAATATTTTTCTAATTTTGCAAATCAGTCGATATTAACAATTAATTTGATTATTTTCGATGTAAATCTAGATCATGCAATTCTTTATTTATAACTAGGTTTTTTTTTCTGTTTCAGCGCCTTTTTAATACGAGCAGTTTTTGTTTTGAGTTTTGAAACAGTTGTTTAATTTAAATACCATAATAACAGTAACAGTAGCATGCAATTATTTAATTTAATTAAGGTAATAACAGTAACTTGTAAGGGAAGGGTGATGGCAGGAGTTAACCCCCTGACGTTCTATTTTTTACCAAGGTGTACACGGGAAAGTTCCTGCACGCAATGTATCGTTGCACAACCTTTGTACAGCGATACCTCATGTAAGGAGTGAAATATGCTGTATGATAAACAAGAAATCAGAAAGGTGTCTAACGAGTTTCAACTCAGTGAAAGAGACATGTTTCGTAGCTTTAGAGAATACCTACAACTTCAAGGAAAATAACTACCTAAGCAGCTTCTACAGCTGTGATGAACTTTGCAAACACTTGCTGTAGCTTTTAGCGAATGTGAAAGAGGATTTTCTCAGACAAATTTGATAATCAGCCCAGTTAGGTCTTCTCTTTCGATTACAGCAGTAACCTCATTATTAGTCATAACATTTGTTGAACCTACGCTAACCCAGTTTAGTTTTATCCTACAAAATAGTCCGACCATCGCTCTTTCGGGTGCACCATTCGGCAGTGGATAAGAACGGTAGAAATACGTCAAGAGTTGAACGAAATTTGGACTATATTTTAGGATCAAAATCCAGTTCTCTTCTGTTGCTCACTGTACTGCAGTTCTTAGCGCAAATTTAACTCTCATTCTTGGGTAAGCTTGACAAAGATTTTAATTTCAGCATTTCCAATGCATTATAGAACTGTTACCGAATGTTGTAAATTAATAATTTAATATAATATGAACATGTAAATTATATTTTTGCATTTTGCGCCATGTAACAAGAACACGACTTAAAGACCATTGTTAAAGAAATCGGGTTTCTTTATTAGATCACACTTCCATGCCTTTTCTACAACAATCAGTATTTAAGAATTCCGATATTTTTATCTGCAGTACAAATGCATTGGTCATAACATTTATAAAACGTTTTGCACATCTTTTGTGAAAAAAGATACGTGCTTATGATATAACTTGGTAAGTCCGTCCGTCGTCTGTGGACGCCATTTCTCAGCAACTATTAGTCCAATTTGAAAAATTGTTTTTGCATTCGGAAGCATGAACTATGAGAACGATAATCCTTGCTTTCCGGTTTTTTTTTGTTTTTAGTTGCATAACTTCGCCGCTAGAGGGATTAAATGCAGATGCTGTCAAATTAAAAATACATTTTGTCCCATATAATTGCTTTTAAGTATCAGATTGCAAAGAATTATTTCTTCCATTCAGTACCATTTATAACGAAGACTAGCTGAGTACAGTTTCTTTTTTTGCCGCCCCGGAGTCGCAGTGGTCTAAGCGTTGGCTTCTGACAATTCGTCCACAATGGGTCCGAGTTCGGACTCCAGCGAGGATAGATGTGTTTGTTTAACGGCATTGGATCTCCCTTTCCTGGAACCAGTGGCCCTAAATTAAGAACGGGTGGTAAAGTTCAAAAGAAAACTCAATTTTCTTCGAAGAATACTGCTATGAATAAGCCTTCTGATGGCAAACCCTCGAAATGCTTTAGATGTGGTGCGTCTCATGACAAAACGAAATGTAAATATAAAAACGCTAAGTGTCATTTCTGCAAAAATTGGACATATTTCACCGGTTTTTTTAGCTAAGGCTAACAAAGCAAAATCTGTACCAGCAATATCGTTAAAGTTGAGGATGTGATGACTTCGAATTATTTCAAGTTAAGGCCGCTAAATCAGCTAACCGAAAATGTAAGTACACTGTTCTTATTCAAATTGATGACAAATTTATCGAAATGGAACTTGATACTGCTGCTGATGTATCCATTGTCTCGGAGCAGTGGATGAAAATTAATTTACCACATGTTGAAGTTCCACCTACATCTATGTTGCTGAATACATCTATGTTGCTGCTGAAAGATTATAATTAGGGTTTGATCGATGTTGTTGAAGAAGTGTCTCTACCCGTCACTTATAAGTCACAATGTTGCAAATTACCCATTGTTGTTGTGAAGGGAAATAGACCATCCCTATTCGGAAAGAATTGGTTGGCATATTTTAATCTTGAATGGCAAAGTATTTTCGCCTTGAGTTCCCAACAGAAGGGAAACATCTCTAATGTGAAGTCTATAAAAAGGAATTACGCTGATCTTTTTCAGGAAAGCACATCACCAATCAGACATTTCAAGGCTTCCTTGAAAATAAACAAATAATTTTCTCCGATTTTCTATAAAGCTAGGTCTGTTCCTTATTCGTTGAAAGCTGCTGTGGCTGATGAAATTTTGCAAAAAAAAAAGGAGTTTGGCATTTTGTTGAACATTCCGCATGGGCAACACCTGTTGTGGCAATACCAAAGAAAGATGGTACTGTCAGGTTGCGTGGGGATTTTAAGATCACTGTAAACAAATGCATGAATCCGAATCAGTATCCCCTACCAACACAGCAGGATTTGTTTGCTACTCTTAGTGGTGGCAAGTATTTTACAAAGTTAGATTTGTCACAAGCCTACCAGCAAATTGAGCTAAATGAAGCATCACAAGAATTGCTTACATTAAACACTCACATGGGCTTAGTTCGTCAAACCAGACTTTTATATGGCATCAACTCTGCTTTTGCTATCTTCCAGTCAATTATGAAACAAATCGTACAAGGTTTACCATCAGTCATATGTTTCCAGGATGATATTTTGATTTCTTCAGCCATTAAAGAAAATCATTTTACCTTACTAGAGGAAGTTTTACGGATATTTCGGAAGTTTAATGTGCATCTTAATTTTAGTAAATGCAGATTTTTAGAAACTAGTGTACAGTTTTTGGGACATATTATTGATAAGCATGGTGTGCACCCTGCACAGGAGAAAATTGAGGCTGTACAACAAATGTAAACACCTGATAATGTCACAGAGCTTAAGGAATTTTGGGGTTTATTGAACTATTATTCGAAATTCATAAATAATTCCTCTACCTTACTTGCTCCTTTGTACAGTCTTTTGGTCAATGGTACACCGTGGATATGGTCAGAGGAATGTGGAATGGTCGTGATATGGTCGAATGTACACCGTGGATATGTAAGCACACATTTCAACTTTGTAAATCTCTTATTACTTCAGATGCAGTTCTTATACATTATGATGAGAAGCTACCTTTACAGCTGTCGTTGGATTGGGTGTTGTTCTCTCACATATCATCGATGGCACCGAGCGTCCCATTGTTTATGCTTCAAGAATACTTACCGAAACAGAAAGCAATTATTCCCAAACTGAGAAAGAAGCATTATCTATTTTATTCGGATGCAAAAAATTCCACTAGTATCTTTATGGAAGAGAATTTGTCTTGTTCACGGATCATCAACCTCTTGTGACAATTTTTGCCCCTGACAAAATGCTGTGTGATCACAGAAATAATACTACAGTACAGAACATGATTCACCGATTTTTATTAAAATATCGTTCGTCTACTCATTCTACTACTAGAATCAGCCCTGCTGAGCTTTTTTGGGTCGTCGACTCAGAACTGTTTTTAGATCTTGTTCACCCGTCTACTGCGCAGTATGTTCAAAAGAAACAATGTGTGCAGAAAAAAACTTCGATCGATCTCACAGTAGTCATCGTAATTTTTGTCCAGGACAAGATATTTGGGTCCGATCTCACAAGGACAAGCAAAATAAATGGATAAATGGTACCTTGCTTGAAGCTCCGGGAAGTAAAACATGGGTCATCAGGGTTGGTCAAAATAATTACCTAGCTCATCTTGACCAACTTCGCCCTAGATTCGGAGAAAAGGCTGATCTCCACGGGGGAGCACCCAAATGACTTCCATCCATCGGATTCACAGTCAACGTCGTTACTTGTTCCGAGGGAGTCCTCATGGGAATCTCCCTTGGTTGATCCGCATGTACCAGCGCTTCCAGAACCTCAGAGACTTTCCTCTCCGTTGTCGGCAGGCACAGCTGATACTGTCATTCCCCCTACCACAGAGGCGACGCCTATCATTCTACCTTCCACTAAAGTGATTCCTCCTGCATTGAACAAAGTTCCTGTAGCTGTGGATGCCGATATATAAATATTAAAACTCCTGTTTGACGCAATATACCTCGTTGTTAAAAAAACCCCAACAGACTTGATTTAAAGATAACTGTGAAAATCCAAGTGTATAATACCTTCGTTATTTTTTAATACCTTTGTAATTTTTTGATGGGGATATATTGTAGTATTTGGCAACAGTGTTTTCCCCAGTCAACTGATATGTAACCGTAACTGGGGCATCCATGTGGTTTGGCAGAATGGGGAGTGTATTGAATTTGTTGTACGGTACCGCTGTTGTTCCTAATCTAGTGTTTGTGCAGTAATAATTGTGTTTAGTGTATCCTGTCTTGGGATATTTTTTAGATTAATCGTAAGGATATTACAATTACCATGCAATCATGATGGCATTGTTCTTACTGTATTGATTATATAAAAAACTTGCGATTAATCTGCAAAACACCTGAAATTACCTGAACATCCAGATTTTCTAAGTTTTAATAAAGTCTTCTTGAAGTAATTTTTCTACGCTGATACAGAAGTAGAAATTGCAAACCATGTTCAGAATATTGTATTTTAAATTTTGAATACTGTGAAAACAGGTACCAAATGGCTGCCTTGTAAATTATGTTTCTTTTTCTGGAAGTTTGATAATGACAAAGAGAACAAAAAATACTATTAGCTATGTGCGCAAAAGTCGCTAGCAGAGCCTAAAAAACAGTGTTCTCATTTCAAGTGGAATGTGTAGTGTAATTCCTTTCTGCTGTTTCCTGGACGGTAATATGAGTACCCATCAATGTTTGGCAGCGTGTCAGATTGGATGATCTTTGAAAACCCTTTCAAGCAGATTCCTCTTAATTTTGAGGTGCTCTTAAGTTTGTTGTGTCTCAAGGACAAGGACAATGAGTCTTGTACTTCGCGATAGCACGAAGGGCAAAGAAATTGATATGCATCAGGAATTTCGATCGTTATCAGTTCGTTAATTGTAGCTTTTCTAATATTTGTTTCGTTTTCTCGCATAAATTTGCATTCCTTTGCTTCGGTGTTTCGCCCTTTTTTTATGTCTCCTGTTCCTTTTTAGTTTCGCTTTCTGGAATCTGCGTTTTTTGACATTTTACCTGATTTACTGGTGTTCTTTTTTATTTCTTTTGTTGTGGTGATTAGCTGTGTGCCTCTCGCTGGCCCAGTAATCTCGATAACAATCTCGAACGCCGAGAATCTGGATTGTAATTCAGATTCTGACATAGTGGAATGCTTACTTTGACTGTGTGTTTTTTTTTCTGTCACTCGAACTAGTAGATCAAATTAAAAACAATTTATTAAAGCTAATTTTTGGTACTCATGAGATCATTCAACGGCTGAAAAATACCAGATTCTGAGCAAAATATCAAGTGCAATTAGTCCATTTAATTAAAACACTTAGTTGCCTTGAAGGTTGTGACGTATACTCTAATTTAACATTCCTTTTTACTTTCTTCCTCTATGTAAGTTTGAGTTCCTTGTCCTTAGCGTTTTTCAAACTTAACGTGATATCTTCTCTCTCGCAAGAGTATGGTTGGCAGCACCTTGTGGTCGGAACGTATGACGTGTGTATGTGTCCGATGAGAACTGAACATTATATAATGTGTGAGCAGCAGCAAAGTGTGGAGATGTTGGTAGTATGACGATGTAATAGTAGTTGCGAAATTGAGTTACTTGAAGTTGTGATCTCTTGTCTGCGTATTATATATGTATATTTAGTGTTGGTGTTTTGTTTTTCCGTTAAACGTTCCTTCAGAAGTAAATTGCATTAGTTCACTAATATTGTTGAAGACTGAGTTGTGCTAAAGGATATTTAGCTGAATAATGACTAATCGTAAGCAACGTTTTCTGAAGTTCTTGAATGATTCCTGTTTAACCGTAGGTGAAGTTGTGAGACTGATCTATGTAGTGTTCAGACAGCCGTATTTCCACGAACATTACAAGGTACTTTAATAAGTGTAATCAATAATTGCTTGACAACTGAAGATTTCGTAAACTTCCTGTGTTTTCGGTTTCTTGTACTAAACACAAAATGTCTATTTAAACCACTAGAGGCAACTTCTCAATAGGAAAAAATTGAAAATGTACAAAGCGTCTTGGTTTTAACTACAACTATACGATGCAGAAATATTATTTTAAATCCTACTCCTTGAAGTGAAGCTACTGTGGAAAGCACAAACGTAAGTAAATTTATGTCACCTATGGAAAAAAAATTCTTCATTGGAGAAAAGTGGAAACGCATCAAAATTTGGTGTCCTCTTTTGCTGAACTACCCGAAGCTATTAAGAGTGCTGATATATATTTACGCTACCTATCAGAAACATACAATTGCATAACTTAGTAAAAAGCTTATACTTCAAGGAAAGAAAAGAGTGAGCAAAAATCTTGCTTGTCGTTACATCTATCCCATGCAAGAAGCGTTTTCCCAGTTCGATTTTTGGTAACGGAGATATCATTAGAAGTATAAATTTGTATGTATCACACCTAGAGGGAAAACTGTGCATCAGAAGAAATAAGAAATGTGCGCATCATCAGTCTGATAGTGATATATGCGAAAAAAAGTTAACAATCTGATTATCATGTCCACAGATGGACGGGCATAGCGATATGTCTATAATTCTTTTTCCTTTACACATACACTATGTACACAAAAGTATTCAGACTCCTAGGTCGAACGGAAACAAGATAATTTATTAGCAGAAATCAGCACATGGTGGCACCACCTTTGGCCGTCATAACTGCGACCGATCCCTCTAGGCATGCTTTCCAGGAGAGTCCGGTAGGTATATATCAGAATTTTCCTCTATTTCTCATTGCAAAGCTCACGCCAGAGCTGCCGTGAAGGAAGGTCTTACCGGCCGAGATCAGATTCGGCGTTCCAACTCTTCGCACAGCTGTTCTATCGGATAGATTGGGATTTTGGGCCTACCGATCGTACACTTAGACACCCTGCTCCTCAGATCAGGCGTGGACAGACCTTGCAGCTTGGCAAGTAGCTCGATCTTGCTGAAATAGGCAGGGATCCGAAGTATGAATTCAGCGTAGGTAGTGCCGAATTCTTCAGTTTGTTTTCGTACTTGGCGGCAGTTAGCCTGGAGTGTAACACAGTTAAAGAACCAAGCCCTTCCCAGCAGAAACAGCCCCATACTGTAAAAGATCCCCTACGAACTTGACTGTAGGGACAATGCAGTCCACCTGACAGCATCTTGGGCAAATGCCGCTCCCAAATACGTCCGTCCGAACGAAGAGTGAGTACAGGAATTCGTCACTCCACACGACTTTCTTCCAAACTTCTGTTGTCACCGAATGACGAACCACCAGTTATCGTATGGCATTGACTGGAGTGATATAGGGTTTATGTGCAGCTGACCTAGCATGTTAACCGTGAACATGCAGTTCCCACGGACTGTTCTGCTGCAAAGTGCAAATAACTGTTCCAGCAGATTGAGCGACCGTCGGCGGCTTCGTCTGTGGCAAAGGACGGGCCTGCCTTCTTCACATTCCGCGGTAAGCTTCGTTTGGCTCGATAACTCAATTTGTGCGGCCTTCCAGAACGCGGCTTCTCTGTAGTAGCGCCATCTGCCTCCGTCGATTGAGAACGTGAACGTCAGTGGATTTTGGGAATCCCAGAGGAGCGATAATGCTATGATGCACTGATTGCTTACTCAGGTGGCATCCAACCACCACGCCCCTTTCAAAGTCCGCCAGTTCAGCTCAGCGTGGCATAGTCGCTTCCCAGTGTGGTCTGACGGATGTAATGTAATATGATAAAATGGACTTTAAGTTAAAACTGAGAAAAACTCCTAAAACCCACCTATTCACAAAAAAAAAAGATTTTAAAAAGTAAAAATAGATGAACTTTAAATATAGCGTGCGTAAGAAAGGAGCTAACACAAAGTTCTCTGTACAAACAAGAAATAGAAAACGTAGGTGAGCTCAGCAAACTAAAAAAAAAAAAAAAAAAAAAAAAGCCTAACACCCTCCCCCCTCCACACACACACACACACACAATAGAGCCTAAATGTTTGCCAAAAGATTTAGATCTAAAACAAAAGGAACAAGCAAAACGGCTCCCTCACCATCTCCCTACTGAAAAATCCAAAAAGTCCAAATCTAACAATTTTGACCTCAGCCGACGAAAAAAGGCCCTCTTCTCACAGAAAACTACCATGGAATAGCCGAAGAATTTGGAGACGCAAATCGTTTCCTGTCTGATAGGTGTTCCAACATACCCGCGCGTTCGCGTATGGTTCTGCAAATGCACGTCCATTTGCCTCATGTACAGGTGTGCGAATACTTCTGTCTACATAGTATGTATCAAAAGAATTTTCCGAGAAATCCGTCGCTCGCACTTTAGCCCTTAGGTACGACATAGAAAAATATGTGACGCTCAGTGATATTTTCAGCTTAATTACCTTCCGACGTTTTGCAAATGACATTCACTATTTATGTGAAGAATTAATTTTGTAGTATTATACTTCTCCCAGTTCTAATATTTCATGAGTTTAAAACTTACATATATACAGTGTTTCATTTTAGTAACGGTCATCACCTAAATATACACAGAAGAGCCAAAACAGTAGGACCAGCGCGTCTTTATGCAAATCGAAGGAACTGCAGCTAAACGACGGAGGGTTTGGATGTCATGAAACGGTATTAATACCACCTGATACTGAGCTCTGTTATTTAGTGTCATTCTTCAAATGGGAAAGGCAGCGGACTTCAGCAAATTTGACGAAGGCCAAATTCTAATGGCCAGACGACTGGGCCAGAGCATTTCTGAGACGGCAAGGCTTGTGGGGGTGCTCACGGTCAGCCGTGGTTAGTACCTTCAAAAAGTGATTCGGAGATGGAAAACCACGAACCGCCGGCAATGTGTGGGCTGACCACGGCTCGTCGATGCTAGATATGAGCGAAGGCTATCCCGTATGGTATGAGCCTACAGTAGGGATATTTTATGCTGCGGCTCGTTTGCATAAACCGATGCCATCGCTACTCATTTGCATATGATACCCTGACTATCTGCATTGCAATTCACGTTATATACCCAAAGTTTCATGCATTTTCCAAAACTTCTTTCACAAGTTATCTCGCTTTTTTCGCTTCTTCCTTAATTTATGGAAACCAGCGTATTTTCTTGTACCTTTTGCTCTAGAAACATGAAAAAAGTTCTGAACGAAGCATCTACTAGACTTGCATCTGAGATATCCGTATTTTCTGTAAAGTCATATGGGCACGCAAATTAATCGTGCTGTATATTAGCATAAAATTACATTCAAAGCTTACCATTTTGCAGTTGCTCAATATAATGAACTTCTGTGATCCTAAAACTATTTTCTCATGGACCGTTGCTGGGTTTAGGCCCTACTTTGTAAGGGGGTGACGATGATAGATTCCGGACTTTAAGCAAACGTTTTCTCTGCCAGAAACACGTTGCTGTGAGATGACAAAAACGTGTGGAGGATGTTCTAAATAACCTACCAAAGAATCACCACAGTGCTAATTTTGAAGAACTTCTCCAATCATCGGAAAAAAGTTTTTTTAACCATGAACTATGTTATATTAATCAACACCTAGTATGAAAGCCTTAAAGTACCTGTGATATGGTTTCAATATTCCCTGTCATTTTTATT
The DNA here is from genome assembly GCA_039090855.1 of Macrothele yani. Taxonomy (NCBI): domain Eukaryota; kingdom Metazoa; phylum Arthropoda; class Arachnida; order Araneae; family Macrothelidae; genus Macrothele; species Macrothele yani. The sequence goes on along the minus strand of CM077016.1, from coordinate 44,669,920 downwards.
TTCGAGGCGGTATTTATTTGTCAGTTAATTTAAAAGCAAATCACAAATGTTTTAATGTACCTATCGCAAATATTTGTTTAAGTATTTGCGGTAGGGACATTAAGCGATAGGGAAAAAAACAACGGAAGTTTTCTGCATTTACTACGCATTTCTAATAGCGTGAACATTAACTTTTGTCTAAAAATCTCGTTGGTATACATTTTATGTTACTTGCATCATCCTTGAATATGTCTAAATAACCCCGTGCTGAAAGGCAAACGATTTCTGTTAATCTAAATTTTCGCTTAATAATCTGAAACATGGTGTATTCTTTGGCATAACTTTCGAAACACTTGCGTGTGCAAAACGTTTCAACATGTTGATAAAGAAGTTATATAATGCAGGGTAACAGATATTAAGTTTGTACAGTTAAGATGTCAGTCAACCTGTACCCTAAAGATTGCGAAGAAGTTTTCTCAGCCGTATTTAATGTCAATAAAATTGTTGGATTGAACGAGTAGCTTGATCGTGGAACTAACTGTAAGCTGGGAACTCATTCCCTTGGTGATGATTAGAATCAAAGGAATTCGAATGGAGTTACCAGGGTCAGTGAAGTGAATGCGAGCCAGTCTCCTGAACTTAGAAATGTCTACTCTGAAAAATTCACATGTGCAGCCAGAAAGAACCCCATGATTTACTTGGCAGGTTGCCACAATGTGCTGCATTCCTGGCATGTTGCCAAAAAAATTTCCATCAGTGTGGTTTATCTCACTGTAATCTATTTTGTTGCGGGTGTCTCACTGCTTAGTATTCTTCTGCAACATAAACATCGTATCACAAAACAGACTGCTGAATGCACTAGTCACTTCATCACAATAAATACGCAGAATGCCAAAACATTTATGCATTTCAGCGGATGTGAACTTGGACAACACGCGTAGATGTTTGAGTCTTAACGAGGTGAATATGGACATATTGAAATGTGAAAATTTCGATTATGAGCTTTGCAACTTTGGACTTCATCATAATTTAGAGTAAAAAAAATATTGAAAAACCAACGAGAAAGCAGTGAACTAGTAACTGATTGAAGTCATCGCAAAGATCTGTTTGAGTTTCTACCATCTTAGAGTTTCAGGGTCAAAAGAGTGGTATCTTCCTGGATTAAAATTGTTTTTTTGCAGCGAGACACTAATTCCAAACATTAGGGACATTGTAGCTATTCACAGGGATAGACAAATCCAAGGCGCCATGGCGCCTGAGTTTTCGAATTCTGTTCTGAAAATTTTATTTTTCGAAGTTTGGATTTCTAGTATGAAGTTACTATCTCTTTGCAAAAGCAACAGAATATTGCATATTTCTTTGTAAGCTACTTACCGTAAAATCAGAAAATCAGAATTTTTTTTTATTGGAGGTTTAACGACCACCGTGAGCAACTCAGTGGGCTATAAGCAGTCGCCCATCCCTAATTTAGGGCTACTGGCTCCAGGGAAGGGAGAGAGCCAGCGCCGTAAGATAAACACAACATCCATGCCTCACCGCGATTCGAACCCGGACCCATCTCGGACGAATGATTAGAAGTTATCGCCTAGACCACTGTGCCACCGTGGCGGCAAATCAGAATAATGAAGGTGCCATTATTTATTTTTGGTATTATCGCCAGAGTGTAAAGAAATATGTGGTTATTCATACTTAAGTTTCGTGGTGTAACCCAAGACATATATGTATTATACATGCATGTAGAATAAGCATCAGAGATTTCCATAGCTATTCCATTGATTTCGCGTCGAGTGCTAATAAGTGTATTTATTCATTAGTGGTTTTATTGAAAGTTATACACCAGAAGCTGAATTTTCTGAAATGAAAACCCATTTTGAAATGCAACAATTAATACAAGTATATAAATATGTTCCCTAGTTTTAGTCGCAGATACTGCACTGAATTATTGAACAATATCTAAGGATCAACACATTAATTTGGACTGTTGGTCAAATTTCTGTATCTGCGGTTTTTGTTTAAAAATATCGTGGTTTCTCTTCATATATCATGAAAAAATATGTTGGCTCCTGAAGAAAAGGAGCTAGCCCCCGAAAAATTTAGGATTTTGTCCACCCTTGACTCTTCAAGTAAAGTGATCTACCAAGCTTGAAAAAAGTGGACTTTCGATCCTCCTAAAACTGAGCACAACTGCTCAGTTTTAGGAGCTGCTCAGTTGCTCAGTCACAACTGCTCAGTTTTAGGAGAATGAAAACTGAGCACAACTGCTCAGTTTTAGGAGAATGAAAACTGAGTACAACTACTTTGACATCCTACTAAAACTGAGCACAACTGCGCAGAGAAATACGAATGTGAACTGTAGGTGGAAAAGCGTTCTATGCTGACACTTACAACTGCATGTTCTGCTTATCCTTTAAATGCTTTCGAAGATGGATTTTTTTAGTTTATAGGACTTCTTTGTTTCACGCATAGGTTTATAAATACTGTTTGCATCGAACCACTTGGGTGCATTTTTGTTTGTTAAGGTTTTTGCGATTATCACGTAGACTAAACTGAATACGGGAGAGGTCTCTCGAGTTTAGAGGTACCCGTCATCGAATAGTTAAATAAATATGAGGAAACGGGACTTCTGCAGCTAAAATTATTCTTTAATGATGCGTAAAATTGGAACTGATTTTAGTGGAATAAAAAACAAAAAGCACTGGTGCAGATTTTTGTATATTTACTATTCCTGATATGCGTTGTAACAAGTGCTACTGAACATCATCACTACCTAGGAGGAAGTGTTAAAAAATAAGATAGATAACAAGTAAATAGACAAAGTCATCGCTTTTTGCTTTAATTAACACACAGCAACCGAAAAATTGTATTTTGACACCGCCGGAAAGAGCGATGACTTTGCCTATTTACATTGCCTCCACGTATTTGGAACATTTCTTTCGCCGTTTGGATTTATTAGCTATAATTAAATAGCTCGTGCCATTAAGCCCCACCAGATGGAGACGTCTCAGTTGCTGAGCCCATCCCTATGGATTTGTGAAGTCAGATGCTAACAGATAAACACAGATAGCGCCGTGGATTGTTGGCACCGTAGCGTAATGCGTACGCTCTCTGCTAGTTATCGAGAGATCTGAAGTTCGATCCCAGCGGTGTCGAAATACAGTTTTTCGGTTGATGTGTGTTAATTAAAGAGAAACGTGGAAAGAGCAATGACTTTGTGTATTTACATTGCCTCCACGTATTTGGAAGATTTTCACAATTTCAGATAGCAAGTACTGAGCTCATTGTAGTTCTCAAATATATGTTTCATTTTTTATAAAAATTTGGAAGTAATAGAAAAATAATCTGCTTTTCCACTACATTGCAAAAAATGAAAGCAAAGGATTTCGTTGTTCTCGTAGAAGCAATTATTTTGATTTGCGAAAGTTACTTTAATGATAGGATGCAAACTGCAAGCGCTTAATGCAGTACGAAAAACTAATAGTTAAATCCTCATGTGCTGATCAGCTAGATCCAAAGCTTACAGCGCTCGCTTATGTTAATAATCAGCACAGTCACTTTTAATTTGGATCGGATTTTAGCAATGTATATAAGCAGCGCACAGCTGTTCTTACCTTTATTAGTTTCATCAGACTTAAGAAAAAAAAAGGCAGTGCACTCTCATTACTCACACTGTGAAAACACAAGTTTGTCCCCTCACTCCGGAGTAAGTCGCTCTACCAACTGAGATACGCTGACGGAATGTCTCGCTGCAGAGTTGTCGTCTTGATACATGATTTCACCTCTGTAGTACGTCACAACACCCAATAGCATTTAAGCATAAAAGCCGTCCCAGTGGGCTAGTGGTTTAAGGGGCTGTTTTCTGATCGTTCGTAAGAGATGAGCCCAGGTTCGAGTACGGTTGAGTCGTGGGTGGTGTGTTTGTCTGAAAGCGCTAGCTCTGTCTCCTCCCTGGAGGGAGACCCTAAATAAGGGAGTCTTATAGCTTCTGAGTTGTTCATCGCCGTTGTTAAACTTCAGAACAATATAAAAAAAAAGTAAACATAAATCTTGAACATACGTGACCTAAGAAATGGAGTTAGTTTTTAAAACAATGATACATCGTATCATTGTTTTAAAAACATAAATTTAAATGTATACAGTTATATCACTAAGAATCAGAGAAAGTGTCTTCAATAACTCATTTTACTACAAACTGAAAAAAAACGGTGGGATATGCGAAAGCATTTTTTGCTATTTTTTTTAGATCCACTTTCTCTGGAATATTAAGACACCGTTTTTATTTCTTCGGAACTTTTTCATTCTTCAAAAATGACTGATTTCATGTGTTTTGGATCTTTTGTTAGATTAACTTTATCAGAATTTGCAATTAACTAATTAGACATAAGTATTTAGAGTTTTAGATTTCATCTGCCCGTTTTTCGTTATTTGGTCTTAAGCGCTTCCTGGAAAGAAGGCCATCTAACGCAAATTTCAATAATGAAATAACATTAGATTTTTCTTTCTATTTATCTTGGATTTTCAAGGTGTCAAACCTACTGGTTTAGTTCTGAGCTATAGCAGTACGGAGACTGATTATGTTTCTCTCTTGATGTCCTCGTAATCTTCCTCGAAAAATCCTGCAGACACCGGAATTAATGGATGTTCTTTTAGTATACGGCCGGTCCGCTTTCTCGAGAAAATAACATGAATAATTTCCCAATATCTACGGAAGTGGTGAGAATTATATGCAATCATAACCAGATTATAATGACTACCCCTATCTTCATTAGCCGACACCTCTCACAGCATGTAGCAGTACCGCTACTAATCTGCGCGAAAAATACACTCTGTTGACAAAAGTCACCGGACACCCCTTCAAAAGCAAATGAACGGATCCCCTGCGTTGATAAGATGCGCGGTACAGCTGCATACGGTATAAAAACAAGCTTGCAGCTGACCGCGATCATATCGCACTGTGAGGTTGAGTGAAAATATCGCAGCGGGAGAGAACTGACTTTGAGAAAGGAAAGATTGTTGCATGTTATATTAGTGGGTTGTCCATAAAAGAAACCGAGAGGCATTTAAACTTACACAAGTCAACTGTTTTGGATGTACTGAACAAGTGGAAGACACATGGCGTTCCTGAAGCAGTAAAACGTACCGGCAGACCAAAGAAAATCAGTTATAGAGGACGTCGAAGCCTCAGGAGAGTCGTTACAGCTAATCGACGGAGTACGGCACAAGACCTCAATGTAAAGCTGAGTAAAAATGCTTGCACCTCGGTATGTACACGAACCATTCGTACAGAAGTTCACTCCATGGGATACCGTGGTCGTGCGGCTGCTCATAAGCCTTTCATCTCCACTTGGAATGCTACTCGTCGTTTAGCATGGTGTAAAGAATATTTATCGTGGACCGTAGATCAATGGAAACGGGTCCTATGGACTGATGAATCCAGATACACGACCCATCAGTCTGATGGCCGTGTGTGGGAATGGCGGCATCCGGAGGAACGCTATTTACCACAGTGTACTGTTCCTACAGTCAAGTTTGGAGCTCGCAGTGTACTCGTGTGGGGGTGTTTTTCGTGGTATGGTCCCGGCCCATTGGTTGTAGTGGACAAACCTGTTAACCAGCATGTCTACCTCGATATTCTGGACAATTATGCCCTACCAACTCTGTGGCAGTACTATGGAACCGAGCTTTGTTGGTACCAGCCGGATAATGCACCGAACCACAAAGCAAGTACTGTTACTGCGTGATTTGACGATAATTCCGTATCGTGTGTGGACTGTCCAGCACAGAGCACATATGGGATGAATTACAGCGCTGCATAAGAAGTTTGGAACCAAGGCCTACTACTAAGCAACAGTTAGCGGCAGCATTATGTACTGAATGAAAGCGCATGCCTATCGCTGTGTTCCAAAATATTGTCGAAAGCATGTCTCGAAGAGTCAGTGCATGCATTAGTACATGAACACACACCTTTGGGCCCTTACGCCCAAAGGTGTGTGTGTGTATATATATATATCATCATCATCATCATCATTGTCAACCATTATCAATCCACTGCTGGACGAAGGTCTCCCCAAGTTTCCTCCACAACGGTCTGTCTTGTGCCAGTCTCCTCCATGTCACTCCCGCATACTTTCGAATTTCATCCACCCATCTTCCATGTGGTCTTCTTCTGGGTCTTTTCCTGTCCCTTGGAATCCAATCTAAAATTTCGGCTCTCCATCGATGGTCTGTTCTTCTGGCAGTATGTCCAGCCCATTGCCATTTCAGGGATTTAACTCTGATCGTGATGTCTTCCACTCTTGTCATTTTTCGGATCCACGTGTTCCTCTTCTTATCTCTCCTGGTTACACCAAGCATGCACCTCTCCATGCTGCTTTGAGTTGTCTGCAGCCTTTGTATGTCTCTTTTAGCTAAGGTCCACGTCTCTGCACCATACGTAAGAACTGGAAGGATGCATTGATCAAACACTTTTCTTTTTAGACATAATGGCATATTGCTCTTGAAAATTTATGCTGTTTCTTCCAAAAGCTCTCCAGGCAAGTTTTGTACGCCGATTAATTTCTTCACCAATGTGACCCTCACTTGATATCTGCTGTCCAAGAAAAACGTACGTGTCTGTTATCTCCAGTTTTTCTCCATCAATCGATAAATCTTCATTTCTTGTAAAAGCATTGTACATCACTTTTGTCTTCTGAAAGTTCATTTTTAATCCCACTTCTTTACTCTTGTCAGCAAGTTCCTGGATCATACTCTGTAGCTCTGATGGGGTAGTTGCAAAAATGACTGTGTCATCAGCAAAACGAAGGTGGGTTAGATAATCTCCATTAATCTTTATCCCTTTGTTTTCCCAGTTCAGTGATTGAAAGACATTTTCCAATGTGGCATTAAAGAGCTTCGGAGATATGGTGTCACCTTGTCTCACTCCTTTTCCAATTTTTATGTGTGTTGTATTTTCAAACAGCCGAATCTTTGCACTTGCATTTTCATAGATGTTATTAATAATATTAATGTATGCATCTTCAATACCGCAGGATTTCAGAGCCATTGCAACTGCTGATGGTTTCACCGAATCAAAGGCTTTTTCATAATCGATAAAAGCCATGCACAATGGAAGTTCATATTCCCTCGCTCTTTCAATTAGTTCTCTCAGCACGTGGATATGATCTATTGTGCTGTAGCCACTCCTGAATCCAGCTTGTTCTCTCGGTTGAGCCATGTCCAGTGTTACCTTCAAGCGGTGTGAAAGAACTTTAGTGAAGATTTTATAAACTACTGATAGGAGGCTGATAGGTCTGTAGTTTCCGAGATCCTCAATGTCACCTTTCTTATGTAGCAGGATCATTGTAGCGGTGTTCCAATCCTCAGGAATCTTTCCTTCATTAAGGCATCGAGTGAAAATTTGGGCGAGTACTGTTTCGATTTCTCCACTTGCTTCTTGTATGATGTCTACAGTAATTCCATCTTCTCTTGGAGCGTTTCCCCGCTTCATGTTCTTGATTGCATGTGCAACTTCTGCTGGAAGGACTGGAAGAACTCTGGTACTGGTACCTTTCATGATGTCTGGAGTACATGTATCATCCCTTTCATATAATTTGGAGTAGAAATCTTTCACTCTTGTCAACATTTCGCCTCTATTTCTTGTTACAGAACCATCTTCTTTTCTCAGTGCCATAATCTGTTTTCTTCCCTTACTGAGATGTCCCTTTGCTATCTTTAGGCTTTGGTTGTTTTCAATTGCTTTCCTTACTAGTTCACAGTTGAATTTCCTTACGTCTTCAATGGTACTTTTTCGTACTGTCTTGCATAGCTCTATATATTCCACTTTGGAAGTCACATCTTCTTTAGTTGTCCTCATCACTCTTCTTTTTGCATCAACATTTTGGTTTTTCCTGATAATTTGTTCACATGCAATTTGTTCTTAGACCCAGCTAATTTTGTTGCTGTTTCCATAAGAGCTTTGGTTACTTTTCTGTTAACTTCAGAAATATCCACTTCTTCCGATGTTAGGCCTTCTAAAGCCGAGAATCTGTTCTTCAGTTCCAATTTGAAGGTATTATGGTGGTTTTTAAGGTTGGTTATGTCAATACATTTTGTTTGTCTTATGAGCTTGCTACGTTCGAGTTTAGTGTTGAGGTGCATCTTACATCTCACCAATCTATGGTCACTGCCTGTGTTGAACTTGTTTAGCACACTGCAGTCTTCTATGACGAATTTTTTGTTACACATAATAAAATCAATTTCACATGTCGTCCCATTTGGATGTCTCCATGTCCATTTCCTGTGTGGCTTTTTCTTGAAAAAGGAGTTCAAGATGGAAAACCCTTCTGCCTCTGCAAACTCTACGAGAGTATTTCCACGCTGGTTTCTGTTGCCGTGACCGAATTTACCTACTGAAGTTTCATTCTGTTGCCGTTGCCCTATTTTTGCATTGAAATCTCCCATAATTATCTTCAAGTGCTTCTTACCTTTATTATTTAGATCACGAATTTCCTCATAAAATTCTTCAATTTCTTCTTCAGCATGACTTGTGGTGGGTGCATAAGTTTGAATAATCTGAGCCTGGTATCTTCTCGAGAGTTGGATAACGAGTCGTGCAGCTCTGTCTGAGGAACTTTCAACTTCTACAACTTTATCCTTCAGTTTCTTGTTTATTATAAATCCAACACCACTAGTTCTGCCAGTATCTGTCCCACGATAGTAGAAGAGATGTCCACTTTTCAGTTCGATGAGATCTTCTCCTTTTCTCCTTACCTCACTTAGCCCGACGATGTCCCACTTGATCCTTTGTAGTTCCTCTTCCAATTCAAGAAGCCTTGAATCAGAAGATAGGGAGCGTCCATTGTTATACGTAGCCAAGGTCAGCATCAGATGGCAGCCTAGTCCGGTCCTCCGGGGATTCTTAGCACCCTCTGCCTTCATGTCGCACTGGCCGCTGCCTTGGCCAGGTACATTCCAGCTGCCGGAGACTGAGGGCCAAGATTTAAGTTGTGGAGTCATTTTGGAGGGGTTTGGCCATAACTCACCACGCTGGCCAAGCGGGTTGGTGAGTGTGGGATAGCATTTCCTCGAATCCCGATGGTATAGTTATACCGCTATTGGCGGTCGTCAGAGCCCCTTTAGTGGGAACAGGATGTACCACGAGAAGGCGGGGTTGACATTTGTCAAGGAGAGGCTGTGATGTTACGCATCACCTGACCTTACATCCCATATATATATATATATATATATATATATATATATATATATATATATATATATATATCATCATCATCATTGTCAACCATTATCAATCCACTGCTGGACGAAGGTCTCCCCAAGTTTCCTCCACAACGGTCTGTCTTGTGCCAGTCTCCTCCATGTCACCCCTGCATACTTTCGAATTTCATCCACCCATCTCCCATGTGGTCTTCTTCTGGGTCTTTTCCTGTCCCTTGGAATCCAATCTAAAATTTCGGCTGTCCATCGATGATCTGTCCTTCTGGCAGTATGTCCAGCCCATTGCCATTTCAGGGATTTAACTCTGATCATGATGTCTTCCACTCTTGTGATTTTTCGGATCCACGAGTTCCTCTTCTTATCTCTCCTGGTTACACCAAGCATGCATCTCTCCATGCTTCTTTGAGTTGTCTGCAGCCTTTGTATGTCTCTTTTAGTTAAGGTCCACGTCTCTGCACCATACGTAAGCACTGGAAGGATGCATTGATCAAACACTTTTCTTTTAAGAGATAATGGCATATTGCTCTTGAAAATTATGCTGTTTCTTCCAAAAGCTCTCCAGGCAAGTTTTGTACGCCGATTAATTTCTTCATCAATGTGACCCTCACTTGATATCTGCTGTCCAAGATAAACGTACGTGTCTGTTATCTCCAGCTTTTCTCCATCAATCGATAAATCTTCATTTCTTGTAAAAGCATTGAACATCACTTTTGTCTTCTGAAAGTTCATTTTTAATCCCACTTCTTTACTCTTGTCAGCAAGTTCCTGGATCATACTCTGCAGCTCTGATGGGCTAGTTGCAAAAATGACTACGTCATCAGCAAAGCGAAGGTGGGTTAGATAATCTCCATTAATCTTTATCCCCTTGTTTTCCCAGCTCAGCGACTGAAAAACACCCTCCAATGTGGCATTAAAGAGCTTCGGAGATATGGTGTCACCTTGTCTCACTCCCTTTCCAATTTTTACGTGTGTTGTATTTTCAAACAGCCTAATCTTTGCACTTGCATTTTCATAGATGTTATTAATAATATTAATGTATGCATCTTCAATACCGCAGGTTTTCAGAGTCATTGTAACTGCTGATGGTTTCACCGAATCAAAGGCTTTTTCATAATCGATAAAAGCCATGCACAATGGAAGTTCATATTCCCTCGCTCTTTCAATTAGTTCTCTCAGCACGTGGATATGATCTATTGTGCTGTAGCCACTCCTGAATCCAGCTTGTTCTCTCGGTTGAGCCATGTCCAGTGTTACCTTCAAGCGGTGTGAAAGAACTTTAGTGAAGATTTTATAAACTACTGATAGGAGGCTGATAGGTCTGTAGTTTCCGAGATCCTCAATGTCACCTTTCTTATGTAGCAGGATCATTGTAGCGGTGTTCCAATCCTCAGGAATCTTTCCTTCATTAAGGCATCGAGTGAAAATTTGGGCGAGTACTGTTTCGATTTCTCCACTTGCTTCTTGTATGATGTCTACAGTAATTCCATCTTCTCCTGGAGCTTTTCCTCGCTTCATGTTCTTGATTGCATGTGCAACTTCTGCTGGAAGGACTGGAGGAACTCTGGTACTGGTATCTTTCATGATGTCTGGAGTGCATGTATCATCCCTTTCATATAATTTGGAGTAGAAATCTTTCACTCTTGTCAAAATTTCGCCTCTATTTCTTGTTACAGAACCATCTTCTTTTCTCAGTGCCATAATCTGTTTTCTTCCCTTACTGAGATGTCCCTTTGCTATCTTTAGGCTTTGGTTGTTTTCAATTGCTTTCCTCACTAGTTCACAGTTGAATTTCCTTACGTCTTCAGTGATACTTTTTCTTACTGTCTTGCATAGCTCTATATATTCCACTTTGGAAGTCACATCTTCTTTAGCTGTCCTCATCTCTCTTCTTTTTTGCATCAACATTTTGGTTTTTCCTGATAATTTGTTCACATGCAACTTGTTCTTAGACCCAGCTAATTTTGTTGCTGTTTTCACAAGAGCTTTGGTTACTTTTCTGTTAACTTCAGAGATGTCCACTTCTTCCGATGTTAGGCCTTCTAAAGCAGAGAACCTGTTCTTCAGTTCTAACTTGAAGGTATTATGGTGTTTTTTAAGGTTGGTTATGTCAATAGATTTTGTTTGTCTTATGAGCTTGCCACGTTCAAGTTTAGTGTTGAGGTGCATCTTACATCTCACCAATCTATGGTCACTACCTGTGTTGAACTTGTTTAGCACACTGCAGTCTTCCATGACGAATTTTTTGTTACACATAATAAAATCAATTTCACTTGTCGTTCCATTTGGATGTCTCCATGTCCATTTCCTGTGTGGCTTTTTCTTGAAGAAGGAGTTCAAGATGAAAAACCCTTCTGTCTCTGCAAACTCAACGAGAGTATTTCCACGATGGTTTCTGTTGCCATGACCGAATTTACCTACTGAAGTTTCATTCTGTTGCCGTTGCCCTATTTTTGCATTGAAATCTCCCATAATTATTTTCAAGTGCTGCTTACCTTTATTATTTAGATGACAAATTTCCTCATAAAATTCTTCAATTTCTTCTTCAGGATGACTTGTGGTGGGTGCATAAGTTTGAATAATCTGAGCCTGGTATCTTTTCGAGAGTTGGATAACAAGTCGTGCAGCTCTGTCAGAGGAACTTTCAACTTCTACAACTTTATCCTTCAGTTTCTTGTTTATTATAAATCCAACACCACTAGTTCTGCCAGTATCTGTCCCACGGTAGTAGAAGAGATGTCCACTTTTCAGTTCGATGAGATCTTCTCCTTTTCTCCTTACCTCACTTAGCCCCACGATGTCCCACTTGATCCTTTGTAGTTCCTCTTCCAATTCAAGAAGCCTTGAATCCGAAGATAGGGAGCGTCCATTGTAAGTAGCCAAGGTCAGCATCAGATGGCAGCCTAGTCCGGTCCTCCGGGGATTCTTAGCACCCTCTGCCTTCATGTCGCACTGGCCACTGCCTTGGCCAGGTACATTCCAGCTGCCGGAGACTGAGGGCCAAGATTTAAGTTGTGGAATCATTTTGGAGGGGTTTGGCCATAACTCACCACGCTGGCCAAGCGGGTTGGTGAGTGTGGGATAGAATTTCCTCTAATCCCGATGGTATAGTTATACCGCTATGGGCGGTCGTCAGAGCCCCTTTAGTGGGAACAGGATGCACCACGAGAAGGCGGGGTTGACATTTGTCAAGGAGAGGCTGTGATGTTACGCATCACCTGACCTTACATCCCTATATATATATATATATATATATACACTTCTGGCTACCCAAAATGCAACACCAAGAAGGAAGCATCGGATTGGCCTGAAATTCGCAGCATGCGTCGCCCGCGGGAGGACATGCAAACGATTAGCATTGCAGTGCATATGCAAATCATGTGCGCCCGGCACGCCACCGAGAAGCACTGTAAGAAGGGTGCACAGAAGGCGGGGTGTAAGTAGTGGAAGTGTGTTGTGCTGCCGGACCTGTGAGTGGGAAGCTTCCTGATGCCTCGTCGCAGAATACGACAGTAATTCCAGCACGTTTCGGAGTTCGACTGAGGTTGATTAGTGGCTTATCGTGACAGCGGTTTATCGTACCGAGACATCGGCGCCCGTGTGGGACGACATCCAGCCACAGTGACGTGAGTATGGGTGCAGGACGGACGGACCGACGTGAGCGATTGCCGCAGCCGCGGCACACCACCGAGCGAGAGGACCGGCATTTTGTGCGGCGGGCATTGATGGCTCGCACCGCCACATGACGAATGTTAGCGCAGGAATTAGGGTGTGTTGCATAGCAACCTGTGTCAGCACGTACCGTTCGACGTCGTCTGCAGGAGCAGGGACTTGTCGCACGGCGCCCATTGCTCCGATTACCATTGACGTTACACCACCGGCGAGTGCAGCGGCAGTGGGCCGTTGAACGACCCATCTGGACTACGGAATGGCACGACATGGTCTTCTCCGACGAATCCCGCTTCTGCTTGCAACACCACGATGGTCGGATCCGCGTGTGGTGGCACCGCGGCGAGGGACTGTATGACGTCTGCATTATGCATCACCATACCGGTCCGTCGCCTGGCGTTATGATTTAGGGCGCAATTGGATATGACACCCATACCCCTCTGGTACGCATCACCGGTACACTCAACAGCCACCGCTACATCTCCGACGTTTTGGAGCCTGTAGTCCTCCCTTACCTGCAGGACCTGCCAGCGGTCACGTTTCAACAGGACAATGCGCGCCCGCACGTGGCACGCATCGTGCAACAATTCTTCACTGCCTACCAGGTGTCACTGCTGCCGTGGCCCGCCTGTTCTCCCGATATGTCGCCCATCGTGCACGTCTGGTCGCTGATCGGCAACCGAGTGGCCCGGCAAGCACCACCCGTGGCTACGCCTGATGAACTGTGGCAACGTGTGGAAGCAGCCTGGACCGACATACCCCAAGCTTACATCCAAAGCCTCTTTCGTTCGATGCCGCAGCGTGCAGCGACCGTTATTGCCAGCCATGGGGGCCACACAAACTGTTGATGTCTGCGTGTTCCGTAAGTCGCACGGGCCTGTAAGCTCAATCGTTTCATCTTTGTATCTGTTGTTATGTGTCCAGTAAATCTGACTTTGCTATCTCGTGTCCTTCTTGGTGCTGCATTTTGGGTGACCAGCAGTATATATATATATATATATGTATATATATATATATATATATACTAAAAATAGTAAAACCAACTTTAAAATTAATAAGATTCTGATTCATCTATAGAAGCTCACTAAGGTGATTTAATACATGCAAAGATTATTAAATACACTGCTCGTGTATTTTATAATATTTCTCATGTATTCTGGAGAGTTAATTCTGCTCTTTCTGATCATACAGATCCACAGTCTTAAGTTTATATATTTTTTCTCTGGTTAAAATCTCCGCGCGTTGGTTTCTTGCTGCATGAGGAGGCCATCAGCCCCACCCTCACTGCCCCCCAGCGTCTAGGGAGTGGCGGAAGAGGTCAGCCATGTTCTTCTCTTGTGAGGAGAAATGTTTTTGTCACACAAGAGGTAAGCTCTCTTCCCTGTTTTTGGGTTCTGGGTTTTATAAGTTCAATGTTTGTACTTCATGTACCTTTTCTCTGTCGTTTTTTAGCTTTTCAGCTTTTAGGCATTGGTTTGTCTGTTAACATTTTTGCGGGTTTTAACTCTTTCTTTTCTCTGTAACTTTGAGCGTCTTTTGGGGTACCTAGGAACAGAAGATGGCTAAGCTTGTTCCTTTTCTATGCGCTGTCTATGCGCTGTTTTTTCAAAGTAGTTAAGTTCTTAATAACTAATTAATTATGCACTTAAAGCACTGCTGAAATACTTTGTACATATTGCAACTAACTGTTTAAGGTATATAACTTTCACAAAGTTTTCTTTAGTTAATTATTATCTTTAACTTATTCTCGTTTTCGTGCTGTCATAAGTTGTAGAGTAGGGGTTTTAGACTCAAGTTTTCTTTCAAAAATCTGTTCGTTAAAAATTAATATTTCCTTTTTTAATTGCAATTTAAAAATTTGGATTTCTTTTGCATCGATTTTCAGGTTTAAATTCTCTCTCAAACGAACTTGGAATTTCGTTATGGCTGAAAATCATTTCTAATTATTATGTCACTCTCACAGCTTGAGTTCTCTTTAATCTTCTTCTCTCTGTTTAATTGTAACAGATGAAGTGCATGGGTCGGGCCAGGAAGGTTAATGGATGCAAGCGAAATTGTTAACTAGTGCTAGGTCATGCAACTCTACGGAGGACATGACATATATATATTTGTTAAACTATTTTAGGTGGGAATGTTACTTGCATCTATGGCCTTGCAGAAACCCATTTCCAACTAGGTCTTTGTGGAAGTGAGAAAATGCAGAGTTTTTGCCGGTCCTTGATAAAGCCAAGGCTCAGTATTCTCGACACCTTCTACATTCAGTTGTTTTATTTTATTTTTTTATCTTTTTCTCCTTTTACTCACACAGGTAGATACATAACCTTTTCTATGTTGTACTAGGTGTGAGTCAAAATTATATATGTATATTTTTGCTTAGGTATCTTCTTTATAGAATGTATATATCATCATCATCATCATCATTGTCAACCATTATCAATCCACTGCTGGACGAAGGTCTCCCCAAGTTTCCTCCACAACGGCCTGTCTTGTGCCAGTCTCCTCCATGTCACTCCCGCATACTTTCGAATTTCATCCGCCCATCTCCCATGTGGTCTTCTTCTGGGTCTTTTCCTGTCCCTTGGAATCCAATCTAAAATTTCGGCTGTCCATCGATGGTCTGTCCTTCTGGCAATATGTCCAGCCCATTGTCATTTCAGGGATTTTACCCTGATCATGATGTCTTCCACTCTTGTCATTTTTCTGATCCACGAGTCCCTCTTCTTATCTCTCCTGGTTACACCAAGCATGCACCTCTTCATGCTTCTTTGAGTTGTCTGCAATCTTTGTATGTCTCTTTTAGTTAAGGTCCACGTCTTTGCACCATACGTAAGCACTGGAAGGATGCATTGATCAAACACTTTTCGTTTAAGACATAATGTCATGTTGCTCTTGAAAATTATACTGTTTCTTCCAAAAGCTATATAGGTAAGTTTTATACGCCGATAAATTTCTTCATCAATGTGACCGTCATTTGATATCTGCTATCCAAGATACATGTATGTATTGGTTACCTCCAGGTTTCCCCTATCAATCGATAAATCTTCATTTCTTGTAAAAGCATTATAAATCACTTTTGTATATACATACACACAGTCGAGTCACATTATTTTAACCACCTCCTTCTTTTGACATCAACGGCGCGTAGCCAATGAAACAAGGCACGTGCTGTGAGCTGGCTTGGAGGGTGTATAAGGTGTGCTGTAGGCATTCTGAAAACATATCACTCGTTGCTGTCATTGATAAAAAGAGCGGTTATGATATTTGCAAAAAGAGATGATTATCGGCTTTCGGGCCAAGGGTTGCAGTATTTCTGAAACAGTGCAGTTTGTGAACTGTTCGCGTGCTGCTCTGATTAAAGTGTATCGTGGTTGGAGAAATGGCCCCATTGCGAATAAGCGATGTGGAAACTACGGAGCACCACGTGCCATTGATGTGAGAGGTGAACGTCGGCTGCGAAGGTGCGTGAGGGCCGATCGACACGCTACAGTGGAGCAACTCACTGGCGGAATGAACCAAGGGGCTACCGGAAGTGTGTCTAAAACGACAATTCAGCGAACCCTGCTGCGTATTGGGCTCCGATGCAGACGGAAGGTCACTGCACCTATGAAAACGAAGGTGCATCGGCAGAAAAGGCTTACATTTGCACGGCAGTATCGGAATTGGACCTCGCTGATTGGCAAAGGATTGCCTTCTCCGATGAGTCACGTTTTCTGTTTTATGGAGCGGATGGACGTTGGTGTATAAGGCGAGAAACACCGGAAAAGAAATACTCTTCAACCATTGCTGGAAGAACACAAACTGGTGGGGGCAGCGTTATGGTCTGGGGAATGTTTTCGTGGTATTTCTTGGGTCCACTCACATCTGTGGAAACCATTATGGACCGAATTCGTTATGAATCCATCCTTGCAGACCACTTACACCCATACATGCTGATTGTCTTTCCTGGGGCGCATGGGATCTTACAGAATGACAATGCGACCTGTCACACAGCTAGAAATGTTCAAGGGTGGTTGGAAGAGCGCGATGAAGACTTCAAAATACTTCCCTGGCCCCCTAATTCCCCAAGCGTAAACCCTATTGAACATCCGTGGGACCACTTCGATCGTGTTGTTCGCTCTATGAATCCTCCACCCCGCACCCTCCAGAAGCTGTCAGATGTACTGCAGTCAGCGTGGCTCCACATACCAGTCGAAACCTTCCAGCACCTTATTGAGTCACTCCAAGCCCGTCTAGCTACTGCACACGGCGGTTGCTCTGGATATTTGCTGGCGGTCACAATAATGTGACTTGACCGTGTATATACAGCGGTTGCTCTTTTAAAGTTTTCGCCAACCCATTCGCCAAAGTGTTTAAAATAGTACAGATAGGTAATCACCAATGTTTTGCGATCGGCAGCGTGACCCCCTGTGTGTGCGTGCGTGCGTGCGTGTGTGCGTGTGTGTGTGTGTGTGCGTGCGTATGTGTGTGTGTGTGCAGGGTTCCGAAAAGTAACTGTGCACTGAAAGTAACACTTACCATATCGATCTGGTTTTTACAGGAGATATTGGGTTGGTAATGGCCCCAAATGACGTCCAGGCATGTCTGCAAACGCTTTTGCATGTTGGTGAAGACTTTTCTCAGAGTATGCGGTGGGATTTGTTGTCGTTACTGCAGCCTGTAGCTATTGAAGTGTACGCGGATTACCTACGTACACCTTCCCATGCCTCATCTGTAAAGAAAGTCACGTCCAGAATGTTCTGACCTTCTTCAGACTGGAACTCTTAGAACCACCTGCATCACCGAACACAGGCCTCGTGGTCTGTTTCTTTCAGCTAATGCACGACAGACACTTTGTACGGGTTGAAACGCAACTTTCTCATGTGCTGTTCTCTTTGGCACATTAGCTTGCTGTGATATTCGCATCACGGACTTGTGTGGACTCCTCTGTATTCTGTCTTGGATATCCTGTACGTTTTCGTCTTTCGTGGATGGCCTGCCGGGGCGTGGGTCATCCAGAACACTGCTGGTTTCCCGAAACTTTGCTATGAGCAGACGCACCGCATTTCTGTGGGGGACCTCTGCGTCACGAAATTTCCTAGCGAACTGTTTTTGCACTTCGTCCGTGTACTTGTCGCCATCGCAAAAGATATGTTTCACCGAAAATACTCTCTGTTCGACAGTCAACACCATTGTCCTTGTGCCGAGACGAGTGATTAATCGACACGTCTTTCTCCGTCGACCAAGCGCTCAGGAATGACCTTCGCTCGGAATGACAGCTGCGCGCCTCGGGGTGGGGAGACATGAAGCTTACGACACACAGAGCACTTCGACGTGCCGGGTCACTTCTACTGTAAATTCTTATAACACGAATCCTAAAATACATATACATAAAACCTATATAATAGGCTATGTCTGTAATATGTCTGGCTTGCGTTTCTTCAGAAGTTTCATAGGTTTATGGAAATTGGTTTGCACGCCATAGCCGTTGTCATTCTCTATTTAAGCGTCGTTTTCTTTCAGCTTTATCGTCTTCCATCTTGTATTGCAAAGAAAAAATTCCACGGAACCAATAATTTTTTAAATGTCCATCACAGTGAATCAAAACTACGCCTGCGGTTACTTTCTTACAATTTATTTGTTTGTTTTTAAGAAATAAAATAACGCTCATTCCTTTTTATGAAATAAAATAACTCTCATTCCTTTTATGAATTCCTTTTTATGAAATAAAATAACGCTGATTCCTTTTTATGAAATTTCTCTGCAATGCGAAGAAAATGAAATAAAACATGACATAACACTTGCGTAACAGAACAAACGTCGCTGACAGTTGTGCTAACACATGCATGTTGCCACAGATGAAGTCGTTTGTCTTACTAACTTTTATTCTATTTTCCAGTATTTCTCCTTGATTTTACATATCGTGCGATAGCAATGAGCTTAGTTAAAATTTTGGCCACCGGATAAAAGCAGATATATATATATATATATATATATATATATATATATATATATATATATATATATATATATATATATTCCAAGGGACAGGAAAAGACCCAGAAAACGACCACATGGGAGATGGGGGATGAAATTTGAAAGTATGCGGGAGTGACATGGAGGAGACTGGCACAAGACAGACCGTTGTGGAGGAAACTTGGGGAGACCTTTGTCCAGCAGTGGATTGATAATGGTTGACGATGATGATGATGATGATGATATAGTGCATTAAATATTATAGAATTGTGTTGTTGTTTTTCTGTAACCTAGTACACACTACGATTTTTTGCTGAATAGCCGTTTTCACATCTTTGTACACATCTGGTTATCATGTAAATATTAATAAATAATCATAGTTTGCGCTTCAAAGCTCATTCAAAAGAAAGCATCCATGGTGTTTATTTACCCCAATGTTCCACTATTTAGTCCCATTTTAAGAATATTTCTGAAGTATTGATTAAAAATTTCTTTCTGTACAATAAAAACTAAAATATAAAATATGTAAATATCTAGTACTTTTCGCACTTTTTTGCGTAATTTAATCTAGCCATGTTTCAAAAAAGTTTCGTAATCCGTCTATCATCTTTGTTTCATTTTCGTATGAATTGTCTTTCTAAATGAGTGGCACTATTTCTCTTAGCTGTGAAATCTTTAGATACTGATATTTGATTTTGTGGAATTTTATTCAGGAGACCAACTTTCTGTACTTAGAAAAAATATTGTTATAACAAGTATGAACGTGGCATTTTACTTTTAGAAAGAACAATGTATGCCGTTCCGCGTACAAATCATATAGCTAAGCTTTACCCATTTTCATCGCGATCATTTGAATTAGGATTTCTGCACGGTTCAATGTTGCTTCTCAATAGGAAATTATCGTAATTTATTAGAGAAGTAATGGCGCATTTGTACCATCGAATGACCATCATAATTTGCCATGCCTGTGTAACCATGTTTTAACACCCCACTTTCTAAAACGAAAATATTATATTTGAAAAGTGGTGTTCGTTTCCTCTTGAAATATTAGACCTGTCTTTAGAGAGGCATTATAAATATACTAGAGAGCCATTTCCCTTATACACTGAATGGCAACTTTATTATGACCACCCCCTCAGTACTTCGTTGGGCCACCTTTTGCCTTTAATACTGCGTCGATTCTTCGTGGCATGGACTCCACGAGATGTTGATAGGTGGTTTGTGGAATCTGAGACCATGCTTGATCAATAGCACTATCAGGAGTGTGATATTGCAGGGTTGTGGATCCAGCTGTCTGATGGCTCGTTCAACTTCATCCCACAAATTCCCAATGGGGTTGAGATCTGGAGATTGTGGTGGCCACCTAAGCAAAGTAAACTCACCGGCCAGTTTCTGAAACCAATCCTGTACAATACGAGCACTATGGCAGGACGCATTATCTTGTTGAAAGTAGCCATCGCTATTGGGATAAACCATCCACATGACAGGATGCACTTGGTCCGCAACGATGTTTAGATATGATGTGCCAGTCAGACGTTGATCAACACGAATTAAAGGTCCCAAAGCATGCCAGGAAAGCATTCCCCAAACCATAACGTTGCCTCCACCAGCTTGAAGGGTTGTAGCAATGCGTTGGGGGTTCATGCTTTCGTGCTGTTTCCGCCAAATTCTCACTGGGCCATCGGCATGGTGCAATTGAAAACGCGATTCATCGGACCACATAATTTGTTTCCAATTATCGACTGTCCGATCCTTGTGCGAACTGGAGACGTTTTCTCTTGTTAACTGCAGACAGCAAAGGTGTTCGAACAGGCCTTCGGCTGCCATATCCCATCCGAGGCAGTGTACGGCGAACAGTGCGTGCAGAGATCATTTGAGGGGATCCTTGATTAAGATGGTTTGTAATTTGCTGCACTGTTGCCCTTCTGTTGTCTGTTACCAGTCTGGACACTCTCCGTTCCGCCCGAGCAGTCACTAGTCGATGACGACCACACGTTGCACGTAGAAACCCAGTTTTTTTGCTGACCGTCCAGTCTTTAAATACTTTTAACAACAGCTGCTCTGGAACATTTCACGAATGCGGCGGTTTCGGTGATACTGGCTCCATGGCTCCGAGCTCCTACAATCATTCCACGTTGAAAGTCCGTCAAATCGCATTTTTTACCCATCTCGTCACCCATAAATCACTTCTACTACTGTCGCAAGCACTAATCTTTCCCTTTTTATACTAGCCTCGCCCTCTGGCGACAACAGCGTGCAGCCATAGCTCATTTGCTTAAAACTGTCAGGTGGTCATAATAAAGTGGCCACTCAGTGTAAAGGCAAAACTTTTGCGTGGAGGCAGTCAACAGGAATGCATATTAGATACAGTAACCTTCGGCTTTTCAGATTATTTTAACGTATTTAATTTTCTGTTATGCTGCGTGAGAACAAAATACATTTCTAGCATCCCTTAGATTTTTTTCAAAAATTTCCTGCTTACTGCAGCTTTGACGAATTTTTCTAAACGTATCTCAAATCCAAAACTGTCGCTAAAACACCTGTACGGTATTTGTTTAGCATCTTGCAGTACATTATGTATAAAATTTCTGTCTTCATACCTTTTGTTTTTGAAAAGCAATTGTAGGTTTCTAAATAAAAAACAAAACTGAGCGATCACAGTGAAGTATCGGCACAGTGAAAGTATGCGAAGTTGATGAAAACACAGAATTTTTGCTATTTTTATCTCTTGTTCATCTTTATAGCTCAAAATTAAAGCCACAACCACAAAAACCGAATTAACAGAGGAAATCTGCCCCCAAATCACTCTTAAATATTACACAAGAAGCCAGTTATGTGAAGCAGCAGTGCCAATATAAATGAACAAGTTAGTAAAATCATGCAATGCATTGATTATGATACGCTTCCCAACATACCAGAAATTATTACTCAAGTTATGAGGATAATGGCTGTGGAATAAATCTCGCTCCTGTGTCCTGACCTTTGACCCCATTTCGATGATATTCCACAGAATCGGTTCAGTA
Organism: Macrothele yani; assembly: GCA_039090855.1. Taxonomy (NCBI): domain Eukaryota; kingdom Metazoa; phylum Arthropoda; class Arachnida; order Araneae; family Macrothelidae; genus Macrothele; species Macrothele yani. The sequence continues at coordinate 44,648,090 of CM077016.1, read as the reverse complement.
CACCTCAAGAATAACATACTAAAGTTTTGTCGCAATAGAAGCGGTTTTACGCAAGTTATGAGAATAATGGCTGTGGAATAAATCTTGCCTTTGTGCAATGACCTTTGACCCCATTTTGTTGATATTCAACAGAACCGGTTCACTATACCTCCGGAACAACATGATAACGTTTTGTCGCAATCGAAACATTTTTTGGTAAGTTATGATGCACAAGGGCAATGGAATGGATCCCACTCCAGTGTCCTGACCTTTGACCCCATTTCGCCCATTTTCAATAGGGTTCGTCCCCAGTGGCTCCCTACCACATACTAAAATTTCATCGAAATCGAACCATTCTTACGCAAGTTATGAAGCATAAGGGCAATTGAACAAATCCCGCTCTTATGTCCTGCCTGACCTTTGACCCCATTTCGCCCATTTTCAATTGGGTTCGTGCCCAGGTAGTTTCCTACCCACATACTGAAATTTCATTGAAATCGAACCATATTTACGCATGTTATGACGCATAAAGGCAATGAAATGGATCCCGCTCTTATGGCGTGACCTTTGACCCCACTACACCCATTTTCAATAGGATTCGTCCCCTGGTGGTCCCCTACCACATACTAAAATTTCATCGAAATCGAACCATATTTACTCAAGTTATGACGTATAAGGGCAATTGAATGGATCCTGCTCTTATGGCGTGACCTTTGACCCCACTTCACCCTTTTTCAATAGGGTTCGTCCCCTGGTGGTCCCTTACCACATACTAAAATTTCATCGAAATCGAACCATTTTTACGTGAGTTATCGTGCCGACAGACAGGCGGACGGACAGACGGACGGAAAAGGCTGGAACATATACGCTTCTTCAACCTACGGTTCGAAAGCGTAAACAACGGCGTCATAGCAGGCCACGGAAGAGTAAAATTTGTATATGCCATACACAAGTGCATTCCGGATATAAGCGATTGGAATCGAAATCCTTGCAATCTTGGGGTTTGCAGTCAGGTGCAGTGACAAGACGTCATTATATTTCAGATATTTCGTTTAGATCATTCATTGCGGTGGAGAGCTATAGATTGTTTATAACGAGAGAACAGTCTCAAGCTGAAGTGGCCAGATGGGTAAATGTGGATCGATCTGTTGTCTTCTCTCTCTCTGACGATTATTTTGAGGACACTGAAATCGTCTCTAAGAGACCTGGGCAAGTACTTCAGAGTGTCACGTCTGCTCACCAAGACTGCTTCTTCTTGCTAACCGCTAGGCACAATCCAAGCAACATGGCACGTAAGTTGGTTCAGACGCTCACTGGGGCGACTGGGTGGACCGTATCCCAACTTACGTTGTACGAAAGATTGCATAACAGTGGTCTGTATGCAAGATAGCCTGTTGTGTGTGTTGCCTCTAGCGTATCAAAAAGAACAGCTCACTTCGAATGATGTCGTCAACACGTTCATTGGACCTACCAAAATTGGGAATGCGTACCCTTTACCGATGAGAGTAGATTCTGTTTGCAGCCAGATTCTCGGAGAGCATTCACTTGGAGAGAACATGTGATACGTTATCAGCCGATGAACGTTTGAGAGCAGTACCATTCGTGGAGTAATGTTTCGGGTCAGAAATTGTGTCTACTGTTGTTTGGCTCTTCATGCAATAACCAGGGAAAACCGTCGAGGTCTAACGGCTACCTGATATCGTGACACGATCCTGGATCCTCATGTTCGTCTTTTTAGAAGTGCAGTGGTTCTGGAATTTCTGTTAATGGACAACAACGCCCTACCTGATAGGGCTTTACTGGTCAATGAATAACTCGAAAGCGGAGATATTACACGAATGGGCTGGCAGTTACGTTCACCCGTTCTGAATCCAATTGAGCATGGCCGCCCCGGTGGCGCAGTGGTCTAAGGCGCTGGCCTCTGATCATTCGTCCGTAAGGGGTCCGGGTTCGAATCCCGGTGAGGCATGGATGTTGTGTTTGTTTTACGGCACTGGCTCTCTCCCTACCCTGGAACCAGTGACCCTAAATTAGGGACGGGTGACCGCTTATAGCCCATTAAGTTGCTCACGGTGGTCGTTAAACCTCCAATCAAAAAAAAAAAAAAAAAAAAAGAAAAAGAGCATGTTTGGGAAAGTTTAGGTCGACGAACTGCTGCTCGCTCTCCTCGTCGTACAGCTCATCTGGAGTTACGTTGTGCTCTTCTGGAGAATGGGGCTTAATCCCACAATGTCTTGTGGACACCTTCGTTCAAAACATAGTTCTGCATTGTGAAGCTTGCATTGCTGTCTGTGATGACCACATTCCGTACTGAAGACTGTGGTACATTTTATTTTTGTTCGCTGATTTATGTGATATCGTTTCATTCCTTATTTCACTGGTTTTTTTTTTTTACTTCACTGGTACTTAGTTAATTTGGACGCATTTCCATTCATCGCAGTTCTTTCTCGCAAAACAGCAACCACTCGGCGAGGCATCGATTCGATGAGGTGGCGATAGATATCCTGGGGTATCTGGTTCCATAATGTCAACAGCAGGTCCTCCGGTTCCCGTACATTTCGGGGTAGTAGTGACTTAGAGCGAACCCGCTTTTCCAAGTTGAGCCACAAATGTTCGATTGGGTACATGTCGGGTGAATTCGGAGGTCAGGGCATTAACAGAAATTCACTAGCGTGTTCCTCGAGCCACTCCTTGACGATTCTGGCAGTGTGGCATGGCGTATTATCCTGTTGGTAATGGCCATCACCAGCAGGGAACACAGTTGCCATGAATGTGTGAACTTGGTCCGCAACGATTTTTGGATACCTGACAGCTGTCAGGGATTGTGCTATTGGGGTAATGGGGACTAAAGTGTCCCAAGAAAACATCGCACACAGCATAAAACCGCCGCCGCCGGCCTGTTTCCGCCCAACAGTGCATCTAGGTGCCGCAGCCTCCGTTGGTAATCGGCGTATCCGCGCTCGGCCGTCTACTTATGATGCATCAGGAATCTTGATTCGTCAGACCAGGCCACTTTCTTCCAATCATCTACGGTCCAATATCGATTATCTTGGGCCCATTTCATGCGCTTTTGTCGATGACGTGCAGTGATCATGGGCACCCGGCTGGGTCTTCGGCCACGCAGACCTATGCGCAGAAGGCTGCGATGAATCGTGTGCTGTGACACATTGCCTTGACCACCACTGTTGTAGCTGCGGGTGATTTGTCGCACTGTGGCCCTGCGGTCGCTGTGAACAATGCACGACAGTCTCCTCGTCCCTCAGGCATCAGTGAACTGCGGACGACACACGACTGGACGACGGTTCGTCGTTTGGCCATCTGTGCACCACTTTTGACACGTACTCACTACTGTGGCACGTGAACAAGCCACGCCGTTTCCGAGGCCGTAGTTTCGAGACTCCATGTCATCACAATTTGTCATTTATCCAACTCCGATAAATCGGCAGCGTTTCCCATTCTGACTCTCAGCACTCTACTAACAGAAAGCCGGTCCTCTGGTTGTATATATACTGCTCTGTGAACTTCACCTGCGCCACCGTTCGGTCTCCAGGCGTGCTCATTTCTCTAGGCTGGGGGTGGTCATAATGTAATGGCTCATCGGTTTAGCGTGTGTGCGTGCGCGCGCGGGTTTGTGTGTGTGTTTGTTCTATAATGATTTCTCAGACTTTTAAAGATTTCAAGTGTCATGGTATAAGGTTAAAGGATAAACGAAGTAAGAAACACATTTTAAATAATATTTGCACATTCTACTTCTGACTGCATAATTAAAACGCCAAAGCAGGAAGTTCTTTAGTGACGAAGTACAGTGACGAATTTCTTATTCGAAGTTTTGAAATCTATAAATACTCTTAACTCAAATGAAAGTTATGCATCACCACTGACTTTTTTAATTTTTTGTATTTCACAATTTCATAACTAAGTTTACATGTATAATTATTGATTACTTCTTAAGTCGTACTTTCCTTTTGATAGAATTCCTTTAATTCTTTGATGTTTGCATTTTCTTTTTTGGCGATGGGCTCTAATAATTTGCTCATGTGTTTCAAAATATCGTTTGTTTTTATTCACCTCTTTTAGAAACCTTAAAATGATTTTTACCATACAGACAAACATATCATTTGACCTAAGATTCTTTGCAGGAGATAAAAATTGCAATTTTAAGTAGTTAAATATTTTCCAGTAACCCTTTTGTGTTATACGAAAAGCTGCTTCGTAAATGTTTCGATGTATCTGGTTGCATTGGTTTTAAACAGGGGTTGGGGAAATAAGAAGTACTTGACTTACACTTTCTCTGATCTTCCACTTATAGACACGGTGATATTCTCTCTCTCTCCATTCGTGAGTTGGATCCGTGAAACTCTAATAGGACCAAATATCGCTAACCGTGAGGATTATGCACTTTTGAATTTCTGTGATGCATAGCTTTCTTGCTAAGAGGCGTAAAACTTTTTTGTTATTGGGCATGATATCTACTTCTAACAGTGGCGTCACTAGAAATGATGGATTAAGGGGGCTAAGCCTATCCGTTATATATATAACTTTTGAAATATTTTCTTCAAAAAACACCCAGAAGCAAAGTATTTTTCAATCATTGAACTGGGAAAACAAAGGGATAAGGATTAATGGGGATTACTTAACTCACCTTCGTTTTGCTGATGACGTAGTCATCTTTGCAACTACCCCTTCAGAGCTGCAGAGTATGATCCAATAACTTCCTGACAAGAGTAAAGAAGTGGGATTAAAAATGAACTTTTAGAAGACAAAAATGATGTACAATGCATTTACAAGAAACGAAGATTTATCGATTAATAGAGAAAAGCTTGAGACAACCGATTCCTACATTTATCTTGGGCAGCAGATATCAAGTGAGGGTCACATTGATGAAGAAATTAATCGGCGTATAAAACTTGGATGGAGGGCTTCTGGAAGAAACAGTACAATTTTTGAGAGCAGCATGCCATTATGTCTCAAAAGAAAAGTGTTTAATCAATGCATCCTGCCAGTGTTTACGTATGGAGCAGAGACATGGACCTTAACTAAAAAAGACATACAAAGACTACAGAAAACTCAAACAGGCATGGAGAGATGCATGCTTGCTGTAACCAGAAAAGATAAGAAGAGGAACTTGTGGATAAGGAAAATGACAGGCGTGGACGACATCATGACCAGAGTGAAATCACTGAAATGGCAATGGGCTGGACATGTTGCCATAAAAACGGACCACCGATGGACAACCGAAATTTTAGACTGGATTCCGAGGGACAGTAAAAGACACAGAAGAAGATCCCATGGGATATGGATGGATGAAATTCGAAAGTATGCTGGAGTGACATGGAGGAGACAGGCCCAAGACAGACAATTGTGGAAGAAATTTGGGGAGACCTTCATCCAGCAGTGGATTAATAATGGCTGCTGCTGCTGATGATGATGATGATGATATAACTTTTGAAATATTTTCTTCAAAAAACACCCAGAAGCAAAGATGTGCAACTCGACCGAAGCTATCCAAAGTGCCCTGATTTACCTCAGTTATTTATAAAACTGGAATAATGTCGAACCTTATATATACCAGATTTTTCCTCTGTATCACAGGACAATTGTCTGGAACTGAATTTGAATAAAATCGACAATAAATAGAGCATTTTGTCTGGAATGCATTTCTTGTATGTTAGAGAGCTCGTGCGGTCAGTGACTACTTGGGTTAAGGTGGTTCCACCTAAAATCTCTGCCTTATGTTTCCAATGGTAAAACTTCTTTACATATTTTCTTCGCAATTAATGTATTCCCAAGGATGAAAATTTGCACATCGATAAAACTAACTTTAAGTTATAGCATGGGATACTTAATACTTGCTAAAACATAACCATAATTAAGCAATCCCACATTTGTTTGTCTACTCGTGTCATCGATGTACAATTCGCGCCATCTATTAACAGGTCTGTACATTATTGAAAGAAAAATTATTGATTTTTAATATAATTACGGTTATGTTTTAGCAAGTATTAAGTATCCCGTGCTATAACTTAAAGTTAGTTTTATCAATGTGCAAATTTTCATCTCATTGGTGGGGGGGGGGGGGGTTCGGAAGAGTATAAAGCCCACGGGCGGTGTACGCTCGGCAATTCGGTGAAAGCTATTGCACGGTGTACATCGGTTTGAACGACGTCGAGTTGCTGCCACCGTGTGACATGGCCAACAGGCAATCCAGTAGACGACATCTGGATGACTTTACCCGAGGTCACGTCATTGGGAAGTTGGAAGAAAGTCGAAGTGTTACTAGTGTGGCCAAGGAGTTCGGGATCGCTCACAGCATCGTTTTACGAGCTTGGAGAGCATTTCAAACGACACGAACAGCTGTCCGAGAGTTTAGCAGTGGTCGTCCACGAGCAACCACGGCGGCGGACGACCGATATATCGTCCTACAGGCGAGAAGAGACAGACGGCATACAGCGGGGAAAATCGCCAGGCACATGCAACACACTACTGGACGTCCGTTATCGCGCTTTACCGTGGCCAGGAGGCTGCACAAAGAGGTTCTATTTGCACAACGACCAGTACGATGTGTGCTATTAACGTCTGCTCGTCGGAGACGGCGGTTTCTGTGGTGCGAGGAACACAAGAACTGGGCACATCAGCAATGGGGTCGAGTTCTCTTTACGGATGAGAGCCGATTTAGTCTGACGAGCGATTCTGGACGTATACGCACCTGGAAAGAGCAGGGAATGCGCAGTCACACCTCCAACATCATCGAAATGGACCGGTTTGGAGGTGGCGGAGTTCTCGTTTGGGGCGGTATCATGCTTGGTAGCTGTACTGACCTCCACATCTTCCAAGGAGGTTCAGTCACTGGTGTCTGCTATTGTATCGAGGTTCTCCTGCCTCACGTACGTCTGTTTAGAGGTGCTGTGGGTCCTGAGTCCCTCTTCATGGACGACAACGCTACACCTCAGCGTACAGTGGCTATCGCAGAGCTGTTGGAGAGTGAAGATATTCAACGCATGGATTGGCCCGCAAGGTCCCCGGACTTAAATCCAGTCGAACACGTGTGGGACCTTCTCGGGAGACGCTTGGCAGTACGCCACCAGCCGCCAGCAACGATTCCGCAGCTGCGATTGGCGCTACAAGAGGAATCGGCCGCGATGCCTCAACAGCTCCTTGACAACCTCGTCCTCTGCATGGACAGACGTTGCAAATCCTGCAACGCAGTCAAGGGTGATCATATCCCCTACTAAAGACTGGATTTTTCTTGGCAGCCGCCTGTCACATGGACGTTTCTCTCTTCTGTCCTGTTGTGCTCGAAGCTACCTTTTCAATAAAATGCCTTTGTATCCTTTGGATTCTTTGTTTGGACGGATTTGCTCACTTGTCCCATATTCTTACATCTTGGGGATCTTATGGTATGATTTGAGTCGATGTGGAGCACTTCTGCATGACGTTACATTCAAAAACCTTCTTGTCCTTAATTTTTGTACGCCAGTGTATGTCCTGATCTTTGACCCTATTTCGCCCATTTTCAATAGGGTTCGTCCCCAGGTTGTCCCTACCACATACTAAAATTTCATCGAAATCAAACTATTTTTACGCGAGTTATCGTGCGGGCAAACAGACAGACGGACAAAGCTGGAACATATACGCTTCTTCAACCTACGGTTGGAAAGCGTAGAACAAGTCAGTGAAATCATGCAGTGCATTGATTATGATACGCTTTCCAACATAACAGAAATCATTATTCAAGTTATGAGGATAATGGCTGTGGAATAAATCTCGCTCCTGTGCCCTGACCTTTTACCCTATTTCGATGATATTCAACAGAACCGGTTCAGTATACCTCCGGAACAACATGATGAAGTTTTGTCGCAATCGAGGCATTCGTACGTAAGTTGTGACGCATAAGGGCGATGGAATGGATCCCCTTCTATGTCCTGACCTTTGACCCCATTTCGTCCACTTTCAATAGGGTTACTTCCCAGTTGTCCCCTACGACATACTAAAATTTCATCAAATTCGAACCATTTTTACGCGAGTTATCGTGCGGACAGACAGACAGACAGACAGACAAAGCTGGAGCATATACGCTTCTTCAACCTACGGCTGTAATGCGTAAAAAAGGGAATCCAAGGAAGTGATTTTTTTGCTTTGACAACTAAATATTTAAGAAAATTCCCATCTGCCTTTTTTTTTTTTTTAAGTGGAAAAATATTACATAGGTAAAGGTAAGCTAATACAATAAAAGGTTTATTTTGATTGGGAGGGCTTTGCGCTTCTTTAGGGGGAGGGGGCTTGAGCCCCGACAAATTGGTCCAACGACGCCACTGACTTCTAAAAGTCAAAATTCTTAACAATGATTTGTTATGTGTAAAGTTTTTCACTCATTTCTTATTTTGTGTGATGCAAAGATTTATCGTTGGATGGCGCGAATGTGCCTTTCTTCGAAGTAATGAAAAGGTGTATTTGCATTTTGCAGAATGTCTCTGCTTTTTTAAGTCCGATCTGAAAAACCCATTTTATCATCCAATAGCTGCAACTGTGAATACAGTTTTTTATGCACTTCTGTGCCGTTTTCTGCTGTAAACTTTTCATGCACAGATTTAGATTTTTAACGCAACGACATGTTTGTTTTTAACTATAGGATTGAAACTTTTTTTAAACTGTCGTTTAGTTTTATTCATTATCAATACAATCTACGTAAATTTTATTTTCCAGTTGATATCATCGTGCTAGGTGACGTTCCAGTACATTTTCAATTATATCGGTTCTTCTACATGTTCGATTTGAAGAAATATTTCTGCATCTGTTTGCTAAATTTCTTACCACAGTTTTTCATGAATTTACAGCTTTTCTGGTAAAAAGCTTTTTATCTAAGTTTCACGAATTAATGTATTTCGTTCTGCGACGCCACGGTATCTATAGGGCGGATGGGGAAATATTTAGCATTGGCAGGCTGTGTAGCAGTGATCAGTATTATCTTGCAGTTTTCTTATTTTCTAAATGCAGTATTTCCTCGTTTGGAGGGATGTCTACATATTGCACTTGACACTATACCTATACTTAAAATTATTTTCTTATTCACCATTGCTGTAACAAAGACCATGATTGCCCTGCATTTTCTAGCACTTCTGATGTAAGCTTTTCAGCTACGAAAATAAAATAAAATAAAAAATATGTAGCAGATGTCATCGCTCTGATCACGTTATTTTATGAACAACGCATAGCATCGCACTCGGTTAGTTATCGAGAGATCTGGGGTCGGTCCCAGCGGTGTCGGCACAAGAATTTTTCAGTTGTTATGTGTTGTTTACAAAATAACGTGGACAGAACGATGACATCATCTATTTACATTGTTTACATGTATTTGAAATATATTCAAAATTAAATTTTGTTTAATACAAATTTTGAAGAGGACAATCCGATTTTTGGTGTAAATATGACAAAGATGGTAAGTCAGATAATATCCGAAAACTTGAAATTTTCATCGTCCTGTAGATAGCTCCCGGGTATGCTAACCACTACACCACCCAGAACGACCAAGTCTCAAGTTTCCGATTAATTCAAAGTTTTGGATATTATCTGACTTATCATCCTTGTCATATTTACACCAAAAATCGGATTGTCATCTTCAAAATTTGTATTATATGGTGTAATTCCGTACTTCTTTCATGATTTAAATTTTGTTTGGTTAAAACATAACTGATAGTGCAGTTTAAAATCAAAACAAAATTATTTAAAGCAGTTTAGCACATTTGGGTTCTAACTTTTTTCAATAAATGTGCTGACAAGAGAGGTTTTAGTGTCATTCTTTAGAATTTCAATGAGTTTCAAAATGAGAAATACCCAAATTAACCGTAGCCGAAAGGATATGCCATCCCAAAACTTTCCGCTACTAATTTTTAAATTTATTAAAATTGGGAAAATTCAAATGTTAGGTACCGTTGTGGTTTTTTTTTTCCTCATAAATTTGGTCAGGTAATCATACTTTCGTCCATAAGCTGCTAATGCGTTCTTTGAGATCATACGTTTCATTAAATCTTGACTAGTTTCAGAAGCATGCATGTTTCTTTTTCCTCTTTCTGAATTTATTGTGCAGTAAAGTAACACTGGTGAATTTGTTTTGATGTTCTTCAGTAATAAAAATATGGAATCACCTTATTTTATGTTTTTATTTGGGAATGTTTTATAACTTAAAGTACTGGCCAGTGAATACTTTTCAATATGCTTATTATTTATGCTGCAAAACAAGAAAATTAATTAATTAATTAATAACAATAATAACAATAATAATAATAATAATAAGGATCTATACACCAACTACACTTAAAATAGTATAACTATACTAGTTATCCCGGATTTCTTGGCGTAGAGTAGAAATACAAGTTTCCAAGCTTTCGCACATCAACCAGATGGTTTTCTCATCAAACCAGATGGCCTTCCTTGAGAAAGCCATCTGGTTTGATGTGGGTAAGCTTGGAAACTTTGATTTCTACTCTACGCCAAGAAATTCGGGATTACTAGTATAGTTATATTATTTTAAGAACATTTAAATGTTCCAATAAATAAAAGAATTCTGTGGATATAAAAGTCTTCCTTTTTTAACATCGTATATTTTTTATGTGGTGATTAATCTATGATTATAATAAATGGATGTCATTTGGACGATGCTAATTCTCTGTTTTTTTTGTGATTTTCAGCTGCTGACGAGCCACATGATGTGTAAGTATAATTAATGGAAATGCTACTGTTATTGTTGATATGAATTGAATTATATGGCTACCTTTTAGAAGAATGTGCTTGGTATTATATTCTCATACATATTTAAAAGTTGTGTTTTACGTAAACAGTAATGCAATATTTGTATACTAAGTCTGGTTGTAAAATTCAGGTACATAAACCCTATTGCAAAGATGAATGAGCAGTGAAAGTACACTGCCGGACAATTTCTAAGGACGGATGACAATAGCAACGATAGCAACCACAAAATGGAAGGCAGGAAAATGTGGAAATTAGAATAAGTGCGGTATACAGTAAGACGTGTTGTGTGTATGCAAATTTTGGATTGCCGAACTTGTTCGTGATGTCATAGCGCTGATAAGAGATATAAAGGATTTGACGCGTATTGACCGTTGTTGTTCAAACGCAAAGTTGAAAGGGAAAGAATCAATTGACGAACTTGCAATTTTCAGTATGTTTTCCCGACATCACCTAGATGATTTTACGCGTGGCCGTAATGTTGGCAAGATTGAAGAAGGTCGAAAAATAACAGATGTTGCCAGGGAGTTCGACGTCAACCACAGTGTTGTTTCAAGGCTTTGGAAATCATTTCAAACAAATGGAGAGTGTAGCAAACGTCACGGGGGAGGTCGTGTTCGCAGTACGACACCTGCAGAAGATCGGTACATAGTGCTATCAACAAAAAGACACCGGCGCAGCACAGCTAGTGAGGTAGCAAATCAGTTTATGGCTACTACTGGCAAGCAGATCTCCCGAAAAACTGTCGCCAGACGTTTGCACGAAGGAGGACCATACGCCCGCCGTCCTGTTGTGTGCATCCCATTGTCCAGACGTCACCGTATTGCCCGTTTGCAATGGTGCCATCAACATCGCAATTGGACTGATAACGACTGGTCTGCTGTCCTCTTCTCAGATGAGAGTAGATACAGTCTATCGTCTGATTGTCGACGACAACTGATCTAGCGTGATAGTGGTACTGCATATTGTCCAGCAAACATAGAGGAAAAGGACCGATATCCGATATGTAGTGTCATGGTATGGGCTGGCATCATGATCAATGGCCGTACGTCCCTCTACGTGCTTCCAACTGGGACTATGACTGGCCAACGATACATTAATGATGTTCTGCTACCTCATGTTCCGTGGTGCTGTCGGTGATAGATTCATTTTCATGGGCGACAACGCAACATGTCATCGAACAGTCGCTATCCAGGAGTGTCTTGAGAGCGAGGATATTCAACGCCTCGTATGGCCAGCACGTTCTCCAGATCTGAATCCCATTGAAAATGTGTGGGATGCTTTGGAGAGGAGTCTTGCTGGTCGCCAATGCCCTCCAATAAACAAGGACACCCTCATCCGTGCACTGACAGAGGAATGGGATAAATTACCCCAACAGCTGCTTGATAATGTTGTGCAAAGCATGACACGACGTGTGGAATCTTGCATCGTCCTCCATGGTGGCCATATCCCGTATTGACATCTTACGCCGGAACGCCTGCGGACGGTAATTGCATTTTTTCACGTTTACGTATTCTGCACAAAATGGCCTGTTTGTCCCTTGAACGCGTTCCAAAGCCTTCTGGATTTCAGAGCACAATAAATTGTCTTTCTTGTAATGTCCTGGCATTCTGACATTATTTTATTTCACTTGGCATCCAACCACACTTACTTTTTTATGCGCTATATAACGGTTTATGATCTGTCCTTAGCAATTGTCCAGCAATGTATTATGTACAATACGTATTAAGTGTGCAACTTAATTCTCGGCCACAGACACGACACGTTGACAGCAAATTATAGCAAATCGAATACGTACCTAATCAGGGAAATAATCCCCGTCGTGTTGGATACATTTGAGCCATCGGTCAGGGTGCTGCCAAATGCCACGGCGGAAAAAAGAGGGCTGTTTCGAGTTGATAAAGTCATCAATACTTGTGTGGACCTCCTCGACAAAAGTGAAGTGCGTATCACTCAGGTGATGTTGCAGGGAGCGAAAGAGGTGATAATCCGACGGGGCGAAGTCTGGAAAATACGCCGGGTGGGACAAAATCTCCCACCCCAGGTCGGTGATCGTGTTTAAAGTCCTTTTCGCGGTGTGAGGACGCGCGTTATCCTGAAGCAACAGGGTCGACCTTCTGCCCTTGCCAGTGTATGGCCTTTTTGCCTCCATTGCAACTCACACGAATGAGTTGCTGACAATAACGCTCAGCATTGATAGTTTCACCAGGTTTGAGCAACTCATAGTGTACCACACCGCGCTGATCCCAGCAACAACTTCCTGGCATGGATATTCGGTTTGGCGGTACTGGTGGTAGGCTGACCTGGATAAACCCACGATTTGCGCCGCCCATCACAGGTCAAAACCTAGTGGAGGAAATCCTTCTTCTTGAATCTGGAGAGCAAGGACACATCAACATCGTAGCGCCTAGACTTGTTCGCAGCTGTGAGTTGGCGGAGCACCCAACGGCCTTCCTTGTGAATCCGTCCAAGCATGTGCAGGCGCTTTGCAATGGCTTGCCGTGTTACTCCGAGCTCCTGGTCGAGCTCTGACTGTGTGCGATAGGGATCCGCGTCCAACAGTTGTTCCAGTTTCTCATTGTCAACTTTCTGTGGCTGTCCCGGACGTTCTACATCACGGAGATCGAAATTTCCCTGCTTAAACCTATGGAACCACTTTTTACACGTACTGTAGGACACAGAAGCCTCACCCAAAGCAGCACAGATAATTTGCTGTGGCACTTTTTTTCAGCTGAAACGCGAACAGGAAGCAGTGCCTCAAATCTTGCTTCTCGAACGACATTGCTTTCACCGTCAACTTTCGTCCCTTCTGTCACTACAGCTGTGAACGGTTACGGTTGCCTAGAAAGCTGTTGGATGGCGCTGCAAGCAGCCATTATCACACACAGCTATTTGCATTTGCTGACGTTCTATGATTGCTTGCGGTTAGGGGCCGAGAATTAAGTTGCACACCTAATACAGTGCATCACATAAACCTATCAAAGACTTCATTTGTATCAAATGCTAATTCTTACTTTTGCTTCAGCTGTTCATAGTGTCAGCAGCGTTATTGAACTGAAATCTTTATAAAAATATTGTGATAAATAGTTTACATTCCTGTAAATGGTATGTCTTGTGTCCGCTTCGAAGGAAATTTGTGTATAAAAAGCTTAAAACTTCTTAAAGCACATATGCAGAGTGTTTCTGAAATGTTGGTCGAATTTTGGGAATTTGTTCTACCGCCGATTCTTATGAAAAAATGTCATGTAAACATAGGGCCGGAAACGCTTTCCAGCAGAAATATAGAGGTTGTATAGCAAACTCACGCACCAGCAGCTTCACAGACAAACAGAAGCTCAGAACGATGTGGAGCCATCGGGATTGGCTTAAGTGTGAGGTGGTGGATCCCATCAGTTTGGATATCAGCGCCCATAGCGGCGAATTTGCGAACTTAGCTCACCGAATTCCGAAAATGTGATAGATAGGGCAAAAATGTCAACTGCAAAGTTGGAGCGCATCATTTGTTTGCTGCAAATCAGTCATAAAAAGTTAGGGTCAACGGGAGAATGTAGGCTGTACATTGAAGAGGCCTTGAGCTAAGTTCGCGAATTCACCACTAGGGGCGTTGAAGTCGAGCGGATGGGATCGGCTCCCTGGCGCTTAAAAGAATACCGTTGGTTTTACACTGTTAAGACTTCCTGTTTGCCTGTGAAGCGGTTGGTGTGGTATGAAGCTGTTGGTGTGGTATCTCTGTACGAAAGGTTTCTAGCCCTATATCTATATGATCTCGTTTTCACCAGAATTTGCGGTAAGACAAGTTCCCGAAGTTTGGGCAAACATTTTGGAAATATTGTATTCAGTTTCCTTCACGAATCCCAAACACAATACTGAACCTCACTCTCCTCCTAGTGATGCATTCTGGCATTCAGTATTTGATTCCAATTCCTGGGAGTGTTTTGATTAGTATAACCTTACGCACCCGTTCTCCTGAGAAAATGTGCGTCGCTTCCGTATCACCCTACGTCTTTCGACGTTTTTCCTGTATATCTGTTGTAGCTAGTGGCTCATTAGTGAAATGGTGGCACGTCCCCTCCATTTCATGAGCGAAGTAATAAGCATAGAGGTATACATAATATTTTGAGTCCAAAATCTCAAGTCTTTCGACGTACAAAATTACATGAGTAATAGGTGTAGCTATTGTTAAATAACACTGAAACATGTTTTTCATATAGAAATCATATGCTGATCAATACACTCGTACGTTTTCACGTACTGAATATACAAGTTGAGAAATTTGTTTCAGGGCTAATGCATCTGGCGTGGAGCTGGCTTGTTGTAGCACATGTAGTATTGGTTTTTATACGAATTTCAAAGAAATAGCCGGACTTCCGGAAAATTTGCAGGAAGTTGCATTTTTATGTATGGCGTATTTCATAAGCTGAATAAATAGGGCAACACTGTATTTAACCATATCGACGCATATTGAAAGAATTAATTCACGCATATCAAAAGAGATGAAGAAGAAACCACTTTTGGTGACACACCTGAAATGTCAGGGTCATAATATATAATGTGCTGTCGCTATTTAAATGTTATATTTTATTATTTATTTTCGATGTTATTATTTTGTTTTCCTTAAAACTATGAAGTTGTTGGCTATTAAAAACATCTAGGGAATTTAAATTTTTTCTCTTCCATAAAGATATCCTTTTAGGGTTGCGCATAGGCATGTCGCACAGAAATGTAAAGTACATAAATCTTGGCGTACTTCATGGCATGAAGGAAATAAAACTTCCGTTGCATCAGCAATATTCATGCAGATTAACGATGTGATGATTTCGTGTAATCACCAAAAAAAAAAAACGATGTTATTATGAGAATCGCATAAATTCATATGCTGAATTCCATTGATTCAGCACCCTGTACTTCCATATCATTGGCTGTTCGGATATAATTATTTTTCATAAGACTGGATTTGGGCTGCACCAAACTCATCCTGATTTTTTGACAGATACTAGACTTCTGTTTCTAAAGTTTTATATGTAAAATTGGGAAAATAAATCTGCCGCTCCGGTGACGCAGTGGTTTAAGTGATGGTTTCTGACCGTTCGTCTGAGATGGGTCCGGGTTCGAATCCCTGTGAGGCATGGATGTTGTGTTTGTCTTACAGTGCTAACTCTCCCCCTTTCTTGGAACCAGTGGCTCTAAATTAGGGACGGACGACTGTGTATATATAGCCAATGACTTGCTCATGGTGGTCGTTAACCCCACAATAAAAAAAATCTGTCCACAAGTCAAGAAATTTCAAGACATATTATATTGAGCGTATCTTATAATATCACTGAAATTTTTATATCACTCAAAGCTCAATTATAATCCGAAAAAATTGAGTGCACTTCAAAATTATTTTTATTTCCTTACTACTGTGCTATTAAATATTTTTCAAGTTTGTTTTCATAACGTGATTATTTTTTAAATAAAAGGTGTAGAATTGCAAAGAATTTCCCTTTCACAGCAGTTTAATGAAATACTGTGCATATGTAATTTCATTTATTTTGGGAGTGCGTCACACAATGCCGGAGAGTTTATAAAGTATACTGCAAAATATACTGCCGGCGTGGGTTCTGGTTTCAGAGAAAGCACGAGTCCCTCTTTGTTCTATCGGTTTGGTTGGTCCCGTTCCAGGATATTATTATTTTCGTTGTTGTTGTTGGCGACATTCTCGGCCAGGGCCGGTGAGCAAAGGCAGAGATATTTATCTCAAGCCATGAAATTCACGAATTTTCTAGTAATGTGGCAAGTCTGCAAAATGACGGCCTTTCGGATTGGATGAAGCCGACTTTGTGGCAATCCAAATTTCTCGAGATTTTTTTAAAGTTATTAGATATCACTGTAGTTGCCGAAATGACAATTGATATGATCTACGTTACGCTGAACCTTCTGTGTTATGTATAACTTTTGGATTTCCATTCGTAGGTTCTCATATTATAAAACATACGTTATGTATAACTTAGTAAATCTGACATTCTGCTAAAACCTATTTCGAAATATTGTTCATAAAAGTTTCTCAGTTTTAAATAATTTGAAAGTCGGCACGCTTATTAATCCTCAGATTGCATCAAAAATTCGCAGTTTCAATATTTAGATCAGATATTCAAATATGCAGCATTTGTCCGATTTTAATCAAAGACAGCAAGGCTTTATTTTCGGTAAGTTGAAATCTGGGACGTCAGAATTTCTGCTCCTAAATTCTATCCATTTAGTAATTTTAATATCGTACACGAAATTCACGAGAGATCTTGATTTTCAATGAGCCCCACCAGACTGATATCACTCGACACTGAAAGACGATTTTCCGTGTAACAAGTTTGTAAAATCATGCAATGCATTGATTATAATACGCTTTCCAACATACCAGAAATCATTACTCAAGTTATCACTCAAGTTATAAGAATAATGGCTGTGGAATAAATCCCGGTCCTGTGCCCTGATCCTTGATCCCATATCAATGATATTCAACAGAACCGGTTCGCTATACCTCCGAAATAACATGATAAAGTTAAGCATTTGTACGTAAGTTATGATGCATAAGGGCAATGGAATAGATCCCGCTCCTGTGTCCTAACCTTTGACCCCATTTCGCCCATTTTCAATAGGGTTTGTCGCCAGGTGGTCCCCTACCACATACTAAAATTTCATCGAAATCGAACCTTTTTTACGTTAGTTATGACGCATAACAGCAGTGAAATGGATTCCGCTCCTATGTACTGACCTTTGACCCCATTTCGTTCACTTTAAATAGGGTTCCTTCCCAGGTGATCCCCTACCAGATACTAAAATTTCATCGAAATCGAACGATTGTTACGCGAGTTATCGTGCGGACGGACATACGCACACAACGCGTGACGTAATGAGACAGATGGTGTGACCGCGCGCCAACATTCTCAAACGCGAGATTGTGACGTCATAAGATTTCTAAGCATTGGTAACATTAATGGAACAACGCCATGACACTGAAAACGTTATAATTCAGGGTGGTTATTTAACCCACTAAACGAATTCTCCTAGAGTAGAGATCAAGCTAAATCGATTTCTAGTACCAGAAAACGGTAGGTTAACGACTTTCATCAAAATTCTTAGAGCCGTTTTCAAAATAAAATGTATATAAATGCAAGAATTGCTACTTTAAGGTGGACGTCAAGTAATTTTGCTTCCTATACTTCCAATGGAAAAACTTCTGTACACATTTTCTTCACAATTAATGCGTTCCCAAGGATGAAAATTTCAACATCGTTAAAATAGCTTCATTTCATAACTTGGAATACTTAATATTTTCTAAACCATAACCATAATTATGCAATCCAACATTTATTTGTCCACTGACGTCATCAAAGTACAGGTCGCGCCATCTTTTCTCTGGTTTCAACAATACCAAAAGAAAAGTTATTGATTTTTAATGTAATTATGGTTATGTTTTAGAAAATATTTAAGTTTTCCAAGTTATAATATGAAGTTATTTTAATCGATGTTCAAATTTTCATCCTTGGGAACACATTAATTGTGAAGGAAATGTGTCCAAACGTTTTTCCATTGTAAGTATAGGAAGCAAAATTACTTGACGTCCACCTTAATAGTATGAGATAAGAGCGATGGAATGAATCGCAATCCTATGTCGTGACCTTTGACCACATTTCGTCCATTTTCAATAGGGTTCGTCCCCAGGTGGTCCCCTACTACATACTGAAATTTCATCGAAATCGAACCATTTTTACGCACGTTATGACGCATAAGGGCAATGGAATGCATCACTATATTATGTCCTGACCTTTGACCCCACTTCACCCATTTTGAATAGGGTTCGTCCCCAGGCGGTCTCCTACCACATAGTAAAATTTCATTGAAATCGAACCATATTTACGCACGTTATGACGTATAAGGGCAATGGAATGATCCCGCTCCTACGTCGTGACCTTTGACCCCATTTGTTCCATTTTCAATAGGGTTCGTCCGCAGGTAGTTCCCTACTACATAGTAAAATTTCATTGAAATCGAACCATATTTATGCACGTTATGACGTATAAGGGCAATGGAATGATCCCGCTCCTACGTCGTGACCTTTGACCCCATTTGTTCCATTTTCAATAGGGTTCGTCCGCAGGTGGTTCCCTACCACATAGTAAACTTTCATTGAAATCGAACCATATTTATGCAAGTTACGATGCATAAAGGCAATGGAATGATTCCGCTCCTACGACGTTACCTTTGAGCCCCATTTGTCCCATTTTCAATAGGGCTCGTCCCCAGGTGGTCCCCTACCACATACTAAAATTTCATCGAAATCGAACCATTTTTACGCCAGTTATCGTGCGGACGGACGGACGGACAAAGCTGGAGCATATACGCTTCTTCAACCTACGGTTGGAAAGCGTAAAAAAACAAAAATGAACGTGTTAGCACAGCTAAATGAAACATTTTTCTGAATAAAGTCTATTTGATATATCATTACATCTGACTGATTTTACTCTAAAACCTACTTGTTCTGTTAAAATTAATTTATACGTGGATAATATGTACTATATTGACAAAGGTCACCGAACACCCGGAAGAGAAACACAGCATAGCATTTATTGACATACATTAGTACGGTGTCGGTCCACCTTTGGCCTTAATGCATACACTGACCCTTCGAGACATGCTTTCGACAAGGTTTTGGAACACAGCGATATGTATGCGCTTCCATTCAGTACACAACGCTGCCGCTAACTGTTGCTTAGTAGTAGGCCTTGGTTCCAAACTTCTTAAGTGGCGCTATAATTCATCCCATAGGTGCTCTATGGGATTAAGATCAGGGCTCTATGCTGGCCAGTCCACACACGATATGGAATTATTGTCAAACCACGCCGTAACCGTAACAGTTCTTGCTTTATGGCTCGGTACATTATCCTGCTGGTACCAACAAGGCTCGGTTCCATAGTACTGCCACAGAGTTGGTAGGGCATAATTGTCCAGAATATCGAGGTAGACATGCTGGTTAACAGGTTTGTCCACTACAACCAATGGGCCGGGACCATACCACGAAAAACACCCCCACACGAGTACACTGCGAGCTCCAAACTTGACTGTAGGAACAGTACACTGTGGTAAATAGCGTTCCTCCGGATGCCGCCATACCCACACACGGCCATCAGACTGATGGGTCGTGTATCTGGATTCATCAGTCCCTAGGACCCGTTTCCATTGATCTACGGTCCACGATAAATGTTCTTTACACCATGCTAAACGACGAGTAGCATTCCGAGTGGAGATGAAAGGCTTATGAGCAGCCGCACGACAACGGTAACCCATGGAATGAAGTTCCCTGCGAATGGTACGTGTACATACCGAGGTTCCAGCATTTTTACTCAGCTTTACACTGAGATCTTGTGCAGTATTCCGTCGATTTTCTGTAACGACTCTTCTGAGGCTTCGACGTCCTCTATCACTGATTTTCGTTGGTCTGCCGGTACGTTTTGCTGCTTTAGACACGCCATGCGTCTTCCACTTCTTCAGTGCATCCAAAACAGTTAACTTGTGTATGTTTAAACGCCTCTCGGTTTCTCTTATGGACAACCCACTAATATAACATGCAACAATCTTTTCTTTCTCAAAGTCAGTTCTCTCCCGCTGCGACATTTTCACTCAACCACACAGTGCGATATGATCGCGGTCAGCTGCAGGCGTGTTTTATACAGTTTGCAGCTGTACTGCGCATCTTAACAACACAGCGGATCCGTTCATTTGCTTTTGAAGGGGTGTCCGGTGACTTTTGTCAATATAGCGTACATTAAATGTAAAGATAATGTATTTCATTTCAATTTAAACTGAATCGTTTTCATTTTAAATTAATTGATTTATAGAATCCCAACTGGCTTGCTCTTTTATTGGAAGACTGAATTTTAATATTTAAATATCCGTTTTCGAATGTTGTAATAATTATTATCTGATAAAAATCTGAATGATACAACATTAATTGGGACATCGTTTTGTCGAATTCTTGAAAAATCAAAAGTGTTCTTATATTTTTTGTTAAGTTCAGAATGCCGATTTTGAACTGGTCTTAATTCATTCTTAAGTTTTTAGATATAACCCTTGATCGACGGATTTCATTCTAAATCGAACAACATATGACAGATTTTTTTTCTATAAGCTATGTATTTTATTATCAAATATTGAACTCGAGGTCTGTGATTTCCAGCTGAACTATTTCAAACGTTTAGTTGAGTACAAACACCACAAGCACAGACTTTTACATAAATACGATAATTTCTCCAAAAATCTTTGTGTCACGCGAAAAATGTAATTACGCAAGAACATAAAAACTTCAGCTTTTATTATTCTCCATGGCTGCATTACATATCCTTCATTACACTTGCTTTTCCGATTAATAGTTATAAAACAAATGTTTTTTCCTTTTATGATACAATGATTTCTTTTGCAACAAAAATGCTTCTTCATGAACATATGATAAGGGAGCGAGGAAAATAAAAGCCTCGCAACAATGCAGAATTTTCATCTGATTTCATGTACTTCTGAAAAAGTATGTGTGCATGAAGATTTCCAAATTGTGGTCTAGATAACGAATTCCTCCTTTGAAAAAGTTTTCAAGGATCACAAATTTTGGTTCTGAGGTAGGCAATTTCTATATTTGCTGTAGTTAGTGGCGTACTAGACTGTAATGGAATTTTCCAAGCATGATTACAGCTTGTTATTTTTGCATAATATTAGAATATTAGAATTTCCGGAAATGCAAATATTTATTTATTTATTTATTTAATAGTAGTGTTTATTTATTTATTGTGGGTTGTTGAAATCCATTATATCCGTTATTTTCTTTGATTTCCCGAAAATGGTGGTAATTAATCCTGTAGTCGTCATCTGTTGCTTTCTTACTGATGTAATCTCTCAAAAGTTTCAGAAAAACACACGCACATGCGCTTACATAACCCTGTGTGTGTATAGCATGTTGCTGAACAATACAGTGCATTTTGTTAGATCACTTACTCTCACCTATAACATAAATCAGAAATCTAGAATAGCAGAATTTCTTTTTGGTGGTGGGGGGAATTCTCACGAAACATTTTGAGAATTATAAAAATAAATCGTATTGCGTTTTTAGAGAATCAGGACAGTAATGAACATTTCGAAAGGTAGCTTTTATACCGGTTTTTCAGTAGACTTTTGTTTCCCAGATATCTGTTTTGCTTTCTTATAAAAGAAGCCACTTTTGACAATGGTACCCAATACAGAGGACGCTATTTTTAAAATGTTTTCGACAAGAAATTACAGAAAACAAAAGTTCAAAGAATTGAAAGTGACAAGAGCGTGTTAGATGAACAAGAAACACCTAAATATTGTCTGCTAAGAAAATGGCGCACGTAAACAAGTTGTGGATAGAAGGTTATGTTTTTGCTCTTTACGAAGAGAAATATTCGTATTCTATAATTAGAAAACGCTGTGAAAATCATGGAATTAACTTTTCTAAATGTAAAATAAGCAATATTATTAATAATAGAGGGAGAAATCGTCACGCATATCCAAACGAATATCCAAAGAAGGAACGTACTTTTACGACTATTTCAAAAGTAAGGTCTCTGGTCTTAAAATAAAATCCACCGACCCAAAGAGCAATCGCTAAGTCATTAAAAATATCTGTATCAACTGTAAACAAGGTAACAAACAAAGATTTGAATCTGGAAAAAAAAAAAAAACTTATTGTTCACCGCCTTTTTTTTTTTTTTTTTTTGGAGGTTTAACGACCACCGTGATCAACTCAATGGGCTATAATAAGCAGTCGCCCGTCCCTAATTTAGGGTCACTGGTTCCAGGGAAGGGAGAGAGCCAGTGCCGTAAGACAAAGCACAACATCCATGCCTGACGGGATTCGAACCCGGACCCCTTCGGACGAATGAACATAGGCCAACGCCTTAGACCACTGCGCCACCGGGGCGGCCACCGCCTTTTGCCTATAGACACATTGCTGATCGCAGAACACGGTGTAGACTTCCTTACGAAAATCACTTAGCTGGAGACAGATAGAAATTTATTGTGATTATTGATGAATCGTGGAACTACCTAAGCGACTCTAACAAAAAAAAGTCGATTTACTATCGCAAAAGAGCAGAAAAAGACTTTGAAATTGGTTCCGAGAATCCAATGAAAGTTTCAGTAAAGATTACTGCTGGTTTCGCGTACAATGGGTAAATAAAGTTAAGAAAAGTTGAAAAGAATGTTAAAATCAGTTCTACATATTACCAGTAAATTGTTTTAACTCTTATATTTAAAGAGGAAATACCATTCCTTTTATCCACAGTCTTCAAAGAGTAGAACTTTATCAGGATAAGACTACCAGTCATACATTCAAATTTACCAATATATTTCTTGAAAAAATGAAAAGAGACTGGTGTCAATCATGTTGTAGAAAAAATAAGACTGTCTCGTTTGCTCATATTCTTTCAAAGTCCCCTGATGTGTTGTTACCAATGGATTATTGCGTCTTCGGACTGCTAGAAAGAGCGTTTCTCAACGCAGACCTAAAACAATGATTGGACTATGTAAAGCAATGGAAGAGGAGTGGAATAAAATACCACTACCAATTTTAAGAAATGCTCTGTTACCTTGGAAACCCAGATGTAGGTTCATAGTAAAGGGAAAGGGCTATCAGATAGAACATTTAAGAAAGAAATAACTTTATTTTAAACATTAATTATATTGCAGGAAAATCGTTCTAAAAATGTATGAACATCCACTGTAGAATGAAACGCTATTGCGTCTATAAAGTCGAGAAAAATATATATATATAAGTTTCTACTTCTCTGAGCATTCAGTGATTTAACGGGTGATGGGTTAGGCATATGACTCCTTTTGTTCGTAAAACGCATCAAAATGTTATGTCTAAAAATAATTACGTTTAAAAATATTAATGTATAGATTTCTAGCAAAAGTGTGATTGTTGCACATAATATTCTATTCATCACGTTTTTTTCGGAGTTCGTATGCTAAAGAACCATTCGAAAATAGGCCGAATACACTAGTTCAAAATACATTTAAGTCACGTACAGCAGAAAATGATTTTAATGTTTAACCGATTATTTTATTACGGAACCAAGGAAATGTAAACGCCGCCTCTGTGGCCGAGTGGTCAGAGGCATAGGTTTCTGGCTTGTTATCCGGTCTGGATTTAAGTCCCCGATGAGGTATGAGTGGTGCAATTGCCTTACAGCGCTGGCTCATTCCCCTTTTGTGGAACCAGTGACCTTAAATAAAGGACGGGCCTGTACTCATGGTGGCCATTAAACCACGAACCATAAAAAGTGTACACCAAATATGTGCTCAAAACAGGTGCCTAAACGTATAATATAAATATTCTAATCATGTCGTAGAAAACATAATGGACGTTTTTGAAACACTAAATGAAACTAATGCTACCTGTACAGAAAAATCGCGGAATCAGTATCACGAGATATCCTAATCTAAAGGTAAGCGATTTCTCATGTTCTCATAATCCTACAGAAAATCGTACCAATTATATGTTTCAGTTTTACTGATGTTGTACGTTTGAAAGGTACATTACGTAACCGTTTCTCAAAATTGAAGTGTCACACCTCACATTATCAGGTGGAAGATGTAGTAAAAAGGCCTAATCGAAATAAGATTTGCACGAAAATTAAAATGCCCAAGCCGGAAAGCCTCAGAGTTCTAAGGCACCTTTCATTAAAGCACTGCAATAAAACGTGAGTTACTTACTATGGAAGAAGAAAGAAAGGATGTGGAAATTTAAAGGTAAGGGATCTGTTCTCCTTCACGTAAAAGTAAGCTCTGAGTATAGATAAAAAGCATTCACCCACACCCACAAACGGAGTTTCTGCCTAAGAGAAGCACGTACAATTTTCAAAAACAATAAGCGAGTAGTTTAAGCTTTAGTTTAGAAGACAATATCTCTGTCATAGAAAAACCATATGTTCCATCTCACAACTTCTGTTGTACTTCTTCTGGACAACTGTTGTTTAAATCGGTTCCTTATGAATGATATTTTTCATCTGCTTTTCCACCAAGTTTTTGAGTAAACATTTGCTAACGTCATTTATATTTCCCCTTGAAACACACAGGAAAAGCTCCTTAAGGTGGACGTCAAGTGAAAATGCGCCGCTATACTTGCAATCGTGAAAATTGAGTTACATAAGTTCGCATACAAGAAATGCTTAATGAATTGCGAAAATTGGCACAAGGATGAAGAAGAGGCTGAACTATAAGTCAGTGGCTTGCAAATTTGAGAAAAAAATATGACACATTTTAAATTTAAATTTCCGCGAGTTCGAATAGTGTTGTATATCGTTAATAGGTGGCGCTCTCTACGTGCGTCAAGTACTGGAAACGTGGCACTTCCTTACATTTTTTGTGGAATATTAAAAGTTTTCATACAAACAATAATAACGGCGCGGTTATAGACTTGTGTTTAAGATGTCAGTAATTATTTAAATCACTTACATTACAGTTTATTGGCTTTTCTACCCGGAAACTTATGTAAATCTGAAATCAGATGCTGGGAATCTAAGATACTGACAGACGCTTTTTTAGAAAACGCTTTCTGATAAGGGAAAAACTTCACGAAATTCACTCACAAAGCGTCTGTCTGTATCTTAGATTTCCAGCATCTGATTTCAGATTTACATAAGTTTCCGGGTAGAAAAGCCAATATACTTTGCGACCCCTCCACGAGGAGGGGTCGCAAAAACAGCGCGATTTTCAGCGTCATCTATGAGTAGAAGGCTTTATTGGATATGCCTCTCTTTATCTTCACCTTAAACATTGATCATAAATTGTTTTAATTTTAGTGATGAATATCTGTGAAAGTATTACCGTGTGAAGAGTCAGGCTTTAAAGAGTGGGATATCCTATAACGGAAAGTTTTGTGGGGATTTCAAGCTACTATTTATTGCCACAAAATATTTCTTTTTCTGGTTTGGATTAGGTTCATTGTTCAAAAGGGGAAAAGAAATTTGCTTAGCTCTGAGGAAATGAAAGGGGAAAAAAATAAGACCTAGAACCCCCACCCTCATAAGTCATTTTTTTTTTTTTTTTGCTGTGAGTTAGTGCTATTCATATCTACAGAGACTGGATCTAAAAATAAAGCCGGTTTGCTCTACTTCTTTCTGTCAGTTGCTCCTCTGTTCAAAGAACAGTGATGTATGAAGATCATCTTACAGGCAGATTCACGTCTCTCTCTTTCTCTCGCTTCACATCTCTCTCTTCCTCCCCCTCTTTCTATCTTTCTCTCTCTTCCTAGCTGACTGCATATTTTCTTTTCTTATATCACCTCTTCCGTTTTGTATTTTTTATTCTCGTGTTGGGTAATGTGCTAACGTGCGAGAAGTGCCAGACACCATTAAAGATGACAATCGTGGCATACTTAACAGGTTATACACGCTCTGCTACAACTTGATTCACCCAGCAGTTTTCAGAAAAAATATGCTTAAGTTTAATTATTTAATGATAAATTTAGTAAGTTGTCTCTCGTTAAAGTGTTATTTTTGTCTCTTAGAGGTGTTGACTAGACTACAATAGAAAGGAAAAAGAATGAAGAAATAGATTATTCACTCGAAGGAGATACATATTGCCTTATCTGCACTGTGAAACTGATTTATTCAGCACGTGTCTTAATCGCCGACTTCTTAATCCCCAGTTCAGTTTAAGTTTTGTTGAATTTAACTTGTGACCACAACCGACAATATGGGACTGCGACTTCTGGGTTATCAAGTTTGAAGAAAGTATCAAAATTTTCAAAAAGAAAAGATAAAAACTGTTGCACAAAACGTTCAAGGAAAGTGCTACCTAAGTCAAGTCGACATCTATTGCAGATTATTTTTAGTTGTCTTAGCTGTGACAAAACACATGATAATATGATACCAGCATGGGCGCCCATATAACGGGGACAAGAGGGGGCATTTCCCCTCCCTCGGAAGGCATTGCAGAGATTTGCCCAATATCACTCATTCTGATTGCGAATTTATCTGTAGAATTTGGGAATACGTAAGCCGTAAAAATAGGTGCGTCGGGAATTTCGGGTAGGAAACGCGGAAATTTGCAATAGAAAATAATTTCCTTTGCATTTTGGAGAACAAAGCACAAACGTACAGTATTAGGAAAATATGAAAGGTGAAGAAATGAATAACACATCATCCTCTGCAGCAGCTATTCACTACTGGACAAAGGATCTCTCGAATGTTTTCCCAGGAAGTTGTCTTTAATGTATTTTTTTCATTTTTGGTAACCAACTGGGTTACCAAGAATGGTTATCAAGATCTCTGTGGTTTCGAGACACATGTGACCAAATGGATCAAAAGAACCGTCCTTCTTGTCCCAACATGCTGTTTAATTTCATTTATCCATCTATTTTATATAGATTTTGGGTCTTCTAGTTTCCAAATAAATTTATGTGTTAGGGTGAGAAAAAAATGGTTAGATAACAAGAAGGCACAGTGGAAATTTGCATATGGTGTTTGTGTATGTTATTCGCAGTTACAATTCTTCCCTCCTGAAAGCTAAGCTATAAGCGCCCATGAATAGTAGGATGTTTTCGATGTAGCTATGAGTAGTAATTTTCAAACAATAGTAAGATCGGCACCTCGTTTGTAGGGTTGTCAAACCTGCGTTTTATAACACAACGATTCTTTGGTCACAGCCTTCAAAGAAGACTCTGTGATACCTCTCTAGAAGTCAACATCTTTTATTTACAACAACTTAAGGAATGATATCGATGTTAAACCGCCCAACAGTTGGAATGATAGAAATTCCGTTTCCATGGTACTTGTTATGATAACATTTTTAATTGACTGCGATTCCAATAGAGGTCATAATTCTAGTTCTAGGTCAGACATAAATAATATGGTTGTTCCGCTCTTCTGGTTCGTTGTCGTTTTTTGGAGTAGCATCTTTAAATTAAGAATGGCTACTCTCATAGCCGTCGACATTCATGGAGGTCTTCAAAATAATGAAAGAGGGGGTGGGGGTGGAACTCAGATTACGCCGCAATTCATAATCCAGAAGACAGTATGAACATTTCTGATTTGTAACTGCAGATGATTCTAAGACCTCCAGAGAAGTCTAAAAAAGACAGTGACATGTTATTTTTGTATTGAAGAAGTCAGGTGTCTTAAAATGATCTCTAGTGCTGAAACCGCATGACTAACATTTCTTCGTTGTTTCACAGTTTAGAGTTCATCTTAAAAACACGTAGTTACCGCAGAAATTTTGATTCTCTGTTTTTCCGGTACTTGATGGTACATATGAAAAAAAATAATAATAATTGATTTATCCGTACCCCGATCAGTGATAAAAGGAAAACTTCTGGTTTTGAATAAAACTGTTCCATTTGACTCATAATTCAACTTTACAAGGAAATATAACTTCACAATTCAACTTCTGAAAACACTCTGACTTCAGATTATTTTCTAAAGCAGACTTTTCCAGCTGCCAGAATATGTCTCCTTATGATCAGTGAACAAGATCCTTCCTACTTAAATTAAAGCCTTAACGCACTAAATAATGTACACGGTAGGAGCAAAACGTTATGACCCTCTTCTCTGACTTTTGGATCGTTTCCGGCTCCGCGGTGCGCCCAAGTGAAGGCCAAGGAATTATGCAACGCAATCGGTGACACGTGCATTATTACTGTCGGAGCTGAAACGGTGGTTGTAAGGGACGAAGTTTGATCCGGTTTGAAAAAGGGCATGATCATCTGATACAAAGGAAAGGGTGGAAGTTTCCAGGAGACTGCAAACTTCGTCGTATGATAACGGGCTGCTGTAGTTAAAGTGTGCCAAGAGAGAAAGGAAAGAGGCGCACCGCACCGCCGGCGAGTGGGTATTAGGCGGCTACAGTTGTTTAATGCTAGGGAAGAGCGGAGAGTTGGCAGTATTTTACGGAATAATAGGCATTCTATCTTTGCACAGCTGGTCGTAGTCTGCAAGCAGAGAGCACAGAGTATCTGCTGCTGCAGAGCAACTATTCCTCTACCGTATCAGCTTATGGTGTGAGCGCATGACCACAGCACGTTACCGGTGCACAACGATTTGGAGTTTGTCAGAAAATATCGGGAGAGGACCGTCGAAGATTAGAAAAAGGTTGCCTTTTCTGCTGATTCGCGCGCGCACGCACACAGTTTATTAGGTACACCTGTCTTCGTCACATATATGGCTCACTCCAACACGTGAGACGTCCTGTGAACGAGTTTTGTGGCATAAATCAGGCAGACCAACTTGTCAACCATGAGCTGGCGTTCAGCTAAAGGTCGGAATGAGCAAAATGAATGATCAGAGTGACTTTGAACGTGGCATGATAGTTGGCTTCAGGCGTGCCCGTTCGAGCATATCCCAAATGGCCGTTCTCCTTCATGTGATTTTCACGCACAACCCTAGTAAGCTCTTACGCGGTTGATGCGACAAGCAAAAAACCCTTCAGCAATCCGCGATCCTGTGGACAAAAGCAGCTGGTGGATCAGATGTGTCAAAGGAGACAGGCGACATGATCGTCGACAGCTGTAGTCCATTCGCTAAATGGTCCG
Source organism: Macrothele yani (assembly GCA_039090855.1). Classification (NCBI taxonomy): domain Eukaryota; kingdom Metazoa; phylum Arthropoda; class Arachnida; order Araneae; family Macrothelidae; genus Macrothele; species Macrothele yani. The sequence goes on along the minus strand of CM077016.1, from coordinate 44,618,791 downwards.
GTACGTGTGGTGTGCTTGGCGACGACCCTCGGGACACAAATGTTGACTTCTACAAGGATGTGCCTGGTTGTTGCCGGTCTGTTCTCTTGCAAGATCCTCACCAGTCTGCTTTGATCTCTCTGATCCACCAGCTGTTTTTGTCCAAAGGATCCCTAATTTCTGGAAGTGTTTTGCGCATCGCACCATTCATGGCAAACCTTTGCTGGAGGACGGGCGTTTGACAAATGCTGAAACCGGTATTCCTACCTAGCGCCAACTACACTGCTGGACAATTGCTAAGGACGGATCATAAACGGCTATATAGCGCATAAAAAAGTAAGTGTGGTTGGATGCCAAGTGAAATAAAATAATGTCAGAATGCCAGGACATTACAAGAAAGACAATTTATTGTGCTCTGGAATCCAGAAGGCTTTGGAACGTGTTCAAGGGACAAACAGACCATTTTGTGCAGAATACGTAAACGTGAAAAAAATGCTATTACCGTCCGCAGACGTTCCGGCGTAAGATGTCAATACGGGATATGGCCATCATGGAGGGCGATGCAAGATTCCACACGTCGTGTCATGCTTTGCACAACATTATCAAGCAGCTGTTGGGGTAATTTATCCCATTCCTCTGTCAGTGCACGGATAAGGGTGTCCTTGTTTATTGGATGGCATTGGCGGCCAGTAAGACTCCTCCCCAAAGCATCCCACACATTTTCAATGGGATTCAGGTCTGGAGAACGTGCTGGCCATACGAGGCGTTGAATATCCTAGCTCTAAAGACACTCCCGGACAGCGACTGTTCGATGACATGTTGCGTTGTCGTTCAGGAAAATGAATCTATCACCGACAGCACCACGGAACATGCGAACATGAGGTAGCAGAACATCATTAATGTATCGTTGGCCAGTCATAGTCCCAGTTGGAAGCACATAGAGGGACGTACGGCCGTTGATCATGATGCAAGCCCATACCATGACACTACATGTCGGATATCGGTCCCTTTCCTGTATGTTTGCTGAACAATATGCAGTACCACTATCACGCCAGATCAGTTGTCGTCGACAATCAGACGATAGACTGTATCTACTCTCATCTGAGAAGAGGACAGCAGACCAGTCGTTATCAGTCCAATTGCGATGTTGATGGCACCATTGCAAACGGGCGGTACGGTGACGTCTAGACAATGGGATGCACACAACAGGACGGCGGGCGTATAGTCCTCCTTCATGCAAACGTCTGGCGACAGTTTCGGGAGATCCGCTTGCCAGTAGCAGCCATAAACTGATTTGCTACCTCACTAGCTGTGCTGCGCCGGTGTCTTTTTGTTGATAGCACTATGTACCGATCTTCTGCAGGTGTCGTACTGCGAACACGACCTTCCCCGTGACGTTTGCTGCACTCTCAATTTGTTTGAAATTATTTCCAAAGCCTTGAAACAACACTGTGGCTGACGTCGAACTCCCTGGCAACATCTGTTATTTTTCGCCCTTCTTCAATCTTGCCAATAATACGGCCACGCGTAAAATCATCTAGGCGATGTCGGGAAGACATACTGAAAATTGCAAGTTCGTCAATTGATTCTTTCCCTTTCAACTTTGCGTTTGAACAACAACGGTCAATACGCGTCAAATCCTTTATATCTCTTATCAGCGTTATGACGTCACAAACAAGTTCGGCAATCCAAAATTTGCATATGCACAACACGTCTTACTGTATCCCGCACTTATGCTAATTTCCACATTTTCCTGCCTTCCATTTTGTGGCTGCTATCGTTGCTATTGTCATCCGTCCTTAGCAATTGTCCGGCAGTGTATTATGCCACTTTCAAAGTTTATCAGACCACTCATTCAAACGCTAACTGGGGCTCGACGAGCTAGTACGCCTGATTTATACGGCATACCATTCTCACGTGCTGTCTTACGCGTTGGAGTGTGTCATTTATGTGACGAGAGCAGGTGTACAGAATAAACTGGAATTCCAGTGCATCTTCGCCCTCTCAAAGAAAAACTGAACAACATGCATGCAAAATGTTTTTTGATGGGGAAATGGTTTATCACATCGAGTTTATATTAGGTGGAGTCACCACTCTTATCCATGCAGGAGTGGCAGCCATAAGTCACCGCCCGTGCTGCAGGGGACGTCGCATACAGGCAAGAAGCTGCTTTGAAACTACTGAAACCAATGGAACAAAAGCTTCGACGCGTATAGACAGATAAAATGGTGGATTTAATAATCTTTATCAATTATACAAGCATACTGTTTTATCAACTGCATAATTTAGTTTGTTTTTGCCCGTATGTGCGTCACTCCAAAGATTAGCTGTGATCTATGGCGGCAGAGCCAGTGGTATCTCCACCTAAGCTCGATAGTTTATCGCGGGGGGGGGGGGAGTTGTTTCAATCGGAATTTTAGTAGAAAGTGCCCTGGGGATAATAGAAATTTATTCTTGCGCCCCCTAGCGGCAGAATACACGTAGAAAATTCTTCCCTGTGAAGATCTCCGACGCGAAAAGTAATTTTTCGAATCGCACTTTTAAAAGGAAGTGTATTGAGGAAGTGGAATGAAAAATTGCTCATTGCTTAATTTTTTTCGATCAGATTTTTGAAGGTCAGGTCATATATTGGTCAAATGTAGATGATTTTAGGAAGGGAGTGTCTAACCCCAGGTCTTAAGCAACCCTTAGAAGTAGGAAGCTGGGAGATTTGGGCTAGAGTGCCCGATAGAAAAATGACACGGAAGTGAGGCAGAAAGGGGGAGGATGACGCCCTTTTTTATAACCGAGGGGGGGAGAACCCGGGCCCGACAGCTTAACGTGCCCATACAGCTTAACGTGCCCATCCGACGCACGGCGGATATTTAGTGGTTTGAGTGTTCTTACCTGCCTGCCTGGGATCGAACCTGAGATTTCTCCTTGGCAGTCACGAACGCTGACCACTAGGCCATTCGCGGCCCAACAAACTTTTAGAAGGGAAAGCACCGTTGCAAATAACAAGTTAACTAAAACTAACTCCCCGCTGGTACCTTACGTTCTGTAAAAGTATAATGCATACCCAAACCAGTGGAAGCTATGCGTCGCCAAAAATGAATTCTTCAAATAATAAAGCTGAGATACCGTTGCAAATCGTAATACAAACTTACGCCTCCTAGTGGCAAAACTTTGCTTTTTGAAAAAAAAGTAGAAAATATTCATCATATCATATCATATCACTAAGCTGTTCTCTGAGATTCAGAGGTTTGCTCCAAAAAGAGATACAAACTTCCAGATATCTTTACTTATTCTTGTCGTATCAAACTTCTCCATTTACAGCGATCTTGACATACAACTCGTGCTTCACTAATATCCATTACACGCCGTACACAAGATCTTTTATACTTCATACTCATAATCTTTTTCTCATGCAGACACTCCTGAATCTGATCCACCCATGTCTTCCTTGGCCTTCCTCTGCCTTTCCTTCCTGCCACTTGAGCTGAAAATATTTTCTTAGTAAGCATTTCATCACTCATTCTTTCAACATGGCCAAACCACCGAAGCATATTGGTCTCCACCTTGCTAACAACATTTTGCTTCACATCACACAACTGCAATACATCTTCATTTCTCACACAATCATATCGTGTCTTGCCACAAACCCCACGTAAGTAACGCATTTCTCCAGCACACAAACAATTCCTATGTTTCTTCTGCAGTACCCAGGTTTCACTGCCATACATTCGAGTAGGAACAATTACACTTTCATACACAGCCATGCGGGTCTCTCTAGAAAACCCACCACTCCTGTGAAAGCCTCCCAGAGCAGCTATGACTTTCAATGAAGAATTCACTCGCCTACTAATTTCACCATCCAATTTGTTCTCTCTGTCAAACATGCTTCCTAAATACACAAACTCCCTCTCCTGGTCAATCACAGTGCCATTTATACTTACATTACATTCAGTGCTACAAGTTCCTCTCTCAAACACCATAACTTTGGTTTTTCCCGTATTTATACTCAGTATGAATTTCATGCAAACTTCGTGCATCCGAGTCAACATACTCTGCAACTCACTTTTGCTCTCTGCCAACAGGACAGTGTCATCAGCATACAGCAATCTGCACACACGGATATCACCAAGACATAAACCACTATTATCTATTTTGGCCTCATGCATGCATGCGTCCATAAATATATTAAACAGCCATGGTGACATTACACAACCTCGTCTAACTCCTGCACCAATGTAAACCATTTTGATAAAACACCATTCACTCGTACACAAACTCTACTACCAGCATACATGGCTTTTACACTATTAAGTAGATTCCCAGTAACACCATATTCATTCAATACCTTCCACAAAAGTGTCCTATTCACTCGGTCGTAAGCTTTCTCTAAATCTATGAAGGCAGTAAAAACTTTCTTCCCAACAGCCAGATACTTTTCAATCATCATGCGTAATGCAAAAATCTGGTTAGTGCAGCCTTTACCAGGCATAAAACCACTCTGAACATCCCACACTTCCAGAAAACATTCGCAAAGTATTAATCGTAGTGTAAGGTATGCGTTGCAAAAATAATTTTTCAAATAGTATTTTGAGATAGCGAGAAAAACACAATATATACATACGTACGTTTATGCACCTAGCGTGAAAATTGTGTCGTTTTTGAAATTGAAAATGAGCACAGAATGTTCTTCGTTGGAGGTATCCGACGGAAGGAAAGAATTTTTTTCAGTCACATTGCTTATTGGCGTTAAACGACCTCTGTGAGCATTTAAATCTATAAGAAGTTGCTTATCCCCAATTTTGGGTTTCAAGGAAAGTGACAGAACCAGAGCCGCAGCACGAACATGCCGCTGCAGCCTAAGTTCTAACCTTCTCCGGTTCAGACGATTGGCCAGAAACTCGCGACTCAGACATGGGGGCGCCATGGGATTTTTACAAGCAGTTATACGGAATCAAATAAGTATAAATTTTATCTGAATTACGCTCTTAGAGTCAATAGTATGCATCAGTAAAAGACATGGATCATGATTCTGAAGGTTCTTTTTTTTTTTTTTTTTTTTTTTTTTGATTTTAGGTTTAACGACCACCGTGAGCAACTCAATGGGCTATAAGCAGTCGCCCGTCTCTAATTTAGGGTCACTGGTTCCAGGGAAGGGAGAGAGCCAGTGCCGTAAGACAAACACAACATCCATGCCTGACCCGGGATTCGAACCCGGACCCCTTACGGACGAATGATCAGAGGCCAGCGCCTTAGACCACTGCGCCACCGGGGCGGCTTCTGAAGGTTCGAGCTTTGACCGAGAGCCAGTATTTTAAATGAGATTAACAAGTGCGGAGTATAGTTCCATCAAATACACGGACGGAGAAAGCACAAGCACATACGTTTTCTTTTCTTCTCCCCCTCCCCCCAAAAGCAAGCTAAAGACTATTAATTGGACATAGAGGATTTTTTTTTCCGTGTAGGAAAACTCACTGCAAACTGCTTACTTATTTGCGTTACTTCTGTGACGTACCTGCCAGCAGGACGCACACGACATAAAGGCAGATAGCAGTCAGAACGAACGTCCGCGTAGCTCAATTGGTAAAGTGACTTATTCCGGAATGAGGGGACCCGGATTCGTGCCCCGGCGTGGATAAAATTGACGGAGAAATTTACTTCGTTATACTTCATCATATCGAACCAAAAGTATGCGTTTTTCCCTTAGGCTTACAATATCTCGCTGAAATGTCAGCACGTTGCGACATGTGCAATGGATTTGGGAAAAAGTAACAGCGAAGTGCAGGGTGATTGGTCTGTTTAGCTCGGTATGTAAAAGTAGGAAGCCATTATGCGACAGCTCAACATTTTAGAATAACAGTGTCATTTATTCACCAAGGAAATCGCTGAACAGAGGGATATGTTTTAAGTTTTGTTCCTAAGCAAAATTGTCAGGTACTTCCAGTGTGCCAATGAGTGGGAGGCTACGCAGTAGTCTTCAACCCACCAAAACTTATTCAAAAAGTACCAATAGTGAAAACAGAGAGATCTCAATATCATGTGTCCTATGCTTTTGCTTTTGTTGTCTTTCAACTTTTTACACCAAAGAAAATTTCAGGTTTCATTAAGCGGAACTCTGTCAATTTTTGTAACATCAGAACTCTGAAGAAATTATAGCTTGATCTCGTTTACAGTACGTTTCTCTTATTTAGAATCTCTACACACCAAGAATGTGAAGTATGGTAAAACTGTTAAGATTAATTCTTCAGATGAATTGTATGTCTATAAACAAACACAGCTTTTGTGACTTCGTCCGACTCGCAAGGAACGTCAATAACATTGTGCCGCGTTGTTGACATTCTTAACGATTCGGAAGGTATTCAAATCGTTTCCTTTCTTAGGTTCTCTGTTGTGTGAAACTGTTTTCAAAGGGCTGTATTGAAAACCGATATTTTCTGTCCTTCACCTGATACTGGATTTTGTGGGTGTTCAATTTCCTTTCATACTTTTGATGACTGAAATAGCTTTTATGGTTGATGCTATCGCGAGCGCAGTATTCGCTGACAGTTGTAGAGTTTTAACTTATTTTTCATGTGCACTTTTTGACAAATTTAGGTAAGACGAAAAAAACATGGTATGACGTTTTTAATATGCGAGTATGTTTGAATGAAACTGCAAAGGCGCATAGCAACGTATTGTCGTGTGGAAGTGAAACGAATACATGAAGACGTCTTGGAAACATCCACAATTAATGTCTACAATGGTTACATCAACATAAAGAAGCAGTGCACATTATGGAAGTTAATGTAAAGTGCTGAAAGGACATCAGTAAATAATATTTTCCCATGAACGTATAAACATAATTAACAGCGATGAATCATGCTCAATATAAGAGTTTGAGAAGAATATCCTTTTGCAAATCCCACTGTTATCCTCACAGCTGCCTTTAATTTGCGTAGCAACGTGAAAGGTGGTTTGCTGATTTGCAGAACTCCTCCCAAATTGCATTCCCCATATTTTCAATGATCTGAGAATCTTGCTGGTCAGGCCATTCTTTCGATATCTTCAGTTTCGAAGTATATTCACGCTGTCTTTCATAATAAAAAAATCTGGGCTAGCAACCTCTCTGAAAAAGTACACATAGGATGGAAGTGTATAGTATCTATATTTCTAAGCAGTTACGGCTCATCCATCAAACACATGAAGAAAAGTGCAGCATTCATCATTATACCACCCACACTAGCTCACTGTCTCCACCATAGATATCCCTATCCCTGATATTGAGGGCATATTAACACCTCCTTGACGTTCTTTAAACTTAGTGGCGTCTAGGATCAAGTTGTAGGATGAAACGAGACTTATCAGAGAGCAAAACGGTATCCAATTATTGATCAGGGATTCAAGACGCAGTTTTGTGGCATCAGCTTTGACGTACTTATCGCTTATCCAGTGATATCGAAATATATATCACGGAAGTCGTGGGATAGCATTCATTCAAATTTATCCGTCGAAGTGCAACTCTACTGGAAATTCTTTCACCTTGGGCCGCAGCAACGTAGAGAAATCATTGTTGCATGGTCATTCTTGTGGCCCGTTCTGTCGTTAAAGCAAGATAATGGTCAGTTCGGGTTTTCGTAGCTCTTGCACAACTTTGGGCAGCTCCTCTTCAAATAGTTCCTGTTTCGTAGAGCTGCTTCTGTGTGTTGAAACTACCGTTCTCGACCCATTGAGCCAACGTGCCTCCTCCACCTGAAACATCTTTCGCAAGTCGTCCAACAAGCTGCTATTTCAAAGAAATGCCTAAATGCTGGTGACTTGTCATTTTGAGTATCCGAAATGCTTATAATCATGCAGGAATTTCGGGAATGAAGCAATGTGGAGGAAACTCGAGTTTTTATAAGAATGGGTAATTTTCATGTTGCACGAACTTGTGTGGTCGTAGATTTGTTTTGATTGGATATTCCGAATGCACAGTGTAATGTCATTATGCTTGCGTCGTTTTGCCGATGGGGACGTTGTTAAACTGCAAATAATGATGGGAAGCATTTCGTTACGTCATTTTTGTCAACTTTTTATCTTTGTTTTTAACTTTCATTTTCCTCTTTGTTTCAATTTCTTCAATTCTATAATGTATGAAAGAATCCAACGAGGTATGTAGTTTAATAAAACTGAATTAATAAAACTTCTCCCAGCCTGCATAAAACAAAGTAGATCGGCTAAAAGTGACATGGACGTCTTTTGTACTGAAATTTTGACTTTACCTTTTCCGTGCTTTCTTACAACCCGACGCTTTCATTACTCCAAAAATATGTGTAGTTACCCCTATTTTTTGGAATGATATACAATGCGTTTAGTTAGAAATGTCCACTACATTATGCACAGAACCTTGTTCTCCTACTGATGACTGAAGAATAGCATAAACTTCATCAGCTGGTAAGATTAGCTATAAATTGAAGGGTTCGGGCGTAAACCATCGTAACCAACATTTTTGTAAAAAAATTAGTTGCGTACGAAAAACAACTGCAGTGGTAATCAGAGCATTTTAGAATGTTTATTATACATTTATGTCAACATATGGCGCCACAATACAACTTTCAATTTATGGTAAGTACAAACGTTTATTTTTTTTTTTTACTACTTGTAATCTACGTATCTCACAATGACAGAAGTGTTGGTTATCATGGTTTACACCCGAGTCCTTCAATTGTCAGAGAAGTTACATCCCTAGTAACTCGCTCCCCATTTAATGAACAACCATTTCCCCTCGCGTTTTAGCTTTTTCTTGTTTATGGTATTCTCCTTCCGTGGCAATCTTTAGCGCAGCAAAAATTTACTAACACGCTGTAGAACCATGATATCAGGAACGCTGACCTTGAATGTAAAATAAAGGTTACAGTGAAATTTGCTTGAAATTGAATGCAACAAAGAAATTTAGTCCTTACTAATTAAGCAACTTTATTCAATTCCTGAGATATATTATTAAAACTCCTCATCCATTAATCACATGAAAATAATCTAAAGAATTTAACTCAGCACTGTTCCATCAGAATCCCATCACGTACTGCAAATATTTTGCAACACATAAATAATCACTATTTTTATGTAATTAGCAGGGGAATGATTTCATTCATGATCAAAGATATTTTTCCTGTGAAAGATTTTACTGATTTGCAACAAATTACGTGAAACACAATGTTCATTTCAAAATAAAAAATGTTCTATGCATTTCAATCGCAGCATGCTACTAAAAGAATTCAGTTAAGATTCAACTATTCGGCAAAGCTTATATTGGTTAAGAGCTTTATATTCATAAGTATGTAACATTAACTATCACCTAAAACTGGTTCCTCAGTTTTAGGTGATAGTCAATGAATAAAAACAGAATAAATTTGCTTTAAAAGCATGATGTCTAATTCTCATCTGGTTGAGCAGCTACCCTTATCGTTCAAACTTTAAACGCAATAAAAACAAATTTTAAACAGTGGTATACCTGTTTCTAAGGTTAGTATAGACAATAACTTTTCTTAGCTTCAACGACGTAGGCCGTATAATAATAATGTTACTCACGTTGATTCGTAACTGCGTCAATAATGACCAGCCGATAAAGTATCATGTTGTTTCACTATTTATTCCCGATATTCTAGTGTATATTCGCATTTAAATCAATTCTATCTGTTAAATAATGAGAACGTTGTACTAAAGAACACTTACAGTGTTCTTTAGTACAGCGATTTAAAGTGTTCTTTAGTTAGACTTAGATCTTTAGTACAGCGATCTTTAGTAAAGTGTTCTTTAGTTAGGCTTTAAGGATATTGATTTTTAGTGTTGTTATGCACTTAGCTCACTGCGGACAATTTGAATGGCAATACTGAACTGTTGTATTGACTTACAGTGTTCTTTAGTACAGTGTTTTCATTATTTAACAGAAAGAATTGATTTAAATGCAAATATACACTGGAATATCAGGAATAAATAGTGAAACAATATGATACTTTGTTGGCTGGTCATTATCGATACAGTTACGAATCAACGTGAGTAACAGTATTATTATACGGTATACGCCGTTGAAGCTATGAATAAGTCATCACGTATGTATATACTTTCATGTGTTCGCCTTATTGTGAGGTAGACTGTATGAAATGTAAATGAGAATATCTTTTCTTTTGTCGACAAAGGGTTTTATAGCCCTAGAGCGATTGTTCTCCCAACAGAATTACGCGGGCAGGCTTTTTCGTTGCTTAATTGCCCATTTGACTCATTCGTCACATCGCCCCTCTTTCAGAAAGGCGGGAGCATGAAATCGCCCTGCAGAACTACGTCGGCACGCTTTCATTCGTTCGGGCATCTTTCTTTTGCCGACAGTGGGATTCGAACCCGCTACTCCAGAGCGGCTGTTCTCACGCCGGCAGGTGTTTCGCTGCATCATTGTCCATTTGACGCATACCTCAGAAGACGCAGTGCATCCCTGGTAAGGTGCAACAATGTAACAGAGGTTTTTATACTGTCTGTGTGTACTTACGAAAGCTTAGAAAAATGAATCATTTAGCGTTTAAATCATCCTGTTACTTCTTATAGCTGTGTTTCTAATTTTGACTAGCTTGGCTTCCTTTGCTACTCATTTGGCCAATTCACGCTATCTATAGTGCCTTTCCTTTTACCCATGTCTGCAAATATTGTAAAGAAAATGGATAAAAGTAGCGAGGGCATATATCACTCTCAAACATCGAAGCACGGCTTGTTGAAAGGAAATTTTTAAGAAGAGCCGATGAAATATAATTCACTAAAAGTTCCTTGGCGACTGGTTTTCTTTCTCATTTAATTGCTGTGATTTCTACCTGTCATACCCACATGTTAATGCTTAAAATTCTTATTTTACACGCTCCCTGTCTCTGTCTCGTTCACATCATCCTAACTACCTGCCTAAATTCGGGTTATCAGTAGTGCAGTTTAGGTGGGTGGTTACTAAACTGGTGTGTTTAGAAGAGAAAGGACCTCTCGAGCATTCGCTAATTTTGCCGCTCTGACAAGAACCAGGTCCTGATCTTGACGCTTCACAGAAGGGAGAAAAACTTATGGAGAAGGGCCACAATAGTTCTTCAAGTGGAAGCTTCCATGAACCTATTTTGAGAAATTAAAAATACCCCCTCTGTTGGCAACGAACGGTATCGACAGCTGTAACTTTGCTTCCTATAAGCGCAACAAGGCAGGTGACTCATCGTTCTCAAAATGTTCACGTTTTGTCTCAAGGGAGAACGACATCTCATCTCTCTTTCATGCAAATTTACCTTTAAATGTTTTATTTTCTCAAGTGTCATGTTCCCCCTCTCTGTAATAAGATTTCAAGAAAAAAATCGAGAGAAAAATTAGTTGGCTCCTTACTTGATTCAGATCCAAACTTCATAGAAAATAGAAATAGAAAAAGCTCATTTAATTCACAGCATCAGGATTTGGAATGAAGGTCTGATTTTCTTTGGGTCTCGAGATATACTTTATCACAGCTATAAATGTCGCAGAGGACCTTTTCACTGAGACCAACCAGTACTCCAATAATAAATTATTTATGTCATTTGCACAACAGCATGAGTATGATAGTGCTTATGAGATGCATATTTTACGTTTCTCGATTGTAAAATCGTATACGGATTCTGTTTCACTTACAAGTTAAGTAGCTGGACACATCGAAGATTGCCCATATGTAGAGTTTTAGGTACTTTGTAGTTGTCTCTTAATCTTTCTCTAAACACTTGTTGAACATATAGTATTAGCACTTTATTCTGTCTGAAGGAATTATGTCAGCCAGAGGCCATAATAATGAGCAACTTACGTAACTACTCCAACTTCTTTATTCTTCCAAATTGTAGAAGTCATACTGCTATGCAGAAAATATCACATGTACGCTTAATACTTGCGTAGCTTCCGGTTAAAAATCAATCCGTAAATCATCTGACGGTAGTAACTACAAGTCTTTACAATCTTAATAATCTCTGTTATCTTTGCATACCCCGCTTTCTCCAACCGGTTTGCATGCTACGAAGTTTTTACTTACATTGGCTAGCTGTCCGCTCTAGCAAAACGTAGGGAAGTAATTCGGAGAAGTAATGTGCCGTTCAGTTGGAAAGTCTGAGGGGTAACAAAATTTCCGTAAGAAATTGAAAATCAAAAGAAAGGTTAAATTAGATATATACGTAACACATAATAAAATGCACTACAGAAATCATAGACATTTTTTGAAAGTAAAAAAAAAAGGTCAGTGTCTGCAGCCCCATTTATGAGAGAATTTCCTGGACAGTTAATCCCCCCTTTAAAAAACTAATAATAAGAGGACAATGCAAATAGTTCTTTAGTTTATATAGACCTTTTCTCAAATTTGGTCAATGTTTAATGGTTTAAATAATGTAATGGAACAAAAGAAGGCATTGCACAGATGTGGCCTCTAAGCCCTAATACATACATTATATAAGATTATTATTTCATTTGGGTCTTTGCATAAACGTCACCGTGCTGCTTTCACCCACCTTCTTCAAGAGAACAAATTTTATCATCCTATATGACAAGAAAAAAGGAGCTCGATCGTAATTAACATGTTATTTTTTTTTTAATTTCAGCATGCTTTTCAAATTTATATTCATCGTGCTTTGTAATTATGTGAGATAACCCCTGATGTCCTCCTTTGGAAATCTTTGTTTTCACATTCATACCTTCGCTTAGAGTTTACAAAAGTTTTGTGTTTAAAATGCACGTCTAATAAATGTCTAAAGTACGATATATACGAAAATACAGTGGAAGTTTTCGTTTATTTAAGTAGTTACTTGTGGCGGAGTATGATTTTTTCTTAAAAGTTCTTGCTTTCTCTTTGTGAAAATCTTAAAAATTCCCACAACATAGACCTAGCGTGAGCTGAAATGAATTCAGAAAGCGTTTAAGTGTTACGTATATAACTCGTAAACCGGAGCATAACCTGCATAAAACTGAAATGGGTAATCTAAAAAGAGAAGAAAATGCTATTCAATCTACGGTTACGACACCTTAGTAGTACCTATTTTAGTACTATCATTAGTAATAGCGGAAGAAAATGATTACCGCTTGTGGAAGGTGGCTTTCGAAAAAAGGTTTTTCTGAACTACGTTGTTTTCCGTGCAGTACTAATTAACCTCCAAAATTCATTAGGCTGCAAAATAACCTAAGTCTGAACGAGCATTATTTTTTTAATGTAAAATGTCATGCTGCAGAGGGTTTCGTCGCCGAAGCTGAAAATACATTTTATACTAAGAACGGACAGTTGAAATTTCTATCTTCGAACTCTTTCTTTCAAAATTGAGTTTCCTTATTTCTTTCTGAAGAGTGAAAAAGCAGTGAGGATTACATTGACAAAATGCTGTTATGAAATAATTACAAATGAATTAATTTTAGCTGAATTTGTTCCCCTAAAATTTTACGCATATATTTTGCAGTTGAAGAGTATTATGCCCACCAATAATATGTGTGACGATATTCAACGGTCTAGTTCATTTGCGCGGCGATTACTTCCCCGACGGGTCACTTGACCGAAAAAAAAAAAATCACTTCACCGAAAAGATCGTTTCACCGTAGGATCACTTGCGCGAAAGGTACATTTCACCCAAGGGTCTTTTTAGCAAATTCTTATCCGAGATTTGCTCATATTCATAACACTTATATTGTAAGTCAAAATATTCATACGGTTTGCATAAGTCAAGGTTGTAGCATTTTGCTTTAATTCAAGCACAAAACATTAATAAATAGGGCCATACCTATAGGCCCTTATAAGTAATGTTTTGTGTCTAAGTAAAAATGCAACAGTGTTAACTTGATTTGTTATGTAAACCTTATGAATATGAGCACGGAGCTTTTAAATTTGCTACAAAGGCCCAGTCCCTTGTATTTAACGTTTTGTGTCTGAGTAAAAATGGAATATTATTAACTTGGCTTTTTATACAAATCTTATGACTATAAACACGGAGGTTTGAAATACGGTAAAAAAAAAAAAAAAAAAAGTTCTAGCCCTTTAAAATTAATGCTTTGTGGCTTAGTAAAAGGGTAGCATTATTAATTTGTTATGTAAACCATATGAATATGAGCATGGAGGATAGCAAATTGCCAAAAATGTACAGGCCTAGGGATTTATAATTAATGCTAGAGGTCAAAGAACCAACTTTCTGGGAAGTGGACGCGGGGAAATCAAAAGTGCAATTTTATGCAATCCCCAAATATTTTGGTGGTCAATATTCCAAACTTGCACTACACTTAAACAAATCCCATAACGAAATGCAAAGTTTTCGATAAACTGACCCTTCGGTTAAATGATCTTTCGATTAAATTAACTTTAAGGTAAAGCGACTTTTCGGGGAAATGTATCTTTCGGCCTAGTGACTTTCGGCCAGCTGATTTTAGTTTAAGTGTTCTTTCGGTCAAGTGACGACAGCTTTATTCAACAAAGTACATAAAGCTATTGGTGTTATTTCTCCTTTAGCAATACCTTAAAAATTTATTTTTCGCAAATGTTTCCGTTTAAAATTGAAGCATTCAAATGTTCATGGTAGCGTTTATGAAAACCTGAAAAAAATGAAAGAAAAATCATGAAGTATCAACAAGGGCCAGAACAGTTTCCTTACTGAATAACCATCGACAGTTTACATCTCCATAGACTTGCAATTGCAAAACATAACGAACAGTTTCCGAAACAAACACTTGCTCAATAGTTTTCCTGAGTTTCCAGTCTTCTACGAGGATGCAAATTTTATTGCCCGACCTAGTAGAACCAACGAGCAAAGATAACAATGATTTCAATGATTTCTAATCTGTAAATTATAATATTTTGGTATTTTTACGATGATTTAGGTTTGTGTGTTTAAATGGTACTAATTGTCTGATTTATAGTATTTATATTATAGCTTACGGTCTCGGGGTCAATAAGCAATAAATATCAAGAAATATAACTTACAACTGTTTATTAGCTTCCTGGTTGTCGAAATACACTCGTAACCACAATTCCTCCTTGAACACTTCCCAAAGATTCGTTGTAACCACAATATTCATGTGCATTTTTTCACTATTTGAATGTATACATCATCAGAAGATCGTGCGTCAATATATAGAAAGGATCATTCACTACACACGCTCTCTTTACTCTCTACGTGGATTTTATTTACCTTCCGACTCACTTTTAGTTTTTGCCGAAAATTGTAAAGAAATTCTAAGAGGTGACGTGCCATTCAGATGGAGAATCTAACAAAGAAGTGATATAATTTAGATAAGAACAGAAACTCAAAAGGGAAGTTAAAATTAAAGATACACGTCACAAAATGTTTTACATTTTGACGTCACGTCTACTGTTTCTAGTACTTAAAACTGAGCTTATGATCCATAAATGAAGTATAAAAGCTATGAAAAGCATAATTTTTGAGATGTTACAAAATATTTAAATCGCAAATTTGTTTTCAAGTGTCGTTTGTATTCAAGTATTGGTCGTTTCTATCGTGTATGATATTCAGGTGATACAACTTCCCATACAGTTTACACTTAGAAAAATGGATCGTTAATGTCACAGCTCACCAGGGGGCGCGCAGGAGTTGTGGGCCGATCATTTACCCTAATCATCATAGGAATGTTATAGTGTTTATGATTTGAGCAGTGCTAAATCTGTATTTATCACAAGTGCTTTTATTAATTACTTTGTGTACTTGTGTGGTATTGAAGTTCCAGAAACGCTTGAAGTTTCTCTACAAAAGATAAAGCGCGTCAAATCTTTCTAATTAAGGAGACTAAAATTTGTAGTGTAGATGTGTGTTGGACTAGAATCATGTCAATCCTTACATTTTTTATACGGGTCGAAAGTGTTTTTCATCAAGTTGTCGGGCAGGGTATTCTACATATAAAGGACTTGTAACAACTTTCAAAGCCTCAACAGACGAAAAACGATCGCTAATTTTTCCTTTGATATCAACAGAACTCCAAGTTCTGTTGATATCAAAGTGCAAGTTGCTTACGTTATAAAATAGCAGATGGCGGCGCTCATTAAACAATAGCAATCACTCATAGATAAACGTTTCCTTTTGTTGTTGTTTTTAAATAAAACAACGCATTTTACGGTGGAAAAAATTATTGATCGCAGCTCTGAACTTGCTGTTCTGCGTGTAAAAAATAAAAACATCCGTCATAAAAGTGTGGAAGAATAAAATGCAATGCGTGCCTATTGATCTTTGCAATTTTCAAACGTAAGTACGCATATACACTCTATTGACAAAAGTCACCGGACACCTAGAAGAGAAGCACAACATAGCATTTATTGATATACCTTAGTACGGTGCCGGTCCACCTTTGGCCTTAATGCATGCTCTGACTCTTCGAGACATGTTTTCGACAAGGTTTTGGAACACAGCGATAGGTATGCGCTTCCATTCAATGCACAATGATGCCGCTAACTGTTGCTTAGTAGTATGCCTTTGTTCCAAACTTCTTATGAGGTTCTCTAATTCATCCCATAGGTGCTCTATGGGATTAAGATCAGGGTTCTGTGCTGGCCAGACCACACACGATACGGAATCATCGTCAAAGCACGCCGTAATAGTCCTTGCTTTATGGCTCGGTGCATTATCCTTCTGGTACCAACAAGGCTCGGTTCCATAGTATTGCCACAGAGTGAGGTGGTCGGGCATAATTGTCAAGAATATCGAGGTAGACTTGCTGGTTAACAGGTTTGTTAACGATAACCAATGGTCCGGGACCATACCACGAAAAACAGCCCACACGAGTACAATGTCAGGTCCACACTTGACCGTAGGAACTGTGATAAATAGCGTTCCTCCGGCTGCCGCCATGCCCACCCACGGCCATCAGACTGATGGATCGTGTATCTGGATTCATCAGTCCGTAGGACCCGTTTCCATTGATCTACGGTCCACGATAAATGTTCTTTACACCATGCTTAACGACGAGTAGCATTCCGAGTGGAGATGAAAAGCTTATAAGCAGCCGCACGACCACGGAAACCCATGGAATGAAGTTCTCTGCGAATGGTATATGTACATACCGAAGTTCCAACATTTTTATTCACCTTTACACTGAGGTCTTGTGCAGTACTCCGTCGATTAGCTGTAACGACTCTCCTGAGGCTTCGACGTCCTTCACTGATTTTCGTTGGTATGCCGGTAGGTTTTGCTGCTTCAGGCACGCCATGTGTCTTCCACTTATTCAGTACATCCAAAACAGTTGACTTGGGTATGTTTAAACGCCTCTTGGTTTCTCTTATGGACAACCCACTAATATAACCTCCAATAATCTTTCCTTTCTCAAAGTCAGTTCTCTCTCGCCACGACATTTTCACTCAACCTCACAGTGCGATATGATCGCGGTCAGCTGCAGGCTTGTTTTTATACCGTTTGCAGTTGTACCGCGCATTTTAACAACGCAGCGGATTCGTTCATTTGCTTTTGAGGGAGTGTCTGGTGACTTTTGTCAATATAGTGTATATCGCTGTTTTTGACGATATCCCACCTGGTAGGCACAAAAGCGCATGTTTATGAAGCGTTTCAGGTTTTGTTTTTTCAATTGTAAGCAAAGTAGGATTCTTAAAAATCGAATATATCTGCGACTTCCTACCTTAAGAAAGCATAGGTTGTGTCGCGCCATCTTGTGACATTAACGGGCGATTTTTGTTTCCAGAATCGTACCACCTTGCTATCATACACCGTGGTCGTTTCTAAATAAGTGGTTGATTTCTGTATTGAATACACGCAGTCTCAGAAAATAAACAAAAAAAAAAAAGATAATCGCTACAAAGTGACATGCATCTAATCCTCGAAGGTTAAACGGAAAGCTTTCTGTGGTAGAAAGCTCTGTAGTTTTATTCAGAGCTGAATATTTTTAGCCCACGAATTTGATTCGCCTGCATTCTCTTAATGTATTGTACACATAGATTAAAACGCGACCATCATGCTAATGAGCAGCATCAATCGGAACTTTTATTTATAGCTGTGTAGCCCTATATGAGTGATGTAAAATACCACACGTTGCCCTTCTTACTGCAGGTGAACGCCAAAGCTCCCGGCATTATCGTTATCTAATTAATGGCACATTTGACGCATGACATTGCAAGGGTGCCTAATGATGCCAAAGACAATGCCAAGCAGTCCCGACCAAGAGAACGCGTTCTTGTTTCATCGGTAGCGTTTGTTCGACACAGCAGGTGTATTATCCATACGCTGGCTTGGGAACAAAAGAGGGTAGCGCCAGTTATTCTTCTTCCGCTGTCTTCTGGAGCCAGAATTCGAGATGTCATTAGAATTAAAATGGCCCGCGCACGATGGCCCATCAAGAGTATATCCAAATTGTGTTTTTAGATTAGTCTAAAATGTATTACTTTTTCAGCATAGAAAAACAGTTATTTTTAGAATCATTTGATTGATGATTTCCCAAAGTATGTAATGAATTTTGAATTACACACACTGATGCAAGTTTAAACGTACTAATATAAAAGATTGATGTTCTCAAAGTTGTGCACAGGGTTTAATATAAATCAGAACTTCTCTTCGGTTTTAAGTAAACAATGAATTGCACGTGAAAAGGACTTAGATTCAAAATGCATTGCTTTGTGATTGCATTGAAGACCGATTTCCTCATGATTGTATTGGAAAAAAATTCCGGGAACACTTTCAGTTTTAAAGTATCATTTTTTAATGTTAACGACCGCCGTGAGCAACTCGATGGGCTATAAGCAGTCGCCCGTCCTAAATTTGGGGCCGCTGACATCAGGAAAGGGAGAGAGCCAGTGCCGTAAAATAAACACATCCGTGCCTCACCGGGATTTGAACCCGAACTCATCTTGGTCGAATGGTCAGAAGCCAGCACTTAGATCACTGCACCACAGGGGGCTATCAAATTTCTAATAAATTAGTTTAACGACCACCGTGGGCAACTCGATGGGCTATAAGCAGTCGCCCGTCCCTAATTTAGTGCCGCTGATTCCGGGGAAGGGAGAGAGCCAGTGCCGTAAAACGAACACAACAACATCCATACCTCACGGGGATTCAAACCCGGACTCACTCGATCGAATGGCCAGAAGCCAGCACTTAGATCACTGCATCCCAGGGGGGGGGGCTATCAAATTTCTAATGCATTAGTTAAATATAAAAAATGAGAAAGTGGCGTACGTAAATGTGGTCGCCCCTTAGTTTGACTAGTTTATGCTACCTTGCTAGCACCCACGACAGCCAAAACATTTCGCTTATAGAACAAACGTGGAAAGAACAATAAAAATAGATTATCAAAGCAGCCCGGCGGAATCGCAAAAATGCTACTCCCATAAACAACAGAGACCTGTTGTTCCTCTATGAAGACTGCAACTTAATTCTTGATTTATTTCAGCAGTAGAAGCAATATAATTAATAAACTAAATCAGTAATGTCGAATATCAAAAGGATTTCAATGTAAAATATATCTAGCGCCCATTAATAGTAACTATGCTTATGGCATTTATTATTTTTTTAAATAAATTCTTCGTGGACTTATTATTCCTACTTAACTGTCAGAATTTTCAGAGTCACTCCTGTTTTCTGGAACCAGATATCCAACCAACAAACCAAAAAAGAAAAAAACAAAAGAAAAAAAAAACATGGTAATGTACCTTATCTGTAAGAAACATCTCAAGTGCTAATGATTGACGTAGCGAATATTTAGATTCAACACATAGCATCAGTGTGAAGTACGTTGAGAAGTTAAAATTGATTCTAACTTATACGGCATCTTAGGAAATGCGGGGCATAATATCTCCCTCAAACAATGAAAAAAATGGATTAAGCTAGTATTTAGTTTATCAAAGTCAAGAAATTCTACGTGTACCTGTTTTCTTTTGCTCAGACTTTTGTCTTTTCGTTTTCTTTTTCGTCTGCATAAGCTAGCAACCATTATTTAAGATCAATGATAAATATTTATATAAAAAGATGGAAGTATAGTGAAAATATACTTCTATATACTTCTATATTTGATGATGCTTTGTAACTAACAGAGAAAATTAAAGACGCGTTGCTGTCAAAACTTTCACTCTCTGAAAAAGGAACAGTTTAATATCCATTACTTGGCAGAAATCTTCAAAATTTGCTCAGGGCACGATTTTTTTGCTTACATTTTTAGTATCGATAATGTGAGCATGTAGCTCCAGTTTGATGTTTACATAAATTATCAGTGGATTTAATATTTATTATTAAGTGATTCAGCTCTTTTCATCTGGGACGTCTATTTTCTTTTCATCTTTTGTGATATAAATGTATTGGTGATTTCCATTTAGCATTTCTACTGCAACAGCGTTTCCTGAAATTATACATTCCAGTTACAAAATTTTAATCACATTCCTCATGGAATGAAAAACGATTTAGTTTTACTCATGCTCCAGTTTAAGACAAAAATGCCAGTAACCTTAATTAGTAAAATGCCCTTATAAGAACTCTGAGTTCAAGTGCATTCAGCGTCAACAACAGTGTCAAATGCAATTGCTTGTGATCTGAACCAGTTTCTCTTTTCGGTTCAGATAATAACAGTGCAAAATACTCTAATAGGACTCGTGCAAAAGGTTTGCTCCTAGATTTCATCAAATCCTTCGCGAAAACTGACAATACATTAACAGGATGTTGGTGTCACAAAGGCGCAACTATTGTTAAAAACATCGCCATATTTTGTAGTTGAATAACCTGCGTTAGATCTTAAAAAGTAATCATGTTACTGAAATTTTTGGATAGCAAGACTACACATCACAGGTGTTTAATACATATGCGCAATATTTTCGTGGGAAATTGCAATGAGAAAACCTGAATTTCATATAATCTGTCCAGAGCACTCAAATTCTACATCAACTTTTGATCAAAATACTCGAATTCCGATGCTAAAAAAATAGATCTTTTTTCGTTTGGCAGGCTCTGTATATCAGTTTTGGTAAATTTGGCAAGAAGAAATGCAGTTATTGTTTAGATGAATTCTCTCAACGATTATGCTTGTATTTCTTGATTCGAAATCGGAATTTTTCTTTCCGTTTCTCAACTGAATTTCATAATCTTGATATTTCGTATTTTTATTTGCTAGTATGCAAATGATATGAAATGTAAGTGCTTCTGACAGATTTTGCCGAATTCTACTTTCTTTTGAATAGCTATTAGAAGAAATCCTAATTTGACTAGTTTTAGCTGCTGCGAGAGTTCCTTTTAATCGACACATCATGTAAAAACATATATCTGCGGTGTGATTGCAATCCAATCGATGTTATATGAGTGCAAAATATACCTTGTGTGCAATACATTGTTTCGTTAACTTTTAGAAGCAGCCGTGACATTGGCAGGTGAAACTATGTTCACTGTTTACGAAGCTTAGCGATTGGACGGGGAAAATGTCAGAGGTTTTCAGGAAGAATACCAAAGTTTCATTCCAACGGATAGGATGCAGAACACAGAGAACACCGGCGAGAACCAATGATGATTTGATTTGCGTAAAACTTGTTTATTAAAAGCAAATAAAATGATAAATGGTAATAATACACCTGCATGCAAAACTTCTGGTATTAAAACGATCTGCCTGTCTTGATTGGTATATACATGGAAAGTTAACCAATGACCGAAAATTAATATTCAATGTCGGTTGAGAAGATACGAAATTCTGCCTTTCAATTTCATTTTTACATAGTTCCAGCTCATCATAAAAAACGTAATTACCTTGTGTGTTCTTTCGGGAGAAGGACAAGTTGATGAAGAATTACACTGTTTAAGATTTTGTAGTAAGATGCTAGAACAGGTGGTGCTACACCTCTTTTCAGGGCTAAGATACACCCATTTGTAGTTCACGAAAGACAAAAAGCATGGTGTATTCAACTTCGTACCAATCAGATTGGAGACCATAACGCTTTGCATAATTGCATCATGTTTTGTTTTGTATTTAATCACCACGCATTGGTTTGCTTTTGTTCCAAAGTAGGGTGCAGCTGGTGTAGCACCAATTTTGGTGAAACATACCACAGAATTTTTAACAGCGGCCGTTTTATATCACATTTACTCCGCTCGTTGACAGTTTACTTGTTGAATGGCCATTATCTCTTCTAGTGTCCGAGACAGTCATACAATATGTAAAACATATTTGCCGTGTCCATTTTCCGTCACATACTGTGAACAAAGCAAATCTGCTTTCAGCAGACTTCCTGCAACGTAGAAAAGACCGCGCTTATTAAGCAGATGACCACGTGTTGTTTCCATGGCATCCCACACGCAAGGGGAATGACAAGGTTTCAATGTGGAAACTAATTGTTACAGAGTTGTATTAGAATGTTTCAAGATCCACGGTCCAGTACAGTAGAACGGTAATGTTCAAATATTAAAGTACAAATGTAGTGGAAAGTAAACGGTAAAAGCACTCAAAAAAACGGGGGGGGATGCAACAGCAGGAAGAGTGTCCCAAATGCTGCTTACTTTTTGGATAAACAAAATAAAACAGGGTCATGCTAGTATGAAGTAAATCCAACCTAATGAGCAATGCGTTCGGCCATCCTCCTCGGAAGATGGTTGTACAGGCGTCTTATGGAGTCTTGTGGCACTGACCATTAAGCTTTGTCCAGATGGTGTTGCAGGACATCTTTTATCGCAGGTGCAAAACGAAAACTCTGGAAGTGTCTCCGCAGCATGTTTGAGACATCCTCTCTCGGCGACAGACCTAGGGATCGCTGCCGGCCAAAGTAGCTTGTTGACATTGCCTCGATGCCTTTGCAGTATGAGGGCGGACATGATCTTAACAATGTGCTGTTTAACCCTGTCACAAACGGTATCACAACGGGTTCGAGGATTTCTTCGACAAGCCGCCAGAGTTCCTGTAATGTACATTAAACTGTTGCGCGAACCACAGGAGATAGCTCCTCAAACTGTGATTTTCTCTGTTCAAGCGGTGTATCTTTCAGTAATGTTCACTGCAATATGTTGAACATACTAGCGCCACACGTGTATGCGACGTTTTTCTGGTTGAAGCCAAGTGCGAGATCAATCGCTGTATACTGTACGATGAAATTCTTCGATCCAGATTACTCGGGAGCAGCGCCACTCAAAACGCTGACTACTCTGGATATAGAGCGGTGGTAAGCGACGCGATGGATCCCGTTTGTGCAAGTCTTCTCGTAGACTGTTTGAAATGGTTTTCCATGCGATTGGGTGACTGATGCTCAGAATTTCACCTGTTCTAAGAGACAATCAGTTTTATAAAAGCTGATCTCCGGATCAAACAGTTTTCACGTCCTCTAGTCTCCCTAAGCTGAACGTTTCCAGACCGATAGCTCTGCATGGTTTTCCTCATCCACCTGGTACAGCAGCGGTGGATTGTGGTTGCCAATATGTGAAGCAAAACACAGAGTAAACCAACTGACATTATTGGCCTAAATGAACAGGCCAATAATGCTTCCTCTTTTGAAGTCTGTTAGCTGATAATAATCACGACGCTGACGAGTTCTCGGCATTCTACTTGTGATGGGTTTCCTCCGGGAGTCACTTTTCAACAATTTGTTGCAATGTTACTCGGAAAAACACGTTGATCTCTTACTCACGGATAACAGCATTCACACTGTTATAATACCGTAGCTTCAGCTTTAACCAGATGGGTTCCGTAGTGGAATCATTTGCATATCTACGCGTTACAATCTTGCCTACCAATCTGCATACAAGTCTCAACACTACTTCCTGGTGCTGCAACTTTTATATGACACAGTGTATTATGGATCATTATAGTGGAACTGTGAATATTAATCGATGAGAACTCTAAATGAAAATGTTCTGCATGCCATATCCATTGGGAGAAAAGTCTTCCGTGTGATCATAAGAATCATAAGCTGAATAAGAGGTTCTGTTCCATTAATTATTCCTTTGCTTCCGAAAAAGTTAATGTTTATAATTATCATCGTATATAACATCTCTTAGGTTTTTATGTCTTTCTCTTGCGATTTCACATATTAATAAAATTCATAATCTTAGAGGGCAACCTGTCTATTTAATGGGTACTGAGCAAATTATGTTAATGTTAGCAAAACTGGCAAAAATTTTAAAAAATGTTTCTAGTTGTTTTTTTAAAATGCCCTTTAAAGATTTTTATGGGAAAACGTACTTGTTCTTGTGATGTATTTTATGCAATGTGAACACAGAACTAAATTCATAGATAACATATTAAACATATGCAATCTGTAAAAAATAATGCACACTAAATTGATGTAATAAGACCAGCTCTGGATAAAATGGTGGTCCCATATGTGCTTATTTGAACAAATAAATTTTATTTGAAAGGTGCTCAGAACAGTTGAAGCCATTGCATCTAAAATCACTAACATTTCATCTCTAAATTCGAAATAATTTGATGCCCGCGGCCCTCTAGAGATTTTGTAAAAGACATTTGTGGGATCTGTTGGGCGCCCTTGAAAAAAAAATCGTTTTTGAGCTTTAAAAGTTAAGCTAGAAAAGACAGAGATTTTGAATTTAGACTTTTATTATGTAGTTGTTATTCAGAAAATGCGATGTAAAGAAAAGGTTAAAAAATATATACTTTCAAGCAAAATGTTCGAAAGCGTATGTTTGTATTCCAAACAAGCTGCTTAGAAAGTGGAAGTATATATATAGTTTCATGTTTCACATATTGCTTCTTTAGTTTTGACGCATTTTACGATGTATTGTTTCGCTTTGTGGAAATTCATAGGGTCAGAAAGGTTAAGAACCCCTGTTCTTAAGAACCTTCTTAATAGAAAACCCCACTTCCGCGTAGATCTCACCAGGAGAAATATTCCTTCTATACGATTCAGCGACATTTACGGTGTTTTCAAAACACGTGGTTTTTTGAGAAATTCCGCATTCTCTCTGTCGTGCAGGCAGATGGGGAATATCTTACATAACTTGTGGTAATCCTATTTATGTTGAACCACGAGTGTTGAAAACATATAGACAGAAAAGCAGGAAGTCAAAAGGCACCAAAGGTGACACCTCAAGATCGAGGTCCATGACTACAGAGTCACTATTTTTCTTCTTTTTCATCTGTAAGTGCAGTCTATTTCCAGCTGCTGTTATTTTGGTGCTCTTTTTTGGAGGCTTTTCTTTCATTCTCCTGGCACGCGCCGCCTTACACGTTGGTCTTCAACTATTCTGGTGCGATGAACAAACACAGGGAGAGCGATAGTAGCTGGATGACACAGGTAGAAGAGAAAACTTGCAAAGAGGGAAAGAAGAAGAAAGTGAAAACAGAATAGGGGGAGAGGAAAAGAAAGAGAAAGCATTACCAGAGTCAGAAGAACGAAAAACTTGTAAACAGAATGTGGGGGTGGTAGGAGAGGAAACTTGAACGGATTGTCAGACAAAGACGTTAAGGAGGTTAGAAGATATGTTCACAAAGAAAACATTCCCAAGGAAACAAGAATCCTCATTTTCTTCTACAGGAGTAAATCACTTTTTTTATGCATATCGTTTCAAAAAAGGAGGAGGAGTAAATGAAGTAGCATGTCTTGCATTTTACTTTACAAATACATTTAACTTACTACTTTCTACTCTGATACCGTTTGGTTTCATATCTATAAGTCAAAGCTTGGTAAACATTATCTGTTCACGTCGAGATCATATCTTTAATAATATATTTTAAACTATGTACAGAAAGGACGACATATGAATTTTTTAAATGTGAACAACAAAACCCGATTTGTTGAGGTTGCAAATTTCTTCGTGAAAATAAACTTTAACACCTGATCTGAAGATCGTGCAACAGATATTGTACATTTAAGGACCGCACAAGCATGAGAGAAGAAGAAGAAACGAATATTTCATCTACGGTGTTTTTGATAGTAATCTGTACCGTGTACGATGTGCCGCCCTGGTGATCGAGAGGTCTGAGGCGCTGGCTTCTGATCATTCTTCCGAGATGGTCCCGAATTAGAGTCAAGGATGAGGCATGGAAGATGTGTTTGTCTGATAGAGCTCTGGCTCTGTCATGTCCGACGTTAATGACAGAGCCAGTCCCAAATTAGAAGCGGGCGACTGCTTATAGCCCAAAGAGCTGCTCACGGTGGTCTTTGTAACCCTAAACAAAAAAATTATCCTTTTAGGCTTTTTACAAAGCCATTATCAATATCATATGGGATTTTACACCGGTAACTGTTCTGAAGAAGCTTTTCTAAATATTGAATTCAATGTATAGATAATTGCGATATAAGGACAGTTATTATATTCTGTTAATTAAAACCAAAGTTTAGGGCATTCTTTAAAGATTTGTTGTAATTTAAACTACGTTTAATAAAACATTTTATGACATAAAACTTTTTAAACACACGGAACTTTTTCTATCCAATGATTCATTGGCAATTCATCGCATGATCTTGACCTTTAAGATTTAAACGTGATTATAATGTGACAAAAATCATAAACAGAAATTTGAATGTTCTTCGTTATAAGCAGAAGATAGTTTTGTACAAAGATTTTTCGAAACTGTTTCCACACGTGTTTTCGGGCAGGGTGGCTAGAGTTTGTCTTAAATCAGGACCGAAGTGTCTCAAAATACGAAAGTCAGACAGAATAAATACTCTTATCGCTTCATGTTGTTGTCGTACAGAATCAAAGTCAATCAGGTAATTGTAGGAGCCGTGAACGAGAGCTGTTAGAACATTTTTAAAATGTTCT
Organism: Macrothele yani; assembly: GCA_039090855.1. Lineage (NCBI taxonomy): Eukaryota > Metazoa > Arthropoda > Arachnida > Araneae > Macrothelidae > Macrothele > Macrothele yani. The sequence goes on along the minus strand of CM077016.1, from coordinate 44,592,170 downwards.
TGAACAATGTTTTCTGATTAAATGTTTTCATAGAGACGTATACAGTACACCGAAGAGCAATCGAATTAGAGATACCTGTCTAGTAACGTGTAGCACCACCTTTCGCCCTGATGACGGCTGCGATTCGTCTCGGCATGGACTCGACAAGACGCTGGAAGCGTTGGGAAGCCATACGGATCCACGACCCTTGATCAAGCTCCCACAGTTCACGAAGATTTGATGGAGGGGGTCAGAGCCTCGAACATCTCTCTCGATGGCATCCCAGATATGCTCAATGGGATTGAGGTCAAGTGACCTAGCTGGCCAAGGAAGCGAGGTCACGTCGATAGAGTGTTCATCCAACCATTCGGATACAATTCGAGAACGATGGCACGGTGCATTGTCTTGTTGCAGGATGAGGTCCCCAGTGGGATGTTGAAGACGCTCAAAGGGAGCAAATGGTCGTCCAGGATATCCCGGTAACGTTGACCTGTGAAGGACGATGTCACACGTACCAGGGGTCCCATTTCAGTCTACGTGAACAGTCCCCAGACGAGAATGCCACCCCCACTAGCTTGAAGAGTACCCTGCTGGCAAGAAGGATCCATCGCTTCATGTGGTTTGCACCGTACTCGTATCCTGCCATCCGCATGTACCAACGTTAATCTCGACTCTTCAGTCCAGGCAACATTTTTCCACATGTCTAGGGTCCAGTGGCGATGTTCCCGCGCCCATGCTAATCTTTGCACCCTGTGATGTGCGGTCAGCAGCGGTACCCTCGTGGGAAGATGGCTTCTATACCCCATAGCGAGGAGATGGTTCTGGATGGTGTGGCTGCTTACACGTTTTTGTGCACCAGCGTTAAATTGCCGAGTGATTTCTTGCACTGTGGCCCGTCTATCCGCTGTTACAATGCCAGCTAGCCGACGATGACCCCGCTGATCCACACGCTGTTGTCCACGGCAGTTGTCCCTTGCAGGGAGGGTTTTACCGGACTCGATGTACTCACGGTGCACCCGTGACACAGTGGCTCGTGAAAATCCCAGTGCCTGCACGACTTCCGAGATGGAGTAACCCATTCGTCGGGCCCCGACAATGTGCCCACGATCAAGTGCGCTTAGATCCTTCGTCTTACCCATACTGCGTCCGACTCTTACTGATTCCCGTCGCATCACTCCTTATATTGTCGGATCGCTGCATACGTCATGTCGTTTCCGTTTACAGGGCCGCCCACAGCGCCACATTTGCATAACACCAGCTGTCTCTAATTCAATTGCTCTTCAGTGTATATATATAAAGTCAACTTTATTTTACTGAAATAGTAAAAATACGAAGTGCTTATTTATACAGAATACATATTTTAAATTACTTTCTACCATACGGTCACACTCGTGTATTTATGCATAATTTTAATTTTAGCTTTTTAATTTCGGTGGGAAAGCTAATAAATCGTACTGCAGGGAACACTAGAAAATTTCATTCTGATATTCCACTGCTCCATAAGAAACTCATACGTATGGTATTTTGCTTTAAAGGCACCCTTCCACAGGCAACTGTAAAAAGCGAAAGAATTTATGAATGAGGAAATCCGAAAGATTACCTGCAAAGAAAAAATTAAGAGGACAAGATCAGGACTACCAGAATTTGAAAAAAAATGCTACTCTATAAAAATACATGAACATTTGGAAATTCTCTGTAAAGCAAGCGAGAAGTGAGCGGAGTTATCCGACTGAAGAGCGGATTGAAATTTTCCATTTTTTTGGAGACGGCTGTTTTCTATTGAAATGTTGCAAACTGATTCGAAAAGTAAGGCACATTTACTCCAAGTACTAGTTGCGAAGACTTCAGATTTAGCACTTGAATCTAAACTTGCAATATCAAAGAATTCTAGATACCCCGACACTCTGGGAACTTCTTGAACCAAATATAGCTGAGTAACCTTATTTACAAATGTTTTGAAACTAAGCATTGCTGTGAAAATATAATAAAGGCAGAGAGATGAGCGCCTAAATAATGCTATTGTAATTCTGAACACTGAAAGAAAAAATAGTTAGAAAAATCTGAAAAGTACTCCCCAAAATTATGAAAAACTGAAGGAATACAAAATAATTGCTATGTTAGATCTTCTGAAGCATCTTCCGGTGACAAAGGACTAGAGATCTCCAGGGCAACATCCAAAACCCGAACTTCCAAAGGTGGCCAGTTTCCGAAGAACCAACTTACAGTATATCTGGGCCCTGCCTACTTGTCTAAGCTTGAATTCTCAAGGTTCGAAACGTTCACAGGACGGTTCCAGAATTTCAGCTTTCAGCACATCCCGTTGATTGCTGCTATATTAGTAATTAATAAACGCTCCTTGGTTGATGTACACATCCAGACCTATTCCGTTGCACTATGCGATTTTCGTCACTTCTACATCTTCTTAAGGGAAATTAAAGCCATCAGAGATTACAGAGTTGAAATGAAATGTCAGTTCATTTTTGATTTCAGTGTTTTAAGGGGATGAGAATATGTGATGAAATAGAGTGATTGTAACTGTTCTATTGAAAATCTGTTTGAAATATCACTTAAAATGTGTCTGTTAGGAAGGAATCATCTTTCGAGTAAAAATAAAATTGCTTTCAAAATAAAATCTTATTTCTGTGTTAGTAATAGGGGAAGGTGCGGAACACACCCGGAAATGTCACAAGTTAGTCTTCATTGGGCTGCCGAAATGTTTTTTTTTTCTGCAATCCAGTGGCTAAACAACGCCAACTATTCTAACCATGGCCCAGCCCGGCTTATTCCCAGACATTTTGCTAAAATTGATGATAAAAAAAAGGCTCTGCCGCGGGCAGTGTCAGGTCAGATCAAGTGCTTGTAGATCTTTTACAATGACTACAGTGCACGTGATCACATCTGTAAAAAACTACAGATCCATTTCGCTGCATGGAATGAGCCATCTTTTGGTGAATGGATCGACACACACAAAAAATTCCTAATTTTTAAACAATACTTTTGTCTTCAAATTATGTGTTCATTTTTTTTTTTTTGCTTCTAATGTATCCCATATAAAAAGAGTCCGATGATCCAATTAGCTGAAATTTCTCATTTTCTAACCTGGTACATTATATTTAACAATAATGTGAATTTATTTAACAGAGTTAAGCTTCTGTTATAAAGTAATATGTGCTTAATTCTAATCGCGTTGTCTTGTCTTAGTGCTGTAAGAATCATCAATCGTAATATAGGTGGAAGAAAAATAATGAAGGTAATTATGATATCAGGGAATTCCCAATGTTAAGCGTCTCGGGAAGTTTGGCCTGATAATTTTTTTACACCAAACAGATTTACACCTGACAAACCTAAAGTTTCTTGTAATGCAACAACTTACACATAGCAACAAAGCGAAAACTGTTAGTTGGGATGAAACTTAAAGATATTTATTGCTGCAAAATTTTCAGTTCCTATATGCTGGCATTTAAATGACAGACAGCGAAACTTTGATAACATATGAATATACAGAAGATAAAACTAAGTACACACACACACTGTATTGACAAAAGTAAATGAACGGATCCGCTGCGTTGTTAAGATGCGCGGTACAGCTGCAAACGTTATAAAAACAAGCCTGCAGCTGACCACGATGATATCGCACTGTGAGGTTGAGTGAAAATGTCGCGGCGGGAGAGAACTGACTTTGAGAAAGGAAAGATTGTTGGGTGTTATATTGGTGAGTTGTCCATAAGAGAAACCGAGAGGCGTTTAAACATACCCAAGTCCTCTGTTTTGGATATACTGAATAAGTGGAAGACACGTGGCGTGCCTGAAGCAGCAAAACCTACCGGCAGACCAAAGAAAATCCGTGACAGAGGACGTCGAAGCCTCAGGAGAATCGTTACAGCTAATCGACGGAGTACTGCACAAGACCTCAGTGTACAGGTGAGTAAAAATGCTGGAACCTCGGTACGTACACGTACCATTCGCAGAGAACTTCACTCCATGGGTTACCATGGTCGTGCGGCTGCTCATAAGCCTTTCATCTCCACTCGGAATGCTACTCGTCGTTTAGTATGGTGTAAAGAACAATTATCGTGGACCGTAGATCAATGGAAACGGGTCCTACGGACTGATGAATCCAGATACACGATCCATCAGTCTGGTGGCCGTGTGTGGGTATGGCGGCAGCCGGGGAACGCTATTTACCACAGTGTACTGTTCCTACAAGTTTGGAACCGGCAGTGTACTCGTGTGGGGATGTTTTTCGTGGTATGGTCCCGGCCCTTTTGTTATCGTGGACAACCCTGTTAACCAGCACGTATACCTCGATATTCTGGACAATTATACCCTACCAACTCTGTGGCAATACTATGGAACCGAGCCTTGTTGGTACCAACAGGATAATGCATCGAGACATAAAGCAAGGATTGTTACGGCATGGTTTGACGATAATTCCGTATCGTATGTGTACTGGCCAGCAAAGAGCACTGATCTTAATCCCATAGAGCACCTGTGGGATGAATTAGAGCGCCGCGTAAGAAGTTTGGAACCAAGGCCTACTACTAAGCTACGGTTAGAGGCAGCATTATGTGCTGAATGAAAGCGCATACCTATCGCTGTGTTCCAAAACCTTGTCGAAAACCTGTCTCGAAGGGTCAGTGCATGCATTAAGGCCAAAGGTGGGCCGACACCGTGCTAATGCATGTCAATAAATGCTATGTTGTGTTTCTCTTCTAGGTGTCCGGTGACTTTTGTCAACATAATGTATATTAAATCAAATAAAATAAATAGATAGATATGACAAAAACATAACTCAAATCAAAGAAGGAATAATGTGATCCGGGTCCACTGATTTTCTGTTGAGAAAAGTAGAAAGTGGAAGTAGTTACCCTTTAATAATGAAATTCAAATTTCGTTATCTGTGATTTATAAGAGCTAGAATACCCTTTAAATTATTATCTTTTTGAAGAAAAATATTATATAAATTATCCGTTAGAATTTATTATGTTCCTTTAACTAGTAAGACAGTGTTCCTTGATGGTTAATTTCTGCCTTTTCAGACGTTGTTCTCTCCTTCAAGTTCTATTATTTAAACTGCAGACAGATAAAGGTTTTTAATAAAACGAATGGTGGCATGCCGTCTCATAATTAGTGTGAATGTTCGATTTAACATTTATAAAGACCCTCACAGTTTTCTCTCCGCTCCCAAGTTTATACAAACATGCAAGAATTCCTTTCTTTGGTGTATGATTAAAGCCTTCGGTAATCATTCCAGGAACTAGGTACTCTAAATTCGTACCGTTGCAAACCATTCTTCCACATTCCGAGAATGTTCTCTGGGGCGACAATGATGGTACTGTAGTCATCCATGTACTTTTGTTTGGCAGTTAAAGATAGCTAGCTGATTGCCAAGAATGTGAACAATTAGAATTTTCAGGTATTGTAGTCTCTCTGTTAAGCATTCTTTTTCCCCTTTCTGCCGAAAATAAAAGGAAACTAGGGGGAAAGCTGTCGATTTGCTTTTGAGGGATCTTTTTGTTATACTATTGTCTATCGTGATTTTTTATACATATGTAATAAAATATCGCTAAATTGTACAATCCGCAAAAGTGTTTAGTTTTGAAAGTTGAGAGCTCTTGACAAGTTTTATATGACTGCCATACATGGTTCCAGTTGAAGAGCATATTCAAAAATTGAAGACAAAACAAAACAAAACTTTTAAGCGCATTCGTTGCTAATGTGCAGGCCAAGAGAATACTCGGGTAACAACTCTGTATATGAATGCACATGTAATTTATCAAAATTTTGAACTGATTTAATATGGATTAAGTTCTCCAATCAGTGATGATCAGAGTCACTGTTTCTTAGCAATGATATTATTACCAGATGCAGGTTCAATCTGAATGGGACAGAATTAGACGAGGTGAATGAGTTTGTGTAGTTTGGAAGTATTTTTAACAGGGGAAGCTGCAGAGGAAGCTGCAAATAACAGGAGGCTTCGAACCAAAACAATGTGCAATTTTTTCTTACCGTACAGTGTGACTTTATTCTGATATTTTGGTATTTGTCTGCCATGCATTTTTATAGACACATTTACTCATCAGAACGTAAGAAGTAAGAAAATTAGGCTTCAAAAAGTTTATTTAAGTTTACTTTCCCATGCATCATTTTGTCTTCTGATGTTCATATGATCATGAACTAACAGTGTTTTCTTAATTTCTGTAAAACTCCCAAATTTTCACATGCATCATTTCAGCGAAGGAATCAAATATGCAAAACAATGTAGTATATTTCAGTGAGATTAAGGTAAAAATAGTACAACACTTATAAATTTCAGAATTTGCCATTAGTTGATAATTTCCATTTCTAACTATTGAGACTAGCATCCCTTTTTTCTGTTCCCTGTAATCCACTATAGCCAGAGCACATTTAAGGAAACGGGAGGGGGGGCTGGACAGTATTTGGGAGCCCAGTGTTAGTGTCACATCTAGGATTTCACTATGGGTGGATGAATGAAAATACCCAGGAGAAAGCATTCCCAAAATATGACGAAGAAGCCATAAAAATATCCCCTCCGTATTGAGTGTGTATCCCATGATTCATGGAGGAATCAATGGTAGCAAGAAAATGTAAAAATGCATGGTTGAAAAATGGATACCGGTTCAGTTCTGCTTTAATCCCCCCCCCCCCGGGTTCAGCTTGTTGAAATTAGAAATTATATCGAAGTAGTGGGCAAAACAATAGATCCAAATATCATGATTCAAACGAATTCTTAATGAATGCAAATTTCTCCCAATTACAGATGTGTACAAAAAAACCATCTGTATCACTTTCAAAAGATTTGAGGATGGACTGGGGGCGGCTATACTTTTAGCGGACTCCTCCTAAAAAAGCGGAAATTAATAGACTTTTTTTTCACAAGGAATTTTTTTATAGTTTTTGCTGTGCTATCTGCAAAAAGGAAAATATAAATAAACTGTAGAACTCTGTCAATTCTTCGAACATCCTGCATAATTCTGGGAACCCTTGAAAATGCGGGGCTCTGGGCTACAGCCCCCTAGCCCCTCTTAAATGGGCTCTGACTATAGCGGTTAATTTTGAAAGCTGTCGTCGTTTCTTCACAGATGACACTGTCTGGAAGTTGAAACTTTTGGAATCAAAAATCGTGCATTCTTATGAATGTTTTTCTACTGACTTTGCTGTCAGTGATACTTTCTATTTCTACTGACTTCGCTGTCAGTGAACTTATCGTTATCTTTTGTAAATTATCCAAAAACAAGAAATTCATCATACTGTCTTTTGCAACATTCATTAATTCAAGTGATTCTTCTTACTGTCGTATTGTAGAATCATGAAAACGATCTCACTGGTTCCACAGGGAATTCAAAACGTTTACAGCACATTTTTTTGGCAGCATCATCAAGTGGTAGCCTTCAAGCTTCCCACGCAGGACCAGTGAATCCTCATAGTGAGTCTGAAATGAAGGTTCAGTGATACCTTCATTTGGCAAAGTATCAGAGAATCTTAAAAGTGAGAAAGAGGAGTTCTTTAACTGTCAGAAATAATCGATTATCATCTTGTTAACACATTATAAAATCATTTTTGCATCTTGAAGACAGTCACTTTCATTTAACTCTTCGACTCTTGAAGCTGCCATACTTCATTGGAATTTCTGAGTTAATTGTTTTTCATTTATACATATTCGAGCGATATTATATTTCTCTGTCAGTTCTCAGTGTTCATAAATTTTGTATTTTGAAAAAATGAAGGCCTAAATTCCTAAATCTTTAACCATAAACAGACCGTCTTTATACATACAAAACTTTTAGCCACCGTATCTAAAATTTTCAAGGGGTTGCTACTTTTGTGTTATAGGATGGTTTGTATTTACGAGTTGGAAAGAGAAATTTCGTTTCCAGATTTCTTGAAAATGTGAACAGCTGCTACTACATTGGCCTAAATTAAAGTGCCACGACATTTCCATTAATATTTGCATTTTTATCAGAGCTTCTGACGGCAAAACGACGCAAATATAATACATTAGTGTGCACATTCGGCGTATCCAATCAAAACAGATCTACGACCTTGCAATTTTGTGAAACAGGCAAATTAGTCATTTTTATAAGAACTCGGGTTTCTAGCACATAGCCTCATTCCAGAATCTTTGCATGTTCAGAAGATTAGGCCTGTCGACAGTAATGAAGATGACAAGTCCTCATCGCTTAGACTGTTTTTTGAGATGGCTGGTAGTCGGACGACTTTCCGTTGAAGAGTCTCAGGTAGAGGTGTCGCGATGGCTCATTGTGTCGATATAAGTCTTTTCAACATTATGGAAGCAGTTCTAGGAAACCAGAACCGTTTCTCGAAGAGCTAGGCAAGGTCGCCTGAGAACTCCGTCAACTTGTCTGACTCTAAGGGAAACACGGAACTCAACGATGCCGGCGCAGCAACTGTTTCTCTGGGCTTCTGTGACCACAAGTAAAATAATTTACAGTGGTGCCGTGTTCCGACGACTAAATGCTAGTGAACTCTACTCCAAGAGGCCCATGCATATGATCCGCTGACCCCGAATAATCTCATCGGAACTGGTGCCGCCGAAATGTAACTTGAAGCCCTGACCAATGCTCTACAGTTCTGCTTTCTGACAAGTCCCTTTTCAGCCTATTTCCTGCTTCTAGAAGTTGCTTAATCTGGGAAACATCACGAAAGCTATTCCATGACTCCAACATCAGGGAAAGTGATATATATGTTGTACATGGTGTGCTAGTGTAGGGTGGCATAATGTGCGAATGCTTTCCCAATTAAGTTACGCCGATGGAATTTATCGCTGCAACTTTACCGTCTTGGCATGTCCGTCACCTCTGTAGTACGTCACATATATCCCCCTTGAGAAAGGCGAGGGCACGAAATCGTAGGTTCTGCCTCAAAATGTGCTTGAAGGTGAGCTCACTGTAGAAGAAGGAACTCTGTCTAATTTCAGACGATGTGTAGAAGAAGCCTCACACATATTTTCGAAGTGAAGAAGGAATTCTCATTAATTCCAGACTATGTGTGGGAAGGGGAACATCACACATTTTACAAAGAACTCAACTGCCAGTAGATCAATTTCTACGATCGGGCGTCATTGTGAAAACACAAATTTGCAAATTTGCCGGTGGCGGAGCTCGAACTAGCATCATTCTGCTCCGGAGCCGAATGCTTTTCCAATTAAACTACACAGACGGAATTTATCGCTGCAACTTTGCCGAGACTACTCTCTACTTGAAGTCTTTGATGGATGAACCATAATTGCTCAGAAATAAAGTGGCCATATCCTTTAACCCTCTGTACGATTTTTAAAGCTGTTTCTGTAGCATATTTACTGTTTGAAAGACACCACGCGTTCTCACGGAGATCACCTGGCGGACGACGACTATTTAATAACTGAATATAACCAACGAATGTCCCACCCAGTGATGTATTCAGGCATCTTTTCGAGGGTGCTTAGCCCCCCCGAAAATCCATGAAACACCCCACCCCCTTCCCCCTTCCGTAGTTTTTTGGGCGATCTCCCTTTATATTTTTATATTTAGTCCAATTGTTTTCGTTTATAGCTAAACATTTGGAGAAATTAATTTAAAAAAAACTTAATGAGGGAAAATATTATAAAAATAAAAAAATCACCCACATAGATTTCAATCTTAAATTTCTATCATCCTTCAAAGAAAACATTAAACTGTCTTCGCTGAAGTGGCAATTTTTCCAGCACTGACAACTTGTACTGCTTCCGCAATAAAAACTTAGTTTCACAAAGTACAGATGTTTGCACTGCAATATATCATATTTTGGAAGCTGTCTTTCAGCTTTATTTCAGTCTTCTGGATGTCGACTTCCCATGTACATGGTTAAGCTTCAGTGTAGTTAACGTGACGTTAGTGCTTCCAATACAACAAAATATTTGCTACGTAATTTTGAACAATAGCGAATATTAGAAATTGTTCCCATAAAAAGTTCTTTTTTTCCTGGCTGAGAATGGTTTACACTCTGTGACAAAAAAAAGAAAAGGTCCACCTCAAACTGGCATTCAAACGGTTTGTTAGTTGTTGTTTTTTTGTTTTTTTTTTACTACTATGTGCTAATATCTAAAGGGGCTGAAACCAAACGGCGGGTTAATGGTTTACACCATACATTTTCGGGTAGCACTGTAAGGATTCCTTAATAATCAGAAATAGGCTTGTGTAGTAAGGCAAGGACATTTTTACCAATCTTAATGTTTTTGGGAGGATTTACTCCAGCACAGCGTTATCTTACTAGCATCCTCAATATTTTACACCACCCCAGGGTGAAATCCGTGGTGTTATTACTGAATTAAAGTGAAGGTATAACATTTTTACAGAAAATATATATATATATATATATATATATATATATTATAAATAACAAAATTGTGATTATATGTATATAATCAGTCAACAAGTTTCAGCCCCCTCAAAATTTGTAACCCCCCCCCCCCCCCCCCAAAAAAAAAACAACACTCTGTATGCAACACTGGTCCCGCCAGCGAAGATCTTCAAACTTTTAAAGGCCAAGGAACATGTTTTGGGCGCCCACGGGAAGGACGCCCATATTGGAAGCGAAAAGCCGCCTTTTCAGTCTCTCGGTGAGTTAAAGGCAGCTCTAGGGGCAGAATGGATTTTGTTTCCTCACACTCTTCCGAACCCCCGTCATAATTGAGCATGGTTCACCGCTGTCATGCATTATTAGTCGTTAGAGGGGAACATAATCCTTACTTATGTCCTTGAGCACCTTATATCTACTTCCATAATATGTACTATTTGTTTTGATTCAACCCTTGTGGTTGTTCATTATATCAGTCTAAGGTTTGTGTTCGTGTATTAATTTTATTGTACGTTACTGTACATCTTTGTGGTTTCACTGCATCATAAACAGAAAAAAATGTATCGCATTTTCGTCGTATTACTTTAATTTTGTCGAGCAGTGTAATTTGCTATAACTGAACTGCACCCGAAATCATTTTGACTTTTTAATCAGGAGAGTAAAGTTTATCTTAGTTAACGGACTACGCTATTTTTATCGTCTACGAGTTGTTATCTCATATGAATAGACTAATTTTTAAATGGGATATATAATCAAATTTTCTGTAAAATCACATATAATAAAATTTAATGACATATAGTCAAATTTTCATCGCTTTTTCATCTAAGTTTTGAAAGAAAATATAAAAAAGACAGTCATTTTTAAAATTCTTAGATAATCGTATATGTTTTCCTCTTTCCGACAGAGTGTAATGTTTTTCGCTTAATTTAGACAAAGGAGTCACTTTAAGGAATACTCTTAAGTGTTAAATCAGAGGATGTAGTTTATTATTTTGTTACTTTTTGTTTCCGAACCCCTGTGTTTCATGGAAAGCTGAATGCGCCTTTCAGGATGAATTGCTGAATCAGCCTGGAAAAGCATCATTTATGACGTTAGATTTTAGTGAACATCATAATGATTAATACCCATTGTTTAAACGAGCAACAACTTTATCTTTTATACATTGTCAACTGACGGCCAAAGACCAGGTGTTTCCTCGCATAACTCCATCACCTTCCTGTTTTTCCTCCCCTCTTTCTTCTACACCCGAAGTCCCCTTCACGCTTACTAAAATAAACACTCTTTCGAAGTCTACATTAACGTTCGCCTACCAAAAAAAATTCCGGCCCTCGTCACTGCAGCTACCGCCGTCTGGTGGCTCTGCCTATATTAAGATACCGTTTGAAAATTTATGACCTTCTCCTCATTCAAGAAAAGGAGCCTAGAAGGCCTTTGTTTGAGTATCGAACGAACAGCACGGAAGTAGTCTGGTGTTTCTCTCTTCACCAACTTTGCTTGCTTTAAACTTCAGTGGATTAGGGTCCAGGAAAGCAAATATACCACGCTGTGCATTTCACCAAAACATCCTGTGAATTATTTGTCTTCCAGTTATGTGCTTCCACTAGAGTCAAATCTCATTGGTGTTGCGGATATAACTTCTCTTAGCTGTCTCTGGTCTGTCCCAGAGAGAGCTTGCTGTATCAATGGGGACTCCGTAAGTAATGGGATTTTTTTTAACATGAATTCACAGTAACACGACACAGATACTGGAATCTATACTCAGTGAAATTAATCACGATTAAAATGACGCTTCAAGTGATATAATTTCATATTCCATATGTAAAGCCCTGAAATTCTACCTTCTCCCTAGTCACCTGATTTGAAGCAAAATGCCTTACACATAAAAGACATTTCAGAATTTATGTCACGGTTTAGTGAAATTTCAGCCACGGTGATCTTTGTTCTAAGATTCAGTGACTTCGAACACCCATCGAATCGTGAACGTATATACCTAATTCATAAAAACTAGCCGATCCCTTGATAAGTTTTCTTACTGCATATTTTTGTCAAATGACATGATCTGGGTTTTTTAAAATAACCTAGCGCACATAAGCCATGTTTGGCTTTTGTCCCAGCCGGAATTCCAATTGGATAAGTGCGTAATGGCAGCCATTATTCAGTCTAAATGTGAGGCTGGATACGAATGAAATGCTCTTCTCGATTTCTAGAACAAATATTGATTTGCCATCAGCTCACTTCTTTTCTTGTAAAAACTATCTCCGTAACAGTGTTAAAATCATAGTGAACTCCATTTTCCGCAATTTATTTGTAGCACACAAACACTGTTTCTTCGGCAAACTTAATGAAACTAAGCATCGAGCTGTCTGAACGCAATGTAGCCTTAAGAGATCAGTCTATGCAATCAGTGTTTTCTCTATCAATGGACAGTATAAAGAGGCGCACATTCAAATAACTGGAAAAGCAGGTTGCTAAAATTCACAGTTTTGCATCCTGCAAATTTCATTAATAATCGTTTGTCAGCTACTGCCTTAGAACGGTCTGCAAGTGTAATAATTCATGTTTGCCACGAAATGGTACATTTGTTTGTCAGATCAAAGATTGGAAGAATTTCTGTTTTCCAATAATATATCCGCATGTGTCTGTGGTCTATTTACTGATACTAACTAGCCAATTTGTAATGATCACCTGACGTTACATTAACGCGTATCCACACTTTTAAAAGTGTGGCTTCAGAACTGACATCCGGAAACTAAACTCAGTGATAACTTTGTGAAATCTATCGAAACAACAGTTTATCACTTTACAAGTATATCAAATATTTCGATACCAGATTTACTTACCACCTTACAGATTATATATATCCAATCTAGTCACAATTAGTGCGAAGTATCAAAGTTATTTATTGTCTGCACGAATTTTCTCAATTATAAAACTTATCTGTATTTTTCTCTCATTTGATTTTCAAACAATGAAAAACTATTCTCTTTCTGAAAAAAGAAATCTTTCACGACTAAGCTCCTGTGCTGCTACAACTTGATAAAATTGCTTTCCAGATTGAATGTTTCAGACTGACATTGGTGATATTTAACTATTGATACGGCACCCTGATTAGAATGAGTGACAGAATACGAAAGGAATTTGGGGTCAATGAATATATGTGGCTCCCAATTAAGAAGCCGCGCGGGCATCTACCCATTATTGGCGACGCCGGTTAGTAGTAACTTCAATTTGAATTGCAATTTTGTTATGTATTTGCCATTCTTCGATAATACGAAGGTTCTCCAGTACTTCTAATAAGCTGTATATTCGTGTGCATCGTTTTTTATTCTTCTTTTTGGAGATTTAAAAAGCTAATTTATTTGATACTAAAGAACTGTTTATTTAAAGAAATTACCTAGTAGCATAGGTATTTCTTGGAGGGAAAAGAAGCTAAGTAGAGAAGTGGAGAACTATACTATATTTTAGACTAAACTATACTATATTTTAGAACTATATTTTAGACTAAACGTATCCAAATGTTTAACAGTTTTTAGACATTTTCCTTAAGACTTGTGAAAGATTTTTTTCTGTCTTACTGTTTAAAGCTTATGATATCATAGATTGCTGCATACCAAAATATCCTATTTCTAGAAAGCAATTCTCTAACTTTTCACAGACCTACTACTTTTGTAAGTTTAGGTCACAAAGAGGGGAAGTAAAACTGCTAACGATGTATATGTTTTTGAAAGTTCGTGTTGAGTGATCTTTGGTATATTGTAGCTGACCGCTTTTCATTATGAATAAATTTCTCAACTTAAACGCAATACAGAAGGAAACTAATGAATTTACCTGAGTTTTCATGAAGCGTTTGTTTTACGTAGCTGCCAAGCTTTAGCTATTACTCTCATACGAATGCGTAACGTTTATACCTTTGGTGGTAATTTTCAAGATATGTGGAAGATCATGAAGTTATAACTCTCCCATTTATCTCTCATTCACTTGAATGTGATTGAATGGCAACTCCTGAGACTCTTCTTGCCACAGAGGAACTGTAGTTTGTGCAGTAATTCAGATGAAGCACTTTTTAGCCCAGAAGCCTGCAAGAGTTTCCGGGCATTGCGGTTCATTTGGCTGCTGTCAGTCCTACTGTAGAAACGCAGATAGTGTCTAGCATGAATGTTGGGTTTTTTTCTTCAGCTTTTTCTCATGTACATCTTTCATGAATCATACCCAATCACAAAACTAAATTGCAATTAATTCTTTTCCCGAAAAAAAAAAAAAAAAAAAAAAAAAAAAAAGAAAAAGAAGAAGCTTTTGAGTGACTGATCATTTGAAGAACAAAACTGCATTTTTCTTGTGTGAGTGGGGCCCAGATTCGAATTCCGGATGAGACAATGATGATGTATTGTCCTTCGGTCCTGGTTCAATCACTTTGCTCTAACCTGTGGCAAAAATTAAGGATGTGCGACTGCCTATAGCCTTATGATGCGGGATCTATGCAATCATTGCCTGGGTGATAGGCCATTATGTATTTTTCAACAGCAAAAAGAGTTTTGTTTACTGGTATTTTCGTGAGGTTTTTAAGCAGAAATTTCAATTGCTTTTGAAATTCACTATTGTTTTGAAGTATAGGAGAAATGAGCTTGAAACTATTGCAGTTTTAAGAAGAAACTTCACCGCTCCGGTAGCCTAGTAGTCACGAACGTAGGTTTCTGGGTAGTTGTTCGAGTCCCAGACGAGGCATGAGTGGTGTGCTTTTCTTATGACGCTGGCTACTTTCCCTCTCTGGAACCTGTGGCCTTAAATTCGAGACGGGTAATTGTCTGCCTTTGAGAGGGGCCGCGGGTGGCCTAGTGGTCAGCGTTCGTGACTGCCATGGAGATAACCTCAGGTTCGATCCTGGGCAGGTACGAACGTTCGAACCACTAAATACCCGCCGTGCGTCGGTTGGGCACGTTAAGCCCTCGGACCCCGGGTACTGGCCCCCTGCTAATAAATAAGGGCGTCTTCCTCCCCCTTTCTACCTCGCTTCCGTGTCACTTTCTTATCGGGCACTCTAGCCCAAATCTCCTAGCTTCCTATTTCTAAGGGTTGTTCGAGGCCTGGGGTCAGATACTCCCTTCCTAATATCCTCTACATATGATATGATATGATATGATATGATATGTCTGCCTTTGAGTAGCTCACGGCGATCGTTAAACCCCGAATAAAAAAAGGGCAACTTCATTTATAGGAGTAAAGAAAACGAATATTTGATTTGAGCCACCCCCTTCCGTTTTTCTTAAACTTCTAACCGCACGTGATGTATCCTAGGTATTTGAGCGGAAAAGTTTTATTCGATGGGATTCAGCGAAATTATCTTGATGGACATCCTAGACACATTTAAGTTTCATAGTTTCGACCAGCTGTCTCTTCTTCACATTCAAATTCACTTTATACTGAGAATAAATTGCAGTACCACATGAAAAACGCAACAGTTTTTCTTTTGTGTAGGGTGATCAATGTAACTCCAAATGCAAATTTTGTTTATTGCATTTTTCCGATCATCTAGCTTTACCTTTTTTTCACAGCTTTGAATTTCAACTGCAAACTCGTGTCATATTTCACCAGAAATCCATGGCCTACTACGTCCATTGCTAACTCGCCTACAGTGAAAGACAATTTCCCGTTTTCACTTTTAGATCAATGTCTTACATAAATACCATGCTGGAAAGAATTTTGTTTTTAAATGATTACATAGGAACCTCTGGAAACAAGAGACTTTTAATCCTGAATCTAAAAGGTAATCACCAGCATTTGAACAGTATTTTAACGATTGCGTATTTATGCAATGGAAATTATTAAATAGTTAAATCAAACTTACTTTGTTTGATGTTTTGAGATCTTCATGAATTTTTTAGGACTATGAAAATTGGCTTTTTCCTAACTTCAATGCTACTTTGGCTCTAGGAAAAGTCGGTCCAACGCCTTAAAACTACACTGAGAGAACAGGAACAAACACCCATTAAAGGAAAGTAATTATTGGTGCATAACATGTACATACACCTGACTGCCGCTTAATAACTCTGTGAAACTGGAAATAGGGTTGTAGGCCGAATGTGGCATAGCCCTGTGTGTTCTTCCGCGCAAATGAGAACATAGAATATTGCACTGTTGATCATACAATAATACTTGTTGGACATGGGAATCCAAAGATCTACACAGAAGTAACATAACATGTGTTCATACTATAAGATTTCTGCACCATAATTCTGGTCCCTTATAAAACTTCCCGAACTGTGACATGTAAATTAGCTAGCTTGATGAAGCGGATGTCTTTTTTTATTTATCTTAATTCATTTCCAATATATAGTGCATCTATTTTTTACGTTCTCATACAGATTATTCAGTATTTTTTGCTGCCCTTTACTCAGCGAAATGTATACTTTTTAATTTTTTGACTCTCCAAATTGCAAACCCTGATTTATATTCCGGCAAGTTTTGCTTTGCAACGGTACTGTTTTCTACCATACATTTCCATGTAACTAAAGATATGTTATTACTGACACAGGAATTAATTTTACGTTTTATTGATCCCAGATAAAACAAAATAACTGCTTTAATGAAAAATACAAGTGCAGGAAAACTTCTGAAAGCTGATTTACGTGGGAAAAAAATGTTTCATAGAAAGAAACTACCAAACTCATGCATGCAAAAATTGCATTTGAAAACCCATGAGCTCTCATCTGTTTATGTTCAATTACGCATAACAGTAGCAGTTATAATACTTCCTGTAACGAAAGCTTTATATATACCTATGTCATTCGTAGTTCAGGATTCGTGTGAAATAAAATATATTTGAAAACTCATTATACTCTGACGCAAATAGTTTTCATGTTTGAACTTTTAATTATTTCGGATAAATCAAAAAAAAATATTAAAGCCATACATAGAGAATCAGTAAATTTTAGAAATTGTACCAGATGCAGTATTTCATATTTCAGTAAAAGATCTCTGTGTGTGTAGCTCAGTTGCGTTATGAAAGTATTAATCATACGTTTTTCTTATCAGTAACTGGTCTGTTTACTCTGGACAATGCCAAATTTATTATCATCTACAACTTTTAAAGTCTCAAGAAACCAAATCTTCAGGAACTACCATTTATTTGTATAAGAACATCCTACATTACGATTTATACAACTTTTTCAACAACAAATGTCCATGTTTGCTTTGGGGTTTTAACGACCGCTGTGAGCAATTCAATGGGCTATATAAGCAAAAGCCAGCCCCTAATTTAGGGCCACTGGTTTCAAGGAATGTCCAGAACCATCGCCTTTAGACAAACACACCATTCATGCTCATGCGTCATGTGGGACTCGAACCCGGGCCAATGTCCGATGAATGGTTAACAGTCAGAGCCTCAGACCATTTGGCCGCGGGGGTAATCTCTCTCTCTCTCTCTCTCTCTCTCTCTCTCTCTCTCTCTATCTCTCTCTCTCTCTCTCTCCACATAGCTAATTACATGATCTGTACAAAAGTTGAACGTCCTTAAGAATACAATGCAATAAACATTTTCGGAGTACCTTTTGTTTTTCATTTCTGGACAATATATGTACATTCCAGCCGTCAAGAAATATATACAAACTGACCTTAAAAGGGCAGTAGTACTATGAATTTTTTTCACCCATTTTAGCTGTTCTTGAGTTATGATTTGTAAATTCATTTTTTTATCTGATCTTCGCGCACGCACTCAGGGAAATATAATGAATTTTTAGAAATTAGGATTTTGTGGAGATGAAAAGAATCACTGAGAAATATTTAGGAAACTACATTGGAACATTTTCAGATGTTTCATCAAAGCTGTACATAAATTCAGAATCTGGATTTGGGTTTCTAGGTGAAAAATAAGGGTAAATTGCATACTCAAATTCACGAAACCACATCTTAAGTTATTTTAGTATGCCCTATTTCAGACAAATATCCTCCTCGGGAATTTAGCGTGATTATAACCATCTTAGAAAGTAGTACTGAATGTCTATTCCCTTTTTCTCGCGCAGCATAGGTAAAGTTTATTTATACGCCTTTTAAAACTTTTCCTGTTTGCCGTAAAAAAAAAAAAAAAAAGCCTTTATTTTGCGCACCCGGTAATAATAACTCTGGTAAAACTTTCCGAAACTAGAGGATTTTGGTATATTGAATTAACATTTTAGGGACTGAGATTTAACACATTTATGAAGCACCAAATGTTGTTGTCGCTAAAAAATTACTACGTTCTGGCAGTGTCATAATGGTTTCTTAATACTCTGCCGTAATTAATCCGCGTAAAAAATAACACGACGAAACGTGACTGAATAACAGTATTTTCTTTTTAATTTGAATAAATAGAGAATTCCTGTTTAATATAACTTTTTAACCTTGTTTAACATTTTTGATAAGCTGTTTCTGAAATATTTAGACCAATGAAACCTTTTTTCTTTAGAGTTATAGGTGTTCTCATATATTTGGGTCATCAAAGCTAACTTCAACTGCTCTTTTAGTTAAAACTAAATCAGGAAGATATTTGCTTCTTATTTTTCCAAACAAGCACCAAATGAATCGATGGACATTCGTCATCACTCTGAGAGACCTGGGATTCCTCTAGAATTTTAAACGCCTTTTTTTTACCTTTTTGAATGTTTCTCTTGAAGAGTGAGGCTGTTTTAGAACAACATTCTCTGTTCTGGAACCAATACGGAATATATCATACTGGCTTACGTCCAGTCGCCTACATCTGGTAAAACAGCCTTTCTAACTGAATCAGATGGAGTTATTTGACGACGTAGAGATTAGCAGAACCTTCCGTAGTTTAAATATGACGAGAGAAAATCATCCGTCAGTGTATTTGTTTACCGTTAGCTTGTGAGGCATCGAAACACTTTATCCTAAGTCTCTAGGTCTAGGTACACCTACCAAATAATGCATATCCTCACTGAACACATTCATCGTTTCCCGGTTGTGTGATATTTACCTAAGACGACGTTAGACTGGCTAACATCCAATCGAGTGATGCTTGAATTTGTAATTCCACTAGAAGTATATATTTTTTCTTGCTACAACTCCGTAACTTTATTGGTAGGTTACCAGTTTTTTCAAACATCCTTTTTTTTATCAGTACCATAGCTGTCAGCCGTAAGGAAATGTTTTTCAGGCTCCAAAATCACGCTTGAATGACAACCCATTATCGATGAATTATCTGTTGATTGCATTGTTAAGTGACTTTTTATGCATCACTCAGTATTCATAAAATTGATTTTAAGTTCAGCTGCTGCTAATGGACTGGAACTTTCGGAAGTGCGGTCTCATATATCATTAAACGATGGAAATCGGCAATGTGTGTCTTAAAATATAAGTCTGTAAATTAATCTTGCATCGAACTGAATTACATTCGTTCAAAATTTGGAAACGGCCATTTCTTCCTCATATGATATTAATTCCTTGAATAAAGCTATCTAAAAGACACAAACGTCTTGAATTTTCGTATACTTCGTTATGAGATATTACTATGATTTTATCATTCCTTTATCCCCCCCCCTTCTGGCTTTCTCATATTTTGATTCTTGGAAATCTGTTATGTCCAGAACTTAATACTTTTGACCCATCGTTAAGAGCACTTAGAAGTGTTGAAAGCTAAATTGGGCATTTGTCTTGACCAGTGTGTTTTCAATAATAACTTGTCGCGTGCTCTTGAAATAAATTTAAGTGGAAAACCACATTTCTGGAAACCGTACTTCCATATTGCTATGCTAACTCAGATAGGAAATTTAGATTATTAGTCAAACTAATGGAAAATATTTCGTTTCCTTTTGGTTTTGTTTCAATTATTCTGATTTCTTTTGTTGGAAATAATGAGAATCTTGATGTAGACATAAATCAAGCTGTTCTTTCCATGTAACGTAACCACAGAAAGTTGAAAATTTGATCGTCCTGGAACGGGAATCGGACCCGCATCTCCTGATTTGCGCTCGAGTATGCTAACCATTACACCACCCAGGACAACGAAATCCAAACAACTAAGGTATATGAAATCCAAACATTTGCTGGTGATCTAACTTAGCACTATGATGAGACACGTTTGTTTCTACTGGTGCAGTGAAATCAAAGTCTGATGTTTCAGATTAAATACCTCAGTTATTTGGATTTCATTGTCCTGGGTGGTGTAATGGTTAGCATACTCGAGCGCAAATCGGGAGGTGGGGTTCGATTCCCGTTCCAGGACGATCACATTTCTGTGGTTACGTTACATGGAAAGAACAGCTTTATTTATGTCTATATTAATTATTCCATGTGTTTCTAACTTGACCTAATCTTGATGTTTTACCAATTTAGAAGAAAAATGGGAATTATTATTTATCTTTGTGCTGAGGTCTAAAAATACCACTTAAACTGAGTTTTTAGGTAAATAATTTTTCAGAGTAATCTAACTGAAGCTATTTCCATCTAAAAACCATGTGTATGTGTTTCACATTTGAGCGGTAGATGATGACCGCGTTATATCCATGATTATTTTAAACGAATTTCCAAAGGTGTGTTCTTGTCTAGAGTCGACAAAATTTTGAACATCCTTTGAAAGATTTATCACTTATTTTGATCATTTTGCAGGGAGTGATAAAAGTTTTAACTTGACATTTCGCTATTTTTTAACTTAATATCTCTTCTGCTATGAAAAAAATATTCGTTTAGCATTGTTGTATATCAAATATTTATTTCAGAGCTGTATAAGTTAACAGACATTTTATATAACTGTCATTTACGCTGGTATAAACTAAAAACAAGACTCATATAGCTGTAATTTATTCTAATTAAATGCGTATTTAATGTTTAATATTAAAATAAACGTTAATGTAAGCAAATATTGAATAGGGAGTTATAGTGTTGTTTTCACCGCAAGGCCATACTTAACATCGAAGGTTGAGTGAAGTTCAAATATTTCTTTGAAACAAGTGATAAACTAAAGCAAAATAAGGGGGAGGGTGATAGTGATTGTAGTTGATAAACTGAGAGTGGTAACAATGCGGTTCATATTTGTTGTATTGGCATGAGTAATTAAAGAAACAATTCACGGCATATGTTTTAATAACTAAGCATTAATATACTGTATAACTAATTCCACAGCTCCCCAACGCCCTCGCAAGAAGAGCGAGCAATTGAAAAAGCCCCTTTTTTTAATAAAGAGTTTCACGACAGGTTTTGGAGACAAAATTGCCGAAATCCGCTCTAAAACACTAAAATTTATTTAAAGTTATGATAGAGGCGTAGCCAGGGGGGTCCTCGGGTCCGGACCCCCCCCCCTATTCCTTGAGAGGGACTGGATACGAATTTAAAGCGATATATATGTATATATGAGACTTTCATCAATGAACCAAGCCATGGACGCCCCCCCCTCCTTTAAGAAATTTCTGGCTACGCCACTGGGTTATGAAACTGCAGAAAAAAATGACAGCTCAAACGCAGGGGATTACTTCATATCGTCTCTCATGCACAAGTTCCATGAACTTTTATTTCGAAAGATGCTTAGTGATCTGCATGCTTTCGCATAGGCAAAGTACGTGGATGGTGAATAAGTTATGGGAACTAGTATCTACGAGCGCGGCTAGGTAGCCCGGAGAAGACTAACGGCAAATTATCGATAGACATAGTTTTAAGAAAGAAAGACTTTTCGGATAACTACCAAAACAACAGTACCTTCGAGAAATGGGTAGAAAATCGCGAACTACTCGGGAGCGGGATATTCTCCAGACTAAACTACACCGGCAAGGTTTATCGCTGCGACTTGCCGTTTTGACTTGTGCATCATCTTAGTGGTACATTACATATATATATATCCCCTCTTACCCCTTGAGAAATGCGAGGAAACCAAAACGCAGGTTTTGGGTCCGCCGACAAACCAGACTTAAAGGATCTCTTGTAAAAGTAGGAATTCAAAGCCCACTGTAAAAGTAGGAATTCTTATATTAATTCTAGACGATGTTGAAAGAATCATCTCAGATTTTTTTCGAACCTCACGGCCAGGAGATTCATTTTACGTTCAGGCACCAGTATAGAGAACGAGCCCTAATCTGCCGGTGATGAAATTCGAACACACCTCTTCCTACTCCGGAGCAGGATATTCTACTGACAAAACTACGCCGGCAAGACTTATCGTTGCAACTTGCCGTTTTGACTCATGCGTGACCTCAGTAGTGTGTCATAGCACATCTAGATAAGTTCAACACAATGGCGTCACGTAGGTTGCTTCCCCTAATTTTCACTTTGGAATTATTTTTCATTTTGGAGTTTATGGTGCATTGTTTTGTTCATCTGTGCAAAAAAGATTTTCGAATGTTGCAAGTTGCTTGTTAGTACACTTCTCTAGTTAAAAGATTGATGCTGAAAGAAGATACTGAAGAAGGTTGCAGACAGAGAAATAAGTTAAAAAGCTTCAAATATAAAATAACGTTCAAAGCCCTACCCGTAAGATTGGTTTCGACACTTGTAGTAGAGATTTATTAGAGTAAGTGTCTATTCAGAGCTTTTTAAGGATGTTTTTGGTACTCAAGCGAGCGTCCACCAATAATTCTGAAAACCGTGTGCAGAATACATTCATAGGATGCTTTTAAACCAAGACTCCCCCAAAAATAGGTGCACTTGACACACTAATGATACATGTCTGTTATGTTAATAACCACGTTTAACAAAAATTCAACCTAAGAAATGATTTTCTGTCAACTGTTTTTTAATTCCTAGGGATTCATATATGCGTGGAATAACACTTAATGGCATCTGTTCTTGAAAATCGTTGCGGAACGTTAATTTAGCCATACTCCTGTTGGTTTGAGCAAGAAACTAGACATTCATACTTGCAAAATATGCGTTATGTTACAAAAGTTGTGGGATATAAGAGCAGCCCAACAAATCTCTAGAATCATCTTGTTTCAGATTATTTGCCGAAAGGCATAAATATTATTTTAGGGTAATTCAAAGGACATGTTTTGTGGGCACTGGCAGTTCATTTTAAAATGCAAACTTTGTTCACAATCTCCGTATACTGCATGAGCGAGGTCATTGGTCTTCCTTAAAAGGACCTGTTTAGATTTGATAGGTTGTAATGTTTTTGGTGTTTCAATGAAGGAAGATACTTTAATTAAATGTTTATGTTACACCAAAATCCCAACATTACCTCACTGTAAAGCACTTCGGGACTTAAACGTAATGCTTTTGCCGAATTTGACTTCACTGTAAAGCTGAACTTCGTCCTCCGGATAGCTTAAATATAACACATTAAGCACTTAACCAGGCATGTCGTTTAATGGTTAAGTAAATAAATAGTCTTTTACTTACAGTAAAAGACTATTATTACAGTAGTCATCTTCTTTAAGCACACTCTAGGCACTTTAAATATCAGCACAACATCACATGTGGAGTATAATTCCAACTTAGTATTCAAATAATCCTTTGCTTGGACATCTGAGTACAATACTCTCTTAAGGAGGACGTCAAGTAATTCTGTTTCCTATACTTCCAATGGAAAAACTTCTGTGCACATTTTCTTCACAATTAATGCGTTCCCAAGGATGAAAATTTGAACATCGATTAAAATAGCTTCATTTTATAACTTGGAATACTTAATATTTTCTAAAATATAACCATAATTATGCAATCCAACATTTGTTTGTATACTGACGTCATCAAAGTACAGGTCGCGCCATCTTTTTCCTGATTTCAACACCATCAAAGGAAAAGTTATTGATTTTTAATATAATTATGGTTATGTTTTAGAAAATATTAAGTATTCCAAGTTATAATATGAAGTTATTTTAATCGATGTTCAAATTTTCATCCTTGGGAACACACTAATTGTGAAGGAAATGTGTACAAAAGTTTTTCCATTGGAAGTATAGGAAGCATTATTACTTGACGTCCACCTTAACACAGAATACTATTCAAGTCTTACGACTGGACAACAATTTGACTTCAGTGATCAAACAAGCGTAACATTCAACGTGAAATAATCAAATTATATAAGATCGAACGCTAATCGCATAACATGAAACTGGTCTGAGATCTTTCAACCATCTCTCCAAAGCAATTAAAACAAACTTGTGCTCTATCCGACTTCCAACGAGAGCTGTGTTGCTATCTCAAGCATCACTCTTATCAGCCTCGTTAACATACGTCATTCACTTTTGACCTAACATCAGGTTGCCAAAACAAAATTCAACGCGAGAGAAAATGTAGCGGCGTTAAGATTAAAAAATATTTAAAGAGAATGAACCAAAATTTAAATAAGGTAACAGAAACCAAAAATTAAAGTTAAATTAGAGTAGGCGTCATATGGTGAGACATCACTTCACACTATTAAACAATTAGCAGTGTGGAAAATGGACATCTGTTGGTCTATTGCATCGAAGAACAGGATGCTTTCTACATCGAGGAAAATAGATCTTCATTGTGAACAAAGAATCTTGTTGTGGAGCATTACTTTGGTAGTAAATCCTTTGCGTTGTACCCTCTAAAAAGCGTTTCAAAATTAGGTCTTGTTATGTGGAAATGCTTTAAACCAACTAAAACTCCTGTTTTTGCATAATCATGATATGCTAGGATATGTAGAAACTGTGTGTCTTGACGTGTATCACCAAAATATATGTCTGTGTTGCGGCGACTTTCTCAATGTTTCAGAGTGCTGCCTTTCAAACGAATCGTCGTTCAGCATCATGTCATTACGGTTATGCTCCCTATAACAAACGAAGCCAGTTTTTTTTATTTCAATTTCCTGTTAAGACGGCAAATTATGGTTTTGTTTGTGATCGAAACATAATTGCCCACCCTGAAATTCTCTCACCTCTATGTGCAACATCGTACTAGTACGGTGGCGTCGTACTAGTACGGTCTCACTACAAACTGTTCTCTCAAAGTCGCTAGACTTGCTCTCATTCCTTCCGTTTCTGTGTCCTGCCCAAAAGGCGATCTCGCTGTAGGTGGCTGGGACCTAAACTCTACTCACTGTGGACGGAAGTCCTACAAGAAAATGACTCATGCTTGCTTGCTTCACGGCATTATTGATTTCGACTCACATGAATTTTCCGTCTCAGAATGCTGAAGTATGCAAGAAATGTTAGAGAAAGTTCTCAAAAGGGTGTGTGTGTGAGAGAGAGAGAGAATATTAAAGCAGAATATTCAGTTCACTTGAGAAGCGAACATATTACTGATATTTATTCAAAATGTATTTCAAAAATATATTTGCATTTCTGCCTTGCAGCTCGTTGTAGACCTGCGCACGCGGACCACCGCTTTTAGAATTGCTGGTGTAGAACTTATCAGTAGTCTCGTTTAGGGTTCCTATTCAGTCGACGAAAGGAATTAGACAATAAGAAATAGAGAATAAAAAGATTTGTAACGTACCAGGAGATGTGACGTACCTGCCCGAAGGACGCACACGACATAAAGGCAGATAGGAATCAGAATAAAACGTCCACGTAGCTCAATTGGTAGAGCAACTTATTCCGGAATGAGGGGATCCGGGTTCGAATCCTGGCGTGGACAGAAATGACGGAGAAATTTGCTTCGTTATAGATTGTTTATTTTGCATTCAGCATAAAGGTGTTAGTTTGAGTAAATGCAAGTAATAGAGGTTTTGAGGTGAATAATACTAAGAACGTTAAATTTATAACAGGTGATGATATTAGAAGGAATCCTCTCTTTTCGGCAAATGTCTCGGTTTTATCATTTATTTATATGTTTGGCATGTCAGTCGTCCAAAATTCTAAAAATATCCATAAATCGGACACCAAAGGACCTGTAGTGTGATAGCAATGTTACGTTTTCTGTTTTCCAGCCGTCTGTGGCGCCAAAACCTTGAGATTTCAAATTTTATAGCTTTCTCTTTATGAACGAAATTTTGAATTGAACACAAAGAAGTACTGCGAGTAAAGAAAATTCAGTTTTCGGTAGTCCATTTCTACTATATAATTTTTACGTTATACATATAAATTTTTTGAACCATATTTGTATAGATCATCAACTTTATTTCAATATTTCTGACTTCAGTCTGTGCCAAACATTACAGGAATTAGCAAATTCGTTTTAGAATTTAACGTAGGTTTTGAAAAGTTTAAGTGATGGGAAAACGTTTTTCATGTATTCTTTCACTGTACATGATTTTTTTCGTTTCGATTAATTAGTTTGACACTAATTTGAACATTATCGTGGTATTCGCATTAGCTGTAAATCATTTAGAAATTTTCGACTGGTCGTACGTACCAACTAACAAAAGCCGTCTCAAGAGCCACTTTTATTAGTATGATTCACAGCACGTATTAAGAAATGGCAGTCTGAGTAATTCATGTAACTTATATTAATTTGGCAATTTACATTGCAATACATTACTTTAGGCACGACAATGAATCGAATTTATCTTGTGGTTCACACCTAACCAGCTAGCTTCCTTACGAATCTAATCAAAAGGTTCGAATGATCTAACACTGAAAAATTAATAAATTTATTGGGGGGGGGTATACATAGGAATTCCATTCTATGCCATTGAAATTACAGCACCCAGAAGGGGCTGGACGATATGGGGCAAATCAGCAGATGAAATCATCTGTCGGGATATGTAAATGATCTCAGTATCGGATCAGTCCAGCAGCGGCAGTTTTCAATATAAGCGCAGACATGTCGATGTCGAGGTTAAAGGTATTACGAGTTTATAACCGATTACGGTCTCCCTGCTGCCGATGGCCAGTTCTTACAGAAACAACAGAATGCGGAGACAACACGTTTGCCAGCTAGATGTATAGCTCAGTGAATTTGAGATAATGGATTACTATTAGCCTCCAAGCGTGCTGACCGTCATCTGGCTGAATATCAAAATACATTATATGATCAAAATTATCGGGACAACACTTTCGAGTAGTGGATTTCTCTATTACGTCACAGCTATGGCCCATGCAAGTATAAATAAACGTACGTGGCCTGGAAAAGGACAAGCCTGGACATTGGACACTAGAATAGGCAATAGGTCGTACCGCAGAGTTCAGTGAGACTTTCAACGTGCCACAGTCATAGATTGTCATCTTAGCAACAAGTCAGTTCGGGAAATTTCTGCCCTACTGCAGCTAGTCCGATCAACTGTAAGGGATATTGTTAGGATCTTAGGAACTGGCTGCTATCTCCAGTTGAAGTACTTTTCTACCTGCTTGTAGTGGTACCTCTGGAGAGTCAGCTGACCTACAAAATGCCGTGCAATCTGTAGCGAAGTTTCTTCCTTGATCCCGATGATCCTCGAACCCATTACTCATCCACATGTGAGAAGCGTCTCCCGAGAATGACTGCGTGCGCTTCGATATGGTGTTGTGGCCACCCAAGAAAAAATAAGCCGCACAAGGTCAAGCACCATCTCTAGGTTTGCGCGCAAACCCATGGAGACAAAAGCACTCTGCAACACCAGGTACAAGAAGCGATTAGGAGAGTGCTTCAGGAAGCTATCCGATGACCACACCTGCGACTTTATATACGAAGAATATCGCCAAAAGAGGAAGGTTTCACGTCGTTTGAGGTGCGCCCTTTTATCTTTCGGGATTTAAGGACCCCGACGAGCATTTAATACACTGGTGTGCAAAAATTAAGAACGAAGAGGAGAAATTAGCATAACAGCGGAACGAGCTGGCAGAACGAACCGAAAGACCACTCAGGAGATAGACTAGGGTCCGGTACGGTAGGGAATGCGCATATATGCAGCATGACTTACGGGGAGGGGGACTGTCGGAAGGGTATAAATCACAGGGGCGGTGTACGCTCAGCAATTCGGTGAAAGCTATTGCACGGTGTACATCGGTTTGAACGACGTCGAGTTGCTGCCACCGTGTGATATGGCCAACAGGCAATCCAGTAGACGACATCTGGATGACTTTACCCGAGGTCGCGTCATTGGGAAGTTGGGAGAAGGTCGAAGTGTGTCTAGTGTGGCTGAGGAGTTCGGGATTGCTCACAGCATCGTTTCACGAGCTTGGAGAGCATTTCAAACGACAGGAACAGCTGTCCGAGAGTTTAGCAGTGGTCGTCCACGAGCAACCACGGCGGTGGACGACCGGTATATTGGCCTACAGGCGAGAAGAGACAGACGGCAGACGCAGGAGAAATCGCAAGGCACATGCAACAGACAACTGGACGTCCGTTATCACATTTAACCGTGGCCAGGAGGCTGCACAAAGGTGGTCTATTTGCACGACGACCAGTACGTGTGTGCCATTAACGTCTGCTCATCGGAGACGGCGGTTTTTGTTATGCTAGGAACACAAGAACTGGATACATCAGCAATGAGGACGAGTTCTCTTTACGGATGAGAGCCGATTTAGTCTGACGAGCGATTCTGGACGTATACACATCTGGAGAGAGCAGAGAACACGCAATCATCACACCTCCAACATCATCAAAAGGGACCGGTTTGGAGGTGGCGGAGTTCTCATGAAAAAAATCAACTGTTCCATCACCGGAGAAGCGGCATTCTGAAAATACAAAGAACCTCAAACTGGCAATTACCGCCTCTCGTTTGGGACGGTATCATGCTTGGTAGCCGTACTGACCTCCACATCTTGCAAGGAAGTTCAGTCACTGGTGTCCGCTATTGTACCGAGGTTCTCTTGCCTCACGTGCGTCTGTTTAGAGGTGCTGTGGGTCCTGAGTTTCTCTTCATGGACGACAACGCAACACCTCATCGTACAGTAGCTGTCGCAGATCTGTTGGAGAGTGAAGATATTCAACGCATGGATTGGCCCGCAAGGTCCCCGGACCTGAATCCAATCGAACACGTTTGGGACCTTCTCGGGAGACGCTTGGCAGCACGTCACCAGCCGCCAGCAACGATTCCGCAGCTGCGATTGGCGATACAAGAGGAATGGGCCGCGATGCCTCAACAACTCCTTGACAACCTCGTCCTCAGCATGGACAGATGTTGTAAATCCTGCAACGCAGTCAGGGGTGATCATATCCCCTACTAAAGACTGTATTTTTCTTGGCATCCACCTGTCACATGGACGTTTCTGTCTTCTGTCCTGTTGTGCTCGAAGCTACCTTTTCAATAAAATGCCTTTGTATCCTTTGGATTCCTTGTTTGGACGGTTTTGCTCACTTATCCCATATTCTTACATCTTGGGGATCTTATGGTATGATTTGAGTCGATGTGGAGCACTTCTGCGCAACGTTACATTTGAAAAACCGTCTCGTCTTTAATTTTTGCACGCCAGTGTATTATGAGCAGTTGATTGTCTTTAATTTTAAGTCATTTTTCCAAGGAAAGGGACAGAAGCAGTTTCACGGGACAAGCACATGCCACCAATGCCTCATCCGTGATTCGAAACTGGGCCTAACTCGCATAATTTGGCGCAATTCCGTGCGTCTGTCACGCGGCCATAAAAAGGCGGCTTTACCATCTCTTTAACGCATTGAAATTTCTCCATTTGCTCTCAGTTTATCATGTCTTCCTCACTTCCTAAGCAGGTTTACCCTTGAGCTGCCGTTTAAATGAGTTTTCCTTCTGGGGGTTATTATTTCAGTGTGAATGATGTTCACCTTTCAAACGCATACACGGTTGTACCAGAATAATATGACCATCCCCGGAATCGCAGTGTACCCGCCCAGGCGCGTCACAGAGTGTACGTGACAGGGTCGACCACACGGAGATATAAGTGGCCGGCTAGGACAGGTGAGCCATAGTGCGCAACGTGAGCACAATGGGCAGAGGTAGTAATTTGACGGATGTTAAAAAATAATGATCATCGGCTACCGCGCCAAAGGTGAAAGCATCTCGGAAACAGCAGACTTCGTGGGCTGTTCACAAGGTGCTGTAATAAGGGTGTACCAAGAATGGACCGCTGGCACACCGAATACCTCCCAACGTCATAACTGTGGAGCCCCAAAGCCATCGACCCCAGAGGAGAACGTCGCCTCCGTCGACTGGTAAAGGGCGATCGACGTGCAACAGTGCAGCAATTGACCACGCAAATGAACCCTGGGGCTCCCAGGTACGTGTCCCCGATAACAGTAGAGCGAACGCTGTTGCGCATAGGTCACCGGGGTCGACGCTACGTCAAGGTGCTTATGTTAACCCAAGTCCATCGGCAACGATGCCAGCAGTTTGCGTGGGACTACCGTCATTGGTCAGTGGAAGAGTGAGAAAAGGTTGCCTTTTCCGACGAATCGTGGTTCTTACTTAACAGAAGTGACGGGCGGTGGCGGATACGGCGTCAGACACACGAGAACTAACACCCGGACATGCTTGTCGGTCAAATACTGGCCTGCGGTGGCAGTGTGCATGTCTGGGGGGATGTTTTCCTGGTATGACCTGGGACCGCTGGTACCACTGGATGGGTTTCTGAACGCCAATGGCTACCTGTTCATCCTCGCTGACCACATGCATCCCTTCATGTTGGATGTTTACCCTGGTGGTGATGGTATCTACCAACAGGACAATGCATCGTGCCACGTCGCTAAGAGAGTGCGTGACTGGTTCCAGGAACACGACAGCGATGTCTTCGTTCTCCCTTGGCTGGCGAAATCGCCCGACCTTAATCCCGTAGAGCACTTGTGGGACTATTTGGATCGACAGGTTCGATGTGCCGACCCACAACCGCGTCTTCTCCGGGACCTCCGTGCTCTTCTGCAGTCCGAATGGGCACGTGTGTCTCGGGCAACCTTCCAGGGCCTCAATGCGTCCATGCCACGCCGTCTCGCTGCTGTCATCCGGGATATGAGTGGTTATTCCCGTTATTATGTAGGTGGTCATATTATTCTGAAACTACTATGTATATCATGGAGTTTACTGGTGAGAGTCTCCTTGAACGGTAACATTTTCAAGAGCAAAAGGAATATTTGTATTTGTTTCCGAAAATCAGAAAATATCAGCATGTCATCGTACGACGTACTTCATTGTTATAAAAAAATGAGATCGTTCTTTTGCATCCAAAGGACAGAACATCATGACAGTTATACCCTTTATTTTTCGGACTATGTTTCGGAGCATTTGTGGAAACTTAGTTTCTGTTACGTAAGCAAAGCTTGTTTCCTGCGTCAAGAAGATACATTGGCAAGAGGTAAAGCTTTTCAAACAACGCATCTTGTTTCCGCATTTCTTTCGTTTCTAATGTCAAATTTACAACGATTCTTAAAGCGTGAAAGAGGCCAGACATCCTTCAGAGGCTATTTTTTCTAGCCATGTATTCATTGTTATTTGTTCCGCCATCCGTATTTTTTTCTTTTTTTCTCTCGTCACCTTGGATGCATGCCACGGCCTAGTTGGCATGTAAATCGAATTGGGAATCCAACCCGACGTTTCTCTTCATGAGTGAATGGGTTGATTTAAAGAAGTCTTTGTGATTGACCTCTAACGGTAATTTAATGCTGTTTCATCATGCTGAAGACTGCTTTCAAAAAATTCAGTTCTGTCTTTAAAATAGCAATAAACTACAATGAACTTAATTACGAATTTGTCTCCTTTCTACCACTCAACTGTTATGCAAGCAGAGAGTTGAGCGTTACGAAATACAGTTTGCTGGAAGTGCGATTCACCAAAGGCTATGAATAACTATTGGTACAAGCACGTCCGGAAATCACGATAAATGGGGATAAGTCATTTCGCATGTCTTAAATTGATCGTTAAATTTTTATCTGAGGGCAGACAAATATCATTTTTGCCTGTCATTTAGAACTTAAGCTGAGATAATCGTCAAAGGTATCTCAGTTTTCTTCCATGGCCTCGATGTTACCTGTAAAATCAGATTTTAAGTGAGAAGGAATCAAAATGTTTCAGATTCTAAATCGTAATTTTTATTTATTTATTTTTGGTAGTCGTGTAATCCTCTTTATTGTACTAAACTGTTTGTCACCTATCACCTATTTAATTTACAGGAAGATAAGTCTAACAAATTTTGTCGTGGAAGCTTTAAGGAAGAACTACAGTTAAACTGAAGTGATCGGATTTTAAAAGCTAGTCTGAAACACAGAAACTTTACGCTGTAACATGAAATGTCTCGTACATGAAACTGTTTGCTATCTGCAGTTGAAGTACTTTTATGCCTGTTTGATTGCCGCCTTCGCAAATTAGGCTTCGAAGGTGGTCAAAGTTAT
Organism: Macrothele yani; assembly: GCA_039090855.1. Taxonomy (NCBI): domain Eukaryota; kingdom Metazoa; phylum Arthropoda; class Arachnida; order Araneae; family Macrothelidae; genus Macrothele; species Macrothele yani. Next base: position 44,559,743 of record CM077016.1, on the reverse strand, counting down.
GTAATATTAGCCTCTTTGTAGTTTTAAACAGGCCTTACCGATTATGTACTTTAAATGCATACATAATCTTTTAGCTGCACAGATATCGTTACGTTTAGGCAATAGAACCGTGGACTTCGGTAAATGACGAATGTTATATTTAAGGTCTCCAATAAGATTTTCTCGAATTCTAAATAATTTGTCTTCAATGCGATTTTGTCATGAAATAATATATTTATAAAACTGAAGTTACAATATAAATGTCCATTTAGTAAAGATAAAAAACGGACGTCGTCCAAATAAGTACTTGCTTCATGATGTTCAGACTTTCGATAGTATTTAAAAACTCTACGAAAGCATGGCATGCAATTGGAAAATAATTTTCAAAAACTGATATTTTGAAATGCCGTTTAAATTGGTTAATCAAAACGTATCAACTAATTTACACTGGTGTGCAAAAATTAAGGACGAAGAGGAGAAATTAGCATAACAGCGGAACGAGCAGGCAGAACGGACCGAAAGACCACTCAGGAGATAGACTTGGGTCCGACACGGTAGGGCATGCGCATATATGCAGCATGACGTGGGGGGGGAGTGTCGGAAGGGTATAAAGCACACGGGCGGTGTACGCTCAGCAATTCGGTGAAAGCTATTGCACGGTGTACAACGGTTTGAACGACGTCGAGTTGCTGACACCGTGTGACATGGCCAACAGGCAATCTAGTAGATGACATCTGGATGACTTTACCCGAGGTCGCGTCATTGGGAAGTTGGAAGAAGGTCGAAGTGTGACTATTGTGGCCGAGGAGTTCGGGAGCGCTCACAGCATCGTTTCACGAGCTTGGAGAGCATTTCAAATGACACGAACAGCTGTCCGAGAGTTTAGCAGTGGTCGTCCACGAGCAATCACGGCGGCGGACGACCAATATATTGTCCTACAGGCGAGAAGAGACAGACGGCAGGCAGCGGGAGAAATCGCAAGGCACATGCAACAGACAACTGGACGTCCGTTATCGCGTTTTACCGTGGCCAGGAGGCTGCACAAAGGTGGTCTATTTGCACAACGACCTGTACGGGGTGTGCCATTAACGCCTGCTCATTGGAGACGGCGGTTTCCGTGGTGCCAGGAACACAAGAACTGGACACATCAGCAATGGGGTCGAGTTCTCTTTACGGATGAGAGCCGATTTAGTCTGACGAGCGATTCTGGACGTATACACATCTGGAGAGAGCAGAGAACACGCAATCACACCTCCAACATCATCGAAAGGGACCGGTTTGGAAGTGGCGGAGTTCTCGTTTGGAGCGGTATCATGCTTGGTAGCCGTACTGACCTCCACATCTTTCAAGGAGGTTCAGTCACTGGTGTCCGCTATTGTACCGAGGTTCTCCTGCCTCACGTGCGTCTGTTTAGAGGTGCTGTAGGTCCTGAGTTCCTCTTCATGGACGACAACGCTACACCTCATCGTACAGTGGCTGTCGCAGAGCTGTTGGAGAGTGAAAATATTCAACGCATGAATTGGCCTGCAAGGTGCCCGGACCTAAATCCAATCGAACACGTGTGGGACCTTCTCGGGGGATGCTTGGCAGCACGTCACCAGCCGCCAGCAACGATTCCGCAGCTGCGATTGGCGCTACAAGAGGAATGGGCCGCGATGCCTTAACAACTCCTTGACAACCTCGTCCTCAGCATAGACAGACGTTGTAAATCCTGCAACGCAGTCAGAGGTGATCATATCCCCTACTAAAGACTGGATTTTTCTTGGCAGCCGCCTGTCACATGGACGTTTTTGTCTTCCGTCCAATTGTGCCCAGAGCTACCTTTTCAATAAAGTGCCTTTGTATCCTTTGGATTCCTTGTTATACGGAATTTGGACGGTTTTGCTCACTTGTCCCATTTTCTTACATCTTGGGGATCTTATAGTATGATTTAAGTCGATGTGGAGCACTTCTGCACGACGTTACATTAGAAAAACCGTCTCGTCCTTAATTTTTGTACGCCAGCGTATTAAAATAAACACAACACTAACAGAGAACTCAACAGGGTGTCATTTTGTAACATAATTCTTCCCGCTTTTCAATACACTATATCCATCCTCGCTCGAGCTTACGTATAGTTTCAGATAAAACGTTTTCTGCCCGGGTGTCAAACCACGTATGTACCGGTCATGGTACAAGTGGCTCTGTGTTTATGGTTAAGCACAAATTTAGCAGTTGATCAAATCGAAAAAGAAAAAAGTTGTTCCTCAAAGAAATTTTAAGAGGCTATTGTTTCGTCAACGATCTTCTCGTCTCCCGGGAGAAGACGTTTCATTTTTTCTGAATGCATGCCGAAACTTCCGTGTTGCTGGCAAAGTGGGTTGTAAAGCAATCGTATTGTGTTGAAAAAAGATGCATTGGTGAATTCTGGGTTGTGTTAATTTTAATAAGTGCATCAAGAATATTTTTCAACTTGCCCTTTTGTTCTGTATTCAGAAACATTTTGAGATCAGTTTTTTCTATTACACCGAAAAAACGATTTCATCATTCGTTTAGTGCTGACTTTCCTAAGTCTCCAGTGGAGTACATAAGTCATTTTGTATCGTTTCTTTTAAATAATCTCCACAGTTATCTCATGTCTTTCAGATACCATCATTAAATCTCCACAGCTTAGTCACACATTTCGTCTGTCGAGTATAGACAGCTAATTAACTGGCACCGAACTGCTTGAATCGAGAAATATCCAGGTCTTTTGTTTAGAAATATCTAGGTCTGACTAGTATATTTACTGTCAAAGGATAAGCTTCGTCTTAAACTGGTTTTCAAATAGTTACAAGGTAACAAAGTGTTTTTCTTTGAGTATGAATATGTATTTAGTAGTGTTTTGTTGTGTGGTTTTCCATTTTAATGTCTTTTGCTGTCTGTGTAAAATGGCTTTCGATTTTTGGGTTTCCATTTTAATGCTTTTTGTTGTTAACATAAAATGGCTTTTGTTGTTTGGTTTTCCATTTCAATACCTTTCGTTGTTTAGTTTTACATTTCAACGTCTTTTGTTGTTTATGCAAAATGACTTCTGTTGTTCGATTTTCCAATTTATCTTCCATGTCTTGCAACAGCGTTCTGGTAGCATTATTCTTTTTCTTCGCATTCTCAGTATTCTGCGGGTTTTACAACGGTTCGGAGTTTTTCTCTTCCCTTTCCGAGTGTTTACTCTAAAGCAATGTTTTGAAACGGGATGTTATACTTTGGAAGGAGATAGTCTGGAAACCAAACTTCTTTCCTTTCATTTTTTTAAAACATGATAATGTACTCCACATATTTCATCTCGTATTGATGTAGGATTACAACTACAATTGCACCAATGCTCTTAATATAATAATGCGCACCTATAAATGTACGCGTCATTTTGTTAATACTAATTCACAACAGCTACATGTTCTCTTTTAAGATTATCTAGAAATATTTCTTTCTTATCTTTGAATAATCATCAGTCTTCTGTTTAAAAATTTATTCCAAAGTAAAATATCACTTTAGTATAAAGTCATCAAATGATATATTAAATTTTTTGTTTGTTTGTGGGTTGGGAGGGTGAACGACCACCTTGAGTATAAGCAGTCACCTGCCCTAATTTGGGGCCACTGGTTCCAGGAAAAGGAAAGGGCCAGTGCCGTAAGACAAGCACACCATCCATGCCTCACCTGGGATTCGGGCCGGGAACCAACACGGACAAATGACTAGTGCTTCATACCACTTGTTAGAAACTAGGTTGCTATTACTCCAGGTACGTGCTGTATACTGAACAACTCTAGACGTTTTAGAAAACTTTTCGTTTATTCTAATAAAGTCGTGTCATACGGATGCTGATAAGCATTTTCTGATATATGTACATGATTTTCCGATATATGTACATGCAGCCTCAGCTGAACACCGCTCATGAATTTCAACATGACTGAGTTCAGTGTTAGGTGTACCAAGAAAAAAAAAGAAAATTTTCTTTTGTTATTTTTTTCCTTTTGCGACACACAAAAATAGCTGCTGTTGTTTCTCAATGTTTAAGCGGTCGCTCAGGCTTTTAGATGCTTTAGGAATTTGGGGAAAATTGATGTTTGAAAGTCGTCCATGTTGTGCGTAAATGTAGGTATATTTAGAATATTATTTTCTACTGGTGTGTTCCACTATACTTCGATTCACCCTAAGATGACCCTGAAGGGGAAGGTACGTGAAACCTATCGCCGCGACTGAAAGTAGTTCCGAACATTTTCCGTGAAAACCAACGCATTTATTGCCCAGAATCAGGGGTGTAGAAGGGCCCTTAGGGGCGCTAAGGTATTTTTCGTAGTTAGGTGGTTGCAGGTGATGGGAAAACGAATTTTTAGATGATCATACATGTATTCGAAACTAGCGAATACTGTGTTTTATATACAATCATAACCGACATATTCGTACTGCAAGGATGAGATTAAACCGTCAGATCACACAATAGACCGTATGCATTGACGTCACGAAACCGCGGTTCGCGTCACTTTTTCGTCTGCTGCTTTCTTGCAGAACAACTGGTGTACAAGTGAGATCAAAGATGCATTGCACGGGCTACGTAAGTGGGTTATCTGGTGACCAAAAACAACTTTGTTCTTATAAATTAATGTTATTGGGCAATTGTGGGGACCCATATGATATTCCATAAACAATTTTTCTGAACAAATATTGTAGGAAGGGGAATGTTTTTGCTTGAAAGGAACTCAAAATTCTGCATTCCCGCACAGCCACCAACTTCTGTGCTAACAGCATATTCAATTAAGATATAATAGTAATAATTCTAGCGAGTAGCACTAAGTCTCTGTACCTTATATATAATAATGACAATAATAATAAACTGGTGAATGTTATCATGAGATCATTTTTCCAAAATCTGCCTGGGAACCCAACATGTGAAGGTTTCGTAAGATATTCACTCCCCTACAGCAGTGGATACATTCACGATAAAAAAAAAAACAGCATAATCTTACGCATAAGAAAGGTTAATTCTAGTCTAAAGATCTTCATAGAGTTTTTCAGATAATGCATCAGTAAATTTATGAACATACTTGTTACAAAATGTAAACTACACACTCCAGTGTTCTTTCGTTTCCTGTCATCAATGTCAACATACGTGATAACCACAAATTTTGGTGCTTCTGAACTAAATTTTCATAATTCTGATCCCACTTCGTTCGTTCAGACGGTAATCTATAATAGGACACATGATTATCTCTCCCACTTACTTCAGCTGAGAAAAGCACATAACACCAGTGGCGGCGGAACCGCCCGGGCCACCAGGGTCCGGACCCGGTCAATAATCTCAGCCAAGATTTTTATTTTTTATTATTTTTTAATTTGGCATGTGTGCGATTGTTGTGATGTGCCTTAGAAAGTTCCTCTAGGTAAGTGGTTGGGTGGTCCTAATTCCCAACAAAGCTCCGTAGGCATTGTTTTTTTTTTTTCTGTTCGTTCCGGGAAGCGGGGAGGTAGAAGGTGCACCACGAATCGAAATTCCGGGCCCGGTCAATGAACTTCACTTTCCGCCGCCCCTGCATAACACCATTTTCCCTAACGCTCTACAATGCAAATCCAAGCAGTGCTTGTACACAAGTTGATCACCAGGGCGTCTGCTACCATGGTTTACCTTGCTGTGACGTCATGTGCATACGGTCTATAGGACACCTCACGGATCATACGGGTAAAGAGAATGTTGTTTGTTTCTGGGTTTAACTTTCACCGAGAGCTACTAAGGGCTATATTCCGTTGGCCGTCCCTGATTCAGGGCGGGGGAGGCGCAACACCCGTGCTTCATGCGGATTCAAACCACTAACAAAAAACCTGCACCACTGACCACTCGGCCACCGGAATAGCGTAAAGAGAAGATAAAGTCCACTGTCTAGACGGCAGTCCTTAAAATGATTTCATTGCTGCGAGAAAAAAAAACTCCAGAGAGACACTGTGCAGTCATTAATGCTAAGTGATGAGAGTTTTATGCGTGCGAAGAATATTTTTTACTGAGCTACCCTTTCTCTCATTCGTTAAGAATGACACAACAGATATCTCCTTCATTTACCTCAGAATCTTAGGGAAAAGGTTTATTAGTCACACTGAATAGATGTGACAATATTAGTTATATTTATTCAATTTGAGTATATTAGTTACATCTATTCAGTGTAACTCAATCACACTGTGTGAAATGACAGAGCGTTGCTTAAAAAAAACTGCATGTTTTTAGGATGTGACTAAAAAACGACGTTTTTTCCTTTTTTTAAAATTTCTCAAATTAAACGATTTCAATAAAATTAATTAATAATAAAAGTTTTATAAAACATACTGAATAGTAGAAACAGTAAATCAGAGTTCACAATGCTTTCAAAAACTTTGTGTCTCCTTTTCAAGGCATTTTTACCTAACCAGTTCACCGCTAAGGTACTTTTTTAATTAGAACTACATCAGTGCCCAGAATCATGCTTTATATTGTCCTAGCTGTTTGCTTATAAGTATATATAGTTATTTTAGACAAATCTAAAAATGATCTATTTTCAGAAAATAAGTTTTAAAATTAGGCCAACACACGCATGTGTAGATATGCAGTGTTTGGGAGACAATAATGCCAATGAGTTGATGGGGTAAATGATTGACAGCTGCTAACAGTGGGGAGTGACGCGGATGAACATAACTCTCGGCTGGCACCAAGGGCTCAGTGCCGTCTTAGGGTGATTCGAAGTATAGTTGGACGAATATTTTAGGGTGCTCCATCTTGACCCTTCGCATTTTTCAGCCTCGGTTTGAATCAAACAAACATTCGCTCAGCACGCGACAGCAAATATTTTCCACCAGAAGTTTAGCAATCTTTACATCCGATTTTTTTTTTTAAGTAGTTCTATTTCGACTGTTTAAACACATATAATTCAGTGTACATGAATTTTGAAATGCCTGTGCATTTATATGATATTCCCATTTTATCACCAGGCGAGGAATGAGCAGATTTTTTTTTATTTTTTTATGAACTTAAGTTCCTAAAGTAACTAATGAAGTGCAGCAAGGTGCATCCTTCATTGCTTGAATATGATTTATTTTCATTGTCTGTTCTACCAGACAATGCCCATATGTGATCAAGGATATTAGTTGATCGTATAGTATGCCGATATATGAAAATCTTCCTTATTTAATCATATAAATGATAAATAATTTTGTTGTTTCTCCTGCCTCAAACTGAAACGAAATTTCATGCCTATGGAAGTACATATTGTTGTTCTCCACGTAATGAAAGAAAAAAGATAGAATGCTTGACCCTGGATTGTTTTTAATGGCAGTGACGCTGCTATTTTGCTGATGTGTAAACCTCGATCTCACTAGTTCCTCTCGTAAATAATATTAAACATTTGTGTTTGAAATACTGCTTCTCGTTGGTTTTCAAATGGAGAAGTTCACGAAATGTAAACCTTTGGCGCTCTGTTTTTTATATTTAAAATTTTTAATATCCATATAATCAAGCACATTAGGTGACGTCCTCCGTATAAGTATCACAAACGATATTCTAAATTTCGGGCTTCACTTTCCAAGTAAAGAACAGAAATAGAACCACAGGTTAGAAAGAATTGGAGCCAAAGGCCGGACACAAACTCGTAACGTTGACTACATGAAAGCTTGGTTAAACTTTATTAGGAAATGTGTGCTCATATTTTTAGTTTCAATAGGCTCTGAGGTACAGTTTTAAGTTCGTTTAGGATAGTTAATATACATAGTTTAGTTGAAGCTATCTTCCAAGCTCAGCCCATATTTTTTCTCTTACTTCTCAAATATAAACCGGTTGCATATTAATGGTCATCTAATGTTTGAAATTTGTATATTCAGGTGGTTCCACCGAAAATATCTGCCTTATGTTTCCAATGGTAAAACTTCTTTACATATTTTCTTCGCAATTAATGTATTCCCAAGGATGAAAATTTGCACATCGATAAAACTAACTGTAAGTTATAGCATGGGATACTTAATACTTGCTAAAACAGAACCATAATTATATTGAAAATCAATCATTTTACTTTAAGTAATGTTCAGACCTGTTAATAGATGGCGCGTTCTGTACATGGATGACGTCAATGTACAAACAAATGTTGGATTGCTTAGTTATGGTTATGTTTTAGCAAGTATTAAGTGTCCCATGCAATAACTTAAAGTTAGTTTTATCGATGTGCAAATGTTCATCCCTGGGAATACATTAATTGCAAAGAAAATATGTAAAGAAGTTTTACCATTAGAAACATAAGGCAGAGATTTTAGGTGGAACCACCTTAATGGTTCCTGTAATTATATAATTATACAAGCCACTTATAATTTGTATAATATTATTTAGAAGGAAGAACGTTTGAAGATTTGGAGATTTGCTTCGTGTGTTGTTAAACCTCTGGCCATAGTAGACTTTCCTTTTTTTTTTTGGGGGGGGGGGGGTAAGTGGCAGAATGTTTCGTGTTTTTGAGAAGTATGGTGTTTGACGATGTTATTCAAAAAATAACCGAATTTGTTAACGCAAAGGCAGAAAATATGAGGTTTAAGGTCAACAGCGTGCATCTCATTCGTTCTTTTGACTCGTTTTTACGATGTATTATATTAATAGCGCTGTAATGATAGTTTGCATATGGATCACGGTGTATGATAGTCAGGTGATACAACTCCCTGTTGAGTTAACAGTTAGAAAATTGGTTCGTTAATGTCATGGCTCTCCAGGGGGCGTGCAGAAGTTGTGGGCCGATTGTTTACCCTAATCATCATAGGAATGCATAGCGTTTATGATTTCATTGGTGCTAAATCTGTGTTTATCACAAGTATTTTTTATTAATTACATTGTGTAGTTGTATGGTATTGAAATTTCAAAAAAACGTTAAAGTTTCTCTACAGAAGTTAATGCACATCAACTCTTTTTAAATTAGGAGGAGATTAAATAAAGTTTATAGTGCAGCTGTGTGTCGGACTAGGATCAATTCAATTCTTACGTTTTTGATATGGGACGAAAGCTTTTCGTATCGAACTATCGGACAGATTATTCGACATGTAAAGAACATGTATCAACTTTTAAAGCCCCAGGAGATGAATTTGTCCTTTGATATCAACAGAACTGTGGCAGTGTAAGTTGTTTACGTTATACATGCGCGCCGCTATTTTTAAATGTATAAAAATTGCGGCCCGCACGAAACCATAGCAATCGCGCATAAACATTTCGTTTTTTTTTTTTTAATTAAAAAAAACAAAACTATTTTACGATGGAAAAAAAAAAAAAAAAACTATCAACCACCGCTATAAACATGCTGTTCTACATATGAAAAAGGAAATTATCCTACATAAAAGTGTGGAAACATGAAATGCAATGCGTGCCTACTAATCAGTGGGATTACCAAACATAAATATGCATATCATTGTCAAACATTATCAATCCACTGCTGAACGAAGGTCTCCCCAAGTTTCTTCCACAACGGTCTGTCTTGTGCCAGTCTCCTCCATGTTACTGCCGCATACTTTCGGATTTCATCCACCCATCTCTCATGTGGTCTTCTTCTGGGTCTTTTCCTGTCTCTTGGAATCCAATCTAAAATATCGGCTGTCCATCGATGGTCTGTCCTTCTAGAAACATGTCCAGCCCATTGCCATTTCAGATATTTTACTCTGATCATGATGTCTTCCACTCTTGTCATTTTTCTGATCCACGAGTTCCTCTTCTTATCTCTCCTGGTTACACAAAGCATGCACCTCTCCATGCTTCTTTGAGTTGTCTGCAGACTTTGCATGTCTCTTTTAGTTCAGGTCCACGTCTCTGTACCATACGTAAGCACTGGAAGGATACATTGATCAAATATTTCCTTTTAAGACATAATAGCATATTGCTCTTGAAAATTCTACTGTTTCTTCCAAAAGCTCTCCAGGCAAGTTTTATACGCCGATTAATTTCTTCATCAATGTGACCCTCACTTGACATCTGCTGTCCAAGATAATTGTAGGTATTGGTTATCTCCAGCTTTTCCCCATCAATCGATAAATCTTCATTTCTTGTAAAAGCATTGTACATCACTTTTGTCTTCTGAAAGTTGATTTTTACTTCTTTACTCTTGTCAGCAAGTTCCTGGATCATACTCTGCAGCTCTGATGAGGCAGTTGAAAAAATGACTACGTCATCAGCAAAACGAAGGTGAGTTAGATAATCTACATTAATCTTTATCCCTTTGTTTTCCCAGTTCAGTGATTGAAAGACATTTTCCAAAGTGGCACTGAAGAGTTTGGGAGATATCGTGTCGCCTTGTCTCACTCCCTTTCCAATTTTTATGGGTGCTGTATTTTCAAACAGCCGAATCTTTGCACTTGCATTTTCATAGATGTTATTAATAATATTAATGTATGCATCTTCAATACCGCAGGTTTTCAGAGCCATTGTAACTGCTGATGGTTTCACCGAATCAAAGGCTTTTTCATAATCGATAAAAGCCATGCACAATGGAAGTTCATATTCCCTCGCTCTTTCAATTAGTTCTCTCAGTACGTGGATATGATCTATTGTGCTGTAGCCACTCCTGAATCCAGCTTGTTATCTCGGTTGAGCCATGTCCAGTGTCACCTTCAAGCGGTGTGAAAGAACTTTACTGAAGATTTTATAAACCACTGATAGAAGGCTGATAGGTCTGTAGTTCCTGAGATCCTCAATGTCACCTTTTTTATGTAGCAGAACCATTGTAACATTCTTTCAATCCTCAGGAATCTTCCCTTCATTAAGGCACCGAGTGAAAACTTGGGCGAGTACTGTTCCAATTTCTCCACTTGCTTCTTGTATGATGTCTACGGTAACTCCATCTTCTCCTGTAGCTTTTCCCCATTTCATGTTCTTGATTGCATGTGCAACTTCTGCTGGGAGGACTGGAAGAACTCTGGTACTGGTACCTTTCGTAATGCCTGGAGTACATGTATCATCCCTTTCATACAGTTTTGAGTAGAAATCTTTCACTCTTGTCAAAATTTCGCCTCTATTTCTTGTTACAGAACCATCTTTTTTCTCAAAGCCATAATCTGTTTTCGTCCCTTACTGAGATGTCCCTTTGCTATCTTTAGGCTTTGGTTGTTTTCAATTGCTTTCTTCACTAGTTCACAGTTGAATTTCCTTACGTCTTCAATGATACTTTTTCGTACTGTCTTGCATAGCTCTAAATATTCCACTTTGGAAGTCACATCTCCTTTAGTTGTCCTCATCTCTCTTCTTTTATACATCAGAATTTTTATTTTTTCTGATAATTTGTTCATATGCAACTTGTTCTTAGTACCAGCTATTTTTGTTGCTGTTTCCGTAAGAGCCGTTGTTAGTTTTCTGTTAACTTCAAAGATGTCCATTTCTTCCGACGTTAGATCTTCTAGAGCAGAGAATCTGTTCCTCAGTTCCAATTTGAAGGTATTATGATGTTTTTTAAGGTTGGTCAGGTCAATACACTTTGTTTGTTTTATAAGCTTACCACGCTCGAATTTAGTATTGAGGTGCATCTTACATCTTACCATTCTATGGTCACTACCTGTGTTGAACTTGTTCAGCACACTGCAGTCTTTCATGTCATGAAAGACAATATGCATATACTGTATATCGCTATAATTGACGACATCCCACCTGGCAGGCACAAAATTGCATGTTTACGAAGCGTTTCAGGTTTTGTTTTTTTCAATTCCAGGCAAAACGGCATTCTTTGAACACGAATACTTCTGTTCCGTTAATCCCATAAGAAAACAGGTTGTGTCCAGTCATCAGCCTACACGTTTGTCGTGCCATCTGGTGACAAGTGACATTAACGGGCGATTTTTGTTTCGTGTCGTACCACCTGACTTTCATACACCATGATATGGATTTTCATTTTTATTTGTTTGCCGCCACTATACACGATGAATAATATGGTTTGATAATTTTAATGTCTATTATATGCCATGTGCGCCTATAAAATTAATGGAAACGTTGGATAACATTGCTCGATTGAAAAAAGTTTCGGTTATGCAAAACTATTTTGCTTTTTAATATGAGAAAGGACAATGAAAAGTGGTTCTTTAGCATTTATTTAGTGGATGAAACTATCAGTAGGGGCAATCGCTTTGAATACAACCAGGTAACTCTTTTCTTATCATGACGTCAGTGCGAATTCGTTAGCTGCTCATTATGAACATAACCACTAAGGGAAAAGTTTTTTGCGTTGGTAGCAACCTTTCTGCTGGCCCTTAAATATTATTGTCTCTGATCTGAATCTGAAGAGCTATACCAGCTCAATTTTCATTGCACAGATTGTATGTGTGTGAGCATTATTACTTGGGAGTTTGTTCAGTTTTGGTAATGTGTGAATGGGTGTAAGCTACGCCGATTGTGCTGTGGGACCCAAAAGTACTTCTAAATCATTCTATGCCGGTTTCTTTGCCTTTCTTTCCGTAAAATTAGACTCTCATATCATGTGCGTAAAGCCTTAATAATTGAAACAAATTTAGCATAATTATACTGTATTCTGTGGGAAACGCAAAGCGGACAATAATCAAGAAACCTGATTCGCGATTTTGTTGTGTAATTTGAGATAATTTCGACTAGTTCTGAACGATAAAAAAAGGCATTGAATAGCAAATGAAAAAAAAAAGGCATTGAAAGTAAATTCTGAAATGTTGGTTTGGTATTCATCCGCAATGAACAATGAGTCACATTCTCCTGTCAGATTCATGGAAAGGTACATTTAGATACGAATAACATTTGATATCATAGTTTTTAAGGATAGAAAATGTTGCTGAAGAGAAGTTTAACGTGGCAGATCTACCTATCTTCAGTATCCAAATTTAGTATTAGTGTCTTATTAAATTTTTAGTATTTTGAAGTTTAAAGATCTTAGATTTTCTCAGCGTCTTATAGAAATATCTCTAAATTCTGTTTAGAAAGAGAAATCATAGAACAAATATGAAGCACTATCTGAATGACTTTGCTCAGTGCTTAAGTGTGCTTGCAAAATGGTATTTTGTATTTTACTGGAACTCGGGAGAGAGCCTGCCTTGTGGCGCAGCACTTTGGTCCAAGTGCTGGCTTCTGACCGTTCTTACGAGTGCGCGTGGGTACAGGCTCGAGTCCCGGATAAGAATGGGTCAGTGGCGTATATTGGGTCTGAGACCTGGGCTATCTACCACACCCCCTCAACAGTACTGTTTTTTTTTTTTGTTTTTTTTTTTAGTTGCGAAGTTTAATTTTTAATTGTTAAGTAATAGAAGTAACTTTTTTTCCAAATGTTAGGTACATGCTGTTGCTAAAATGATACCAAATAATTATGATTTGAACACTTATTTATACATTGTGATTTTCATTTTTATCCATTCTTCTTCTGAATACTTTATTTGTACATGAACTCCATTCTTCTTTCCTTTTGTGTGAACTCGAGTGTTACGTTTTTTCATAAAATGTTTCTTTCGAGTACTTTTTCATAATCAGTAATTTAGTGAGAAAATAAGTACGCTGCCTTAATAAGTAAGGCTCTCTGCCCTCCCAGGTGCGTAGCCCTGTTTAAAAAAGAGCAATTCCTGGATAAAACTGACCATTGAAAGGTTCTCTGCCTTTTGGAGAGTTTAACTCTTCAATAAAAAGTGTTTTTCTAAGCTCTGGGAAGCGATCTCCCTTCGACTGGCAGATAAGCGAACCTTTTCGGTTTACGGCATCGCCTTTAAAGACAGCAGCTGGCAGCCTAAAAAAGAACTTAACAGTTTCGATTTCCTCTAACTACCGCAATTGATAATACCACATAATCTAGGGCATTTTAGCTTCAGATTTTTTTAAACACCGACCGCTAAAGATTGAACTTTTCACACTAACTGCAGGACAGCCAGCTATGCTTGTCCTTCAGGAACTTGCAGGGACTGGACAAAACATCAAAGTTGCTCGAATGTATATGCCCATGTGTGGCTCTAAGATATATCTTGATTCTTTTTAATGCAGAAAAACTTCTTTCGGAAGTTGCAGCTGTTGATGGAAAATTTAATATTAGGTCTGCTAATTTGTATACCTCACTATAAACACTATGTCCAATTTATTCAACTTTATGTAACAAGTAATGTCTCTTACTGATTTGTTTTTGTATTCATCAAGGGAATAAAACACCTTCAGTTCATTTTTTAGTCGAGCTGTATCAAAATTTGAAGCATAAAGTTCTTTAAATTCTGACAGTAGATGTTCAGAAAAGCTTTCACAAAATTTATCAAAACAGTTCGAATCCAACAAAGCCACGAATTTAAGATATAATATCACTGATTTCAATTCATTGACACTTCACACAAACAGAAACATCCCTCGCGAAACACGTGCTCTTATGGGTGAGAGCGAGCGAGTGACTGAGGTAGTTATATCTTCTTTTTTCAGAGCGAACCGTTGCCCAAAGCAATGGCCCACTCGCCTCCACCCGCTCATTCGTGTTGTCATGGAAACGCTAGCAGGCGATCGTATGAAAGGTCTTCGAATCAGAACAACGAAGACTCTGGAAGAGTCTCCTTCTCGCGCCAGACTGAGTCAAAGAAGAGAATCCGACCGCGTTTTTTTTTTTCGCATCGAAAACATCGACATATATTAATACCGTTGATAATTGGCTTTTATTTGTGCAAGGGAGGTTCGTCATTAGGGGCCAGAGGGGACCTAAAAATTTATATTTCTAGGAATATATATATATATATATATTTTGCCCTGATTCTTATTCTCTCTTTTAACTACATGGTGACAAACCTTTCCCTTCAAAAACCATTACCTAAGGGAAAAGTTTCCTTCAAAAACGAAAAACTATTTCCTGAGGAAAGAGATCACGTTCAGAGTGTGAGGTTATTGGGGCCAGCTCCAACAGGCCCCAGTAACATCACTACGCAAGCGAAGAGGAGACGATTTCCTCCCCGTCTCATTCAGTATGATGACCTACATACAACACTGCCTTAACCACGAGTGCAAAAAAGCTGTAATTTGATTGGCCGGGAGAGTATCCATTTCCTTAACGCCGTGGGTTGACAGAGAAGCTTACCCCGACAAAGCTCAAGGGTGGGGGAGGGTTTCAAATGTCGTAGCAAAGTTCAGTTAGTTGTTTTTTCTGTGTGTCTCTCTCGGTGATGTGTCGTTCCTTTGTGTGGTGACTTTTTTGCTTGTCGAGTACAATGAATAGGGTGGATATTTTGTTAAAATTTCCGTTCTTTGCTTTAAATCTGGAAGAAAAGCTTCACTTAAAAAAACTCAGTGTTTATCACCCCAATAATTTTTACTTTGAGCTTCACTTAAAAAAACACAGTGCTCATCAGCACAAGAATTTGAGTCGAAAAGCTTCACTTAAAAAAACTCGGTGCTTATCAGCCCAAGAATTTGAGTTTCCAAGAGTATGAAGTTTACAAAGCGCTTTGCAGAACTAATTTCAGTTTTAACTAAGATGATTTTCTATGTTAAAAATAAATAAATAAATGAGAAAACCTGTAAGTATAATTTGCACATGAGTACATATATGTTTTTAGGTTTCACAAGTTATTTAAGGAAAAAGGTTAAACCTTTCAAATAATGCAAATGGTAGTATGGTACTCATTCTATATGGGACGAAATTCATGAAACATTCCCTCCCTGCATATATTTGGAGTTATTATTTTTTCACTACATTTTTTTATTCTGTGAATCCTGTGATTAGTCCTCAGTTGAGAAATCTGAAGAAACACAAAGCACAACTAACATAAATTAATGCTCATATGTTTTAAGATAAAAATTTTATTTAAGGTGTTTTAACGTTTTTCTGTTAATAGTTATGCATTCTATTCTGAGGAATTTTTTTTCGTGTGCAATACAATAGTTGACACATTCCTACCGGATTTGGGCATTATTTTGAGTAAAAGGGGTAAACAGAGGCAGAGTAAAGGAATCTTGGGGGTGGGGTGGGGGGTCTGAATAGTTGGCCTAATAATGACAGTTTTCTTTATTACATTGTTTGACTTCCGCTACTGGCCCCACCTGTTTCAGTTGCTACGAGCCGCCACTGTATTTGTGTATATTTAATTGACTTTTATATGTGCATTCTCTGGGCTTCGCAGCTAGCGTAGCTAGCCTCGAATATACGCCACTGGAATGGGTGGTTTGCCTTTCCCACAACACTGGTTGTCCTCCAAACTGAAACCAGTGGCCAGAGTCAAGGACGAGCGCTGCTTGTAGCCATCATAGCTGCTTACGGTGGTCTTTAAACTATGAAGTATACTCTTTCATTTTTAGTTGCTTTTCTCTCTGCAAATTTTGAGTTCGTTCTCTTTTAGCCTTTCAACCTTAACGTTGTATCTTCTCACTCATTTAATGTTATCTTGGCAGCATTCTTGAGGTCAAGAGTGAATGACTCCTACATTTTTGGCAAGCTAAGGACGCGATACAATGTATGGAGGTAACAGACGACAAAATGTGGTGTAGTATTCGTGGAAGCTGTCTTACGGTGAAGTGGTCTGTCCTTGAAGTTTGGGTGTTCGAATGATGTTATAAATTCCGTGTTAGAGTTAGTTAATTTGCTATTGTGTTTACTAACTCAAGTTAATAAGCCGTTGTTAGAATACTTATCTAAAAGTTTTTCATTAGTGAAATGCATTAGAGTTTCGCCTGAATAAAACGAACTGTTAGTGACTTTTTCTTGAACTTTGAGTGACTCCTTTTACACTTAGAGTGAATGAATTAGAAGAACAGACTTTACGTAGTGTTCTTCTTATTCATTCACTCTAACACTACAAAACCCCGAAGAATACTACAAAACCCCGAAATAATAAAACAAACTTTGAATGAAGCCAGTTCAATTTTAGAAAACAATGTCAGAAGTTTGACTTAGTGCATTCTTGCCATTTGTTTAATAACTCTTGTCAAATGTTCATCACGCTTAATCCTCCACTTAAAAAATTTTATGAAAATGTAATTTCGGAAGTATTCTGAACTCTGAGTATGCATTGCCATAGAATTTTTTGAAAATTGCTACCTGCTGGTATAAGAGCATTTTAATGTTGGAAACCAATATAGTGCACTTTTCGATCGACGAGCACTTCTAACGGATTTCGAAGTTCCAAAAACTCTAGAAAAGCAAAAAATATTGTTTCGGAAAAACCCACTGTAAACTAAATCAGTTTTTGGAGTTTGTTACAGGGTTCCAGCTGAATATTAGATTCACTACCTTAAGACATTAAGAAGAACAGTATGACATTAATAACTTACGGACTTACTGAAAGTTTTATACTCGCAACTCTCACCACAATTTTCCAAGTCAACGTAAGTAATCATAGAGTTAATAGACAAAAATCATGGAAAATAACCTTTTAAAAAAGATGCCGTCTTGTTAGTTGTTTGTACTAATCTAAGTTCACACATGGAAGCAAAAATTTAGTTTTGGCGAGGGATATTCAAATACGAAGTGAACATTTTTAGTATCCAATGTTAACCAATAGAGGTATGTTGATAACAAGTAAAGATAATTTTGAGAGGTCAAAGAGTTAATAAATCTGCGTTTTTTTTGTTGTTTTTTTTAATATCTTGGAAGGATATCTAGCTTCAAATTCACGTGATCCACGCCTGCACAGGTGTACCAGCAGCTTTTTGCCGAGCACCTTTCTCTCTATCTCTATTTCGTGCCTGTTTTTACCTATGGCTTGAAATCCGGTGATGTTGTAGGGTCAGCATTTGTGTGTGGTGATAGGATCTGTGCTGAGAAGCTTCCTCCGGAAGCGACAGTCTTCTCGGCGGAGATGTATGCGGTGCTCCTTGATTTGCGTCACATCCAGTGTCTGGACCCCATCGTCGCGTTATGCTTTGCATGGACTCCCAGTCTGTCACCCAAGTTTTATCTTCTTCGGAGGGCAATGATTCTCCAGTCACCAGAGATGTTCGTCGCCTCCTGCGGACTTTGTCTGGTGCTGGATTCCTGGTTCGATTCTGTTGGGTTCTGGGCCATGTTGGAATTCGTAGCAGGGCCGTATTAAAGCCTTAGTAGGCCCCTAAGCTAAGACATTTGAGTGGGCCTTCAAAGCTTTATAACGAGAAATCATTATGAAATCCATTAAAACACAAAACTCTACTATATGCTTGGGATAATCAATACGTAGTGCATTCTTCAAACTAATAAATTATCCGCTGAGTTTTCATAGTAAGTCACTGTATTTTCCATTGCTCTCATAAGAACATGAGTTAAAAGCTTAAGATTGCTAGATTTTTTCTTGAATTTCTTAAATGGTTTAATACTGTATACTTTTCTTAGTGCATATATTTTGTTATGCAATGTGAAGCTACAGGAAATTTCCACCATTAAGGGTTCCGAGTTCAAGTTGGGAGGAATGGGTGGATGGTAGTGAAACAGCTTATTTTTTTATCTCGCACTGCACACAGCGACATGAGACCTTTATAACGGGGAATGCGTTATTTCCAGACAAAGCGTGATTTCCAGACTTTGGAAGTCATTGCCTTGAAATCTGTTCGTCTACTAGCCTCTATTTCTGACCAAGTGGAAATCATACGAGACAGAACTAAAACTATTTTACAAACCTCTATCTATCGATCATTTCCCCACGCATGCCTCCTGGGCCCTTGGTCATCGTGGGCCCCAAGGCTATAGCCCCCTTCCCCTAATCCGGCTCTGATTCGGGGTAACGAGCTGGCGGATGCCTCTGCCAGATCCGTCGCCTCCATGCCGATCACTCGACTACCACAGTTTTTTTAGAGATTTTCGTCCTGACATCCGTCAATTCTTCGTGGCTGAGTGGCAGTCCCTCTGGTCTCAACAGGGCAGGAACAAACTTCTCTCCATCAAACCATAGATCGGACTTTGGCCATCTAGTTTGCGAAGAAACCGTCGGAAGGAAGTTATACTTGCGCGTCTGCGCATTGGGCATTGTCGTTTCACCCACCGCTTCTTGCTGTGTGGTGACACTGCCCCGATGTGTGAGACGTGCACTTGCCGACTCACTGTTGTGTTCGTTTTCGTGATCATCGCTTTCATCATTTCTGCTCCCATTTGTTAGACGACAGCGTAGCCATCGCTATAGAGGATCTTGGGTGACCAATGTATTACTTCCTCCGTCTTTTCGTTTTTAAAACACTTTGACTTTTTTAAACTTATCTAGTCTAGTTTTTAAACTTTTCCTCATTTTCATTTTTCACTTTTACGGCAGCAGCCTGCTTTTACCCTCTTATACCACGTTTTTAAATATCTTTCTTTGATGATCTTGTGCAGTGTTGCATTCAGAGAGTTTTCTCCGGGGGTGGGGAGGGGGCAATTACAAATTTCGAGGGGGCAGAAACTTGTTGACTGATTATGTACATACACTGAGTGCCCACTTTATTATGACCACCTGACAGTTTTAAGCAAATGAGCTATGGCTGCACGCTGTTGCCACCAGAGGGCGAGACTAGTATAAAGGCTAGCTTAGTGCTTGCGACAGTAGTAGAAGTGATTTTTGGGTGACGAGATGGGTAAAAAATGCTATTTGACGGACTTTCAACGTGGGATGATTGTAGGAGCTCGGAGCCATGGAGCGCGTATCACCGAAACCGCCGCATTCGTGAAATGTTCCAGAGCAGCTGTTGTTAAAGTGTTTTAAGACTGGACTGTCAGCCAAAGAACTGGCTCTCTACGTGCAACATGTGGTCGTCATCCACTAGTGACTGCTCGGGCGGAACGGAGAGTGTCCAGACTGGTAACAGACTACAGAAGGGCAACAGTGCAGCAAATTACAGACCATCTTAATCAAGGATCCCCTCAAAGGATCTCTGCACGCACTGTTCGCCGTACACTGCATCGGATGGGATATGGCAGCCGAAGGCCTGTTCGAACACCTTTGCTGTCTGCAGTTAACAAGAGAAAACGTCTCGTGTTCGCACAGGAGCACAAGGATTGGACAATCGATAATTGGAAACAAATTATATGGTCCGATGAATCACGTTTTCAGTTGCACCATGCCGATGGCCGAGTGAGAATTTGGCAGAAACAGCACGAAAGCATGGACCCCAAATTCATTGCTACAATCCTTCAAGCTGGTGGAGGCAACGTTATGGTTTGTGGAATGTTTTCCTGGCATGCTTTGGGCCCTTTAATTCGTGTTGATCAGCGTCTGACTGGCACATCATATCTAAACATCGTTGCGGACCAAGTGCATCCTGTCATGTGGATGGTTTATTCCAATGGCGATGGCTACTTTCAACAAGATAATGCGTCCTGCCATAGTGCTCGTATTGTACAGGATTGGTTTCAGGAACATACCGGTGAGTTTACTTTGCTTAGGTGGCCCCCACAATCTCCAGATCTCAACCCCATTGATAATTTGTGGGATGAAGCTAGTTGGACGAGCCATCAGACAGCTGGATCCACAACCCTGCAATCTCACACTCTTGGAAACTGCTATTCATCTAGCATGGTCTCAGATTCCACAAACCACTTATCAATATCTCGTGGAGTCCATGCCACGAAAAATCGACGCAGTATTAAAGGCAAAAGGTGGCCCAACGAAGTACTGAGGGGTGGTCATAATAAAGTGGCCACTCAGTGTATAATCGCAATTATGTTATTTACACGTACATTAATATATGTAAAATTTTTAAATAGAGTCTGAAAATTTTCTTATGCTCGTACATCGCAAATACAAATTCCAAGTAATCTACACATATAACTGATTAAAAATGTTATACCTTTGCTTTAATTCAGTAATGCACCATGTGGCGGTGTACAATATTGAAGATGTTAGTAAGGTAACTCTGTGCCGGAGGAACCCCCTCCCCTTCCTAAAACATTAGGAGTGGTAAAAATGTCCTTTCCTTACTACAAGCCTGTTTCTGATTATTGAGGAATCATTACAATGTTACCTGAAAATGTATGGTGACATTCCCCTGCCGTTTGGTTTCAGTCCCTTTAGATTATTTAGATTAGCACATAATAGCAGAAAAAACAACAGCGGAGGTACTAACGTCACGTTAGCTACGCTGAAGCTTAACCGTATACATGGAAAGTCGGCATCCAGAAGATTGAAATAAAGCTGAATTAATATACAATATAATATAATACATCTCATATTTGATTCCAAAATATGATGATGTATTGCAGTGCAAACATCTCTACTCTGTGGAATTAGGTTTTTATTGCGGAAGTAGTCCCAGTTTGTCAGTGCTTGAAAAATTGCCCCTTCAGCGAGGACTGTTTAATGTTTTATAGAAAGACAGTAGAAATTTCAGATTGAAATCCATGTGGGTGTTTTTATTATTATTATTATATTTTCCCTCATTAAGTTTTTTTTTAATTCATTTCTCCAAATATTCAGGCACAAACGAAAATAATTAGACTTCATATAAGCGGAGATCACCCAAATACCGACGGGGGGGGGGGCGTTCATCGCTTTTCAGGGAAGGCTAATCACTCCCGAGAAGATGCCTGAATACATCACTGTTTTCTTGTGTCTGGCGCTCTTTGGCCAAACATGGCCCTTGAGCCAGAAAAATCAACTAACCTACCAAATTCACGTGAAACAGAAGGAAGGATTCTTTATTACGAAAACAAAAGAAATCCAGTTTAAAAGCATTGGTAGAATTTTCCCAAACCGCTGAACAGTAATAAAGCCAAATAATTGAATAGAAAAGTAACAAGCTAACAATACAAAACATGCGAAGTTCTGAAGGGCGTCACTGCCGGAAACTGAAAAAAATAACACCATTAAAAATTGCAGCTGCATCTATGAGATTTATGTCGTAGCAACAACTTGTTAAGAAAGGAAAGTGATCACATGTGTGAAGTGATTTAATGTTTATTTTACCTTTTAATACGTATTACAGTGTACAAAAGGCACATTTTAATAAGGTGTTGCACCTCCTCCAGCAGCAATACAAGCTTCCAATCTGGCATGCAATCGGTCGTACACATAGGCACCAACTTCGTGGGTTCGAGACACTTTTTGAACCCCTGATATTTTTGCGCGTATTTCGTGGGGAAAATACACGAATGCATAATGCATAAATTTTGTTTTTCGTTATCAGTTCTTCAAGTTTTTTATTATTCATTTCCCGTTTACTACGTATATATATATATATATATGCACTGCTGGCCACCCAAAATGCAACACCAAGAAGGAAGCATCCGATTGGCCTGAAATTCGCGGCATGCGTCGCCCGCGAGAGGACATGCAAACGATTAGCATTGCAGGGCATATGCAAATCATGTGCGCCCGGCACGCCACCCAGAAGCACTATAAGAAGGGTGCACAGAAGTAGTGGAAGTGTGTTGTGCTGCCGGACCTGTGCGTGGGAAGCTTCCTGATGCCTCGTCACAGAATACGGCAGTCATTCCAGCACGTTTAAGAGTTCGACAGAGGACGAATAGTGGCTTATCGCGACAGCGGTTTATCGTACCGAAACATCGGCGCTCGTGTGGGACGACAACCAGCCACAGTGAGGCGAGTATGGATTCGGTGGGTGCAGGAGGGACGGACGGACCGACGTGAGCGATTGCCGCAGCCGCGGCACACCACCGAACGAGAGGACCGGCATGTTGTGCGGCGGGCATTGATGGCTTGCACCGCCACATCACGAACGTTAGCACAGGAATTAGGGTGTGTTGCGCAACAACCTGTGTCAGCACGTACCGTTCGACGTCGTCTGCAGGAGCGGGGACTTGTCGCACGGCGCCCATTGCTCCCATTACCATTGACGTTACACCACCGGCGAGTGCGGCGGCAGTGGGCCGTTGAACGCCGCACCTGGACTACGGAATGGCGTGACATTGTCTTCTCCGACGAATCCTGCTTCTGCCTGCAACACCACGATGGTCGGATCCGCATGTGGCGGCACCGCGGCGAGAGACTGTATGACACCTGCATTATGCATCTTCATACCGGTCCGTCGCTTGGCGTTATGGTTTGGGGCGCAATTGGATATGACACCCGCACCCCTCTGGTACGCATCGCCGGTACACTCAACAGCCACCGCTACATCTCCGACGATTTGGAGCCTGTAGTCCTCCGTTACCTGCAGGACCTGCCAGCGGCCACGTTTCAACAGGACAAAACGCGGCCGCACGTGAGGCACGCATCGTGCAACAATTTTTCACGGCCCACCAGGTGTCACTGCTGCCGTGGCCCGCCTGTGCTCCCTATATGTCGCCCATCGAACACGTCTGGTCGCTGATCGGCAACCGAGGGGTCCGGCAAGCACCACCCGCGGCTACGCCTGATGAACTGTGGCAACGTGTGGAAGCAGCCTGGACCGAAATACCCCAAGCCCACATCCAAAGCCTCTTTTGTTCGATTCCGCGGCGTGTAGCGGCCATTATTGCCAGCCATGGGGGCCACATGAACTATTGATGTCTGCGTGTTTCGCAAGTCGCACGGGCCTGTAAGCCCAATCGTTTCATCTTTGTATCTGTTGTTATGTGTCCAGTAAATCTGGCTTTGCTATCTCGTGTCCTTCTTGGTGTTGCATTTTGGGTGGCCAGCAGTGTATATAGAAAGTGTGTATGGAAATTCACCCCTCAAACTGTTCATTGTGCTTCAAAAAAGAATGTGTTTATTCGCGCTCATCAAATTTGACGCGATAGACAATACCTTAAGTGCTGTTGTTTAAGAGCATTTAAAACTGCCTCCTTTATAAAAGAAAATTCTTTGGTTTGTCTGTGGGTTCCCGCAAAATACAAAAGTCTAGCTATACGTACGGAGACGAGAACCTATTCGAGGTCATAGTGATAAAGGCGGAAATATGTTGTACAGTCAGTTGACCCACCCTATCGTCGGACAGTTGGGAACCAAGGAGGTTAGAAGAAGGAGGGGCATCAGCCGCCGATAGTGAAGCCAAATCTGTTCATCTGGTTTCTTGCGCCCTCCGGGTGGGGAGGGTTCAGTGACGTGACGTCACTTCCTGAAGACCTGTGCTGGAGCACAGGTTGATAGCGGCCGTCTCTTACTCTCAGCAGCACTCCCTAAAGGTCAACGAGGCTCCACAGCTTTAGCAAGGCCGTAATTAGCTAATGCGCAATATGCACTTACGAAGCATAATTTTGTTTGATTTTTTTTTAGGAAATACTAAATAGTATTTCTGTAATTTTTTCTGCAAATTTTTACTTGTGCGCATGTATATTACAGTCTCATTTTTCCTGACTATACATGCTGCACAAGTACCTGTAAAACCTCTTCAAAGTCGACGATTTCCCCATAGAGAAGTACAGAAGTGACTGTACTTCTCTATGGGGAAATATACCTGAGGTGACTGCGAACAATCCGCAACCGTCTACTGGATGCAGGACTACGTGCACGTGTGCCTCTGGCATGTGTACCTCTGACTCCAGCTCACCGTCAGGAATGTCTGCAGTGGTGTCGCCAACGTCTGCACTGGAGAACGCAATGGCGATCTGTCGTGTTCAGGGATGGAAGCAGATTCTGCTTGGGAGCCTCCGATGGCCGTATGCGTGTTCGCAGACGCACAGGGGAGCGTCTCCACCCTTCTTGCATCCGCCAGCGACACACAGGGCCTACAACTGGTCTCCTGGTGTGGGGAGCGATCAGCTATCACTCCCGTACACAACTAGTGTTTGTACCGGGTACGTTAAACAGCACCTCCTACATCAACAACATCATTCAGCCCGTTGTTGTGCCATTTGTAAGGTCGGTCCATCGTGGTGTTTTCCAGCAAGATAACGCACGCCCACACACGACACGTGCAACGCAACATGCACTTCAGGGTGTGAGACAACTTCCATGGCCTGCACGTTCACCGGATTTGTCCCCCATTGAGCATGTGTGGGATTTTATGGGACAACGACTTATCCGGTCTCCACGGCCTGCCACGACCATCCCTGATTCACGCGTCCAGGTTGAGGATGCTTGGAACTCAATACCCCAAACTTACATCCATTATCTGTACGACAGACTCCATGCCAAAATTGCACAGTGTGACGCAGTTCATGGCGGTTCAACCTCGTACTAACCATGTTATGTTATTTTTCAGTTTACCAGCAAATACAGCTGTATTTTGCCATAATGTTTTGATCACGTTATCCTCTGTATTCCGTTATTATGCTGTATAAATTTCGTTGGTATCAGACGTCTCCGTCTTGGTGCTCTTTTTCACTTTCCGCCAGTGTATATCATCATCATCATTGTCAACCATTATCAATCCACTGCTGGACGAAGGTCTCCCCAAGTTTCCTCCACAACGGTCTGTCTTGTGCCAGTCTCCTCCATGTCACCCCTGCATACTTTCGAATTTCATCCACCCATCTCCCATGTGGTCTTCTTCTGGGTCTTTTCCTGTCCCTTGGAATCCAATCTAAAATTTCGGCTGTCCATCGATGATCTGTCCTTCTGGCAGTATGTCCAGCCCATTGCCATTTCAGGGATTTAACTCTGATCATGATGTCTTCCACTCTTGTCATTTTTCGGATCCACGAGTTCCTCTTCTTATCTCTCCTGGTTACACCAAGTATGCACCTCTCCATGCTTCTTTGAGTTGTCTGCAGCCTTTGTATGTCTCTTTTAGTTAAGGTCCACGTCTCTGCACCATACGTAAGCACTGGAAGGATGCATTGATCAAACACTTTTCTTTTAAGACATAATGGCATATTGCTCTTGAAAATTATGCTGTTTCTTCCAAAAGCTCTCCAGGCAAGTTTTGTACGCCGATTAATTTCTTCATCAATGTGACCCTCACTTGATATCTGCTGTCCAAGATAAACGTACGTGTCTGTTATCTCCAGCTTTTCTCCATCAATCGATAAATCTTCATTTCTTGTAAAAGCATTGAACATCACTTTTGTCTTCTGAAAGTTCATTTTTAATCCCACTTCTTTACTCTTGTCAGCAAGTTCCTGGATCATACTCTGCAGCTCTGATGGGCTAGTTGCAAAAATGACTACGTCATCAGCAAAACGAAGGTGGGTTAGATAATCTCCATTAATCTTTATCCCCTTGTTTTCCCAGCTCAGCGACTGAAAAACACCCTCCAATGTGGCATTAAAGAGCTTCGGAGATATGGTGTCACCTTGTCTCACTCCCTTTCCAATTTTTATGTGTGTTGTATTTTCAAACAGCCTAATCTTTGCACTTGCATTTTCATAGATGTTATTAATAATATTAATGTACGCATCTTCAATACCGCAGGTTTTCAGAGCCATTGTAACTGCTGATGGTTTCACCGAATCAAAGGCTTTTTCATAATCTATAAAAGCCATGCACAATGGAAGTTCATATTCTTTTGCTCTTTCAATTAGTTCTCTCAGCACATGGATATGATCTATTGTGCTGTAGCCACTCCTGAATCCAGCTTGTTCTCTCGGTTGAGCCATGTCCAGTGCTACCTTCAAGCGGTGTGAAAGAACTTTAGTGAAGATTTTATAAACTACTGATAGGAGGCTGATAGGTCTGTAGTTTCCGAGATCCTCAATGTCACCTTTCTTATGTAGCAGGATCATTGTAGCGGTGTTCCAATCTTCAGGAATCTTTCCTTCATTAAGGCATCGAGTGAAAATTTGGGCGAGTACTGTTTCGATTTCTCCACTTGCTTCTTGTATGATGTCTACAGTAATTCCATCTTCTCCTGGAGCTTTTCCCCGCTTCATGTTCTTGATTGCATGTGCAACTTCTGCTGGAAGGATTGGAGGAACTCTGGTACTGGTATCTTTCATGATGTCTGGAGTGCATGTATCATCCCTTTCATATAATTTGGAGTAGAAATCTTTCACTCTTGTCAAAATTTCGCCTCTATTTCTTGTTACAGAACCATCTTCTTTTCTCAGTGCCATAATCTGTTTTCTTCCCTTACTGAGATATCCCTTTGCTATCTTTAGGCTTTGGTTGTTTTCAATTGCTTTCCTCACTAGTTCACAGTTGAATTTTCTTACGTCTTCAGTGATACTTTTTCGTACTGTCTTGCATAGCTCTACATATTCCACTTTGGAAGTCACATCTTCTTTAGTTGTCCTCATCTCTCTTCTTTTTTGCATCAACATTTTCGTTTTTCCTGATAATTTATTTACATGCAACTTGTTCTTAGACCCAGCTAATTTTGTTGCTGTTTCCATAAGAGCTTTGGTTACTTTTCTGTTAATTTCAGAGATTTTTTTTTTTTTTTGATTGGAGGTTTAACGACCACCGTGAGCAACTCAATGGGCTATAAGCAGTCGCCCGTCCCTAATTTAGGGTCACTGGTTCCAGGGAAGGGAGAGAGCCAGTGCCGTAAGACAAACACAACATCCATGCCTCACCGGGATTCGAACCCGGACCTCTTACGGACGAATGATCAGAGGCCAGCGCCTTAGACCACTGCGCCACCGGGGCGGCACTTCAGAGATGTCCACTTCTTCCGATGTTAGGCCTTCTAAAGCAGAGAACCTGTTCTTCAGTTCCAACTTGAAGGTATTATGGTGTTTTTTAAGGTTGGTTATGTCAATAGATTTTGTTTGTCTTATGAGCTTGCCACGTTCAAGTTTAGTGTTGAGGTGCATCTTACATCTCACCAATCTATGGTCACTACCTGTGTTGAACTTGTTTAGCACACTGCAGTCTTCTATGACGAATTTTTGTTACACATAATAAAATCAATTTCACTTGTCATCCCATTTGGATGTCTCCATGTCCATTTCCTGTGTGGCTTTTTCTTGAAGAAGGAGTTCAAGATGAAAAACCCTTCTGCCTCTGCAAACTCAACGAGAGTATTTCCACGCTGGTTTCTGTTGCCGTGACCGAATTTACCTACTGAAGTTTCATTCTGTTGCCGTTGCCCTATTTTTGCACTGAAATCTCCCATAATTATTTTCAAGAGCTGCTTACCTTTATTATTTAGATGACAAATTTCCTCATAAAATTCTTCAATTTCTTCTTCAGGATGACTTGTGGTGGGTGCATAAGTTTGAATAATCTGAGCCTGGTATCTTCTCGATAGTTGGATAACGAGTCGTGCAGCTCTGTCAGAGGAACTTTCAACTTCTACCACTTTATCCTTCAGTTTCTTGTTTATTATAAATCCAACACCACTAGTTCTGCCAGTATCTGTCCCACGATAGTAGAAGAGATGTCCACTTTTCAGTTCGATGAGATCTTCTCCTTTTCTCCTTACCTCACTTAGCCCCACAATGTCCCACTTGATCCTTTGTAGTTCCTCTTCCAATTCAAGAAGCCTTGAATCAGAAGATAGGGAGCGTCCATTGTACGTTGCCAAGGTCAGCATCAGATGGCAGCCTAGTCCGGTCCTCCGGGGATTCTTAGCACCCTCTGCCTTCATGTCGCACTGGCCGCTGCCTTGGCCAGGTACATTCCAGCTGCCGGAGACTGAGGGCCAAGATTTAAGTTGTGGAGTCATTTTGGAGGGGTTTGGCCATAACTCACCACGCTGGCCAAGCGGGTTGGTGAGTGTGGGATAGCATTTCCTCTGATCCCGATAGTATAGTTATACCGCTATTGGCGGTCGCCAGTGTATATATATATATATATATATATATATATAAGAAGAGGAACTCATGGATCCGAAAAATGACAAGAGTGGAAAATATCATGATCAGAGTTAAATCCCTGAAATGGCAATGGGCTGGACATACTGCCAGAAGGACAGACCATCGGTGGACAGCTGAAATTTTAAATTGGATTCCAAGGGACAGGAAAAGACCTAGAAGAAGACCACATGGGAGATTGGTGGATGAAATTCGAAAGTATGCGGGAGTAACATAGAGGAGACTGGCACAAGACAGACGGTTGTGGAAGAAACTTGGGGAGACCTTCTATATATATATATATCATCATCATCATCATTGTCAACCATTATCAATCCACTGCTGGACGAAGGTCTCCCCAAGTTTCCTCCACAACGGTCTGTCTTGTGCCAGTCTCCTCCATGTCACTCCTGCATATTTACGAATTTCATCCACCCATCTCCCATGTGGTCTTTTTCTGGGTCTTTTCCTGTCCCTTGGAATCCAATCTAAAATTTCGGCTGTCCATCTATGGTCTGTCCTTCTGGCAGTATGTCCAGCCCATTGCCATTTCAGGGATTTAACTCTGATCATGATGTCTTCCACTCTCGTCATTTTTCGGATCCACGAGTTCCTCTTCTTATCTCTCCTGGTTATACCAAGCATGCACCTCTCCATGCTTCTTTGAGTTGTCTGCAGCCTTTGTATGTCTCTTTTAGTTAAGGTCCACGTCTCTGCACCATACGTAAGCACTGGAAGGATGCATTGATCAAACACTTTTCTTTTAAGACATAATGGCATATTGCTCTTGAAAATTATGCTGTTTCTTCCAAAAGCTCTCCAGGCAAGTTTTGTACGCCGATTAATTTCTTCATCAATGTGACCCTCACTTGATATCTGCTGTCCAAGATAAACATACGTGTCTGTTATCTCCAGTTTTTCTCCATCAATCGATAAATCTTCATTTCTTGTAAAAGCATTGAACATCACTTTTGTCTTCTGAAAGTTCATTTTTAATCCCACTTCTTTACTCTTGTCAGCAAGTTCCTGGATCATACTCTGCAGCTCTGATGAGGTAGTTGCAAAAATGACTACGTCATCAGCAAAACGAAGGTGGGTTAGATAATCTCCATTAATCTTTATCCCTTTGTTTTCCCAGTTCAGTGATTGAAAGACATTTTCCAATGTGGCATTAAAGAGCTTCGGAGATATGGTGTCACCTTGTCTCACTCCCTTTCCAATTTTTATGTGTGTTGTATTTTCAAACAGCCGAATCTTTGCACTTGCATTTTCATAGATGTTATTAATAATATTAATGTATGCATCTTCAATACCGCAGGATTTCAGAGCCGTGGTAACTGCTGATGGTTTCACCGAATCAAAGGCTTTTTCATAATCGATAAAAGCCATGCACAATGGAAGTTCATATTCCCTCGCTCTTTCAATTAGTTCTCTCAGTACGTGGATATGATCTATTGTGCTGTAGCCACTCCTGAATCCAGCTTGTTCTCTCGGTTGAGCCATGTCCAGTGTTACCTTCAAGCGGTGTGAAAGAACTTTAGTGAAGATTTTATAAACCACTGATAGGAGGCTGATAGGTCTGTAGTTCCTGAGATCCTCAATGTCACCTTTTTTATGTAGCAGGATCATTGTAGCATTGTTCCAATCCTCAGGAATCTTCCCTTCATTAAGGCATCGAGTGAAAATTTGGGCGAGTACTGTTTCAATTTCTCCACTTGCTTCTTGTATGATGTCTATAGTAATTCCATCTTCTCCTGGAGCTTTCCCCCGCTTCATGTTCTTGATTGCATGAGCAACTTCTGCTGGGAGGACTGGAAGAACTCTGGTACCTTTCATGATGTCTGGAGTACATGTATCATCCCTTTCATATAGTTTGGAGTAGAAATCTTTCACTCTTGTCAAAATTTCGCCTCTATTTCTTGTTATAGAACCATCTTCTTTCTCAGAGCCATAATCTGTTTTCTTCCCTTACTGAGATGTCCCTTTGCTATCTTTAGGCTTTGGTTGTTTTCAATTGCTTTCCTCACTAGCTCACAGTTGAATTTCCTTACGTCTTCAGTGATACTTTTTCGTGCTGTCTTGCATAGCTCTATATATTCCACTTTGGAAGTCACATCTTCTTTAGTTGTCCTCATCTCTTCTTTTTTGCATCAACATTTTGGTTTTTCCTGATAATTTGTTTACATGCAACTTGTTCTTAGACCCAGCTAATTTTGTTGCTGTTTCCATAAGAGCTTTGGTTACTTTTTCTGTTAACTTCAGAAATATCCACTTCTTCCGATGTTAGGCCTTCTAAAGCAGAGAACCTGTTCTTCAGTTCCAACTTGAAAGTATTATGGTGTTTTTTAAGGTTGGTTATGTCAATACATTTTGTTTGTCTTATGAGCTTGCCACGTTCCAGTTTAGTGTTGAGGTGCATCTTACATCTCACCAATCTATGGTCACTACCTGTGTTGAACTTGTTTAGCACACTGCAGTCTTCGATGACGAATTTTTTGTTACACATAATAAAATCAATTTCACTTGTCGTCCCAATTGGATGTCTCCATGTCCATTTCCTGTGTGGCTTTTTCTTGAAAAAGGAATTCAAGATGAAAAATCCTTCTGCCTCTGCAAATTCAACGAGAGTATTTCCACGCTGGTTTCTGTTGCCGTGACCGAATTTACCTACTGAAGTTTCATTCTGTTGCCGGTGCCCTATTTTTGCATTGAAATCTCCCATAATTATCTTCAAGTGCTGCTTACCTTTATTATTTAGATGACGAATTTCCTCATAAAATTCTTCAATTTCTTCTTCAGGATGACTTGTGGTGGGTGCATAAGTTTGAATAATCTGAGCCTGGTATCTTCTCGATAGTTGGATAACGAGTCGTGCAGCTCTGTCAGAGGAACTTTCAACTTCTACCACTTTATCCTTCAGTTTCTTGTTTATTATAAATCCAACACCACTAGTTCTGCCAGTATCTGTCCCACGATAATAGAAGAGATGTCCACTTTTCAGTTCAATGAGATCTTCTCCTTTTCTCCTTACCTCACTCAGCCCGACGATGTCCCACTTGATCCTTTGTAGTTCCTCTTCCAATTCAAGAAGCCTTGAATCAGAAGATAGGGAGCGTCCGTTGTAGGTAGCCAAGGTCAGCATCAAATGGCAGCCTAGTCCGGTCCTCCGGGGATTCTTAGCACCCTCTGCCTTCATGTCGCACTGGCCGCTGCCTTGGCCAGGTACATTCCAGCTGCCGGAGACTGAGGGCCAAGATTTAAGTTGTAGAGTCATTTTGGAGGTGTTTGGCCATAACTCACCACGCTGGCCAAGCGGGTTGGTGAGTGTGGGATAGCATTTCCTCTGATCCCGATGGTATAGTTATACCGCTATTTGCGGTCGTCAGAGCCCCTTTAGTGGGAACAGGATGCACCACGAGAAGGCGGGGTTGACATTTGTCAAGGAGAGGCTGTGATGTTACGCATCACCTGACCTTACATCCCTATATATATATATATATATATATATAGGATGTAATATATATATATATATATATATATATATACTTAAGAGCAAAACTGAAGACAAAGGAAAAAATTTTAGAATTTAAAACGAAGGGTGCAAAATAACCTGAAAATCAAAACGCGCAACGCAGCAGTTTTGAAAATTAAGAATTCACATTCTATAAAGAAGATACCTAAGCAAAAAAATACATATATAATTTTGACTCACACCTAGTACAACATAGAAAAGGTTATGTATCTACCTGTGTGAGTAAAAGGAGAAAAGATAAAAAAATAAAATAAAACAACTGAATGTAGAAGGTGTCGAGAATACTGAGCCTTGGCTTTATCAAGGACCAGCAAAAACTCTGCATTTTCTCACTTCCACAAAGACCTAGTTGGAAATGGGTTTCTGCAAGGCCATAGATGCAAGTAACATTCCCACCTAAAATAGTTTAAAAAATATATATATAAGTCATGTCCTCCGTAGAGTAGCATGACCTAGCACTAGTTAACAATTTCGCTTGCATCCATTAACCTTCCTGGCCCGACCCATGCTCTTCATCTGTTACTATTAAACAGAGAGAAGAAGATTAAAGAGAACTCAAGCTGTGAGAGTGACATAATAATTAGAAATGATTTTCAGCTATAACGAAATTCCAAGTTCGTTTGAGAGAGAATTTAAACCTGAAAAACAATGCAAAAGAAATCCAAATTTTACATTGCAATTAAAAAAGGAAATGTTAATTTATAACGAACAGATTTTTGAAAGAAAACTTGAGTCTAAAACCCCCTACTCTACAACTTATGACAGCACGAAAACGAGAATAAGTTAAAGATAATAATTAACTAAAGAAAACTTTGTGAAAGTTATATACCTTAAACAGTTAGTTGCAATATGTACAAAGTATTTCAGCAGTGCTTTAAGTGCATAATTAATTAGTTATTAAGAACTTAACTACTTTGAAAAAACAGCGCATAGACAGCGCATAGAAAAGGAACAAGCTTAGCCATCTTCTGTTCCTAGGTACCCCAAAAGACGCTCAAAGTTACAAAGAAAAGTAAGAGTTAAAACCCGCAAAAATGTTAACAGACAAACCAATGCTTAAAAGCTGAAAAGCTAAAAAACGACAGAGAAAAGGTACATGAAGTACAAACATTGAACTTATAAAACCTAGAACCCAAAAACAAGGAAGAGAGCTTACCTCTTGTGTGACAAAAACTTTTCTCCTCACAAGAGAAGAACATGGCTGACCTCTTCCGCCACTCCCTAGACGCTGGGGGGCAGTGAGGGTGGGGCTGATGGCCTCTTCATACAGCAAGAAACCAACGCGCGGAGATTTTAACCAGAGAAAAAAATATATAAACTTAAGACTGTGGATCTGTATGATCAGAAAGAGCAGAATTAACTCTCCAGAATACATGAGAAATATTATAAAATACACGAGCAGTTTATTTAATAATCTTTGCATGTATTAAATCACCTTAGTGAGCTTCTATAGATTAATCAGAATCTTATTAATTTTAATGTTGGTTTTACTATTTTTAGTATAGCTATCCTAGTGATATATTATTAACTGTGTAGAAAATTAAAGCAGATCTGCCAACCTTACTCTATTATTCAGAAAAGTTAATAATATGATACTGACCAATCAAAGCCGTAAGGAAGTTGGCTAGAGGATGCCTATTAACTACCTAAAGGAACCTTAGTGCTATGGATATGACGGTCCTATTAAAACAAAAATTAAATAATATAAACAAAATCACAAAAAAAGCTTAAAAATCTGTTTATAAAAGAAAATAAAAACAAATAAAAAAGAAAACTAGTTATTCATCACTAGGATAGCTATACTAAAAATAGTAAAACCAACATTAAAATTAATAAGATTCTGATTAATCTATAGAAGCTCACTAAGGTGATTTAATACATGCAAAGATTATTAAATAAACTGCTCGTGTATTTTATAATATTTCTCATGTATTCTGGAGAGTTAATTCTGCTCTTTCTGATCATACAGATCCACAGTCTTAAGTTTATATATTTTTTTCTCTGGTTAAAATCTCCGCGCGTTGGTTTCTTGCTGTATGAGGAGGCCATCAGCCCCACCCTCACTGCCCCCCAGCGTCTAGGAGTGGCGGAAGAGGTCAGCCATGTTCTTCTCTTGTGAGGAGAAAAGTTTTTGTCACACAAGAGGTAAGCTCTCTTCCTTGTTTTTGGGTTCTAGGTTTTATAAGTTCAATGTTTGTACTTCATGTACCTTTTCTCTGTCGTTTTTTAGCTTTTCAGCTTTTAAGCATTGGTTTGTCTGTTAACATTTTTGCGGGTTTTAACTCTTACTTTTCTTTGTAACTTTGAGCGTCTTTTGGGGTACCTAGGAACAGAAGATGGCTAAGCTTGTTCCTTTTCTATGCGCTGTCTATGCGCTGTTTTTTCAAAGTAGTTAAGTTCTTAATAACTAATTAATTATGCACTTAAAGCACTGCTGAAATAAGTTGTAGAGTAGGGGGTTTTAGACTCAAG
Organism: Macrothele yani; assembly: GCA_039090855.1. Lineage (NCBI taxonomy): Eukaryota > Metazoa > Arthropoda > Arachnida > Araneae > Macrothelidae > Macrothele > Macrothele yani. The sequence goes on along the minus strand of CM077016.1, from coordinate 44,525,315 downwards.
TTTTCTTTCAAAAATCTGTTCGTTATAAATTAACATTTCCTTTTTTAATTGCAATGTAAAATTTGGATTTCTTTTGCATTGTTTTTCAGGTTTAAATTCTCTCTCAAACGAACTTGGAATTTCGTTATAGCTGAAAATCATTTCTAATTATTATGTCACTCTCACAGCTTGAGTTCTCTTTAATCTTCTTCTCTCTGTTTAATAATAACAGATGAAGAGCATGGGTCGGGCCAGGAAGGTTAATGGATGCAAGCGAAATTGTTAACTAGTGCTAGGTCATGCTACTCTACGGAGGACATGACTTATATATATATATTTTAAACTATTTTAGGTGGGAATGTTACTTGCATCTATGGCCTTGCAGAAACCCATTTCCAACTAGGTCTTTGTGGAAGTGAGAAAATGCAGAGTTTTTGCTGGTCCTTGATAAAGCCAAGGCTCAGTATTCTCGACACCTTCTACATTCAGTTGTTTTATTTTATTTTTTTATCTTTTCTCCTTTTACTCACACAGGTAGATACATAACCTTTTCTATGTTGTACTAGGTGTGAGTCAAAATTATATATGTATTTTTTTGCTTAGGTATCTTCTTTATAGAATATATATATATATATACACGGCCGGACAATTGCTAAGGACGGATGACAATAGCAACGATAGCAACCATAAAATGGAAGGCAGGAAAATGTGGAAATTAGCATAAGTGCGGGATACAGTAAGACGTGTTGTGCGTATGCAAATTTTGGATTGCCGAACTTGTTCGTGACGTCATAGCGCTGATAAGAGATATAAAGGATTTGACGCGTATTGAGCGTTGTTGTTCAAACGCAAAGTTGAAAGGGAAAGAATAAATTGACGAACTTGCAATTTTCAGTATGTTTTCCCGACATCACCTAGATGATTTTACGCGTGGCCGTATTATTGGCACGATTGAAGAAGGGCGAAAAATAACAGATGTTGCCAGGGAGTTCGACGTCAACCACAGTGTTGTTTCAAGGCTTTGGAAATCATTTCAAACAAATGGAGAGTGTAGCAAACGTCACGGGGGAGGTCGTGTTCGCAGTACGACACCTGCAGAAGATCGGTACATAGTGCTATCAACAAAAAGATACCGGCGCAGCACAGCTAGGTAGGTAGCAAATCAGTTTATGGCTGCTACTGGCAAGCGGATCTTCCAAAAACTGTCGCCAGACGTTTGCATGAAGGAGGACTATACGCCCGCCGTCCTGTTGTGTGCATCCCATTGTCCAGACGTACCCGTACCGCCCGTTTGCAATGGTGCCATCAACATCGCAATTGGACTGATAACGACTAGTCTGTTGTCCTCTTCTCAGATGAGAGTAGATACAGTCTATCGTCTGATTGTCGACGGCAACTGATCTGGCGTGACAGTGGTACTGCATATTGTCCAGCCAACATACAGGAAAGGGACCGATATCCGACATGTAGTGTCATGGTATGGGCTGGCATCATGATCAATGGCAGTACGTCCCTCTATGTGCTTCCAACTGGGACTATGACTGGTCAACAATACATTAATGATGTTCTGCTACTTCATGTTCGCATGTTCCGTGGTGCTGTCGGTGATAGATTCATTTTCATGGACGACAACGCAACATGTCATCGAACAGTCGCTGTCCAGGAGTGTCTTGAGAGCGAGGATATTCAACGCCTCGTATGGCCAGCACGTTCTCCAGATCTGAATCCCTTTGAAAATGTGTGGGATGCTTTGGGGAGGAGTCTTGCTGGTCGCCAATGCCTTCCAATAAACAAGGACACCCTCATCCGTGCACTGACAGAGGAATGGGATAAATTACTCCAACAGCTGCTTGATAATGTTGTGCAAAGCATGACACGGCGTGTGGAATCTTGCATCGCCCTCCATGGTGGCCACATCGCGTATTGACATCTTACGCCGGAACGCCTGCGGACGGTAATTGCATTTTTTTCACGTTTACGTATTCTGCACAAAATGGCCTGTTTGTCCCTTGAACACGTTCCAAAGTCTTCTGGATTTCAGAGCACAATAAATTGTCTTTCTTGTAATGTCCTGGCATTCTGACATTATTTTATTTCACTTGGCATCCAACCACACTTACTTTTTTATGCGCTATATAGCCGTTTATGATCCGTCCTTAGCAATTGTCCAGCAGTGTATATATACAGTATATACACATAAAATCCCGAGAGTCCTTGAAACATTTTGAATAGTGCTTAAAAAGTCTTTAAAAAGTGCTACATTTTAATTCTTAAAAATGAGTATGAACCCTGTTTAACTGAAAATGGTTATTAGATTGAAGTGGTATGAAGGTTGTAGCTCTTTCAGGAGGAAGGAAAATTAAATTGTGCTGTAGTGTTCTTTTAATTAGATTCCTGATTATAATTATTCTTAGTTCATTTTTGAATGCTAAAAATCAGTGAGTAAATAATTTTACTCACAAAGCTCATTCCAAATAGTCTGTTGTTGCTGTAAATTTTTGGTTCTCTCTCGTATGAAAAGTAGGAAACGCAAATCCTGTTCCAAGTTTTACATTGTTTTTCATGTGCTTCATCTTAAATACAGAAGTACATACTCTTATTAAGAATGTACCGGAATGAACCCATTACTTCTGCTTTCCTAAGAAGATCAAAAGAATATTCAAATCAAACAGATTATAAATTTGGAATTTGTTAGTAACACTTTTACTGGTCATCCATGTAACACCTCTCAGAAAACATGAAAATTTCATTGCCCTGGAGCGGGAACCAAACCTGCATCTCCTGATTTCCATTCAAGCATGCTAATCGTTGCACTTAATATTATATGAAGAATATTTCTTCCTTCATTAAGAAGATCAAGTCTGACCTGATAACCAGCTTAAACTTGTTCTCTTCTGAAGAAGACAAAGGTAAACTAGAATATCATCATTTTAACACAAATTTCACATTGGGATTGATTATTCCATAACAATACTTGGTTCGGATATCATTATGGCAGCTTGCAAAATAATGTGTTATTTTTATTGCATAATATGGGCATATGCCAACTGTGTTTCATTTTTTTGCTTGTATTTTCAGTGGTTAAATATATTAAGTGATGGCTTTTCCTTTCAAAAGCCATCACTTAATTGAAATTGTAGTAGCCTTAACTGAACATATCCAAAATGGTGTAATAATTCCAACAGTGATGATCAACTAAAGATACAACATTTAATAATGACATTTCCTTCTAAAATTGCTGGTGTTCTGTATATTTGGCACTTTACAAATGTTGAATACACCAAATCTTTATTAAAGACGAAATGAAAAACAAGAAAAATATTGGAGCACCTTACAAGGTATGATGGCATATCCCTGAATATAAATTGTTGCAGTAGAAATCATCAGAATAAAATAAAAGAAATAAAATGGAGTAAAAATTTATGGCATCAGTTTAAGGTATGACATTACATGAGAAATCTGATTTATAATTAGGAAGAGTGCTACTGAGACTCCATCCAAAGAAAATTAGATTTGTGTAATTTATTAATAACTGTTGCACATTTCTGCTTTAACTCACAAATTTAATATGATTTGTTCTTTAAAGAATTTACAAAAACTTCAGCAATGTAAAAAAAAATGGTAATATTCCAATGTTCTTACTTGATGTAATACACTGAATTTCTAATGAAGAAGTCTTGCCACACCTACTTTTGACGATGATTTTTAGTACTAATTTGATAAAAGAGGTAAACTAAGTCCTTTTTTCTAAACGTAAACTTCACTTGTTTTAGTAACAAAAATACTTTTTAAGACTTACAGATTTATATGGAATATTTTATAGAAAGTGTCATACTTAACTAAATGCTTGCAAAACTTCATTTTAGTTATCACAATAGCTTTCCCTGATTGATGATGGTAAAATGCTATATTTCTTTTCAGAAAATTTAAGCTTTCTATGATCAGTCTCAGTGATAATGCAATATGTATTATTTCTTTGTAGCCAAATAGATGGCATAGCCCCAACATTTGCCAAAAAGCCATCGATTCGTCAAGAAGATGATGGCCGTCGCTTACTGTTTGAATGCCGAATCTTAGCGGATCCTAAGCCTACTGTACAGTGGTTCCATGATAATAACCCTGTTACAGCCAATGTGCGGTACAAGGTAAGAAATTTATCTGAATTTTCCCTATCATCTGCTTCAAAAAGAGTGCCTAAAGTGGAAAGATGATGTAAAATTCAGTGTAGGTTTGTTTTTTTGTCTCAGTTGTATCCACTTGCTACTCTTTTTCATATCAATACTTTATTTAGAATACGTAGGAATGCATTTTTAAAATACTGTCACTTATATTAAATTTTAAAATCAAAGGTGGAAAGAAGCTTACTAAAAGGCGCTATTCTTTCACATAAGAAAGGCTTCTATGAAAAGAACTTCAAAAACGTGAATTAAACTTGCTGAGAAGAAACCACTCTGTAAACATCAAGTTTTAGCAAACACAATTGGCATTAATATGTAAAAGCAAAACTTATATTATTGACCTATTTTTCTAAGAGTTATTCATTAAATGGCAAGCTACCAGGAAATTTAGTGTTATTGTCAAAATGGTTTGATGCATAGGCGTAGCCAAGGGGGTGGTCCTCGGGTCCGGACCCCCCCCCCTCCCTTGAGGGGAGATTTAGTATGAACTTACAGCGATATATATATATGTATACATGGGGCTTTCACCAATGAACGAAACCCATGGACCCCCCCTCCCTCCCCCTTGAGAAATTTCTGGCCACGCCGCTGGTTTGATGTTCATCTGGCCATTTATTTCCAGTGTAGATTTCAAAATGTATTCAGCATGTGAAGGAATACCATCCTCCACAGTCTTGCATATCACATCCTCTAAAAACGAATGGGGTTGTTGTGGTTTGGTGCTTCGAACAGAGATTTTATATCATAAATACACTTTTCCATGCATTTTTACATTAGACTTGAACGTTTTTTTCTCATTTCACAAAGAATTTTTTTTTTAATTTTTAAGCTGGCCTGTGTGTGTGTGCGTGTGTGTGTGTGTGTGTGTGTGTGTGTCGTGCAAGAGACAGCTAGTAATAGAAATCCAACAGCAATAAAGGCCAGCCCTTGATCTGGAGACATAACTCCCCAGTTAACTCCAATAATGTTTAAGGTTCGAGTGCATGTACAGCACACATATACATTCTGTGAAATTAAAATGGCACCAACAAAAGAAGTTTTGTTTTTGTGGAAATTAGCAAGTGTGCACAACATGGGGAGATATTTCCGGAAGTGACTCCCCTCTCAGAAAAATCAGGCAGAATGGGTCGGTGTTACAAGGTAGGACATGTTACCGCCTTGGATAAACTCTACAAGAGTAAGATCAACAGGATCTTGAAGGGTCCCACAGAATGAAACGTGTAGGAACAACATTGCGCACCTAATACCAAGGCAACATGAACCTCACGTGTATTTGCAGCTTACAGCATAGAAAGCCAGATCATCGGACTCTATGAGGCTGGGTGGTTAACATATCGACTGCAGCCATACTACAGTCACTCTATACCAGAACAGCATTTGCTAGAAGCCACTCTTAGTTTTCAGTAACAATTTGGGCTACCTCGAAGGAAAACACCACAGGAGTACTCACTGATTTTTTGCAGGAGTCCACCTCTCTAATGATGATATTTGCCACCACCAGCAGGCCATTTTCTCTAGCCTTGCATCACTCTATAACATGAAGAAATACTGCTTTTCTTTCCAGTGACTGCTGCAATCACTGGAAAGAAAAGCATGACAACTTTGAATAAATACATATACCGAAATTGTCGTGTAATCTTTAACAATGAATCTGTGTCTTATCTAGGAGTATGTGACTACAGTATACACACTTAGAGGTGCACAGTTAACTTTCCATTCCATCTACAACCATCTAACTACATTAAGGGCTTTCATTTAGGGTACGATTCATTGCAGCACTTCATCCCCTCACTTTGTTATAAAAACCAACAGCTGACTTTCTACATCACCATTTAAATATCACAGTGTGGCAAAAAATGAGAAAGGATTATGTTTTAATCATTCAGCGATGAAAAAGGTAGTTTTAAAGGTTAGCAAAGAATTTTACCCTCTTGTTTGCACTGAAAATTTAAACTACTACTTGAATTTTAAGCTGTTATAAAAATTTCAGATCAATTTTATGATGTGTCTCCATAAATTTTATGTATTCTGTATTTTTGAATGAAATTTTTGCTTGTCAGAAGCAAAGCGCATTAAATGCAATTTAATGTGTTTTGCTTTTGAATGCATTAAATGCAATTTAATTTCTTTTAGTTGCATTTAGTAATTTGTTCATGAGTTTAGTGTAACACAAAAAATAAAAAATAAAAAAATAAAAAATAAAACACTACCAATAAATTTGATGCTATGAACAAGAATTTTTCTTTTGGTAAAATAACCATAAACATGCTTTTTGAATACCCGGGGAGCCTGTTAGTGCATTAGTTTATGTAATTAGATACCAAAATGTGATAGAATAAGATCCACCACAACCATGCTTCATTTACAGATGGACATAGGTTCTTAGTTCTATAAGCTAGTATCCGAATTTCTCGACCAGAGGATGATTGTGCACACAAACAGCAGTTTGTGCAGGACTTTTTGAGCTTGAATGAAACCATATGTGTATACTACAATACGATTGAGTTTTATAACGAAGCTATCATGAAACAATACACAGTGCATATAGAACTATCATTTCTTCATAAATAAAAAATATTTTATTTATATGTTGTACCATTTAGTGATAATAATCTTTTCTTTACATGAACAATAATAGCGAGACAAAAATGTTCCTCTTTGTTGTTTTTCACCCTTTGCTTAGTATTTCGATACATTTTTGAGGGACTATTTTTATGAAATGTACTATGCGTTTATCAAAAGTAGTAATAATTCTCTAATATGATTAGGTTTTGAAACCAGTAACATTAAAAATACAAGCTTCATACTTTAAATTACTTCTCACCTCCCACAGCCACATTACACACTAACTTCATTTTAATGTATTCATAATAAAACTCTTATGCAAGTTGGAAAACACAGAAGATATTATTTTGCACCGAGCTATTTCAATCATTAACTCTGATGCTAATATTTTAAGACAGTTATCTTCATGAACGACTAGTAGTAGATTTGATTCCATCATCAAGTGCAAGGGATGCTTCCGTGCCACAGCTCTTATTGTCTTAATTTCCCAGTGCCGTCATCCCTTCTAAATAAGACACAGATAACAGAATACTGTAAGTGGAGAATTTTATGATTACACAAAATTCACGGATTTTTCTTACTATAAATTCTGAGCTTAGAATGCAGACTGTGAGACATTTGTTAAAAAAATGGCCACCCCAGTGGCGCAGGTGTAAGCAATGGCTTATGACCATTCGTCCGAGAAGGGTCCGGGTTCGAATCTCGGTGAGGCATGGATGTTGTGTTTGTCTTTCAGCACTGGCTCTCTCCCTTCCCTGTAACCAGCAGCCCTAAATTAGTGACGGACAACTGCTAGCCCATTGAGTTGCTCACGGTGGTCATTAAACCTTCAATCAAAATAATAATAATAATAATGTGATGACAATAATATACATTGGCAAAAAAACTAAAATAAGTATTAGGTGTGCAACTTAATTTTCGGCCCCTAACCGCAAGCGATCATAGAACATCAGCAGATGCAAATAACTGTGTGTTATAATTGCTGATTGCAGCACCATCCAACAGCTTTCCAGGCAACCATAACCGCTTAGAGCTTTAGTTACAGAAGGGACGAAAGTTGACGGTGAAAGCAATGTCGTTCGAGAAGCAACATTTGAGGCACTGCCTCCTGTTCATGTTTCAGCTAAAAAAAAAGGCTGCTGTGTCCTACAGTATGTGTAAGAAGTGGTTCCATTGGTTTAAGCAGGGAAATTTCGATTTCTGTGATGCAGAATGTCCGGGACAGCTACAGAAAGTTGACGATGAGGAACTGGAACAACTGTTGGACACGGATCCCTGTTGCACACAGTCAGAGATTGCCCAGGAACTCGGAGCAACATGGCAAGCCATTGCAAAGCGCTTGGACAGATTCACAAGGAGGGCCGTTGGGTGCCCCACCAACTCACAGCAGGGAACAAGTCTAGGCGCTACGATGTTGATGTGTCCTTGCTCTCCAGATTCAAGAAGAAGGATTTCCTCCACAAGATTTTGACCTGTGATGAGAAGTGGATCCTCTATGATAATCCTAAGCGGCGCAAATCGTGGGTTTATTCAGGTCTGCCTACCACCAGTACCGCCAAACCGAATATCCGTGCCAGGAATTTGTTGCTGTGCATATGGTGGGATCAGCACGCTGTCATACACTATGAGTTTCTCAAACCTGGTGAAACGGTCAATGCTGAGCGTTATTGTCAGTAACTCATTCGTGTGAGTGATGCAGTGGAGGCAAAAAGGCCATACACTGGCAAGGGCAGAAGGTCGGTCCTGTTGCTTCAGGATAACGCGCATCCTCATACCACGAAAACGACTTTAAACATGATCACCGACCTGGGGTGGAAGATTTTGTCCCACCAGGCGCATTCTCCAGACTTCGCCCCATCGGATTATCACCTCTTTCGCTCCCTGCAACATCACCTGAGTGATACGCACTTCACTTCTGTCGAGGAGGTCCACACAAGTATTAATGACTTTATCAACTCAAAATAGCCCTCTTTTTTCCACAGTGGCATTCAGCAGCTCCCTGACCGATGGCTCAAATGTATCCAACATGACGGGGATTATTTCCCTGATTAGGTAGGTACGTATTCGATTTGCCATAATTTGCTGTCAGTGTGTCGTGCCTGTGGCCAAAAATTAAGTTGCACACCTAATTGATTGCTTAAGCAGTTTCATTGTTTTATCTTAGACTACTGATGTGATCTTTGATTTATTTCCCTGAGAAATACAGGACTAAATGTAATAAGATTTTCAGCAAACTTTTTATGGCTTACCCAAGAATCTAGCAGTTTGAATTACATTAACATTTTTGTAAGTTAATTTAAAGTTTGTCATTTTTTTAACTTCCTCAAAAGACGAAAATTATTTCACTGGTGTCATTGGTACTAGCAGATGTTATAATAACACGAAACAGAGGTTCATGTATACACCATGCAAATGAAAAAGTCCAGACCTTGAATGGATTGAGCAAATTTTAAATACTGCTGTGCAGATATTATAGAAGTGAATAATGAAGATTTAAAAAGAAGTTTAAAGACCGTGATCATAAATGCTATCCCTTATGCTTTCAAGAAGACACCGCCGTAGCTATTAAGATTTGTGGAACTTTGGTGTTAATGGGGCTTGTGTTGCCAACAACTTAGTTTTTCAGCATTGGAAACAATACAAAGAGAGAGTTTGCATCCATAGATGCATGAAACTACTTCAACAGAACAATATTAAATAATATATTATTCAGTCCTTTGGAGGCTTTTATCATTACTTTTTTTAACATTTTAGACGGTGATTGCTGGTGCTGTTATGTGCAAATGTGGTAAATTTGTATGTGCGTTTATTTGCAATATGGTACATTTGCTGAAGATACATTACTACTAAACCACTGTACTTCATCTATAGTTTTTAGAGCAAGTACTTTGTCGAGATCGTTTAGTAGTAACTTGTGTAGAAAATCCAAAGCAAACTGTTGTATCAAAAGGCTTTTATGCACTTGTTTTCAACTATTTTTTAAGCAGTTGGTAGTGACTCACAGTCAGGCAGAGGGACCAAGTTTCCACTTTGAAACAAAGAACCTACTTACCTAGGAGAAGCAATAATCTCTACTTTTTCATTTTCAGAAGTTTGGGTAGTACTTTTTTTTAATTAATGGCCACTTCGGATGTTGTTCAGCTATCTTGCCAGCAGCAACAAGTTACCCTTTTCAATCCCTAATGTTTTGTTGGGACATCAAGACCTCATGAAACAGTTTGGTATTCCATACCAGAGTGTTTATATTTCCACTGAATTTATTGGTAAATCATTACCAAATGTATATTCTATGAAACAACTGATTATGTTAGATATACATTTCTTTAATTTCTTTACAGATAAAATTAGAAAAGGATGGTAACTCCTACTTTTCAACACTGGAAATAAACGATGTCACAATAGAAGATGGAGGAAAATACAAAGTTACAGCGAAAAATGAGCTTGGGGAAAGTAACGCTACAATTAGCCTTAATTTTGATAGTAAGTAAAACTTTATCAATGAATCTTATTTGCAGTTATACATAAAATGTTACATAACAGTTTTTGCAGCAGATATAGGAGATTTAAAAGTAATGAGCTATCCCATGTAAGAATTTTGCCACATTTGTAAAAATGAAATCGGGGTCAAGCCAAAGAAAGAAGTGGAATTAGAGTTTTTTCTCGTGTCTTTCTCTTTTCTGTTTCACCCTTTTCAAGTTTAAGCTACAAGTATTTGAAGTAACAGTTTTTGGTTTTACATTATTAATATATGATATGCCTTACAGTGTTTTTGTATAATCTTGAAAAGTCAGTTACGTTCTTTATGCAAATTAAAGTAAACTCATTTAATAGATTATGATGAAAAAGTATCTGTTTTCTCATTTTTACTTTCATATAACTTTTTTTTCTTTTATTTAGCAGTCTCCAAATTATGTATGTAAAAAATTAATGAAATTTGAGCTTATATGAAAATTAAGAGGGAATGTCCCCTTTTCCTCATTTATCTGCTAATTTTTGCTTTCCTAAAGAGTAATACATATACAAAAAAGGTACTGTTATAAGCTTCTACAGTGCTGAGTAGATACAATTAAATCATGGCATTTCAGATCAATCACTGCCATCTTAAAGTATTCATGTTTGATCTGTCAACATTTTTAATTTGATTAACTTGTTGAATATTACTATATTGTAATAAATAAACATCCTAGAGTCATGAATAGAATACGGGATTACATCATACAATGCAAATTTTGAAGATGTGAATCCGTTTTTCGGTGTAAATAGGACATGGATGGGTAAGTCAGATAAACTTAGTAATAACTGAAGTCATGGCCATTCTTAGACAATCATATGATAGATAAAACACACAGATTGTGGGATATACTTAGGAATAAATGGATGTTATTTATTAAAGTCAAATATTTGGGTAGTGACCCTACCCTTCATCAGGACTACACTATAGTAAGTGTTGCCAACCTTGGGTAAAACTCCAGCCTTTAAAATCATTTAATGTAGTTCCTCTTCTTCTCTCAATTTCAACACCTTCCAGCAGTTTTCTCTTGAAGAAATGTTGTTGGTGGGATAGAATTTCTACTGTGTCCCACAGTATTTTATGTCCAGTAGATTGAACATGTCTGTCGAGGCCAGTTTTGTTTGTCATGCTTTTAATAGCTGCTTTATGTTCTGTCAGCCTGGTCTTAAGCTGTCTGCTTGTCTCTCCTACATAGCTGAGACCACACTCACACTTTATATTGTAGACCACTCCTTCTTTTAGCATGATGTTAGTTTCTTGAGCTGCTTTAATTTAGGAAGGTAGTTACTAATCTTATTTCTTTTACCTGGAGCTAGCCTGATTCAAAATATTTTGCTAATCCTTTGAAGTTTTTCGAAAAACCCTTGTGGTAGGTGATTTTTCTAGTTAACAGAACTTCTGGGCTTGGTCTCAGAGCTTTTTTATTTTTAGCCATAATTTGTTCCACTAATAGAGCAGGGTAATGATTGTCCTGTAGAATGATTTTAAGATCTTTCTTTTGAGTCTGCTTGTCTAAGTCTGAGGTGTTGAGAATGTTGACCTTTTCGACAAATTGAGAGGCTACGTTCCACTTCATGTATTCTAGATGGTTTGACTGAAAGTCCAACATTTTGTTAGTGTTAGTAGGCTTTTTGTAGACCTTTGTAATGACTCTCCCTCTTTAAAGAATTAAGGACAAGTTCAGGAAATTCAGCTGATTGTCCTGCTGAAGTTCAAGAGTGAATTTTAATTTTTTATCTAGAGAGTTGAACCACTCAAGAATGGCAGGTGGGAGAGAGTTATTTGTGCTGTCTAAAATGAAAATAATGTCGTCCATATATCTAGCATATAGACTGAAGACAGAAGGAGTCGTCAAAACCTGTTCTTCCAGCTTGCCTATGTAGTAATTAGCTAGGAAGGGAGCAACTGGAGAGCCCATAGCCAAACCTGAGTTTGTTTGTAGAATTGATTCTCAAACTGAAAAAAGTTGTGTTTCAACACAAAAATCAGGATTTCATAGAAACCAGTCAGTACAACCTTGTTGAGGTTGTGAAAGACTATTTTGTCTGCCAGATCCTCACCCATGAATTCCAACAGCCAATCAGTATCTATGTTAGTATACATAGCTTGGATGTCTAAACTTGCAATTAAAGAGTGTTTCAGTTGTGAGAGATTACTTAATTTCTTCAGGAGATATTGGGAGTATTTTAGTAAGCAGGAGGATCTGGAAAGATACTTTTTAGATGGTCCAGAAGATAATATTGTAGGTTCAAGAAGGGTGAATTTTTTTAATCCCAATCAGCCTCAGAAGTTCTCTTGGTTTGTGAAGTTTAATTGTTCCATACAGTTGAGGTATTCTGTAATGCAATTTAGAGAAGTTCTTGAAATTAGGATGAACTTCCACTCCAAAACGACAGAATTTTCAAGTTTTTGGATGTTATCTGACTTACCATCCATGTCATATTTACACCAAAAAATGGATTCACATCTTCAAAATTTGTATCCTAGAGTCATTTGTGTAAAAAACATACACTGAAGTGTAAAAAAATTTGGGATACCTCTAAAACCACGTTGATCCTCCTCGCAATCAGAAAATGGCAGCAATGCGATGAGCATGGACTACGCGAGCTCTCTGTAGTACTGTGGAGTTAGTTAATGCACATCATGTTTCCTGGTGATCATCCCAAAACTCCGTAATATTTGCTGGTGGAAGATTCCTGGCATTGACAGCATGTTGAACAGCATCCTAAATGTGCTCGATGGCATTTAAACCCAGTGAATGTGGGGGCCAAGTTTAATGTTAGTGCCAGACTCCATGCAATGTTCCTCCAGCCATAATGGGGCAACTGTGGATGTGTACGGTAGCACATTGTTGTGTTAAAAGTGGTCGAACCTGTCGGAGTGGTTGCATGACATGAATGGGTGCAAATGATCCCCAAGGATGGTTACGTAGCCTTCACCAGTCAGCGCAGTCTGCAGACGTATGAGAGGTTTGAATGGTTGCCAGCTGAAAACACCCCACACCATAACGGAGCCATTGCCAGCCTGCACTGTTCCTTGTTGGTATGCGAGATCTATTGTCTCGTGGGCTTGTGGCTACACCCGGAGTTGGCCATCTGCCCGAAATAGTTGTTATCGCAATTCGTTGGACTAAGCTACAGGTTTTCAGTCATCTTGCATCCAATAGTGGTTTTCCCGAGCATAGGTGAGGTGCACAACCTTGTGTCGTCGGGTCAACAATGGCACCTGGGCGGGCTGTCGGCTCCGGAACCCCATAGAACACAGAGAACATTGGACTGCCTTAACTCTGATGCGAACACAGAGAACATTGGACTGCCTTAACTCTGATGCGAACACAGAGAACATTGAACTGCCTGAACTCTGCTGCTGCTACTGGCCCCAACATTGAATTGCGCTGTGATTTGTGGCAGTGTTGCATGCCGGAGGGATGTTACAATGCATGCCAGATGCTGCTGTCCACGATCATCCAGGGCTTTCCTACCAGTCTCACACTTTGGATTTTCCCCCTGAGTTTGTGTAGTCCAGGTAAACCCTTAAATTGTTGACCATGTAAATCCAAATTTCATGGTGATTTCCAAGATGGAGTGACCCGTCACCCGGGGCCTGACTATCACACCACGTTCAAAATCACTTAAATCCTGATAAGCTTCTATTTGAACTGCAAATGCTACTACTTGAGCTTGTGGAGATATCTGCCTCTATATATATGTTGTTTGTGGATGATACCTTTTACGGCATGGGTGTGGTGGCATGTAATGGAAATGGTAGCGCCCTTCTCAGTTTTTTGGCACCTTGGTGTACACCAATGGTCATTTAATGGTACATTGTTCTAAGTTCACGAAAAGCATTTTCAGGAAGTTGGAACTGAACCAAAACAGTAAAACATATGCTGACATATTCTGCATGAGATGAGCTTTAAATATTTGTATTCATTAGTGCCCATTCTTGTATCGTACTTTCAAACAGAAAGCTATGTATGATACAGGTAAATTCATCAAAATTATCAAGAAACTGATCTTCATAGGGTTCTATACTCACACTAATTAGTCTGCTATTGAAAATATGACCTTTTTTTCATTCTTTGTAATCTAGCATCAGGTCATAGTGCTAGCATCAGGTCATAGTGGGGATACCTAGCGCAAGTGCAAGCAGTAGATGGGACGATGAGAGCGACATTCCGTTGATACCAACCTAACCTAAAAAATCGCGAGGTGTTTGTAACAATCTTGTATGTTCATATTTCATGTAATACAGTGTAATTCACATGCAAATCGATAATAAAGTGTGTTATATATCTGAATTATTAGTATCTAAGTGCATGGTTTGCATTTCAGGCGATGAAGCAGGCATGCCCTCTGAAGGTTCCCGACCACTGTTCACAGAAAAACCGATAATTCGGGGAGCTGATAACTTCAATAAAGTTACCTTTGAATGCAGGCTTGTTGCTGATCCCAAGCCTACAATAGAATGGTAGATATTTTATTTTAACTGGACTCGTTTTATGTAACTTCATGCTTTCAGTGTTCTCCGTATTGAAGTCTTGTTGTTCAATGTTACAAGATTTTTGTTCTTTCCAAGCAACTTTACTAATGACAATGGTATGTACCCATTATAACTTCGACTTAAATAATGGTGATTATTATAATTATCTGAATTTGTTTTAAATCAGTCTCGGTTAACGTCACATAACGACAGAGTAGTGCAAAAAAGTTGCAAAACATTTGAATTATGTTGGTTAAGCTTCTAATTGTTTGATGTAAAGTAAAATTTTAAGAGAGACTTTGGCATTGCAAAATAGAAATATAGAAATACTCCTTTCGTGAACCAAACAAAAAGTTTCAAGTAGAAAATTACACGATTTGTAAAGAAGCTTATAGTCAAGTTAACAGCCACTCGATGTGAAAAAGAAGTTTTCTAATCTAAGTTATACAATCTGAAATATTATCACAAGTACTGGAATGTATGTTATATGCAACAAAAAGCATTTATATCAAGAAAAGTTAGAATATATATGAATTTTATCATGGTATGCATACTAATATTTAGTATGCATACCTTTTGCATTTTTCTTTAATCTTGCTCTTAGAAGCAGAGATACAGCTCCAAATGCAAATATACCATTATGAGACCTAAAGTAAACACTATGAAGCTGGAAAATCTGGAAGTGTAAGAACATGGATAGTATTAAAACGGTTATAGTTATCCAATGTTCTTTTTTAATGTGTACTCGAGAAGCTAAGGTATGTTACAAAACGAATATGAATTTACCTCAACGGATATGTCTTGCCAAGGAAATCTTGAAAATGTTTAGAAGAATTTGGCCACTTGATTTCACGTATCCAATAAAAGAATTTTCAAATCAGATGCTCAGAAGCAGATATACCATTGCAACCTCTTGTGGAAAAACTGTTTTACTGTATAAGGAAGAAAGGCATTGAAAGTTTTAGTCATAGTTTCAGATAATCAATGAAAATATAATTTCTGAAATCCGACTTTTAGTAGTGAATATTGCATTAGAAATTTGAAAAAAAATATGTTTTTGCAACACATAGTAGAAAAGCAGTGCATGAGAGCAGTTTTGTTTTGTATCTGGGTTTAATGACCACCATGAAAAACTTTGAGAGCCATAAACAGTTGCACATCCCTGATTTAGGGTCACTGGTTCCACAGGAGGGACAAAACCAGTGCCCTCAGACAACACACTACCCATGTCTCATCTAGGATTCAAACCCATCCCCATCTAGAACAAATGGGCAGAAGCCAGCTCCTCAGACCACTTTGCCATCAGGGAGGCCAGGGAAGTTTTAAAACTGTTATATAAACATTCTTGTGATCGAATACGACTTGCAGAGGCAAAAGTATCATGTCCATGGGCTGACAGAGTGACTGCCAAAATGATTCATGTCTTTTTGGACAGGAAAAGAAAATGTTCTCATGCCCGTCATTTCTTCAGAACACTTGAAATTCACATAAAACAATTTTTAGAAATACAGAGTGAAGACTTCAGATTTCTAGTGCAACTGAAACTCATGTTTCTCATTTCAAGTTAGTTGATGTTTTGTACCGACGGCAGCTTGAAAACATTTGTGTAATGTGATTGTTCAAATCTGTCCTAAGTAAACTGAAGCCCTGCAGGATCAGGAATATTTCTTAACAGTTGAACCTGCAACCTTTCCATACAGCACTTCATTTCTTGAGTACACTCTCAGTAGATGATAATCACATGATGGATCATGCCGGTAGAATGTTTAACACAGGCAAATTTTGGAATGCCACCCCTGTGGTGCAGTGGTCTAAGCAATGGCTCAGATCATTCATCCGTAATGGATCCAGGTTCGAATCCTGGTGAGGCATGGATGTTGTGTTTGTCATATGGCACTGGCTCTCTCCCTTCCCTGGAACCAGTGGCCTAACTTAGGAATGGGTGACTGCTTATAGCCCATTGAGCTCACTGTGGTCGTTAAACCTCCAATAAAAAAAAAAATTAGAATCATCCATACTCATGCAGAATCTCATTCAAGTGGTCAGGTGTAAGATAAAAATACCTTAAGGTAGCAGTGCATTATCACATTATCATCCAATGGCTTCTAGGACACCCTATTATATCAGGTTTTCTGGATTTTCACATCTACAATTTTGCTCATTTGACACTCCAAAAATGGCTCAGTAAGTAATCAGAGGATAAGTATGCCTGTTCATGAAAAAATCTGAAACCCAATAAAGGATATCATTCTATAAACACATAGTAAAATAACAGACGGGCAAGCAAAATGAAAATATAACTAATTTTCCCCCGTCTAAAATGGAATACAGTTGTGAGAACAAAAGACTTAAAACATTTCAATCACTAGTATTAACTGATGTTCAGAGAGCTGTTGCATGATTCGTAATATGTAGATGCCAATGGCCATGCCTTTAATGATGTGGTACTCCCATTCATTCTTATGGCTACTCACAGGCCATTTCTACAAAGAAAATGAAATTGAAATCCATATTATCATATTAAATTCGTTTACCTGTGGCTTAAAATGATGTTAGAAACCAGTGAGGTGATTTTGATGCACTTTGCAATGTTGATTTAAAAAGTAAGGATCTAAATTTTGTTCTTATCTAAAGTGTTTCTTGCATTGAGTTGGCAAGCATGAGTTCAGTTAGTAGATAATAATCCCCAACAGAGAGCTGTGGAAAATATCACCTCAAATGATGTGAACTGATTCAGCAGTAGTGTTTCATGATTACTATGGCACTTATTTTGTTTTATACTGGCGCTAAACGTTTCACCTGTTGAAATTTATTGTGAGCTAGTGACAGTGTATGGTGCTAACATTGAAAGTACAACATGTACGTAAATGGTGCATGGAGTTTGACAATGCTAGACCTTGTAGTGCCACCATAGTTATGAATCATTTGAAATCCTAGGGTTGCGAAATTCTTCTAGCCATCTCAGTTCTCAGTTGCGTGCTGGCTTCTGACATACAGTGGGTAAAAAGTATTTGCAGAACTTGTTTTTCAGCAATAATTTCACACAAATAATAATAATAGGGGAAAAGGTATATTTATTTAGCAGCAAATGGGCTAATGAAACAAAAAATACTCTGTTGAGAATTTTGAAAAAATACAGGACGAGACATAGGCGAAAAAGGCATTTTCTGAATGGCAAAAAGTATTTGCACACAAGTGATACCATCACTATGTTATAAATAAATTCCAAAATAATTATCTAATATTTAGTATGCATACCTTTTGCATTAATAATGGCTTGAAGCCTTCTTGGCATAGACTCTACTAATTTTTTAGTCTTTTCTTGTGCAATATTCTGCCATTCTTCAGTTATTGCTTGTTTTAGATCATTTTTGCCTGAAATTTTTCTTTTCCTTAAAGATAAATCCAATAAATACCAGAAATTCCTGAAGGGTTTAATGTCTAGAGACTGTGGAGGGGCATCAAGCCTCTCGCGAACATTATATAATAACCACTCTTTTGTGATATGTGCATTGTGTTTCGGATTGTTATCCTGTTGAAAGAGATAATAGTCAATTATGCCTAATTTCGCTGTACTGTCTGCTAAATTGCTGCGCAGCACATCAATATATTTTTTTACATTCATTATACCCTCAATAAACGCAATTTTACTCACTCTATTGTAACCCATGCAGCCCCATATCATTATATGACCTCCACCATGCTTCATAGTGGCTTTGAAATTTTGTTGCTGGAGTTCAGGGTTTGGTCTGCACCACACAAATTTTTTACCATCATAGCCAAACACATTGATCTTTGTTTCATCAGAAAATTTAACATTCTTCCAGAATTCAATTGGTTTACTGACATGAGCTTTAGCGAAATCCAAACGTTTCTGTCTATTTCTTTCACTAATAAATGGTTTTTCCTTGCCATTCTGCCGTGTAACTGTGCACGATGCAGCATATTTCTTATTGTTTGAGCACAAACAGTCTTACCTGATCGTGTCGCAAGTTGTGCAGCTAGAGTTCGAGCACTAGTAAATGGTTTTTCCCTCAACCCTTCTTTCACAACATAGTGTTGCTCTCTGGTTTTAAGAATTTTTGGGCAACCGGTTCTCCTCTTGTTATCTGTGCTACCAGTTTCTTCATGCTTTTTCACCACATGTCTGGCTGTTGAAAAGTTCAAATTCAAAATTTCACCAATTTTTTGATAACTTTTCCCTTCTGTATGCAAAGAACAAATTATTTCTCGTATCATCATCATCATCATCATTGTCAACCATTATCAATCCACTGCTGGACGAAGGTCTCCCCAAGTTTCCTCCACAACGGTCTGTCTTGTGCCAGTCTCCTCCATGTCACTCCCGCATATTTACGAATTTCATCCACCCATCTCCCATGTGGTCTTTTTCTGGGTCTTTTCCTGTCCCTTGGAATCCAATCTAAAATTTCGGCTGTCCATCTATGGTCTGTCCTTCTGGCAGTATGTCCAGCCCATTGCCATTTCAGGGATTTAACTCTGATCATGATGTCTTCCACTCTCGTCATTTTTCGGATCCACGAGTTCCTCTTCTTATCTCTCCTGGTTATACCAAGCATGCACCTCTCCATGCTGCTTTGAGTTGTCTGCAGCCTTTGTATGTCTCTTTTAGTTAAGGTCCACGTCTCTGCACCATACGTAAGCACTGGAAGGATGCATTGATCAAACACTTTTCTTTTAAGACATAATGGCATATTGCTCTTGAAAATTATGCTGTTTCTTCCAAAAGCTCTCCAGGCAAGTTTTGTACGCCGATTAATTTCTTCATCAATGTGACCCTCACTTGATATCTGCTGTCCAAGATAAACATACGTATCTGTTATCTCCAGTTTTTCTCCATCTATCGATAAATCTTCATTTCTTGTAAAAGCATTGAACATCACTTTTGTCTTCTGAAAGTTCATTTTTAATCCCACTTCTTTACTCTTGTCAGCAAGTTCCTGGATCATACTCTGTAGCTCTGATGGGGTAGTTGCAAAAATGACTACGTCATCAGCAAAACGAAGGTGGGTTAGATAATCTCCATTAATCTTTATCCCCTTGTTTTCCCAGTTCAGTGATTGAAAGACATTTTCCAATGTGGCATTAAAGAGCTTCGGAGATATGGTGTCACCTTGTCTCACTCCCTTTCCAATTTTTATGTGTGTTGTATTTTCAAACAGCCGAATCTTTGCACTTGCATTTTCATAGATGTTATTAATAATATTAATGTATGCATCTTCAATTTCTCGTATATGTTTGGGTAACTCGGACTTCTTACGTGTCATGTTGAACTACAACTCGAGCTGAGCACTACCGCTAGTCTAAAATTCACACATACAACTGTAGCAACCACTTGATGTTTGCAGTACTCATAATACTGCTGCAGATCGGTTTATACAAATTTCAGAGGTGACGTAGTGATGTCACTGCAGTGTGCAAATACTTTTTCTGGTAGCGAGTTTTTAGTAATTGCTCAGTGTCATATATTGTTGTCATATTCTCCGGTATTCTGATATAGCTATTTTGTAGATGAATAAATGAGATTGGCAACACCCATCATCATGTGGTTGTTGTGATCTGTAATGGCTGTTTGTCTTACTGAGTGACAACTGAGTTGTTATTACATGGTGTCAGAAGTGGGATCGTAAATTTCGTGGTGTTATGACTAATTTGATGCAACTGTGTTGAGTTTATAGTTCAATTATCATAGATTCTGCTAACACTCGTCTTCCTCGAGAGCTGGAAGTGACTGCTGACAACATGGCTGCAAAATGGAAGCTGTGGAAACAATTGTTCAAATTTTATGCAATAGCTTCACAGCTTTTTGAGAAATCACCGCAGGTGCATGCCGCTATTTTCATGTCAGCAATAGGAACTTCGGCAACTATGATTTTTAATACTTTTAATTTGACTGAGGCTGAGCAGAGCAATGTAGCTGTGATTAAAAGAAGATTTGATTATTGCTTTGCCCCCAAACCAAATGAGATGTATGTACGCTACTTGTTTTTTACTTGTGTGCAGGGTGAGCAAGAAAATTTTGATTCTTACTTAACTAAACTTCGAACGAAGATTATTAATTGTGCTTTTGGTAATTTACAAGATGGTTTGTTGCGTGACCAGACTGTGCGTGTTGTCCTTTTAGATAAAGTGTATGAATTATTATTAGCTGAAGGAGAGCTGGCATTGAGTAAAGTGATTAATATACAGTATGCAGAGCTAGTGAACAGGCTTCAAATCAACTTCAGGAAATGAGGGCAGTGATGAATAAAGATAAAGAAGTCCTTTCGTTAAGAATAAACAAAAAAAGGGTTCCTACAGAATTCAATGGCTCAGAAATATGCGGAGGATCGAAGTCCACAGTGGACAACAAAGCGAAGGGAGTGTGTTGGCGAAGTGGTTTGGTGCACCAATTTTGGAAGTGTCCTGCTCTCAGTGTGACATGTAATTACTGTTCCAAAAAGGGACACTATGCGCACCAATGCAAAGCTAATATGAAAACCCTTAACTAACAAAATAAGGAAGTCTGATAGTGATTTGGAGGACATTACTACATATACCTGTGATACTTTACATATCAGTGAAGCGGTTAATTTCTCAAATAATTACCAGGGTAAATAGTGTACAAAGGTGCTATTTGATAAAGGAATTTGTGCTAATTTTAAGATTGACACTGGTGCAGAAGGGAATGTCATAACTGCATGGCAAGACAACTATCTGTGAAAATTTCAAATTCACAAGTTAAACGACTGAGGTCTTTTAATAATACGTATACACCAGTTCTGGGAGAGATAAGCACTAAGTGTATTATACAAAACAAACCTGTTACACTTAATTTTCTAGTGGTTGAGGGTAGGTTCAACTGCATTTTAGGATGTTATGCTTGTGAGAACTTAGGTTTAATAGTAAGAAATAAGGATTTCATTCAAGTTCATGAAGTTGTAAGTCCTATTCCAGAAAAGATTTTTCAAGGTATTGGTTGTATAAAGAATTTTAAATATGATATAGAGCTGCAAGAAGGTGCTTCGTTAACTATACATCCACTGCGGCGAATACCTTATGCAATTCGTGAGAAGGTAAAGAAGGAGATTGACATGATGGTGAAAATGAACATTCTCGTACCTGTCGCAAATCCTACTCCTGCAGTAAACCCATTGGTAATAGTTAAAAAACAAGACAAAATTCGTTTGTGTTTAGACCCTACTGATCTAAATAAGGCTATTAAAAGATGTCACTTTCCACTCAAAACTGTGGAAGGTATAGCTGCTAGAGTAAAAACAGCAAAATATTTTACCCTACGTGATGCAAAAAAGGGTTTTTGGCAATTACGTGTAACAAAACGTACTTCTGATTACTTTACAGTTAATACACCCTGGGGTCAATACTCATTTGTGAGAGTGCCTTTTGGACTTGCTTCGGCACCCAAAGTTTTCCAACAGGTTATGGAGTCAATATTGCAGGGCATTGGCAATACTGAATGCTCAATGGATGATATTCTGATCTGAGCAAACACTCTCAAGGAGTTACGTAGTTTAACATCGAAGGTCATTGATCGACTTTTAGAGAGTGGAATTCGGTTGAATAAACACAAGTGTGAATTTGAGAAAACAAGAGTTAAGTTCTTAGGTCACATTTTTACACCAAGTGGAATAGAAATTGACCGATCCAAGGTTGAGGCCATTTGAAAATTAAAAGTACCTACTTGTGTTACTGAGTTGCAGAGATTTATGGGTATGACTAATTATGTTTCTAAATTCATACTTAATTATTCAAGTATTTCAGAACCCATGCACAGACTTCTACAGAAAGATGTCATATGGGAGTGGTCTTCTGACCAAGAAAAAGCCTTTTGTAAGTTTAAAAGAATCTCTTCAAAATACTCCACAGTTAGCTTATTATGATGTAAACAAGCCAGTGGTTGTTTCTGTGGATGCCAGCTCTCATGCAGTTAGTGCTGTACTTCTCCAAGATGGTAGACCGGTAGCATATTCCACCAAAGCATTAACATCTGCATAACAGCATTATCCTCAAATTGAGAAAGAAGCAGTGGCGGCTTTTCAGGTGAAGTAGGTGAAGTGCCTCTTCACCTATTTTACTCAAAATAAAGTTTTATTCAGTATTTTTTTATAATATATTCTTTTTGCCTTTATTCAGTTCCAAAATACTCAAAATTTTGAATAGACATTAATTCACATGGCACGCTCAATACGGAAAACAAATCCTTATACGCAAAACAGTGCAAGTGAAGAGCCGAAATGAGAATGCTTGGAAGTCTGCAGTTTTACGCCGAGTTGCCATACCATGGCAACTCGGCCATGGTACACCCTCCCAAATCTGACATCACCCTCCCCAATCTGCTCGCTCAAGTGAAGTGTTTCGGCTTCATGCGCCTTACCTCTGCATCTTTCAGTTTTTTTAGCGTAAAGTCGTGAGAGATCACGGTGGAGTGGGCGGACTACCAGGCTACTATGCAATCTTCTAGGGATTTTTCCTCTTCTAGGGATTTTTCCTTGTAATGCTGTGGTACATTATTTTCTGAAAGGAATTTCTTCTTTTGTGCTTTGTGATTATTTGTTGAAAGCTTTAACTGATATTTTAGGTTTGTGTACAATTTAACTGATAGTGATAGTTTTTAGTATGCATCCTGTGGACGACATTGTTTGTAATTTATTGCAAACCCCATTTACTCTGTGGAAAGATGAAGATGAAAGAGACATTTTGCTTCAAGGACGACCAACGGATTCACTGACAATTGTTGCCAAGAATGAAATCAAGAAGAGCGGTAAATCTAACAATATTAATTTTAAAAATTGTTAGTTTACTGAATATAAATGGATTTGCAGCACTTCTGTGTTAATTTGGGGGGGGCTCTGCTTACTTTTTAGTAATAAACATTCGGCGTGGAATAAAGACGGAATCTCAGATTTATTAAGCGTAACACGGTCACTTCAAAAACATCGTGATTCTAGCGAACTCCTGAAATGCGGATTAATGTTAAGGAATTTTGAAAAAATTCAAAACACCATTGCCAATGCCCTGAGGAAGATGCTAGGCTTTTGAAAACGCATTTTAACGAAAACGTTCGTTTAAATAGACTTTTCCTGCAGACAGTGATTGATGCAATATTAGTCTATACTGTATTTGAGCAAACAAGAACTAGCATTCCATAGCCATGACGAAAGCATGGGCTCGATAAATCGTGGAAATTTCATTGAATTACTTTCATTGTTGATATGAAGTTCTTTAGAAATTGAAAATCAATACGAAAGGATAAAAAACTATTCAAAATGAATTAATTGAATGTATTTCTGAATATATAAACGATCACGTCAAAAATTAAATAATTTTTTATTGTTGATTCGGAAGGTGTATTGGTTGAGGGATTTTTGGGTTTCCATGATGTGAATGAAGATAGAACATCAGGAGCTTTATACAAAATGCTAGACAAAATTTTGGAACAGTTTGATTACCAACACAAATAAATAGGACAATGTTACGATGGGGCAAGTATAATGTCTGGACACTTAAATGGGCTACAGAAAAAAAAAGTCAAGGATAAAGCTTCTCAAGCTGTTTTTGTTCAGTGCTTAGTTCATCATTTGAATCTTGTATTGCACCAGAGTTTTTCTAAAATTTCTAAGTGTTGAATACTTTTTGCAAGCCTCAGTGGAATTGCTTTGTTTGTTCACCATTCTGCGAAGCGGTCTTATACACTTATATCAACAACCGCAAGATGCAGACTAACCATAACAGAAACTCGATGGTCCTCCACTTCGAAATTAGTAAGTGTAGTTGTTGAAGATTGGGATAAATTGAAGGAAGTGTTCGGATTTCTGACGAATAGCTAATAATCCGACAAAACATCAATTCATCTTGCCAAGGGGTTTTTGAATGATATGAACACTTTCAAATTTACATTTTTGGCTCCACCGATCTATTATTCGAACTTTTGAAGAAAAAAATAACTAAACATAAACTACTGTGTAACTCAAATTAAAAAAAAAAAAAAAACCTCGTGAAATTTTGAGCCATAAAAGGAACGATGACTTATTTGAAACACAGTTTGGAAAAGCTAGCAAAATCACAGAAATAAGCACGGGAATATGCTGCTCTTACACAAGAAACAATTTTTCAAAATCATAAACAATTGTATTTTGAAATTTTGGACCACATTCTTATGGAAATGGATATAAGATTTCAAGACTGTAAGAAACTTCAATTTGTCTGACTTGCTGACACAACCAAATTCGAATAATTTAACGCATGCTTTCCCACTCGCGCTCTTGAAAATCTACATTTTTACGGAAACATATTTACTAAACACCAGCGCCTTAAAAATGAACTGAGTCTTGTATATTCCGATGAAAAATTAAGGAATATATTGACTCAAGAACTCCTTCGAGTGTTTCACGGAGACAAAGACATTTTTACAGAAGGTTATAAATTGGTTTTCCTCAGTTTAACAATTACATCTACAAGTGTGCCAGTGGAAAGAAATTTCTTAAAAGAATACAAACTTGCTCAAGAAACACTAGTTCCCAAGATAGACTTGCTTCTCTGGCAAATATTTCTATTCAGGAAGACATTTTATTGATGCTCACGAAGAAACAACCATCTAACCATCTTATGACGACATAATTGACACATTTGCAGCTTTAAGAGGAAGAAAAATTGATTTAATATACAAAAAATAAGTAAGTCCTCAATAAGGGATTTTCATTGTAGACAGTATATATCTTTTCATACTGCTCTTGTACCTCTTCACCTATTTTTTCAACCACGAGCCGCCACTGGAAAGAAGCCTTTGCCATTCGTCATGGGTGCAGAAAATTTCATGACTATATTTATGGCAAGTCTGCTACCATTGAAATGTATCGCAAACCTTTAGAAGTCATTGCAAAGAAACCCTTACATACAGCTCCACCTAGTTTACAGCGATTAATTTTTGATGTGCTTCAGTATTTGCCGAAAATAATATTTAAACGTGGTACTGATATTCCAATCCCCGACGCTCTAAGTCGTGACTGTAGTATGGAGTCTTTGGAGACAGCTGGTGAAGATCAAGAACTTTTTGTAACATTACTCGATATACCGCTTCCCTCATTAACATTTCAAGAGCTGATTGCAGCAATTAATGCAGATGAAGAACTACAACAACTCAAGAGAGTTAACTTTCAAGGTTGGCTACCAACAATAAAGCAAGTGCCTGTTTCTTTACACAAGTATTGGAATTATTGAGAAAAATTTATCTGTATACGACAATCTGTTGTTCAAGGCTGAACGACTGATTTTTCCTAGAGTACTTCAACCTAAATATCTCAAACTTATCCATCAGAGTCATCTGGGTACTAGCCTTTCCTTACATTGTGCAAGAGGAATAATATTTTGGCATGGAATGTCTAAAGAGATTGAACTATTTGTTCAAAAATGTCTAACGTGTCAACAAACTGCTCGTGATCCTAACACAGAACCATTGCTGATGAAACCTATTCCCTGTTTTCCATGGCAACGAATAGCATCAGATTTATTTGACTTCAAGGGTGGCCATTATTGCCTTGTAGTTGATAGTTACTCCGTATATTTTGATTTTAAAAAACTAAGTCAGCCAACGTCTCAAGCTGTGGTTAAGTATTTAAAAGTTACTTTTGCCACCCATGGTATTCCTGATATCTTAGAAACTGACAATGGTCCACAGTATAACTCTGAGGCATTTCGTAATTTCACAAGAGACTGGAAGATACAACATCTCACATCTAGTCCTCATTATCCCAAGTCAAATGGTTTGGCAGAACGGTATGTGCAAATCGCTAAGTTAATGTTAAAGCGTACTGATCTAGAACAATCTGATTTGCATTTGGTACTATTGAACTGCAGGAATACTCCTCATGGTGACTTACTTCTCCAGCTCAACATCTATTTGGACGTCCTACATGAACACTGATCCCGTTACATCCTCTGGCACATTTGCTGCCTCGGGCGTCAACTTCTGCTCGCCTCCAGTTCTCCAGAGAAAACCAGCTTATAAATGCCACAACTTTTACTCATAACCAAGCACCACCCTTGGTACAGGGTCAATCTATAAAACTTAAAACGGCACATCACAACTGGATTCCTGCTACTGTATCTGCAAAGCTTCATACTCCTCGCTGCTATTTAGTTACCACTCAGGGTGGTACCACTCTTCGACGCAATGCAGAGTGTATTCGTCCAACAAAAGCTCTAGTCATGCCGAAAAAGCCTGTAGTTGAGTGCCCACCAGTTTCGTCTCCCGTGGAGAACTCTCAAAACTATGATACACCTATGATTACTATACCCGATTCTAATCGGTTGCTCCTTCCTCAGAACTCTCCAACTAAAGACAAACGTCATGTTACTACACCTGAATCACAATTACCATCTCGTTTTTCTCAGTGCTTGGCACACCTACTAAGTTGTCTAATTCTGTGACCACTCGTTCAGGACGAAAAATTCAAAACTTCATCCACCTGATAAACTGAATCTCTCTCTAAAAAAAAAAAAAAAAGAAAGAAAGAAAGATGTCATATATTGTTGTCATATTCTCTGGTATTCTTATATAGCTAATTTGTAGATGAATAAACGAGATTGGCAACACTCATCATCACGTGGTTGTTGTGATCTGTAATGGCTGTTTGTCTTACTGAGTTGTTATTACACTCAGTACACTTTTTTCTAACGAATTCAACAGAAATATTTTTATGTAAATAATTGACATTCATATTCATCTTTGCAACGAAACAGTTTTAGCTCTGTTTATCTTGTTATCATGACATCTTTGCAAAATCACTTGGTGTGCAAATACTTTTTTACCCACTGTATGTACTGTTCACGGAACTAGCATGACATTTGAAAGTTCATCCGAAATGGGTGAGGAAATTTTTGTGACCTTGAGTGTATTCTTTGGAATACTTGTAATAAGTGTGTGCACGAAGTAAATTTCTGTCTGACAACTCAAAATTTATTTCTGTTTATTACAACTTGGATAAATTTATGATGCATATTCTCTGTTCCAAAATGGCTTAAAATGCATCTTAAACACCATAAAATAACTTAAAACATATATTGTAATTTAAATTATAAATATGTTCTTGATTGATGTTCCATCATTTTCTTTAATAATGCAAAATTTCAGTGTTTTGTAAAATGTAAGTGATTTAACTGAAATTACGGGAAAATTCTGGAAATATTCTAAAAGTATAAAAAAATTATAATCAAACTGCCCAATATGGTGGTAAGGGGAAATTTTGCTGTTTCTCTGCAAAAGGCTATTTATATAAAATCTTCATTGCCTTTTAAATAATGTTTGCAAATTTTTGTTCTAAATTAAATTTAATGTTTTCTTTTGATGCCATCAAGGAGATTATTAGGTAATCATACGTTGCAGGCCATGGAGGTAATAGGATTATTACAAAACTATTTAAATTGCACATTGCTATTTTACTTGAACTTTGCCTTTCTTGTGTTTCAGAATTTTTAAATGTTTATGAAAATTAATTAAGGCGAGTCATGTGCAGAATTTCTGAATAAAGTCTGTTCTTTTTATGTGTACTAAAATATACACAGGCTTTAAAACCCAGTTTGTTTTTCATTTTGGATAAATTAATTAACTGTTGTTGTGCTTTGTCATGTAGTCCTGCTCTGGAAATTTGATTTTCTTAACAGTTGTTTTAATACTTCGCAGGTATCATCAAGGAAAAATTGTTGAGGATGGTGGAAGGCATAAGTATGGATTAATATCAGATAAGCATAACCACATAGCTTCTTTAGAAATTCAGAAAGTTGCTGGCAAAGATGGAGGTGAATACAAAGTCATCGCAAGGAACAAACATGGCGATGGACAAGCCACAATCGCATTAAATTTTGAAGGTATGTTTTCAAACTTTTCGGAATTTTCAACTTTTATGCAGAGCCACAAATTGTCTAAAAATATTACATGGTAGAAAATTGTCTGATTTACAGCAGAAAGAATAATAAAAATTTTAGCAGTACTACAGAAATTATTACTGAGTAACATGAGATTTAGTACTGTCATTATTATTTTAGATAGCTGTGCATTATTTTGTAGGACCATTAGTTAGTGACTTTGTGTACTGATGTATTTTTCTGACTCTTATAAGAAAGCAAACACAGCATTGTGGTGAGCTAGGGAAACATACGTAAGATACTTTGAAACAGTTACTGTATCAGAATTCACAATATTTTTTTTTATTTTACTAAAAGCACAGATTGTTGCAAAATATTATCTGACATGGTGGCTTTGTAATTTACAAAGCAACTCAGAGCCATAGCTGTTCTGCAATAATTACTTTTCACAACTAAATCTAAAATGACAAGGTTTCGAAATTATCAGTAATCATAAACTCATGGCCTTATTTCATTTTTGCGATGGCCATCTAAATACAGATCGTCCTAGGTAGCTACAGAAACTAGTGATTGAAATTTTACAAGTACATAATTAAGCTATCTGTTCTGTACAGCAAATAGTTGTCCACTAAAAGGCTTCCTTTCTGGTTCTTTGCTTTAGAAATATTTTTTTAAGATCTGCCAATCTTTGCACAAAGTTTTTGCTCCCGAGATAGCATGTAAATATCTGATGAAATCAAAAGTTTCTGATACACTACTATGCCTGTCTTTGCTTCATGTATTCAGTGTGTGCATAATTTTTACCCGTTTTTGTAGGCCACAAAGAAAGGAGGAGAACACAACAAATAACGTACCTAGGATTTCACGTAATTGCCATCATTCTGTTTGACCTCTTGCCATCTCTTCCTGAGTAGGTGAATCCCACGCCAGAAAAAATTCCTGTGTTTTAAAGTAAAAAAGTTGTAATGCCATTTTTACATTGTCCACATCATTAAAGGTATGGAGAGCAAAGTCGTTCTGTAATGATAAAAAAAGGTGGTAATCTGTAGGTGCCAGGTCAGGGGAATAAGCTGGGTGAGGTAACACTTCCAAACCAAAATCCAGTAATTTTTGCCAAGTGATTAAAGCAGCACGAGGTCTGGCATTATTATGATGATGGATCACGCCTTGGCGAATGACGAGTGCTGGCCACTTCGATGTCAGTTGTTCTTGCAATCTGTCCAACTGTTGGCAGTAGAGATCAGCATTTATTATTCGGTTAGGTGCCAACACCTCCCAATGGATTATTCCCTGGACATCCTACCAAACACTTAACAAAGCCTTTTTAGGATGCAGTCCTCCTTTTGAGGTCGATGGAGCAGGCTGCGCACCTTGGCACACAGTCCGTCGACACTTTACATTATGATATAGTACCCATTTCTTATCACCTGTTACAATTCATCCCAAAAATGGTTCATTTCTGTGATGAGAAAGCAACGAAACTAAGGTACAGATTCTCTCCTCTCATTGCTTTACAGAAAACTGCTGCAGAACCCAGTTATCAAACTTGGTGATGAATCCAAGTGCATGCATCCACCTTTCAACTGTTGTTGTGTGTGCCAACAATGTTTCCACTAAGTCCTGAATGGTTGGACATGGGTCATTTGTTATGGCTTGGTCCACATCCTCATCAGAAACCATGGATGGATGTAGTTGATCTTTACAGCTTCTATCTCCGTCCCAGAATTTCTGAAACCAACTGCGACATGTGCTATCATCAACTGCATCCTTCCCATACACTTGAGAGATGTTGCAGCAAGCCGCTGCTGCAGTACTGTCTTTATCGAACTCATGCAATAAACAGTGTTGAATGCTCCTTATCGTATGTCATGTTACATCGTCCGTGATTTCTGTTACGAATGACTTACTTGGACAAACCTAATGCCTCTATATGCTCTATTGCTCCAGGCTTTATTGGCCAAAAATTTGGCATCACAGCGTTGTCTGTGATGTAATTACTCCAATTGCAATTTCATCTATTAAAAACGGGCAGAACTTTTGCACACACCCAGTACTATAACAAATTCAAATTTTTTGGAATTTTTCCATCTTGCTAGTTTTCTTTTTCTTTAAAAAAACTGCATGTTCTCTGAATATAACATAATGCTTGCACAACCCATAAATTTATAATATATGTGATATTCTTAATATGTTGAAAAAGTTTTCTGAATATCTGAAGAACATTTGCATTTTTTTCATAACATTCATTAAATGTTTGTTTTTTTTCCCTTTTCAGATGACAAGCCACAGTAAGTCTTTTTCTTCTGCTACCTTATCACAGTTTTCTTCATAGATTGCGTGCCTAAATTTTGCTTGTTATCTACTGTCCTTCTCTCAGTTACTCATATTTATGTATTTATTTATACATACAAGTTGGTCTGAGATTATGGATGTAATATAGGAGAATAAGTACACAGTGCATGAGCAATGACAAAAGCAATAACATATTGTATGATAACAGAATGTCTCAGCGAAATCGAGAAGTACAAGTGCATCCGTATTTGTCAGATTATGGGGCTTGTAAATGGTGGCATTACTTCTGTGAAAATGAGCTTAAAATTTCTAATTGGGAGAGTCTGAGATCAATGGGAATAGATTTGAAAATAGCAGGTAACATAACAGTTGTCGTATTTCCCTGTGAACAGACGCTGTACTGTTAGTGTGTTTGAAAATCAAGGAAAATGCTCTTGGGTAAATGCTGTATCAGCAAATGCTGGAGATACAAAGATATTTTTCTGTGGCTTTCAAAATGCAAACTGGAATGATACGATGATGTAACGAACAGTTCATCATCGGACCAAAAATGTGATTAAGGATCCACCTCCGAACTCAGATGTTTTACTTGCTTGTGCCTTGGTGTATTGGGCTAAGCACTACTGTTCTAATTAATTTAAAACTGTTCTGAAATTTCTATTGAAAATTTCATTTAGTTATCTATTCATGCAGCTGTAGTTTATTCCACAGTTTAATTTTGGGTAAAAAAAGATCTTCAGTGGGGTGCAGCTTTCGAGAAAAAAATTCAGCTGTGCAGCATGTGTAGATAAATTGAAAGGGCTAATAAATGATAAATCTATATTTGATGTAGTACTGGTTGCTCTTAACAATTTTTATATTTCAGATGCAGTAAAAATAAGGATATTTTATGCATGTATAGTGTGAAACTTTAGTGCCGAGAAAATAATATAGCAACTTTAGTTGAACAAAGTAGAAAAATCACATTAAAATGGAGAAGAAACACAAGATACAATGATTAACAATAAATCATTTCAAGATTTGAATGTAAAATTTTTCATAAAACAAAGAATTAGCCAGATATTTCTACATGCATCCCACACATCCTCTACAATTCAGAGACTGTGTATGCTCATCTGAAAGCCTCTGCAAAGAACCATGAATTGTGTTGTTTTACATCAGGTTTTGTAAAAAATTTGAAATCTATCTTTACTAAAGAAAGGTTCAATGTTAGGTCAGTTCCTAAAAATCTTTCCTTGTAGGATTACGTTGCCTTTTATCTCTATGCACAGTGTTTATTTAATTACGTTAAAATTATATATATCCACCTTAAATTGCGAGGTTCACAATGAATTTAGTTTTAGCGCAAAAAAAACAAAACAAAAAAAACTGAAAGTAAGCTCATTTGTGTTTGAGTGATGGCAAATTTTTTCCCTACAGTTACTTGACTTAAAATTTGTG
The DNA here is from genome assembly GCA_039090855.1 of Macrothele yani. Lineage (NCBI taxonomy): Eukaryota > Metazoa > Arthropoda > Arachnida > Araneae > Macrothelidae > Macrothele > Macrothele yani. The sequence goes on along the minus strand of CM077016.1, from coordinate 44,492,987 downwards.
CTACTACCTTTGTCTATTAACTAGAAACATTTTTTACATCTGCTACTTTTTAATGACCACAACGCTTCTTCAGAATCATATACACATGTGTTCTTCTAGCTAAGGGAAGAGCAAATGGTGGGGCATAATATGTGACATACTTTTATTTCAATGCGTTATTTTTTAAAATAATAGAAAAATGTTCATTTAAAGTTTTGCACTGTTTCATGAAATTTGCTTGAATGTTTTGTTAGGATCATCCTATGTTTTCATTTATACTTTAGATGCTATTGCCTAAGAACATAGCAGCATTTATGGTACGTTTCTAACTCAGGATGTTAGATACATGAAGTTGATCAAGTTTACAGTTACTTGAATGCTTATATACAAACAACATATTAATACTTTTAAGAGAATCTAATGGTTCAGTGTGGTCATTATTTTTAAGAGACAACATATACAATTCTTTATTTTTGTTAGTGTTCGTTATGTTGAACTGCTTTCTCAAGAAGAGTGCCAAAAATGTTATGTTATGAAGAAATAAACAAACAAATGAATACAAGGGCTGACTAAACAAAACATGGCAAGCATTTTCTGTTTTAAAAATAGTGCAAAAATCAGGCCAGTGCTTTTCCTGCTATTTTAAAACAGTGGAATACTTTCAAAACTTATGCCAGCATCACCAGTCCTTCCTTGTGTGAGGAAACAGTACATCTAGAACGTTTTGCGAAAATTAATCAACATTTCAGTTTGTCGCTTGTATTTTTCAGTGACCATTGCTCAAGTTATTTACCATCTAAATTGTGAAGGCATGTATATTACAATTCCACATGCATCTGATTTACTTTTATGATATTTGTGCAGCAATAAATTTTGGAATTCGGATTTTGTGTTTATCAAAGCTCCATCTCATATCCGCTGCTTTTCTGCTGAGATTTCGTTTTCAAAATGAACTTAAGTAATAGTTGCATATTTTGAAATACTGTCATGAAAAAATTATGTAATTCTGACTCTGATTTCCCAAAGTTATTATTTTTTGGTACAAAGCCCTTTTGCATACTTTATAATAGTCATTAAATAAATTTGATATGTGTATATGATAAATATTTTTGCAACTCATCCAGTTACAGGTAAAAATGTGCACTGAAGCTGGTGTTTCAGAAACTAGGTATCTGTCTTTTTAATAGGAATAAACGAAATGAAGAGCCATGTTTTGTCTAAATTTCAAACAAAAATTTTTATTTTAGGATTCCATCCGGAAAAACTCCAAGATTTCCCAAAAAACCAACCATTCGTCAAGACGGTGATTCTTTAATTTTAGAATGCATTTTAGAAGCTAATCCATTCCCAGAAATCATATGGTATCATGGCACAAAACATATAAAAGACGGCAAGAGGCATAAGATTCAAAAGAAGGACATGGGGAATGACATGTACCTCCTGTCATTAGAGATCAGGGTGAGTATTTAAATTAATGTTACTTTTTTTACCTTACTTTAACCCTAGAACTGCCGACATGCGTGTGAGTTAATTTTTTCCATGTAAAATAAACAAGAGCTTTAATCATCCAAATAAATTATGTTTGCATTTGTGGCTTTGATTTATTTGTTCCTGGGCTTGCAATTTTTTCAACATAGTTTCCAGTTTTTATTTGATTTCAAAAAAAAAAAAAAAAAAAAAATGAAAAATCATATTTCTTTTTTTCCTAAGTGAAAAATCAAAATTGAAAATATGATGGTGTCATTATTGTATACCGCATTTTATGGAATATTCAGCAAGTTAAAATGGGAAATATTACAGCAGCTTAAAATTGGAATTAAGGGATTAAGGGATTTTAGAAGATCAGAAGCAAATGCTACATGCCGGAATGCACACAATCTCATGGGTTTGTGCAAATTCTCAGAATTTACCTATACATTTTATTAGTGGAAATGTTTCTTTATCATTTTAAGCTAGCATAAAAAATTGCTCACTTCAAACAGGTTTTTTCTTTCTCGTTCAGAGCTTCATTTACTTGTTGAAATCCATAGGAACTTATTAATTTTGTTCTTAGAAATGAATTCTGGAAGGACGGGATCACAATCCTCAGTATTCAGTGTTTAAATGAGTTGTTAAAGAAAAGTACATTCTTCATTAGTGAGCTTCATTACAGAATTTGTCTTTAAGTTTTCCAATTTTTTTAGTATCTTGAAAATTTAAGATTAAGATGCATTTCTTGAAGTTTGACTTCTTCTAAGTACTCAAGACTGATTTTGTGGAAAATATTTAATGCTGTTTAAATTTTGTCCACACAGAAACACTATCAAAGATTATTAATATTTTTTAAAAAACATTTTCAGTTTCTTAAAATATAATGGCAGTTGCTTTAATGGTTGCTAGAGCTTTCAGCAATGATTTGAATGATTTTTGTAGTAAATGAAAAGCAGTTTTACTTAGGGTTCAATCAGTTTCTTTCATAATGAAATAATAATCGTGTCAAAATTGTTGGTATTTCATAAATGCGGTTTCATGAATCAATTTGTAAAAAATCGTGCATTCAGATAATATCGCAGTTTGTCTTGCCATCTAAAGCTTAGGTTAAATCTCTAGTGAACTATCTTCAAGGTGTGATTGTCATCTTTTACTATTTTTATGTGTTACAGTTGCTTTATGACTGGCAATTTTTTAATCCTCTGTCTACTGTTACATAAGCAAATTCTACATACTTCACGTAATGTGAGAATTTTGCCTTCAATTTCAATCTTTTACTTCAGAATAGATGTATATATATTCTGAAGTAAAAGATCAAAACTGAATACAAAATTGAGAATTTTGTACCCAGTTTCGATCTTTCACTTCAGTATAGATATACATCTTAATGAAACTTAAGTGTTTGATCTATAAGATGAAAGTAAGGAAGAAAGAAATTGATATTAATTTGGTGACTTAATGATTATTAAAAATCATATATATATATATATCTTTTTTAAACTGGAAAATATTTTGGGAAAGTAGTGATGTTATTTTTCATGAAACTTGAACTAGCATCCATATTTTGTTTACTGCAGCCTACAACTCATTGCTTTCCTTTAACGTCCGGCGTCTTGCTCGGCTCTTGTAGGTAAGATATTGATCATCAATCTTTAAAAAAACAAAAGCATATGTAACATCCACCGAATCGGAGTGTCAGAAATTTTAGAGATCTAACTCATGATAATGGATCTTATTATATCAAAATTTGAAGAATTTGTTGTTACATTTAAAGTTTTCATATACCATATTCATAATTCATAGATGTTTTTATTGTGCTCCTGTCTTCAAACAACAGAGTTTGCAAAACTTGAACAGATTATATAAAGAAATATCCATTTCTTAATTTCATGAAATTAAATCTTTGTATCAAGAAACATGCTTAAAATATCTAAAACGAATGAAAAAAGCAAAAAAATGAATGACGAGTTACATCTCATAGTACATATTCATAAAACATCAAAAACACAGGATAAATCACTTATCGTGTGTATACACAAGTATTGCTTGCCTCTTTTTTTGTGCAAAGATTAGATTTTAAGCAGATTTTCTTTTTTGCTGAACACTCACATTTTTAATTGACAAAATGTTATATAACATTATGCCATGTACTGCTATAGAGGCAGATTTAGGAAAAAGGCATGAATTCTCATTTTAAGCTTTGTTTTGAAACAACAATCTATCAGTTAGATGTGTGAACTAGAGTCAAATTTTCTCTCAGCTACATGAACCAATTTACTTGAACTGATTTCCACTGTTATCTAGAACTACCCACATGTACAATTCTTGAAAAGATAAAAAGAAAGTCTTTTCTGATGGATAACAGATCCTTTGAATGGCAAACAAAATTCCTAGAAATGAAAAAGTCCTTTAAATCTCCAGAATGCATTCAATCATGCCCCCAGAATTTAAAACGCATTTGTTTAATGAACAGTTGTAGCCTGTTACCATCAGAGCTATTGTAATGAGAATTTGTTCAGAAAAGGCGATAGCTACTTCAAACGTGATTAATCATATGAAATGTATTTCACTTAATGTACCAACCAAAGTTTAAAGTTGTGTTAGTTGAGTGATCTGGGGGGCAGGCTTCTGGCATTTCATACTTTTGAGCCTATTGCCATTTTCATTGACACTGTGTTTTGGAGTGCAGTAGTTTCAGACTTCAAAACACAGTGTCAATGAAACTACATACCATATCACAACAGTTTTATTTGTTCATGTTGTTCCAAATATGATTTAGCAGATGTAATCCTTAGCAGTTTAGCTTTACATCAAACAAAATTTTCACTTCAATATTTCCTTTGCTCAGCAGACTTTCTAATCCATTACAAAGACCAGTTACATTACAGTATGCATTTATTTGATCAGTTATAGTATAGATTGCTTCATTAGAAAAATTAAGCTAATAAAAGATGAGAAATATTCTGCTGAACTGAAATTACATTTGTTAATTTCACTATTTTGGCTGGCTCCGATTTGCACATGTATAATACCCTATTGTATGAAATTACTACAATGATTTTAATTGTTTTCCCTTCAAAATTACATCCTATGCCTTAAAAATATTTACAATCAGTATGAGAAATATATGTCGGCTCTTCTAGGGTTAATGTAAACCATTTTTCTCAAAATTGCACTGATGATTAAACGAACGGTGGATGTCACTTGTGAAAAATCTTAGTAAAGGATTTCAAGTAAGTAATAAAAGATACGCACTGTTTTTGCAGTGAAAAACACATTTGTAATCAGAAAATTGTTGCAAATCAAAAAATAGGCCGAGCGAGCGACGCCTGACGTTAAAGAGGATATGTGTGAGTGTGAGTATGTATGATGAGTAGAACCACATGCAGAGCAAACTAGATACTGAAAATGGGGAAAACATTATACTATGCCATAATGAATTTAAGGAGGTTGATGTCTTTAAAATGTTCATTTTGACTCTTTATGTTGTTCATTTGCATTTCCAGCAACCATATTATTTGGCCTACTGAAATTATAATGAAAACTGACATCCTTCTGTTGGCTTCAGGCATTTTATTTCTTTGAAGTTTTATCTAAACATTTCTATTATGCCAGGCATCTCACAGAATATGCATGAAATGCTCAGTTTTCATATTGAAATTGTGTTTTCAGAGAAATAAAATGGAAAAAAATTATTTCGAAGGAATAACTATTACTTGTTTCAAAGAAGCAAAATTTTAAGGTAGGAAAAGAGCTCAAGACTGAAACAAATCCATTGGTAGAAAAAGTGTTTCATCATTCTGATAACTAGCCAATCGGACATGGTTTTCTAAAATATTAATCGCATTTTCCTTTCACATTTCTTTAGCTCAGGAAAAGCTTGCATACATTTCGAAGTACTTTATTTAAAACTTCTCTTCACAACAATTAAGTATTATTCTACTTAATTGTCATTCAGATTTGTTTCTTCAGAATGCAGAAAATAATCGTTAAATAAATTTCTTAAAAGGCTTGTCAAAAATTAAATTTATTTTTATCAGCTCGCTCGGCCTATGGAAAAACTGAGTATGAGAATTATGTGAAGTGCTTTTTTTTTCAGGTGTTTCATTGAACATATTTTGCCATGAATTGTTAGCAGATTTTCAATATGGTAAGAACTAAAACACTAAACACATTTTCTTTTCCAAAATGGTAAGTTCTAATTTAAGTTTTCATTAGATAACTCAGAAGTATTTGATTAGAAAATAACTATGGTTCAAAAGCATTTCTTTACTCAGCAATAAGCAAGTCACATTGTTGCCGAATTATCACATGGCTATAAAACGATAACACAGAAATCTAAAATGAAAGAAGTAAGTGAATTTTTTTTCTTTCTATTATGCTCGTCAATGATGCCTGTGAAATGAGGGCAATCAAAAATGTTTTATGCACTCTGGTAAGTAAAGCTTTTGTTAAAACATTTGTTTGGTTAAAATTCTTGGGTAAAGGTAAGAAAAAGGTAAGAATGTTTCTAAGAATACTGAAAAAATCAAATCAAATCATGCTGTTTATTCCATGACCAACTGATGCTTAATTGAGCACATTTTTTTTATTCGTCATGTATTTTCTGACAACGTATTTTTAATACCTTAGATCTCAGTTGTTAATATTGCCAATTTTTCCATCTCTTCCATTTTTGAAAGTGAACAGCGTGTTTGATTGCACTTAAATGTATTAATTATTTAATATAGTGTTTTTGATTTGTTGCAATACAAAATCTTAGTCAAGGATATTAAAACATGACTTCCATAGCAAAAATATGATAATTTTAATAAATGGTGCAAAAGGTCTGATTACATTTTTAAAATCTTCTGTATTCAAGAAGGTTGTATCTAAAAAGTGTGTTATATTTGCTAGAATCTCAGATTACCATGCCTCCAATTCAAGATTCCCTTTTCTGCCGGCATAATATGTGTGATGGCTTTATTTCTCTGCTGGCAGAATAATTTTCATTTCATTAGTTTTTGCCATTATCATGTGTGCTTTCATTATAGATAACTGAAAGTATTCACAGACAAATGTTGGCTCCAATAATTGGTATTCATGATTATTTATTGATGAAGTTTTACATAAGTAAAACATTCATTATTTGAAAGAGATGCATTGAGTTCAATGTGGAATAAATAGGTTTAAAACAAGTTTTTGTTACCATAAATTCATAAAGAAAAGACTTGTGACTTGTAAAGATAAAAGAAAATGTGATATCTTGATTTTTTAATACTTCCTGAGTTCTTGTATAGTATTATTATATTTTCATATCAAAAATAATTTCATAAATTAAAATGAAAGGAAACTTTATTTTTGCATTTGCTTCATGTCATTGCTATTGAATACTGAAAAAAAATAATGTGGTTTTTTTTCTGAAAGGTGGTGATGCCACAAATTATAATACATTTGGGTGCATAAATTAAGAAAATTGTTGATTTTACTTTTTTTTATATAATGAAACGGAATTTTTCGGGCAAAATATGCCGACATTTACTCCGAGTGCTCACTCAATTATGACCACCCATATGCAAAGGGAGATACTAGTGTAATGATGAGGAGGGCATGACCTGTAAGCTACCTGAGATACTGGCATAATGATGAGGAGGGCATGGCCTGTAAGCTACCTGAGATACTGGCATAATGATGAGGAGGGCATGGCCTGTAAGCTAAAGGAGTGTATGTAAGAGGTTGGTGGTTTAGTTGAGAACGACATTATGGACATGATTGGCAAAATAAAACCAAGGATTTATCGGAGTTTAATGAAAGGCCAAATTGTCAGCACGCAAAGGGTTCATGCGTCCATTTTCGGAAGCTGCGTGTGCGTTGTTCGAGAGCCTGCGTGGTTGAAATGTACCAGGAGCAAGGCCATCTAGAGAACACAAGGCCATGACATTAGAAAGATGAGTTTCCTATTTTAGTGACATCATGCGGAAACTAAAGCTTCTGATTGGTTTCCAATGCTATCATGCATGATGTCAAGCATGACACAGACGTATCAGGTTGTGTAACATGAGAGTGACATCACAAACGGAGGAAACTCATCTCACTAATGTCATGGCCTTGTGCTTTTTAGACGGGCTTGACCAGGAGTGGTACCAAAATGGCAAAACAACCAACCAGTGGCACAACTGTAAAGAGTGGCAAAAGGTGCATACTTGTGTTGAACGATGGGTGCGTCACCTTGTACAGGGCAATCAGCCCACCACAATTTTGCTCTCTCTTTATGGCCTAGTACAATGTAGGTCAACCCAAAACTGTATTCGTCGCAACTAGGTTGCATCCTGGCACAAATGAGCTTTAAAAGCAGATGCCTTATATGCTACCACACTCTCCAAACAATAGTCCATCGTCGTGAATGACTCCCTTGGTGCCAACAGCATATGGATTGGATGGTTAGAAGATTGAAAGCAGGTGCACTGGTCAGATGAATCATGATATGTTCTTCATTCCACCGATAGTCAAGTCCGTATTTGCCAGAGGGATCCATTTCGATGCGCAATAGTGAAGGCACATTTTTGGGTAACTAGCTCATGATGTAGCTGTGGGGGAGATCGCTTGCTTTGATGGTTTATTTGCATTGATTTACTATTATTCTTGCATTTATTTAGCAGTATTTGATTGATTCTTTATGATGTAGAATTTCGGATTTTATTTTGCTAGGAAAAAGATGAGTATTGTGTTAACAAAAAGGTAAACATTGTACTAGAAAAAACAGTAAGTGTTGTTAAAACTTACATCGTTCGGGTAACTTTGGAAATTGTTCTACTGCTGTGTGTGTTTGCTAGCAAACTCTACAACCGCACCATTCTGTGCTGTTATTTTGTAAGAATGATGCCTAATTGTGCTGTTGTTCTGTACCCATAGGAGAAAATGAAAATGGAGAGAACTAGGATTATTTATCATGCATTCCCAAAAGATAAAACGTTGCAAAAAACGTGGCTACTGAAATGTAAATGAGAAGCTGCTATCAATGTGCAATATGCCACAATTTTCTCTAAACATTTTACCAAAGGTGACTATTAACGTTATTTGAAATCAGAATGACTGGGATTTTCATCGAGTATGCAGAAAAGTCTTGAATAAGCAAAAAAAACTACCACTGGTGAACTCACAATCCTGTCCGAAGGACTTGTACATCAATATTAACACCTTTATGTGTGCATAACTACATAGTCTAAAAGTGGTGTTAATCAGCATATTAAAACTGTGCAAATTAGAAAAGATTGAGGAATTTTTTGGTCAATATAAACTCCTTATTTGTTTTGGTAGAAATCTCAGGTTCCCCAGCGTGCTGTTTCAGAAACGCATATGACAAACGGTGAACATAATTCTTTTATATTAGTTAAGAATTCATTCTGAACTGGACATTTTTTCTTTAGTAATTTCATGATGAAATGAAAAATTTTAAGTGCAGGAAAATTTTAGCTTTTGCTCATACAGACTTTTAAAAAAGTTCTCTGTGTCTTAAGTTTTGTTTGAAAACTGTGTTTTGCTTCCGTTCCGCTCCTCCACAGTGACATCATATGAAAGAGCCAGTGAGAGCATAGACCGCTAATGGACCCAACCTAAAGAGATATCTAAGAACCTTCGTATTTGCATTAGCTGCATGAGGCTTTGGATCACTCGTGCATGACATCATCTATCCAGGCCAGTAAATGGGGTTGTATTGTGTGAGGCATGTTTATCTGGTATGAAATGAATGTCTGTTGCGTGTGGTCCAACATATGAACACCCAATACTACCAAGGACTGCTTACAGACTATGTACACTCCACAGTGTTGTATCTCCACCCAGAGGGGGGATGGGTTCTACCATAACGATGATGGCCCTACCATCTGTCCTGCCTGGTGCAAGAATGGTTCTACGAACCCAGTGGGGATATGTAACATTTCAAAGGACCCCCAAACTTTCCTGATCCTCAACCTCATTCAGCATCTGCGGGATTTTGTGGAATGCCAGGTGAGGCAGTTGGACACCTCTTTCGGCTCCATACTGGAACTGTGGGCTGCAATGCAAACAACTTGATTGTGGAGCCCCACACAACTGTATGGACATACTGTGGAATTGATTCCATGTTGTGTGGCAGCCATTCTCAGGGGAAAAGTAGGACTCACAAAGCATTAGGTTAGTGGTCATTTTACTGCGAGCACTCAATGTGTATGGTAATTCAGTGAGTGGTGATAAGCTATGAAAACGTTCTTATGTAGCACTGAATATGCAAATTAGGGACAACTTTTAAAGGTGTCCAAATCATTTAGTAGCTGTAGTACAATCAGCAGCCTATCTTTCATGATTTAATGACACCAATATTATTTTTCTTAAATGATCCAAATGTCTTCAAAACACCATTTTAATGACAGTTAGAAGGATGGAAGCAGATAAAAGTCATGCAGAGGTTGCCAAATTTGTGAATGTGCCCAAAAGTGTTATGTCAGAGCTATGTGATAGTTTCAAGATACAGGCACTTGCACTGGACTGGCATCCTAAGGTTGACCACAGAAGACGACCGGTATGTAACTATAACAGAATTAATAGTGGAATTATCGCTTGTCAACTCTGCTTGAAGCTTGCCTTGGCAATCGGAAGATCACTGTCTGTGTGGACTATCCAGATGGCTTCACAAAAGAGGAATGTTTCCCAAGAAACCTAAAGGTCTGTATATCCCTTGCCCATAGTCACAAAAAAGCTAGATTAGCATGGAGAAGACAGCATCGCAATTTAACACAAGTGAGGACAAGTATTCTTGACAGATGATTCAAGATTTTCGCTGGAAAGTGGTTCTCAGACCCAGTACAGCTGGAGTAAAGTAGCCACCTGAAATCACCCCAGGCATCACAAGTGAAGGTCATACCTCTCTACATGTTTTCGGTAGAGGAACTTTGGCTAGACACAGTTATCACGAAGAAATCCTATAATCCATGTATTTCTTTTGTACGCAGTGAACTAAACTCTGACTTCTAATGGTTCGGTTTGTTTGCATATTCCCGGGTTCGAGTCCTGGAGAAGTCATGGTTGATTTGCTTGTTTTAACGGCACTTGCTCTATCCCTTCTGTGGAACCAGTGGTCCTAAATTAGTTGTGAGACAGTTTATAGTCCATTGAGTTACCATGGTGATCATTAACACTTTCACTGCCATGTGACACCAAACAGCATCATACAATACTTAGCCTAGGTGCCGCCATTGCCGCCGAATGGTTTTGTGATTGTGGCTTAATATTTCCCTTCCTAAAACCTTCGGCACTTGAAGAGAGGTATCTGTTTTGTTACTGGCACTGAGAATGAGTATCCAACTGTTTAAAAATGACTGCAGTTTTGGGATAGCAGATATTTTTCCACATGGTTTAGGGAAGAGAAAGTAAGTTGATTCCCCATAGACTTAACACAGTGTGCACTTTTCACTGCAATATTTATTTGCCTTTGAACATCACTGGTTTTGTGGTGAAAGGAACTATCAATAAATACATGCTTGAGTGGCAATAAAAAAGCATTTGCTGCTTCGAGTTAATACATAACAGGGCAGCCTACTGAGGAAACTAAAGGGATCTCAAGGAAACCCATATTGACTTCAATACTTAGTTTTGTGGAAACAGTGGATATATTTAGACAGGCTATCTCTGGTCCCTCTCAACCAAAAGTTCCTCAGCGGGCACAGCCTACTGTGGAATTAGATGATCCCAATAATTTGTCATCATATGTAGAGATGTATTCATTTAGTAGCTATAGTACAATCAGCAGTGAAAGCGAAAATGAAGAATGTGACGTTTTCTCTCATACTCTGCCTCAACAGATTTTAGCTGCTGGTTGGTATGATGTTCCCAACGTCACGAGAATAATTCTGTTCACTAATGTACTAGGACTGAAAATTAATATGACAGGTATTGAACCAATTGCTAAAACGTGGAAAGAGTGATGTCTTTGTTTATTCAGCTGACGCCACATATTTGGAAGATTTTCACTTTGGATCTCGCCCTTTGGATTTAGATGCTATAATTAATATATAGCCAGTGCCATTAATGCCCACCAGATAGACGTCTCAGTAGCTGAGCCCATCTTATGGATTTATGATGTCAGAAGCTGACAGAAAAACACACATAGCGCCGTGGATTGTTGGCCACCTTGGTGTAAGGCTAACACGCTCGGCTAGATATCAAGAGATCTGGGGTTCGATTCCCCAGCGGTGATCGAATAACAATTTTTCGGTTGCCGTGTGTTGCTAAAACATGGAAAGAGTAATGAGTTTGTTTATTCAACTGACACCAAGTGTTTGGAGGATTTTCACTTCAAAGTTTTCAATCTTTTTGCTACTGAAGAATTTTACAATTTATTAGTTACGTGCCAGTGGCTGCAAACATGTTATAACATATGCTGTAGATGTGTTTATGTCCCTGGAGTTACTGAAGGCTATAATTACAAATATCAATTATGGATAAATTTTCTCGTATTTTAGAATAGCGGAGTCATGCAAAGCTATTAAATCCAAACTTGGCTAAGTTGATCCAAATGCACAGAAGCTCATCCATAGTGCAACGTGATGCCTTGTGGCATCTCAGGAGATTTGCCAGGGTTTCTTACTGGCACTGCATGCTTGCCGTTAAAATAGCACAGTGGCAGCAAACGTGTTAAACCCTGAAACAAAGACAAAAGATCTTTCGAGGTACTGTTTGTCCAGAATATGCTTTCATGGATTTCACACGGCAAGGTTTGTGGATAAATACCTGGAAAGTGAAGATTTACAAAGGATGTGTTGACCATCCAGCTCCCCAGACCTCTGCCTAATTGAATATGCTTGGGATCTTTCAGGACCAGCTACATGTCGTCAACATCTTCCAAAGAGAATTTGTGAGCTGAAAACTGCTCTTCTAGAGGAATGAGAATGTCTCGCTACTGAGCTCCTGAATTACCTTGTTGGAAGAATGAGGAATCATTGTGAGGCTACTATAATTGTTAGAAGTGACCATACGCCTTATCGACTCCAAGCAAACTTCTAAGCAATAACGTCTAAAATTAGACATTTACATGATCAAATGTACATTGTTTTGTATTTTATAAAATTTTGTGTCTAGTTTTGTCAAAAACTATATGCCCATGCAGAAGTGTTATTAAATTCCATGGGAGTTTCATTGAAATATATGGATTTAGTCTTACTTCTTTAATTTATGCACACCAGTGCATTATAGAATGTTCAATGAAGTAGACATCCCGACTGGTTTCTTGTATGACATCCTAGCTAAATGATCCAGTAGTACCTCTGGGGGCAGTATAACATTCACAATGGTTTTCTTTTTATAATTCTTAACACCTCAACAAATGAGCTTTCCTAGACTGATTTCTTTCCTAACACTACATAAAAGATATCCCACAAGCCATCCATGGAACTCGACAAGAAATTTTTTGACCCAAACTGAATTCTATAACATATCCTTGGGTTTTGAAGAGTTCCTGAAAACAACTGGCTCCAGGAAATGTGAAACGTTAATATTATTGAATAGACAAGTAACTATAGCGTGTCGCATAAATATAGAGACAGAACAAATTCTTGAATAAAAAAGAAACAACAACGAGCTGAAATGTACACCTCATATTTATAGCAAAAATAGCATAGGACACGCAGCTGCACAATAGTTTGACGGAAACATAACAATTCCAACGCCAAGTACAAGAAAAAAACAGAAATACGCTGTCTCAAAAATATAAAGACTTACTAGTTATGAACAACTCCGGTACGAATAGTGGAGCCGTTGTTCCGAATAACACTGAAAACCCGATTGGGCATGCTGTCCACCAAGTGATGTAAGTGTTCTGGACGGAGTGCGTACCAGCTTCTTTCAATCTGCTCTTTCAATGCCACCACACTTGAGAACTGCTGTCCATTCGCATACACATCACGAGCGAGGATACCCCAGAGGTTCTCGAAAGGTTTCAAATCTGGACTGAGTGCTGGCCAATCCATTATGGTTACATGATGAGGGTTAAACCAGCTTTTTGTTGATGCAGACCAATGGATAGAGGTATTGTCTTGCTGGAACAGATAATCAACACCCGCTAGAGTTTTGGCAAATGGTTGAAGGTTGCTGCTGAGTATGTCCTAATATGTTTTGGAGTTTTGCCTGCTTTGCAGGAAAGCGATATCCATTGTCCCATTGAATGCAAAAGCTCCCCAGACCATCACAGATCCCCCTCTTTTCTGTCTGCTGAAGAAGGTGCATGGCTTGCGTCGTAAATCATGCCAATAGCAGTTCCAACCGTCAGGGCGATCCAGGTTGAACTTTTTCTCATCTCAGAAAATAGTTGTGATCCACTGGTCCATCCAGTGCATGTGGCTGCTTGACCATAACAATCTAGCTTCCTTGTGGTGCCGCGTGAGGTGTGGCAGATGGCGCATTTTACGGAGCACAATGTTGCGACTTTCCTTGATTCGTCGATGAACTGTGTTCTTTGAGACGGTGACACCAACAGTCCGATAAACTTGACGTACTGATAACCTTTGGGATGAAACTAAACGCATGATAGCACAATCATCTTGTTTGGTTGTTATTCGAGGCCTTCCAGGCCGTTTTCTGGCAGTTAACGCACCGCGTTTCGATAAAGTCTTATAAACGACTGCCCTACTCCTCCCCATGGTTTTACAAATTTTCGCTACAGGCAATCCATTTGCTCTCAGTCTCCAAATCTTCTGCACCTCCTTGTCAGAAAGTTGACTGTTGCATGGCATTTCGGCAAATGAATGTCTGAAGGTAGGTCCACTGTCTTTTGTAGGCTGAACCGAATTATGGCCCATGCGCATGCGTACAGCATGCTAATTTGTACATCTCATTTGCATGTGGCTACTTTACATAGTTGTCTTTATATTTATGAGACACCTAAAATTAAACTATTTCATTTTGTGTTGTTCTTTTCACACAATCCGGTCATCTTGACGGATCCAAATGTTTGTTGTAAGGTTATATCTAATTAGGTACCACTTCAGCTTCCTACCTATATTTGCATTGTGTTCATGGTGCACAGTAGAATGTCTCTATATTTATGCGACACACCTTAGAAGAGCTCAGTACCACTTCATGAAGTAGTATTTCAAACTGAAAAGTGTACCCTTTTTTATAATCTAGTAATTCGATGTGCCACAATAAAAGAATATCTGTATGGCAGCAGAAAAAGTGTTTAGTTTGTCTGCAAGATCAGTTAGGAAAGTATGTATATATAATTTGACAAAACTGAACATCAGTTGGAAAAATACATGGCTAAAGGTGTCCCATTTTAGTTTCTGGTAAAAATCATCTGAAAAGGCGCCATAATCATGACAGATTCGCTGATGATAGTCGTAGCATTAGTGTGAGGAGCTATTTCCAGATTTATCGTTCATAAAATGACGTCAAGTGAAGTCATGAAGTCCATAGAACTTGTTTCAGTGCAGAAGATATTCAGTATCTGTTAATTGATAATATTAGTTACAATGCATGAACTTTCCATTTAGGAGGATTCTAGGACAATACGTTTGGGTGTGATTTAAGCTATTGATGATAGGATATTATTTGTTGTTCACATGGTGACTTAATTGCTGTAAATTCATTGCACAGAATAAAAATTCCCCCTGTTTGTGCCTTCAGCAAAACAACATTGTGCTTAATTTTCATAGTTTTTTCATATGTTGTGAAGTTATCAAAGGAGATGAGATGTGTTGGAGAACCAATCAGATAATTAATTGATGTAAGAAAGAAAAGAAACATAACTGTGTATTGGAAGAAATACTAGTCATAGAACATTTCTGTGTATGATACTGATTAATTAGAAGACTGTCTTGTGAAGTTTGTATTTAGATCTCTACTTCAAATGCCATTTTTTCCCATGAGATTAATCAAAGCAAAATTAGCAGATCTGTATTTTCACGTTTTTTAAGTCTTGTTATGCAAACCCGATTAAAATGCTGAAGTACCGCAACTGGTAGCAGCTAGACTTCTGTTTTTTGGGGGTTTTTTTTGGTGGGGGGCATTTTATATATTAACAAATATCTGCCATCCTAGTTGAGTTTCCACAGTTTCTGATGAAGTCTGGCTTTTATCTCTTATAGAGTGTTATTTTTAATTTGCCGCCTTGATGGTAAAGAGGTTGAAGACATAGATTTGTAGTTAGTTCTCCAAGCTGGACCCAGATTCAAGTCTTGGGTGAGGAATGGGTTGTATACTTGTCTTACGACACTTTCTCTCTCCCTTCCCTGGAACCAGCAGCAAAGGCGTAGCCAAGGGGGGGTCCTTGGGTCCAGGCCCTCCCACTTAAGGGGGACTGAGTATGAATTTAAAGTGATATATATGAGGCTTTCACCAATAAACTAAATACATGGAGCCCCATCCCCTTAAGAAATTTCTGGCGACGCCACTGACCAGCGGCCCTAAATTTGGGATGAGAGACTGCTTACAGCAGCTCATCATGGTCGTTAAACCCGTAACAGAAAAAAAGATCTTCATGGTAAATGCTTCTTTGTAAACACCAGTGATTGCTTTTGTTAAAAAAATGTTAAAATATCAAGACAGTGCCAATGTTATATAATGTACACTTGCAATGTTATGTAACATACACTTGTAATTTAATCTTCCTTTTGAGTTTCTGTGTTTTTGTGTAAATTTGGTTTCTATGTGTTAAACGTTTTTCTGACTTAATGGCACATTATTTCTCCCGGTGAGTTTTTAAGGTTGGCAATCACTCGCAATGAATCAAAAGTCAATAAAAAGTGATCTGCTGAGGTGTCTGCTGGGTTGTAAGAGAACGATACGCAATGTACAAGCTAAGAGTGAACGGCAATACTGTACAAGTAGGATATGTATTGATTACGCTTTGTTATAGCAAGCTAAAGACTGATAATCATGTCTTGTCGAATTAGCAAGTTAATATGTGGGATAATAATTGTTATACTGAATATGTTTATGTTTCCAACTATTACGCTAACACAAAACTTCACCGTAAAGCTTACTGAATTACTTTAGATGAATCCCGGTTAGCTTCATTTTGTTGTAACTGTATGAATCAGGAATTAACTAATTAAGTACTACGAATAGCAATGACCAAATAAAAGCGAAATAAAAAGTACCTGCTGAGTACACTTTTGATGCTATGCATCTTTTCCAACAGTAGTAAAGTAAATCCCAAGTAAACAATTTTGATGTAACGCAAATGGGTAACAGAAGTAGTCAGTGAGCCACCTAGTCTAATTTTCTCCAATGTATTGAAAATGGTGCATTGTAGCGAAATTTGGCATGCTCTCAATTCCCTTGAAGGGGTGTTTACCTGCTATTCAGGAGAGCTTTAAAATGATGTATAACACAAGGTGTAACCTGTAGATATCTTGGACCAAAATTTACCAGTCTTCCTAACTAACACACTTGCTATTCAGTTCTTCTTTCTATCTGTAGGTCAGATTTTAGCTTGCGCATGCACAGATGGACTTTCATAGCTACATTACATTTCATCAATGTCAGGGTCATTTCTTACATTCATCTAAATCCGAATAATAAAAATAATAATAAATACTGTTTTTGAAAAACCGCGCACTTGAAATACTATTGCTGATGCCATAGTTTAGTAAATACTTACTTTTATGATGATCACATATATTTTTTCAATGGTTTTATGACAATAACATTCATTAATCCACTTGCCTAAGTATCGCTCATTGTTGGGAATTAATCATCCTTATTGGTTGTTATGATTTAATTTCATTTAGTATATACCAGACTGTGGCTTGGTGTGGTAGTTGGTGACATGAATAAATACAATGTGTTATACGTAATTAAATGTATGCTCTCAAATCACTTGTTTTATTTCACACCCGTAACGATCTTGGCATGCAAAAGATGCATACATACATACATATCACTAAGCTGTTCTCTGATATTCAGAGGCTAGCTCTGCAAAAAAATACAAACTACCAGATAATTTTTACTTAATGTTGCCATATCAAACTTCTCCATTTAAAGCGATCTTGCCATACAACTCAGGCTTCACTCACATCCATCACACGC
The DNA here is from genome assembly GCA_039090855.1 of Macrothele yani. Classification (NCBI taxonomy): domain Eukaryota; kingdom Metazoa; phylum Arthropoda; class Arachnida; order Araneae; family Macrothelidae; genus Macrothele; species Macrothele yani. The sequence goes on along the minus strand of CM077016.1, from coordinate 44,475,500 downwards.
CGTACACAAGATCTTCTATTCTTCATACTCATTATCTTTTTCTCATGCAGACACTCCTGAATCTGATCCTCCCATGACTTCCTTGGCCTTCCTCTACGTTTCCTTCCTGCCACTTGAGCTAAAAATATTTTCTTAGTAAGCATCTCATCACTCATTTTTTAAACATGGCCAGACCACTGAAGCATATTAGGCTCCACCTTGCTAACAACATTTTGCCTCACATTACACAACTGCAACACATCTTCATTCCACACACAATCAGAATGGGTCTTGCCACAACCCCATCCCCCTCCACCCCCTGTAACGTATACTCTATATTCACTTTCCTTTTGATTTTACTATCTCTGGTTATTTTATTTTACTATGTAAATTATCTTCCTACTGAACGAAATATTATTTCACCCGCTGAATGAGATCTGGCAATGAGTGTAAGTCATGACGTGGTGGTAGCTAGTATATAGGCGCGTTCATCGAGACTTGTGTGTAGCGTTGGTTGGTGTGTTGGCGTTGCGAGGTGTTGTTATGAGAGAGTGTGTACTATAAGAGGAAAGTTTATTCATTATTATGTACAAGATATATGAGTGCCTTAGTTGACCAAGAGTCTTGGAAATAAACAAGTTTTCAGTAAGTTCAGTCTTTCTCAATTCATAGTTTTTGTCAGACCTCTGTCTGGCTGTTAGGTTTATGACTTTTATTACGTAATATAAATAACCAGCGTTGAGACTTTGTTTAAGTTCGTAATTAACTAGTAACAACACCCTTTTGGGAATTCATTATTTTGAGGCTTAGTGCAAGTATATCATTAGCTAGCTGGTAAGAAGAGAATCATTCATAATAATTAGCTTAGCAAAAAGTAAATAAAGCTAATTCATTATACCCCGTAAGTAGCACATTTCTCCAGCACACAAACGACTCCTATGTTTCTTCTGTAGCACCCAGGTTTCACTGCCATACATCAGAGAAGGAACAGTTACACTTTCATCCGGATATTGATTTCTTTGTGTTTTTTTAATCAGGTAAGTAATGCAAAAGATATATAGCATAAATTATCCATAAAGAGTGCAGGGTACTCTCTCGATTTTTATTTGTCCTTTGCAGGCGTATATCATTCGTCAAACACGCAGTTCAGTTAATAGTCTTGATCACAGAAAGCATCAACTACAGAATATAATTTTTCATGTATTTAACATTATTATAGGCCTGCTCTTGCTTTAATGCAGCAGTTTGTAAATAAATCAGCTATCATACTTCAAACATCAGGAACATTTACATGGCAGACTGATCAACAAGTGCTACTGCCAAAATCAAGTGACAGGAATAATCAAGTGATCGTGATGCAACAAAGCTCATTCATGATAACATGTGCTCATACCAAATGGTACTCGCTCTAAACAATGCTAATCATACACTCAAAACAGCAGCTCTTATCTTCAGCTTTTTTATACATCATTACTCTTTGATCTCTTGTCAGGTTGCCAAACAAAAATTCGAGAGAGAAAATATTGCGTTCAGGCTAAAAAACGCTTAATGAGAATAAACCCAAATTTGCATTAAGAAGACAGTAAGTAAAAAGGAATTTTAAATTAGAGTATACATCACAAATAGTTTGAAGTGCTTGACTTATATTTTCATCTTGTTGTTGCAAAGTGAAGTATCTTTGATGATGTTCGGCTTTATGTGCCTGTTCTGAGTTCTTGAAGTGTTCTAGTAGTGTGCTGGTGGACTTCAGTGAGTTTCCTTAGAGTGTACAATACATATATAATGGGAATGAGGTCAGGAGATCCGGGTGGACACTTCATTCAGCAAAAATCTTTCTCTTCGAGGAAGTCGTCGACCGAATAAACTCAATGAGGTTGGGCATTATCGTCCATAAAAATAAAATCTGGACCAACAACTCCTCTGAATGGCCTGATAAATGGGTTTGGGATCTCATCTTTGTATCTCAGGGTAATAACAGAGTGGCTCTGAAAGATGTGCAGGGCTGTGCACCTGTTCGTCTTGATTCCTGCCCAGACCATCGCACTGCCACCACCACCAGAGCAGTCCCTTTCTCTGATGTTAGAGGGCCTGTTTCAGGTCCCTGATTTTCTCCAGATGAAAATATGTCACAAATTAGTACTTAAGCTGAATCACAACTCGTATGTGAAAAGGAAATTTTCCCATTGGTCTGGACTCCAAGTGCCATGTAGGTGACTCTGCAATAAGCGAGCTTGCTGGGTGAAAGATGTTAGAGGAACCCAAATAGCTAGTGTCATTGCATAACGGCATTGCTCACAAAGTCTCCTATGGGCAGTATGCCTTGGAAACCTTGTTCCTGCAGCTGCTGAAAGTTCCAAAGAGGTTGCCTAGTGGGCATCTTTCTGTTCTGTTTGGTAGTCAGGCTCATGTAGCCATCACCTGCAGTAGTTGTGGCTCTGGGACAGCCTTGTCTTGGTCAACGACAAACATCTCCCGTCTGTTGAAACTGTCTCCAGAGTCTTGACAGAACATTGTGTAAAACACTGAATGCTCTCAAAACTTCCATGGGACTGACAAGCTTCCATCCTATCAATCATTCTCTACCACTGAACGTCATCTGTTCAATGTCTTCCTGAAAAATCAGCTCGATGTTCCACTGAAGTAAAAGCAAGAGTTGCCTAGAACAACTACAAGATGAGAGCACAATCCCAATTTGCATATTACAGTTTGCCAGCAGCAAAAGTAAATGCAGGATAATCTTCTGCATAGTGAAATTTGCATGCTTGCCAACTTCCAGTGCATTATTTCATATACGTCAGCAACTATATACATTTTTTATTTTTTTACAACGGCAACTACACAGTTGTATCAGAACAATATGACCACCTACCTAATAATGGGAATAACCACCCTTGGCCTGGATGACAGTGGTGAGATGGTGCGGCATGGATGCAGTGAGGTCCTGAAAGGTTACCCGAGGCACACGTGCCCATTCAGACTGCAGAAGAGCAAGGATGTCCCAGAGATGACGTGGTTGTGAGTTGGCACATCGAACCTGTTGATCCAAATAGTCCCACAAGTGCTCTATGGAATTAAGGTTGGACAATTTTGCCGGCCAAGGAAGAACAGAGACATTGTTGTTGTGTTCCTGGAACCAGTCATGCACCCCTTAGCAACGTAGCATGGCGCATTGTCCTGTTGGTGGACACCATCACCGCCAGGATAAACGTCCAACATGAAGGGATGAAAGTGGTCAGGGAGGGTGGACAGGTGGCCATTGGCATTCAGGGACCCATCCATTGGCACCAGTGGTCTCAGGCCATACCAGGAAGACATCCCCCAGACATGCACACTGTCACAGTCGACCTGTACTTGACCAACAAGTGCCTCCGGGTGTTGGTTCTCATGTGTCTGACACCGTATCCACCACCGCCCATCACTTCTGTGGAGTAGAAACCTCGATTTGTCAGAAAAGCCAACCTTTTCTCACTTTTCCGCTGTCTAATGACAGTAGTCCCATGCAAACTACAGGCATCATTGCCGATGGACCTGGGAACATAGGCGCCTTGATGCAGCATAGACTCCGGAGCCCCATGCATAACAGGGTTCAATCTACTGTTATCAGGGACATGTACCAGGGTTCCCCAGCATTCATTTGCATGGTCAATTGCTACACAGTTGCACGTCGATTGCCCTTTACCAGTCTTACCACGGAGGTGACATTCTCCTCTGGGGTCAATGGCCTTTGTCGCTCCACAGGTATAATGTCTGGAGGTACTTGGTGTGCCAGCAGTACATTCTTGGTACACCCTTACTTCAGCACCTCACGAACAGCCCATGAAGTCTGCTGTTTGTGAGATGCTTCCACCTTTGGCATGGTAGCCGATGATCATTCCATTTTGAACATCCGTCAAATTACTACCTCTGCCCATTGTGCTCATGTCACTCACTATGGCTCATCTGTCCTGTCCGGCCGCTTATAATTCCGTGTGGTCGACCTTGTCATGTGCACTCTGTGACGCGCCTGGGCAAGTACACTGTGATTCTGGGGGTGGTCATATTCTGATATGACCATGTATTCTTTAATTTTGAGTGCCAATGTATATGCCGATGGAATTTGTTTGTTTTACAAGATGCCACCCTATCTTATTTCTGGCTAAATGGACATAACTTTCGATGATGCATGCTTCCAAAGATTGCCAGGGCCCTAAATTTATGTAATGGCATCATTCTGTCCCAGTGAGGATTGGGACCCATGGCTGTAGTAGAAGTGATGGTTCTGAGGTGATTAAAGTGTTTGGATATCGGTGTCGTAAAAAAAGAAAAAACAGCCACTGGATTGTTTTCATATGGATACTGGATTTCTTTAGGTAATTTTTGTGCCGGTTTGCGGTAATGAAGTTCTGCTTCATTCACAGGAGTTGGAGATGTCCTCTGTGTTTTTGTGTTGTGGTGCGATGTTTGCTTACACGTGCCTTGGCCCCAGACTGGGTGACTTTTGTACAGTTTTGACACTGTAACCAATCTGCATGGTGATAATTAAAAATATTTCTTCCCATCGCAATTACGTAATAGTGCTAGCAGCGTACTTTTCATCTCTGATCACTTCAATTGGCTAATCTGAATGCAGATCACATGCTATTGACTAAATGCCTCGTTTAAATAGCATTACTACCTCCTAACAATGACATAGATGAAGTATAATTTCTAAAGGCTCCAACTTCTTTCTTTTTTGTTTTGTCTAAGCTTTTTGTACTTTTCCTCTTCATTAGTTTGCTGAAAATGGCTAATTCTTAACAACACTCACACCCACAACTGGAAGTTTTGTTACTAGCTTTCTGCTAGTCCTCCTTTCCTAGTATATGTCATCCATGGTATAGAGATTATTCAATTTGAATCTTATTCTTTAAACATTGATTCAAGTACAGTAGAACTCTCGTGTGGTGAGCCCTTTTTAGGAAGATCTCAGATTTAATGAGAAAAACAAAAGCTTTTGTTTGTTCTAATGTTAATTCAAAGCTAATTTAATCATTTTTAATGAACAAAATCTAATAAAATTCCCATATTTAACAAGGGAGAGGAAAGCTAAGATGATCATTTTTAACAAGCAAAGTAACACAATTTAATGAAATTCCATGTTTAACAGGGCAGAGAAAATCTGCTGCACACTGTCCTGGAATGAAGGATCAGAAAGAGGGACATACAGGATCCTTATGTGTTAGTGGATGAATGTTGACAGAAAAGGAATGGAGAGGAAGTACATTAAATGCTCAACAAGCGAGTTGTGCAAGAGACTCTGCTACCCACTCCAAGAGGCTATGTCTTGGGTGTATTGTGTCAGCAGAGTTGAAAATGGGTCACTTATTCCTAGGCAAAAAGAGTATGGGTAGGGCTCACACTCATGTCAGTGGATTTCTGGACAACAATTGCAGAGATTGGTAGGGAAGTAAAGCCGCAGTAGAGTAAACAGGAGATGATTTTTAGAATTGTTTCCATTACCCCTTTCGCCCTCCAAGTGAGCATTGAATCGGGTGCTGCTTTTTCTCCATGTGTGTTGTGTAGTTAAAACAGCAGTCAGTTTCATGTGGCTATCAAGTTGAATATGCTTGAAAGATTTAATTAATTAACTACAGTACTAACATAGTTAATTAAATTGTTCAAGTATATCTAATTGTTATGGATACATGATATAAATTTATATGCATATTATTACGTATGCATATTTTTACATGGTGGGAAATTTCACCCAAAAATGGATTTAGCAGATTTAGCGAGCGCCCGGATTTAATGAAAGTTTTTGTCCATCCCGAGCTTTTTGTTATGAGCGGGTTCTACTGTACTTGTACGTTCAAATGCTCTATGTACGTGTAGCAATAATGAGTTAAAAATAAATTGTTTTGTTCAGTAAGTGTGACCTTGTTCTGACGTAGGAACATTCTGCTTTATCCACAGCCAAGAACTTGCTAGGAAGCTTACCCTAAGGCACAAGCCAATGAGCCTTATTTAGAATCTTTAATTCATGTGGCTAGTACCTGAGCAAACATTCACCTTGGAGTGTTCATTCAGATGAGTCAGCTCGTAGAATCCTTCCTGCAATTTGCATGTCACTCCTATTGCTACTTCTTAGTGTTGAAAGCTCCACAGTAGGCTGTACAGTTAATTCTAAATCAGTATTTAGAAAAGTTGAAAATTCGTATTTTCTGAAAACCAGAAATGTCACACCTGCAATAGAAATGCTTTTCAAAATGACCACAGATTAGCCAATTGGATAAAAAAAAAATATACTTGCAAAATTCATCTAAAAACTTTCTGTGGCTAGCAAAGAACTGTAAAACAGCCCTCTAAGTAATTTTTAGGGATAGTGTCAGTAAAGTAATAAACAAATAGCATTAGAGAAGCTCTTAACCTAATAAAAATGCCAAAAAAAAAAACAACTGGGAAGGGAGCTACCCTTTTCATTACATGCCACCACACTCATACAGTAAATGGTATTATAGTCTGTAAATGACATGTAATTAAGGCAGATATCTCCTCAAGCTCAAGTAGTAGCATTCCCAGTTCAAATGAGAGTTTATCAGAATTTAAGCGATTTTGAATGTGGTATGATAGTCGGTGCCCGGGAGATTGCATCACTCTGTCTCGGAAATTACCATGAAATCTGGATTTACACTATCAACAATGTCAAAGGTGTACCTGGACTACACAAACTCAGGAAAAACATCTAGAGTGAGAGACACCGGTATGGCCTAGAAAAGCCCTAGGCAATCATGGACAGTGGAATGTGGTAGAATGTGGCACACATTGTAACATCCGCCTGACATACAAGATTGCTGCAAATCACAGCACAAATCAATGCTGGAACCACTAGTAGCAACAGCGTTTGGACAGTGCAATGTTTCCTGTGTTCCATGGGATTTCGGAGCCAACGGCCCACATGGGGGGGCCATTGTTTACCTGATGACACAAGGCTGTGAGCCTCGCCTGTGCTCGGGAATACTGCCATTGTGTGCAAGATGACTGGAAACGTGTAGCTCTGTCCAACGAATTGCAGTACCAACTGTTTCGGGCAGATGGGCGACTCTGGGTGTGGCGTCAACTCCACAAGGCAATGGATCATGCAAGCGTACAAGGGACAGTGCAGGCCAGAGGTGGCTCTGTTATGGTATGGGTTTTTTTTAGCTAGCACACATTAAGATCCCTCATATGTCTGCAGACTGCTCTGACCAGTGGAGGCTCTGTAACCCTCCTTGGGGATCATTTGCACCCGTTCATGTCATGCAACCTCTCCGATGGATGTGACTTCTTTCAACACGACAATGCACCACTGCACATTTCCACAGTCGCCTGATTTTGGCTGGAAGAATATTCCATGGAGTTTTCATCCAGAGTTGGCCCTGCTTCTTTCACCGAATTTAAACGCCATCGAACACATTTGTGATGCTGTTCAATGTGCCGTCAATGCCAGGAATCCACCACCAACAAATATTGCGGATTTGTGGAATGCTTTTCAGGAAGCATGGTGTACATTGTCTCCACAGTACTACAGAGAGTTTGTGTAGTCCATGTCCCATCGCGTTGCTGCCATTATCCAATCGCGAGGAGGACCGATGCTGTATTAGAGAGTTGTCCCAGATTTTTGGGCACTTCAGTGTACCTGAGATGCCAGTTTGTTAAGTACTCCTACTCTTATTATGTAAATAGCTACATCCAAGACATAAGACAGCACTTGAGCATGGTATGTAGTATTATTCTGGCTGACTAGCTTGTCAAATATCAGTTGCTGTTTGATTGAGGGTTGGCATGGGTAAAACGAGTGATTTGAGCTACTTGAACATGACATGATAGTTGACGCCAGCCATGCCCATTCGAGCATTTCCCAAATGGCCATCCTCTGGGACTTTTCACACAAAGCCATAGCAAGGATTTATCATAAAAGATGGAACCCACAGAATCTTCCAGCAAATAGCAATCTTGTGAGTGAAAACAGCTCGTGAAGCATAGTGGTGAAAGGAGACTGGGGAGAATCCTGAAAGTGATTAGACAGGATACAACCTGCCAAATCACTTCAATTCAAGATTGGAATGCCAAGGGTCATCTCCAAATGCACCACATATCAAGCCATGTTACGAGTGGACAACAACATCTGATGACCATTGTCAACTGTGATCCATCAATCATTAACATCTGATGACTGATGTCCTTTGAGAACTGTGATCCATCAATCGTTTTTGTCTACAGGATCGATGATTGCTGGAACTTGTTTGAGTGTTTCACTATTCACCGTAAACTCTTGCTTCATTTGTGAGTGAAAGGCTCAAGAAGAGCATTTGGGAAATGCTTGAACTGGCACACTTGGTGCCAACTATCATGCTAAGTTCAAAATCACATAGATTACTCATTTTGCCAGATCTGAATCTCTATCAAACGCTAAGTGATGCTCGACAAGCTGATCTGTCTGGTTTATATGAAACATGGTACTTGTTTTACGTGAATATTGACCGGTGCACTTCCATCTTTCCTGAAAAAATTAAGCTCTGCCAAAAGTTAATCACATTTATAACTCTTTCCGCCTGATTTCTAACTAATGTGTGATAAACTATCCAGCTGAAGTGCAACAACTGATATACACTGATGCAGCAAATTATTAGGAAAACTTACCTAATAATGTGTTGGGCCACAACTGGCCTTCAAAACATCCTCTATTCTATGTGGCATGGATTCAACAAGGTGCTAATATCGTTCTGTAGGCATGTTCACCACACAGTTGTGATGGCGTCTGTCAATTTTCGAATGCTCGCTGGAGGAGTATCTCTGTTAGGAATGGCTCTCTCAGTCTCATCACACAGTTGTTCAGTTGGGTTAATAAGGTCTGGGGACTTTGGCTGTCATACTTAGCAATTTGAAGTAATTATCATGTTCCTGGAACTATTACGTGGGCATCCGAGCCTTGTGATCTTTTTCCAGTCTTCAAGAGTCCAGTTTTGATGTTCAGCTAAAAACCAACAAATTTGTCATGCCCATTACAGATGAATTTGTCAGTTTTTAGCAGAGACTGGTAGTATGTGAAGAGAGCATCTGCTGTTATAGCCCATTTGCTGCAATACATGGTGGGCTGTGCATGCTAAAATTCTCCTCTCGATGCCGCTCTAGTACTGCTCAGTTGCTTAACACAATGGATATATATGTTATCTCATACAATCTTCTCCAGCCACTGTTGCCTCGAACATGGACCACTCGTTTTGTCTTACAGGAATACTGCTGACTCCTTGTTTTGTCATCTGTGTACTACTCATTGTACACCCTTGATGCAGTTGTTCATGAATAGTTGAGAAGGTTTGCCATTTCTGAGATGCTTTCACCTGCTCGCCTTAATACTCACTATCATGCCTCTTTCAAAGTCCCTTAAATCACAAGTCTTTCTTATATCCCTGCTATCTGCTCTTCATATAAGTCTGAAGCCTTTGCAGTTAGCTTTTTATAAACCCATCTCAACAACATAGTTGCTCATGAAAGTTTGGATGTCATGTGTCTGATTGCTATTGAGTGTTACTAATAGTTTACTACTTCAGTGTATATGCAGTGGATGCCTCGTCATTTCTTACTGCCAAAGGAGGATACAAAAACTGCAAGTGCTGCTAACATCTATGTGTTATCACATCATATCTGGGCCTAGAACTTTTTGAACGGTTTCTGTAGGTGTTGTAGAATTTGCCATAGGATGTAGGTGTGTAAATAACATTCTGAAAATTTAAATTTGTTACAGGACACATACACTGCAGGTTTAAACATCAGAAACTATAAACCAACAGGTTTACAATTTCCTGTGAACACACTTGTACAATATTAATATATAGTTGCATTTGAAGAAACACTAGATGTATCATATATATGCATCAAGAGTTTTCAATACAACCAACGCATTTTTAAGTGTGACAATTCTCTGGGGTTTTTGTGAAGTCACCCAAAACCTCATATTTTATAAAGGAGTTATTATGCATCTATATTGTCTTTATTTTTACACTATTTACAACTGCTATGGAGTATATTATCTTACACCTAGTTTTTGCAATTTTAACAAACTTATAAAAAAGTTGTTCTTATATCATTTTTCATTCCTGTTAAATTCAATTTTCAGTTCCAATGATATACACAATGATAATGAAGTTTAAAAATCCATTAAAATGTTTACGTATTGTCAAGACCATTAAAACAGTTCATCTGAAAACTCATAGACATAGTCCAAGTCGAATTTCATGATCTTATGCCTATTCTTCTGTATAATTGAAGTTAAAATCCATTATTAACAATACTTACAGAATTATATGTATATAAATTCCTTGAATAAACTCACATACTCCTTCCAGGTCATATATCAGTTTCTTCTAAACAAAAAAAAAAAAAAAAGTCACAGATATGTGAAAAAAGAAAAAGATTAGTGGTCAAAATATAGATGGTGACACAGTAATGAGAATTTGTTGAGATGAATGATCACATGACAATACATCCCAATTGCCAGTCAGGAAGCCTTGTACATGTGTCATTTCAGGCATATGCCTCATATAGTGTGTGAGAGTGAACCAATATCTGAAGATGAACACAAGGTGTTTGAAAGCCTTATGGATATATATGACCGGGAGGGAGTATGCAAGTTCACTCAGGGTTTTCATATACATACAGTTTTGCAAGTACTGTTAATAATGAATTTTCACTTCAATTACATAGAAGAAATGGATACATGACCTGGAAGGAGTATGTGAATTTATTCAAGGAATTTATATACATATAGTTCTGTAAGTATTGTTAATAATAGAGTTTAACTTCAATTATATAGAAGAATAGGCATAAGATCATGAAATTCGACTTGGACTATGTCTATGAGTTTTCAGATGAACTGTTTTAATGGTCTTGACAATACGTAAACATTTTAATGTTTTTTTTTAACTTCATTATCATTGTGTATATCATTGGAACTGAAAATTGAATTTAACAGGAATGAAAAATGATATAAGAACTACTTTTTATAAGTTTGTTAAAATTGTAAAAACTAGGTGTAAGATAATATACTCCATAGCAGTTGTAAATAGTGTAAAAATAAAGACAATATAGATGCATAATAACTCCTTTATAAAATATGAGGTTTTGGGTGACTTCACAAAAACCCCAGAGAATTGTCACACTTAAAAATGTGTTGGTTGTATTGAAAACTATTGATGAATATATATAATGCATCTAGTGTTTCTTCAAAGGCAACTATTATATATTAATACACTGCAAGTATCTTACTTTTTAGAGAACTGACGATGGTACAAGTAGAAACAAAGGTGAAGTGCATTACCAAGTTTATGCAGACGTTAATTTCCTTAAGAGGTGCTGGCATTACCAAATAAAATCTTCCTGTAAGCATTTAATTTATTAAAACTAGAGAGAAAAGGAATTAACATAATAGATATATCATTGAATTTATCATGAAATCAACAGGTAATTAGCTCAAGTCTTCCTCTTCTCAAACTACACATAAATTTTAGTGGTTTCTGTTCAAGTGATCGATGTGGTTGTATGTGACATATACCATACAAAGAAATTTTGGAATTCATCTGTACATGAAAGTCCAGCAGCATGGAACTTGTCATTTCATTTATCAGTCTCCTGTAGGGGATAACATCAATGTTATGCTGGAATCTACATAAAATCTGCATCCATTCTATTTTCCAAGATTAAAGCAAATGAGCATGTGGTAATCGTAGCTGCATTGAGATCATGAACGTTAAAGACCCATGAAGTGCAGTATAGTTTTGCAATGAAAAAAAGCTATGGACAAGAAATAAGCAATAAATTCCGTTGTTTCAGCCCATGACCTTGATATCTTTGTATAACTTGATGTCTGTATGACAGATCACTGACTTCTTTCTTTCTCTCAGTCATTTACTAAGCATTTATCACCATGAAATCTGCAATATCTGAAGGCATTTCACTGTTACAACTGTATCTTAAATTACTCTTTGAATCGTCGTCCTAGATATATTATGTAGGTTTTAAATAGCTGGGTGTCCAGAAACTAGGTATACCCCAAATGAGTAAGGGCACCTTGTTTTACAATAATGAAACATCTTAGTAAATTTTCTGAACATCTGCAAACGAAATGTTATACATTTGTAAATTCTTTAGTTGTTCTCATATTTGGCAGTGTGGTTTTATGAGCATCCTATCAATTTTACGAAAAATGCAATTCATGAGGCAACCTTAAGGGTTGTCTTATGTTATAAACGTGCTTTTGATTAAAATATACCTAATATGTAAGGTATTTTACCTGATATTGTCAAAGTATTTCGCACGTTGTTGCTCTGTGAGGCACGTGCGCCCAGCCCGAGAGGTCCCTTATGTTACGGATCTTTGGTTAGTTATAAATTTTTTTTTTTTTACAGGAATAAAACAGTTAGGTTATATATTTTCAGTTCCACATTCATTCACTCGCACAATCAAAAAGTTTAAAATTTTTTATTAATTAAAAGATTTTTAGTAGAAAGAGTTATACTCATCGGGTCAGGAGACGTCTCGCAAGGGGTTTTATTTCTGGAATTTTTTTTTATAACTAACCAAAGGTCCATAATATAAGGGACCTCTCGGGCCGGGAGCACATGCCTCACAGAGCAACAACGTGCGAAATACTTTGACAATATCAGGTAAAATACTTTAGATATTGTGTATATTTCCTATCAATTTGTTTGCTTTTATTTCCTATTCAGTTTGAGCCTGAAATGTTTACATCATGAAGTTGTTTTTGGAATAGTATTGAGATTTGCTTTTGACAAGGCACATAGTCACTGACAGTTAATCTGAATAATTAAGTTTCTTAACTGTCTGTCACGCCAAGAAATTTGGAAAAAGGAACTTTAAAAAACCTGAAAAAGGCTTCTCTTTGGCATGTTTTAAAAGTATCCTTGTACCTACCTACCTATCTATTTTAACCTTTATTTCGAAGTTCTAAGCTTGAAAAAATTCAAAATTGTCACCCACAAATTTTAATGCTATTTTTACCAGCATTTATGCATACCTTGGTGATGCTCCGATTTTGTTAACAGCAGTAGGAGTTAATGTTATTTTCTCTGAAATGTTAATCAGCTGATTGTCTATTGATAATTAATATCTTTTACTACCTCATAAGCCACAAAATTGTCCTGCAATGTCTTTAAGATAAGTTTAGCAAAAACACATTTGAATATTGTAAAAATGGAATGCGTTTCAGTAGTGTGTGTGTGTGCTTATTATTTATGCTCTTATTTTAGCACTGTTTTTAGAAACTAAAGGTGATATCATTAAACTTGTCAGTACAGGCAAAGTTTAAATTCTTCAATTTTCCTTAATGACATATACACTGCTGGCTGGCCACCCAAAATGCAACACCAAGAAGGAAGCATCGGACTGGCCTGAAATTCGTAGCATGCATCGGCCGTGAGAGGACATGCAAACGATTAGCATTGCAGGGCATATGCAAATCATGTGCGCCCGGCACATCACCAAGAAGCACTATAAGAAGGGTGCACAGAAGGCTGGGTGTAAGTAGTGGAAGTGTGTTGTGCTGCCGGACCTGTGCGTGGGATGCTTCCTGATGCCTTGTCGCAGAATACGGCAGTCATTCCAGCATGTTTCAGAGTTTGGCAGAGGACGAAATAGTGGCTTATCGTGACAGCGGTTTATCACACCGAGACATCGGTGCCCATGTGGCACGACATCCAGCCACAGTGAGGCGAGTATGGATTTGGTGGGTGCAGGAGGGACGGACGGACTGACCTGAGCGATTGCCGCAGCCGCGGAACACAACCGAACGAGAGGACCGGCATGTTGTGCGGCGGGCATTGACGGCTCGCAACTCCACATCACGAACGTTAGCACAGGAATTAGGGTGTAACAACCTGTGTCAGCACGTATCATTCAACGTTGTCTGCAGGAGCGAGGACTTGTCGCACGGCACCCATTGCTTTGATTACCATTGACGTTACACCACCTGCGAGTGCGGCGGCAGTGGGCCATTGAACGCCGCACCTGGACTACGGAATGGCACGACTTTTTCTTCTTCGACGAATCCCGCTTCTGACTGCAACACCACGATGGTCGTATCCACGTGTGGCGGCACTGCAGCGAGAGACTGTATGATGCCTGCATTATGCATCGCCATACCGGTCCGTCACCTGGCATTATGGTTTGGGGCACAATTGGATATGACACCCGCACCCTTCTGGTACACATCGCCGGTACACTCAACAGCCACTGCTACATCTCCGACGTTTTGGAGCCTGTAGTCCTCCCTTACCTGCAGGACCTGCCAGTGGCCACGTTTCAACAGGACAACGCGCGCCCGCATGTGGCACACATCGTGCAACAATTCTTCACGGCCCACCAGGTGTCACCGCTGCCGTGGCCCGCCTGTTCTTCCGATATGTCGCCCACCGAACATGTCTGGTCGCTGATCGGCAACCGAGTGGCCCGGCAAGCACCACCCATGGCTATGCCTGGTGAACTGTGGCAACGTGTGGAAGCAGCCTGTACCGACATACCCCAAGCCCACATCCAAAGCCTCTTTTGTTCGATGCCGCGGCATGTAGCTGCTGTTATTGCCAGCCATGGGGGCCACACGAACTATTGATGTCTGTGTGTTCCGCAAGTTGCACAGGCCTGTAAGCTCAATCGTTTCATCTTTGTATCTGTTGTTATGTGTCCAGTAAATCTGGTTTTGCTATCTCGTGTCCTTCTTGGTGTTGCATTTTGGGTGGCCAGCAGTGTAGTTTTCAAAACTATGAGAATTTTTGCTTTCTTAAGTTTAAAATTTCATTTATAATTACACATTAGGTGATCTAACATTATGGAATGCATAAGTTAAACTCTGGTTTTGTCAAAAGATAATTTTCCTTTGGAGGAAAATTGTTTTTCTTGATAGATGTAGAAAACTTTAATGAAGTAATACTTTTATTGCCGTTGTTAATATGTTCATCTCCTTTTTGAAGATTTGTAACTCATTAACATTTTGATCACTTGTTACGGATACGGAAGTG
Organism: Macrothele yani; assembly: GCA_039090855.1. Classification (NCBI taxonomy): domain Eukaryota; kingdom Metazoa; phylum Arthropoda; class Arachnida; order Araneae; family Macrothelidae; genus Macrothele; species Macrothele yani. Next base: position 44,460,495 of record CM077016.1, on the reverse strand, counting down.
CATCTTGTATCAATTGATGGAGGATACAATATCATTGAGTTGTTGTTTTGTTATTGGAGGTTTTACGACTACTGTGAGCAACTCAGTGTACTATGAGCAATCGCCCATCCCTAATTTAGGGCCACTGGTTCCAGGAAGGGAGAGAGTCAGTGTTGAAAAACAAACATAACATCCGTGCCTTACTGGATTTGAACCCAGACCCATCTCGGACGAATGGTCAGAAGCCATAACTTAGACCACTGTGCCACCGGAGTGCCCATTGAGTTTTATTACCTTACTATATATGTGAATTTCCTAGATACTTCAAATATTTCCACTAGGGCCAACTGAATTTTTGGTATAACAAAACGCTAAACTGGAACTTTTGAAATGATATTTCAGATATAGAGAAAAAGTCCTGTGTGTTGTTGAGTTAGAGGATTATGAAACCGTATAAATTGATTTTCCAGTTCGATTATGAATTTCATTCCAGGAGAAATCAAAGCTGAAAATTTTCAAAATTTGAAAAGTGAAGTCTTCCTCAAGAATTTTAGAGATACGCTATGAAGAAAAGGTGTTCCAGGGCTAATTAAAATATTCTGTCTATTTTTAGTTTTAAACTCCTGACTGCTATTGTTCATCTCCTTTTGAAGATGTTTATCTTCTTTTTGAAAATTTGTAACTCATTAACATTCTTAAGAAATACAAATAAGACATTACTGATATTTTTCTCAAGAAATAATGAAAACAATCATTATAATATTTATGCATACTGTTTCATTAACTTCTCCAAAATGTTTTCTCTTAATTTCAACAAAATACTTTTCTTTTCCATAGGATCCAGCAACAGAAGATGGTGGAAATTATAGATGCAATGCTGTTAATGAGCTTGGGGAAAGCAATGCCAATATTGCTCTCAACTTCCAAGGTAGAGTTGCTAATTATTTTAAACTAGTTCTGTGGTATATATCTATTGCAAAAAAAACTCTTTAAATTTTGTGCTAAAACTGCTATATGTCACTTTGAGCTCTTATTCTTTCCAGAATGCAAAAAGTGTTGAAAAGTTTTTTTTTTTTCTAAATTACAGGAATGATTATATTTAGTCCAAATAAGTGGAATAGCAGAAAAGCTCACGATTCTGGACCATATTCTATAACCTGAAAATCCTCATTCCTCTTTCTTGTGTTTTAATGCTTTCGGCTTTCTAAAAAGTTACATTACAAGGCTCATAGTTAACATGCCCACAATATTACAATGTGCGGGATTAAGTTTTGTGGCAAATATGTAACCAAACATCATGCAAGTTTTTAAGTGATGCTGTCCTTCTAGCTTAAATGCTCTGGATTATAAAACATCAGAATGCCATGAATATTACAAACTATCTCAATAACTAGTTGATGAGTTAGTGTTGAATCTCAGTCATTTTTCACTTCATTAAATTCTTCAGTATTTCATTTGCAAAGCATAGGAGCTACTGAAGGCTACAAAAACAGCAACCTCATTTTTCATATGCAAAATGAAGGGATATTCCAAGGCAGATTAGTAAACTGAAGATACTTTCCACACAAATATGAATTACTGTAACACACACAAACATGGTACACTTTAAAATATGAAGCAAAAATCTCTTTAAAAATTAAAGCAGTTACTGATGGTGCTTCAGCATGAAATTCTTTTAAGAAAAGGCATAAAAATCGTACAATATCAGCAGCATCAGCCCACAGAGAACTTCAGTTCATGTTTTAAGCCAAAAGTCTGCTAATTTACTAGCTCTATGTATATCTAAACATAATGCTTGTTTGCCAATAAATATATTTTAGTGGAAGCTATAAAACCCAGAGTTTGAAATAAGAAAATAGCACTTAACCACCATCACCCCTTATACATTTTCCCAATGTATAAAGAGTGATGGTGGTTAAGAGCTATTACTTGTTTCAAACTCATATGAACATAATTCCTTTGGAGTGAACATTATGAACACATTATGAACATAATTCCCGCATGACTGTGTATGAAACTGTAATTGTTCCTACTCTGATGCATGGCAGCGAAACCTGGGTACTGCAGAAGAAACATAGGAATTGTTTGTGTGCTGGAGAAATGCGTACCTACGGGAAGTTTGTGGCAAGACACAGTCTGATTGTGTGAGGAATGAAGATGTGCTGCAGTTGTGTGATGTGAAGCAAAATGTTGTTAGCAATGTGGAGACCAATATGCTTTAGTGGTTTGGCCATGTTGAAAGAATGAGTGATGAGATGCTTACTAAGAAAATCTTTTTAGCCCAAGTGGAAGGAAGGAAAGGCATAGGAAAGCCAAGGAAGACATGGGTGGATCAGATTCAGGAGTGCCTGCATGAGAAAAAGATTATGAGTATGAAGTATAAAAGATCTTGTGTATGGCGTATAATGGATATCAGTGAAGCCCGAGTTGTATGTCAAGATGGCTGCAAATAGAGAAGTTTGATACGACAACAGTAAGTAGAAATATCTGGTAGTTTGTATTTCTTTTTGGAGCTTACCTCTGAATCTCAGAGAACAGCTTAGTGATATGCATGTACACTGAAGAGCAATTGAATTAGAGATACCTGTTTAGTAATGTGTAGCACCACCTTTCGCCCTGATGACAGCGGCAATTCATCTCTGCATGGACATGACAAGACACCGGAAGCGTTGGGAAGCCATACGGATTCACGACCCCTGAACAAGCTCACACAGTTCACGAAGATTTGATGGAGGGGGTCAGAGCCTTGAACATCTCTCTCGATGGCATCTCAGATGTGCTCGATAGGATTTAGGTCAGGTGACCTAGCTGGCCAAGGAAGCGAGGTCACGTTGGTGGAGTATTCATTCAACCATTCGGATACAATTTGGGAGCAGTGGCACGGTGCATTATCTTGTTGCAGGATGAGGTCCCCAGTGGGATGTTGAAGACGCACAAACGGGAGCAAAGGGTCGTTCAGGATATCCTGGTAACGATGTCACACGTACCAGGGGTCCCATTTCAGTCCGTGTAAACAGTCCCCAGATAAGAATGCCACCCTCACCAGCTTGAAGAGTACCCTGCTGGCAAGAAGGATCCATCGCTTCATGTGGTTTGCGCCATACTCGTATCCTGCCATCCGCATGTACCAACGTGAATCTCGACTCTTCAGTCCAGGCAACATTTTCCCACATGACTAGGATCCAGTGGCGATGTTCCCACGCCCATGCTAATCTTTGCACCCTGTGATGTGCGGTCAGCAGCGGTACCCTCGTGGATCGATGTCTTCTGTACCCCATAGCGAGGAGATGGTTCTGGATGGTGTGGCTGCTTACATGTTTTTGTGCACCAGCGTTAAATTGCCAAGTGATTTCTTGCACTGTGGCCCGTCTATCTCCTGGTACAATGCGAGCTAGCCAACGATGACCCCGCTCATCCACACGCTGTTGTCCACGGCAGTTGGCCCTTGCAGGGATGGTTTTACCGGATTCGATGTACTCATGATGCACCCGTGACACAGAGGCTCGTGAAAATCCCAGTGCCTGCACGACTTCCGAGATGGAGTGACCCATTTGTCGGACCCCGACAATTTGCCCATGATCAAATGTGCTTAGATCCTTTGTCTTATCCATACTGCATCCGACTCTTACTGATTCCAGTCGCATCACTCCTTATATTGTCGGATCGCTGCATATGTCATGTCGTTTCCATTTACAGAGCCGCGCACAGCGCCACATTTGCATAATGCCAGCTGTCTCTAATTCAATTGCTCTTCAGTGTATGTGAACTGCTAAACTCAAAATCCGAAATGACATTAGAGAAACTCTTTCTCCTCCGTTGAGCAAAATTTCATTGGTCCTCTCTAATACCACATCACTATTACGGAAGTTATAATTTTGGATGATATTCAGGCAATCAAATGAAATATCAGAAGGAGCAAGGTCTGGGTAATACGGTGTTTAAAGCAATAGAAAGAAAGCAGTTACCTAAGAGTAAGATTAGTGGCATGAGGTCTTGCATTAACATGATGAATTCTCATATTTATGCAGGGTCTTTGATTTTCTCTATGTCCTAATATTTTCAATGTCTCAGGGAATTTCTCTTCTTTTATTTTTATTCTTTGTGGAAGCAAATCAATTGAAATAGCTCCCTTTTAGTCCGAAAAGTAAGTGGCCAAAATACTTTACATTGATTTTGTCGGCTTAATTTGTTTTCAGGCAGATGAACTTATATGGTGCCATTCTTAAATTTGCTTTTTCCTTCAGAAATGTAATATTGACTTGCTCGCACGGGGATAACTGGTTTTCAAGTTATTTAGGTAGTAGCACCCCCATGGCTGGAGCTGATCTTTTAAACACAGATTTTTCCAAGAATACAAAATTTTTCGTGGTCAGCTCAGGCTGACTTTGAAAATAAAGACACTGACCATGACGACTAAAGATTTCATGTCTGAGGGCCATATCGATTCTTATTATCCTTTTAGCAGTTTTGTGGGTGTAGACCAGACTTCTTTATTCCACATTTACTGTATCTTGATGTAGTGCTGGATTATGGTTGTATAGTGTTATGGCTCTGCACGTCGTTCAGTTCTCCGGTCTTTGGACTCCGTTCATTGATATCAGAAGTTACGTCATTGTACAGGATCATTTTGCACATCACCAATTCTCAGCTTTTATGCTGATGCCATCTGCAGCTGTCCCTTCAATTTTACTTGAAACTTCGATCTCTTCATCAACATCCTTTATATGATGCAGTTTTTCATCTCCAGCATGCTCGTTTATTTGAGAACCGGACCTAGTGCATTCTAACACTTGGTCTTCATATAGCAGCCATAGCACATGATACAGGGCTCGACTTGTCACTCATTGGACAGACCAAGGACTTTGAGGACCCTCCCTGGCACCCTCTTGGTGTCATGGTTGATACCAGTTTTACAACATCGTATGATAAGTCCTCAACCCTACTAGTATACCAGCAGCTCTTCCCTGAACACCTCTTCCTTCATTCGGATTATATTTCAATTTTCACTGATGGCTCTAAGATGGATGGAGTCATCGGATCCATGGTTGTATGTATTGATGACATTTCTGTAGTGCTGATCCCTGCTGAGGCCACAGTGTTTTTGGTGGAGATACACGCTGTGTAGTCTCACCCTTTGTCACTTGTCATCGCTGTGCTATAATCTATATGGATTCTTTGAGTGTTCTGCAGTCTCTGTCTTCTGCTGATATTTCTGACCATTCCTTTCTTTTTGGCATGAGACAGTTGCTGCATTCTTTGCTTGAGGCCGGTTTTCATATCCAATTCTGCTGGATTCCTGGCCATGTTGGAATCTCATGAAATGAGTATGCTGATGGGGCTGCTAGACATGTTTCCTGTTTGGTTGTCACACCCCTGCCACTTTTTCATCGTGATGTGTGTTTTCTTGTTCATAACCATGTCAAGGGAATGTGGCAGAGTCTGTGGGACCAACAGGTAGAAAATAAACTGCATCGTATCAAACCAATTGGAATCTGGAGCTCATCATGTTGTTGGAACCATACATAGGAAGGAAGTTGTACTAGCACATCTCCACATTGGGCATTGCCGTTTCACTCAACACTATTTGCTGTGTGGCAACACTGCCTCCGTGTGTGGGATGCATGATGTATCTCTGACAGTTGTACATATTTTATTATCATGTTCTTTTCTTCGTGAACGTGCTCATTTCTTTTTCTCACCCACGTTACCAGATGACTCAGAAATTCTAAGTCACCTTTTAAACAATCAGTGTGATGTGTCTTCTATGTTGTCATTTCTTCATTTTATGTAATTTTTATTGTCTCATCTGCCATTCACACCTTTTATTTTTCTGTTTTATCTCACCATTGTTTGTTACTTTCAATATTGTTTTTGTTATGTTGAATCTTAAGATTCCTCATACTGGTGTTATTGTATAGTGCATTATTGTTTTATCAGCTTTTTACACCGCTTGTTCTGTTTTATATCATTGTTATCATAAACAAAGACATCGCTCTTTCCATGTTTTAGCAACACACAGCAACCGAAAAATTGTTATTTGGCTACTGCTGGGGAATTGAATCCCAGATCTTTCGATATCCAGCCGAGTGCGTTAGCCTTACACCACGGTGGCCAACAATCCACGGCGCTGTGTGTGTTTTCCTGCCAGCTTCTGACATCATAAATCCGTAAGATGGGCTCAGCTACTGAGACATCTCCATCTGGTGGGCATTAACGGCACTGGCTATATATTAATTATAGCAGTTAAATCTAAAGGGCAAGATCCAAAGTGAAAATCCTCCAAATACATGGCATCAGTGAATAAACAAAGACATCGCTCTTTCCACGTTTTAGCAACACACAGCAACCAAAAAATTGTTATTCGGCCACTGCTGGGGAATTCGATTTCTCAGCAGTGGCCAAATAACAATTTTTCGGTTGCTGTGTGAAACGTGGAAAGAGCAATGTCTTTGTTTATTTACTGACGCCACGGATTTGGAGAATTATCACTTTGGATCTCGCCCTTTGGATTTAACTGCTATAATTAATATATAGCCAGTGCCATTAATGCCCACCAGATGGAGACGTCTCAGTAGCTGAGCCCATCTTAAGGATTTATGATGTCAGAAGCTGACAGGAAAACACACATAGCTCCATAGATTGTTGGTCACCGTGGTGTAAACTAGGCGCCCGGCCGGCTATTGAGAGGTCTGGGGTTGGATTCCCCAGCAGTGGCCGAATAACAATTTTTCGGTTGCTGTATGTTGCTAAAATGTGGAAAGAGCGATGTCTTTGTTTATTCACTGACACCATGTATTTGGAGGATTTTCACTTTGAATCTCGCTCTTTGGATTTAACTGCTATAATTAATATATAGCCAGTACCATTAATGCCCACCAGATGGAGACGTCTCAGTAGTTGAGCTCATCTTACGGATTTATTATGTCAGAAGCTGACAGGAAAACACACATAGTGCTGTGGATTGTTGGCCACCATGGTGTAAGGCTAACACGCTTGGCTGGATATCGAGAGATCATGGGTTGGATTCCCCAGCAGTGGCCGAATAACAATTTTTCTGTTGCTGTGTGTTGATAAAACGTGGAAAGAGCAATGTCTTTGTTTATTAACTGAAGCCACGTATTTGGAGGATTTTCATCATTGTTATCTTTTAATTTTGTTTTGTAGATATATTAAAACATTGGACTTGGTGCTCTTTAGCTCTTTGAGGCCCTTGTGCCAGTAAACACTAACCAACAACAAAAACAAAAACATAATATTGACTCAAGTCTTATCACCGATTTTTGCAAGGAAGTTAGAATAATACTTCTGGAGACGCCGTGAGTCACTTAACTAGAAATCACCGAAAATTTGCAGTGAGGCAAGCACCTATCTGACCACCCTTATTTGGTGGCACAAGTTTTCGAGTTGAAGTTGAAATCAGTTGTGGAAGATCAATCTCACGGTTCATGGTGTCTTGGAAAAATCAACAGCTCATGTCTACACGATTGAGTTTCAAAAGTGAGGACTGCCACATGCTCAAATTTTAATCATTCTATGAGCTGAAGACAAGTTTTTAATTACTGAACATATCAATCAATTTGTGTGTGCTGGGATTCCAGTAGCGGATCAAAATCCACGCTTGCATGAAATTGTAACAAGGTGCATGATGCATGGACTATGTGGCATCAACAATCCTGGAGCACCTTGCATGGAAGGCAGAAAGAGCAACAAAATGTTTCCCAAGCAATTTCAACCGGAAATGGGACAGAATGTGAATAGCTATCTCTTATATCGTACACGCTCAGGTGTCACAGCTGAAGTATGAGGAACGACAATGGATAACAGATTCGTTTTGCCCTACAATCCATACCGCTGCTAAAATACAACACTCACATTAACGTCGAAATTTGCACTTCTTTGTGTGCAGATAAATATACTTACAAATATATTTATCAATATATTTTGTAAATATATTTATCAATAAATTTTGTAAATATATTTATCAATAAATTTTGTAAATATATTTACAAAGGATTCGGCTGTGTCAACTTGGTTGTGACTGCAGGACTACTCCAACACAACGAGATTGCAAACTATGTTGATACTCATTATATCAGTGCACCTGAAACAATGTGTCATTTGCTTGAATCAAACATGCCTGACCGCTCACATGCAGTGATGAGACTGCCAGTTCACCTGCCAAACCAGCAATGCATCATGTTTAAAGCTGGCCATGAAGAGGAAGCAGCACAAACAGGACAAATGAAGCTCGAGTTGTGATTCCAGTTACATGGAAGAGATCCTGATGCACATGCATTGTTGTACACTGACATTCCTTACAACTACATGTATGTTCCTAACAACTAGCAAAAGCAACAGGGAGGAGGAAAAGATAGTCACAAAAATGTACATGGTTAGTGTAAAAGATGAGGAACGGTTCTACCTGGGCATGCTGCTGCTTCATAGTTCCTGCTGCTACAAGCTTCAAATTTATCCGAATGATTAACAACGTTGTTTGTGACACTTTCAAGCAAGCAGCTTTCCATTGTCTCTTGCTGGATTCAGATGAAGAGTGGGATCATTGCTTATGCGATGATGCCACCTATCAAATGGCAAAGCAACTACATCAGACATTCACATTTATCCTTTGCTTCTGTAATCTGACAAATGTGCTTGAGCTGTAGAATAAATACTCTATTGACATGTCTCTCGATTATTTATGCAACAACTTTGAAGCAGCTGCTTTGAACTTGGCACTACACGACACCAATGCAGTGCTTAAACAACATGCATCAATTGGTATTCCTGTGCCAACAGGAAATGCAATCAAAGTTAAGCTTTACAACCAAGTTGAGGAAAAAGAAGCAGAAAAACAAATCGTATTCCTGAATGGAGCACAGCTTTCCGCCTTCATGAAAATTACCGGAGCTATTGACAATGCAAATGAAAACAACTGATACTTTTACTTGGATGGTCACAAAGGTTCTGGCAAAACTTATCTGTATTTCATTTGTGGCAAAGGAGAAATTGCATTTCCATTCGCAACTACTGGCATTGCCGCAACACTGCAGAAAGGTGGATGAACTAATCACAGTGGATTCAAGCTACCAGTTCCTCTTCTTGATACATCAGTTTCGTCAATGAGAACAACATCTCTGGAAGCTGAGAAACTGTGTCAAGCTGTCCTCATCATCACTGATTAAATTATGATGCTGACAAAGGATGGTCTTTGCTGTATCGACTTACTTTTGTTTAAAGTGATGAGCAATGATAGGCTGTTTGGAGGAAAAGTTATTGTATTTTTTGAATAAAGCTCATGTTGAGAAATGGCTTCCTAGTTTAATTGAATTAATAATCTAAAGCAACTTATGGGATTTTACTAGGAAATTTTTTCTTTAATAGCAAATTTTCGGAGAAAACTCTTCTCCTTCAGGCTGTCTTGTTGTTGTCACTTTTTCCTTGTCACTATCACGGTTACAGTTTACCTTGACGGTTACGGTTAACCTTGACGGTTTAGGTTATTTTTCAACAAATCCTGCCAGATGTTAGGCAGGGAAAATCCTTTGCAGTCATTGATGATGGAATTTTGATTTTTCTCAATCTCTATTCCTTCTTTCAGTTTTCTTTTTTGGAAATTGCTTTGGAAACTGATTACTTTAAGGGAATTCCAATCCATGCTGTGCCCAGTTTCTCTAACATGCCTATCTAATCCAGTCTTGTTTGAGCAATTTTTTATAGCTGCTTTATGCTCAGCTATACGAGTTTCTAGTCTGCGACCTGTTTCACCTATGTAAGATAGTCCACAACTACAATTTACTTCATAAACTACTCCTTGCATTTTTAAATATCTTCTTCTCTTTTTTTCCCTAAAATAGTTCAAAGAGAAGAAGACCCTCATACCTATTACAGCTCCGATTCAATCATATCCAAAGATCCAAACGATGTGCTTAATTATCCACTTGAATTTCTGCATGCCCAAACTCCTTCAGGCATACTGCCACATGCGTTGTTGCTGGAAAAAGGAGTAATCATCATGCTGCCCAGAAATTTGATTTCCCAACAAGGACTTTGCAATGGCACTCACGTATCGATTACTGAACTCCATGCAAATTTGATAACTGAGGAAATAGTTTCTGAATGCAATCTCGGTTATGTTGTTTTCTTGCCAAGAATTGAATTATCCCCAAGTGATGTAAATCTGCCATCCATCCTCAAGTGCCACCAGTTTCCGATAATTTCAGAATACACCATGACCATTAAAAAAATATCAGGGACAAACATTCGAGCACGTTAGAATTTATCTCGATGGCCTTGTCTTCCAACATGGACAGCTCTATGTTGCATTTTCAAGATCCTGAAACTCCAATGAGGTGAAAGTTTACACTAAAACAACTGGACTACAAGGAAAATTGTTAAACAACAAATATTACACAGAATGTTATTTATTGTGAGGTCTTTTGAAAAACGGAAATAAATAGCATATAATTTTCAGCTCTCACATGAATAAGTTTTTACTATATTTCCTTGCAGAAATCCGGCATCTATTTGATTGGTTTTTAATCTGCTTCAATTAAAAATTTCACCCTGTCCTTGGATGGGCAAAATTCTCTATATATTAATATTTATTTAAAGCTTAAAAAGAACCATCCTAGGATGAGCTGCAGGCTAATTGCAAAAGAAAGTGACTTATCCCATAACATTGAACCAAGTTCAGAAGTTCAAGTTACTGAATTAAGAAAATCTCAAAGATCAACCAAAAGAAAACACCTGAAAGATTAACATATCAAGCTAAGTTTAGTAATTGTAAAATACAGCACAATAAAGATTCAGAAAATCTTAGAGACATTGATTTGTTGCCAAAATCTCAGAGAGAGAAATGGCAAAAAGCTATGGAGGAAGAATTTAATTCACTTGTTAAAAAGCACACATAGTCACTGTCAGAACTTCCACAAGATAAAAAGGTTATAGGCTCTAAATAGGTGTTTAAAACTAAGTATGATGAAAATGGTCTGGAAACAAAATGTAAGGCTAGGCTTGGTCAATGTTTTGGCAAAGTTTATGATGAACACCCACAGTAAAATGTACTACTACAAGAGATTTTTTTGCAGCAGCAGCTTCTCTAAACAACATGCTGGTTCATCATGTTGATGTGCAGTCTGCTTTCTTAAATGGAGAATTACACAATGAATTGTATTTGCAGCAGCCATCATTCAACTAGACTATTGTACCAGCCAAAATATGACTGCAAACTTGTTTGCCAAAACCAAATTCTGAGTGGCACTCATAGTCTCTCAACCTAGTTCCACTACAAGATCAACAGGGTAAATGTTAGGGCTTGGTTTATTTTTATCTTTGTGTTGCACGTTTTTATTATGTCACACCAGCAGCAGCAGCAATGAGCTGATGTTTCCTGCTAAGCCATACCCTTCGTTGTAGTTGTGCTATTCTGTTCTTTAATGGTAGTTGTGTGTTTTTATAGCTGATCATGAAATTATTGAGAACTCTCATGGTGTGTTTGTTCATGGATTCTTAAAAAGAAAAAGAAGAGTTGAATAAACTCTTCATGTGATATTGACACAAAATGGTAGTCCCTATCCTCCTGATGAATTCAAGTTCATTGTTTTTTCTTCCAGGTCACTGGAATCTTCAAGATGATATTTAACATATTGTTTGTACTATATTTTCCTACAAGAATATAGTTTGTTCTTTTTATATGTAATGGGTAATGGCTCATTTCTATTATATCTGCTATTATACTCTTGCAGCACTTCTTTACCCTACAGAAATAGGAATTTAATTACAACCCAGTGCTCAAGAAGATTCAAAATTTAGTACATCACAAGATAACCTAAAAAAAAAAAAAAAAAAAATATCTGATTTAGTACACAGCTATATCAGAAAATTTAAGTAAATATATTTATATTAGCTTAAAATATTCCATGCAAATTACAGCAATGAAGTTATAAAAGTGAACAGACATTTCTAATGAATACACCCTTGTATCTGAGAATTGTTTACTAGCAGCTCTCCAAAAGATTTCCAAGAAGCACATTTTGGCAAAACTGAGTTATGACCCAGAAGAGAAGAATGACTTTAATGTATGTAAAACATTTGTATTCACTCTACTGTGCAGATATGCTGCAGTTAATGCGAATGTACTATTGGGAAATTTTCTTTATTCAAAGGCTTTACTTACTTGGTTTCAAGAAAATCTAAGCATGTTCATCATATACTGCATATGCACTGAATTATTTACAGGTGTACTGTGGTGTTATATGGTTTAATTCAATATGGTTCAAAGTAACAATTTTTTCTTGCATTCATTAAAACGTATCTCAAATTGAATGTTATCAGAAAAGGTTCTTTCATTTTTCACTTACAGCTTACGTACAGCCTTTGTATTTACTTTACTTGCATTGCTCATTTACAAAACATGTTTTGTTTCAAAACTTTTGAAAGCACCAGTTGGAAATCTTAATCAAGATTTTACAAAGGAGCATCAAGCAGGTTTGGAATAAAGTCTCTGCAGGTGTTTTCTTCACACACTGCATGTGTTGTATTAGTTGGCAGTGGTGTTGAAATTATACTGCATTTGGTCCGATTTTGTTGTCGAATCCATGTTTTGTGAAAAGTTCAGAGAACCATCTGCTGATTACCCCACAATGAATGGAAAAGTTATTATGCTGAGGTTTCGGTAGGTACTCCAAAGAGATCTAAGAAGAGCTTTTCTGCGGTTATCAAAAAAAAAAAAAATTCCACCCAATTTCAACAGTTACACTAAACGTACCACAACAATGTCACCACTAGTTATGAAGTATCGATTTGTAAGATAGTTTTATGATTTCAAAACATGGAAAAACAAAGAGTTAAAAATGAAAAAAAAAAAATGCTTCTACAAAAAAAATCTGGTCTCTTCTGCTTCAACAATTGCAAAATAACTTTCAAAATTCAAAGAATTAATAAGGATATGTTTTGTTTCAGAAACTTTTGCTATTCATAATCATTTGCAATAGCTAAAGGAATATAAAAGTCAAATTGAATGCACTAAGATTATGTATATAAATTGTTCCATTATGATTATTCATTTAGTTTTTTCATAATAACTTCCAGATATTTTTATAGTAACTTATTGAATTTGCAAGAGCATGTGCAGCTTTTAACCCTCAGATGAAACAGAAGAATTAGCATGCCCCCCCCCCAGTTGATATATCTTTACCAATTGCTTTCCTCAATTCACACCCCAGGGATCTACATTGTGATGTCTCCATTCCGAGGTTCATTGTTTTTCTATTTGACATCAGTAATGATACATAAGTCAGCAATATGGCAAACATTTTAGTTCATACACATGTGGTTTTGGTGGTTAAGTATTGCTTTTCTCATTGATGGAACTGCTGGACTTTAGCAATAAATTTTCTAAATTTCGGATTTGTGCAACCATGTCATTAAAATGTTTTGAGAACAGAATTTGTGAAATACATGGGATGAAAAGCATCCAAATATGGCAATAACAAAGCCATGAAGGGTATGAAGTAAAAAGTAATTCAAATTTCTTCGAATGTCCCTATAGAAACATCACATAGTCCTCTTGATTTAGAAATGGACTCATCATTCATTGAACCAGAAAATTTTGTTCTTAATGCTGGGCTGTATGGTATTATTCAGTATCTTGTGAAATGAACACATTGATCTGGATTTGTGGCCATTCCAGAACTCCCAAACAAATTTGATTACTTTGACTTTATAAATGAGTATGACAAGTATACAAAAGCCTACCACTGAGTGCAAAGAAAATTACACTAGTGGCCAAAATTGTGGAAACCTTCAGGAAAATTTGTATTTCTAAGGTTAGATGACTCATAACATCAGTCTTTTTTAGAATACTACTATAAAATTATATATCATTAGAAATAAAATTTTATGCAGAATGTAATGCAATAAACTGTGTTGAATTATCTTTATTATATCCAAAGTTATATCAAATAACCAGAAAAAGAAAGCACAACTTCTTTATTCAACAAGTTAGTAAAATCATGCAATGCACTGATTGTGATACACTTTCCAACATACCAGAAATCATTACTCAAGTTACTACTCAAGTTATGAGAATAATGGCTGTGGAATAAATCTCGCTCCTGTGCCCTGACCTTTGACCCCTTTTTCAATTATATTAAACAGAATTGGTTCAGTATACCTCCAGAACAACATACTAAAGTTTTGTCGCAATGGAAACACTTTTAGTCAAGTTATCGGGATAATGGCTGCAGAATAAATCTTGCTCCTGTGCTCTCACCTTTGACCCCATTTCGATTATATTCAACAGAACCAGTTCAGTATAGCTCCGGAACAGCATGATAAAGTTTTGTCACAATCGAAGCATTTTTGGGTAAGTTATGACGCATAAGGGCGATGGAATGGATCCCGCTCCTATGTCCTGACCTTTGACCCCGTTTCGCCCATTTTCAATAGGTGTTTGTCCCCAGGTTGTCTTCTATCACATAATAAAATCCCATCAAAATCGAATCATTTTTACGCGAGTTATTATGCGGACAGACAGATAGACGGACAAAGCTGGAGCATATATTCTTCAACCTACAGTTGGAAAGCATAAACAAGAAGTGGATTTCCATAACTCAAAACTGAACAATGAGACTGATTGTTCTGACAGCCAGTCAGGTATTATCAGTGGTGTATTGGTTCATCAGTGAAAATCTCTTAGAAAAAAGTACTTTCAAGTGGGAGTAAGTCCCAAATCTTTAAAAGTAAAATAGTGGAAAAAAAAAAAAAAACATTAGTGAAACTTTTTTTAATATATATACATACATACATAGGTATCACTTGGGGGGGGGGAGGGACAGTTCGGACCCAGGTGGAGTTTGGATTTTTCTATTCCTTGATAACTTAGTAAGTTGTGTAACATAGTAAGATGAAAAATAGAATAAAAAGAGTTGACTGGTCACCTAGAAAACAATGTACAATACTAACTTTGCATGAAAAAGCCTACACTTGTGAGGAAATCATATGAAAAGTAGGTGGGAATCTAACTAGGGGAGGGGGTACATTTTTAAACTGTGTGAGCGGTATCAGCAGATTCAGTCAATTCAAAACCAAACTGGTAAAGGTAGGAAAAGGTGCACAACAGCATGTGGTGATTGAAGAATTAAAATATTGTGTTTAAGTGACAAAAGAAAATAATCTGAGTCAATTAAAAATGGATTGTATCAATGTGGGTTGAGATCAGTGCTAGGACTGTTAGATGCAGATCATCTGAGTCAATTAAAAATTTATTGTATCAATGTGGTTTGAAGATCAGTGCGAGGACTGTTAGATGCAGACTCAAACACTCTGGTTTCAATTCTAGAATTCCAAGGAAAAAGTCATTTCTATCTCCCAAACAAAGAAGGGAAAGATTAGAATGGGCTTTTCTATGTTAATTGGTCTGAGGAACAATTGTACAGAATCATCTGGAGTGATTAGACCAGAATATCCATATTTGGTAGTGATGGAATAAAGAATGTTAGAAGAAGAAATGGAGAAGATTTTCTACCTGAATGCATTACAGCTACCACGAAGCATCCAGTTAGTATTCTGAGGTTGTATGACAGCAAAACAGTGAAAGGTGTGGGCAGAATTTGTGTGACTAATGGTACTTTAAATAGCAAAAAATACATCATTAATATACTTGAGCCAAAACTGAAGCCTTCAGCACGTGATATTTTTCAGGATAATGAAGCCTATATATTTTTACAGGATTCACCTCCTTGTCATGTTGCTGCTGTGTGCAAAAAGTGGTTTCAGGAAAATCATATTTCCACTGCTAGAATAGTCAGATAATAGACCTGACCTGAATCCAATAGAAAATCTGTGGAGTCACTTAAAGAAACTTGTTAACAATCATACAATCTTGGTTTCACATTTTAACACCTGATGGACTAAAATGCTTGATTCACTCCATGGAACGCCATTGTAAGGCTGTAATTGTGGTGAAAGGTTTCCAGACTAAGCACTAACAGAAATGGGGAGAAGTTATGAAATATGTTTCATCGGGGTTTTCTGTGTATAACTTCTTTTAAAATGCAAGTTTTAAAATAAAGTGTGTTGCGTTACATTCTCCATTAAACTATCTTTCTGGTGATATATAATTTTATGGTATTTTAAAAGAGACATCAAACCTCAGAAATACAAATTTTCAAAAAGGCTTCCACAATTTTGGCCACTAGTGTAAATATAGACTGTACTGTGATGAAATATGTGTTATGTGTACATACCTCATCTACTTTGTTAGGATGATGTAAGTGTTGTAACCACCAAGTTCAGCTGGTATTCCAGTTGACCAGGGAGTGGCATTCCCTCTGACCTAGTTGACCTTTCCAGTCCTTTTGTTTGTATCTGATGCACTATAATAAAATATAGGTCTGTTCACTGCTAAATTCCCAATAACCGGGAACACCAAATAAGATATTAAAACATTTTGACTTTGAGATGTAGAAACGAGTTATTCAAAGTATGGTGTGATTTATCTTGGACGACATTGTTAATGAAAAGGCCCAAAGAAATCTGGCTTCAGATACTCATGAAACTTTACACTATATTTTTACAATGTTCAAGGCCATGTTTTACCAGATAGAACATTACCACTAATCATTTTCCTACAACACATAATTTGCACTTAAGAGTTTCTTGCAAAGAATATAACATTATTTGGGAGAATAAGCAAAAGTAGACAAGCAATTCCTACGGTTTTGAAATATGTTGATAAAGGACAGGTACATCCTAGTAGCTGTCAGTGGTGATACTAATTTAGTGTCAGTTATGCTCCAAGACAAAGTAAAACATGCAAAAGCAGAGAAAATTTAAAGAAAAGAATAAGTATACTACTTGATCATGCCAAGGCATGAAGTACGGAAGACCACACTATATCTCGTGCAAACTGATTTTTGACTCTGAAAATTATGTGTTCCCTTATGCTGGGTTCTGCAACAAATTCCACATAGTTTTCTTTTCTGTGCTGCTGTTCTCTTTGTTCTGGTCAAAGATTGAAGATATGACATGTGTCCAATTTCACACAGCTTTATAGCTCCAATAATATGTATACTGAAACCTTAGTTCATAAAATGTCCTGGACAAATGATCGAGAAAAACATGCCGTTTGCACAAAACATTTTTTCTGAGAGTCTGGATGATATGTTGTAAACACAACATAGCTACTAAATCTAGCAAATTAAAAATTAAACTTTTGGTTATTTCTTGCAAATCAAAGTATCTAATGTAATACAATTGAAACACAGATGTGCTGTATTCACTGAAGTTACCAAGAACTATGTGTAAAAGTGATGGTGCAATATTTCCAGAATATGAGATATAGGTTTGTTATACGTAGAACTTATGTAATGCACCTTTTAAATTTATTTCTTGCATTATGGTTTTCAATATAAGATCTGCTTATTTTACATATTTGAAAATTCTTTTTGTTGTGGGTTAAAAAAATGTTGATGTCTTTATACTCATAGAAACGAACATCATTTCTTTTTACTGCCTAGCTGTAAATATAGAAGGCAATGGTATTATTTTTGTGTTTCAGGAGGTGATACAAAAGCTGAAGGTTTGGCTCCAGAATTCCTCGAGAAACCTCGCATCATTCCAAAAGAGGGTGGCAAGCTAATCATTATGCAGTGTCGTGTGAAAGCAAAACCAACTCCAAAAATTACGTGGTATCAGGGAACAAAAGCTGTAAAAGAAACTAATCGAGTGTGCAGCAAAGTTGTTGAGGCTGCAGGAGATGAGTACACAGTTACGCTAGAAGTTAGGGTAAGTGAACTGAATTTTTTATGTGTGATGAGCAAATGAATGCTGTCATTGTTATATGTAATGCCATGAATCATTTCATGCTAAAATTTAACTCAATTAGGCTTCTATTATTTGAATTCTCAAACATGTATGATTTCTTTGAGTATTTAGATCTAAAATTTCAGAAGTAAATCATGCTACTGTCATTGTTTTGGTTAGGAATTTGTTGTATGCCTAATATTACACGACTTAATTAAAGTCATAAGTAACTTTCTGTGGAATGTAATGATTTGAAGTAATAAATATCCTCCTATTTACTGCTGGGAATTAGACAACATTAGAAATAGATATATTTGACCTGATCACAAACATATGTATCCTTACATTATTCCAAGAAACAACATATTTCATAAGTTTAGTTAAACACCACCTCATATTTTGAAATTTAAACCAGAAGCCTTTCATGGATTGCCACTGGCACTGCACTTTTCCAATATTGAATTACGTTTGAAGAAGATAATAAGAGAAATTGGCCATTTCATATAGAAAATTGTTTCAGAGGCAGTAATATAATAACATATGTTGGCCCAATTATTTACAGTATCAGTGTGGAGTGTTTAAAATTTAGATTACGATCTTACTGATATTTTACATTTTGTGGTTTGAGAACATTATATCACTGGTAATCAAATTTCAAAATAAATAAGAAAAATGTGGATGATGTTTCATTTAAGCTCTTTGGTCTGGAGTACGCTTCATCCCATCTAGAAGGAACAAATATGAAAAAGAAAATACTGAAGTGAACTGAGCTTTTCTTACACTGGAGTGCCAGAAAAACTGGTACAGACGAGCTTATGCAAAATACATAGCAACATCACTTATGTGCGTACTTGGTTGCATCCGGCAGTGCGTATATAAAGAGATAGACATCCTTGCCAGCTGTCAGAGCTGATTTTGGCATAAGAGTGACAAGTAATAATGATTTAATCGATTTTCAACACGGTGTCTTAGTTGGGGCTCGTGAGATGGGCCAACTAAGACACCGGAGATAGAAACGAAGTTTGGATTTTCACGGATGACCATTGCAAGGGTGTACCGTGACCACAAGAATTCCGGCATAACCTCCAACCTACGATACCAGTGTGGCCGTAAAAAGACATTGGGTGAACAGGACCATCATCTGCTGTCAAGAATCATTTCATGCGATAGACATGCAACACTCTCGCAGGTATCATTGGAATTCAATACTGGAGCCTCAGCAAGCATCAGCGTCTGGACTGTGCAACGTACCCTGCACGATATGGGCTTTGGGAGTCGACGCCCAACTCGAGTCCCCTTGATGGGTGCACGACACAGAGCTATGTGCCTTGCTTGGGCATGGCAACACTGCCACTAAACACTTGATGACTGGAAACAAGTAGCCTCGTCTGACGAGTCGCGTTTCCAATTGTATGGGGCAGATGGAAGGATTCGTGTGTGGTGCAAACCCCGTGAAGCCATGGATCCCGCTTGTCAACAGGGAAATGTACCAGCTGGTGGGGGGTCCGTAATGGTATGGGTTGTGTTTAGCTGGACTTCACTGGGACCCCTCGTACGTATACAAACATCTGTGATCGGCCCATGCTATGTGCGCATCCCTTCTGACGAGGTACACCCGTTCATGTCTTGCATTCATGCTGATGGGTTGGGCCTGTTCCAATAGGACAATGCACCTCCACACAAGTGTAGGGACACCACATTGTGGTTAGAGGAGCATTCATCTGAGTTTGGGGTGTTGCCATTCCTACCCAAGTCCCCAGATCTGAATGTGATAGAACACATTTGGGATGCCATGCAGCGCGCTATTGAACACAGGAATCTGAGACCGACTTCGGAATACACCCGAATTGTGGAATGCTCTGCAGGAAGTGTGGTGTGCATTGCATACAGAATACTTCTAGAAGCTAGTGGAGTCCATGCCTCGTCGTATTTCTGCAGTCCTGCACTCCCATGGGGGACCTACCAAGTATTAGACTGGTGTACCAGTTTTTATGGCACTTCAGTGTATATCCTGATTGCTTTTGTCTGGTTTAAAACTCAGGCGTCACGTGACAATAACACATAAACATATAAATGCACCTCCACAAGAGCAAAACACACAGATTCACGTACGGTAAAAGGTTCGTTTAGCGGTAGCTTTCGGTCATCCTACGACCTTAATCACCCGCAATCAACTGGATGGGCTGGTTGCCAGAACAACAATTTGAAGTTGGAGTGTTGGAAATGTTGCCAGATTTTAGAAGAGATCCAAATAAATGGGATTTGGTGAGGGGTCTTTGAATTCCAGTTTTTGGTGAACAAAATTTCAATGCTTTCTTGGAAATGCAGAGATGCCTTGTTGATGAAAGGTGCAACTTTTTTGGTTTCTTTCCAAATGGGAACTGCAGAGGTGTCTTCAAGGGTTAGTGCAGATAAAGCTGTCTTTGGAAAACCATTGGAAACATCTGTTTTGTGTTCACCAAGTCTTGTTTTGATGTTTCGGTATGTGCTTCCATTATACACTGAGAGACCAGAGGAAGTTGAAATAGGAATAGCATAAACTCCAGGGGTGTCCAAGGGTGAGACAGGATCCCTGTCTTTAAGCAGGCACATTATTGCAGAAGGGTTTGGTTTCACCGTGAGAGTGTGCGTTTCCAATAGAGCATTGAAGGTTTCACTGTGAGAGTGTAGCCCATAGTTATGAGAGTGTAGCCCATAGCCCATAGTTTCCAATAGAGCATTGAAGGTTTCACTGTGAGAGTGTAGCCCATAGTAATGGGCTACACTCTCACAGTGAAACCAAACCCTTCTGCAATAATGTGCCTGCTTAAAGACAGGGATCCTGTCTCACCCTTGGACACCCCTGGAGTTCATGCTATTCCTATTTCAACTTCCTCTGGTCTCTCTGTGTATAATGGAAGCACATACTGAAGCATCAAAACAAGACTTGGTGAACACAAAAAGATGTTTCCAATGGTCTTCGAAAGACAGCTTTATCTGCACTAACCCTTGAAGACACCTCTGCAGTTCCCATTTGGAAAGAAACTAAAAAAGTTGCACCTTTCATCAACAAGGCATCTCTGCATTTCCAAGAAAGCATTGGAATTTTGTTCACCAAAAACTGCAATTCAGGGACCCCTCACCAAATCCCATTTATTTGGATCTCTCTTCTAAAATCTGGCAATATTTCCAACACCCCAACTTCAAATTGTAGTTCTGGCAACCAGCCCATTTAGTTGATCATGGGTGATCAAGGTCGTAGGATGACCGAAAGCTACCGCTAAACAAACCTTTCACCGTATATGAATCTGTGTGTTTCGCTCGTTTCATATGTTTATGCTTTTGTCTACTTAAGCTTAAGCATTCGTCTAAATGATTGCTGCTAAAGCACATTTAAAATTACTTTATGGACTTGTGCTCCTATCAAACATAAAAATCATTCATTTTAAAAATTTATCATGGGAGTTCCATTTTTTTCGAAACTGGTAATTATCTCCTATTATTAAAATTTCTAATTCGTTTGAGATGTTTTAATTTCTAATTCGTTTGAGGTGTTTTAAAATACTTTAACATATATTACATCTTTCTATCAAACAAGCATCTTTCTTCTGCAACAACAGTGCAACCTTCTCAGGAATTACCATGAAACTGAGTTGCTGATGAATGTAATGGCTTCAGTTTTTCTGATTGCGACTAAAAATCTTCAAAGGTGTTAAAGATCTGTGGAATTGTTGGCAGTCACAGGCACAAATTTGTTTCAGTAACAGGGAATTATCAGAAAAGCAGATTGTATGTCATTTTAAGGAAACTTTTAAAGTATTGTATAAGTAGATAACCCTTAGGAGTTCCTTGTTGCACTTAAAGCAAATATGCCAACCATAGTTGAGTGTCCGCATCACAACAGATGTCTCCATGATGCACCCTTTGCTAAAAATTTTTACTCTAACAGCATTCTGTAATGTGTAAACACTCACCCCAGGAAAAAGATACTCAAGTAATCTTGTGAGTTTTTTCAAAAGCAGATTATAATATATGTATACAGTACACACACACACACACACAGTACTGTTTGTTGAAAATACAACACCAGGAAAAATGTTTGCGATCAGACAGAAACTCACAGGATGAGTAGGTCACGTAAGGAGGTGCAAATGATTACAACCCCAGCGCACATGCAAATAATTTTTCCAGCCATGTTCTCATAATTATCCTGCAGAAGTTATAAAAGCAGAACACACCGGGCAAGTTGTCATAGTAGATTCATGGAAATTGTGGCAGTAAGGTAGTGGTAGTAACTAAGTATACCCTGCCGTAGCAGAAGAGGCTTGTACATACAGCTGATGGACTTGGAGCGAGGCTAATGTGTTGGACTGCGACAAAGGCGGATTTACCTTCTGTGACATCACCGCTCATGTTGGATAAAATGTGTGCACAGTGATGTTAATATAACATCAGTGGGAAGAGGAAGGTCTGACACACTAACATGAGTAATCTGGAGCCTAGTGATAGACGAACACAGGGGAGACTGTCATCCACCCCATATAGCGTTGCCGGACTGAACATCCATGTCCTGAGGATTAGAACTACAGTGGAGGTCTGTATCACATCAACAGTGTCTGGAAGCCCTGCTTTAGATAGGTGTTATCACTCGTTGTCTTTTGCTTTGACTTCCCTTGACCTTAAACCACAGATGGCGTCAGCTGCAATGCGGCAAAGAATGCAGACACTGATGTGAAGAATAGCTCTCATTGTGTTTTCTGACAAGTAGTGGTTCAACCTAATGACCCATGGTGGAGATAACCTTGTACGACGATACCATGGTGAATGGCTGCTGGAGTCATTCATTATGCAGCATCGTGCGGGCTCGACATCAGGCATTCTTGTGTGGGGTGCTGTTGGGTTCCATTCATGTTCTCATCTTGTACACATTCCTAGAACCATGACCAGCCAGTGGTCCATCATGGAAATTGTGGAGTCTAAAGTGCTGCCATATATACAGATGGATGGTCCTTCGTGCTATCTTTCAACAGGACAGTGCCTGACCAGATGTGGCGTGAAATGTCTTACATCTCCTGCATGCTTGACATGTACCACATGGTCCTTGGCCAGCAGATTCGCATGACTTGTTGTCTACTGAAGAAGTGTCAGATATGGTTGCTCGGTCCCTGGCCCATCAATCTCTGCTGCCAATTACCCAAGATGAGATTTGGGTACGAATTGAGACAGCATGGAATGACCCACTGCAGTGCGACATCCAGAACCTCTTCCAGTCACGGCCATGCCATGAACAAGCCATGATTACTGCTCATGGTGGGTACACAAGGTTCTCTGTACTGTGTGTTCTGCATCTCTTAAAGGTCTGTGCTTCTGATCACTTACCTCTTGTATCATAAGTAATGTACCCTATTAATCTTACTTCAACAACCCAGTTCTTTCTTGGTGTTGCATTTTTGACAGACCATAGTGTATATGTATACTGCATTATCTGTACACATATCTAATCATGACAATAATAGACAACCATTATTTGTCTTCAAAAATATATTTGTTTACAGAATTTTATTTAACCTTGAAACTACAGTGACTTAGTTCATTGGAATATACATTATGTGAGTGCTCACTGAATTGCAGCCACTAACCTAACACTTCGTGGGGCCCTCTTTTTGCCCGGAGAATGGTGACAACCCTGCATGGCTTTGACTCCACGGGGTATCTGTACAGTTGTGCAAGGACCTGGAACCAAGCTGTTTGTATTGGGCTCCACAGTTACGGTATGCAGTGGGGTGGGGTGTCAAACTGCTTCACCTGGAGTTCCATAACATCCCACAGGTAATCGATTGGATTGAGATCAGGCAAGTTTGGGAGCCATTTGAGATATCTCATATTACCACTGTGTTTATTGAACCATTTCTGCAACAGGAGAGCCTGATGACGTGAGGTATTTTCTTTCTGGAAGAATTCATCTCCCTATGGATGGAGGTGCACCATTGTGGGGTATATGTAGTCTGTAATCAGTCCCTGGTAGTAGCCAACATCTATATGTTGGTCCACTCATACCAGAGGTTCCAGCTCATGATAAACATGCCTCATATACAACCACATGTTCTGTCCTGGATAGCTGATGCCATGCATAAGGCATCCAAAGCCTCATGCCACTAATGCAAGCATGGAATCTACCTTGGGCAGAATAGAGTACATATCGTGATTCATCTGACCAGCATGCCTGTATCCAATCTTCTGTTGTACACTCCTCATGCTGCTGGCTCCAAGAGAGTTGTTTATGTTGATGGACTGTTGTTAAAAGAGGGTGATATATATATATGGCTTCTGCTTTTGTAGCCCATCTATGCCAGTGTGTGATGTACAGTCCTGCCAGACATTGTTTGTGGTTGGCCCATATTGTACTGGGCCATCAAGCCATCAATTGTGAAACTGTGCTCTGCTGATTGCCCTGTGAAGGATGATGCAGCAGTCATTTACCTCAGGAATACACCTTTTGCCTACCTTTGTAGTTCTGTTGCCACGTTTTTTTCGCCACTTTAGCACCATTCCTGGGACACTTTAACTATGGAGGCCCTCAAATAACCCACAAGTGTTATTGTTTCCAAAATGGATGCACCAATCCTTTGTATGCCCATAATTTGGCCTTTCATAAATTCTGATAAATCCTTGATTTTATCCATCATGTCAATAACTTTACTCTCAACTGAGCCACCACCCTCTTTCATACACTGCTTTAGCCTACAGGTCACGCCTTCCTCCTTGTTACCTAAGTATTGGGTGTAGCTCATTTTGCATAGGGTGACCATAATTCAGTGAGCACTCAGTGTATAATATATACTAATCTGTTGCTGCACGCACTGCTAACATCAGTTATCATGAACCAATAGATCATACCTCAGTTGTCTGTCTGGTCTAATGAAATCATTAACACATACTGAATTCAGAGATTTCACAGAATTAGAAAAACCCTTTAGCAAAAATTCTGACGGCTGAGGGAATTTTATTAATGTAAAAATTAATACTTATTACCATTTTCTATCTTCTTTTTTTCTTCTTCCACTCAAGCGAGGAAAAATTCTGTCAGAACTATGGTGAATGGGATGTCCATTCACTATTCTACGGTGAATGGACATTTATTACGTGTGATATCAAATTATATGTATGGGAAGAAGGACCAAGAGATGGTGCAGTTATTGAAATACCCATTTCATAAATTTTGTAACTTAATGTTACACAAATGAAACAAACAAGTTATACAAATTGAGTTCAGTTATACAAATTGAGTTCAACAAGTTACACAAATTGAGTTCAGTGGACAGATGTTATCTTAAATTCATTTGGACTTCTACAAGCTCCATGGTATGTTACGAATTTTTCTGCAAATATACCTTCAAGCAAAAAGGAAAAACTGTTGATGGAAATGTGCCGGGAAAGAGGAAACTGTATCAACAGTATTTTTGATCTCAAATTATTTAAAAAATTAATGCTTTTCATACAACATCGTATGGTTTGAGAAATATCAAGAAAGTTTCTCAAAGGGATTTAAAAATAATCCAACCAAAAAGTCTTCTTTTAATTTAGTAATTTTGAGTTAATTTCTTCGTTAATCTTTCAAATTCAACACGACCAGCTAGGACATACTTATAAAATTATTATCAATTAATAACACAAGGCTGTTTTTAAATTTTTTTTGGTAAGCGTAGATCTCTTAGAATGCAGCATCTTACTTCTTATGCAATTTGTCTCCACATTAACTTTCCGTGCAGAATAAATTAATAAATCTATGTGTGTTTACATCATAAAAATTCTTGGTGGAATAAAACACATTAATTCTTTATAACATTCCATGTCCCTAATAAACCTAATAAAGAGCTTTCTTGAAAAAGATTGTATGAAATTAATTACTGTAATGATTATGTTTAGAGTATTTGGAAAAGAAAGTTTTCTGGGACTAATTCAAACTGTACGTCAAAATTTGATTTAACTCCTTACCGTGAAATGGTTTTGCAATTTTTCGCCCTGATGAACTAGACACTGACATCATTCCTGAGTTATGGTTCCATCACTAAAATTTGATTTGTAATTAGTTAAAGTCAGGTTTATTTTATAGAAATTATTTCTTTTATGAAAACAAATATTACTTTTGAAGGGAGTGTCACAAAATTGGATGTTACTACATGATCTCATTTAGAAAATTAATTAAAAATGAACTTCATGAAGTTTATTTTTCCTGAGTGCTCTGAAATTATGAATCCTGTTATTATTATCATCAAACTAGCAGTCATATGTACAGCCCATAAAATTCCTCAGATTTTTCCCATAAAACAAAACAAAGCAACAAATATCAAACTTTTACTTAGCACCTTTATTTATTACCATTGCATGTGTCACTTTCCTTAATAAACACATTGGCTGTACTTGCAAGACAAAATTTAACTCTTACTTCAAGAGTTAGATTTCTCAGTTAAACTTTTTGTGTCACCTGAAGTAAATAAATTTCTTGGACTGATCAAAATTTGATTCATTCTTCTGCCATTATAAAATCATGACATTAATTTTTCCCTCTAATTTCTCTATAGGACCCATCAAAAGAAGACGGTGGTGCATACAAATGCCATATGATTAACGAACACGGTGAACTTAATGCAAATCTTAACCTCAATATTGAAGGTAAGCGGCCATTCAACATTTTCCAAACACAGGTTGAGTGTTTTCTGTGTAAAACTGATATTGAATGTTAGATCTGCTTTATAATGAAGTTATCTAACATTTTCAAGTTAACAGGTCCTCCAATTTGGGAGGACATTTCCAGAAAAAGTCATGAAAAAATGTTCATACATTAACTAAATTTCGATATTAATTCTGATATAACTAATGAAAAACTATAATTTACACATTTCTTTCATCAATATTTAATCATTAATAATTATTAGTTATTTGGTACTGATGAAATCTTGAGTTCTGCCATTTACTTACAAAATTATAATCCATGCAAACAATTGTCTTGAACACAGGAGTAACAACACTCGTAGTATTAGGAATGAAAATGGAATTCACAGCCCCAGTAGCAGAGTGGTCAGAAGCCCTGGTTCCTGCTCAGTCGTCTGAGTTGGGCCCGGGAATGAGTCCAGGATGAAGCATGAGAGTCATATTTATCCTTTGGTACTGGCTCTTTCCTTTACCCAAAAGCAGTAGCCCCAGATTAAAGATGGGCGACTGATTTTACCCTAAGAGTTCATGGTGGTTGTTAAACCCTGAAACAGAAAAAAAAACAAAAAAAAAAACAGAATCATACAGTAGGTGAACATTGGGTTGTGTATTAATGGAATGCTCAATGATTAAGTAACAAGTTTTCTTAAAACAGCAGATAAATATGCATCATGATAATGGAACTACTGGCAGTATTATCAATATTTAACAGGAATTACTGAGGATAAATTTATTAAGGTACATTACCTCTCAAATTTTTGATCCATACACTAGATCATCTTCAAGAGTTCTTGCATCTTACTAATTCCACAGGTCTCTGATCTAGTGTATAGATCAAAAATTTGAGAGGTAATGTACCTTAATAAATTTTTCCTGGATAATTCCCGCTAAATATTTATAATACTGAAAGTAATAAGAGGAAGCCATGAAGTCATTAACTATTTATTAGAACTACTGACAGAGTTCTCTCTTAAAAGAAAAGGTATGTAGTAGCTAAATATCAGCTACTTGTGAAAAAAAAAATTATTTTAGTTCCTCCAAACAACATTCAAAATTTGGGATTTTCTAAACGCAAGGTTAAACTGTTTATTCTCATAATATGTTTCTTCCTGAATTGAAACCAATATAGTTCAGTCAGAAAATTAAAAAGTGACACTTAACTGTGATATGAATAGAATAGAAAATAAGTAAACACAGAAAAACTTTAAAGATATTTTTAGTGATAGCACAAGTACATGAGCTTCACTTATTTGACATTCTAAGTTTCCAATAACATGCTGAAATGTCATTTTTGACGAAAAACACAGTCCTTTATGAAAAGATTCTGTTTGTGCTAAAACTTTTTGCATGTTGTCTCCAGGTCTCTGTGTTTGGCATAAGGAGGTAACTCATTGATAACTTTAAAAAACTCTAAAATCCTTAAAATTACTGTAGTTCCTACTAAAATGAAATATGATACAGCAAATACAAATTGGGTGAACATACAACCGAAATGAAAAAAAAAAAAAATTATACGAATTGGAACGAATCCCAAATCGTTTAAATTCGTTCCAATTCGTATATATATATATATGCATATATATTTTTTTTTTCATTTTTTTTCAATTCGGTTGTATGTTCACCTGTTCACCCAATTCCTATTTGCTGTATCATATTTCATTTTAGTAGGAACTAAAGTAATTTTAAGGATTTTAGAGTTTTTTTAAAGTTATCAATGAGTTTCCTCCTTATGCCAAACACAGAGACCTGGAGACAACATGCAAAAAGTTTTAGCACAAACAGAAAATCTTTTCATAAAGGACTCATGTTTTTCGTCAAAAAAGAAAATAAGTATAGTCTAGAAATTTCATCAGAGCTCATGGAAGATTGGCTCCCTTTTTTTAGTGTGATGAAAATGCAAATGGTGATTCCTGACTATGTGATATTATTAGTCATTTGGTCTTCCTAATTTGCACCACGTTTGGTGTGCATGGGAGTTATTCATTTATAATTAATTATCTGTCTTCACTGATCTCACATTGTACACTGGTGAGCAAAACTTAAAGATGAAGTGAAAAAAATAAAATAATGCCATAATTAGAAGCAGCACCCAAATACAAATTAACTCATGACCATGTCTGAGAAAAGTAGCAACAGTACATGCATAATAATGTAGCATGACATGTGGTTTGCATGACGTGAGAATAAAATGCGCTCACACAGTCCAATAGCATCAGTTTAACAGAAGTCCCCGAGCAGTGTGCATAAGTGTTACAGACATTCAACTGTGTTTGGTGTGTGCTAGAGATGACTAAATGGACCGTCGAAAACATCTGGATAATTTTACTTGTAATTGAATAATTGGGAGGCTTGAGGAGGGACGAACTGTGACGAGTGCAACCCAAAAGCTTGGTATCACCCATAGCATCATATTGCATGCGTGACTGGACTTCAGGATTACAGATACAGCTATGCAAAAGATCGGTGGTGGTCATCCACCAAAAACCTCCCCCAGTGAGGACCGCTATCTGCTCCTACAGGCCAAGAGGGATTGACGCCAGATAGTAAGTAACCTTGCAAAACAACTGAACATGAACACATGACACATAATATCGCAATTTACAGTGGCCAGGCAACTACACAAAGGTGGACCATTTACCTAACAATCAGTACGGTGTGTTCCATTAACAGCTGCTCACTGAAGACTCCATTTATACAATGGTCCAGAAAACATGAGAACTAGACAGCAGAACAGTGGGGTTCGGTACCCTTTACTGATGAGAATAGATTTATTCTCTCTAGCGATTCTAGACATCAGCTAATCTAGTATGAGGTAGGTACTCATCAGTATCACCCCTAAAACATCAGTGAAAGAAATAGATATGGCAGGCGCAGTGTTCTTATATGGAGAAACATTCTGATTGATGAATGTACGGAGCTCCAGTTACTGGAAGGGAGGTACTGTAACCAGTGCACACTACTGTAATGAGGTAATCCTTTCCCATGTTCTGTTTTGAGGTACCATTGTCCACAGTTTGTGTTAATGGGTGATAACCTCACACTCCATCATATGGTGGCTGTTGATGAGCGTGAAGATATTCAGAAGATGGATTGATCAGTATGTTCCCTCAACTTAAATCCCATAATACATGTGTGGAATGTGCTCTGGGGAGATGCGTTGTGGCACATCAACACACACCAGAAACTGTCCAACAGTTAAAGATGGCACAGGAAAAAATGGGTGATGTTACCATAAGAACTCATCAACAACCTAAAGAGAACTATGGACAGATGATGTAAATCATGCATCAATGTTAGGGGTAATCATATCCTCATACTGAGGACCTCCTCTTCTCTTCATACTGTCTTTTGCAGTGATGCATCTGTATCATGGCATCCAGTGCTATGTAGCCAATTGTGAATGAAATTCCAGTATATCCTGTAGTATCTGCATTTATGTCGGTGTTGTTTTCGTCATCATTTTGGTAAGAATGGAGTTCCTATGGTTTAAATTTCACATATCCAGGCCCCACCTGTGCAATGCTACAGGTCAAAACCTGAAAACCTGGCTCATCCTTGAATTTTGAAGTTTCACACTCCAGTGTGCAACACACGCAACAATTATAGTCTCTTAACAGCAGGTAAATATCAATAAGAAAATAGTTGAACAGTTAATAAGTAATTGTATAACAATATACAAGGGGACTACTGTGTGGTGGAGTGGTCTGAGGTGAAGTTTTCTTCTAACTGTTCCAAGAGTCCCAGATGAGGCATGGTTGGTGTCTTTGTCATGTGGCACTGGTTTTGTCTCTTTCCCTGGAATCAGCAGCCCCAAATTAATGGTTAATACTCAATATAGCCCTCTAAGTTGTTCATGGTGGTTGTTAAACTTCTGAACAGACAACCAAAAAACATATAAAGTGTATTCCGATAATATTGTACCAAAGCTTTCAGATGTAGTCCCCGGCAATTTGCAAATACACCTTCCTTCTAGTTGTGTTTGTCCTTGGTAACAAAAGTCCTGCAATGAGCATGATAAGGACTTCTGCTTTCTGGAGCTCTTTGACTTCTCTGAAACGGGATTCACAGTTTCAGTGATTACAATTAATCGATACAGAATGGCATGAAAATGGTGCAGAATCTCCATACACTTTAAATTTTAAAAATTCAGTCACTGACCAGTACACTCCATTTACACTTTTCCACATTATTACTTTCTGGCATAGCAAAATAACATACTGAACTTTAACAACTCATGACCAATATGTGGCTTTCTGCCTCTTCACTTGTGTGCTTGCAAAGGAGGACATGTTACTGAAGAGTTCTTTTAGCATTTGTGCTTCATTGTATCATACACATTCTTAAAACTTATTGAACATCTTTGTTATATGTATCTGAATGTTCATCACCTAAAATAGGAGCTAATGTTTTGTTTCCTTAGCTGGATATATGAGGGCGGATCAAAAAGTTAGTTACCCTGTTGAATAAAAAACAAAAGTGATATACTCAGGGGATGTATGTTGGTTTAAAGGTACAACATTTATTTATTTTTCGATATAGTTGCCTAAAGACTGTAAACATTTATCGGAACGATGAGGGATTAACTTTTCCATACCTATACAGAAAAAGTCTCCTCCAGTTTGGTGCAACCAGTTAAGGACCACGTTTTTTTTCACAGCTGCATCAGTTTGGAATCTTTGTCCACTAAGGTCCTGTTACATTTTACCGAACAAGTGGTAGTTGAATGGGGATAAGTCAAGGCTATACGGTGGATGTTGCTACACCTCCCACTTGAATGACTGCAGCAATTCCTTCATTTTCCGTGCTGTGTGGGGCGTATTGTTCTCGTGCGGCAGAATGACGCCTTCACTCAACTTATCTCGGCGTCTGTCCTTATTTGCCTTTCACAAATTTTGTAGCATTTGGCAATATGAGTCAGCATTGATAGTCGTCCTTTTTTGGCTGAAATTCTGTGTAAACAACACATTCACAGTCAAAGAAAACCATCACCATGACCTTTCCCCCAGACGGCTGGATTTTGCACTTCTTCCTTGCTGGAGAGGTGACATGCTTCCATTCCATGGATAATTGTTTGGTTTCAGGTGTGAAATGGTGAAACCATGTTTTATCCCCTGTGATGATTCAACACAAAAAATTGTGACCGTCAGTAAAATGCCATTGCAGAAGAGCCAAAGAAGACGGGAAATGTTGGTTTCTGTGCTGGTCGGTGAGTAAATGCTGCACCGATCTCGCACACAATTTCCGAAATCCCAGCTGCTCGTGAATTATGGAATGCAGAGTCCCATACAAAATGTCTAAAATACTGGCAATTTTCTTGATTTTGATACACCTATTATCCCGCATCATGTCGTCAACCACTGCAACATGCTCCGGAGTGCTGGATATTGATGGTCTGCCTTCGCGGTATTCGTCCATCAAATTTGTGTGACCCTTTTCAAATTGTTAGCACCATTTTACAACAGCCGGGCAAGACATGGCATTTTCCCCGTATACAGCACAGATTTCACGATGGATCTCAGTGCAATTTAGGCGCTTAGCTCACAAAAATCGAATGGTTCCTCGCAGTGGCATACCCAGAAATTACTTTTTTTGGGGGGTGCATATCGTCGCCGCAATGTCAAAACCACGAATGCGAAATTTTGTAGTTTGAATTATTGCTATTTAAAAATTAAATTTCATCAAAGAATCACTTCTGCAATTACACCAGACTGTTCAAGCACTATGCATAGCATTTACATCAAGTTGCATCTGTATTATGCTTCAGTGAATAAAATTTTATATGATGTAAAGTCAACAATTGAAAAATTCTCACATTTTTGGTTTTATCAGTGCAGCTACAATATCATTCCTTCCTAAAGTGACAAAAAAAATGTGAATGGGAACAAGCATTTTTATATTTCTCAAATACTATTAATTACGAAGTAATATTCATTCAACATTTTTTTCCTGCTATGGTATGTACTCAAGATAAAAGGCTTAATTCACTCTCTTCTTTACACCAGTTACTGATAAAAAAAAGGCTTACTTCGCTCTCTTCTTTACACCTTACACCAATTCACTCTCTTCTTTCTTTGGTGGCATATGAGTGTGAAATACACCCAGGGAGGGGAGGGATAGGCATTAACAATAGGCATATGTGACCTCGTCTGACCATTCAAAATAAAGAAGTAACTAAGGGCAATTTAAGGAAGACCAGAATGGCGACCCTAACAAAATAACATCACAGGCAATTTTTTTCAATTTTTAATACTAGACAAAATTATTTGGGAGGATGGGGGGCATATTGCCCTTTGCACCCACCTTGGGTATGCCACTGGTTCCTTGCACTTCCAATTTGGAGTACGAATCTAGTTGATGCGCCATTATTAACTGCCCCCTGCATATACCTTACACAGTTATTGAACTAAAATACCTCCCGTCAGCAGCTACAGCGTACTGTCTACTTCACCCCCAAGCACACATGGTCTGACTGGAATCCCACTCCAGATGGAGCTAAGTGTAACTTACTTTTTGATTCACCTATGCACAAACCATATGAACTTTCATAATAAACCAAATGAAATACCTGTTCCATTTTAGGCAGTTCATATTTTACACCTTATGAATGGCTCTAAATTGTGAAATTTCTCATACCATTGTGATAACTGTCATGAACACAGCATATTGCTTCTTGCTGTTGACAAATTTCTTAGATAATCGTTAAGTTGTATGTTATTTTACAGCCACCCACTCTTTTTCTTTCATTTGGAGACACAATAGATAGCCTGCTAGTAATTTAACTATGTACACTATCTACCAACAAGTAATTGGACACCTGTGATAGCAAAGGAAAACAAAGTTTATTCACCTTCAATAGTTGGTGGAGCCTCCACGAGCGGCGATTGCAGCTGAGACCCTCCGGGGCATACTCTCAACCAGGCGTTGTACGACGGCTAGCGGTATTTTCTTCCACTCGGCTTGGAGAAGACAGGTCAGTTCCTTCACCGATTTCAGATGGTGGGGCACCCCTTAAGTCGACGCTCCAACTCGTCCCAGAGATGCTCGATAGGGTTAAGGTCCGGGCTTTGCGCAGGCCAGACAATTCGATTAACCCCCATTGTCACCATACCAAGCCATGGGAGACCTCGCAACATGACAGGTGGCATTGTCATCCTGAAAGTAACATGAGTCCACCCCGTAAAACTGCCACAATGTAGGAAGCGCATGGTCATCCAAAATTGTACAGTAGGTCTCGGCGTTGAGTCTACCAGGAATTGTGACCAAAAGTCCCGTGCCATACCAGGAGAAACACACCCATAGCATAATTCCACCGCCACCAAACTTCACAGTTGGCACAATACATTTCGCCAGGAGGCGTTTTCCAGGCAGATGCCAAACCCAGACCCTGCCATCCAAACGGTAGAGGGTGAACCTTGATTCATCACTTCAGAAAACCTGTTTCCACTGTTCAACGGTCCACTGTCAACGTTCTTTGCACCACGTTAGCCGAGCAGCGCTATTGGACTTGGTGATCAAAGGCTTGTGGGCGGCAGCAGATCCATGATAACTGAGCAGATGGGCTTCCTTACGGATGTATTCATCGAAAGAACACTCCCGGATGCCTGTTGAAACTCCTCGCGGATGTGGCCCATCGATTTGGTGCGGTTCTTCCGAATTTCTCTGGCCAGCACCCATCGGTCAAAACTCCTAGTTTTGGGGGGTCTGCCGGGTCGGGGCACATTCCGACAGTCACCTCTCATCTTCCACTTGCCAATCACGTAGGCCACTGTCGATTTTGGGTACTTCAACTCGCTGGATATGTCACGTATGGATCGGCCATTTCTGTGATACCCGACGATTACACCTTTCTCGAAATCAGAGAGCTCCGAACTGCGTGGCATCTTGCATGCGACTGGTTGCGTTGTTGTTTCCCACATGATATTTAACGGCGGTGGCCGTGACGTATATCAGGACCGCAGATATCGTCGATTGCAGTGGTGTCCAATTACTTGTTGGTAGATAGTGTATTTCCACGTATCAGTTTCTTTTTTTTTTTTTTTTTTGACATGCACATCTGATAGCTGAGATCGTTTGATCTTAGAAATCTTTATTTGGAGTTTCTTAATATTTTTACAATATTAAGTTTTTTATTCTGAGTTTTTATTGTGGAGAATTCATCATGAAATACCATCCAGAGTTTCATATCATCTGAATATTTGTGTAAGGCTTTAGGCTTTATTAAGGTTTGCCTTTCTTTAATAGGAAGTCTCTTACTGTTAAAATTTTATGTACTGAAAAATATGTCGATGGAAATTATGATGTTAATGATATGATTTGGTTTTCTGTAGCTGAGAAAGCTCCTGCAGGAGAAGCACCAACATTTGTTGAAAAGCCAAAGATTATTTCAGAGGATGGTGGGAAACGGATTTTGATGGAATGCAAAGTCAGAGCTTCTCCAAAGCCAACCATCATATGGTTTTGCGACGGTGAAGAAGTGAAAGAAGGTGCTAGAATTAAGCAGTCAATAAAGCAGGAAAAAGATGTCTACACCATCAAACTCGAACTAACGGTAAGTCATACAGCGCACACAGAAATGCATTCTCAAATAATTAACTGTAAAATTGGAATCTCATTATTTCCTTCAATAATAACCAGAAAGCAGAAAAAAGTTTGTGTGCTAATTTTTAACTCCCAGAAGGATTTGCTTAAGTTCACAAGTATGCAAATATTTATATATGTTCTGACAGTTGAGCTCATCATGCTGTAAAAAAATACCTCAAAAGTTTGCTTTATATTTCTGGAAAGAAAACGGTTTGGAAACATGAAAATTCTTCAGGATGATGTCAGGTTCGGAACGATGTATTACTGGATACAACTGACTTTTAATAGATTTTAAAAGGTTTAAAACTGCTCTACTCATTTCGATGTAATTACATTTGGGTTTGTCAGGAGCTAAAGTAACAATCAATAGATAACTCAAATAAGTGGTGAGATATGAAAATGTTGTTAGTTGTTACCATGCAATACTGTAAAGTTGCCCCGGTGGAGCAGTGGTTAGATGCTCTGACCTGTAGCTAAACTATTTGAGTTTAGCACAGCTTGAGTCCCAAATATGGCTTGGTTGTGCATTTGTCCTACAGCTCTAGTTCTTTCCTTTCTGCAGAATCAGCAGACCCAAATTGCGGAAGGGTGACTGCGTATATTCTCAGATGCTCTTGGTGGTCATTGAATCTTGAAACTAAAAAAAACAAAAAAACAAAAAAACATTTTAAATCTTTCAAGTTACATAGGTAGAATGAAAGTACATTAATCATCCAAGTGTGTCAATATTCAAATACAGGCTCCAGATCGCACACAGTTATGAACATCACGTTTATGTTTCAAAATCTTCAAGGACTCTGATATTCACATGAGGTAGGCAAGTGCTTTTAAAAATTTGGTATGCAAATATAAACTGGATCACGAAATATGTAATTCATGAGACAACCTTAAAGGGTTGTCTTATGTTATAAACATGCTTTAAATTAAATATAGATAATATATAAGGTATTATTTACCTGATATTGGTAAAGTATTTCGCACGTTGTTGCTTCGTGAGGCTCCCAGTCCGAGAGAGGTCAATTAGTTACTGGGTTTTTTTGGTTAGTTAAAATTTTTTTATAAATGAAACAATTAGGCTATATTATTATCAGTTCACATTCATTCATTCGCACAATCAAA
Organism: Macrothele yani; assembly: GCA_039090855.1. Taxonomy (NCBI): domain Eukaryota; kingdom Metazoa; phylum Arthropoda; class Arachnida; order Araneae; family Macrothelidae; genus Macrothele; species Macrothele yani. The sequence goes on along the minus strand of CM077016.1, from coordinate 44,424,321 downwards.
CGTTTTAAATTTACTATTAATTTAAATGAAACCTTCAAAACAGAACCTCAAAGATACCTGACAAAACTTGTTCTCCTATAAAGCTGAATCAAGAGAGACGTCTCCCGACCCGATGAGTATAACTTTTTCTAATACAATCTTTTAATTAATAGTAAATTTAAAACGTTTGATTGTGCGAATGAATGAATGTGAACTGATAATAATATAGCCTAATTGTTTCATTTATAAAAAAAATTTAACTAACCAAAAAAACCCAGTAACTAATTGACCTCTCTCGGACTGGGAGCCTCACGAAGCAACAACGTGCGAAATACTTTGCCAATATCAGGTAAATAATACCTTAGATATTATGTATATTTAAACTGGATCAGCTGAGAATATTCTGCTATTGTAGATCTGGTAGTGTTTCCATCTGGTACAGCTTGTTTGAGTTCCTTCAGACAAAATAGGTACATTTTTACGTGTTTGGAAGATAATGACTGTATTGCACTTAAGTGATATAGTGTAAATTCCACGTAGGATTCACTAGTATATAAAAAAGAGTGTTAGATAAAGACTTTGAGTTTATATAGGATTTATAAGAACGATTTAGCATTTTTCAAACTTGAAGGAAATTTTTCCAATAATTCTTGTTGGATCCTTTGTGAAAACGGCAAAAATAGGGTTTTTTTTTCTTATACTTGGGTAATATGGTAGAATTGTTCACTGTGGCAAAGTCCTTGAATTTTTAAGATGGAAACTTATTTCAATGGCAGTCTAGAGAAATGGAAACTTGTTTCAATGGAAGTCTTCTTACGTACAGCTAAAGTTCATAAAATAGCTGAATTTAATGTTATGCATATCACACCCGACTTCTTAATAACATATGAGACAGTGATATGAATAGTTGTTCAACTATTGACTTGTACAACTATTTCTTTTAAAACATCTGCTTTGCCAGAATGTATTGTAACTATCCTGAAGACACATAAAACTGAGGAATTTTGGAAGACCAGGGTATTCATGATCTGTAATGCAGTGGCATGCCTACAGAAACAGTCTTTGGTACAATCAAACTCTTAGTCTGCTAGATTCTATTTTAAGAACTTCAATGTCAAGGAATGGTAAGGAAGAATTCAATTCATTTCTTCTTTCATTGTAACTGTAACATTCGGTTGATGATTAGTGATTTTATTAACAAAGTTTTTCCAGCATCAACACAGGACAAAAATACAAGCACAGAGTGTAGCTGAATCAAAGGATTATTAGTAGAAAATGACAGCATGGTGAATTGAAGTCTGCCCATAAAACTATACAGAGTAAGTTGAATAATGGTGAGCTAATAGGTGGGCCTGAGACTTCACTGAAGATTCTATTATTGAACTCAAATTTTTGGTGCATGATAGGTAGGTATTAATGAGTTAAATGACATCTTCAACTTCAGTTAAGGGAAGGTTAACTTCAAGTAGATGGGAATAGATAGAATTCACTACCTCAGGAAAGAATGTTACAATATAAAACAAGACTAGTCAGTCCTATGGCCTCATTCTTAACAAAACACATTTACATTCTGTACCGAATTCTGAAGAATCAAGCATGTGATTGTGGGACCACAGGACCTTCTTTTTTCATGGTTATGGTTTATTTAATTTAATAATTTCATATTACTACATATAATATTATGATTCACAAAATTTCTAGAGTACCATGGTGATTGGTGTATGCATAAGAATTTGTTTTCGAATGAATGATTCATTTCTTCTTTCAAATTGCGATTATCAAATAACAAATACTAAGTTCATAAAACTTATGTGTTCACGTGCGTTTTGCATTTCTTTGTTGTGTCGACATTTTTTTAATATATCTGTATTTATGTTTCATAGGATTTAAAAGTTACAGATGCTGGACTGTACAAATGCAATGTCAAGAACAGTGCCGGAGAGAGCAATGCGAACTTAACATTAAATATTGAATGTGAGTAATCAAACCACTATTGCTTTGTTGTACTCTGCATTTTAATTTACTTTTCCAATTTTTAGTGCACTTTAAACCTATAACCCTTGACCTCTTGCTTCCACAAAAAGTTATTTCTGTGTTTAGAAAATAAACTGTATGTCACATTTTTATGGTTTCAAAATACAATTTACTAGATCAGGTTGTGTTTTTCTGCCAACCATGAGGAATTATCTACTTAAATTATTAAATTAAGGTTGAAATTGTATAACTTCTGTCTTAAAATCTTGTTTAGAAAATAAATATATGCATTCAGTTTAATATACAGAACAGCATATTGAGGAAAGGACATTCCAAGAATGTTTTAGCTAGATTAAAATATCAGAAGCCAGCAGCTTGTGAACTCTCTAAACTCATGTTAATGAATAAAAATGTCCTAACTTTTTTGGTTCATGGTAGCTTTAAAACAAATCCTTACATCTAGTATATTTTATGACTACAATACTCCTGTCTGCAAATTCACACCAATATACCTTCCATACCAGAAAATTGGGCTGTCACCCATTTTCTCCTAAGATTTGCTTCAAATTTCAAAAAATTCTCAAAAGTTTTAATTTCAGACTCATGAACAAAGTGAATTTTTAAGGGATCAAAAGACTGTCAAAGACAAATTCCTGAGGAATTTATCAGATCCCTAGGACAGACCCACAGGGCTTTAAGTTTCCATGTGAAGGAACACAAGACTTACGTCCGGAACTGTAAACTGAAGAAGTCATCCATAGCCCAACATTTTCATGAAAATAATCCTAAATTTTGGTTTGAAAATGCTAAACTTATTGATAAAGCTGATTCTACTATCAAACTCAGGGTAAAGAGCCGGTCACCTTTTGTCACCTTTTTTTAAATTAGTCTCTTTTTGTCATCTTTTTTCAGCTTTTGTCACCTTTTCAAACCTTTTTTTTATCATATTGGGGGAAAATGTACAGTTTAACAATATAGTTTCAAAAGAAGATGCTGGAAGTTGAAAGATTATTATTGTGAGTATGCCTACAACTATGTGATTGTAGTTACATAGTACAACTATGTGAATGTAGTTGTTTCTGTACTCATACACCTCCCCTTATAATTGTAGGAAGGGCTCATAATTAACATGTTCGTGGGCAAGGCAGCATAAGCCACTGCATATCCAGTGACATGACGTTATATGTCATTCAACAAAATTGTATGGGGGTTCCAGTTACTTTAAGTTTACTGTCCTGCTGAAAACATGAATTTTCCATAAATGTCTCTGTACTTTTATTACTGTCCACGAATGTGTTAAGCCCCAATGATGAGTGAAGGTGAGCTGAGGGGCATCTAAGTCAATAATATTTTATATAGAGCCGATAACATTTTATCCTTTCATCCTCTGAGAAACTCCATGTAAAAGTGAAATCTTACAGGCTGTCATCATAATATTTTCCTTCGTGTGACAGAATTTTCGAAAGCAGTCACTGTTTTTTATTGTATTCGTTGGGTGCATGCTTCTTAGCAAAATTTACAGATTTCAACAATAGTTAAATGTTTTCAGAAAGCTGGATTTCTGCAAAACGCAGAGATAAATGATGAAACTCAGTTGACAATACCACTAGCAACCTACTAGGAACATTCCCTGAAGACATCAAAAACGATTTGCGAAGTGAAGATCAAATCAGTGAGTAGTAATTATTCAATGGATTCATCACAAGATATTCATGATGTTTTTAAAAAGTTTCCTGACAGTGTCCCTAAACATTTTTCTCTTTCCTCTAAGAAAATGCCATACTTAATCACTGATGAACTGGCTCCTTATTTCCGGGAACTTATGTTAGAGGAAGCATGTTCATCGTATGACACATTGAGTTATGATGAAACAACTAATGTTAAAGATAAAAAGGAGTTGCAAACAACCATCACATTTTGGTCAGAAAGCAAGTGTGGCATAATGACACAACACCCCAGAACTTTCTTTTTAGGTAAAGCGGATGGTGAAACATTGCATAAAAAATTATGTGAAGCACTTTTTCTGGCCAGTTTATCACAAAACATGTGCCTAATGCTTGGATCAGATGGACCTACTGTTAATAAAATTTTTTTAGGCTTTTCGATAGTAATGTCCAGGAGACACGAGGGACAAGTCTTATAAACATAGGTACCTGCAACATCTACACAATGCATAATGCATATGTAAAACCATTGGAGTGTTTAGGTGAAGAAGCTTCTGAGCTGCTGATCAACATTTACCATTGTTTTGACGGTTGGCCTGCCAGTTGGGAAGAGTTTGAAGAAATCCAATCTAAGTATAACGTTCCACACCACAAATTTTTTTAACATGCAACAACAAGATGGCTTACCTTGGGGCCTTCAGCCAACAGGATTTTGGAGCAGTGGGACATTATTCAGTTCTATTTCCTTAAGCACATGCCTCTGAGAAAAAATTCTGCTGCTCTTCAATCCAGATGCTACAAGGCTGTTGTGAGTGCCTTAAAGAAACTTTCAATAAAAGCTGAACTTCATTTCATTATTTCAACAGCAGAACTATTCATGAAGTTCACACAATGTTTTCAGTGCCAAGTACCCATGATCCACAAATTGCATGAAGAAATTGGGAATGTTCTTCAGACCTTTATGGCTCGTGTTTTAAAGACTGCTGTCATTAAAAAAAATCACTAATTTTTCTAAAGTTGATCTTGATAAACTGTTTACAGTTGGTAATCTGCTTCATTTTAAAGAACTTGTCATTAATGAAAAGGTCACAGACAAGCTTTCTAAACTGAAAGAAAGTGATAAGTTGTTGTTTCTGAAGGAAGCTCAAAAGCACTATATTACTGCTTGTAAGCATGTGATGGAAAAGACTTGCTTATCAAATGGATCACTTAAAATTTTAGGTTTTTAGACCTAAAAGATAGAATGAATGATAGAAGCTGCAGAGACATATTGAAAGTTGTAAAAATTATGCCATTTCATGTTCAGCTGTATTATTTGTTAGATGAGTGGAAAATTTTGCAACTGGAAAAAGATGATACAGCATTTGAAAACAAAACTATTGATGATTACTGGCAAGAACACATCTCAAAAAGGGACTCATTGTCAAAAGATATAAAGTTTCCAAACGTTGCAAAAGTCATAAAGGCAGCTCTTACTTTGTCACATGGAAATGCTGACATAGAGAGATGATTTTCCATTTCTAAGCATATATTAGGAGAAGGTAAATCAGCAATGACTGAAAGATTTTCAAACAGTGTACTGACTGTGAGGGATGCCTTGAAACAATATCCTAATTTTCTTTTTGTACCCATTAATCCAAAACTCGTTAAGTACAGACAACAAGCACATTCCGTTAAGTACAGACAACAAGCACATTCGAGGTACACTGTCTTTATGGAAGAATGTAAGAGGAAAAAAAAATCAAATTAGAAGAAAAGCAAAAAGAACAAAAAGGAACAGATTATGAAGAAAATATGAAAAAGATGGAAAAGATAAAAAAGTAAATCGAATGTGAGACAGCTGCTCTGAATGACAAGAAAAAAGAACACCTATAAACTTAGGAGGCAAGAGAAAAACTCTTTTGGAAGCTTTGGCTAAACTGAAAAAATGATTTAAAGGGAGCAAAAGGCATGCCTGAGGGAGTAAAATGCATGCAAACAAAGAAAGAGTGAAAGAAAAAGGAAGTGGAAATCATTCAAAAGAACCCTGAGAAAAGAAAATCAAGTATGATTACATAATTTTTTGCTGAGATGCCTAGAAAACAGTAAGCCAAACAGTTTTTTTCTTCAGAATTGTTTTTCTGGAACATTGAAGAGAATTGTATGTCATTAGATTTTCAGAATTTTGTGTAATTTTTTTCTGTAAAATTATATAATGACAATAAAATGGCCATACCCCATCCAGGACCATAATAAAGAAATTTATTATGATATTACCTGGTCTTTTTTGGTAGGGAATATAAAAATAAAAATAAAAAAATATTTTTTGTAACTATATTTGTTGTTTTATGCTATTGGCAAGAAGTCTCTTTTAATCACCTTTTAGTAACCTTTTTAAAAAAATTTGTTACCTTTCTCACCTGTTTCAAAGTTCACCTTAGCTCCTCACCCTGCAAACTTAATATATTAAAAGCTTTCTATTTGCATCGCAATTCTTCATGGCTTGTCAATCACATGACATCTACTCCATTTCTTTCAAGTGCATGGAAACAACTCGCCAAAACCCATGAACATCAGAACGCTGATGATTTCTTAATAATTTGAATGTTTATGCTCCATTTGTCCTGATGAAGCTGAGCCAAACGCTCAGTGAAACTGTAGCAGATCTTAAAATAAAATATTTAATTGTGAATAAACATTGCTGATTTATTCTACCTAAATCAAGTTTCCAGTGAAAACGTGTAGCCATGGTTCTGTTACAAATTCCATTCCAATAGGAGAAATCATTAGAACTTTTTCAATAATATTAAGTGCACAAACTTTTACTAGTATGTGAAGTAATTAAAATGATAACACTCTCTGCCTGAAATGAATCATAACATTTGTGCCATTATATTTCAAATATTACCCTATGTGAAGAACAGTGCTGGAGAGATTCCTGGTCAGTATAGTAATGTGGTTACTAATGCAGTTATTACAAGCCCAAAAATGGTAATATAAAATACATGATATGAATATAATAGACAGAAGAAATGCAGTGGAAATTTGGGAATTCTTATTATGGTGGTCGTTAAACCTCCAATCAACAAACAAATATCCTTAGTATTGTAGAAAATGAGTTACAAAAAAGTAAGAAACTTCTTTCTATCTCCTAATCAGAAGATAAAAACTTTGAAGAAACAAACAACACTGTTTCACAATAAGTTAGACCTATAGAATTTTCAGTGTATTAATATATGACATATCTTTATGCATGTTTCACGATGCAGGATGTTAGTGCTGTTGACTTAGGTCTACAGTATGTGGCTTTCGTGTTGCTGATGCTTCATGTGTGGCTTCATTTTTTTCACCCATCTTTGTTCATTGCAAAACATATTAAAGGACCATGGAGGGAAAAGTTTGCCTGAAAAGAAGGAGAACAAAATAAAGAAAAAATATATTTATATAGGAACAGAAACAAAACAAATTTTTATATAGAAACAGAACAAATATTTATATTGAAACAGAACAAATACACTGACGGAAAAAAATCCCAACACCACGAAAAAATAGTTGTAGAGGAATGAAATGACGGCAATACATTTGTATAGGTAACATATTTAATCGATTAAGGTTTCAAGATCACAGCTTAATGTAAGCGCAAGAAGAGCCATTTTAAATGTGAAATGCTGGTACATTAATAACCGGTGTAGCCGCCAGAATGTTGAATGCAAGCACGCAAATGTTCATGCATTGTGTCGTACAGGTGCTGGATGTCAGTTTGCGGGATGGAGTTCCATGCCTGTTGCACTTGGTCGGTCAATACAAGGATGGTTAATGCTGGTTGGGGGTGACGCTGGAGTTGTCGTCCAATGATGTCCCATACGTGCTCGATTGGTGAAAGATCTGGTGATCTAGCAGGCCACGACAATATGTCGACACTCTGTAGAGCATGTTGGATTACAACAGCAGTATGCGGGCGAGCATTATCCTGTTGGAAAACACCCCTTGGATTGCTGTTCATGAATGGCAGCACAACAGGTTGAATCACCAGACCGACGTACAACTGTGCCGTCAGGGTGCGTGGGATAACCATGAGAGTGCTCCTGCTGTCATAGGAAATTGCTCCCCAGACCAGAACTCCAGGTGTAGGTCCAGTGTGTCTCAGCCACAGACAGGTTAGTTGCAGGCGCTCACCTGGCCTCCTTCTAACCAACACACGGCCATCACTGGCCCCCAGGTAGAACTGGCTTTCATCATAAAACACAACAGATCTCCACTCCGTCCTCCAATGAGCTCTAGCTTGACACCACTGACGTTGCAAACGGCAGTGGTTTGGAGTAAGTGGAATGCATGTTACAGGGCGTCTGGCTCGGAGCTGTCCTTCAAGTAACCGATTTGTAACAGGTCGTTGTGTCACTGTGGTGGCAACTGCAGCTCAAATTGCTGCCGCAGACGCGGTACGATGTGCCACAGCCATACGCCATACACGGCGTTCTTCCCTCTCAGTAGTGCCACGTGGCCGGCCATAACCCGGTCTTCTTGAGGCAGTACCTTCCCTTGACCACCGCTGCCAACAATCATGCACAGTGGCTACATTCCTGCCAAGTCGTTCTACAATATTGCGGAAAGAAAATCTACCTTCTCGTAGCCCTATTACACGACCTCGTTCAAACTCCGTGAGCTGTTGATAATGGCTTCTTCGTCTTCTTAAAGGCATTCTTGACTAACATCAACACACTACGTCGAATCTCAACGATAACTAACGCTCACGAACGTTACAGCACGTATTTACAGCAAACCTGCTTTGCATGTTCCAAGAGGTGCTACTAGCGCCACACGCATGCGCCGAGCGTGAAATTTGCATAGACGTCATCTTACAGATGTACTGTCACCGCCTACCAACTGTTGTTTATCTAACACAACCCCTTCTTGGTGTTGGGATTTTTTTTTCCGTCAGTGTATTTATGCAGCAAAACAGAACAAAAATCTTTTTAGGGACAATTTATTATCTCTACTTTCATATTTATAAGCTATATAGAAACCATGCAAAACTTGAGAGAAAGTAGCCAACAGCACAAATTAAGACAAGTGCTTCCAATGTAGTGATATTCTGCCACTGTAGTGATAGTGTCATTGATTCTTCAGATATAGGACTTTCAACTTGGCACCTGTGTCCTTCTATATTATCTGCATGACACTTGAAAATACAGTTTAGATAATGTCTATGGATGAAAATTCATTCAGATAGTTTATTTCTCTCAAAATGGTTGCCAACAAAATTCAAGAAGTTTTCTTTGTTCAAAATTGCCTTCATACCGATAAGGTAGTTTACTTTCTATCAGAGCATAACACCTGTCTGTAGGACTCTAAAGGTGATGGCTGTGAAATCAAAATCTCATGAGCGTAAGAAGTCACAGCCTGTTTAATTTAAATCTAGGAGTTTTGTTGTCTATGAATGAAATATGGCTGCGAAATTTTGGCCCCAGTCTCCTTTTTAAATATACCAACACATTTCTTAACTCCTTGCTTTTTAGTGAATTTATATTTGAAATTGCCTCATCTCATAGTTGAAATGTGTTAAAATAACTTTTATGTTTACTAATTTCATTTTTATGGACTATTTTGCAGTGGCTCCTGTCATCAAAGAGAAGCCCAAAGTAATTAGACAAGAAATTCATAAAAAAGTCGTGATTGAATGCCGTGTGCAGTCAGTATCCAAGCCCAGCTGTATGTGGTACAAAGAGAGCACTGTCATAAAAGAAGACACTCGTCATTTTGTACAAATTCGAGAAGTAACGAAGGGCGAATATGCTATCTTGCTAGAGATCGAAAAGCCTGTTGGTGCTGACAAAGGCAATTATAAAATGGTAGCCAAAAACGAGAAGGGAGAAATATCATCAACAGCAGTGCAAGTGGACGTAGAAGGCAAGATTATTCTTTCATGATATTTGTTTTTGGTAGAGATTTATCATTAAAAGCACAGCTGTGGTCAACACTCCATGCATTTAGCCACGCCCTTAGTGTAGCCTGAAATTCAGTAAACTCTGTTGTACGATTGTTTCAACCACCTTCATACTTCAAGCATGTTGCTTCCTGGAGAACAAAGTGATAAGAAAGAAACAAACAGTAAAAAAAAATAATAGTACTTACTTTTACAAAGAAAAACTAGGTGCTATGGATTTGAATCAAGTTTTACTGTCTCATCTGACTACTTACTGAGGATATGACTTCATTCAAACAAAACTATTAGGATATGGGTGATGTAATAAGTAAAATGTTACTATTGAAGGTCAGAAGGATAAAATTTCAAAAAAGAGTGTAAAACGTTGTCAAAATTCTTTAAAATCTGAAGGATGATGATAATTAAAAACGTAATGAACAGGTAAAACACATTAGAATTGTAAAATATGTCGCTATAAAAACTCAGGTTTTGAATAAACCATGAATACTAAAAATACAAAGTGAACAGTTAAAACCTAAAGAACAAAAGCAAGAAAACCCAAAGTGGGGACATGAAACCTTCAAAACAGAACCTCAAAGATACCTGACAAAACTTGTTCTCCTATAAAGCTGAATCAAGAATGATGTTAATGTCCTATGCATTTCGACATCATGTTTCCACTGTGTCGTCTTCAGGGATAGTTTGCACTGTATTTCCTGTGGTTCTGCCGAACACCAACCTTGTCTTTGTCTTATCATACTCTTTGATCTTGAGATTCAGAGTCGTAAGTGTTAGCTGTTGCCATTTCCTGCGCCTGTGCCAAAAATGAAGTTTGAAGTTGGTGTTCAGTGCAACTGCTGGAAATACAGTGTGAACTATCCCTGAAGACAACACAATGGATAGGACATTAACATCATTCACAGTTCAACTTATAGGAGAACAAGTTTTGTCAGGTATCTTTGAGCTTCTTTTTTGATGGTTTCATGTCTCCACTTTGGGTTTTTCATTTTTGTTCTTTACGTTTTAACTGTTCACTTTGTAATTTTAGCATTCATAGTTTATTCAGAACCTGAGTTTTTATAGCAACACATTTTACAATTCCAACGTGTTTTACCTGCTCATTACATTTTTTATTTTCATTGTCCTTCAGATTTTAAAGAATTTCAATGACGGTGTACACTCTTTTTTGAAATTTTATTTTCCTGACCTTCAAAAGTAATGTTATACTTATTACGTCATCCAGATTCTAATAGTTTTGTTTGAATGAAGTCATATCCTCAGTAAGTAGTCAGATGAGACTGTAAAACTTGATTCAAATCCATGGCACCTAGTTTTTCTTTGTAAAAGTAAGTACTATTATTTGTTTTTACTGTTTGTTTCTTATCTTATCACTTTGTTCTCCAGGAAGCAACATGCTTAAAGTTTGAAGGTGGTTGAAACAGTCATACAACAGATGTTTCAGACCATTTCCATTGCAATTCAGGTAGGTGTGACTAACATGTGTCAGTTGATCACCTCTAATTTTTGAAAAAAATTATGGTAGCTACTCCTAATAGAGGTATAAAGTACTGCAAAAGGATTTTTCATAAAGAAAATTTTTGGTCAAGCTACAGCATTTTGAAAATAGGCAAAAAATACACCCGTGATGAAAATAATGTGAAACACCAAATTTTTAAGTGCACAACTAAACAGGTAGAGACTCGAATCTTTGTTTATTTTAAAGCTATTGAATTGGCCTTTCTTCAAATTCACAGAAATTGGTGAAACGAATGTTGCCAGATGGCAATATATATATATTTATTTATTACAAAAAATTTTAATTTTTCACATTTAGGATTAAAAAAAAAAAAAAAAGGACTTATCAGGTGGATAAGTGTGCCAACCTGCACCCCTATTAGGGTTGTCTTAGCAGTAATGTTATTTTTGTCCTGTGATGCTTGTAACTCATAAAATTAATTTTTAAAATATACAAAATTTCAAAAAATCAACATTTTTGAATTTCAATATCTCAAAAACACCATTTTTAAAAATTCTGAAATTTTGTCCAAATAATTTCCTAATGATAGGTAGTTTACTGGGGGAGTCAGATTACTGGATTTTTGCCTTTAAATTTTCTTACATATTTCAGAAAATTACAGGGGTTTTTTTCAAGTTCTTTTTTTTCTAATGCTGTGGCACTGAAAATGGTACTGCCCGGTGCAATTTTTATGGAGTACTGTGAAACGCCTATTAAGGCTGCTTGAGAGTCATTGGGGGAGTCAATGAAAATAAGAGCGACTGAAGGTGGGGAATATCGAGAGGGAAGAAACTCTTCTGTAATTTATAATGAGCAGATCCAGAGAAATGGGATAGCAGAGGTTAAACAGTCTGCAGCACATAGTCCAGTTTTGGTGTTGCACTTTGACTTTGCTCAGAACTGATCTGTAATTCTACCTGATGAAGTGCAAAGTTACTACTGGCAAACAATGTCCAGATCTCACTCTTTACATGCATTGCGTACTTTCCAAATGAGACTAATTCTTTTGTGGTAGCATGCAATGATATAAGCCATGACACAGCACATGCTCTGTGTGCCATTCTGCTCATAAAAAGTGAAATTGCCAAGACTTGTCCTTCAGAAGAATTTAAAACAATTGTTTACATCTCAGATGCAGTAGCTGGGCACTTCAAAAACAAATATCAGTTCTATGAACTTATGAAGGGGGACCCAAATGTAACAAGGAAGTGGATCTTCTCAGCCACAGGCCAATGCAAGAGTGCATGTGATGGTGTGGGTGGCCTGTGCAGACATTTTGCTACTAAATTTAACTTATAGAAAGAAGCTTCACAAGCTATAAGAGATGCACCTTCATTTGTTGAAACTGTCTCCCCCTTGATCCCAAAGACTAAACTTCTACTCCTCACAACTTATGAAGTTCAATCCTATCGAACTAGCACAGTAGAAGAGTGGGATACAGTAAAATCTGTTGTTGGAATATAGTCACAGCATTGCTGGTTAGTACAAGGAAATAAACCATCAATGGCCAGAACAGTCCGGCACCCACATAAAGCAGTGCAATTTTCAAGCCAACAAAAAAAGAACCCATTTTCTGTGAATGATTTTAAAATTGGATAATTTATAGGATGCATTTATGACGATAACTGGTGGATGGATGGGACAGATTACAAACATATCTAAAGAATTCGAGGACATAACAGTATCTTTCATGCTTCCTCATGGATCAGCCAGAGGTTTTTGGTGGCCAGAAGAATGTGACAATAAAACAGACAAGTGTCCAGTGCTCTTAAAAATGTACTTCTAAAGGTGAATGCCCCAGCTCCTGTTGGACGTTCTGCATGACTTCATACCTTTGATAAGAAGGAAATCAATAAAGTCCGGCAGCTTTTCTCAGTTTGAATAATTTGTAGTTATGGTGGTAAGCTCATAATTTTGTTTTTTTTTTTTGAGGCCTTTTTTTTATGTAAATAGAAATTGAATCTTAACTGCAACTGAGATAATGTATTGTATGTGTATAGACTATGGATTAAAAAAAATTAAACATGTACATAGGTGACAATTATTAAAAATCATAAAAATTACTTTAAAATATAGATTGACACTTCAATTTGGAATATATACTCAGGTAAACGTTTCAGAAATATCTTTTTTTAATAATAACCCAACCGTGAGGTTCGAGCAGGAGAGAAGTGCATTTTCAAAAATTTGTAGGAAAATTTCAAGGCAAAAATCCAGTAACCTGATTCCCCCAGTTAACTACCTACTATTAGGACATTATTTGGACAAAATTTCAGAATTTTTAAAAATGGGGTTTTTGAGATATTGCAATTCAAAAATGTTGATTTTTTGAAGTTTTGTATATTTTAAAAATTAATTTTATGAGTTGCATGCATCACAGGATAAAAATTAAATTACCTCGAAGACAACCCTAGTAGGAGTGCAGGTTGGCATACTTGCCCACCTGATAAGTCTTTTTCTTAAAAAAAAATCCTAAATTTGTAGAAAATTAAAATTTTTTGTAATAAATATAGACTTTTCAATAGCTTCAATAGCTTCAAAATAAAAAAAAATCAAGTCTCTGTTATAGTACAGGAGCAGTGCACATTTAAAAATTTGGTGTTTCACATTATTTTCATCACAGGTGTATTTTTTGCCTATTTTCAAAATGCTGTAGCTCGACCAAAAATTTTTTTTATGAAAAATCCTTTTGCAGTACTTTATACCGCCAATAGGAGTAGCTACCATAATTTTTTCAAAATAATTAGAGGTGGTCAACTGACACCCCCTGCCTGAATTGTGATGGAAAGGGTCTTCAGGTCCACAAATGTGTTATAGTCAATTTGCATGTTTTTAACTATCATTTTGATTAGTGAAGAACTTGATAAACTCCAGTCTTTTTTTTTTAAGTATACATAATTCTAGTATATTCCAACCATCCTATAGCAAGTAAACTATGCGATGAAAGTGGGCAATAACGATTTCAAAAGCTGTTGGTAGGTATGTAACGTACCAGGAGATGTGACGTACCTGCCAGAAGGACGCACACGACATAAAGGCAGATAGGAATTGGAATCAATGTCCGCGTAGCTTAATTGGTAGAGCAACTTATTCCGGAATGAGTGGAGCCGGGTTCGAATCCCGGCGCGACCAAAAATGACGGAGAAATTTACTTCGTTATAATGGCGCCCGAACTATCCGGATGACCCGACCGTTCAAAATCTCGCATTGGTGTGATGTTATTTCCACACCGCGAGATAGGAAAAATATGAGCAGCACTTCGAAAGAAAAGAAAAATAAGGGGGAGATGATGTAACGTACCAGGAGATGTGACGTACCTGCCAGAAGGACGCACACGACATAAAGGCAGATAGGAATTGGAATCAATGTCCGCGTAGCTTAATTGGTAGAGCAACTTATTCCGGAATGAGTGGAGCCGGGTTCGAATCCCGGCGCGACCAAAAATGACGGAGAAATTTACTTCGTTATAGGTATTCTATCCACAGTTTTTCCATGGGCACTTATGCTATACTTGTTTCAAGAAGAGCAACTGGATTTATCCCAGGCAGATTTTAAGTAGAAGTAACAGTGATTTGTTTCTCAAGTTATTCAGATCATCTTTAAAGCCATTTAGTCCTTTGCCTGTAAAACTACTTCACTTGAATAATTACAGGAGGATTTTTTTCCCAGTTATCATGGGCTAAATGAAGTATGCCTATTCATCATATGACATGCAAAAGTTTCCAAGATGCTGCTTATGTTTTGCATGGCATATGAAAGTTTGCGTGAAGCTATGCTAAGTTTTTGAAAAGTTATGGTAACTATGTTGAAAAAACTAGCAAACTAGTAAGCTCTCTGTAGCTTTTATGCTAATTTCAACAAACAACTGTAAATACTTTTTGATTTTTGCTTGTTGAGGGAAGAATTTCAAACAATGTCAAGGGATAGCATGATAAATAAAAAATGTTCAGTCATTCTGAATGAAGGAGGCTACAAGCGATGTACATACATTTAAGAGAATATCTTTAAGCAGTGAGTGTGAATTTATCAATAAGAAACGCACATATTTCCGGCCTCTCTAAGTATTGTTGGTAAGCGCTGAGAACTAGTAAGTTGGGTGTCCATGTTATGTGGGGAACCTTATTAAGTGGGATTTTACATTTCCTGACTGGTGTTTGTTAATTACTGCTTTGGAGCTTTCACTATAAGAAAGAATTGATCTATGTCAAGAACCATATGCTGAATCTGATACCCCAGAGTACCAGTGTTTTGTATAAGGCTTTGCCTGCTAGTCCATTTATTGGTGTACACCATCGAGTTTATATTAGGTGGAGACACCACTGGCTCTGCCGCCATAGCTCACAGCTAATCTTTGGCATGATGTCACATACAGGCAAAAACAAACTAAATTATATAGTGAGAAAACAGTAAGCTTATATAATTGATAAATATTATTAAATCCATCATTTTATCTGTCTATACATCTCGAAGCTTTTGTTCCATTAGTTTCAATAGTTTCAAAGTAGCTTCTTGCCTGGATATGATGTAGCCTGCAGCACTGGCGGTGACTTATGGTGGCCAGTTCTGCATGGATAGGAGTGGAACTCCACCTAATACAATATAAACTCAATGGTGTACACGTGTAGCCCTTGGGTAGGACTGGAAAAGCTGACATTCATTCGTCAGAACCAACTGTTTCTGGTTACTATGCTTTGAGAAGTCATCCTTCATATTCAACCAATGGGCATGTCTTTGGCCAGTCACAATCAATTTTTTTCTCAATTTGAGTTGCAGATTTTTTTAATGCTAGATAGTGCTGGAAAGAGGGTTTTTTTCACTCTCTTGCAAGATAGTATTGTCCTCCCATAGTGTCTCCATGCTGTTTGACCACATAGGTGTAGCCATGCGGGTCGGTTCTTGGGTCCAAAGCCTCCCTTGAGGGAGACTGAGTATGAATTTAAAGATATATATACATATATATATATCAGTGGTGTTGCATGCTTATTTAGGTTGGGTATGCGGTGTTATGGAAAAAAACATGTAAAAATTTTGTGATGTATCCCGAGCTCCGAAATTCACGCAATGATTTTGAACATACGAAAGCATTTCTTTTATTTAGCTGTCATCTAATAACTTACGGTAAAGATTTTTATGTACGCTCCATTGTAAGAAAAATCTGAATTTCCTGTGCAAATACTAGAGTGATGAATGAATTTTTGGTGTCTTTTTCTTTATATAAAAGTTTTAAATACAGCACGAAGATTACTTTCTTTAGCCCGCTTTACATAATCTGCAAAATCTCTGGCAAAAAATGGGACACTTAGTACATTGTCAACCTAAATGGATGTCAAAATTCAATTGTATCTGTGCTCATAAACAAATTGATTCACACAGTGATGAAAAGATAGAAAACTCATAGCAGAACGTTGAAATGTGTTTATGACTCCATGCTATTCCAAACGCAAACTAGTATGACCAGTGGTGCTTTATTAAGTGCGCACACCCTGGAAATTTAAGCCTCTGCATTGGATCCATGAGGAAATAGAAACATGACCCGTAGCCCCATCTGGAGAGCTTTGAATTACAATTGCTTTAACGACTTAGGGTGTCCTCTGTTTTTGTTCCCTGCAGCTGCAAATATTATTTACTACATTTTGTTTACTGCACAAAGCAAGGAATCTTCTCCTCTTCACAAAAATACTGCACAAGGGAATTAAATTTAGAGGACAAACTTCAGCGAGTCTTACTGGAAATACATAAAAAGAAAAAAACAGCAACAGTATAACAGCAACTGGCTGCTCCGTGAGATTCAAGCGGTGCTGATTTTGGGTAGCACACCTTGAGAGTTCCGCTGATAGGATTGAGACCACAGGGAAATAAGAACGTGACCTGCAGCGCCGTCTGGACAGTTCGTGTTAATGGACAATAATGCCACACCCCATCATTCAGTGACTGTTGATAAACTGTTGGAAAGTGAAGATATTCAGCGAATGGATTGGCCAGCGCGTTCCACCAACCTAAATCACATAGAACATGTGTGGAATGCTCCGGGTAGACACGTCGTAGCATGTCAACACGTGCCAGAAACTGTCCAACAGCTGAAGACTGCGCTGACTGAAAAATGGACTATGATACTGCAAGAACTCATGAGCAACCTAGTGTGAAGTATGGACAGATGGTGCAAATCATGCGTTGAGGTTAGAGGTGATCATATGATCTGCTAAGGGCCTTCTCTTCCCTTCATACTGTCTTTGGCAGCGATGCATCTGTATCATGACACCCAGTGCTATGTAGCCAGTTCTGAATGAAGTTTCACTATATCCTTTAGAATCTGCAGTTGTGTTACTGTTGTTTCTGCCATCATTTCAGTAAGTAATGGAGTTCCTATGGTTTGAATTTCACATATCCAGGCCACTCTTGTGCAACAGTACAGGTCAAAACCTGACTTGTCTTGAAGTTTTGCACACCAGCATATCTAGCTAGAAAAAATCATCAGTAAGCTTTCAAAAAATCTTTTGTTTAAGGCTATGTCTCCATTTTCTCTACAAAGGATGGAGAGTATGGGCCTCTCTCATCCCAAAGGGAAATGTACAAGTTCTTTTTTAGACTATAAATACTAACTGCTATGAGCAATAAGAAATCAGAGTATTTTTTAGAAATTCAGAAAAAAATTATTTTGTGGAGTTAGGAGAATATAAGCTCACACTTCCATCATTTGAAATGAGTTGAATATTTCTGTTGATGTATTTTAAAGCACATAGGGAATCACATTGTTAATATAAATTTTCTTCGTGTATTTCATATTGTGTTGAGTTATCTCTTGTTTATTTTCATTTTATCTACATCAACATTTAACAACTGGAGGATATTTCATATCTCCTGATAAGTATAGGTGCATTGTAGCAAACTTAGAACAATGTAATGGACAGAAAAATAAACTCATCAAACAAAATTTCACAATGAGGAAATTTTTAATTAAAAACACTGTAAAATCTCCAGAGTTATAAATATTAAACATGAATTATAGGAAGCCACGAAATCATTAATTATATTAGACTGTAAAATCTGTCTAGTAAATCACAAATTTAATTTACATAGCACATCATATTTCAAGAAAGTAGAAACTTGAGGACAATAAACAGAATCTTGATTTCATGTACCTGAATTAGCTGGAAGAGAACAAAATAATTTTGATCATTACTGAACAAAATATTGTTTCAAATGTTAAATATTAAATTGTCCACATCAAATTACTGCAAAATTCTTTGTTAAGTTTATCTTTCTTGTTGTTTTATGTTTTGTCAGAATAAATGATTCAAAGTTATCTTGTTATCTATAAATATCTTCGTGATTTAAATTTAAGGTACATACAATTTTATCATGAAAACATTATTTCAACCATTTTTTTACTTTAATTTAGCCTTCAGATAACACAGAATTTGTAATGCACGTTACTTTGTTTTTATTCTACTATCCTTTTTATTGTGGAAATGATGCAGTGTATCAACAAACAAAGTGTTTTTCTGTAATGAATTAATTCAACTGAAATTACATTTCACAAATTAATGCCAGACAAATTATATACAGGATGTTCTGCTTAGACACATAATAAAGGGAAGTATAATAAATTCTGAACTTACCACAATTTATTAGCGACACATATTGTTCCAGAATACACAAACTGAGAATTTTTTTTTACATGTCTAATAAGCTTCAATATGATATCCACTGATGGCATGGCAAACGTCCAACCGATATTCTACCTCAGCCCACATGTTAAGAAGCATTTGTGATGTCACGTTGTTGATAGTAGCACAAACTCTGTCGTGTAAGTCTTCCAGATTATGCACTGGTGTAGTGTTCACCTGGTCCTTAACAAACCCCCACAGGAAAAAGTCAGGTGGAGTTAGGTCTGGTGATCTGGGGGCCCATACAATGAACGCTGGTCCTCTCTCAAGCTATCCTGTAGTGATATGGTCATCCAAGAACATGCGGATATCATTGGCAAAGTGCGGGAGCCCCGTCTTGTTGGAAAACTGTTCCTTCAGGCAGCTAAGTAACATGTCCAGGTATGTTAGTCCAGTTGCCATGGCCTCTGCAAAAATACAGAGGCCAATGATTCTGTCCTTCATGATCCCACACCAAACATTGCATTTTGAAGAATCCTGTTTGTATTCATGAACAGCATACAAATTTTTGGACCCCCAGATATGGCAGTTATGTCTGTTTACTTTTCCAGACATGTGGAATGTTGAGTCGTCTGAAAAGTATACCCGGTCTAGGAACGTATCGTTGGCATCAGTTTTGACCAACATTGTCTCCGCAAACTTTTTCCATGCCATCCTGCCATGTGGCTTAACTTGTTGATGCACTATAAATTTCACTAAATTATGGGTTTTACTCAGGAATAAAGGAAATTACTCAGAGTCAGTTTTTGGGTAGCACCCTTACCCTTCTTCAGGACTACACTATAATGTAGTCCGGAAGAAGGGTAGGGGTGCTACTCGAAAATTTGACTGTAAGTAATTTCCTTTATTCCTGAGTAAAACCCATAATTTAGTAAAATTTATAGTGTATCAAGTCTAGGAATAGCCATGACATCAATTATTACCAATTTTGTTGATGCAGTTAAATCTTGTACACATGTAAAATGTAAACTCAACCTTTTATGGAGTACCCGATGCACTGTTGTTGGTCAGATGTCTAGCTGCACACTAGCCTCTCAGATGGATTCCTCTGGCGTCTCTGAAATGACTTTTGAATCTATTCAACGTTTTTCTCAGACACCGTACGCTTAGCACGTTTACCAGTCATTAGTAACAAACTTCCTGTTTCTGTAAGTTGCTTGTCCCATTTCATAATGGATATGTAAGTCAGGACGTCTGCCATTGCTCCAAGATTGTACTCACGGGGAAAGTGGCGCTGTACAATCATCATGCACTTCAATTCCACAAGTGATAGCACACAAAACACCTTTTGCTGTGGAGCCCACATAGTGACTGATGCTCAAGCTTGTGGCAGAAGTAGATAGCTTCTACTTCTGCCTTCTGTCATTCGAACTAGTACTTTGTATGTAATGATTTTTTTCTTTTATTATACATCTAAGCTGAACACACAGTATATAGAGAGCGAAATGTAGAATTTCATCATAGTAGGACATTAAGATGGAAGTGGACTCAGAGTGAATGGAAACCAACAAGGGAATATTCATGATTCTCCTAAAGAGTATACTTTCAGTTCTCAGTCTGTAATTGATATAGTCATTGCAAGATTTCTAATTTAATAAGAAATAAGTTCTCTGTAAAACAAGTAGATGTAAGAGATCATAAACATGCTGCTTAACAGAGATAAAATAGGTAATTGTGCTTTATTTAAACAATAATATAGCATAAGGATTTCAGTTTTTATTATTTGAAAATGTAGGATATCTTTTTAAAATGTATCAATCCATATTTTAACAGAGGAAAAGGAACCAGAGAAGAAGAAAGAGCCAGAAAAGAAGAAAGAGCCAGAAAAGAAGAAAGAGCCTGAAAAGTAAGTTCTTTCATTGATTGGCAACATTTAGTTTTTTTAGCTGTCACATACAAGCTACTGTTAGACTTCATTTTTGAATTGTTGAAGCACTCAAAAAATATGTGTTGATACATGTTCTATTTTTTTTTCACTAAGTTAAGCTTTGAGAAACTTTTCCCTTAATTTTGCTATTAGTCAGTGTTTAAATTTTTGTTGGCATTAATTGAATTCATAACGGAATGCCAAACTGCTGCAGTTAGAATTATTTCATGTGTTTGCCATTTGCATATACCAAAGGAACTTTCTTCACCAATGGATGTGTTAATCACCGTACTATAATATTTTTAGTAATACAGAAATAGTATGTTGTCTGTGAATGTCAGAACTTTCAAGTAATGAAAATAATATTTTGATCAAATACAAAAGTGCCGCTCCAGTAGCACAGTGGTCTCAGCGCTAGCTTCTGACCATTCATCCGAGATGGGTCCATGTTCGAATCCTGATGGGGCATGGATGCTGTGTTTGTCCTTTCCTGGAACTAGTGACCTTAAATTAGGGACGGGTGACAGCTTACAACCCATCGAGTTACTCACAGTGGTTGTTAAACCCCCCTATATATGTATATATGCATATATCCCCATCAACAACATTGTCAACCATTTTCAATGCACTGTTGGATGAAAGTCTGCCCAAATTTCTTCCACAACAGTCTGTCTTGTGCCAGTCTCCTCCATGTCACTCCCGCTTTCTTTCGAATTTTAGCCATCCTTCTCCCATGTGGTCTTCTTTTTGGGTTTTTTCCTGTCCCTTGGAATGTAATTTAAAATTTTGGTTGTCCATCGGTGGTTTGTTCTCCTGGCAATATTGTCCAGCCCATTGCCATTTCAGGGATTTTACTGTGATCATGATGTCTTCCACTTTTGTCATTTTCCTTATGCATGAGTTCCTCTTCTTATCTTTCCTAGTTACACCAAGCATACATTTCTCCATGCTTCTTTCAGTTGTCTGCTGTCTTTGTATGTCTTTTTTAGTTAAGGTCCATGTCCCTACACCATACATAGCACTACAATGATGCATTGATCAAACACTTTTCTTTTAAGACATAATGACCTTTTAAGACATGCAGAACGTCCAACAAGAAGTTCTAGCTCGAATACGGGTATCGTTCACTTGATCGAAATATCATTTGACCAAAAATCACTTCGCCGAAAATCACATGATTGAAAGGTACATTTCACCGAAATGTCACTTGACCGAAAAGTTCATTTCACCAAAAGGACACTTCACCTAAAAGTTCATTTCACCGAAAGGACACTTCACCTAAAAGTTCATTTCACCGAAAGGACATTCGATCGAAAAGTTCATTTCACCGAAAGATTACTTTACCTAAAAGTTCATTATATCGAAAGATCATTTCACCGAACGGTCAGTTTATCGAAAACTTAGAATTTTGTTGTTAAGAGGTCTGTTGGAGTGTGGTGCAGGTTTTTGAAGAGCTGGCCACCAAAACATTTTGGGATTGTATAAAAAATGCACTTTTAATTTCTATGAAACACCTCTCCATGAGTGGGTTTTTCGAAATATAACATTAATTATAAGGCCTAGATCTGGACCTTTTTATCGAATTGTGTTTGAGTAAAAGCGCAACACTATTAACGTGGCTTGTTATGTAAAGCTTATGAATATAAGAAATTAAAATTCGCTAAAAAGGCCTAAGTGGAGGCCTAGGTCCCTAAAGTTGATTCTTTTTGTCTGGAAAAATGTGCAACATTATTAACTTGACTGTAAACTTTATGAACACGAGCACGCACGATTAAAATTTTCTAAAAAGGCTTAAACCGAAGCCTAGGGCCCTAAAATTGATTCTTTTTACCTGAATAGTAAACCTTATGAACATGAGCATACATGATAAAAATTAGCTAAATAGGCCTAAGCTGAGACCTAGGGCCCTAAAATTGATTCTTTTTGCCTGAAAAATGTGCAACATTATTAACTTGACTTTTTATGTAAACCTTATGAACATAGCACGCACGATTAACATTTTTTAAAAAGGCCTAAACCGAGGCCTAGGTCCCAAAAATTGATTCTTTTTGTCTGACTAAATGTGCAACAACATTAACTTGACTTTTTATATAAACCCTATATGAACATGATCACACACGATTAAAATTTGCTAAAAAGGCCTAAGCCGAGGCATAGGAACTTAAGATTAATTATTTTTGTCTTAAAACTAAATCTTTGCGTTCTTTGTGACGCGGAGAAATAAAAAGTGCAATTTGAGTACGATCCCCTAACGTTTTGGTGTGGTCTGTCTTCCAAACTGGCACCATGCTTCAACAGATCCTGTAATGAAATCCAAAGTTTTTGATAAACCTACCCTTCGGTGAAATGACCTTTCGATGAAATGAACTTTTAGGTAAAGAGACCTTTCGGTGAAATGAACTTTTAGGTAAAGAGACCTTTCGGTGAAATGAACTTTTAGGTAAAGAGACCTTTCGGTGAAATGAACTTTTCAATCACGTGACCCTTCGGTGAAATATACCTTTCAATCAAGTGACCCTTCGGTGAAATGAACGTTTCGATCAAGTGATCTTTCGGTGAACCAATCTTTTCGGGGAAGTGATTTTCGGTCAAGTGACCCTTCGGTGAAGTAAACGTCGGGCAAATGAACCAGACCCCTCGAATACAGATGTGTATTGCTGCCAATGGTGGACACATCGTGAATGCTTAAGTATTGGTACTGACATTTTGTATTTCTAGAACATTATTTTGTGTTTTTCTTCTTCATAATGTCTTATTGCTGTATGAATTTCCTACTACTTTACTGTACAGTACATAATAAATTGCACCCTGCTGACATTTACATATATTAGTTTATTAGTAAATTTGCATCACCCTTATAATGTCACACTTCTGCACGCGATGAGTGACATATTTATGCCAGTGATCGGAGACTGAGAGATCTGCATTTTTGGACTTCTATTGGAGTTTTTGGTGAATGTAGGGCGTCATTTCGTACTAAATCGGTGACACTCTACACGTTTGCTATTGACTTTTTTTCGCTATCTCACTTGGTTCTCGTGATAGGATCACTAACTTCCAAAATTCGCCGCTAGGGGTGCTGCAATTGGTCTCATCTGATAGAACATAGTCACTTTATTATATGTACAATATACTTCCACAGCTCTAGCATTTTGCGTTCAAAAGTTATTTCCCTGTTTAAGGACTTTCCTATACACCCTGTATATACAGGGCGATTCCTAAAGTCCTAAGTCACCTCAATAACTTGGGAACAAAGACAGATAGAGCTATGGAAGTAAGGTATAGTTTAGTAAAACAACCATTTGCTATCAAATGAGAGTGACTGCAGCACCCCTAGTGGCAAAATGTGGAAGTTAGCACTCCTATCTCGGAAACCATGAGAGATACGGGAAAGAGATCAATTAGAAACTTGTAGAGCATCAACGAATTAGTAGGAAATGACATATGGTAGAAACGGCTGGGGTAAGTAGAAGGCTGGAAACGTGAAAGAAACACAAGGTTTATTATACTCAGGCATAAATACAAATGGAGTACATTGGTCGTATTTAATGCAACAGCGGTACTTACATAATGTTGCGTTTAACATAAATAGGGTTCAATATGATCACCATCTGCCACAATACACATTTGAATGCGAGACAGAACCTCCCGTTGTACGTTCGCCAGCATAACAGGTGTCACGCTCTCACACACACTGACGATACGCAGTCGGAGATCGTGGAGACTCGTCAGTTCCACCCTGTACACGTGATCCTTTAGGTAACCCCAGAGGAAGAAATCCATGGGAGTTAGATCCAGGGATCGTGGAGGCCACGCTACGGGACTACCATAACCGATGATCTGTTGCCCGAAAGTGTCGGACAGGAAGTGCTGTACCGCTGTTGGTTGATGTGCCGGAGCACTGTCATGCTGAATACATAATGAGCATACATCTTGCAGAGACAGATCATCTAACCACTCAGGTATTGTGCTTTGTAATAGCTGCAGGTATCTTCGTCTATTTAATGCGCCCTCATAGAACACAAGCCCAACAAGTCAGTCCTTCCAGATGCCACACCAGACTTTGATCGACCAGCACACCTGATGCCTCATTTCCCGTGTAAAAAATGGATTCTGAACTGCACAGTAATGGGTGTTTTGTTTGTTCAGCAACCCGGCGCGTGTGAAGTGCGCCTCGTCAGTCCAAAGGATGTTTGTTAGAAAGGCCGTCTTTTCTTCTTCGGTGTTCATTACAAAATTGCACCAATCTAGACGTCGTTGGTTATCCCTGGCATCAGTACGTGCAGCTGTACTGTACGGTATGGGTGGGCACAAAGCTGATGCAAAATGTTCCACATACGGGATTGTGATAAGCCACATGCCATACTGACTTCCCTCATGCTGGTGTGTGGGTTGGCCAAAACGTATGCCAGAGCATCGACTGGTTGCACATCCCTACCCATTCCGGTGGGTCGGCCCGAACGGGGATGCGCTGCAATACTGCCTGTCTCTCATAGCCGTCGAACCGCGCGACTTATGGTCCACGCTGTCGGTGATGGATGAGTCAGAAATCGTAAGCCATACTGGCGTGACGCTTCCCTTGCATTGCGTGAGAATTCTCCATATAGCAGTACCATCTCGCAATACTGTTCATTCAAATAGCCTGCCGTGCTCATTCTTTACCCGATACTCACGTTATGAATGACATAGCTCCTGACCGACGATCCTTTATACATTTCCATGCCGCGCCTGATACGGCAGGTGAGGCATTATGTCACACCAGAATTTGCATACAACACTCAAAGGCGGGCGGTCGCATACGTCATACATTTATCTCCGCTAGACTGTTACAGCGACAACGACACAAACCAGCTTTGCAGAAGTTCGCGTTTCCAGCCTTCTACTTACCCCCGCCGTTTCTACCATATGTCGTTTCCTACTAATTTGTTGATGCTCTAAAAGTTTCTAATTGATCTCTTCCCCGTATCTCTTATGGTTTCCGAGATAGGAGTGCTAACTTCCACATTTTACCACTAGGGGCGCAGCAGTCACGCTCGTCTGATAGTGCATGGTTGTTTTACTATACCATACCTTACTTCCATAGCTCTAGCTGTCTTTGTTCCCAAGTTATTGAGGGGACTTAGGACTTTAGGAATCACCCTGTATGTATAATATCAATAAAAACATACCATACAGCCAAACACTACAAACCACAATTTGAAAAACCCCAAACCCCAAATTAAAAAAAATTAACACCTGGAGTCTCAAAACACATTGCAACCTCTTTCTAAAGAAAAAATCAAACCTTTCAAGCCGATCTCATCAGAGGAATACTGGCTCATGGATCATGACCATTCGAAACTCAGCAAAAGTCAGGATAATCCAAGACCCGCTGAGGTGTTCCCTAGGTCATGGAAGACAGCAAACAAGGACAATTCCGATTAAACGTCATAGAGCCGCCCCGGTGGCATAGTGGTCTAAGCGATAGCTTTTGATCATTCGTTCGAGATGTGCCCGGGTTCGAATCTCGGTGAGGCATGGATATTGTGTTTGTCTTATGGCACTGGCTCTCTCCCTTCCTTGGAACCAGGGGCCCTAAATTATGGACGGGCGACTGCTTATAGCCCACTGAGTTGCTCACGGTGGTCATTAAACCTCCAATCAAAAAATTCAAAAAAAAAAAAACCCACCAGAGACACATAATTATATACCAAAGACCCTTTAACAAGAAGCAGAAAACCATAGTCCCCAGGTCCATATCATAAGCGGAAATCCGTAACAATATGCAAATAGGTGTAAGCTGTGTGAAGAATCTATGAAGGATATTAGTAAATATATAGCCACAAGCAGCCCACCGAGTGGCATTTAGCAACCTAAGTCAAACCGCAGTTCCCTGGTCCATATCGTCTTAGTGGGCTGCTTGTGGCTAAATAATTACTGATATCCTTCATAGATTGTTCACACAGCGTACACTATTTGCACATTGTTACAGATTTCCGCTTATGATATGGACCTGGGGACTGCGGTTTTCTGTTTCTTGTTAAAGGGTCTTTGGTATATAATTGTGTGTCTCTGGTGTCACATTGGAATTGTCCTTGTTTGCTGTCTTCCATGACCTAGGGAACATCTCAGCGGGTCGACTTTTGCTGAGTTTTGAAAGATCATGATCCATGAGCCGGTGTTTCCTTGATGAGATCGGCTTGAAAGGTTTGATTTTTTCTTTAGAAAGATGTTGCAATGTGTTTTGAGACTCCTGGTGTTATTTATTATTTTTTTTTTTTTTTTTTTGTGAATTTGTGGTCTGGGGTTTTTTCAAATTGTGGTTTGTAGTGTTTGGTTGTATGATATGTTTTTATTGATATTATGCTGTGATTTATTACAGATTGCTGCTTTGACACTTCTGTATGAATTCTACTTTTGTATATTGCCTATTTTAGCTTGCTTCAATTTTATTGGTATCATCATCATCATCATTGTCAACCATTATCAATCCACTGCTGGACGAAGGTCTCCCCAAGTTTCCTCCACAACGGTCTGTCTTGTGCCAGTCTCCTCCATGTCACCCCTGCATACTTTCGAATTTCATCCACCCATCTCCCATGTGGTCTTCTTCTGGGTCTTTTCCTGTCCCTTGGAATCCAATCTAAAATTTCGGCTGTCCATCGATGATCTGTCCTTCTGGCAGTATGTCCAGCCCATTGCCATTTCAGGGATTTAACTCTGATCATGATGTCTTCCACTCTTGTCATTTTTCGGATCCACGAGTTCCTCTTCTTATCTCTCCTGGTTACACCAAGCATGCACCTCTCCATGCTGCTTTGAGTTGTCTGCAGCCTTTGTATGTCTCTTTTAGTTAAGGTCCACGTCTCTGCACCATACGTAAGCACTGGAAGGATGCATTGATCAAACACTTTTCTTTTAAGACATAATGGCATATTGCTCTTGAAAATTATGCTGTTTCTTCCAAAAGCTCTCCAGGCAAGTTTTGTACGCCGATTAATTTCTTCATCAATGTGACCCTCACTTGATATCTGTTGTCCAAGATAAACGTATGTGTCTGTTATCTCCAGCTTTTCTCCATCAATCGATAAATCTTCATTTCTTGTAAAAGCATTGAACATCACTTTTGTCTTCTGAAAGTTCATTTTTAATCCCACTTCTTTACTCTTGTCAGCAAGTTCCTGGATCATACTCTGCAGCTCTGATGGGGTAGTTGCAAAAATGACTACGTCATCAGCAAAACGAAGGTGGGTTAGATAATCTCCATTAATCTTTATCCCCGTGTTTTCCCAGCTCAGCGACTGAAAAACACCCTCCAATGTGGCATTAAAGAGCTTCGGAGATATGGTGTCACCTTGTCTCACTCCCTTTCCAATTTTTACGTGTGTTGTATTTTCAAACAGCCTAATCTTTGCACTTGCATTTTCATAGATGTTATTAATAATATTAATGTATGCATCTTCAATACCGCAGGTTTTCAGAGCCATTGTAACTGCTGATGGTTTCACCGAATCAAAGGCTTTTTCATAATCGATAAAAGCCATGCACAATGGAAGTTCATATTCCCTCGCTCTTTCAATTAGTTCTCTCAGCACGTGGATATGATCTATTGTGCTGTAGCCACTCCTGAATCCAGCTTGTTCTCTCGGTTGAGCCATGTCTAGTGCTACCTTCAAGCGGTGTGAAAGAACTTTAGTGAAGATTTTATAAACTACTGATAGGAGGCTGATAGGTCTGTAGTTTCCGAGATCCTCAATGTCACCTTTCTTATGTAGCAGGATCATTGTAGCGGTGTTCCAATCCTCAGGAATCTTTCCTTCATTAAGGCATCGAGTGAAAATTTGGGCGAGTACTGTTTCGATTTCTCCACTTGCTTCTTGTATGATGTCTACAGTAATTCCATCTTCTCCTGGAGCTTTTCCTCGCTTCATGTTCTTGATTGCATGTGCAACTTCTGCTGGAAGGACTGGAGGAACTCTGGTACTGGTATCTTTCATGATGTCTGGAGTGCATATATCATCCCTTTCATATAATTTGGAGTAGAAATCTTTCACTCTTGTCAAGATTTCGCCTCTATTTCTTGTTACAGAACCATCTTCTTTTCTCAGTGCCATAATCTGTTTTCTTCCCTTACTGAGATGTCCCTTTGCTATCTTTAGGCTTTGGTTGTTTTCAATTGCTTTCCTCACTAGTTCACAGTTGAATTTCCTTACGTCTTCAGTGATACTTTTTCTTACTGTCTTGCATAGCTCTATATATTCCACTTTGGAAGTCACATCTTCTTTATTTGTCCTCATCTCTCTTCTTTTTTGCATCAACATTTTGGTTTTTCCTGATAATTTGTTCACATGCAACTTGTTCTTAGACCCAGCTAATTTTGTTGCTGTTTCCATAAGAGCTTTGGTTATTTTTCTGTTAACTTCAGAGATGTCCACTTCTTCCGATGTTAGGCCTTCTAAAGCAGAGAACCTGTTCTTCAGTTCTAACTTGAAGGTATTATGGTGTTTTTTAAGGTTGGTTATGTCAATAGATTTTGTTTGTCTTATGAGCTTGCCACGTTCAAGTTTGGTGTTGAGGTGCATCTTACATCTCACCAATCTATGGTCACTACCTGTGTTGAACTTGTTTAGCACACTGCAGTCTTCTATGACGAATTTTTTGTTACACATAATAAAATCAATTTCACTTGTCGTCCCATTTGGATGTCTCCATGTCCATTTCCTGTGTGGCTTTTTCTTGAAGAAGGAGTTCAAAATGAAAAACCCTTCTGCCTCTGCAAACTCAACGAGAGTATTTCCACGCTGGTTTCTGTTGCCATGACCGAATTTACCTACTGAAGTTTCATTCTGTTGCCGTTGCCCTATTTTTGCATTGAAATCTCCCATAATTATTTTTAAGTGCTGCTTACCTTTATTATTTAGATGACAAATTTCCTCATAAAATTCTTCAATTTCTTCTTCAGGATGACTTGTGGTGGGTGCATAAGTTTGAATAATCTGAGCCTGGTATCTTTTCGAGAGTTGGATAACAAGTCGTGCAGCTCTGTCAGAGGAACTTTCAACTTCTACAACTTTATCCTTCAGTTTCTTGTTTATTATAAATCCAACACCACTAGTTCTGCCAGTATCTGTCCCACGATAGTAGAAGAGATGTCCACTTTTCAGTTCGATGAGATCTTCTCCTTTTCTCCTTACCTCACTTAGCCCCACGATGTCCCACTTGATCCTTTGTAGTTCCTCTTCCAATTCAAGAAGCCTTGAATCAGAAGATAGGGAGCGTCCATTGTAAGTAGCCAAGGTCAGCATCAGATGGCAGCCTAGTCCGGTCCTCCGGGGATTCTTAGCACCCTCTGCCTTCATGTCGCACTGGCCGCTGCCTTGGCCAGGTACATTCCAGCTGCCGGAGACTGAGGGCCAAGATTTAAGTTGTGGAATCATTTTGGAGGGGTTTGGCCATAACTCACCACGCTGGCCAAGCGGGTTGGTGAGTGTGGGATAGAATTTCCTCTGATCCCGATGGTATAGTTATACCGCTATGGGCGGTCGTCAGAGCCCCTTTAGTGGGAACAGGATGCACCACGAGAAGGCGGGGTTGGCATTTGTCAAGGAGAGGCTATGATGTTACGCATCACCTGACCTTACATCTATATATATATATATACTCACAATAACTAAATGTTATGTAATAACTATATATGTATGCTGCAGGATAGACAGAAGTTCTAAGATATATTTTTCTTCTTTTTCAGGAAGGTGAAGGGAGAGAAGCCAAAGCTTGTTCAGGAATTGAAATCCATTGTAAGTTAATTTAGTAATTTTCATATTGATCATCTTTTTCTATGAACAATATTTTGATGTTATCTGTATTGTATCACTCCTCAAAATACATAGAAAACCTGATACTTCATTCAAATATCTACCAGAAAGTTTGCAAAATATGAGAAAAATGATAATTGTATAGCTTATCAAGAAAAAAATTAATTGTAGATCCTTGTACATTTCAATGATTATCTATTTGGTTATTTCATCCTTCGAATTAAAAGAAGCTTTCATTCTAGGTGTTACATAAAGCTTACAATGACTAAATGTTATGTAATAACTAAAAGCAAGATAGTTTTAACTATGTGTATCATTGAGGGGGTCATATATCTTAAAACAAACAAAATCTTCTGTTAAACAAAGGTATTACTTATTCACAAATTCTCTTCCGTATATATTTTGTGAAGTTTCAAAAACTGAAAGCACCACTTTGGCAAAGGTTCAGTTACATTCTTGTTCTGAAAGGACAACACAACCATTAACAAGCAAAATTTTCCCTCATGGAATGGAAAGGAATATTTATGCATTTTAATTCAAACAAAATTTGTTCCATTTTGGGATGAAATATCCTTTACTTTGAAAACTTTGAATAAAACACATGTTGTATTTCAGTTTTACTTAAAAAATGATTAACCCATTGTGAAACAGGTCATTTTGGTCAATAACTATTTGAGTTTTGCTTCAATGAAGTTATGCAGGTGGCCAAGTAATCAGAGTGGCTGGTTGCTGGCCTGTCATCCAAGCCTCAAATGTGGCATGGACAGTGCGCCCACACCATAGCGCTCGGTCCTTCCCCTTCCTGAGACCAGTGGCCCAAATTAGGGACTGGCAACTGCTTACATCCTTAAGAGTTTCTCATGGTGGTTGTTAACACCCCTTCCCTCCTCAAAAAATAAGATAAGAGTTATGGAGTTTTTATTGTACTTCAGTAAGAGAAAGGAAATATTGCATGAGATGCAACCTGTACAGCTCATGAGCTATGTAGATATACCTAATTTAAAATGGTTTCAAACCACTCTATATTATATAAAGGGCATATGATGAGAGTGGAATTTTTATTTTATTATAAAGCAGTGTGTGCTCCACATTGACAAAATATTGATTGATCTAACTTCACCCCATGAATAAGACTACAAATTTAAAATGTACTTCATTTCAATTTAAGTTTGGAATACAAGGTTCAGTGTTACTGGCATATACCTGACTACATGGACATGGTCATAGTATGGGCAGAGAAACTATGTAGTTCTTATTGAAGAGCAGTTGGCCATTTGGATATTCTGATTTGACAGATTTCCACTCACTCAGTCTGTTTCAGTTTTCAATAATACTCCTGGCTGAAACTAATTTTGTTCAAGTTAGAATACATGACCTAACGGTTATGATCGCAATGAGTTTCAAAATTCACTTTTGCTAGCTGCAAGACTAAGAAGTTTGTCTCTTGCAAAGACGGCCATGGTCAAACTCTGTTTTCTGATTTACTCCCTGTTTGTCTCTAGTTCACCTACAAGCACAAAGGCCAGCAAAAAACTGTAAAATATTAAAAACTGAAGACGGCTCAAAACCATTAGATCATGCAATGTAGCTGAAATTCGAACTGCTCAAACTAGAACCTTAGTATTTCCACAGTGATCAGAAGTTTCTTTTTTCAGTGGTGTATGCTGATATCAGTGATATATCTGCATTAATGATAAATAAATATGTACTATTGTATATAGAGCCTTTTACATAAAGCTGGCATACAAGTTATAGTGTTACATCTACTCGTATGATTGTTTTGATATTAAATATTCAATTGAAGTGACTTTCTTTGCAATGTGATCAGTGATTTAGAATGGCATGATCACTGTTAAGAAATTATTTCAAAACGTAGTATGATATTTTGCATTTCTTACTTACTTACAGACTGTAGAATCCGGAAAAAGTACGGAATTTGTTTGCAAAATTTCTTCCCAAACTAAATCTACTGTAACTTGGTACAAGTAAGTATTTCTTTCTCTTAATGTTACCTTTTTAGTATATTCCATACACATTTTGTATGCTAAATGCAGTGATACCAAATATTTGAATGGGTTGATTTTCTGCTTCTCTGGCAATTTCTAAATTTAGTTTTGATGTATAATAAGGTTGACAGTTCTGGTGTTCACATAAATTAAGTGCTGAAAACAAACAGGGCAAGTGCCTGCAGTCTGTTATTGAAAGAGTAGGATGTCTTTCCAGCACTGAACACAACAACAACTCAGCTATAATCCCCCTGTATCTGGAAATCGTTTTTATACATTTTTCCAGCTCACTACAATTTCGAGTGATCATTGTAAAAACTATCAAAATTGAAAATTTTATTTTTATGGTTTATTTTTTTAAAGTTTGGAAACACACATTTTCCTTACAGGGGCATTACATGTACCCTTCTCCTCCAAATGTTTTCCTCTGTCCACCAAGTGTCCATATACCAATGGCCAACCCATAAAATATCAAGGATTAAACTCTTGGTATTGAAGTCAAAATATAAACTGAGTTGATGCAAAGCCTGTGTACATCTTTTTCTGTCTATATTAAATAATTCTGAAATGTGAAAAAGTGGATCCAGTTTCAAAAATAAATGAGGCATATTGGAAAAGGATATAACATAATGCAATATGAAATAAAGTCAAAATAAGCTGTTCTATTTTTTTATATTTCAGAAGAATCCAATTGCAATATGTCATTTTGTTGCAAAAGTTCTAAAATAAGTAGTACTTAGGCATTTCTTGAAATTGGCAATGACATCATGCCAATGAACATCATTACAATGGCTAAGCTCTATTTACATCAGGCTCCTATTGCTTCCTTTTTCATTTCTTTGTGTCTTTTTAATCAGGTAAGTACATCAGTGTGGGGGATTAGCCCACAGCTGACGGTTCCAGTTGGTCATTCAACCTAAGGATTCTGGAACAGAACCCAGTGAGTTAAGTAAAAAATGGGGTGAATAAAACCCAGTGAGTTAAGTGAAAGATGAGGTAAATACTTCTGTGAGTTATTAGATCAAGAAAACAAAGGTGATTCTGAGGCAGAAGCAGATGATGTCACAGTGAAGGAGGGAAGCACAGGAGGGATCTCAAGAGAAGAGGTGTGTAAAGCTCTAAAGTATCTTCAGAATGGTAAGGATCCGGGAGTTAATGGCATAACTGCTGAGATGTTGAAATATGGTGGTGACTCTGTAATTGACTGGTTAACTGAAATTTGCCAGTTGTGTTGGGAGCTAGGAATGGTCCCCCAGGATTGGAAGGATGCTATCATTGTTCCCTTGTATAAGGGAAAAAGGTGATCAGACTGACTGCAAAACTATCATGCCTACTGAGTGTGCCAGGGAAAGTGTTTGGCAAGGTCATTATTGGAAAAGTATGAAGTCTTACATCAGTGAAAGTATGGGATGTTCAGAGCGGTTTCATGCCTGGTTAAAGGCTGCACTAACCAAATTTTTGCCTTACGCATGATGAAAAGTATCTGGTTGTTGGTAAGAAAGTTTTTGCTGCCTTCATAGATTTAGAGAAAGCTTACGACCGAGTAAATAGGACACTTCTTTGGAAGGTATTGAATGAATATGGTGTTACTGGGAGTCTATTTAATAGTTTAAAAGCCATGTATGCTGGTAGTAGAGCTTGTGTATGAGTGAATGGTGTTTTATCAAAATGGTTTTCTATTGCTGCAGGAGTCAGGCAAGGTTGTGTAATGTAATCCTGGCTGTTTAATATATTTATGGATGCATGCATGCGTGATGACAAAATAGATAATACTGGTTTATGTCTTGGTGATATGCGTGTGTGCAGATTGCTGTATGCTGATGACACTGTCCTGTTGGCAGAGAGCAAAAGTGAGTTGCAGAGTATGTTGTCCCGGATGTACGAAGTTTGCGTGAACTTAAAACTGAGTATTAATAAGGAAAAAACCAAAGTTATGGGGTTTGAGTGGGGAACTGGTAGTACTGAATGTAGCATAAGTCTAAATGGCCCCGTGATTGACAAGGTGAATGAGTTTGTGTATTTAGGAAGCATGTTTGACAGAGAGAACAAATTGGATGGTGAAATTAGTAGGAGAGTGAATTCTTCATTGAAAGTCATAGCTGCTTTGGAAGGTTTTCACAGGAATGATGGGTTCTCAAGGGAGTCCCGCATGGCTGTGTATGAAAGTGTAATTGTTCCTACTCTAATGTATGGCAGTGAAACCTGGGTACTGCAGAAGAAACATAGGAGTCGTTTGTGTGATAGAGAAATGCGTTACATACGGGGGGGGTTGGTTGTGGCAAGACATGGTCTGATCGTGTGAGGAATGAAGATGTGTTGGAGTTGTGTAATGTGAAGCAAAATGTTGTTAGCAAGGTGGAAACTAATATGCTTTGGTGGTTTGGCCATGTTGAAAGAATGAGTGATGAGATGCTTACTAAGAAAAAATTTTCAGCTCAAGTGGCAGGAAGGAAAAGCAGAGGAAGGCCAAGGAAGTCATGAGAGGATCAGATTCAGGAGTGTCTGCATGAGAAAAAGATCATGAGAAGTCATGAGAGGATCAGATTCAGGAGTGTCTGCATGAGAAAAAGATCATGAGTATGAAGTATAGAAGATCTTGTGTGCATTGTGTGATGGAAGTCTGTGAAGCTCGAATTGTGTGCCAAGATCGCTGTAAGTGGAGAAGTTTGATGTGGAAACAGTAAGTAAATAATCCGATAAAAATGATCTGGTAGTCTGTCTTTTCTTTGTGGAGCTAACCTCTGAATCTCAGAGAACAGCTTAGTTATGTATGTATGTCCTTTGCTTCCGGGGGTGGGGAGGGGGGGGGTTAACATTATGCTGAACATTTGGGAAAGCCTAACTGTAAATATCAGTGCTATGGGTGTGGTAAATGGATTAAAATAGGGAAAATGGTGAATTAGGAACATAAAATAAATAAATAGTGCATTCTGAATTTATTTTCATTTCTACTCATTGCCAAAGTGAAGAGAATACTTTTTAAAATATTAACTGATTTTCTAGGCGAAAGGTTTGCTCATTTAAAATTGAACACAAAACAGTCTTTTCTATAGTCTTGTTGAGAGTATGCAATGATGATTGATATGTCAAATAAGGAGGAATGGCCAATCCATAAGAAAAGCAAAAAGAAAAAACTAAAGTTATTGAAATGGAATTTAAATCTTGAAAAAAAAAACCACAAGAGAAAGTTATGTTGAATGTACATTTACACCATACTGGGACCTTGGGCTTCAGTCTTTTATCATCCACTTTTAAAGGTACTGAACTTTTCCAGAACTGAATTCATTCACATGTGGTAGTGCCAAATAATATTCTATAATTTACAGTTTATAGAGAATCCGAGTAGAGTTGAGAAAGAAATTACTTTTGGTGAAGAAAATATCTTTTACATGTAGTTAAAATACCAAGTCACAGATATGTTTCCAAATGGTTTAGCCTGGTTCATGCTAACTTATTGCAAATGAATATTTTGGCATGAGGTGGATCTCTGTTAAGTTCGTTTCAGGTTGTTGAAAGTGGATTAGTGACAAAATGCTTTTCCTTGAGGTTTGATTTTCCAAAGTGTGGAAACAATTAAGAATAGCATAGCAGATCGTTAACCGTCTCCTGATGACTTTTTATGTTCCTTAAAGAAACCCTTAAAATGAAAAACACCTGCTAACTATGGAAGTGACTAAACAAACTGAAGCATAGAAATTGTTAGAAATTCTGAAGATTGAATGAATCAAATGAGATTCTGAATTTTTAATTACAATTTGTGAAAAATGTAGGAATGGCAGAATGGGAATATAAGTGCTTAGAGGACCTACTTTGAAGAAAAGTTTAACCATATGTATCAGGAAAAAAGATATCTAAATATTCTTTAGGTTTACTCGGGATATATTTGAGCGACTTTATAATACATACATTTTCTTCAGGAGGGCTATGACTTTGACACTGCAATCTGTACTGCAGTGAATTAAAGTCTTACTAGTTTCGAACAAAAACTATCCAAGAGTAATTAGCATTAGTCAGCCCATATGTTACCTCATGCTCTGCTGTGTCATATGTAATGAATGTAGAAGGTATATTGGAAAGGTGTCTAGTGATCTAGGACTTCTATTTACCGAAAATTTCATGATTTCTGTGGTCAAAATTTTTATTCATTAGACATTGGAAAATGGAGATACCTAAATTTATTTTAGAATGTTTTCTGCCTTACCAAGTGTCAAAAGTGCCAAAATTAAATTTCAAAATGTTATTGTATTTTAATTATTGGTTAGCTTTTAGGTAATTCAAATTCCCTGCTCAAGCCATGTTCAAGAAAAATGTAAACAAGAAAGGTGACACCGAATTTTCGGGTGTAATGAGCATGTCTTTTGAATTCGTTCTGATGCAAATTAAATTTATCAAAGCTATTCAAAGTCAATGGAACTGGTATGGAAAACAATAGTATTTGACCGAAAAAAGAAGTTTTTCAATCAAGTTTTTAATCCTGCAGATACTGCTGTAAACGGAATCGTGAACTTATGCCCTCTGGTTGCAGACTTGTGTGTTAAGAAAAATTTGAATTTATATGAGAAACATTTCGCAGCGGAAACGCTCTCCAACAAAGAAATCATTTTTCAAATCAGACTCTTCAAAGTAGAGATATGGACAAATATAAGATATGAATCTACGCCCCCTGGAGAGAAAAACAGCCATTATTTTAGGGACAAAGTATTCTCGAGAGATTTTTCAATGTGAGCGGTATCGGTCCAAGAAAAAAAAAATTTTGTTGAATTTTCAAGAACTCAGATTTTGCTGCAAATACATCAGAAAGAGAAATTAACCCTTATGCCACCTGGTGGCCAAACCATTCTTTACCAAATATTGGAAATTATATGAAAAACATTTTCCATCAAAAGTTATCTGCGATACAGGAAGAATTTTTCAAATCGGAGTTTTAGAAGCAGAAATATCAGGGAAAACGCAATTTACCATTGTGCCCCTTGGCAGAAAGTCTATGATTTACTTGAAAATTTTGAATTTATGTGTAAAACTTTTTGCATCGGAAACACTATCCAACAAAGAAAGACTCCTAAAAAAGTAGAGAAATTGATAAAAATAAGATATACATCTTTGCCACCTGGTGTAGAAACCATGTATTATATTAACAAGAAAATATTCTTAAAAGGTTTGTTGAAGTGAGTAGTATCGGTTCACAAACGAGATTTTAGAAGCTCAGGTTTTGCTGCAAATGCATCAGAAGCGGAAATTAAGACTTATGCTCTTTGGTGGCCAATCTATTTTTTACCAAAAATTATAAATTATATGCAAGGGATTTCCTATCAGAAGCTGTATCCGGTGAAAAAATAATTATTCAAATCGGAGTTTTAGAAGCAGAGATATCGGGGGAAACACAGTTTACTTTTATGCCCCCTAGCAGAAAGTCTATGAATTACATGGAAATTTTGAAATTATATGGAAAACATGTCACACCGGAAACTATCCATTAAAGAAAGAATTTTTCAAATAGAACCATTAGAAGCAGAGATATTGACAAGAATAAGATATACATCTACACCCCCTGGTGGAGAAACCATGCAATATTTTAAGAAGAAAATATTCCGAAAAGGTTCATCGACGTGAGTGGCATCGGTCCACAATCAAGTTTTTTCAATCAAGATTTTAGAAGCTCATATTTTATGGCAAATACATCAGAAGCAAAAATTAACACTTACGCCCCCTGGTGGCCAAAGTATTCTTTACCAAAAATTATAAATTATATGCATAAGATTTTCTATCAGGAGCTGTATCCGCTGAAGAAAATTTTTTTCCAGTCGGGGTTTTAGAAGAAGAGATATTGGGGAAAGCGTAATTTACTTTTACGCCCCCTAATGGAAAATTTATGCCTAACTTGAAAAAATAACTATACCTAAAATACTCTTTGACATAAATGAAATTGAAAAATAAAAGAATTTTT
This sequence comes from Macrothele yani, assembly GCA_039090855.1. Taxonomy (NCBI): domain Eukaryota; kingdom Metazoa; phylum Arthropoda; class Arachnida; order Araneae; family Macrothelidae; genus Macrothele; species Macrothele yani. The sequence continues at coordinate 44,386,008 of CM077016.1, read as the reverse complement.
TTCAATCGGATATTTAGAAGCAAATATATGGAATAAAATGTATTTTGAATTCAATATCACCTGCATTTATTTACGCCCTCTAGCGGCGAAACTTTACATTGTAAAAAAGAAAAAACTAAATGAAGGATCATCATTCACATATTTCAAGCTTCCCAATGCAAAAATAATTTTTCAAATCAGACTAATAGTTACAGAGATATGGTGTCTACAGACTGACGGACCGACGGACAAACCGATAACATAAGCACGATCTTTTTTTTTTACAAAAGACGTGCTAAAAAGGACAATGGACAAAATAAAACAAAAAAAATCACCCTAGAAGTTGATAACAGATAAAATATAATGCTCGGCAGAATAAGCAGTATTTGAAAGTGATATTGTGTAGAAAGTGTGCAACTATGATTGTACAGCTATGGTTCCGTACAGGAGAATTTGGGGGTTCTGGAGCATGGTAGCATTTACAGATTCATTGCAGTGGATATTCAAGTTTTACTCAAAATAAAGTCTGTTTGCAATTCAACGACTAAATATCAATACAGTCAAACTTCGATTTAACAAACTTCAAGGGACCAATAGTCTTGTAAGTAAAATCGCAGAATTCACTAAGTCGAGAAAGCCTTTCGAATGCAATATTCAAATTAAGCTAGTGTTCATAACAGGATACATTGGCAGCTAAATTATCTTTCTTTCAGTGAAATTTAAATTATTTATAGTACTTTTAATTATGAAATTTATTATCAAAAGTGTTATAGTACATACATTTACTTTGCATATTAAATACATAATTCGTAGATATTAGATTTTTTTTTTTTTTTATGATTGGAGGTTTAATGAACACCATGAGCTACTCAATGGGCTATGAGCAGTTGCCCATCCGTAATTTAGGGCCACAGGTTCCAGGGAAGGGAGAGAGCCTGTGCTGTAAGACAAACACAGCACTCATCCTTCACCGGGATTAGAACCCGGACCCCTTTTGGACGAATGAACAGAAGCAATCACATAGACTACAGTGCCACCGGGTGGCATTAAATTTCTATATGTAGCATCAAACTTTAAGCGTACTTTAAAAATGCAAGAAAAATACGATAATTTAATTTTTTTCAGAGCATTTAGCTTCTTAAATTACGATTTCAGTATTCTAAGCTGCATAGTGAAATGTGTTGTTTAGTTTGACCTGTAGATTTAACACTAAGAAGAAAAGAAGAAGTGCAATTTGGTGAAAAATTCCAGAGGTTCAGGAATGGGTACGTACAATGTGTGTCCCCTGAGTTCACAGAAAGCTATTGTTTTGTCTGTAGCTGAAAACAAGGATCTCCCAGGGTACCCTAGATTTTCTGCCTCACACCACTTTTCTTTTTCCTGCTTCCCACCCACATGCAAGAAAACTTTTCCGCTTCTTTGGAAGTTGTTGGTCATTTGCTTCCCCCTATAAGAAGCTTACGCTTGATAGTCGCAGAAAAGGCGAACTGATTTATGATTCCATCAAGCTGTGTCGCAAATTTGTGTTCTTTGAAACGCGAGTTAACTGTATGCATGAAATTTTCCTGTTATGCAAGGCTAATTAACTAACTTTTAATGTGAAAATGCTGGTTAACATATAGTTTGGTGGTTTAAAAAATAAAAAATGTCCGCTAAATTGAGGAAATGAGTTCGTTAAATCGGGAAACACCAAGCATTAATTTCAATGTGATTCCATTCGTACTATAAAAAATGTACGTAAAATTGCAGAATTTGTTAAATCGCAGTCCGTTAAATAGGGTTTGACTGTATTTGAAAAATGTAGGAGAAATTACTTTAGTATTATCGCTATTTTATACACAGTCCATCTGGAAAACCATACTCGTCATACCGTGTAAAACACTGCAATGCACAAAGGTTAGCTGACATAATTTTATCATCTTGAATTTTCAGTGTTTGAGTCTCTGTTTTGTCTGACAGTGTCCTAATTTAGAATATGAAGAGGCAATTATTGCACATCAGTAATATTTACTTCGTACCAGAAAGCCTAAAGCATTCTACTTACTTTAACTGGTAAAAATACGTATTTTTTAAATTAAGTGTTTAACAAAACGTCAAGAAGTATATCTACATCATTATCAAAACTGACCACACACAGAGTTTGAATGAAAGCATTTTCATCAATGCTGCTAGCATTTTCTATAATTTTGCTGTAAATGAACATTTTCTATAATTTTGCTGTAAATGAACATAATTTTGCTGTAAATGAACAAGTGCAAGGTATGTTAAAATACTGAGTAAGTAGAGTAAATTATATTGTTAAAGTTTTGCAATGCAGATACCATTGACTTAATTTTCATTGTCTTAATACTGTTAAGTGTGAAGCTGTTTTCCCACTCAACTTTTCTGCTGTTCAACATCTTTGTTAAAACTGGTACAGTGAAGATGAAAATGTTTCAGCTTAGCATGTTAGATGGAAGAGATGGGGGACACTTCATTTCAGTACTTGTGAGAGGATGGACACAAAACAATGAAGTAAAAAAATGGCCATGAATCGGGTGGTGATGTCATATTCAGTTCTCTCAAGTAAAATTTTTCAATAAGACAGAACAAGTGTCATTCGAGTACTTGAACGGAAATGTATTAGTTCTTCATAATGTTTTAATGTTGTTTGCCGTAACACTCACTTTAACCAGTGGCAGCTCGTGCTCCTGAGAGTGTACGTGCTGCGACTTACCGATTTACACACAGGCTGTGACTCCCCCCCCCCGCCTCCACTTTCACTAAAGGCCTTAGGAATTGGGCAATGGGGATCATCTTGCTCATCGGGGAAAATACCCGAGAGCAGATTTTTGTAATTACATATAAATTAAAATGATTATTCATTTTGTTCACCTCTTTGGTGTTAATGGTTAAATTTTTAATTGTAATTTCGACAGAGTATTAAGCCTAGTATTTTGTGGAATATACGGCTTGATTAATCTGCCCCGATATCAGTTGCCTAGAAAACATTATCAGATCTTGATCATCGTGGAAAATTGCCGAGAACAAAATCAAAGTTCTGTAAAAAGAACGAAAGTTTATTTATTTACTCGTTTATTTTTATTTTTATTTTTATTTTATTTTTTTAAATAGGTTTTTATTCAGTTTCATATTTTTAATACAAAACTTTTTTACAGTGTGCTTATGCAATTCAGTCAATCACTCTTGTAACTTTATTATTTGTGATTTTTAATGCACTTTGAAGAGCTTAAATATGAATTAATTATATATGAATGAACGAAATTACTCAACGTATTACACAAGTAAAGAGCTTATGAAATGCAAAAGAAAAAAAAATGTAGATAATAATTGCACATGGATCAAGCTTTAGTTTCAGCCCCTCCTGAAAAAGATTACGAAAACCACAGAATAAAGAACAAAAAATTTTAATCGCAGATAGATTTTGACTGACTGATCAAGCAAATGTTATTAGAGCACAGAAACAAACAAACAATCCGATAAGTTTTCCCTCTATTCTATTGGTCAACTTCCCTGCTCCCAGTTCCGATGGGAGAAAGAGAAGGATGGGGGTCTTTGGTTTGAACGCCATTTGCTGCCGACGATCTTATATCATGCTGAGAGAAATACAGCATGCTGGAAACCTTTGTGGCTGGTTTAACAAGAGGAGCCGTAAGAGGTGTGTGGTGTAGGAGGCAGGAATAACACGCTGTTGGTACTGTGCTACTTGGTTTGCAGCACGAAAGACCGAATGCATAGGCGGCAGTAGAACCACGCTGTTATTTCCGTGTGCTAACCAACACCACAGACTGAATAATGAACAGGAGCCTTGATTATGATCGGTCTAAAAATCAGATTTTGGGCTGGCAGCAAATCATATGCATGCACTTTCAAGCTTTCAGCTACAATAAACAATACGAATCTGAATTCAAAAATTTTTAGCGTGCTGCAGCACGGCAGTACATAGTCACCACGCGCCACTGACTTTAACGTTATCACTTAAACAAATAAAATGTGAGCAGAGTTCATCAGAATGAAATAAACTTATGCAAAAAATCGAAGTAATCTGCATGCCTTACACTTGTAATGCCTTACCACTTTTGAAGGTAACACGATTGTAGAAACTTCACAATAACACCAACAACATGCGACAGAATTCACAGATGATCTCTGAACTCTCACAGCATCAAGGTAACATACAATCCTATTTTGAGCAGTAAATGATCTAATGTTCACACAGCTCTTTACACTGGGCACTGCTTTTTTTTTTTTTTTTTTTTACTTCTGATCCACTGTCAGCCGTTATCAGAAAGTATAAGGAAGTTCAAATGATTTGACATACCATTCAGAAAAAGCACAACAAAGAAGTAACGTAATTTACATAAGAACAAAAACTCAAAAAGAAGGGTAATGAATCAGAGAAGTATGTCATAACTTCAATAATAGTGTGCATGCTTTTAAAATTTTCATTTGTTATTTTTTTTTTTAAATGCTGAGTATCTGGATTTCTTTTCAGATATATGTTACACTTTTAAACATAGTAGTTTTTCTCAGATTGGAAACTATTCACAGTGAATGCTTTATACCACAATTTAGCACATCAGCAGAGATGCCAACTTTTATGGATTTTCTGTAGTTTGTACGGATTTTCACTCCATCTTACGGTTTTACGGAAGTCACCCAAAAAACTACGGAAAAGCCCACACACGCAATTTTTATTTTTTCCGTCTTTTGGTCAAAAAATCGCTCATTACAGGTAGTCCCTGTACACCTTCAATGTTCTGACTTCCCCCACCAACGGAGGCGGAGCTTCTCGTACGCTGTTTGTCACGTGTTTCCTGTACAGCCATTTGAGAGTGCCATGTGCAAAAGCCTAGAGGAAGCTCAGCTCAGCACAGCTCAGCACCTTTTGGCCATGCCTATGACTCCTCAATAGCTCATATGTCTGGGCTCGCAAGACATTTCTTTTTCACTGAACAGAAAAAGAGAAATGTCATCGGGTGTCACTCACCATACCGATGGTGCCTCAACAACTCTCATGTCGGCTCTTGTGAAGAATTTGCTTTTTGCCATATACCTTGGGTATCATCCGCCATGCCAATGATGCCTCTATAGCTCGCATGTCTGGGCTCGTGAGACATTTCTTTCTCACCGAATAGATAAAAAAAAATTTCATCGGTGTGTCATCTGTCACGCCTGTGACGCTTCTATAGCTTGCACGTCGACGGTCGCGAGGAATTTCTTTTTACGGTATAACTCGCGTGTTGGGAGTCATCTGCCATGCCGATGACCCCTTATAGCTCTTATATTGGCGCTTGCGAGACATTTCTTTTTGCCGAATAAGGCAGGTATTACCCACCACGCTGACGACACCTCTGTAGCTTGAATGTCGGGGCTCGTGAGACATTTCTTTTTCACCGTATAGATAAAAAGAAATGTCGGTGTCACCCAACCATGCCGATGATGCCTCTATAGCTCGCATGTTGGCGCTTGTAAGGAATTTCTTTTTCGCCGTATAGGTCAAGTGTCATCCGCCACTCCGATGACGCCTCTATAGCTCACATATCAGAGCTCGTGAGACATTTCTTATTCACCGAATAGGTCGGGTATCACCCGCAATGCCGATGACACCTCTATAGCTCATATGTCAGGGCTCGTGAGACATTTGTGTTTCACTGAATAGATAAAAAGAAATTTCATCGGCGTGTCGGGTGTCCCCCACCATGTTGATGACACTTCTATAGCTCGTATGTTGGCTCCCACAAGGATTTTTTTTTCGCAGAATAGCTCGCGTATCGGGTGTCATCTGCCATGCCTCTATAGCTCATGTGTCAGGTGTCATTAGCCATGCCTCTATAGCTCGCATGTTGGGGCTCGCTAGACATTTCTTTTTCACCGAATAGATAAAAAGAAATGTCATCGGTGTGCCGGTTGTGATCCACCATGCCAATAACGCCTCTATAGCTCGCATGTCGGCGCTCGCTAGGAATTTCTTTATTGCTGAATAGCCTGTGTGTCAGGTGTCATCCACCACGCCTTTGAGGCCTGTATAGCTCATGTGTCAGGTGTCATCCGCCACACCTATGACGCTTCTATAGCTCATATGTCGGAGCTTGTGAGACATTTCTTTTTCGCCGAATATCTTGCATGTTGGTGTCGCCCTCCATATCGATGACATCTCTATAGCTCGCATGTCGACGCATGCGGGACGTTTCTTTTTCACCACGCGAGCTATATATATATTTATTTTATTTATTTATTTGGAAAAGAAACGTCCCGTGAGCTTCAACATGAGAGCTATATATATATATAAATAGCTTGCGTGGCGAGTGACACCCAACACGCGAGCTATTCAGCGAAAAAAGAAACGTCCTGCAAACGTTGATATATATATACACACTTTTAAAATAAAACTACATTCTAAGATTTTAAAATAAATATTTTTGATATACTGAAAATTTTACTGAAGGTCGAAGCGGTTTTACTGAAAATTCCTGAAAACTTTGGATTTTTTTACTGATGACCCCTTTCTCAGGTTGGCATCTCTGCATCAGTTGTAAACTTTATAAGAATGCTCATTATATGTGATTTTTCATTTTTAGGAAATTCATATTCTTCATAAAGAAAAGTGTGCATGGATTATTGCATGGCCTAATGATTTTTCCCTTCCATGGTGTAAGGAAAGAAACATTTTGCTGCTACACAATTCTTCTTCATGTGGCATTTATAGATCATCAAAGTCCATTGCTGCCAAATAAAGCTGCAGCCCCATTAAAATTCTCAGCCAGGAATGCACCAAATTGGGAGGCTAACTCAAGCCTGGGGAAAGAGAGAGAAGGGTAAAAATCACAGAGACAATCTCCTGCAACAGTTTCCATTTGACTCTGGGAGGGCGATTTTCCAGCTTCCATTCATGCAATTGTGTTGCATTTGGGGAAAACCCCTGAACTGGATGGACATCAAGGGGAAATTAAACCCACAACTGTCACCTACCACAAAGACATGAAGCTGGTTATTTCCCAATAACAGTAAACTAATTATTTAATTTTTTTATCTGAATTTGAAACAATATTATTACATTCCGACATAGTGGGCTATAAACAATGAAAGCTGAGAATTTCCATATTTTTTGTTCTTGAAATTATACAGTTTAAGCACTATCTTTTAGTAGATCTTTCTGATTACCTGGCTCTATGTTCACTTTACTTAGTGAACAACTGATAAAATGTTAGATAACTTTAATTTTAATTATTAATATTAAATTTCTTAAAGTTCACTTATACGTAGAAACAGCAAATTTGTAATTTGAAACTTAATTAAGGTTATGCATATCAAACGTATAACTCCAGTTTGAAAATAATTGTTTGTTTTGCAGGGATAAGAAAGTCATAAAAGAATCAAGTGAGCAAAAAATCAGTTTCGATGGAACCACAGCTAGCTTGACAATAACAAAGACATCGTCATCTTTCTCCGGAACCTACACTATTGAGATTGTCAACGAATTTGGCAAAGAAGAATGTTCAGCTCAACTGAAGGTTGAAGGTAATTCTGGAATTTTTTTTCACAGTATGCCTCTAAATTATCTTAAACCAATGTTGTTGCATTTTTTAATATAAATATATAAAATTTTTGTAAAGCAGGAGTATATCTTCACAATAGCTTCAAGCAGTACCAGAACTGATTGAATTGCAAAACAGCTTTTGCACGTTTTCTAGTGTTTAGAACAATTTTTTTTTCTGTGTTATTCTGCTAATTGAGGTAAGCACACGGTAATCAGTTAATCATCATTTATAGCTCCTCTGGAAGAAAACAACTGAAGTCAAAACCTTAAATGATGCTCATTATCAATGCAGAAGATCTGCAGAGTTGGAAAAATGTTCAATAAAATTATTTCAAAAGAGATGTGACTTCACAATGGCTTCGGGATTTTTCAGAATAGCCTTTTCAATATTGAAATGAAACCAATGTGCTGATTTCAGTCATCTCGTAACCTAAAAATGCCACTGCAGTTATATAAGCTTAAAAATCAATTGCCAAGAGATGCAAAAACCTATTGGTCTGTGGACATGATCATAAAAGTAGGTGAAGCTACACACTATCCAGTTATAGAAGAATAAAATTTGCTGTTGCACATATTAATTCTTTGAGAAGGTTCTGTGGCTGTTCTCCTTAGACATCTGAATACTCCTCGTTAATGTAATGGTGTACAATTATGCATTAAGAATTTTTTTTGTCACATAAGATCAGAGCCATTATCTTTGAGGATGAATATATCTTCATACCCCGAATACCACTTTTTCCCATGAATATGCTGTTTCAGTGAAAGAAATAAAATTCCTCATTGGGATTCTGTTTGCACTGCCTGTTAACAGGGATCAAGGGAAAAACTAAATATACCAGGTATATGCTTCAACATACATCGTTTCTCAAAAGGTCTGCTCTTCATATGCTCATGAGTTCAAAGCTCAAAAAAAAAAAAAAAAAAAAAACTGCACGTTTGCACCTTCAGAAATAAAGAGGAAGAATGTCATATAACTGATATTATTACACTGAAATAGATAAGGTGAGCCAGCCTGTTTTGCAGTTCCTCATTTAACACAATCACACGTATTCTTAAATTAATTTTTTCATTGCATTTCAAATTACTATGACAAAATTTGGCTGCAAGCTCTAGGACACCAAGTAAGCCTTCGAAACAAAAATGAAAGACATTGTTTTAGGAATTAGTTTTTTTAGTGGAGACCATCAAGGATTTGTGGTTCTAAATTTATGAAGATCAAATAAAACTCAGAGAAAATAGATTAAACCAGAATTTTCTCTGATTTAACCCAAAGTTGTCTACTGCTTTTCCAAACAGCAGCAATTACTAGAGGTCACCCTTACCATTGGTTTCATAAACAAATAAATTTGGTTGACTTATTCTGGTTGATTTGGCCATTTACAGAGCTTGTAGCAAAAGCATTTTTAAATAATATTTTTCATAAATGTCAGACTTTTTAAGTCTATCAAAAACAAACTCTTGTAAACTTCTTACAATAATTTGGTCTCCTGCATGACAGGAAAAACATTAACAGCAAAAAATGAGTAAAAGGTCATTTTTCTTTTAACTGCACAATTTCATGTTGTGTTTCCAATTGCTATTAGTAGGAACCATAAAATTTGCCACCACTTAATTTATTTTTAAATTTTGGAATGAGAGTACATACTAAAAATACTGGCCACTTAATCTTCCACATCATGCTCCCAATTTATTTTGCCGGTAATAATAAAAATGGTTAGCTCCAGTTCACCCTGTGGTTTTAGTTCCATTCTCTTTAATGGATATATCATTCTCCAATGAATTCTGTACGTATTTTGATATGCCTTGATTTTTTTTTAATTCAAAGGTTTGACAATGAAGCATCGTGCTGAATGTTTGTGCAACATAACTTATTACCAAAATGATTGAGGAAATCAATTGATTAATCAATAAATGGTGCTGTCATTGAGGGCTCCCTGATCAGAATAGTAAAGTATGAAAAAGCCGATGATAATATTGTACTGATATGCCTTTTTGTACATCAAGTGCTCTATGTCTATTTTGAACTTATTTCCCCAAACAAAAAAATCAGCAATGAAATCTAGAAATCTACCTAAAACTTTTTGAAAATACATGGAAGTTCGTACCACAGAGATTAAGGAATATTTGACTGGAAAGGAAGATTTGTCATCACAACGATATGCCTACTTACTTATTCCTTCTAATACTTTTGTTTTCCACCAAAGCCTATGCACTAGCCTTCAGGTATTCTTGGCACTCTGCAAGATATATGCCATGTAAATTGTGAAGCAATTGCATACATTCACAGTGGTGATGCTGGCTCTCTCAGGCGTGGCAAAGATGTTTAGAGCACACTACTCATGAAACAGTCATAAGAAAAATAATTTGAAGATGACCACATCCACACAAAAAACTGAAAGTTTTTATGCATTACAAAATAAACCTGTGTGATGTGTTGTTAGGCACCTTATGTCTCCCAAACTGCCCATGATTTGTTTCTATTTGTTTTTCTTGAATTTGTTTTTATTGTAGTTAAATATTGCCACTTTAAATATGAATATATTCAGTTTGAGTCTAAGTACTGTTTATCATATTTTAATAGAGCCAAAGAAGAAACCTGAAGAGAAAAAGGAACCAGAAAAGAAAAAAGAACCAGAAAAGAAAAAGGAGCCAGAAAAGAAAGAAGAGAAGAAAGAACCAGAAAAGAAAAAGGAGCCAGAAAAGAAAGAAGAGAAGAAAGAACCAGAAAAGAAAAAGGAGCCAGAAAAGAAAGAAGAGAAGAAAGAACCAGAAAAGAAAAAAGAGCCTGAAAAGAAAGAACCCAAGAAGGATGAGAAGGTATGTAGATGTGTTTATGTGCATGATATTTGGTACAAATTTTAGAAACAAATCATTCTGAATGTTATATTAGTTTTAAGACCTATTTTTAGTATTAGTATGATATCTAATGACAACCTTTTGCAGATGATTAGGTAGTATCATTGTAAAACATTTTGTGTTTCAGAAACACTAATTGTAACCAGAGTTTCATCATTTTAAGTAGATTTCTGATTTTTTGGGATGAAAATTAAAATAAAATGTGAAACCCTTCTTTCCCTCTTTTTTTTTCTCATGATTTTGTTGTGTACGCCTTTTAATAATTTTCTAATTCAAATGCTTATAAATGCAACACTAGATATACAAATAAGTAAAGTTTTATATACTTCTATCTCAGACTGCTATGAATTTTAAACCAAGAGGCAGATGGCTTCTACAGTTAGATTGACAGAAGAATATGCTTTTTTCTATACTGACTTTCAATCATTTTAACTCACTCAAAATGGAGTTAAAATTTTTGATTCTTTGATCTTAAATCATGTAATTATATTCAACCTTTAAAGCACAACACTGTTTGCCTTTTTAGATTTTGACTAAGGATTTCTTTTATAATTGAATATAGTTATAATAATGGCACAATTCAAATACTTCCAGTATACCACTTTACATTTACATACATTTGTATTAACTCAAGATATCAATATTTTAGTTTTTATATTCTAAAAATCTTTGTGTTGTTACTAAAATTATATATCTTTATTTGGTATTGCAAGTTTCATGACTTCTTATAAACACTTTTATTCAAAGACTAATTAACAATCCAATGAACTCATCTAGGCAAATAATTGCATTTATTCAAATCACTGTGCCGTGATTTTGAGTTTTTGGCTTACTTTGTAGATCTGAAAGGATTAAGAGAGGGTATTTTACTCTGCAACAATTCTCACAAACCTGTACATTAAATTTCTATTGAAGTTCAAATTCTCATGTGCCTGTCTGACACTGGAATTCACTGATGTACAGCATATATCCTTTTGCGGGTGGTCAGATTCAAACACACATCTCTCTACTGCGGAGAGGTTGTTCCCCAAACAGAACTATGCCAGTAGGTTTATTGCTGCTTTTATTGTCAATTTGATTCATGCATCACCTGAGTAGTACATTGTGTAACATAGTTCATTACATCCCCCCTCCCTTTGAGAAGCTGAGGGCTCAAAACTACAAGTTTTGGGTCGTCTGACAACCAGCTCGAAGGACCATCTCATTGTAGAAGAAGGAATTTTTATTATTCTGTGCATTGTGTGGAAGAATTACCACACAAATTTTTGAACCTCATGACCAGGAGATTTATTTTAGTTCAGGCACCAGTCTAACATATGACCTTTTGCAGGTGGTGGATTTTGAACTCTCACGTCTGCATGCTCTGGAGTGGCTGTTTTCCAAACTGAAACTACACCAACAGGTGTATCGCTGCTCCATTGTTGATTTGACTCGTATGTCACCTCAGTAATATGTCATCTACGTCATGCCATGTAGTATATTACAGATGAAAAAGGAAATTATGAGGAAACATATTCGTACGAATAATGTGCAGCATCTGTGTTTGGTATATATGTTGCATTTAAAACATAAGAAAAGTGCTTGTTTTTATCTATTAAGAGATTTTCAAGTTTGTGATTTTAGAACTTTTTATTAGCCTAAACCAGAAGAAAAGAAAGCCAAACCAGAGGAAAAGAAACCAAAGCCTGAGGAGAAGAAAGCAGAACGTCCAAAGCCTTCAGTACCACAGATATCCATCGAAGAAACAAAGGAGCAGCCAAAAGCAGCCCCAGCAGAACAAAAGGGAGCACCAAAAATTCCTATCCTTAAGGAACCTTCTCCAGGACCTGGACAACGCAAAGGTTCTGCAACTGATGTAAGTGCCCCTGGTAGCAGGAGAGGTTCCTTTGTGGATGTTGCGAGCCCTGCAGGCTCCCGAAGAGGTTCTTTCATTATTGATATTGAGGTGGGTTGTCAAAGATCACCTGGATAGCTGTGCATACTTTGTCATTCTCCTTCAGTTGATGTATACGTTATCGTTGTCTTTGTCGTAGTATCAACATAGTGTTTTTATTGTGTTCATAGCTCCATAGATGTGTAAGCATGTTTTTAGTGTTGTAGTAGCAAATTAGTTCACATGTTGTACCATAGATGTTGTGTGTAACAATAGTGAATACCAAATGTGATTAGAAAACCTCGTACTTGTGTCCAGTGTATAATATATACAAAACATTTATAATTCTATTAAAAATATTAGCAGCCTTATTTCATGGGACAAATGCATAATAAAAAATTCACTCATTTCTTTTCCATTACACTTAACTTCAAGTTCATATCAAATTTAGTTGAAGGTTTCTTTCATACCAAAATCAAGAAATGCCAGAAATGCCTTTATTTAGGCTGAATGCCCCAAATTCTAAGTACTGTGTAACTAACTACTTGAAAGAACGTTTCTTAAAAGGATATTTCAATGTTTATTCTCACTTAATTTGCATTTAAAGCCATGCACATTTCAAAATTGCTTAAATCATCTTTCAGCCTAAATAAAGATAAAATGAATAAAGAAATAACGTTAAAATTCATTATTCTCAAATTAAAAAAAAAATGCTTATTTATATCAAGAATCATGTAAATTTTCATAAAAGTAACTTAATTTTAAAATGCATTCGTTTTCAACCATAAAGGATTCACAGGCTCTCTCTATCTTGAACTTTCCTACTTTAAATTACTTTAGCTTCCTGCTGTTTTTTTCTGCAGAATAACCAAGAAAACACACTTTTCCTGTTTTTCATGTGCTCTTCATGTTATGTCCTGTTGTTCCTCTTACTGTGTTCCTCAAACCTGCATGTTCATATCGGGATCCTTAAATTCAAAAACAAAATCTGAGTGTGAATGCTTTGAATAGGAGTAAGGTATAATGTATCATAAATTTTCACGTATTTCTGATCATTGTAGTCTCATAATACAAATGGGAAAATCTTATGTGTTGCTTTTCAAACTTCCTTCAATACATAAATTACATGTTTCTCCTGACATAGGTAAAACTGTAAACTGGCCAAATATTATGGCCACATTCAGCGCTTTTAGAATACCGAAATATACTTATTTCTATCCACAGAAATTTTAAAATATAAGAAGACAAACTTGTTTTTCCTTTAATATTTAAATTACAAACAAGACATTTTTTCTAAAACAAGTAATCCGAAAACTATGATTCACTTTGATTGATTGAAATAATAGATTAATATGTGTAACAAATTCAATTTCCATTAAAATTACATGTTTTATGAGAATTGCATTTCATCCTAAATAAAAGAAAAACACAATTATTTCAGATTTCTTTCCCAAATATGATCAGCGAATGTACCCAGGATAATACTGTGAAGAAGATGAATTTTCAATTGCCCAATGAATTATCACAAAACTTTTTAAAAGAAGAATTCTCTTTAAAATTTGACTTATGCATTTCTCTTGGCAGGCATAATATAGTTTCTTTTGATGGGACTAATATTTTTGTTTCTGCAAAGTCTTTTTCTACTTGAAATGAGGTCAATCAAAATTTAAAGTAATGTCGACTGTATTCTCTTACCTTTTCTTAACATCAGAACCATTTTTTTCATGTGTTTTACGAGGGTAGTTCAGAAAGTAAAGAATGTTTGGTTATACTCCTACCTTAGCCTGTTTTTTTACATAGACGCCCTGGATATTGAGGCACTTGTCATATCTTGAGATAAGTTTGAGTATCCCCTTCCCATAGAACTCTGCCACCTGTCCTTTCAGCCAGTCCATAACAGCCTCTTTTAATGCAGCATCATCAAAACATTGTCCATCAAGGAACGGCTTTAAATTGGGGAACAAGTGGTAGTCTGCTTCCAAGTCTGGGCTGTAAGAGGGATGCTCAAAAATTTCACAGTGAAACTAATCAAGCAGTGAAATTCATCATTGCAATATTGGTGACAACACTCCAAGAACTTCAATAAAGCTCCCAGTCACTGAGTTCTGTGTTCATCTGTGAGCATCCGTGAGACCCATCTTACACAGATTTTGTTAAGTTTAGATGTTCAGTCACAATTTGATACAAACATATACAAGAAACTTCAGGGCATCTGTAATGCACTTCACAAATCGTAAAGTATTGATTCTCTTGTCATCAACCTTTTGTTTGAGTTCTCCCATGATAAGAGAGGCATGCCCTGACCACTCCTTGTCATGAATGTTTGTTCTTTCACTTTTAAACATCATGCACCACTTTATAACACTGAATTAATTCATAACACCTTCTCCATACACTTGAACAAGTCTCTGATGAATGTCAATAGGCCTGGTGTTTTCAGCAGTCAGAAAATGGATGACTGATCGAACTTCGCATTTGGTGGAATTTTCAATGTGCGTGTTCATTTTGAAAGATCGTATCTAACCACAAACAGATAATACATGTCAACAATGGTGCCAGGAGATAGCCAACAGTGCACTGGGCCCAGATGACTTTGATTGAGCACCAGCCAGGAACCTCTGCACCCACTATGTGCAAATGTTCTTTACTTTCTGAATGGCCTACATATTTTTGTGGTAGCAGCATTTAAATTAAAAACTCAAAAACAAGAAATTCTGAAAACCTGATTTAAAACAGAAATGAATACAGGATTTTAATTTTTCTTTTGGTAATCAGAGTCATGTGAGGTTCAAAATACCGAATGGAATCTTAAGCCTAGGTCTTCTATATACTGCTTCAATTTGCTCTCTTATTTTGTGAGTGTTTTAAACACTGTAAAATTTTAAAATTGTGTTAAGTATTACAGTATGCATATAAGTATAGAATTCCCTCTCATAACATGAATCTCATTACTTAAGTTTTATGAATTTGTAAACACAGTTGAAAGTCGTGATAAACTTAATCTTCATATGCTTGCATGAATAAGAAGTTAATAATAATAGAAAAATTATTCACATATGCATCAGTTTTTAAAGGCAACTGAAGAATTGTGTAAAAATATTATGTACCTATATCTCGCATATGCACGAACACGCTCATTAATCATATTTATTCTAAACTAAAAAATTCAGCATAAGAATTTATTTACACAGAATAGACATTCACTGTGATTTTACATAATATTTACTTAAGTTCAGGTACTAGTTATGCAACTCATGTATAAAACCTTAGCAGATATTTATGATGAAAAAAAATTATGGGATACCACTAAATTTTACACACAGTAAAAAATCTGCAAATAATAGGCCATTATGACAAATTTCACAAGTTGCATATAAAGACGCTGCTTTCCTAGATACATAACAAACTGTACATTCGTTGTAAAAGGAAACTGTCAGTGGCCCATTCTTTGTAGGTCTGAATTCTGTGTTTCACAGAAAATTAACCCCTGCTTTTTCAAACAATCTGACACTAATCTGCAGATAAATGCTCTACTGGCATGTGTAGACATATCTGCTATTCTTCCCTGTGTTTTTACCTTTGTGAAGCTAGAATCTGTTTCCTTCTGTCTAAATGTATGTCTTGTATCAACGACTGGACGCTCTACCATTTTATTCCTTCTGGCTGGCCTGATGGGAACTTAATCCTTTATCTGAATATCTCCATGCATGTGGAAGCTATCTTCTTCAATGACAGCCCAGGTTCTTCTTCCACAACCTTCCTCTCTCTTCTTTCTTCTATGCTCAAGTGCTTATTACCTGCTATTTTCACGCAATCTGATCTGTAAGTACTTTTCCTTATTCCTTACTTTTCTTTAGTTTTATAAAAGAAATAAAAACAAAACTTTTAAATCAATTATTTTATTTTCCTGTTCACCACATATTTCTTCGTGGAACAATGAAATACAATTTTTTCATTATTTTTTATGGTAATTTTTTAAATTACTACTTGCAACGATTACTTTTTTTTTGCATAATTTCACCTTCCTTAATGCTTATCATTTCCTTATTTGTGCCAAAGCAATAGCATATATTTTGAGTGCAAATTCTTAAATATGTTTAACAAAGCATTTTATACAAAATTCCTAACATTTATGAGGTCTGGTGCCTAAAACAAAATGGAAAATGTTGCTGTGATAACCTATGTCGAGAAATATTCTAAAAATTCTATCCAGACAAATTAATAAAAGTAACTTATAATTTTCTGTAACTGAACAAGCCCAAGATATTAATAACATTCTAGACGTATCTTTAAGTGGAATGACATACTTATCATTCTGAACCAACAATTTTAAGAGAGAGAGTAACATAATGAAATTCACCTATTTATAAGGAAAACTGCAGGAAGAAATAGCCAGATATAAGGCCCAAATCAAATCCTTTTGATTTGAGTTAAAGGCTTTTACACTCAAAAGCCCCACTCAACAAGAAAGCTATGCATTTTTAAAAACTTTTTGGCATGTAATATGCCTGTGTGTAATTTGTGTTGCATATAGCTAACAAATTGGGTACAGTTAAGTCCTTTTCAATTTTTGCAGTACTCTCAACTCATCTCAAGATGTGTAGGCGAATAATACTTGCAGCTCCATACAAAAAGTAAATAGTTAGGCATTGCTTGTCTTGCTTTTTTATAAGTGTGATAGAAGTTCGACTTCCCAGAATAAATGGAATTAGTAAATGATAACTTTCAATGAAAAGCATCCTGATGTTTTCTAAATGCTCAACTGTAACATGTTTTTTGTTAATAAAAGATTTTGTTTATGTTTTGTAGAAATTTAAAAAGTTTTCCATAAAAATGTCATTATAAAAACCTGCATTACATGTTCTGACAGCATATGTCCAAATTAAGCTAGCTGAAACAACACGTCGTAAATAACTTTAATAAGCACACTCTGAATATGTAAGAAAACATTGTATGAGCATCCAACGTTGATGTTAGTTCTGACCAGAAAATGAATTTTACAACGTACATACCCACTTTTTGTTTTGTTTTTTTCTTTTTGAAGCTATTCACATTTTTCCTGCTTTCGAATTTTGAGTTTTGCTAGATTTTGGAATTACATTCTGCAGCCATGCTGAAAGCTCATTCACCAAGAAAAATGCATGAAGATTTTTGTTTGCTAATACTTTATATACTTTTATGCTGGCGATGTCTTTTTAACCATTCTAAGTCCTGAGCTCACTTTTTTTCTTTTTCTTCTTTTCTTCATTAATTTTTTGTGAATGATGACTTTTGAAACTTTCTTTTTTCTCAAACCTATTTTTGTCTTTTCCTTCCTGGAGAGCATCACTCATTAACGATTACCTTTGCTGATAGAGATGTTTGAATGGAGGCAAATTTTATTATTAATAAAATATGATTTCACAATCATCTACTTTTTGATTAAGATAGAAAAAAATGAAGAATATTAAAATTTTACTGATAATAATTGATATGCACAATTTAAAAGCTCTGATTTCTTTTGTTTTTGTAGTAAATGATTAATTAAATTATTTGAATGTCAGAAGAATAATCTGGAATAGCAGGTAAATTATGAAACAGTGCTCTTATGTAGAAAGATGTCTGATAACAGTAAAATGCAGTATGAAAATGTGGGAGACACCAAACCACTACCAGATTAATGAACTATATTGTATGTTTTTGAAATGTGTATCTGAGGAAGTTTGATTAACATTGTTTTCAGACATGTGTTTTATCCTATTTAAATAAACTACATTCCTGAAATGATATTGATCACTCCATAAATTTTTCAGTTAAGAAAGCAAAAAAACATTTTTCAGCAAATTTGGAAAGTTTTGCAAATACTCAATAATTGAAGCATATAAGCTCATAATGCAGGATGGCATATTTTTATTCATCATCCCTTTCCTCCTCCACAAACAAGCTTCTCTGTTTTAACCATTTTTTTTTTCTTAGAAGTTTTACTTTCATGTGGCGACATTAAAGTTTTAATCTGTGTGTGTATTGTAGTTTTTCATAGTCTCGAGTCTCAAACTTAGCACCAGGATGGGCACGGTCCATGTCTTCATGTCGTTGATATTTACCCTGAAATGTAACTTGACCAAGGTTGTGTACGTTGTTCACGTTTTTCTGCATAGTACATGTGTGTGTAAGGAAAAATTACTGTGTCAAATGGGAAGGACACTGAGGTTTTGTACCTTAAGCATTTTTGTGCATTTATGCAGTCTTCAGAAGGTATGGCTCCTTTGGCTGACACAGGTAAGGACAGCATGTTTGCAGCCTCAAATCTTCCATGCTGTAGCTAGTCCTACCGCCAGACATTGTAGCAAAACTTTGTGGTTTTAATTGTTGTGATTTTGCTAAACATTTCACCTCCGTTTTGAGTTCTCTTTCTCCACAGTTTTCTTGTGGTCTCTTCTTTTGTGAATGAGAGAATTCCAGGAAAACTGAATGCCTTTCTGTGTTACCGACCTTATATTTGCTTTTCTTAGTTTTTATTAATCGTGGATAACTCATTCATGTTCTGCTTATTTTTATGTTTTGTTTTCTTGGTGACAGAAATATTTGATATAATCAACCATCTCTTTATTGTTTACAATACAATCCTGTGTAACAGTTTTGATTTCCTGTCTAATATTCTGCTATGTTGATTTTGTTTGGCTCTGTGTTATGTTTTAGTACTTCTGATGGAAAGTGTTTAGTGATTTTACTGTTGTTAATTATTCAAACACCAAATTTTAATAGTATTCTCCAATATTGTTCTGTATTTTCTCATTAATTAGTCAATGACTTTTAATTATTATTGCATATGCAATATTTGTTTTTACTTTTTTCTGTTATTGTTTTTATAGATACATATATATGCAATTCTCCTGCAGAAATGCTACTGCATACTTCTGCAGTTTATCATCTCTTGAATTTGTTGCTGAATTTTTTTGTTCCATATATTATTTTATTAAACTGTTTTCTTATTGAAAAGAGAGCCAGAGAGCCTTTGCCCATGTATGCTTTCTCGTTTCTTTTTCTGGTCTTTGCATTTGGTTTTACCAAAATATGTACATGCTCTTATGACAAAAGTTTCTAGTTCTGGAATTATAACTCTAAAGACGAATTTTCCTAGGGCTGCTGGAGTAATTTGAGAATTTCTATTTGATTGAATGCATTTATGTTTTTTCAAACAGGCAAGAAGGAATCAATATGATTGTTTCTTCCATTTATTATAATTTCTGGTAAAGATAGTTATTTCTCTATCTTTCACTTCTGTGATTAGTTTTAGTGTATCAAGAATATGAGAAATACAGCCTTTCTTGTAGTAGGTTTTGTTTTCTATGTTGAACAGTTCCATATCCCAAGATATCCTCTTCATTTCAAAAAAAGTCGTTTTTCTTCTCTGAATTTGATATGGCTTCCTATTAGAACATTGCATTATTGTTTCAGCAAATAGGTCATATTTATCCAGTTGATCTACTTGATTCTTCTTTGGGCATTGCTTTACTAAATTTGAAGAAGTTGTTTCATGTAAATATATTTTAGAACTTTTTGTTTTGAGCTTGTTTGGGTTATTTTCTATTATCTTTTCTTTTATACTTTATAGCTTCTGTAACTAGTGTGTGTGCCTTGAAATGTTCAATATCTATGAAAATACATACTCTGCAAAAAAAAAAAAAAAAAAAAGTGAAGCACCCAGAGAAAGTTATTTAACCCTGATGAAACTCTGTATGAAAGTACCTCAGGGCCGAATATGCAAATGATTCAAGAATAACGACCAATGACTAAATAGTAGCTTGTCACAGTGTATGGGAGCTGCACATCAAGGAGGGTATATCAAGAACAAAGCTCTCACACAGGGCCAATTGTGACGGCGAATTGCATTTGCATTAACCTCCATAGACTGTGAGGATGCCTCGATGTCAGATTCGTGCACAATATAAGCAGTTGAGCGAGTTTGAGAGAAGACATATAATTGGCCTTGAGAGAGGCTGGCTGGTCAAGTTGCCGTATTGCCAGTCATTTGGGTTAGTGCGACGTGGCAGTTGCACAATGTTGGCGCCAATGGGTCGAGGAGGGCAGAATCCAGTGGCATGCGGGCAGTGGACAGCCAAGGGCAATGACAGAACATGAGGATCAAGCGATCATTAGAGTCACATGAACAGAACTGAGTTTGTCGCTCTCAGCCACCCATGGCCACGTTGCATCTACAGGTACAGAAGTGGCCATCAGGACCATTGCCAGACCACTTGTGGCATGGGGACCACATTCAAGGAGGCCACTCCACCGCCTACCACTGATTAGCGAGCATCGCTGTCACTGGTTGCAGTGGTGTTGGGCCCAATCAACATTGAGTAGTATCCAGTGGCAGCGTGTTGTCTTCAGTGATGAGTCACGGTTTGCGCTTGGCGCCGATGACCAGCGCATACGTGTCTGGAGACGAGCTGGCCAGCACACGTATCCTGCCTTTACTGTGGAATGGCCCACAGCTTTCACACCAAGATTTACTGTTTGGGAAGTTCTTTTCTATCATAGCCAGACACGCTTGGTAGTCCTTTGTACCACCCTCATGGCTCAACAGTATGCTGACAACATTCTACAACCTATTGTGTTGTCATTCTTGTCACATCATCAGTGAACAATTTTTCAACAGGATAATGCCTGGCCACACATGGCACGGCTCTCCCAGGCCTGCCTCCATAATATCAACACTCTTCCATGGCCAGCCTGATCGCCCAACCTCTCACTGGTTGAACATGTTTGGGACATGATGGGATGCCACCTATGCCCATCCCGGAATGTCAGCAAACTGGCCAGCAATTTAGACACCATCTGTCATGTTATGCCTGAAGACAGTATCCATGAACTGTATAGTCTATGCCACTCTGGGTAACTGCTTGTATCCAAGCCAGAGAGGACGCTACAATATACTTACTTGTTCCACTTGTGTAGCTGTTTTATCCGAATCAATGGCGTAACTGCTCTGGAATTACAATCATTTCATTTCCTATACACGTACATTGCACATATCAATTTTCATTTTGATCGAATGATTTCTTCTGGGTGCTTCTTTTTTTATTGGCAAAGAGTGTAATAAGACAATATTTTGTAGACAGTACAACAGTGGACTCAGGCTAAACAATTGTATGATGAAGAGTTGGTATGAACAACAACAGTTATCCATTGTTGCATTAAAATAGGAAATGACTGGTCTCTGCAAATATCAGACGTGCCTGCCACCAGAAGGCAGTGAAAAAGACAACAATACTGGTGACAAGACAAATAACTACACTGTGCATTGAAAAAAACTTGACTAGGTCGAGGTCTTTAAAATCTCTGTGATATCGGATATGTGACATGTGATGGAAACGTGCTCTCCGAAGATGGTGCATAAATGCTCAGAAATGCATAAGACAAAAATTCTCAGAGTTTGTTGCTTCAAACTGGAAGTTGTCCTTAAACATAAGCAAATTTTGTAATGAAATGTGAACAGTACACTATAAACTTAGTCAAGTTACCTATAACAATAAACATCTACAACATAAAGATGCTGATCATGCCAATCCTGTTGCTGACTCAGGTGTTTGAATCGTGACATTAAAAGAACATCAGTGCAGACAGTGAACACTGGGTGTAGATTTATCGATTCAGTGGATTACGAAGGTCTTGATCCAAAGTTTGAACTGGGATTATACCATGTGTCTTCATTGTAATATGACTCCACTTCCAAACATAAAAGTTCATTTAAACAGGAAAGACATTATCAGGAGCGGGGTTATAAGTAATGGCCAATAGAAGATCCAGAGTGTCTAAGCAAATCACAATTCATATGCATTTTGCTCCAAGAGAAATACAAACACATCCAAGAGAATGACAGGGCATTGGAATGACGTCCAATGAAAGATGGATGGTATTGAGCAAGCTATTTTTTCAATACGAAGAGGATATCAGTAATGTTATGATTTTTCTTACCTGGAAGGTTGACATTCCACTTTTCTTGAATATGTTAAAGATTTAAATGGGTTGGCTATAAAGGAGATTGATCAAGAAGCTGCAAACTGCACATAATAAGTTGCAAACTTAACACTAGTTGAGAAGGTAAATGAGCATCTGGAAACATGGGAAAGTTTGGTTTGTTTTTGTTTGTTCATGAGCTTTTATCAGCTACAGTCATGTGTTGAAAAAAGCATAGAACAAACATGATACTCAAAATACCTATAAACTACACTTTGTCAGTGTTGTTGAACCTCTACCTTTGGTGGTAGCACTCCAGAAATAAGTGAGAAACTATTTACCATTATGTAGGCAGTGGTAAATAGTTTCTCACGAAATTACAAGTTCTCTGAAGAAATGTTGTGGTAATCAAGATTTTTAAAAGTTCAGTGCCCAAGATTTTGTGAATGGAGCCTCACCAAAAGTATGTTAAAACTCTTGTTTTCACCATGAATATTGAAGTTCTATGCAGTGGTTATATTTTTGTTTTCTAAAAATAATATGTGCACACAAAAATGATAGCACATCTCCTGTGGTAAGTAGACTGTACTTATATTTGAAATATAAATCATCTGGAATATATTTGTGAATCATGTGGTATGGCTGTGACAATAATTGCATATGAACACACATCAGTTATTACTTAGTTTAGTTTTTGCTTATTTTCTGATGTCGGATTACATGTACCAGTTGTATTTTGCCCAATATATGGTGTAGTGCTTCAGGACTCACACTTAATAAAATATCAAAAATAAAATGCCTAGATGAGGCATTTTTTTATTCCTTCAATCCTGTGATGGTACACCATGAAGTTGGCACTGCAGATTACTTACATGCAGTAGAGATGATTAGAAAATCACATCACCGTTACTGAAAAATCCCTGTCACCTTTATGACCAGTGACTAAAAGTAATAGCTCCAAAATCCCTATTAGAGTCTTATGGTTAGCTGTTTCATGGTCAGGGCAATGCTTGGGGATAAACAAATTCAGAAGCATTGTTACCATGTCACGGTTTCGGCCATGGTGACTTCACCACATTCTAAGATAAATCTTCCATATGCAAGGAAGTTTTACAAACAGGACTGTTGACTGCTCAAAATTAGCTCACTGAGATCATTATCACCCTAATCCTGTCGGTGTAAATGGTGGGAACAAGTAGCAATTAAAGTAGAAATCTAGTTTTGCTGAACACGAGGTGAATATCTCCCCCCCCTCCCTTCTATTTAGTGCTCAGCTTCTGTCACAGTGATTCTCCACTATGTTTCTGTGTTGTATTTATTCACCACAAACCTTGATTTTATCACAATTGTAGGTAAGTCTGTGACTCACTGTTTGACTTCTTTATAGCTTCATCACCGCTGTCGTAAACAGGGATTTGTCACAGTTTAAAGTCCCCATTAAGCCCACTTGTAGTTAGTAGTAGGTGAGTCACAAGGCTTTTACCATTCCACAAATGTAACAGACATGCATTAAAGTATGATAACTTTAAACTCAACAATGTAACAGATTCCAAGCATAATCACACACACACACAGTAAAGAAATTGACTTACCACTGCAATAGTTCTGATCTCGCTGATAGCAATTATATCTAACATATCTCATTTAGCTGCACAGTCCTGTTTTATTCAAGTCTGCCTGACTTCACTAATTTCCAGTGATACCTAAAGAAAAAAAAAACTGTTGGGAGTTTTGATGTAACGTTTAGTGCAGAAAGCATAACAAGAGGTAACCAAAATTTACCTAAGAAAAAGTAAACCAAAAACACAAATTTAAATCTGTGGTATGTGTCACAATGGTTAGTAAAACAAAACATTATCTCATTTATTTATATACACTATCTACCAACAAGTAATTGGACACCCCTGCAATCAATGATATCTGCAGTCCTAATACACGTCACGGCCGCCGCCGTTAAATATCGTGTGGGAAACACAACACAACCAGTCGCATGCAAGATGCCACGCAGTTTGGAGCTCCCTGATTTCGAGAAAGGTGTAATCGTCGGGTATCACAGAAATGGCCGATCTATACTTGACATATCCAGCGAGTTGAAGTACCCAAAATCGACAGTGACCTATGTGATTGGCAAGTGGAAGATGAGAGGTGACTGTCGGAATGTGCCCCGACCCGGCAGACCCACAAAACTGGGAGATAGAGACTGACGGGTGCTGGCCAGAGAAATTCGGAAGAACCGCACCAAATCGATGGGCCACATCTGCGAGGAGTTTGAACAGGTATCCCGGAATGTTCTTTCGATGAATGCCACCCGTAAGGAAGCCCATCTGCCCGGTTATCATGGACGTGCTGCCACCCACAAGCCTTTGATCACCAAGTCCAATAGTGTTGCTCGGCTAACGTGGTTCAAAGAACGTCGACAGTGGACCATTGAACAGTGGAAACAGGTTCTCTGGAGCGACGAATCAAGGTTCACCCTCTACCGTTTGGATGGCAGGGTCTGGGTTTGGCGTCTGCCTGGAGAACGCCTCGTGCTGGAATGTATTGTGCCAATTGTGAAGTTTGGCGACGGTGGAATTATGCTATGGGGGTGTTTCTCCTGGTATGGCACGGGACCCTTGGTCACAATTCCTGGTAGACTCAACGCCGAGACCTACTGCACCATTTTGGATGACCATGCGCTTCCTACATAGTGGCAGTTTTACGGGGTGGACCCATGTTACTTTCAGGATGACAATGCCACCTGTCATGTTGCGAGGTCCACCGTGGCTTGGTATGGTGACAATGGGGTTAATCGAATGGACTGGCCTGCGCAGAGCC
The DNA here is from genome assembly GCA_039090855.1 of Macrothele yani. Lineage (NCBI taxonomy): Eukaryota > Metazoa > Arthropoda > Arachnida > Araneae > Macrothelidae > Macrothele > Macrothele yani. Next base: position 44,361,001 of record CM077016.1, on the reverse strand, counting down.
CGGACCTTAACCCTATCGAGCACCTCTGGGACGAGCTGGAGCGTCGACTTAAGGGGTGCCTCCACCGTCCGAAATCGGTGAAGGAACTGACCTGTCTTCTCCAAGCCGAGTGGAAGAAAATACCGCTAGCCGTCGTACAACCCCTGGTTGAGAGTATGCCCCGGAGGGTCGCAGCTGTAATCGCCGCTCGTGGAGGCTCCACCAACTATGGAAGGTGAATAAACTTTGTTTTCCTTTGCTATCACAGGTGTCCAATTTCTTGTTGGTAGATAGTGTATATATTCCCTTTGAAATTTTGGGAAGCTAAATAATTGATGGCAAAATAAAGAAAAAGCAGCAGTTGTTGGGTTTATATGATTACCAGGGTGGCTCAAAACTTTGTCCCATTTGCAGCTATAAAGTTTAATTATGCAAGAAAGCCATAAATGCTCACCTCATTCTGCAAAGTACAGGCAGTTGTTTTCTACAGTAGTTTTCCAGCATTCCACTAAAGCCACAATCTCACGGTGGTACTGTTTGCCAGGTTTCTAGGAAAGAAACTCTTTGATACCCGATTCCACATCCACCACTGAAGTGAAGTGCCATCTTTGTAGGAAATGGGCCATGGAGTGATACAGGTGATAGTTGGATGGCACAAGTTCCATATTGTATGGACGATATGGTAGGATCTCAACCACTTCCAATTCTTGTAGTTTTTGTGGGCCACTCTGGAGGTGTGATTTTGGGCATTATCCGTTTTCAGAAACTCGCACTTCCTATAGATGAGTGCTGGGTAGCATTTGCGCAGAGAATCATGGACCCGCTGCTGTTGTTAGGCATTGAAGTTCTTGTCCACAGCCTGACCATATGGCACAAGTTCTCAGTGCACAGGACCCTTGCAATTCCACCAAATGCACAACATGACTTTCCTCTCGTACCGCCCTATTTGCACCACTGGCTGTTCTTCCTGGCGTGGCCTTAGCCACTTGTTCCCAGTAGTGAGATGATGTAAGAATACCCACTTTTCATCACATGTGATGATACAATGCCAAACCTATCATCCCGTTGATTTGACAGCAATCTGTGACACAGAGAGACACATTGTGCCGCCTGCTGTGGTGTCAACGCATGGGAAACCATTCGATGGCGCCTGACAGAGAAACCAAGTCGGTGAAGATGACAAACAATAATGGATTGGGAAGACCCCACCTCAGTTGGCAATTATCGTGTACTGATGCTCGCATTCACCGTCACAGCTTTGACTAGGGTGTTTGTTGTCGTTGGATATGCTGACCTGGGCTTGTCTTCGAGACTGGCATCCCCAGTATTGAAACACTGGAACCATATCCGTGCAGTGCTGCTGTCTGTGCTGTTTCCTCATCTTCAATTGCACGAATTTCTCTCACTGCACTGCTATGTTTAACCCTTTTTTTCAGTAATGGCATAGGAGCACCCAAACAGCACATTTATTGAGCTCCATGCTCTGCTCATCTTATAATGCAATGTAGCGTAGTGGCAAATGCACATCATCAGCTTCATGTGGTTGGTTGGTTGGTTGGTGTATTTTAATGGCGCAAGGGCCAGGTCTGGCCAAAGAGCGCCAAACACGAAGCAATTAAAGAAAACAACAGCTTCATGTGTTTCATTGCATCATGGAACCCAGTTGACACTCCCAAGCATTTCACACAAAAGTGGAGGCCCAACATTATCAGTGGCTCAAAACTGGGCAAACTTTTGACCTTGGTGCACACATACATAATCATTATAACCAAAATCATCTGTATGTATCAATTCTTTTCTGGTTTTCTTACTTTTAGTGAAGTTTTTCATTTATCTCAAATCTAGGAAATTTTAAAAAATCAGTTTGCTGTAAATTGTAAAAAATTAATTAAAGGAAATTTATATAGCTGTTTTGAAACATATTTTATTCAGAAAATTTATTTTATGGAGTGGACATCATGATCTCACCACCAAGTATTGCATATGGTCTCATAACTACAAGCAGTGATAACTTTCATTCCCACTCAATATTTTAGTAGGGTCTTTCGTTTGGAGTTTAGGAGAATACGTATTAAAATGAATATCATGTAAAATACTTTAATCCTTCTTATCTGAGTTGCCAAGACATCAAAAAGTCAGTTAAAATTTCTCAAAGTATTCTAAGTACCTTAAATTTTAAATATTTGAGCATATCTTTGGAAGCTGTATGAGTCATGATTAAATTAACTGTTTGGAAGCTTAGAATAGTAATTTCAACTGATTTTGCTTTGAATGTGTAATGTATTTCTCTGTTTATCTGATAAATGGTATGAAGGTGTTTTATGCACTTGTTGAAATATATACATAATGGAAAGGAAGAATGTTATGCACATACTGAAAGTATAGAAAGTCGAGTGCAATTTTAATATTACTGAAAAACATGCTTGTTCTTGTTGACGTGTGAGCATGTGTGGATATTACTTATCTACACACACAAATTTATAGTTTTCTGATCAATTTTTCCAAAATTAACATGGAAGGACTTGTTAAAGAAAGCAATGTTTAAAAACACATACTGAATCAGCTACCTTATTTATTTTATTATAAAATTTTTGAAGCAAATTTCTCCGTATTAATGTCTCATTGAGAATTAACTGAAAATATGAAGAGATTAAAACTTTTAATTTACTATAATTAATCAAGCAAAACATCTTGATTTTATGATGAGATTGAAATAACTGACTGTTACGTAAATATTCAGTAGATTTTGTACTTAGTTTTTGCATTTTGAACAATTTTTCTGATATTGTATTAGACCATGCAATTGCAGAAAATGTTTCTAACAGTTTTTGTTTTATTGAAAATATTAGAAAGGTCTTCTTGTGGGTGATGAATCAATGAAATTACGACCTGGAGAGACAGAAGTCTCTCAGAAACGAAGAAAAAGTATTGACGTACGAAGAGTGAGGTAAGATGATGCATTCTCTAATATTTTCGTATTCTCATTGCAAAGTTAATTGAAGTTGATGTAGTGAACTAATAGATTTTCAATCACAATTAAAAATGCATTGGTATTTTCAAGAAATTTTTCATTCCAAATAATCAAACACGTGCAAAATATATGTAACATACGTATTACTATATTACATTGCTTCCCAGTCATTCAGTGTGAAACTAGGTAAAATTTTCAATAAAAATGACAAGTATAAATTTATCAGGATAATAAGTTTTTTTAAACATTTATTGAACACAAAACTTTAGTTTCCTCAATAGTAAATGATATTTAACTAAACAAATTATGTTTTCATTTCATTTCAGTGCTTTAAAATGCAAGTAAAAACAGGAAAGATATCATTGAAAGAAAAATTTGCTAAGATCACAATAAAATGAAATTTTCCCACAGTGCAGTTGTAGTGAAGTTTTACCGCAAGCTTATTGGATCATTAAGAAGCAAACATTGTTCTTGAAATTGATACATGCAGACCTGATATGCACTCATGTGCCATAACATAACCTTATTGTGTTGAGCCACCTATCGCTGAGATAACCGCTTGTTCCAGGTGTGACATGGACTTCTCTGAACCATGAAAAGTGTCTTCAGGTATTATATATCATCTGGACATAATAATGTTCCGGATTTTTGTGACAGAGCGAAGCATATCATGGACCACCAAATGATGCATTCCACTGAATCCCACAAATATTCCATGGGGTTCAGTTCTGTAGAATATGGTTGGAAATGATTCTCAAACCATTTCTGTGCAGCATGACCTTTTTTAACATGAGGTTCTATCTTCTATGGACCTTATGACACGGAGTTCCATCTTTGTATCCAGAAACATGGTCACCATGTAGGACAACATTTAATCTAAAACAATGCTTAGGAAGGAATTGCCGGTGACAGCATGTTCAATGGGGATAAGATACCCATTGCTGGACCACAAGAATAATGCCCATACTATGATACCCCACCGTCTGCTTATTTTCCTTCTGCTGTGCAGACAGCATTTTCATCTGTGTGGCTTCAAATCCCAACCCACCTATTAGCATGTGGGTGCTGGAACCTGGCCTGGACTCATTCTACCAAGCAACTGTTTTTCAGTCGTCCAATATAAAGTCTTGTACGTATGGAACGCAAAGCTGTCGATGACAATCGGTCAATTTGGACACACAATGATCTGTAGTCTCTTTAAGCCCATCCATGAGAGTGTCTTCTGGATTGTGTGCTTGGCAACATTTCTCTGTGCACCCTGGTTGTAGTCTGCCGTTAACTGAGGGATCATGATCCATCTGCTGTCCGGGAAATCTCATGATAACCGGAATTCACTTTAACCTTGAGACAGTAGGGGCATCCTCTTAGCTGTATATTGGATGAATGTGTGTCCCTCTTTGAGCCATTTGCGCTACATGTTCACTATGGCGCCTTCCCAACATCCAACAATATCTGCTGTTGATGAGATGCTGGTCCTTGCCTTTCTCATGCAGAAAATCATTCTTCATTGAAGTGCCAAAAAGTCCTTCCCTTTCCCCATTTGTACGGGATTTGTACTGATGAACTGACACACTCTCTCCATTGCCATATATAAATATTCCGCATCAGTCCTTGACATCACTGTTATGTGCTGTGGGATGTGTCAACTCATGGAGATGGGTGGTAATAAGGATCTGGCTTATGAGTGCATACATTTTATTTGGCCCTATAAAGAATATTTGAAAGATTATAATGTGACACTGAAATTATATCACTCAGGAACGGTAGAGATATTTAACACAACTCATGACCAAAGCTGTTTAGAAGGTAAGGAAAATGTGATAGTGTTCTAAAGACATATGAACACTGTTACTGTGGCACAGAGATTTTTTTAATGGGGCACCCTGTGTAAGCAATGAACTCTGCTGAACATTGTGGAATTGGGTCGAATAGTCGTTGGATAGTGGCCTGCCCCTACCACACTTCCTTCGCATGGTCTTTCTGAGTGGCTGTTGTCTGCACAGGTCTGCTGTTCCTCAGAAAAATCTTCCTAGTTGTAAATTAATTTATGGCACCTCTATTCATATTGTACTGTGGAATTAACTTTTTTACGGGTCTTATAGAGGTTATTATGCAAAAAAGTTTGTGATCAAATTTTCAAACTAAAGCCTAGTTCGTCATCAGGACTACGTCACTGGAGTAGTTGCTGCCACTCAGTTGGAAGAGTCCAACCACAATTATCGTTAATTGTGGTACTTTTTCTTCTTGCTATTTCGATCCCTTCTTCTAGTTTCCTCTTTACTAAGTTTGACTGGTGGGCGATTATTCTTACTGAGTCCCAATTTATGGAGTGTCCACTTGCTTGTATATGTCTGTCTAGCCCTGTTTTGTTACTAATGCTCCTAATAGCTGCTTGGTGTTCTTTCATTCGGACTTTAATACTTCTCCCTGTTTCTCCTATATAGCTGAGTCCGCAGTTACAGTCGATGCAATATATTACTCCTTCTTGCAATTGGATGTCCACTTCTTTCTGCTTTAAAGCTGGCAGGAATTTCTTTAATTTGTTACTTAGATCTGGAGCAAGCCTGATATTATATTTTGCTCCGATCTTCTTCAGTTTTTCGAAAAGTCCCTTGTGGTATGTAATTTTGCTGGTGAATTTAAAGTTGTTTATTTCCTGCTTCTTTTTTGGCACTTGTCTGAATAATTTCTCAACATAAAGGGAGGGGTAATTGTTTTCTGCCAATATTTCTTTTAATTCTTCTCTGTGAAGTTCTTTATGAGCATCTAAAGAGACCAGGACTTCAATTTTTTCCAAAAATTGTCTCGCCATATTCGATTTAATATAATCAGGGAGGAATGAGTAGAAGTCTAACATCTTCCCTGTGTTAGTGGGTTTTCTAAAAAGCTGAGTGAATATTCTCCCCTCTCTTGAGGTCAAGTTTAAATCAAGGAAATTGATGCTATGGTCTTTTTCCAGTTCCAGGGTATACTGCAAGGTATTTTTTAGCGAGTTAAATTCTGCTAGAATTTGAGAGGGTAAAGATTGGTCCTTAGTATCTACTATAAGTAGGACATCATCCATGTATCTTACATAGAGAGCAAATATTGAAGGTTGTATAAGGAATTTTGCCTCTAGTTTATTTACATAATAATTTGCAAGCAGAGGTGCTAGTGGAGAACCCATTGCAAGTCCTGAATTTTGCCTGTAATATTTCTTTCCAAACTGGAAGAAATTATTCTTGAAAAAAACAGGAGCAGTTCATATATGCCAAGTAGTATTTCTCTTTTGTGATTATGGAAGACTATTTTTTCCGCCAGGTCATCCGCAATGAATTCCAGCAGGAGGTTCAGGTTAATGTTGGTATACATACATAGATACTATATCCAGGCTTGCCATTACTGGATGAATTAATTCTGGCAAGTTGACTAGTTTTCCTTTCAGCTGCATGGAAATTTTTAGAAGGTAGGGAGGAGAAGGGAAAATATCTCTGAGGTGAGTAAGTAAATAATAATTAATGTTGGAGAGTGGCGAATTTCTAGTGTCTATTATAGGTCTTATTGGATGGCCTTCTTTGTGAATTTTAATTGTACCATAGATCTGTGGAACTCTTGACTGGATTTTGGAGAAGCTTTTGAAGAGCTCATTCAGCTGATTTTTACTTTTTAAAGAGCTGATTAATTTCTTAAGATTTTTGACAGTTTGATCAATAGGGTTAGCAGTGAGTTCTTCATAAGAAGGCTTGCTCAAAGTCCGAATGAAAGAACACCAAGCAGCTATTAGGAACATTAGTAACAAAACAGGGCTAGACAGACATATATAAGCAAGTGGACACTCAATAAATTGGGACTCAATAAGAATAATTGCCCACCAGTCAAACTTAGTAAAGAGGAAACTAGAAGAAGGGATCAAAATAGCAAGAAGAAGAAGTACCACAATTAACGATAATTGTGGTTGGACTCTTTTAACTGAGTGGCAGCAACTACTCCAGTAATGTAGTCCTGAGGACAAACTAGGCTTTAGTTCAAAAATTTGACCACCAACTTTTTTTAATAATAACCTCTATAAGACCCATAAAAAAGTTAATTCCACAGTAAAATCTTCCTTTCATCTTGAGCTTACAACTGCTACCAACTTTCATAGATGTTTTATCTTGTTTGGTTATTTCATTTTCTGTTCACTGTTCTCTGCTTGTAACCGAGTTTTATGCCATAAATGAGGACTTATCAGTCAATCAACGGGCTTTAGTGAGACTCACATTTGCAACGGAGATCAGTTGTTAAGACTAATGCAAAGTATGAAAAAAAGTATAATTCAACATGTCTAATATTGGAAAATGTTTTATGAAATATTTGGTCGAATTATGATACTTATGTCTTGTTCAACAGAGAATAAGAAGGAATTAGTGAAAAGGTATCATCAAGATTTCTGCACCTCCCTGGTGGCACAGTGGTCAGAATGCTAGTTTCTGATCATTCATCCGAGATGGGTTCGGTTTTGAATCCCTTTGAGGAATGGATGTTGTGTTTGTCTTATGGCACTGGCTCTCTCCCTTCCCTAGAGCCAGTGGTCCTAAATTAAGGACGGGCGATTGCTTATAGCCCTTCAAGTTGCTCACGGTGGTTGTTAAGCCCCCAAATGAAAAAACAAAAGCAAGGTGTCTACATACATAAATGTTTGATGTGATATGATATGCATTGTTTTCATTCAAACTGTTCTCCTATTTTCACATAAAATATATTGGTTTTTCTTTAAAAAATATGCTGAACATGTACATTATTTTTTTCAGTGTAACCGACATAGAAGAACTGATCGATAAACCAGGTTCACCTTTAAAACCAGCTTCAGCTGATGGAAAAGAAACGAAGGCTAAGATTGTTGATATCCAGAAAAAGAACTCAGCAACAGAAAGTAAGGAAACAATTATTTGAATTACCTACCTGCAAAGTTACTGGTATTCTATGCCTGATAATTGTCACTAAATATGATTACAAGTACTATATATTCTTTTTATAATAGAATAATGTATTGCTCTTAAAAATACCTTGTAGTGTAGCCTAATTTCTTTTAAAAATGATATTTAAAATTTAAAGAACAAAGCAAACTTCATAGCTATAAATGTTTTTTCCATGAATTACAGTTTTGCCCGATATAATGCCTCAGTGTACAGCTGCAGCAAGCAAGTATGAAAGTTTCCTTTAAATAACTATGATTACAAAATAAAACTATGAAGAAGTAAATCTGACAAAATCCATGAAATCAACATAGTTGAAACTTATTTAAGAGAACTTATAAATAAATCGTAATGAAACTGAGAGGCATGATTTTTTTTGAAATCGAAAAGGAATTTAGGTTATAGCCATTAATGAATCAAGGAATCTTCCCATCCGAGCGTGCTGACATCTATGTTATTTAGACGCTGATCACTATTGACAAAATATGTGCCATGTTTTTGCTTGTGCATGCTGCTTTGTTTAAATAAGAACACCCATTTTTCAAAATGTGTTAGATGTAGACTGTTCATTTTGAAATATGAAATTCTTTTTAGCCACTGATAGACATCATTCAAAATAAGAGTTATAAATTTACTTAGCACATATTCAGAAATATTCTTTTGTGCAATAAACTTAACATAAATATTACCTGCAAAACTCGCATTTAGCCAAAAATATCATGCAACTATGTTTTGGCTCATTCACCCATTTTTTTCCTTGGGTAGCTAAGAGTCAGAAAGAGCATATTGTATCAATTTCTACTTACTCTGCGAAGCTTCATTTTCAAATCCATCTACTACATTCTCTTGCTTGCATAATGGTTGTTAACAAAGTTGAACTACATATTTTCACACAAAATTGTACTGACCTTTAGATTTTCTTCTCTTTCTATAGACTTTACACTATTATGTACCCATTCTTCACTGACACCCCTTATCAAAATCATTTGCTTTAGTTTTATGTAAAGGCAATGTATTTTATCTGTACTTGTCCAATCTGCTAATTCACTTTCTTAGTACTTGTGCTATCCCTCACGTCGTCATTCATTTAGTGTAGTGTTTTAGAAGTTTTTTTGGCCACAGAAAGCTTTTTTTTTTTTTTGGTAAGAAAAGATGTACGGAACACCCATGAAAAGGAACTGTTTTCTTTCTTTTAAGATCTAACTGTACTTTTAGAAATAGTAGGTAATAACTCCCCAGTTGTGGAATCATGGGGGGGGGGGTTACACATAGCTAACCACACTGGCCAAGCAGGTTGGAGAGTGTGGGATAGCATTTCCTCTAATCCTGATGGTATAGTTATACCACTATTGGTGGTCATCAGGGCCCCTCTAGTGGGAACAGGATGCACCACAAGAAAGTGGGGTTGACATTTGTGAAGGAGAGGCTTATGATATATTGCACATCAACTGACCTTACATCCAGTACAATTTTTAAGAGCAATATGCTGTTATGTCTTAAAAGAAAAGTGTTTGATCAGTGCATCCTTCTAGTGCTTCTGTATGGTGCGGGAACATGGACCTTAACTAAAAAAGGCATACAAAAACTGTAGACAATTGAAAGAAGCATGGAGAGGTAGGTGTAATGTTGGTGTAACCAGGAGAGATAAGAAAAGGAACTCACGGATCAAGAAAATGACAAGAGTGGAAGACATCATGATCAGAGTAAAATCCCTGAAGTGGAAATGGGCTGGATATGTTGCCAGAAGAATGGACCACCGATGGACAACCAAAATTTTAGACTGGATTCCAAGGGACAGGAAAAGACTCAGAAGAAGACCACATGAGAGATGGGTGGATGAAATCCAAAAGCATGCGGGAGTGACATGGAGGAGACTGGCACAAGACAGACTATTTTGGAAGAAACTTGGAGAGACCTTCATCCAATGGTGGATTGATAATAGTTGACAATGATGATGATGATGATGAACTCCCCAGTTAATAAGTCTTAGATGACCTATTGTCATTGTAGATGAGACCTTTTATAGGATGTGGAAGGGGTACTCAAACATCATGTTTATCCACAGTAGAATAATCTTCTATTTGGTTGTATGCAAACTGAATAAACTATGGCAAACTGAATAAATGTATCATTGCCTCATCATTTTTTATTTATTGTTTTGTGTTTAACAATTTGGGAATTTGCAAATTTGTTCATCCTCATCTGAACTCATACATCTCTTGCTCAGATGTGTAAAAGGCTTTTTATTAAATATGAAATTATCACTATCTGGAAAGAGTTTTATGATGAATTATAATGAATTGTAAAGTAATATTTATATGTGCTAACTTCTAATTCAAAAAATTAAGCACCCTCTTTTTAATTACACTGTAAGAAATAAGTGGTATAAATTTACGAAAAATGATGTTCAGCAAAGTTGCCTGTAGATGTCCAACTTAAAAAAAGTGTCCATTTTTTAAAGTGTCCGTTTCTTCTACTTCAGTATTTTGACAGATTTCCTGTTGTCAGTAATTCCATTTGTTTTGAGAAAAGTCAGTTTCAGGTTTTTCTGTATTTATACAGAAATTTTGCAAAATCTTTGATTTATACTTTTTCAGCCCTTTTACCAGAGATTCTTCTTTCCTGGTGTACGAAGTTAACGAATCCTTTCCCTTTGCCCCTGGTAAGGTTCAAACTGGGTACAACTTCAACAACGAATAAGAGGGCTACCAATTGAGCTAGAAAGACACTTAACACATAGTCACATATAAGGTAGAGATGAAGAGAGATTTGAATTGTGCAATGATGGAATGTTTTTCGTTATTAATGTGGGTTGATTAGTCATTTTATTTTCTGTTGGAGCTTATTATTTTTTCTGAATAGGTTTGTAGTAATTTTATATCTTTTGTATGAGGACTTACTACAAATTACATTTTCTTTCCGCGTGATTTTTCAAAGCAACAGGGTGCTTTGGAACTCGAGATCTTTTAAAACTAAGAATGACTTTCGATATGTTTAAGAGGTGAAATGTACTGCTTTATGTAGTATTATTTCACGGAACCCCTAAATATAAAATTTGTTCTTGATATCTGTAATAGCTTTTGTCTTAAGTGGCCCACAGACTGACATAGACATCATACAATGACCTGTACAGTAATTTAAGTATCTGGATTTTTTCGGTAACACAATTTACAATAGCTGGTGTGCCAAATGGGGTTTGAGGGGAAGGAATATCCAGTGCCACAATGACCAAAATTCCATGCGATATGCTATTCACAATATCTGATCTCACTGCAGAATTTCAAAACCAGGTCCTCTGGCAAACAATTGAAATTAAATAGTTCATCAAACCTCAAGTATTTCTGCAAATCACTCCTATTAACCAAAGTTTTCTGTCATATGAATATGAAAAGGTGAGAACAGAATTTTTCCTTTTATATTTGAAAGGAATCGCGGCAATTTTTTTTTTAAATTCCGAATTTTCCTTGCATGCAAAAAAAATCTATGAAATTTAGGGGTTTTTCTCTGTCATTTCACAGGAAAGGTTATACCACAAACATGCTTTGTTAATTCCCAAAAAGAATCACAGAAAATGGCTCATGTGTTAATTCACGAAAAGAATCACAGAGAATGACTAGCGGGTTAATTCACCAAAAGAATCACAGAAAATGGCTTGTGCTTTTTACAATGTACAATTTTCTCACAGATCATATATTCATATCTTTCGGAACACACTTTCTGGGAAACAATGGCTAGTGATTGTGCAAATAGAGCTGTGTGCCTTGGTCTCATTTACAAGTGAGGCACAGCTGGTAATTTTTTTTGAAGCCAGTTGCTCTAGGCTGATATAAATGATATTTTGCATACTTTATGGGCACTTTCAAATTAAAATATGAGCAAAAGAGAGGACAAAGTTACAGTGAGAAGCTTTTGTACTTCCTGTGTTTCATTTACACAAATAAATTCTACAAAGCTAAATAACTGTAAATGTTAACTGCTTGAATTCCAACTGCAGTACTTGTATGTATGAATGTATTCATTAAATGTTGATGAAATAAATGTTGCTTTTTCTTACAGATAGTACTGCATATATCACCTTCCAAGTTGAAGGGAACCCTGTGCCACAAATTCATATCTACAAAGGAGTATCAGAAATATTTGATGGAGGGAGATACAAAATATATACTGATGGCGATGATAATAATACCGTTGCTCTATGTATTAGGAAAGCAAAAGCACAAGATGAAGGGGACTACAGAATTGTTGTTTCTAATAAACTTGGTGAAGATACTGCTGAAGTGTCGCTGTTTGTAAGTGGTAAGTACTACTATTCAAAATATGAATAGAAAACTGTTTTCTCGATTTTGTTTCAATTTGTTCCATACAAAGAATTTTACTGAAGTTTCGTATTATCTAAATTTTAGGTGAAGGTGCTATGGATTTCAGGGCCATGCTACTGAAAACGTAAGTTTTTATTCCTTTATTTGCCAATCAGTACTAAGATGCATCTATTAAGAAAAAATTAATTTTTTCCCCATTTCTGTGTCCTCAAATAATATTCCAGGGAAATAAATTTTACTCCTCTGTAGCATTCTTTACTATTTGAAGTAGGTATGGCTTACTGAACCCTACATAAAGTCAGTTCTTCTCATTTACTCTAAATGAAACAGGAGTCATTCAAATAAAGTTCAAGAAATAGTTACAATTCTTCCTTTATTCCATCAATATCTCATAAGCACTTCTCTTGGATATTCCAATACTCATGATGAACTAATTCATAACAGCACAAATATTTTAAAGCTGATTAACATGAGTTAGTAAGCAGAAAATGTGATTAAAAAAAACTTCAACACTAAATATATAACAACTCAACTCAAACACGCAGACTTCTAGTAAGCACTGCTTCAGTGTAATGCAGCTTTCATGATTACAACACCAAACCACTCTTTGTCTGCTAGCTCCATACATTATATATGCAGCGATCTTGCTTGTCACCCATGCATACATCATTCATCCTTGACCTCAAGACTGTTGACAGATAACATTCTGTAAGCAAGAAAATATAACATTAAGGTTGCAATGCTTAAAGAGAATGAACTCAAAATTTACATAGAGAAAGAAACTAAAAATGAAAGTTAAATTAGAGTATACATTATACACTGAAGTGCCAGAAAAACTGGTACAGACGAGCTTATGCAAAATACATAGCAATGTCACCTTTGCGCATACTTGGTTGCATTTGCCAGTGTGTATATAAAGCAAGAGACATCCTTGCCAGCTGTCAGAGCTGTTTTTGGCATGAGAATGACAAGTAATAACAATTTAGGCGATTTTCAATGCGGTGTCATAGCTGGCGCTCGTGAGATGAGCCATAGTATTTCGGAGGTAGAAACGAAGTTCGGATTTTTGCGGATGACCATTGCAAGGGTGTACCGTGACTACAAGAATTCCGGCAAAACCTCCAAACCTACGATACCAGTGTGGCTGTAAAAAGACATTGGGTGAACGTGACTGTCGTCGGCTGTCAAGAATCGTTTCACGCAATAGGCGTGCAACACTATTGCAGGTATCATCGGAATTCAATGCTGGAGCCTTAAAAAGCATCAGCGTCTGGACTGTGCAACGTACCCTGTACGATATGGGCTTTGGGAGCCGACGCCCAACTCGAGTCCCCTTGATGGGTGCACGACACAGAGCTATGCGCCTTGCTTGGGCACAGCAACACTGCCACTGAACACTTGATGACTGGAAACAAGTAGCCTGGTCTGACGAGTCACGTTTCCAACTGTATCGGGCAGATGGAAGGATTCGTGTGTGGCGCAAACCCTATGAAGCCATGGATCCCGCCTGTCAACAGGAAACTGTACCAGCTGGTGGGGGGTCCCTAATGGTATGGGGTGTGTTTAGCTGGACTTCACTGGGACCCCTGGTTTGTCTACAAACGTCTGTGACTGGCCAACACTATGTGCATATCCTTTCTGATGAGATACACCCGTTCATGTCCTGCATTCATGCTGATGGGTTGGGCCTGTTCCAACAGGACAATGCACCTCCATACAGTGTCGGGATGCCACATTATGGTTAGAGGAGCATTCATCTAAGTTTGGGGTGTTGCCATTCCCACCCAAGTCCCCAGATCTGAACGTGATAGAACACATTTGGGATGCCATGCACAACGTGCTATCGAACACAGGAATCCAAGACCTCGGAATACACCCGAATTGTGGAACACTCTGCAGGAAGTATGGTGTGCATTGCCTTCCGCATATTTCCAGAAGCTAGTGGAGTCCATGCCCCATCGTATTTCTGCAGTCCTGCACTCCCGTGGGGTCCTACTAAGTATTAGACTGGTGTACCAATTTTTCAGGCACTTCAGTGTATATCTCCAGGTATAACGATTTTGCAAGAAGAAATCATCAGCTTTATTTCCATTAAAAACATTGATAGATGAATTTTTCCCACTGATATTTAATTTTAAGAATACAAAAACACACCATTTTTTTTTTTTATAAACTGCCTTTTGTCCATCTCACTTGGCACCACCTTTTTCCTATAATTTTTGGTCTTGGTAGCACTGTTGCTCCAAATCTGTATGTTCACTAAAATGTGTATTGCAATTATGAAGCTTCTGCTCTCCCGCATTTAGGAAAGAAGTCATAAAGATATAAAAACATTATGAACATATGTGTGTATTTAAAATGTTTCTCTGTTAGGTTTAGCTGCTTGTGCTTCAGATTATATATAAAGCAACATTGTATACATCAAAATTATTGCACTTGCATTCTTGAGCATAAAAAATAAAAAAATAATTGTTTTACATTTCGCTTTTTTTCAAACATAATACAACTAAACAAATTTGTTTTCTCAAAAACACCCTCAAAATGAATGTAAAATCTGAAAGCAAAATAACTAAGTTTTTTTTTTTTTTGTAGTTTGTGACGTTAGCGTATGAACAGTAAAAACACTTGACAAGTTAGAAAGATTAGTTTTTACTTGAATTATTTTCCCAAAACACAATCATGATATTTCTTTTATTGATCTCTCTTGTTATTATAAATCATGGTCTTAAATCTTGCAAAATCTTAATTTTAGTTGTACCTATGCTAAGATTGAAGCTAACTTCTAATTTTGGCAGTAGTACGACCAAAAACCAAGGTTTTTCAAGATTGAAGAACCAGGGCATGGGGTAAATGTACCATGTTGTGTGATGGTGCATCAGAAGTTTTAGGCCATTCACTGCAGGATTTTTGGAATTGCAGCACTCAGTTGTACTCATTGATGACTTCAGACAAACACTTCGTGTTATCCTGCAAAACAATTCAATTTGAGGAGTAGGGCTTGATGGTACTTTTGTGGGGCCCAGTGCAGTATTTCATCATGGAGCCCTTAGCTAAATTTCATTGTGGGCCATAGAAAATAAAGATATTTAATTTAATAAAGTCATAACATGAAAAATGTCATCAGTAAAGAAGACACACACGAAAACTATCACAATGAAAAAATTATAATCTCAAAGAAGCACTTGCTTTAAGTTTAAGAGAAAGACCATAATATGGATTGAAAGTTGAGAGAGAGAGAGTAGCAAGTGTAAAAATTAGCAATTTTCTTTCGGGGGAGAATGGGGTTAAGGCTGTATGTGATTCTTATAAGAACGTATTCAGCAAATGAAAAAAAGATAAATTCAACTAATCTGCATAGCAAATATTTTTGTGTGCCGAATAATAAGGATCTGTGTAAAATAAATTTATACAAATAGTTGTTTTCCCCTAATACAAGTTTTAGTGACTGATTTTGATGCAAGCTGGAGTAACTGACAAATTAGTGACTTTTTTTAACTTTTATACTTGCTCATATATAAAAATTGCTTTTCTTTTTTAATTCCCAGTACTGTTTTTAAAGTCACCAAACAATTGCCCTCATATGTATCCCCCAAACAACTTTGATATTGTGCCTTTTATTTTTTTAAATTTAAGTATCTGGTTCACTAACAAATTGTTGAATATGAAAAATCAGGGAGCCACAAAATGATAAAATTCAATTTGCTATTTCATGAATGTGGAAAAGATTAAAGTGATTATAATAAAAATTTTAAATTTGAAAATCTCAGTATCTGTACAATGGAGGATGATAACTTATTGTAAAGGGGGATTGGAAACTTAAAAAAAAAGCATTATAAAATATATCTTTATAAAGTCCTCACACACCAAAACTTAAATATAATACCAACAAATATAAAAAATTCTAGAGAAAAGTATTTTGTTCTTTTTTTCCTAAACTGCGGGTCCCTGTGAGGGTGCAGGGCCCTGGGTAACCACCCCGGTTGTCCCGATGGTCCAGTCAGCCCTTCTGAGGAGTTTTGGGTCTGCTTTAATTCAGCATACATTCAAACAATGTCTGTAAATGCTAATGAAAATTGTGAGGGTGCAACTTGATCAGGGACAAGAAGTTAAATTCTGCAAACCCTTCCTTGTTATAGAGAAGTTCATAATGAGAAAAGAAAAAAATTATAGTGCAAACAAAATTGAATATTTTCCTCAAGAAACCCATCACTTCTGCTTTCCCCAGTGAAAACAATGAACCAGTGCCTTCTATCAGGAGAAACTCTGATGAAGGTGAACACATGTTTCACCTGCTTTTCTCCAGTTTAACATGCTTTCCCTGCTTTCATGTTTCACCTGCTTTCTCCAGTTTAACAAAGTAAAATCCAAGTGCTGTACAGTATTATTTATATTGCTTCATTTTTACTTGATATTAATATATTTTTTTATCAATTGGATGCAAAGTAGTTGATACCGTACTACCAATTATGTGTATACCGCTGTGGTCAATAATTTTTCTGGGCAGCCGACTGGTGCAGTATCCATGTAACGTTTGTCCAACTTATGGCTTGGACATTGGATCATAACCATGTCATATGTTGAGCAGCATCCGTATTTCCAGTGATGATTATTAACACAAGCGGCCACTTTAGTACCTACTTTAAACTACCTGGTTCCGTATGAAATGCTATAAAAGAAAGAAAAAAAAATAGTACAGCAGGGGATGCATACTCTTTTCGGAAAAATTAGTATTTTTGGAAATATATATATACACTGTGTGATCACTGAATTATGACCACCTACGTTATAAGTCCTCCTTTTGCCCTCAGTACAGCAGTTATCCGACATGACATGAATTCTATAAGATGCTGGAAGCAATCGGGAGGTATAGCCAACCAAGCTGTGTGTAATGCAGCCTTCAATGCAGGTATGGAGGTGATTAGTGTATCCAGATGTCTGATATGCCATTCCATAGTGTCCTACAAGTGCTCTGTGGGATTAATATTAGGGGAGTTTGGAGGCCAATCGATATGCAGAAAGTTTGAACCGTGTTCCTCAAAGAATTCCTGAACAATAGCCCTGTGGCTCTGCGAATTGCACATCTTAGAAGACACCGTCGCCATTCAGGAAAAAGTGCAACATTGCTGGGTGTACAGAGTCAGCAAGCAATTCACGATAGATAGCTGGACCTGTGGCTTGGCGTATTGTCATCTTGGAAGACACCATCACCATTCAGGAAAAAGTGCAACATTGCTGGGTGTACAGAGTCAGCAAGCAATTCACGATAGTGGCCATCAGTCATACCTTGTACCATATGCACTAGGGATCCAAGTTACTATCAGGTAAACATGCCCTACACCATACAATCACCTCCACTAGCTTGCACTGTAGAGATCGTACAGGGTGGATTGAATGCCCCATATTGTTTGTGCCGAATACGTACACAGCCATCCACAGAGTGGAGTAAAAACACGACAGACCAGCACACTTTTTCCAGTCATCCGATGTCCAACTTTGCATGATCTTTTCACCATGCGAGTCTTTTGTGCTAATGAACTGTAGTTAGGAGAGGATGTTTTGGGGTTGTTTGCTGTTGTTCATGACAGATACTGTTCTGGGTTGACCTATGTTGTATTGGATAGTCAGTTCTGTTGGCCTGTACGAGTCGCCAAACCCTGCACTCACCTCTCCCATCAACCTTTCGCTGTCCTGTGCAGTTTTGCCTCCAGGTCATTGTTTGACTATTTTCACACCAGTCCTGATACACTTGAACTATGGTGACTCACAAACAACCCACCAGTACAGCCATTTGGGAATTCAAGGCACTCATTCTTCGAGCTTCCACAATCTGTTCTTTCTCAAAGTCCAATGAATCCTTCTGTTTAACCAACATGCTCCAAATTTTACTACCTTCTTTTGCACTCACAGCTTATATATGCTATGTCAGTCAACTAATCACACCCTTTTTGGAAATCATGTGGTCAACAGGCTGCATCCACTTTTGGTAGGGTGTGGTCATAATTCAGTGATCACTCGGTGTATATCTATGTTTAAAAATTAGGAAATAACGAATGAGTGAAGTAATGTGTCTATTAGGAAAAACCTAAGTACCATGTTTGCCATCACATAATCTGTGTATTATCTGTTGTACCATGTTTTCTGTCATATATCCACCTATTATATGTTAAAAAGTTATAAATTTTGAATCTGTGGATTATACAACGTTTTTAAAAACAAATAATGTTTTTGCGGCACTTCAAGTTTTAAAAAAATCATGTTGTGGTTGTTGGGAGAGGTCATATATCTGGGAAATTACCAGAAATGCATTAATAATAAGAAAATGTAACACAATGTGAAGGTGGAAGTCTATAAACAGTTATAAATTTATTTATCTTTACTTATGAGCATTTTGACAGAAAATACAGTGTAATGAAGGCGATATTATTTACTCTCATGGGCAATCACATGCTGTGGGAAGCTCAGTGTCACATGCATTCATGTGTGCCACAGGTCTAACTATTGAATCTAACTATGGAACTGTTAGGTCTAACTATTGAATCTAACTATGGAACTGTCAGGTCTAACTATGGATCTGTGGTAATGGGGAAAAAAACTCTTTAATTTTTGCTCTTTATTCACTTGAAAGTAGCAGAAAGGCATTTAAGAATGAGTTATTTTTTTTATATGAATAAATTGGACCGCTGGGTCATCCCGTGAATCGCGACTTTTATGTACGAAATTGCGGTTCGGCATCAGCATTGCAGGTACGGATTATGCAGTGATTTTTTGTCTTGAATTTCATGGCCTACGGATTATACAAAGAAAAATGCGGTAAATGAATCAAATCATTCCTTTGTTAGCATACGTTAACCCACTTCAAACAAAAGTCCTCCAAAGACATTTAAAAAATTGTTATGTTGGAAAATTTATGCATAAGCTAAATAAGAAAGTGAATTTATGAAAAAAATACAAGGTTGGAAAATTGAAAGCGTCTTCATTTCTCATTGATCAGAGTCAGAAAAGAGCATCACCTACAGTCAAATTCCAGTAACTGATAGATGGTATATTGGTTAAAAGATCTGCCTCCTAACCGAAATTCCGTGTGAGTATAATCATACCTAGACTGTTTTTCCAGATCTATGGAGGAAATCCCCCCCCCTCAACATCATTTAGAAAAATTTCCTGAAGTTCATCAAACACAAAGACCCATGTCTCCCCCCCCCAATAGAACTGAAAATTGGCACTGACAGATACACAATAAGGAACTGTGATGCCATCCTCAACACATGGGCAGGAATGACGTCAAACAACTCATCCACCACGACATGTGAATAGCGGTGATGTGATCCAACATAACATCATCCGCCATGATATGTGATGGTCACCCAAATATGGAAATGCTCACCTCTTCCCTCTTGCTCCGGTAGGAGCCGTGGACTGTTTCCTTTGTCCTAGAACTCTCCCTATTTCTCTACTCACTATGCAGCATAAGCAGACGTGTTTACTTTGGGTTTAAATTATAACAGCAGATTTTTCACTTTAATTCCTCATTGTATTAACTTTTTCAATGAGAATGTATTGCTAAGTCAAAACTTAGTACAAACTCAAGGTCAGTCACTTGAAGCAGTTCTTGATTTACGAAACTTTGTTTTGGGCATGCTTAGCTCTGTGTAAGATTCTCTGGAGTAGATTTATAAGTTCTCTACCCCACGTCCATAACAAAACTTCTTAGACTACAAAATACATGTTTCCAAAACTTGCCATGCATTTTGGAAATTGCATTTGTAAAGCCGTATTTTCAAATTTGTACCTTGCTCAAATTTACCAGCTTCTAGGGCTTCTGAATTTTCCAAATGGCTGGTGTTTTATATATCAATACCAATAATGACTTATTATCCAAATTATATTTCTGTGATTATAAGCACACGTAGACAAATGAAACTCTCCACTAAAGGTAAAAATTAGCTGATGACCATTAACCTGTATCGTCCAATTGCGGACTCCACAGGGTTAAACAAACTCTCTCGAACTTAAAAGTGACAGTGTTGCGAGTAATCCTGCCAGGATCCAACAGTCCTCCACCCGGACAGGATCAGTCCATAGACCCTCAGCTTACTGCTGCCCCCGTGAGCCGGCACTTCTCACCTCTCCGTCATGACCCATGTGTGCGTGTCAATTGGGCAGGAGCTAGAAAATATCTCTACCCCTGTCTGGGAGAATCGATCGCTAGCGCGAACTATTTGGGGCGACTGCCCTTTATTCAAACAAATAGGTACATGCACATTTATACACTGAGGAACTCATCTTTACGAGGGAAGTAAATCCTTTGCTCAATGAGCCCTCTCACACTGAAAAACATTAAAACTATTTACATTGAAACTATTTACACTCATACACTGCCACAGGACTAGGGCCAGTTCTGTGGTAATGACTCTGGGCTCGAGTCATCAGTTCCTCTTCTTCGTCTTCATCCCTCTTCTATCTTCTTTCTTCTATCTTCTCGCGGTCACCCCTCAATTAGGTAGACCGTCTGCTGCTCTATGAGGTGCTTGACCAACTCTACAATCCCCTGTCGCGCTCTTGGGTACGTGAGCAGGATCGAGAGGTCCCTCGTCTTTGCCAATTCTGGCACCAAAGTTGTTCTCTTACCTGTCAGATTAGCACATTCTAGAATCATGTGTGCGACATCTGCAGTCTGGGCACCACACGTGCACACTCGCTCCCTAACCGCAAATATGCAGAAGTACTCTGGCAAAACGCCATGCCCGATTGGTATCTGGTTAAGGAAACCATTACTCTCAATGCGCCTTATCGAGATTTGGGGGAAGATACAGCATGTTCTTCTGCCCGTATCCCCTTCATCCCATCTCTGTTGCCACTGCACTAATGTGGCTTTTTTCAGTTGTGTCCGCACACTTTGCAACGGTGTTCGCATCTGAAAATCTATGTGCTCTTTTCCAGCAGCTTCCTTCGCTAGCTGGTCTGCCCGTTCATTTCGGACTGTACCGACATGACTTCGGATCCAGTGGAAGGTAACCCTCGTACTTCCCGCTGACTTCAATAGTGCTTTTATCTCTCTGACAAGGGGAGTCTTACTCCCAAACTGACCAAGCGCTTTCAGGACCGCTTGGCTATCAGAGAATATGCTACAAGCCCCTTCGCTGTTGATAGATAGCACCCAGCACAGTGCCTCCCTGATCGCCAACAACTCTGCTTGAAAAACAGAGGAGTTGGGTGATAGTTTTGCTCATTCTGCATGTGTCTCGTTGCCATCCGAGAGCACGCAGAACCCTGCGCCAACACTACCACCTATTTTCGAACCGTCAGTGAACAGTTCCTTCCCCTGTCCTGTGGGGAGAGCTTTGTCCCAGCTCAGACATAGTTTGTTGGCTGGGTGGCAAGTCCAGTCCATTTTCAGAAGTTTCACCTCGGACGACCGGTACTGGTGTCCTAGGAAAGAAATATCGTTCCCGTAGCGGAGGGTCTGCATTACTGCTTCCCTCGCTACGACCAGGTCCGCCGGTTCACACTCAGCCAGCACTTGGAGCGCTGCTGTGGAGGTCGTGCAGAAACACCTCGTCATGCCCAATAGCGCTCTGCGCTGAATTTGGTTTATACCATTTTGCATTCTCACGGTATCTGACCACCAGGCGGGGCACGCATATGATAATATGCGCTCCACCCCTCGCTTATAGATCGCCTATAAAGGTAAAATAAATATGTACACTGAGTTAGCTTTGCATTAGGAACACCTACCTAATAACGCATTGGTCCACTTTTCTGTACAATCACGACTTGCAAACGCCTAGGAACAGATTCAACAAGGTGTCAAACATCCTCCAAGTGTAACTGAAACCATATCCATTGCAGAAGCTCTGTCAGTTTATGCTCATTCTGTGGAGGAAGATCAGCAGTCCTCACGCCCCATTCTAGTATATCCTCCAAACATTCAATTGGGTTACAGTCTATGGAGTTTGGGGGCCAAGGCAATGGGGCAAATTTGTTATCGTGTTTTTTCAACTAAGTAATTATGCAAGCTCAATGACATGGTGCATTGACCTGTTTAAAGATAGCACTATGGTGCAGGCAAATCTCCTACAGATATGGATGGAGATGGTCAGCTAACAGGTCCCTGTAGTGTCCACCATTCAGTGTTTGTGTGATGATAACCAACAGATGCAGAGCTTTCCAGGAAAAGGCTCTGCAGACTGGAACACCACCTCAATTGGTCTGCTGAACCCCAAATGTGAAACCAGGGGATAGGGCTTCATGCTGCTTATATCATATGTGAACCTGGCCATCAGCATGGTGCAGTAGGAAATGGGACTCATCACTCTACATGGCCTTCTGTAGAATGTTCTTTGCCAATGTTCCTTGGCCCATGTAAGACATTGTTTGCAATGACTGGGTATCATTAGGCCTCATTGGTCTCCAGCTGTGGAATTCCAGGTAAAGCAAGGTACAGCACATGGTGCATGCGGAAATATTGTGAACTGCACTGCTGTTGAAATGGTGTGTGAGCTGGGTTACTGTTGCATGTCTTTGCCGAGATACTAGTCACAACACCCAACGTTCACCTCTAGACAACCGCTCGTGGTTGATCAATGTGAGCCTTTTTGCTGGATGTCTGTGCATTGTTAATCCGTTCCTGGTACAGCCTTGATATATGGGTTGTCGGAAAAGTCATGACGTATTTTAGCTATGTTTTGCAAAGGTCATTTATTGATAGAAAGAACAAAGATCAATCAATGATATAATGCCCATTTTGTTCGATGACTTTTTGCCACCTGTCAGTGAGCTGCAGAATGCCTCGTTCATAGAAGGACCTGTCTTTCGTGGCAAAAAACTGTACAAGGTACTGATTTACAGCCTCATCTGAATTGAACTTTATACCACGCAAGGACTGTTGAAGAGAGCAAAATAAGCAGAAGTCTGACAGCGCAAGGTCAGGGGAGTATGCTGGGTATGGCAACACATCCCACGCAAACTCCAATAATTTTTGGCGTGTGATCAAACTTGTGTGTGTTCTTGCGTTGTCGTGATGGAACACAACACCTTTACGATGTACGAGCTCTGGACATTTCTGGATGATGGATTCGTTCAAACTGTCCAATTTCCGACAGTACACATTCAAATTGGTTGTTTGGTTCCGTGGTAGGAGCTCGAAAAACACGACACCTTTAAAATCCCACCACACTGAGACCAGAACCTTCCGCTGATGAATGTCTGCTTTGGATGTCATTTGAGGCAAAGCAGCACGTCAGGACCAAGACCGTTTGTGCAGCAGATTGTTGTACATAATCCACTTTTCGTCACCAGTTATCAGTTGCTTCAAAAAAGGATTGTTTTCCTCATGTTTAATGAGCATATCGCAGATGTTTATATGCGCCGTCAATTGAGCTTTGAGTTCATGACAAACCCACACATCGAGCTTGCTTACGTATTCCAACTTCTTCAGGTGGTCGTGAGAGCTTGAATGATGGATGTGCAATGTGTCTGCAATCTCTTGGGTCGTGTAACGTGGGTTTGACTCGATCAATGCCTTGATTTGGTTGTCATCAACCTCGGTTGGCCTCCCGAACCGAGGAGCATCGTTGACGTCAAAATCACCAGCACAGAATTTTACAAACCACCGCTGGCACTGACGTTCTTGTAGAGCATTATCACCGTACGCTTTATGCAACTTTTCACAAGCTTGATGCGCGTTCTTCCCTTTACAGAAGTAAAACAGTAAAATATGGCGAAAATGCACAGTTTGGTCTTCCATCTTCAACTTGATGTCAAATCTCCGTAAATCAACCAAATCGCTCACTATTCCTTTTAGACTGCAGCTAGAACTTGGCACCTGTCGAATGCCATAGCGATAACAGAGCTGCGCATGCCTCTAGTACTTCCAAAACTGCCCAACCGCCATCGGGTGCCAAAATACGTCATGACTTTTCTGACAACCCAATAGTAATACAGGAGCTGCCAACAAGTGCGGTTGTTTCCGAAATATTGGCACCTACCCTCCGGGCCCTAACTATTTTTTGACTGCAGTCAAATTGGCTTAAGTCACCACATTTCCCTATTACTGGCAAATCTGTACAGTTTTTGTACAGAGGATAGGTGTGCACAATTTATAGTAGCTGCACGTGACATTGATATCACGTGGTACTTTGTTCTCACTCGGACTATGTAAAATGGGGGGTATTCCTAACGCAAAGCTAACTCAGTGTGTATCAATATTATTTTCTCAAAAATATTGGTGTCCATACGTATTCTATCATTAAAGAAGTCATCATTACAAAGATTTCCAGATTGCCAAAAATGTCTTCACTAGATGCCAACAAAAATGATGCCTACATAAAAAACATTGGAAGATGACAAGAATGTTTTCCTAAAGTAAAAATCTATTAGAAAACTGATATTGGCACTTTGATTGCAAGATAGACAGTTGAAAACAGAAATAAATTCAGAAATTATTCTGAACTTTGAAAATTTTGTTCCATATTGATGACCAGAAATTTTCAACCCGCTACCTACAGCTTTCAGCTAAAATGCTGTGGCAGCTGTTGGGTGACATATATAATTAACAGAGTTGTAACGCACTCGAGTCACTACTGACTTTGCAGAAATCGCACTCGAGTCACTACTGACTTTGCAGAAATCGCACTCGAGTCACTACTGACTTTGCAGAAATCGTCTGAAAGAAGTTAAATGGAAGACTGACATCAAATTTCTTCCAGGAATCCAATGTTTTTCATTGAGGTGTTCCTTTTTTAAGGTTACACCAATGTCACTGCATCAGAAACGATTATTCTTAACAATTTCACTGCTGTGTGACCCCGAACGGCGTCGACAATACTTAGCCCAGGTGCCACCACCACCGAATGGCATCGTAATTGTAGCTTAATATTTCCCTTCCTAAAACCTTCAGCACTTGAAGAGAGGTATCTGTTTTGTTACTGGCACTGAAAATGAGTATCCAACTGTTTAAAAATGACCGCAGGTTTGGGATAGCATATTTTTTTCAACATGGTTTAGGGAAATAAAAGTAAGTTGACTCCTCATAGACTTAACACAGCATGCGCTTTCACTACAATGTTTATTTTCCTTTGAACATCACTGGTTTTGTGGTGAAGGGAACTATCAATAAAAAAATGCTTGAGTAGCAATAAAAAACATTTGCTGTTTAGAGTTCATATGTAAAAGGGCAGCCTATTGAGGATGCTAAAAGGATTTCAAGGAAACCCATATTGACTTCAATGCTTAGTTTTGTGGAAACAACGGATATATTCAGACAGGCTACTCCAGCAATGGATATATTCAGACAGGCTACTCTAGCTATGGATATATTCAGACAGACTACTCCGGCTATGGATATATTCAGACAGGCTATCTCCGGCTATGGATATATTCAGACAGGCAAAGTTAATTGGCAGGCACATCCTTCCATGGAAATAGATGATCCCAATAATTTGTCATAATATGCAGAAATGTATTCTTTTAGTAGCTGTAGTACGACCAGCAGTGAAAGTGAAAATGAAGAATGCGACGTTCTCTCTCATACTCTGCCTCAACAGATTTTAGCTGCACATTGATATGATGTTCCCGATGTCATGAAAATAATTCTGCTCACTAGTATACTAGGACTAAAAATCAATATGGCAGGTATTGAACCAATTGAGTTTCTCAATTTTTTTGCGACTGAAGAATTTTACAGTTTATTAGTTGCTGTCTACAGGATATGCACTTCTATAGCATATGCATTGCAAAGCAATGCATATACTCTAGATGTGTTTATATACCTGGAGTTACTGAAGGTTATAATTACAAATATTAATTATGGATAAATTTTCTTGTATTTTAGAATAGTGGAGTCATGCAAAGCTGTGAGATCTGAACACAGCTAGGTTGATCCAAATGTATAGAAGTTCATCCATGGTATTGCGTGACATCTTGTGGCATCTCAAGAGATTTGCCCTGGCTTCTTACCGGCACTACGTGCTTGCCGTTAAAATAGTACAGTGGCAGCAAACGTGTTAAATAATTCAAACATTTTTTAAATGTCACGTTGTTTTGGCTTCAATTCAAAATCAATGCACAATACAGCAAAATTTGAATGTAATCACGTCATTTGGAAATGTGTCCTCGCCAACATTTTGAGCAGAATATATTTTGTTTATGCAGCATTTATAAAACATACTGTTTAATGAAGATGCAAGTTTTTGAAAAAAATAATATAAAAGTAGGGTTGCATATTTATTGGATTACATGTCATAAATATTTTATGAAAGAAGAAAAATTGCTCCTTTACTTCAGTTAACATTCAAAACATATACTATTCTTAGTACATTGTAATTCTCTTGTGTTTATGCCCAAACTCTAGAAAAGGAATTTTAAATGAATGGTAAAAATGAGAAAAAAAATTACTGATGTCAGAAAACGACTTCTCCACTTTTACATCCAGTTTCTAATCTTTATTTCTGATAACATCCAGAAACACTGAAAAGTACATTGGTCTTCATCTTTAATGCCATTGTTTCGCATTAGAAACATTTTTGGGGATAACACCTTACTCAAGTTACTGTTTGCAATGGAAATATAAGAACTATTGTTGGGGATAACACCTAAGAGTCTGCCCTTAAATTTCTGTTCGTGAGGGAAATTTCTGGGTAGTCTTATTTTCCTTTGTTTCTCCTTCGAAGGACACAAAACATAAGAAACTGGGAAAACCAGACAGCTGAAACACAACAAACTTTTGTTCTGTGCTGATTAAACAGGTGTATGCTGCATTCAAAATATTTATATGAAGGTAAGAATTATGAACTAATGTCATAATATCACTGCTTCTACATTTCTGTTTATATAAAAAGTTTCCTAATAATATTTTCTGTTCTGTAGAAAAAAAAACAAAAGAAAGAAGAAAAAAAAGACCCAGACTGGAATCTGAAACCAGCTGAAAAAGACAGGAGACCTTCACTAAGAGAAACCAAGGTATTTTACGATATTTATGTATTATTTGAATTTCTTACACTTGGAAATACACCAGATTCTTGAAACATTGCTGATAAATGTAAGTGCATGTTCTGCATTTTGCAAATGCCCTTTTGCACATTTGTATTCCACACTATCAAAAAACACTACTATTTGTATAAATTCCCTCCAGTTCTTTTTTTATTTAATTGTTACACCAGGAAAAATGCATAAATCCTAAATGGTGAACCTAAATTTTAATTTGGGATTTTACCAATGGCACATTCAATAAATTTTGTTTTCACTTGAAAATCTTGTCAGGAAGTTAACAGCATCCTGATGGTTTCTTGGGTAAACATAATCTGTGCTTTGCTTGCTATTTGTGAATCTTTTTTTTTTTTTTCAAAATTGTTATAAATTTTTAAATTTTCACGTTTCATTGACAGTTATGCTTATTTATAATTTTAATTCTACTCTTCAAATATTCAAGGGAATGGTTAGAAGCTGGAGTTAGCATAAATCAACTGCACTGAAGTTTGTGGATATGACAAGGAATTATAAGAAGGAATTTATCTAAAATGGAGATTTATAAACTTCTGTTATTTTTCAATGAAGTGGCAAAATGCTTAAATTCTGAGAATTCATAAATGCTTCACCCATTTTATTTTGCTTGGGCAAAAGTTTTCTACTGATTTGAGTCCTCAAAAGCAAAAGAGAAATTCGACTAACAACTTCTACCGAAGCCCATTATGGTGACTAAAAAATTGTCTGCTAGTTTTCTACTCATTTGGAAGAAAGTCTAAAAGTAAATTGTTTAAGTAATATATTTGAAGTCTGATTTGTAAACACCAACCAGACATGAGAACAAATCTGATCTATATAGACCATGTACGATCATAAGCCATGACATTATGACTACCTGTTTAATAGCATGTTGAACCACCAGAAATTGATTGGTTCCTTTAATATTGGGGGCCCTAGATATAGTTTTCCCTCAAATAAATAATTTGAGACACTGCAACTGCTTTTACCAAATGTGGTAGACGTGTAGTGTGCTAGACATATAAGGTGTCTTCTGGTACTTTCTACCACTTGGGAAAAATAACGTTTCAGAGTTTGGCTTTGTTGCATTCCACTGCATCATACAAATGTTCGATGGGATTGTACTTAGAGTAATTTGACATCCAGAGGAGAACATGAAATATGTGGAAATTACTCTGGAACCATTCTGCACAATGCTGGTGCTTATGACATGGGGTTCTTGCTGAAAGAGTTCAGTTCCATCTGTATACATGGCCACCATGTTGGGCAGCATTTGGTTTGAAACAATACCTAGGTAGGTTCTGGCAGTAAGGAAGTGTTCAACAAAGATGTGGGGAACCAGTGATGTTCATCAGAAGTATCCCCATGCCGTGATTCCAACACAGGCAGACTGTTTCTGTCCAACAATGCAGGTTGAAGCTAGAACCTGGAAGCATTAACTAGGGTATTTCTTTCCAGCCATACAATGTTCATAACTGGTGTTTTCATGCCCACTGGAGTGTGTACTTGTAACTGTTTCTCATAGCACCCTAGTTGTAGTCTGCCGTCAACTGTATGACTATGAATCATCTGTTGTTTTGGACAGCCCTTGCCAAACTGTGTTCGCTTTTACTGCAAACCAGTGGTGGTAACCCCTCATCAGTACATTGGGTGGACATTTGTCCCTCTTCTGAATGTTTTCACTACACTTTCAGAACGACCACTCTCAAACACCCAACAATGCCTGTGGTTATTGAGGTGCTGGACTCCTCTTTTCTCAAGCAGATAATCTTTCCCCATTCATACTTGACAAGTCCTTCCCTTTCCATATTGCACAAGCTTTTTACTGGTGAACTGACATGCTGTCCCTGTGCCCTGTGCTGTCTACATATACAGTTGTATTTCGTGCCAGTCAGTGACGTTACTGCTGTGTGCTATGAGACAAGTCCACTTGTGGAGACGGGATGGTCACAAAAGTCTAGCTCATAAAAAACAGGAAAACAGAGCATATACTAGTAGTGTGACTGGAAAGTCACAAGTAGTTTCTTCAGGAAATTGGAAGATGTAGACAGAGGTCAGCAATCACTGATGCAAACCAGTGGTGATGTAGTCTAACATCCTTCTTGATATTAGAGGTTTTGTAACACTGCAGTTATGTCAGTAGCACCAGTATGAAGTCCCTCTTATCATGATGAATTAGTTTATACAGGCAGAAAACACCAATGGTGTCGCAACTGAAGCTAGGACACATGTTCTGGTGTCATGAGTATCTACAGCTTGTACCATGTTTTGTTCTGTAAAAGGATGGCGAAGGTCAAATATGTCAACTGGCACAGTTGACTGTATATCATCATTCTTGACATTAATCAAGGGGTATTGTTTAATTTAAGAAATGTATGCTAGCCCAATGTCTGTTTGAAGACTTCACAGCAAAACGGTTGCTGTGGGATTCTGTATTATAACTACAGTATGTTCATAGTTATCATAAATTATGATTTGTCCATTCAGTCTTACCTGTTTAGAAAATGTGATAATAGAGGAATCTCTTAGAAATGATGTGATTCACATGTTATTGTTTGAAGTTGTCCTTTTGACTAAAACTAGTCTGCTTTTATCACATTAATTTTATTTTGCTTAAGAAATATCAAAGGCAAAGTGATCCAAGAAAAGTAATGCAATTCCAGCTGAGCAAATTTTAATCAGAAACTCGTTTTTGGGAGGGTTTGTCATCTTGTTTCTCTACACATTGTCATAATAAAACTTAGGAAATGTTAATGTGGAAAGGGGGAAAACAGTGAATATTTAGTAAAATGTGCTATGAAACAAAGCATAAGGCAGTTATCATTTTAATTAAGTATGGCATATACAACAATAAGAAAAGGGGAAATAGGAATTTGATTTCATGATCATTTGGCAAATCTAGATGGAAATGAACTTCATTTTGGTTTGGTTAGCAACAGTTTTAATTTGCACCTTTTCTTTTAAAGGAAACATGAACTTTTTTCATAATGAGCGATGAATTTTGAACTGACAAAAGTAATCTTATTGATGATTAATTGTAAAACTATATACATTTGATGAATAATATAACATTGTTGACACAGAATGTTGTTTATGATGCCCGATTGGCGAAGTTTCAATTGCAATCTTTTTTTTATTTAATTTAAGTGTTTTTGTTGCGCTGTTTATAAGTATGTGCTGCTTTTCATTTTTTCTGGTCACATGGTTTTCTTAAATTTAAACTTATATTGAAGATATTTTGATGGGTAAAAATTAATGAAATTATTTCAGTAAATGTAAATAACCAAATTGCACATGTGCTTAACATTATAACTGTTTCTTTTGATATGTTTTTCATTTTCAGTTGTAACATGCTCATTTTATGAAAATGAAAATAATCTGCTGCACAAATAATATAACTTCAAATTTATTACATGCATCGGCATCCAACATATTTATTTATCTGGATGCAAAATAACTCATACGACATGACACTGTATATTTTTATTTAAACTGTATTTATTTCACAGTCCTAAACATGTTCCTCATATTTTGTCATTATTGCAATAATATTAGCCCTTAAACTTGTTTTGTTTGTTTCCTGAGTGATTAGTAGTACCAAATATGTGTTTTAATTCAATGTGTTCACTGACCATCAAATTTAGGAGAGTCACCCTTTGATGTTGTTACGAAGATTGTCATTGGCAGACGTAATTCCAGATTGGCCAACATTGCAGAAAGTCAGCAGTTTGACTTTGGATGAGGTTCGAGCGTTCTCGTGAATTATCTAGCTGATTCCGCAGCCCCCTATTTCAGCTTTTTTTGACGGCCAAATATTTTGTTTTGATTTTCAGCAAACTGCCATCAAGCTTTCGCAGAAGTTACTGTCTGTTTTATTTTTGTCAATGTGCTTAACTTGTCCCAAAAATGTTGCTCATTGTTGTGTTTTGTGTTCGTATATTTTTGTTCCCGTTGTTTGACTTAAATCTGTACATTGGAATGTATTGCTTGTGGGTTGTTTTGTTTTTGTTTTTTGTTTTTTATCTATAGCAAATGAGTTATACTTCAGAAAATGTTTTTTGGTAAAATTCTTTTTTCAACTTCCAATATTTTCATTCTGGTTCACTTTTTAATACTCAACCAACATAAGTAGCTTATGAGTTACTTCATTTCATTCATCAATCTAAAACATTTTGACATTTTTTGTTTTCTTTTTTTAGCACAAATATGTTTGAAACACCTCTGGTGGCATTTTTCTTTTTTACTTCCTTTTTCATTTTTTTATTTTTTTGCAAGACGTGCTGAATTGTAAATGTTTAGATTAGTGTTTCCCTAGCACTGCTGTTATGCATGCTATGTGTAAATTGTGTTCATGTAATAAAATTGTATAAAGGGTTCTTCCTATGAAATGTGTGATAAGATTGTACCTAAGCATTACTTTTTCCATAAATTTTCAAATCCTAAATGGAAAGTACAATCTATATAATAGGCATAAAATTATATTCTTTAATCTCATGACCTCCCAAATGCTATCCCTTTCTAAACTTTTAGGCTCGAACAGAATTTGAAAAAGAAAATCTACTGATGTACTCAGAGTAGGAAGAACCCTTATGTAGAATAGCTAAATTGCATTTCAATGTAAACAATAACTTCGTAGCATTTGGATTTTAATCAAGTTTATGTTACAATTTGTGTGTTCTTTCATCGTTTTATGTAAGTCATTCACGAAAACAACATGCATGTGAATTCCCATCATTCTTCAGAAGGTAGTGTGGCTTCCCATGACAGTATCTTTAATTTCATAATTAAACTGGCTCTAGTTTCTAAAATATATCCCAAAAATCGAAAAAATTGATGACACACCACTACACAAGATTTATGGAAACTTATCTTAGATACGATGTGGAAAGAAAATTCGGAATATTAATAAAAAGAATGTATGCTGTTAGTAGATCATGAACGACACATGAAATATATTTCTTACACTTATTGCAAAATTTATCCTGTGAATGCTGCTTATTATTCCATCATTTCTATGCCACATACCCTAAAAATACCCTGTTAAAATTTTATTCAATGTTGTTTTCATGAAGATGCACCCTATATGCGTCTCACGCACGCCTAATAACGTCAGTAATACTACCTTATGTCCTTTAAATACCGCATGCAATATTATTTCATCGTTGTGTTGTGTATGATTTACTAAATGTTTAGTATAGCCTCCATGTACTTTTAAATATTTCAGTGTGTAGTTCCATAATGTGTTGTCAATGTCTCTTTAACATCAAATGTGTTGTATTGTAGAACGGAGAACGACGTGCTTCCAGAGACAGTCGCAGGCCTTCTTTGGCAGAGTTGATCCCTGACTGGCCAACTCTTCAGAAAGTCATCAAAGATGATGAGGTTGGAGGATGCTTAAAAAAGCTAAAAATAAAACAAAATACTTCTACTTCATCCTCCTGTCTCTGTCGCTTCAACTATCCCTTTCTAATATCGCTCTTTATTTCTCAGGTTCTGATTTCTTTGCTTCATCTGCAAATCCAGGCAGCGCATCACTCTCATAAATCTTTCTTTCAGAATTTCACTTTAGTTTTTTTTTCCTCCAGACTTTCCAGCAGCTCTGACTTGTGCGTGTCTGTATAATTATTGCTACGCTCTGCATAAAGAAACTGGCAGCCTGTTGCTTTCAGAAATCAGCATCAGTTTGCAAACTGCTTTTACCTTTTATTCCTAAGCCAGAAGAAATAGTTGTCATGTTAATGTCACACATTTCATTTAAAATTATTTGAATTTACTGCAATTTCTAATTATGCTCTTGCATAAAAGATATATATCTGCTCCCACACTCATCCACAAATATGCAGAAGTATGTATGCCTGTGTGTTGTGTATGTATTCACAAAAAAAGCTCGTGGGTAATTCCTGATCTAGAAATACAGTTAATAAGTTTTGTTATTAGTTTATCCAAGATGTACTCGTATGAACAAATTTATTGGGATGTGCATGTAAAACATCGGGAAGCATCATTACATAAAATTTATCTGCCTTTATTTTTTAATCTGAAGTTCACAAAAAACAAGTCGTAATGTGTACAGTATTTTGAAGTATTTTATAGCTATTCAAAGTGTGCTACAATAAATGAATTTAATTCACAAAGTGTGCTGCAATAAATGAATTTAATTCACATTTTTCCACAATTAATTTATCGAAGCATACTACATTAGGGTGTTTTTTTTTTTCTCCTGTTAAAATACCATCATAACTATTTTTGGATGTAAACATCAACCAAGTAAGATAAACATGAATGAAAAATGCATCCTAAAATTTGAGAACTGGAAATGGATATTAATTTCATAAATGATGTATATTTATTCTGGCTTTGGAAAGTGTGAAAATCATTTTTTTTCTGTCTTGAGGTGCGTTCGTTTTGAAATAAAATTATGAAAGTTTGTTTGCATGCTTTTCTGAGTTGTGAACTTGCATTGCAAGAAGTGCTATTATCCAACTTTTGTCAAAGGTTGAGGTTATTTTATGAGCTATTTTAATTTTCCATTTTTTTCTTTATTTTCATAGCAATGACTCATTGATTAAGTAACCTAAAATAAATCAATATACAAAAGCCATGTTAATCGTTTTAAGTGACTCTCCACCTACACCTTGCATCTGTGATATATTGTCAGAGAATTATAGTACAAAAGTAATTTAATCCATAGATTTCATTTATTGCACTGGTGATAATCAATATCATTATTTGCTTATTTAGATTGAGCCGCAGACCAGCAACATTAATATAGTTATTTCTTTTTCAAACTGCTCAGAGCTAAACCTAGATTTTATGTCCTTCACAAGAACATATGTTTTACATAAAATCATGTGTCTTTCAAAATGTCCTCTTCTGTACTGAAAACAGTGGTGTGTGTAAAAATTGACATCACATTCTTTACTAAAAGTAATAAAGTACGTACAGAAACTTTGTAAATTTTTCTATGTAAATGCGATTGTATATAGTGCAATACACATTATTTTCACTATAAATTAAATCATATCCATTGATTTTGTAAATTAATTAAATTCCCCATGACAATTAAAGTGCTTAAGGTACCCATTGTTACTCTTCTGCTAAATATTGTGAAGATGTTTAAGATGATGAAGAGATAATAATATGTGTGGTTTAAGCTGCACTGTGAAAAAGCAGAATAAATTAAATAATTGCAAAAAAAAAAATTCTGGAAGAAGATACTACTTGGGAAAAGGGTGAAGCTCAGTAATCGTGCAGTGTTTCATTTTAATAGTAAAATAGGAGTAGATAATAAAATTAATATGTCAGAGTGGCACATTCAAACACCCTCCTGATCTAAATATTGAAAGTGTGTCAAGCTGAACATTACTGTTCATGGTATGAACATTTTTGAAATTTTTTTTTGAAATACGAGTTGTATTTCAAGAGATGGTACTTTACTGGCAGTTCAAAACTTTTGAAATCTTTTAAGGGATGACAGTTATTTATTGATTACTATATGGTGTTTAATTATGCAGTTAGGTGGTGCCATAGTGTAAGTTCTTGAATGAGGTGTGTTAGTTGAGTTACTTCTTGGAAGGCACATTATAATAATCTTTGAAGGGAATTAACATTTTCCAGTTTTTAACATGAGAGCAAACTGATAACTATGTGACTCACTGTGTAAACATGATCCCCAAAGTTAGCAGTGTATGCTTTCTGGGTTTTTGGTCTTTTATTAAGAACTACCCAGCTCCATTACCATATTTTGTTTAAACTATAAATATCGCCATATTTTTTATATATTTTATGAGAATGTGATAAAGGTTTTTTGATTTTTTTCTTGTAAATTCTCAGAAATATCTTGTTTGTGCACAACTCAGGTTTGTGACTGCTTCAAAAACCTGAGTAAGAAAGAGCAATGTTAAAAGTTTTACATAAGTAAGATGCAATAGAGTCAATGTAGTTTCAATTAAAGATTAATATTGGTAAAAAGATACCAGTAGTTTCAAATCAAAATCATTGTCTATATCTCAGATGAACATCATTCGCATTAATTTCTGACAAACATTAAGCAGCATTGCAAAATTGAGCTTGGTGTGAAACCTCTAAACAATTTCAAAACTACGACTTAAAAGCTATGGAGCATACTGGCACATAGAGGTGTATACATGCTTTTCGACATGTACAGTATATGTTTATTTATAAATGTAGAAGCTGGATCAACCATCTCATTGTTACTCTTCTGCTAAAACAGCATATGTTAGCCGTTACATTGCTGGTCTTCAAAGTGCAATGAAAAGACATATCAATGGTTATCAGAACCAGCTTATCTTTCCCCCTCTAACTAAATATAAAATATTTCACTCACAATGTCAGAATATTATTTTCTTAAGTACTTTGAATACATCAAGCACTTTCGAAGGTTTTCTAATTTAGCTAGGAAGTTTTTCTAATTTGGCTAGTAAATCAAAGCCTAAGCCACCTTTTGAAGACAAAAGTGGCTTGTGTATGTGAAGAGACAGAAAAAAGTATAAACATTCCCAAGCACATTCTTCTTTCATGGCTTTGAAAACATTAGGACAAAAATACTAACATCAAAATTTCTTTTAACAGTTGCAAAGAAATCCTGAACTTGTATTGTTTAAGTTCATTTTGACTCGTTGTTTTAGAAGTACTCATGAATGGGTGAACAAAGATGACAATAATGATTTAAGTGCAATATTAAAGTTTGGAAAGTGCTGATTTATGTTGTTTCTTTTGCCAAGAAATGAAATTGTAGCTGAAGAGTCCAATACACATAAATCGAAACAATCAGATCCATTACAGGACAAAATAACATGAAATATTAAAAAATAGCCGTTTAGGTACAAGCATCAGTATGGTTTTTGGATGGATACATGAAGTCATGTGTCGCCTAAAATGTTGGTTCTTAGTTAGCACTAATACTTGCTGCAATAAACAGCTAAGTTAAGCAGAGCAGAGCAGATCAGGGATGAGATATTTTAAATTACCTTACATTATGGACTTAAGGCTTTTATTTTTGACACAAAAGAAGCCAAATTTATAATGAGGAACAGTACACCAATTAAGTA
Source organism: Macrothele yani (assembly GCA_039090855.1). Classification (NCBI taxonomy): domain Eukaryota; kingdom Metazoa; phylum Arthropoda; class Arachnida; order Araneae; family Macrothelidae; genus Macrothele; species Macrothele yani. Next base: position 44,324,748 of record CM077016.1, on the reverse strand, counting down.
GTAAATAGTAACACTGTACTAGTGATCCAATTTATTGGCATAGAAAATGCTTATGTGTTTATTTCCTACGCCAATAAATCGGATCACTAGTACAGTGCTACTATTTACTAAAAGAAGCCAAATTTGTTCACAAGTTAAATAAATCTCATAGATGGTATATGTGGGAGTTAAACAAGAATATAACAGGAAAAGAAATCTTGGTTTTGGTGGAGTTATATGGAGGATGTTCATTGTGAATCCTATGATACCATGATAGAATATATAGAAAAGAAAAATTATGGTAGTTTGTGAAAATACAGTATTGGCAGTTTTAGTTTGGGTCTGTTAAATTAAATAAAACTAATTAATTACAGCAAAATTATCTGATTTCTGTTAATTGTTGTTGTAGCTTATAATATAGAGTAGATCTCTTTTGCCTGCCTTCTTTTGGATATTTAAACAATGATGATTATCTATGAAGTAGCCTTTAATTTATCAATCATTTTGGTAATGTGTATTCTGCAACTTAGCATGTTTATTGAATACTAATAGAATGCAAATACACAACATTTACAACCATAAATCATAACTGACGCTTTTGTGCATTATGGATCCCCACATGGATGAGAATTTTTTTTAACCCGCAGTTCTCTAATATTGGTGATGTTTAGCTTACAGTGTTTTGCAGAATTCTTTCAATACTATGAGTCATTAACTTCATACTAATCAAACATTTCTTATTCCGGCAGCACATATTTTATGCAATGTTGAACCGCACTAGCTAATCATTGATTGCCGCTATTGGCCTTAAATATTGTTTGTAATTTAGGTTATGTTCTGTTCTAAATCATTATTTTCTTCAATGCATTGTAACTCTATTGTTAAAAATATGCAAATTGTTCTTTGCTTTGCTCTTATTGAGAACTGCATTGACATATTGCTTAATTTGTGTGAAGAGAGAGCATGTTTTTTAATGCACGATTTTTTTACCAAGAAGTAATGGAGATGGAGTGCATACTACAATAATTTCTTCCTAATTGCCATATCCAAACTTTCACATTCTACATTTCTGTATCTCTTCACCACACTGTTTTACTTTGAAGAGCTGGCATCTTTCACCTAGCTATGACTTCAACTCTTCTCTGTGCTTTATTTTTAAGTTGTCAAGATTTTTGAAATAAAGTATAAATCCCTTAGTTATTTCAAACATGACTAAAATTAAGTGTCATTTTGTGTATTTTATTGTGTTTTAGTTTACAAAGCAAAATTTGGAAAAGTTAATGTACACTTAATGAGTCAATGTATTTTTTTTATGCAGGCAAATCATAATGGCGTGATGTGGCAGTGCACAAATTGTTTTATATCTTTGTACAAGAGATGCTTATTGCCTCCCTGGTGTCTAGAGTGGTCTAAATTTAAGTGCTGGCTTGTAACCATTCTTTCGAGATGGGTATGGGTTCGAATCCCAGATCAGGCACGGGTGTCTTGCTTTTCTGATGGCACTTACTCCTTTCCCTTCCTCTTGAGATCAGGGGCTCAAAATTAGGGACTGGAGGCTGCTTATATCCCTAAAAATTTTCATGATGGTTGTTAAACCACAAATAGAAAGATGCTTCTTAGTTTGGGAAAATCTTAGGATACATTTTTCTTCATAACTGGATTTATGATTTTGTAACGTCCTTTCTAATTTACCTTTGCAGACGTTGATTCTAATTTTTGGTGTAGTCACAGTAATGTACCCCTTGATTACCATTATGCAGTTTGGTATTCAGCATTCCAATGCTATGCCTTCTCAATAAACATATCTTCCTCCTTCTCTTAAGTAGCTTGAGGTGCAGTGTGAAATTTCCATAATGCCCAAAGATTTTTTGTAGGCACATGGAAATGTAACCTGGTATTGTGAAGAGTGACTTTACTCTAGGATTTTCAAATTTCAAAAGATGAACATGATCTTTGGGAAATTAGTTTTCTGAAACATCTGGGGAAAAGCGTGTGTTACGTAAGTTAGTCTGAGCCATCCAAATGGATCTGATACCCATTGTTTACCATTCCTTAATTAATCTCATTAAACGCATTTCATAATACCGTGAAAAAAAAACTTGAATTAATAATAAAAAATGAACCAACCATTCAGTTAAGTTGACATGAGCATTTTCTTATTTGGTGCTGTTTTTTTCTTTTCTTTCTTTTTCATAACATGACTACAGATACATGTATAGACGTTTGTAATGCCCCCTCTATCCTACACTGCTTTTGTTAAGTGAATGCCCTATATCCTCAATTAAAACGAAGCGAATTCTAATGTTGGTAGAAAATGTGGAAAGTGGAACTATGACATTTGTTTACATAGTGCACAGAGCTGAGTTGACAATGAAATTCTAACTAATTTTTAGTTTGTTACCACGTTAAGTACAGAACCAATAGTCAAAGAAAATATACATACATGCGCTAGAAAAATTGAAACACATTTTGAAAACCATTAGAGATCACCTAATGAGTTATGACTGGGTGAATGTGGCATTTTAGATTCAGTTAATGCTTCAAATATTTTAATAAAAAACTTCAACAAAGATAGTTGGTATAAAATTTCCCCAAAAATTCAAAATTTTGTATCAGTTAGGTATTAAAAATGAAAGAAATTTTACCTGAATGGTTATTTTCTTCATGATATGAAATTTTGCTTTAAATGCCATGAAAACCACGAAATAATCATAAAGAACTGGGGGAGGAAATTGTGTCAACTATCTTTACTCTATTTATCACCCATTTAAAAGACATTTTTATTAGCTTTGTTTCGTGGACCAATCACAATTGTTTTTAATTTCCCTGTTTTTATTCCTTAAAGGCAAACCTGATAATACATTTTTGTGACATGTTTTGTCAAAATATTCAGAAATTATACATTGCCATTTCTTTAAATATTACCTCTTAAGTAAGCTTTCTATTGTTAAGAAGAAGCTGCAGAATGGTTTTGCAAGCACCATTTTTTTATCTTTAAAGCACAAAATGAGCAAATATTTTGAAATTCGGTATGCATCACTAAGTTATATTCTACCAATATTTAGGACTCTTCAGCGGGAAGGCAACAACTTTAGCGAATTTTTTGTGAAACCTACAGTTATCTCATGTGGAGAAAGAAGTTTAAGAGATTCCTGTTCGTTTAATGTGCACATTATGTTTACATATGGGCAATGTTTACAAAGCAGTTTTCTTACCCACACCACACTTGTTAGCCTTACATTATATTGGTTTATTGATTACTATTTTCTGATAGCGTACTTCATTTTGATGCATAACAATTCTGAAATAACATAATGCATTAGCACCTTCCTGAAACTTGGTTACAGTCAAGCGGACATATAGATAAGTAATTTGACACACTGCCTTCCTATATCTTCTGACTTTAACACAAGAAGAGTTTTTTTGTGTATAGTACGTCTGATCAAAATACAAATTCTTTTCAGTTACTTTTTTGTTAAGAACAGGAACCCAGAAATGAATATCAAAAAGATATATAATCAAAAATTACATTTGAGGTTCTAAAGGAAAGTATCATGCAAGTAAATGAAATTAAATCTCTTGCAAGGCTTGTATGCTTATCAGATAGTACGCATTTTGAAATATTTGGGAAGCTTAGCTCCTCTTCATCACAGCAATAAGCGCATCATGTATTGAATTTGATATCAATATGGAGGCCAATTACTTAATTTTTTACAGGTGCTATTTTAAGACTGTGTGGATATTACTAAAAGATAAATTCAAGCATGCTTCATGTAGTTCACATGGTACGCTGAAGGATGTCCTGCCATCTGAATCGTATGAAAATATCCACTGAATTTTAGATAGAATGCTCAAAAACTATACTAATTAAAATATTCTTTTATAAGTGAACAATTTGTCAACTTCTTAATTACTTGCTCCATACTGCTTATTGGTTTTCCTGTTTAAAGTTAAAACATGTCGCTTATTGATTTGTGAGGTACGGAGCTTCCAGGTAAACATTGCAAAGCATAAATTATCTTGATTTGGGAGAGACATCGCTTTTAAATTACTGCTGTTTTTCAGATGCTTTTGATCATATTAGGTACATGCTGACTAATTTATTTTATTTTGTATCACTAGAAAAAAGATGAATTCGTTAAGCCACTAATCGACTCTCGTGCAAAAGAAGGAAAAGACAAGAAACTTCGACTGGAAGCAGTATTTTCCAAGCTGAACGTGAAAGCAAAATGGTACAAGGGCAAAGAAGAATTGTTCTTGGGCAAAAAATACCACATGCAAAGTGAGGGAGATTTGCATGTTCTCGTCATTAACAACCCAGCGGAGGAAGATTCCGGGCGCTACAAACTTGAGTGTATGGGCGTCACTACTTCCTGCATAGTTGAAGTTGATGGTAAGAATTATTCATATTTTGCACATACACTGAAGTGCCAAAAAAACTAGGATACCTCTCTAATACCGCATTGGTCCTCCTCGCGATTGGATAACTGCAGCAATGCGATGGGGCATGGACTCAATGAGCACTCTGCAGTACTGTGGATATAGTGCACACCATGCTTCCTGAAGAGCATCCTACGATTCTGTAATATTTGCTGGTGAAGCATTCCTGGCATTGAAAGCGTGATGAACAGTATCCTGAATGTGTTTGATGGGGTTTAAATCTGGTGAACGAGGGGGGCCAAATCAGGATACCAAACTCAGTGGAATGTTCCTCTAGCCATAATTGGGTGACTGTAGATGTGTGCGGTGGTGCGCTGTCATGTTGAAAGAAGTCACACTCGTCGAAAGAGATGCATTGCATGACATGAACAAGTGTACATGATCCCCAAGGATGGTTACATAGCCTCCACTGGTCAGAGCGGTCTGCAGATGTATGAGTCCAAATGTATGCCAGCTGAAAACACCCCACACTATAACGGAGCTACTGCCGACCTGCACTGTCCCTTGTAAGCATGTGGAATCAATTGCCTCGTGAGATTGTTGCCACACCCGGAGTCAGCTATCTGCCTGAGACAGTTGGTACCATGATTCATCAGACCAGGCTACATGTTTCCAGTCACCTTGCATCCAGTGGCAGTGTTCCTGAGCCCAGACGAGGTGCACAGCCTGTGTTATTGGGTTAGCAATGGCACCCGGGTGGGCCATCGGCTCCGGAACCCCATAGAACACGGAATATTGCCATGTCCAAATGGTGATGCTACCACTGACCCCAGCATTGAATTGTGCTGTGATTTGTGGCAACGTTGCATGCTGGGCGGATGTTATGATATGTGCCATACGCTGCTGTCCACAATCTTCCAGGGCTTTTCTACAGTCAGACAGGTCTCGCACTCTAGATTTTCCCCTGAGTTTGTGTAGTCCAGGTACAACCTTGAAATTGTTGACTTTGTAAATCAAAATTCTGTGGCAATTTCCAAGATGGAGTGTCCCATCTCTCGGGCACTATCATACCACATTCAAAATCATGTAAATCCTGATAAGCTGCCATCTGAACGGCGAATGCTATTACTTGAGCTTGCGGAGATATCTGCCTTTATATGTCCATTGTTTGCAGGTGATACCATTTACCACATGGGTGTGGTGGCATTTAATGGAAATGGTGGTGCCCTTCTCAGTGTTTTTGGCACCTCTGTGTATATCGTTTCAATCAGTTAACTGAAACTTAGTTGCAATGAATATCTCATTGTAACTTGCAATAAATAATAGAACCACACTCATTGTCTTTAATAGGTGACAAAGTCGATGTTAGCACAGCATGTATCTGTGAGAATATTTTATAAGGAAGATCTTCTGTTAACACAGCATCAGCTTTATTTCAGAATTGCTCTTTTGATTATTTATTTTTTAGCATTTTATTAAACCTTACCAATGATTAATTACACAACACCAAAAAATTTTAGTTGCTGAGAATTGTCTGCAAGTTTTTGGCTGATTCTAAAGGTATTTGGTGTGCTGATTTAAAAATTGACTATGATTTTTCTCTAAGATGTAAGGAGTTTTCACAAAATGGACGAGAAGATATGAGAAAAAAGCCTATTCATATGTATTCTGATGAAAAGTTTATTTCATTGCAAAAAGTTAACAAATATTTTTTATGTACAAAAAATGTTACAAAGAACCATTTTAAAACATTATTTATATTTATAAGTCCTTGTGTATTGTCTTTTTCTTTTGCCTTCAAAGCTTCATTTGTTTTTTTCCCTTCTATACACAGCTTGATCTGTGCAGCATCCAGCAGTAGTCTGCCATCATGTTGACATTCCATGTTATTTATGTTTTGGTGGAATCTTTCTTTTTGTTCCTCACTAGTAAATGGTTCTGAGGTTTTCAATAAAGTAGTCAAAATGAGCATTTAGAAAGTGCACCTACAAGTTTACTGAACAACCTAATACTTTGAATGTTTTTAGCATGTTTTTGACTATTTGCTTGTTGGGATCTTTGTAGTTCCCCAAAAATTTCTTTGCAACTCCCTTAAAAGCATTCCAATCCTCTCTTTCAAAAGTTTCCATTTTTGTTTCAAACTCATTGCCTTTTAGGAGTTTTTGAATATCTGGTCCTACAAAAAGACCTTGTTTCAATTTGGAGTCTAACAATGCAGGAAACTTTTCACATAGATACTTTAAAACACTCTCCTTCTCTTGTCAAAGCTTTTACAAACTGTTCAGAAGTCCGAATTTGATATGAAGAGGAGGTAGGAGGACTTTTTTGGGATCAACCAAACTTTCCTGGATAACATTTTTGGTTTTTGGTTTTGAAGCAGCCCTGCTTGGCTATTGTTATTTGAACCAGTGTTTGCCCTATGCTCGACTGTCCCATTTGCACAAAAAGCATGGGTATTTTGTGTATCCTCCTTGATGTCCAAGGGGCATGGGCAGTACTTTAAGATCACCACATATCATCCACCTGTGATCATTGTAGTTCAGCTTCGTGAAGTTACATTTTTATAACTTTCTTTACTCAAACTAGTTTGCAGTGTGAACAAGCTAATACTGACCCCAATATCTTTTTTTTTTGTTGCAAACAATTCTTTTACAGTATACTTATTAAATTATAGTAAATTCAGTAAACATAAGATCTTAAATTAAAATAAGTATCATATCTGTAAGAGTGGACAAATTGCTAGATATCAAAATTAGATTTTTATTTTGTGGAAACATGGTATGTGATAGAGTTTTTTAAAGATTTTTCTTGAAATCACTACCCAAACATTTATGAGAAAGTGTGAACATTTTTCAGACAGTTTTTTCCATCACAGACTTGTTATTATCATGATTTTGTTTTAATCATAATATCAATAAATCATTCTGGGTGATAAATAAAGCAAAATACTTTATGTACTTCTGTCCAAAACTTAAGGATGCGATATATTTTGACCACCGAAAATCGCAAAAAGCGATTTTACAGCTGTAAGAATAGCAACAGTAAAATTAACACATAGCATAAAAAATTATTAGTAACATGTAATTAATAGAGATTGAAACAGCATAAAATGTTATGGGGGGGGGTGTACAGGCTCACCTGTCATCCAGTGACACTCTTCTGTCAGCACCACTTAAAGAGATAACAGGGTGAAGTTCTCAAAAGTGTATGTGTCCACCTCACACTGCAATGCAGGTTTGGCACTGGTGAATCATGCTTGGCACCAAGTAGTATAGGAGCTCTTGGGGTAAATCTGATCACTCCTGCTAGAGATCCCTGGTAAGTGCTGGAATGATTTGTGGTGCAGGATTCCTTTGTGCAGCATATCTCACCAGAGCATCCATGCATGTTCGATCGGACTGAGATCAGGAGAGCTCGCTGTATATAACTCCATCAGAAGGATATCATTGCAGTACCACTGTCCAGTGATTATCCCTTGATCCATCACCTGCAGTATGGTATGTCCATTGACTGTGATACCAGCCCACATTATGATTCTGTGACCCCCATATCTCTCCTGTTCAGCAATGATCCTAGCATACACAGTACCACATTCCCTCCTGATCAACTGTTGCTTGTAATCCGACAAAAGTGGCTTTCATCTGTGAACATTACCTTGGCCCATTGTTCTGAAGACCATTCAAAGTAAGATATACACCACTGAGATGGCTGACTGTATGATGCACCCAGCATAATGGTAGATGGTGCAAGAGTTTCTGGGCTTATAGTCCTGCTGCATTTACATGTTCTTGTCATGGTTTATGCAAAATTTGCTCACCTGTGCTTGCTTGAAGATGATCATCCAACTGGCCTGCAGTACTTTTCTGACTCTGTTTTGCCATTATAGCCAGGTAACAGTCATCCCGCTGGCTTGTACAGCTGTGATAACTTCCAGAAAAACATGTGGCAGCAGTTCTTTGTCTTCTGAACACTGACCAAAGTCGCAACACTATGCTGTGTGCTACTTCGAACTCCCTTGTTATGTAGGTCATAGTCTGGCCTTCTTCAAGCTTGCTGATAATTTGGCCTCAGGTAAAATCATTGATGTCTGAGCAACATCCTTTTGTTACCCCCTGACATGCAGTTTCTTGCTCTTTCACTGGAACACATGTAAAGTGGAATGAACTCGTACGAGATATGATTCAGCCTCCTGCCTATATACACACTCGACAGCTGTCATGTGCCCACAGCAAATTTTCTTACAGGCTGCGCATAATGGATGAATGTCTTTGTTTGTCACTCTGCACTTGTGTGCATCCTTTAACAAGCTCTTTTAGCTCAACTATGTTCTGTAATCATCAGGTTTCATGTTTGTCCTCAAATTTTGGACAGCAGTGTATATGGGACAAAACATTTGCCCAAAGCTTTCAATAAATTTTACATTGTTGTTGCTTTATTTTCTTGTTCCTTTCAAGCCCAGGCATTAAAGGTGTGCATACATGCACTTACATTAAATTGCTTTAATGACATAATCTCTTAACATTAAATTGCTTTTAAAGCAAACACCAAAATAAATATGTAACTAACATCTGTGTGCATCTGGTTCAAATACTGAACATGAAAGCCGTTGATCGTCTTTGAGTTACCCATTTTGGAATTGATCTGCCAAAGTTAATTATAATTCTTTGCATGCACTATCAATACTACTCTCTCTTATGCGCTTTATTTCTTTATGATGTCCATTTTCGCAATTATCTGTTATCACCTAAACGCTTTTTTCCATGCAATTTCTACTATTTCAAGCAAATTTTACTAGTTTTTTTTTTTTACTTCCTTTACCTTCATTATGGGTGTCTGCATTGCGCCATTCACAAAAGAAAAACTTTGTGCTTTTTCTTACAGAAGCCGATCCGGTATACAAATTTGTTAAACGCTTGCCAGATACAACTGAGGCTTATACTACAAAGGATGTTGTTCTGGAATGTGGTGTGAATGACTATAAAGCTATTGTAACCTGGTACAAAGATGGACAAAGGATTGAGGTTTGTCTTTTTCAATTTAGATTATACCATGCACTTAATGTTAGATAATCAGAAATATATAAAATGAGCTGGAAATTTTGTAACTAAACAATAATATTTTAATATTTAGAATTGAAAATTTTAATCAGTTTTCTGTGAATATGCCATTCTCAATTTTTTGGGGGTTTCATTGGTCACTAACTTAGGTGAATCAAATGATCTTACCCTTGACAGTATGACATAAAATTGGCCATGGCTGAAATAGGTGAGGTATTTATCAGTATTTATGTATAGTGAAGACATATTTTATCAAGTATTTTGGCCCACTGACTGTAGATTGTTTTTGAAAAAGCCCATCATAGCAAGAAATTCCTTTTGTGAGAAAATAAATGGTAAATCTGAATCTGGTGTGATGAGTAGTGTTCTTGTAATAAATCTAGAGCTTGGATTTCCTGTACATAGGACTTTTATTTTGATTACATCTGTGGGCATTAGAGTAACAGGAAGTCCATTACAATTTCTTGTTGAACAGGAAGTTAACCATCAACTCCGCAAATATAAGCTACAATGTCAGCTTGGGATGCAAGTTCTTGAATTTGGAGGCGCTATATCCTCACAGTCTGGTTTAAGGACTTCTGTGAAGACAACTTCTTCTTTCGTAGTTGGAACGCGATTGAAAAAAATCATGCATCTGTTTAAGCATGTGTATTAGGCAAATTGATTCGTTCGTCGTGATGTTTTGTACAGTTGTAACATTAAAGTTTGCTGCACACACACAGACATTATTTAATTCATTTTGCAACCTGTTTCTTGATGCTTCTGCAAAATCAAACATATACTGGCTTGTGCATTGGTTTTCATAAAATTGAAACCATCTGAACATTTTTACCTTGCTTTTTCAAGAATACTTTTCATGTCCTGGAGATTGAAAAAGTAGAGAAGAATTTATTTATTTGATATAGTCTAGGTAATTTTTTAGAATTGTTGTAGATTTGGTCAGCAGTTTTTTTTTTAAATAATTCACATGTTTCTGAATCCAAACAAAGATTCCTATTATTACAGTATTTTATGTATTCATTTAATGCCTTTAATTCAACTTTCCAATGTTTTGCTTTCCAATTGTGTGTTTATCACTTGGCCAATATTACATTTATTGACTTCTATGTATAGTTCTTGATTAGTGGCTTTAGGGAATGTGATATGTTATCATATCCTTTTAGCTTGTGTATATGTATGTCTCTCTCTACACAGTATATACTGTACATACACAAAGTAGACAAAAGTATTCGGACACCTAGGTTGAACAGGAAAATGAGCGTGCATTTAACCGAAATCAGTACATAGTCCCCCCAGTTTTGGCCATTGTGACTACAGCCCCCACCCCTTTTAGACATGCTTTCCATGATATACCAATGCGTATAAACTGAAGCTTTATTCCCTCAAAGCTTCTGCATGAGCTAAAGCAGCGGAAGGTCTTACCAGCCGAGATTGAACTTGGAACATCAGATTATCCCACAGATGTTCTGTTCAATTGAAATTGGGACTTTGGGCAGGCCAATCCAACACTTGGATGTTCTGCTCCTCAAACCAATCCTGGACATATCTGACAGTGTGTCATCGATCTTCCTGAAACAGGCAGGCATCTGTGCATAAATATTCCTACAATGTAGGTAGTGTCATATTGTTCAGAATGTATTCATACCGGACGGCTATTAGGCTGGAGGGCACCACAACCAGAAGACCGAGCTCTTCCCAGAAGAAACATTCCACACTGTCACTGATCCCATCCAAACTTGACTGTGTAGGGACAATGCAGTCAGCTGGACAGCATTTCCCAGGCAAACACTATAGCCAAATATGTCCATCTGAAAGAAAGAGTGTGTAGCATGATTTGTCACTGCATATGAGCCTCTTCCATTCTTCTATTGTCCACAAATGGTGAGCAAGGCACCACTGCAGTCGTTGTTGGCCATTTATGAGTGATGTAAGTCTTTTACGTAGCTGACCTAGCATAATAACCATAAGCATGTAGTTCCTGACTCATTGTTCTGGTACAAATTGCTATTCCAATTATTTGTGTGATGTTGTCAGCCACGGCTATGGCAGAGGACGTGCTTTTTTGACCAGCACACCCTGTACCTACTTCACATTCCACAGTAAGCTTCATTTATCATGATCATTCAGTTTATGTGTTCTCTTAAAGCACAGCTCTGCTGTTGTGGCATGATCTACTTTCCATCAATGAACATCAGTGACAGTGGCTTTTGGAACTCCCAGAACAGCGTCAATGTTACGCACTGATTGTTTTCTTAAGTGGCATCCAACCATAATTTCCCCATTCAAAGTCTGTCAGTTCAGTTTCACAGGGGACGCACACTTCTAATTTGGTCTGATAGGTGTGCCAATGCTCCACTTTGTATACTTGTATATAGAACCCAGCACAACACTCATGTGTGTGCCTGGTTCTGCAAATTCATGCTTATTTGCATATGTGGAGGGGTCAGAATACTTCTGTTTTATACATATATACTTTTGCATATATATCATATCACATCACTAAGATTTTCTTTGAGATTCAAAGGTTCGCTCCACAAAGAAATACAAACTACCAGATAAGTGTTTAACTGATTACTTATATATATATACATATATCAGGGGCGAATATTCGGGGTGTGCTGGGGGTGTGGTGCACACCCATACAGAGTCGTAATTTAGCCTACATTATCGATATTATTTTTTTGGATTTATTTCTAATACAACTTGCCAGAGTTTGTCCTAAAGCTTCAAGTGGTGGTTAAAATCAATTTCCCCCATATAATGTTTTCATTAAGTGAAGAAGGTTCGTTCAGTATGAATATTGCATTCGCGCTAAGATCTTCGGTTGTGATATTTAGAGAGTGCACGTCCGACCATATCAAGCAACTGTGATACAAGCGATCTCCAGATGGGGCTGCAGGTCATGTTTTTATTTCCCTGTGGTTCAAACATTACAGCTGATCTCTCAGGGTGTGTTGGTCAAAAAAAGCACCACTTACAATCCGATGATGCTCAAGCAACTGTGGTACAAGCGCTTCCTAGATGGCGCTGAAGGTCACATTTTTATTTCCCCAAGCATTATAGCTGATCTCTGTGCAATACAGCATCGCTTGCATGGCATAACACAGTTCAGTGTTGATGCGAGTTGCTGTTATATTATTTTTTTTGGATAACAAAACTCTCCAAAGTTTGTCCTAAAGCTTCGCATGGTAGCTAAAATTAATTCCCGTATACAATGCTTTCATAAAGAGGAGAAGGTTCGTTGCTTTGTTGAGTAAACAAAACATAATAAGTTATATTCGCTTCTGCAGGTGTGCTGTATAATCAGCGGACACCTAGGTACGTAAAGCAGCTGTGATAAAAGCTCTCCAGATGGCGTTGCAGGCCACGTTTTTATTTTCTCATGATTTTAACGCACAGCTAAAAACTTCTCAGGGTGTGCGCGCCTAAAAAAAGCACCACTGGTCACTTTTGTTTCCATTCAGAAACACGTAGAGTCATCATACCGTCCAACGTTCTACTGTGAATTGTTTTTCTGTCTTTTCATCCCAGTGTGAATTGATGTGCTGATGAGCACAGATTTAAAAATAGAATTTGAATTTTTGTTATCCATATAGGATGGGGAACAGTATTGATGATGTACTAAGTGTCCCATTTTTGGCCAGAGCTTTCCAGATTGTGTAAATATAGTTAAGGAAGGTAAGCCTTGTCCTTCTCTTCCAAACTTACTGTGCAAGCATAAAGATAAAAGAACCGAGTACACGAGACAGTTCTCTGTTTCACAATACAATTCAGTAGAATGGTTAATTGGATGTGAAGTGCAGTCAAGACTTTTTTGTTGGCCTCGCTTAATGTTCTCCAAAGAGAAAAGTGTTTGGAATAAGAACAGTTATTCCAATCTTAATGATTTAGCCGCAGCAATGCAAAAACATGAGCTCTTCCAGTCACACGTGCAGTCTTTTCTAAATCTCAAGGTATTGGGAAAACAAAGAATTGACACTCTCATTGACAAACAGAGAGAAATTGAAATAACCCATCATAATGAAGAAGTGAAGAAAAATATAGACATCTTGAAAAGAATAATTGATGCTGTATGCTATCTGGCTAAGCAAAAACTTCCTTTCAGAGGCATGAGGAGTCTGAAGATTCATGTAATCGGGGCAATTATATCAAATTTTTAAATGTGTTCCATGAGTATGACTGTCTTTTAGACAGTCCTTTAAAATCATTGACTGTATTTTGAGAAATTTCTTCCACTGTACAGAATGATATCATTAATGCTATATCCAATGTGGTTAAAGATGCTATAAAGAGAGAAATTACTTCAACCACATTTGTGGCCATTTTCCTGGATGAAACTTCTGATGTCATGACAAAATCCCAGCTATCAACTATTTTATGTTTTGTTCATAATGGGCAAATACATGAAAGGTTAATCGGTTTTACCAACGTAAGTGATGACAGAACTGCTAGTGGTCTTTTTAAACATGTTGTAAATACAGTTGAGGAATTTAATATTAAGGAGAAGTTGGTCAGCCAAACTTATGATGGTGCCTGTGTAATGAGTGGACATAATAATGGATTGCAGAGAAAAGTTATTGAGGCCTACCCTTTAGCAATATTTACGCATTGCTATGCCCATGTTTTGAATTTAGTTCTGAAGCAAAGCCTCTCGAATATCAAGGAATGTCAGGCATTTTTTCTAACTATGAGTGGATTAGCAGCATACTTTTCTAAATCATCAAAAATAATATATGCTTTGCAAGGTTTTGTTGCTAAAAATTCCGTCCGTCGTACCAACCAGGTGGAACTTTACTTCCCATTTAATGAACACTGTAAAGTGTCACAAAAGTCAACTTATTGAATTTTTTAACCCATTGTGGAGAATTCTGGTGAATGGGACGTGGATGCTGCAATCAAAGCACGTGAGTTTTTGTGTTTCTTGCAAAATTTGAGGACCATTTTGTTTCTAGAAATATTTTCTAAACTATTTGCGTATACTGATATCTTGAATATTATATTACAAAATTCATTGTATGACATATTGTACTGTTGTAAAAAATGCATGATACTGTGAAACAGCTTAGGAATGATCAAGAACATGGATTTGATGACATTTGGGTTTCTGTAGCAAAATAAAATCATATGATTGATGAATCAAAGCCTAAAAGACGAAAAACATCTGAAGAAAAGGAGAAAAGTGCATGTCTTCGATTATACCAGGAAATAGTCGACGGCATTTGCTTGGAGATGGAAGAAAGATACTCTTCACTTTGGAAACTTGAATTTTTTCAACTACTTTGTTGCAAAAAATATGATCAGTATGCAAAAACTTTTCCTGATGGAATTCTAGAAAAATTAAAAAATTTCTACGGGCCATTTTTCGACTGCATTCGCTTAAAATATGAACTAAAAGTCCTCCTTTCTTATGATGAATTTGTGAGGAAATCAGTGCACCAGCTTGTAAAATTCATACAAGAAAATCAACTTCAGTGTACATTCATAGAAACTTACAAATAAGCTGAATTGGCCATGACGATTCCGAGTTCCACTGCTACAGTTGAGCGCTCTTTTTCTGAGATGAAGCGAATACACACCTGTTGTAGAGGAATGCAAACATAGGAAAGGTTATGCGGCTTAAGTTTACTCGCGTTCGAAAAAGCTTTGCTGGTAGAACTGAAGAAAAGTCACTCGTTTTACGATGATGTGATCACGCCATTCCTGCGGCAAGGCAGGAGATTAGAACTAGAATATAAATAAGTGATGTCAATAAGTTTTTAAAGCATCCTTGTTAGAAATATAATATCTGGAAATATAATATTTTACCAAGTGATTACATTTGCAGTTTTCCTTACGAATTATGTGACTGTATTTAGAAATCAAAAAACATACAGAAAGTTTGTTCCTCTGTCTAGTACAGTATTTGCGTAGGAAATTCAGATTTTTTTACAATGGAGTGTATGTAAAGATCTTTACCATGAGTAATTAAATGACCATTAAGTAAAAAAGTGCTTTCCTATGTTCAAAATCAGTGCATGAATTTTTCAGCTCGGATTACATGGTTACATGATAATATTCTTGCATGTTTTTATTTTCCTGTAACAGCACACACCCAAGGCAAATGGCCACATAACGCCACTGAGATATATATACATATACTCTTCTGCCAAAAAAATTAAGCACCCAGAAAAAATCATCCCCAATCGAGATGAAAATTGGTATATGCAATGTACATGTACAGGAAAGGAAATTATTGCAAT
The DNA here is from genome assembly GCA_039090855.1 of Macrothele yani. Lineage (NCBI taxonomy): Eukaryota > Metazoa > Arthropoda > Arachnida > Araneae > Macrothelidae > Macrothele > Macrothele yani. The sequence goes on along the minus strand of CM077016.1, from coordinate 44,309,093 downwards.
TCCAGAGCAGTGGGTCATTTATTCGGATAAAGCAGCTACACGACTGAAACAAGTCAATACGTTGTAGCGCCACCTCTGGCTTGTATACAAGTGGTTACCCAGCGTGGCATAGACCATAGAGTTCATGGATACTATCGTGAGGTATAGCATGCCAGATGGTGTCCAAATTGCAGTTCAGTTGATGACGTTCCAGGATGGGCATAGGTGGCGTTCCACATGTCTCAAACATGTTCGTTCGGTGAGAGGTCAGGCAATCAGGCTGGCCATGGAAGGTTCTTGACATTATGGAGGCAGGCTTAGGAGAGCCGTATCATGTGTGGCCAGGCATTATCCTGTTGAAAAAGTGCTCACTGATGCTATGACAGGAATGGCAACACAACAGGTCGAATGTTGTTGATGGACCATTAAGCCATTAGGGTGGTTCGGAGGACTGACTACCAAGGGTGTCTGACTATCATAGGAAATGGCTCCCCAGACAGTCACTCCCAGTGTACAAGCCGTGTGCTGTTCCATGGTAAAGGCAGGATCTGTGAACTGACCCACTCATCTCCAGACGTGTATGTGCTGGTCATCGCCGCCAAGTGCAAACTGTGACTTATCACTGAAGACAACATGGCACAAATGGATGCTATCCCACATTTATAAAGCCAGACAGCTCTGCAAATGCTGCCAGCGATGCTTGCTGGTCAGTGGTAGGCGGCAGAGTGGCCTCCTCAAATGTAGTTCCCATGCCACAAGTCATCTGACAATGGTCCGGATGGCCACTTCCATACCTGTAGATGGCACAACATGGCCGTGGATGGTTGAGGGTGACGAATGCGGTTCTATTCGTGTGGCTGTCACAATCACTTGATCCTTGCATCCTATCGTTGCCCTTGACCATCCACTGCCTGCATTCTTCTGGGTTGTGCTCTCATCAGCTCATTGGTGCCAACATCGTCTGATTGCAGTGTCGCTCCAACCCCAAATGCCTGATGATACGATGACTTGACCAACCAGCCTCTCTCAGCCCAATAATATACCCTCTCTTACACTCAACTGCTCATATTGTGCATGGATACAATGCTGATGCATCCTCACAGTCTGTGGAGGTTAATGCAACCGCAATCTGCTGTCACAATTGTCCCTGCGTGCGAGCCTTGCCCTTGATATAACCCCCTCAATGCACGGTTCCCATGCGCTATGATGGGCCATTATTTTTTTAATCACTTGCATATTCAGCCCTGAGGTACTTGCATGTGGAGTTTCAATAGGATCGAATGACTTTCTCGAAGTTCTCCAGGGTGTGTTTTTGGCAAAAAAAATAAAAATAAAATAAAAGCACTCCAAGTTTTTTTTTTGTCACAAAAAACTCAAAGCACTCTCGATTCAAAAATCACTGCCATTTTGAAGAGCTGTCCAGTGTCAGGCAGTTACTCGGTGTGCATGTGTTATACAAATAAAAACAACACATGACTGGAAAACTGGTATCATCTAGTTAGTATCAATAGGAGCACACACTGCCATGATTATTGGAAAATTTTATGCTGTCAAAAGCTATTGACGAGAAATTAAAAATCCGAGTGCTGTTACAGTTTTTCTTTATGAAAAAGGTGACTGCTGCAGCAAGGGAAATTTACAAACAGCAAGATTTTGGTTTCTGCGATTTGAAAATAGGAACTGCAGCCCTGAAGACAAAGCACTTGCTGGAAGACCTTCATTGGTGACTTCTGATGCTGTACACCAAACCGTAAAGTCAAATCTGTGCACAAGCACTAGACATCTGTCAAATAAGCTGAAAACACCTCAGCGTACAATTGTTTGTGAACTTCACAAGCTTAGCAAGATGCACAGAAGCTGTCGATAAGTACCTCATGAACTGACCGCTGCTTAAGCTCAGCGACATGTGCATGTGTTTCGCCAATTCCTGGAAAATCCCCAGGACAATTGTTTCTTTAGGCAAATTGGGACATGTGATGAAAAGTGGATATTTTCTGGAATCCTGACATGAGAAAGCTGTGGTTAGTTCCCTAAAAGTGACCTTTCTCCTCCCCTGGGCAGTTTAATCCTGCAATCATGCAGCTGCCTGCTGCAGTTAGTCACTTGTGAGTCAACAGCGCAGAGAAAACCCGCCATTGAACTTTAGTCTGTCTGTTGTTCATCACCAGTGAATGGTGCTGTGTGATGTAATATGTAAACAGTGAGCTCATATTGCTTGTTTTGTGTGTTGTGAGTCGTTGCTGTTAATTTTTTCTGTTTATAATTCAAGTTTCTTAATCAATCAGCAAGGAGTATACTGCTAGTTAAATACAATTTGAAAAACATGTAATGGCTCTGAATTATACAAATATTTGTTAAAGATACCCGACCTACTTAAGAAAATCTCTTCCAGTTAAAAAATATAAGTAAAAATGTCCAGCAGACTAAAATCTTTCTTTGTTTTTTAAAGTTTTACACATATAAATTCTCAAATTGTAAAATTTAAATACAGAGCATGTGCATTCATATTTATTTTTGTACAAATTTATTGTGTCCTTTTTTTATGTGTCCTCCTTTTTTAATGAGAATGTCCTCCCATTCCAAAAAGTCATGTGGTCACTCTGTTTATGTGACAAGGGTAGGTGTACCTAATGAACTGGCATCTCAGTGTATATTACCTCATGTGCATTGCCTGATTACATTAAAACTGTATACATGACTCTATGGAGTACTAGAAATGGAATTGGTTCTCCTTATATTTGAGAATGTACGTATTTATAAGTTGACTACATCAGGGCCGGACTGGGGAGAAAAAGCATCCCTGGCATTTTTAATTACGGCAGCCCACTTTTGATTTCATATAGCTTTGGGTGAAAAGTGAAAAGTATTCACCACCCATCCATCCAATTTAGCAAACTGATCACCAAACTGGAAACATTTTTCATATCTATAAAATGTTCTTGATTTCTGGCATTTGCTATGTCTTGCAGAGCAGCTCCAGTAAGACCAACATCTTGACAGAGCTGCACTGGCTGGACAAAGTAAGATATGCTGAAATACATTTTATGAATAATAATGGAGATGTTAATTTCTCTAGGTACGTGGAGACATATAAGAACAGATAGCATTGAGAATTGTTGGCTGCTATGGCGTAATGGTAACGCACTTGGCATGCAACTAGGAGTTCCACAGTTCGATTCCACGTGGTGACCGAAAAACAATTTTTTAAATGCTCTGTGCTAACAAACATGGAAGAGTGAAGCCGCCATCATCTGTTCTTACTGCATTTTATATATGTGGTTTGGTCACAAGAGATTCCAGTTGTTCTGATGAAGTATAATAGGTTACATGTATACTTCCAAAACAGGAGAAAAAGAAATTCTAAATTAAAAATTTACTGTTTATGTTGGTACTTCCTGGAGAAGTGCCTCTACAACTAATTACATGTGATAATGCCGCAACAAAACTGAAGGACTGTCAAATCATGGAATTATAAATACCATACTGTAAGGGCTAAGATTATAACTTAAAATAACAAAAGAATATGTACTGGTTGCAACCCCCAGCAGTTATTATATTACATATTTGTTCCCGATATTGGAACACACTTTCATAGTTTTTCTGTACATGGTTACTAAACTTTTTAGAGATATTAATGAATCCTTCTGGGAAAATTAAAGAAAGGTAGAATTTTCTGCTTCCCTGGGTATGCTTTGTTGTGGTCAGTAATTTTTTTACAGTATCACATAAGAGAATCTGATAACTACGATGTACTGAAAAATTTCATTTCATTTCATTTTCATTTATTGCATTTTAGTTGTTATAGACATGGTATTACATAATCATAAATATATAGCACACATTATGTTTTTGTAACAACAGGGAATGAATAGGGAAAATGCCTGATAGGCCTGATGTGCCCTCTTCTCCCAAAGCATCAAAATTTTCATGAAAATTAAAAAATTCAAAAAAAAAAACATAAACAAGTCAAGTTCACACATAATATCAAACACAGCTAGGGTGGTACTATAAATTAATAAAAGTAATAATACATTATGAGCTTTTGGTCAATAAGAAATACCTAAGTTTTCGTTTAAATATATTAATATTATTAAGTGATACAATATCAGTAGGAAATGTATTCCATAATGCCGGACCAGTATATTAACAAATGATCTAAATCGTTCTGTTAGTGGAAACATGGGGATTAGTGTTGTTTTTTGTCTCGTGGAATAATCATGACCACGAGTACTTATTGAAATTAAATCTTGGTAGTAACCATTTTTTATTCTCAAAAACATCAGTTTACCTATACTATAGATATGCAATTGTTGAATCGTTAGTATATTAAAATAATTTGGATTGAGTCTAGCCTGAAAGAATGTATTTGAAAATTGAGTATATTGTAATTTAAATTGTAATAGTCTCATGAATCTATTTTGTAACGACTGAAGTTTTTTCATATTATATAAGGTAGTCGATCCCCATACAGATATACAATAGATTAGATGAGATTGAATTAAAGTATAGTATAATAAAATCATTAGTTTTGGGGTTAAATTGGCCACTGCACTACTAATAACCCCTATATTTCTTGAGATCTTATTAGATAAGTAGTCAACATGTGAATTCGATTTTAAATTATGCTGAATAATGATACCAAGATAATTAGGATTTTGAACCACTTCTATAGATGATCCAAGTAAATTAATATTCTGAATTAAGGAAATAGGGGTTGACGTCCTTCAAAAATCATTACTTTTGTTTTGTTAATATTATGAGGATAATCTTCATGTTGATCCGCTCTGTTCGTACAAGTATATAAAATAATAATGATACATGAATTGTTAATGTGTAAACATGAATGTAAACAAATGTGTTACTTAAATAACAGAAACTAATTGCTTGTCACTGTAAATTTATATCTTATAACAGACGAGCCTATTTTTGGATACCTATATACACTGCTGGCCACCCAAAATGCAACACCAAGAAGGAAGCATCTGATTGGCCAGAAATTCACAGCACGTGTCGCCCGCTGAAGGACATGCAAACGATTAGCATTGCAGGGCATATGCAAATCATGTATGCCCGCCATGCCACCAAGAAGCACTATAAGAAGGGTGCACAGAAGGCGGGGTGTAAGTAGTGAAAGTGTGTTGTGCTGCCGGATCTGTGCGTGGGAAGCTTCCTGATGCCTCGTCGCAGAATACGGCAGTCATTCCAGCACGTTTCGGAGTTCGACAGAGGACGAATAGTGGATTATCGCGGCAGCGGTTTATCGTACCGAGACATCGGCGCTCGTGTGGGGCGACATCCAGCCACAGTGAGGCAAGTATGGATTTGGTGGGTGCAGGAGGGGCGGACGGACTGACCGACATGAGCGATTGCCGCAGTAGTGGCACACCACCGAACGAGAGGTCCAGCATATTGTGCGGCGGGCATTGACAGCTCACACCACCACATCACGAACGTTAGCGCAGGAATTAGGGTGTGTTGCGCAACAACCTGTGTCAGCATCGTACCGTTCGACGTCGTCTGCAGGAGCGGCGACTTGTCGCATGGCGCCCATTGCTTCGATTACCATTGACGTTACACCATCGATGAGTGCGGCGGCAGTGGGCCATTGAACGCCGCACCTGGACTACGGAATGGCATGACATTGTCTTCTCTGACGAATCCTGCTTCTGCCTGCAACATCACGATGGTTTGATCCGCGTGTGGCGGCACCGTGGCGAGAGACTGTATGACGCCTGCATTATGCATCGCCATACCAGTCCGTCACCTGGCGTTATGGTTTGGGGCGCAATTGGATATGACACCAGCACGCCTCTGGTACGCAGCGCCGGTACACTCAACAGCCACCACTACATCACCGACGTTTTGGAGCCTGTAGTCCTCCCTTACCTGCAGGACCTGCCAGCAGCCACGTTTCAACAGGACAAAACGCGCCCACACGTGGCACGCATCGTGCAACAATTCTTCATGGCCCACCAGGTGGTACTGCTGCCGTGGCCCGCCTGTTCTCCTGATATGTCGCCCATCGAACACATCTGGTCGCTGATCGGCAACCGAGTGGCCCGGCAACAACCACCCACGGCTACGCCTGATGAACTGTGGCAACGTGTGGAAGCAGCCTGGACCGACATACCCCAATCCCACATCCAAAGCCTCTTTTGTTTGATGCCGCGGCGTGTAGCGGCCATTATTGCCAGCCATGGGGGCCACACGAACCATTGATGTCTGTGTGTTACGCAAGTCGCACGGGCCTGTAAGCTCAATCGTTTCATCTTTGTATCTGTTGTTATTTGTCCAGTAAACCTGGCTATGCTATCTCGTGTCCTTGGTGTTGCATTTTGGGTGGCCAGCAGTGTATATGTGTGCATCTCTTTAGTCTACTTACCCAGTCACAAAACTAAAAGTTTCTTCAACAATCCACTTTTCTGACTAAGTCTCTGAAGCACCTTTTCGGGGTCAATTCTGTTTAAAATGTCCCTCTCATATTTCATAAGCATTAATGAACCCAACTTCTCCTGTGAAAGAGTTGATCTTAAATTTGACTTTTATGAATTTAAGTTTTGAAAACGATCTTTCACACGCTACTTGTGAGCATGACAGTGTTAATAATGCCTTGTATGCCAGAAATAACGATTTATATGCTTGCGCATAGAGGTTAAATTGTTTAAGCACATTGTAGCAACAGACATTACAATCTTTGCACTTCTGTCCATCATGATGCCTGATGGAATTTTGATTCTCTTCATCACAGTCATTTTCAGAAATGATAAGATCAAGGTTTTGAGATGTCTGATTCACTACTTTAGCTTTTCTTCCTTTTTCAAATTCATCTTGGAGTGACAGTCTCAGTTTTGGCCATTTGCTTTCAAAATCCTTCAATTCAGCTTTCAGTTCACTTTTATCAAAGTCCGAGTACATTCTTTTTAAAACACAGCTGAGTTTTTTCAGTGCAGTTTCTGGAACATTTTCTTTAAGTTGGGAACAATTTCGTGGGTCTAAGCAGCTGATATCAGCTGCAAGTGCACCATGCTCTCGGAAGCAATCACTAAGACTCTGAACTGCCACATCAAGAACATTGTTATACACATTTATGCGGTAATGATCTTGTGCATTACTAATGGGTTCATCATATGTAGTTTCAGAAAGAGTCTTCTTTTTCCTTTGGACCCTACTTTCTGGAAGAATCTCCACGTCGATCTCCTGTTCTTCAAGTTTCTTATTTGCCCAAAGAACAAACTCATCAGCAGTTTTCTTCATGCTTAAGAAATCATGTTGGATATCCTTTAACTTAATAAGGGTACAGTCCACCATGCGCTGGGCTTGGAGAACATCCATTCCCTTAGTTTGCAGATAATTTGACAGGGGCGTTGTTGATTCAAAAATACAAAGGTGCAGGTGTGCAGTGAGAATTGTTGAATACTTGCACAGTGTTTCATGAAAGTTTCTTGCAATGAACCTCGTTTCAGAATTGAACTTCTCAGATGATACTATTTTATGCATTGTCACTATTAAATCAACATACATTGACTGAGTGGAATCACCATACATGCCAAAAACTGACTTTAAACATCTATCTTTGGCCCACCACCTTGTTTTCCCGATAGATATTAATCGCCTGTTACTTGATCCTATTGTACTCTGCCATGTATCCATTCACAAATAAGAATCATGGAAGAAAGTAGCACAAGAATTTAATGTTCCAAACAAAGTCAGAGACTCCGGGCATGACTGTGTTGCATCGGTCATAACTAGGTTTAAGACATGCGCATAGCACTAGACATGTATTTGCCCTGGAGAAGCAGCAGATAACCAAGATGTGAAGCCTTTGTACTCTCCTTGCATATTTCATGCACCATCTATCGCATTGCCTATGCATTTTGTTATGTCAATACCAAGAGAAAGCATCTCTGATTTCAGTAGTTCACACATGTTGAACCCTGTTCCAGATTTGCAATTTACTACACTTATTAGACGTTCTTCAACTTTATCATTAACATATCTAACAATGATTGAACACTGATCCCTTACAGAGATGTCTTGTGTTGTATCAAGCTGAACAGAAATTATATCAGCATTACAAATTTCATCTGCTATTTTTTCTTTCATTAAGGATCCTATAATATCAATAATATAGCCAACAGTTGTGTTAGAAATAAAAGTGACTTTACTTCCACGTCCACGTTTCAGAGCATTTTCATCAAATTCATCTTTAGCTGATTGAATAACTTTATGCAAATGCACTTTTAGAGTGGCATCAAATTTTGAATGCAACTTTAAAAATTCAATAAAGTTTCCATGATCCACATTATTATCTTCCAACATGGCAGCACTTTTATTATTTCCACGAAATGGAAGACCTCATTTGCCAATAAACTTTACAATTTCTACAATTCTTTCTAATATTTTCTTCCACTCCAAAATTTCTGTCTCACGTTTGGATAACATTTTTTTAAACAATAAAGTTTTCACATCACCACCACAGCAACTTATCAAATGTGCTTTGGCACATGCAAATTGTTGTTTGCTAGTTTCATGTTCAAGAATGCGTTGCATTGCATGACGCTAATCTGTCATACCATGAACAAAAATGTTGGGATTATATCTGTTTCCATATGCTAAGCAAAGAGAACAAAATAACGCCTTTTTTTCTGAATAAAACATCCACTGTCTAGTCATACCACTCTTTTGCGTAAAGAAGTTTGCGGTAACAGGCAAGGAGGAAATATCTGGTTGACAAGGGTGAAACTTGAAAAAAGATTCAATTGTAATTTTACTAACCTCAAGAGGAAGAAAAAATCATTATAGCAATGTCCTCATCTTGCAGTTTTGAAAAACATTAATTAAAATGAACACCAGTTCCTCTGGAAAGAGCATCCCCATCGTGGGAAAGCATGTCACAAACACAAACTATTGCTTCAGCAAAACAATGTCCTTTTTCTGGATAATTTCGCACTTCATTCCTAACAGAAATTACTTCTGTTTCGGAAGCAGACACAGCTTTATCTATCTTCTTTTGTTCTATCAAACTAGATGTTTTAGTTCTCTTCTGGGCATTAAACATATCACCTAAATTTCAAGTTGATGAAGCATCTTGTTCACGAAGCTTCACTTTCCTTTTCTTTTCTTGACCACCCTCGCACTTCCGCCTTTTGGAGTAATCCATATCAAAAAAATGTTAACCTTCAAAATCTCAACTCACTAAAAAAAATGTCTTAGTACTGTACTTCCAACTATATAAATAAGCAAAACGTGAAAAAGTAGAATAAGTAAGCATGGCGCTACTTATTGTTACAGCTTTCTTTGGGTAGACAGTTGTGGCCATTTTCACTGACCTGAGGGTAGTGTCAGTGACTTCAGCAGCAGTTAAAACAATGTCACGAACACCATGCCCTCGAAAAGCAGATTAGAGCACGTGATTATGGGACCTCAGAGCAGTGATCCAATTCGCTGTTAATCTTCAGATTTTGTGCCCACTTACTGGTTATGCAGACTCTATCTCTCAGCTCATGCCGTATTTCTCAATTCTTTGTAATTTGTTTCAGTTCTTGAACAGAAATAAATTGACACGGACGGCCCAATGGCAGAGTTTCAATGGCCTATCGGGCATTTGCCCGGTGACTCCTATGGCCAGTCCGGCCCTGGACTACATTGGTCATTAAGGCTCCTGCATGACCATATGGCTATCTCTGATTTTTGAAGTGCCAGTTCTCAGAAAACTGATGATCCATTTTTCATGCGAAGACATATACAGATTTGAAATTGTTGTGATGAAAGTGAGGTAAGCCTCTTTTTCCACCCCCGCTGGCTGAGTGGATAACAGGGTTTTGGCTAATCATCAATTTGGGCCTGTGTTTGAATCACCGATGAGGTATGGTTGGCCGTAGCTCTGTACCTTTTCTGGAAACAGTAGCCTTAAATGAGGAACAGGCAACTCCTTACAGCCATAAACACTAATGGGGGTATCCCATCCCCCCAAAAATAAGTCCAGTATACTGCCAAAATTCCACATACTGTCATGGAGTGAAGAAAAGACTACCTGCAAAGGGTTTTAAAGGAAAGGATGTTATATCTTACTGGCATAACCCATATAAGTATACAAACATGTATACCAACAATCATCATTCAATACATGTAATGTAAAATTGAAAACACAATTTTGTCCAGAAAATGTGTGTGCATTGGTGTGTTCGAAACTATTGCAAATGTCATTAAGATTTTTCTTTTTGAGTTATTAATACCTTCTCTCTTGCATTTTTAGGCTTCAGATAAATACACAATTGAAGCAGATCCTTTGGGTCGTAAACTTCTGAAAATTAATAATCTGACTTTAGCAGATAACGGGAAATACCTATGTAAAATCAATCAAGAAGAACAAACAGAGACTAAGTTGGTTGTAACAGGTAAGATATTAATAACTTATATTAAAATGTTTTCTTTCATCATCAACATTTATGCCTTTGATTTAATTCTTCAGCAGAAAGAACAAATAAAATAAATATTCAATGACTTAAAATGAAAACAAATATGTATTGTGAAGCTTCTAAACTTAGAGAATTCACCCTTTCAATAAATAGTAAAATTTAACTCTGTATAGTGTTGTACCTTATCGTGGAAAATCTGTTTAGCCCATAGCACTCTCTTATCAGTGGTGTTTGGTAGATCAAACAGTGGCTAAGGTGCCTGTGATGGAAACATTTTTCATCATTGCAAATTCTAAATCTCTTTTTTTCCAAATGTTCCTCCTCTGAATGAAGATGAAGAAACTCGTTATTCTCCCCTCCTTTTTATGGAAAACATGTTCATTTCTTTTGTTTCTTGTTTTCCCTTGGAAATTTGTAAGACTTGGTTGACATTATTGGCAGTTTTCCTCTCAGCTGACATTTTGAGACATGTAAAAGGACAACTTTGCCTTTGCATTCACAGACACAAAAACTGTAATAACATGATGCTGCTGGTTAAAACTTAGCATTTTGATTGTTGGTTATGGTGTAGAGTATATACAATAACAGTAACACACCCAGACGTGAATTTTGTCTTGCTATATCTGTCCCCATTTTGGTGATACATGCAGGAAGGTGTAGAGTCACTGATGCATACAGATCCTGAATAGTTTTCTGTGGTACATTCCATCAATACTTTTCCTACCAGACACACAGGGTGTCGAGTATCTCTTTTGTATCTGGATGCAACTGGGGACAATGTGCAATTACCCCAATAGGGAAAAGATATGGTAAGAAGGGCTGCCAACGCAGCAGTTGACAAAACATAGACACTGTAGGGTGACGTGAGTCACATGGATACTTGCATTATTTTGTTAGAAAATGGTATTATTGTGGCCGATTGATGTTTGGTTAACATTTCTATGATGAACAACAGAAGTGATTGGGTGTAATAACACATGTAACTTCAAACAATATCTCCAATGGTACAGACAGTTTGATGCACCAAAGTGTTTACTGGATTCTTCCTTGGTCGTTGGTGACCCCATGCCCTTATAAGGCTGTCATCGGCATCCAAACAGAAGCAGGAATCACCAGAGAAAACATCCTGGTGCTATTTCTCTGTCCAATATATCAGCTCTTATCACCACAGAATAATTTCCCAGCTGGAGTAGGCTGTCAGAGGCAACAGACGCAATTGATTTGATCAATGTAATCCAAATTCCTAAGTGTCGTAGGATAGTTCTTGTAGTGACCAGAGCATATAATTCAGGTTACACATTTTGTTGGATAGGAGTGGGCATAATATGGCTATGTTATCTTTGATCCCCAATTCTATAAGGTGGTGTTACATCGAAATTAGCTAGATTTTAATATTTTAGGTGCATCCCTTCTTCTGAGTCTGCTGGAATGAGCTGAAGCCTTAAACAAAAATTTTCATTAAAAATAGCATGGGCTAATGGCAAAGACTTCAAAGTGATATGGCAGCTGGTTTTGCAAGTGCTCATTTCTGAATTAGGGATCTCTCCTTCTGTGGCACATCTATGTGGACCAGATATGGGGACAGGTAGAGGTATCCTCCCTAATTCACTGTTGTACTCACCGGTGTCACTGTGTTCAGAGAATGACCAATTGTGAATGGCTCTTAGATGTGCTGATCAACCTTCCTCATACAGCCCCACTGTACAAATTGGTCAACTCTGTTGGTTGTGTCGTCTTAGCATACCTACACTGAAATAACACATAGATAAACATCAATTGACTTCATTGAAGTATAATCAAAGTACTTTAAATGAGGATGTCATTGGTGAAAGCACCACCTGTATCTCCTGTGCTAGTGGCATCACAGGGCTGTTGTTTGTGTTGTGTATATGAAAGCATGTGTATTATGTATAATATTAACATGCCATTACAAAGTCCATCCTTAATGGGTGTTGCAATTTGTGTTTCCCTGAATGTATATTTTTGTTTTTGTTTTTCCATTTAGATTGCTCTTGCCATAGATTAATTCAGGTCCTTATAAGAACCCTTGAAAGAGATAAACGTAATAAGTATCTATTGCCTTCAACCTCAGTTTTATAAAGTGCTGCCATATCGAAAATAGCCAGATTTTTAAATTTCAGGTACATCCTTCAGCTAGGCCTGTTGAAATGCCCTAGGGCCTTAAATGGAAATTTTTATTAAAAAGAATTGCATGGGCTGATGGAAAAGACTTTTTAAAGCATTACCATCGCTGTTAAATTGGACAATAATTTCATTAAGAAGTCAGGTTTTCCTAAATTACAGGACTGGCAGTAATGAATGTATTTGTCAGGATGCAGTTTTTAAAAAGATACTTCATTCAAATTTAACATTATAGAAAAACTTAAATCTCGAATTTCTCATTTAAAATTATTTTGGCATGTTTTACAAGAAAATTCAGTAGTTATTTCAGTTTAGGAGCGCTTGCCAAATCCAAATCTTTAAAATAAGAGTTGATATTTACATCACGTATATCCAAACACCGTCTTGTCGACTGATTGTTTTGCACATTCATTAAAATCAGAGCACGCTATTCAAATGTCAACAGTCCATTGCTCTAAGTTCAACATTTATGATCAGCCATCTTCTAAATCGAGTTATACCTGTATTAATTACAGCCTGAAAAAATATTACTAAGTGCTGGGTATTTTCGAAGTACATAGCAATTCAACTTTCTGCTTCATTTTATCAGTTCATAGAGCACTGTTGTGACAAAGTTGAAAATCTGTGTTTTGTATAATGATGAAGTTGAAAAACTGTCAAACTAAAATAGAATGATATTCTACTTTAGTTAGAATAGAATACAGTAGAAATGATGATACTTTTTGAGAGGAAATATATTTCAATGAAATGTGCAAACAGAATACAAGAAATGAAGTACGAGAAAAATGTTAATTTTCTGTCAGTTCATTTCTTCAGAGCTTAACATTTCTATTTCTCCCAAACATAATAGAAGCAACAAAATTAATAGGTTGTGCCAAATTTTTTAGGTTGGACTTCCAAAAATCTACATGTATCTTGCCCTAGTTGCCAGTGAATTTGTTTATGTTTTAGTATGCTGCTCTCCATATACGCAATATAAGTAGTTCCAAGATATTTCCAGTGAAAGATTTTGATTTGGTTTCTTTAATCATTGTTTTGAATTTGACATAATGCATGCAATTTACATTTTGAAATTTGATATTGCTGTTTACTGTTTTCTACTTACAAAGTGTTACATGTGTCCTTCCACTGCAGTTGCTGGCTTGTTTGTTTACATTTTACACTGCAGTTCCCCATGTCTTGCTATGTACTATAAACAGTTCCACTATTTAAAAATTAGTTCAGAGATTATTTTTCAAAGGTTATACATGTAATATTACAAAGAAATGCAAATAGAATACAAGAAATGAAATCGAGAAAAATGTGGAATTTCTTGTATTTCATTTCATTAAAATTTAGTATTGCTATTCCTCCGTTCGCACAATTTCTAATCTCATGTTGACTATTTGTTTATTTTATCTTGACATAATCTGGACCCACCAACATTCTGCAATGGAACATGGCTGACAGTAAAGAAATTCATGCCAAATGTCACTGCAGCTACCACCATAACTGGCATGCTGCTGCAGGAAACCATATTTTTATTCCACACATTCCAGACATCTCACCTGACCTTCCCCTTCAGTTTAAACGCCTTCTGTTTCCTGTTCATCTCAGTTTCGCCATGTGCATCAAGAAGGCATGGGCTCAATCGTTAAAAGTTGTTGGACTGAACCCGCAAAACCCATGCTTTTCTCTTGCCCAGCCCTATGTTGGTTGCTCCAAAGTTGACAACTATAAAATTCTCTTCATCTTGGTTTCAAATGAAAGAACACTTAGCATCGTTTATGGAAAGGCTCTTCAAGGATAAAATTACTTGCGCTTTGGAAGAACTGTTAAAACTGATCACAGAACATGAGGAAAACATAAATGTATCGAATTTCCTATATCTGCAGTCAATAGACTTCTGTTTTCAGCCAATTCTATCGGCACAAGTATAGATTTTATACTTTTTTTTTATTTGAATTCCATTCTTTTGATTAATGGAACTTATTTTAGTTAAATATTTCTGTGCCATATATACATACATACCATTAAGCTGTTCTCTGAGATTCAGAGGTTAGCTCCTCGAAGAAAAACCCTGTGCCGAGTACACATTTAACTGATAGAACTAAAATTTACTTACTGTTAATGTATCAAATGTCTCCATTTGCGACGATCTCTGCGCACCGCTCGAGCTTCATTAACATCCATCACACACTGCACACAAGACCTTTTGTACTTCATACTCATAATCTTTTTCTCAAGCAGACATTCCTGAATCTGGTTCTTCCATGAATTCCTTGGCCTTCCTCTACCTTTCTTTCCTACCACTTGGACTGAAAAAATTCCCTTAGTCAGCACCTTGTCACTCATCTTTTCAACATGGCCAAACCACCTAAGAATATCAGTCTCCACCTTACTAACAACATTTTGCCTCACATTACACATCTGCAACACCTCTTCATTCCTCACATGATCAGCACGTGTCTTACCACAAACCCCCGTAATTAACACATCTCCCTAGCACACAAGTGACTCCTATGGCTTTTCTGCAGTACCCAGGTTTCACTGCCATGCATCAGAGTAGGAACAATTACACTTTCATACACAACCATTCGGGACTTTCTTGAGAACTCATCATTCCTGTGAAATCCTCTTAAGGCAGCTATGACTTTCAATGAAGAATTCACTCGTCTATTAATTTCGCCATCTAATTTATTCTCTGTCAAACATACTTCCTAAATATATAAACTCATTCACTTGGCTAATCTCTGTGCCATTAAGGCTTATCTTGCATTCAGTACAAACAGTTTCTTGCTCAAAAACCATAACTTTGGGTTTTCCCTTATTTATAATCAGTTTGAATTTCATATAAACTTCATACATCCGGGACAACATACTCTGTAACTCAGTTTGGCTCTCTGCCAAAAGGACTGTGTCATCAGCATTCAGCAATCTGCACACACGGATATCACCAAGACATAAACCAGTAGTATCTATTTTGGCATCACACATGCATGCATCCATAAATATATTAAACAGCCATGGTGACATTACACAACCTTGTCTGACTCCTGCACCAATAGAAAACCATTTTGATAAAACACCATTCTCTTGTACACAAGCTCTACCAGCATAGATGGCTTTCACACTGTTAAGTAGATTCTCAGTAATACCATATTTATTCAGTACCTTCCACAGAAGAGTCCTGTTTACTTTGTCATAAGCTTTCTCTAAATCTATGAAGGCCACAAAACACTATTTTACCAACAGACAAATACTTTCCAATCATCATGCGTAAAGCAAAAATTTGATTAGTGCAGCCCTTACCAGGCATAAAGCCACTCTGCACATCCCACACTTTCTCTGATGTAAGACCCCATACCCTATCAATAACAATCTTACCAAATACTTTCCCTGACACACTCAGCAAACTGATACCATGAGAGTTCTTGGTATCAGTTTGTTGAGTGATTCAAACAAACCATCACTTGAATTATGCCATGTGCAACTGTCTTTTCAATTTTACTTGAAACTACGATCTCTTCCAGACCATCCTTTGTACAATGCAGTTTTTCATCCCCTGCATGCTTGTTTATTTGCGAACCGGCCTTCTTGTATTCCAACATTTGGTCTTCATATGGCGGCCGTAGCTAGTGATGCAGGGCTCGACTTGTCTCTTGTTGGAGAGACCAGGGGCTTTGAGGATCCTTCATGTCCCCCTCTAAGTGTCATGGTTGATACCACCTTTACATCTTATGATAAATCCTCAACCCCTGCATCAGTGTACCAGCAGTTCTTTGCTGAATACTGTTCCATCAATGCAGACTATGTTCCTATTTTCACCGATGGGTCAAAGATGGCTGGTGTTGCGGGATCCACTACCATCTGTATTGATGGCGTTTCTGTTGCTCACATTCCTGCCAAGGCCACAGTGTTTTCAGCAGAAATGCATGCTGTGTATGTTGCACTTCTTCATGTTCAGCCAGGCTCTCATAAACGTGCTGTGGTGTACAATCTGTATCATCGTTGGACTGCAGTGATCACCCTTTTCTTTTTAACGTCTAACAGCTTCTTCGTTCTTTGCTCGGGGCCGGTGTCCAGATACAATTCTGCTGGATTCCTGGGCATGTTGGAATTCCAGGTAATGAGTGTGCTGATGCGGCTGCTAGATCTGCTTCCTCTTTGGTCATCATACCCTTGCCACTTTTTCATCATGATTTACGCTTTATTGTTCTTGATCATATTACGCATATGTGGCAGGGTCTGTGAGACTAACAGGTGGAAAATAAACTGCATCATATTAAACCTATTCTTGGAATCTGGAAATCATCATATCGCCGGAACCGTAGGGAGAAAGTTGTACTAGCATGTCTCCACATTGGGCATTGTCATTTCACTCACCGCTTTTCGCTATGTGGCAACACTGCACCGGTGTGTGAGGCGTGCAATTGTCGACTCACTGTCACTCATATCCTGTGTAGTTGTGTTCATTTTCGTGCTGTGCATTTTCACTTTTTTCATTCTCATTTGTTGAATGACAATGCAGCTACATTGCAGCGGCACCTAGACGACCTCTGCGATACACTCGCTGTCTTTTGCTTTTTAAAACAAATTGGCTTTTTTAATTGTATCTAGTTTTTAAACTTTTCTTCATTCTTATTTTTCACTTTTACCGAATCAGCCTGAATTTAAACATTATACCATGTTTTTAACACTGTTTGTTTGTCTTGTGTCCGGCGCTCTTTGGCCACGCATGGCCCTTGCACCATAAAAATTTACCAACCAACCAACCAAAACTCAGAAAAAGCTGGTCCAGGTGCCAGTTCATGTATTTTGTTAAACATGGGTAACCCCAGATCCCTTTTCTAATGAAATATAAATGAAATGGAAGTATCAAAAGACTTTGGTACAATATGTTTGACATTCTTTCTATTGTATGCTTCATTTATACTTGAGAAAAACGCAAAAATTTCTGAAGTTGAAAAGTACTTTCCAGAATTATTGCATCATTTTTTAATTATTGAATACCCTTTTTTTCTTTGATTTTAGATCAACAGTTTAAGATTATCAAGCCTCTAAAGAGCATTAAAGTAACAGAAAATAATGACGTTGTTCTTGAATGTGAACTGGACGATTGGGAAGGCAAAGTGCAATGGTTTAAAGGTGACAAAGAGGTTAAAAATGATACAGTGTAAGTATTCTCATATAATACTTAAATTTATTTAATTACTGATGATAGGATGCATTTGAAAGATTTTGTTAAGTGGAACTTTCACTGTATGTAGTCACTGGAAAATGAGTAATTTCAGAAATAACTGAATGATGAGTATGTTTTCACTATTCAAACACATAAAAGCTACAAACATGTGCTTTATATTTCTTTCTTTTTTTGTTTTTTTTTGTTTTGTTTCAATGAAATGGTAATATGGATATACAGTTGAGGTCACTACCAGAGCTGAGTTCAGGCTCAATTTTAAGAGCCCGAGCCCGAAGTATGTCAGCCCGAGTTTGCCCGAGCCCGAAAACTATGGTTAACCTGTTTCAGCATTAAAAAAAGTCTTCTCTTCCAGACTTCCACTCTTTCCTACCCGTGCAATTAACCGATGTCTTTCTTAACTGCGGAGTGGGAAAGGGATGTCTATCTATTTCTAAAGTTTCTTTGACCATTAATTTCTTCCTGAAATGTTTCTGGGGGGTGGGGGGGTTAGAAAATCAGGAAAAATTGGGAGGCACAACAATCTATGTCGGATGTTGCTCAATATAGAATTAGCAGGGAGCTGCCCCTTTGAGGTAGGGAGAAAAATTTCATCAGTGTGCTATCTACTATCTATAGTTCTTAAAGAAACTTTTCCTTCACAGAAATTCTGTAATTCATAGCCTATGGAAATTTGTGACACAAGCCCGGAATGGATAGTCCTGCCGAATTCCTACTCCCCATTTAGACCCAGTTGCCGAAGAATTATCTTTAACAACTCGAAAGTGTAAAAAAGTCTCGTGTGATAAATCATGTAAAATCACATTAAAACAAAAAGGAAGAAAATTCTCTCTCTCTCTCTCTCAGAGCCCGAACTCCAGTAAGTATTACGCAACCCGAGCCCGCTACTTCGGGCTTTCAGGCTTGGGCTCGGCCCATCTCATCACTGGTCACTACACACTATGTTGAAATGGAAACGAACTTTTCTTGTCGGAACAAATCAGAACTGTCAGAACTGCACAGATAGAATCATTAATTTGGTAGACGTTGACTGTGCTTGCAATAGTAGTGCACATATTGTAATTCAAGTTATACTAGATAAAACCCATCAGAATCAAAGGTTAGTTTTCTTTTCTTTTTTTTTTTAAAGAATAAACTCGTATGAAACAACAAATGTAAACTTTATTTGATTGACAAATTCATTCAACCATTTCAGTAATTCATGATTTTTTTTTTTTTTTTCACTGAAGGTTTAACGACCACCGTGAACAACTCAATGGGCTATAAGTAGTCGCCCATCCCTAATTTAGGATCACTGGTTCTAGGGAAGGGAGAGAGCCAGTGCTGTAAGACAAACACAACATCCATGCCTCACTGGGATTCGAACCCGGACCCTTCACGAACGAATCATCATAAGCCAGCGCTTAGACCACTGCGCCACCGGGTCAGCCAGGTTCGTGATGAGCATCACAGCTGCACCCGTTTTTAGTCGTAAAATGTGAGGCGGAAGTCCACTCATCACGATCGTGTGCAAAACTTCTGCTGGATAGCGCACTCTTTCACTCTCATGTTCAGTCACAGCTGTGTTTGTAAATGTTGTTGGAATGAGATTTGTGTTGCGAACACTCTTCATTCTCTCTTGTCTGAGACATACAGTTGAGACCCATTGATCGCTCACGCCTTCCAGTAAGGCTCTTACATTTTCTTTCTTTTTTTTTTTTTTTCTGCGGCAGAGACATCTGTTAAGGGTAAGTATGCAATAAAGTATTTACTTACTTTAGGACTGATCATAGAACACCATGCACACACCAAGTCTGACACTGAACTGAGTGCCTGATGTAGATAAGAGCTGCACGCTTCTCCCATAGACTTTACATGGGAACTTTGCTGCCCCACCACGCCCGAACCATTGCTCCAATCTCAGTTTTCTCTTCAACTGGCACATTTACATGGTAAGACCTTTATTTTGATACCTGAACCATATTTTTACATTCAGCTGTTCTCTCAAAATAGGTCTGACAGTAAAAAACCTTATAGAATTAATATATAGATTAATTATTGTTCTAACTTAACTGATATAATTATAGGTTGTTTATTTGGCAAAACCTAACTTTAGCAACAACCTACTTGCATAATTTTTGACGAGGAAACCAAAATTTGTGTCAGCCAGGAGAACTAGAAAGCCAAATGTCATTTTTCGATTCCTGCCCAGGATAGGCGGCAGTGCAGCTCTTAAAGATTTCAATATGAAGAAAAATTCCACAGCGTACTTCAGTTCACCACATGGCAGGGTACTCTAGCAAGATGAGATGATCAACAGAGGAAGGTGAAACACAGAATAAAGTGAAAATATGTTGACATATAATGAAGTAGCATCTGTTTTTCTTAGTTGGCAAAAAAACTGTGGAGCTTTATGTCCATTCATTTTTATGAATGGACATAAAATAAAATAGCACTGATAACTAAATCCTACAAAAAAAGTGTAGAATATAATAAGATGATCCTGAAGCAGTGATATGTAATATATCTTACGGATGCTATTTTTCTTGTGTATGTGTTTTTTGAACTAATCATATTTTTATTTAACGCAAAAAGAATGAAAGAAGTCATACTTCACTTATCAGATTCAGTGATATTCTCCAATATTTCATTCCACATGTTGCCTTTCATCACACTATCATAGTGTTTGTGACTAATGTCACATACCATAGGATTTGTTTGCACAGTGTTGATTAATAACTTTTTGCCAACAGACATTTCTGAAACAATAACTAAATGAACAACTTCAAAGTAGAAGCAGTGAAAGCACATAATTCATGATGTGCCAAGAAGTTGATGTCTGATAATGCAATGAAATAAACAGCTGAGGCAGGTGACCTTGACATAAACAGCTAAGGCAGGTGATTGCTTTGGAAAGCAGTTGAATCCGCCAAAAATTATGCTCAGGGAGCAATATCTGAAACGATGATTCTGTTCCATTCCGAGATGTTCCGGTGTAATCTGTGGGCTTCAAATGGAAATTATAATTAACAATATTTTCCCTTCATTTCTGTTTCGATTCCATTCCGATGTAGTATGCGGCCAGCTTTAAGCCCCTTGCAATGGATACTTGTTCATGCAAAACTCTGTTAACTGATGGCTCCCATGTTAGGTGATATTTTTTTATTATTTTTTTAAGTTTCTACCCACACTCAGCACATGGTCAAGTGTCAAGGTTGCATACCATTCTCGTGACTTTATCTCCCTCTTCTGCTGCCTGCACAGATGCCAACCAATCAGATGTCAGGAAGATAAATGCTGGCTTCTGACCATTCATCCGAGATGGGTCTGGGTTCGGATTCCCGTGAAGCATGGATGTTGTGATTGTCATACGGCACTAGCTCTCTCTCTCCCTTACTTGGAACCAGGAACCAGTGGCCCTAAATTAGGGAGGAGTAACTGCTTATAGCCCAATGAGCTACTCACGATGGTCATTAAACCTCCAATAAAAAAAATGAATAAATAAGAAACACCAGCTAGTGGTAGGATGAAACCACAAACCCTGTACTTCGTTCTTATTAAGTTGCCAGTAAGATGGCATTTACCAAACAAGAATGTGTTTTTTTGACAATTGATATCTTTCAAAACTACTCTAACAAAACTTCCATTTAAGCCATTGTAAAAGTAACATGAATAAGGTACTTCATATGTATATGCTATGTATATATGTAATACACATTAAGTATGTATATTTATGTATACATACTTTATAAGTTTCACTAACAAACCAATTTATATTATGTCAAATTACCCACTTATTTAGTTATGGTTGGTAACCAATATAGAGTTTTATCGATTATCTGGAATGTTTGATTTTCTGACAGTACCATTGTCTCAAATTGATCGAATAAACATAGTTTTGTTGTATTTCTAAAGGAAAGTATCTCAAGAATTTTGTTATTCACACATTTTCGTCTTCTCCTGTGAGGGGAATGAAAAATGTACTCCAATGCAGATTAAAAAAAGTAACTTTTACAATTTGAGCATAACTCTGTTTTTATTAAATTGAAAAAAAAAAAGATAAAATGAGAAACTGTATTTTAATGTAGTATCTTTTATGTCTGAAGCAAACATTTTCTTGCATGATTTATGTGAATTATGCAAACCAGCACATCTATGTAATTGCACAGTGTTCTAATATGCCAAAATTGAAACTGTAATAGAAAGAGTTGCTGTACCACGTGCCTTCTAATGTAATTAGCTCAGTCATAAAGTGCTTTGGAGTAATTCTTTATGTTAAGGTGATGCAAAAGGATTGCAAATCTCAAATTATATTAATGTACTGTATAATATAATAATAGACCATTTCAGGAGACAAGGAAAATATTCCTATGGCCTGTACTGTTTGATAGCTAAGAGCAGAAGCAGGAAATAGGGGATCAATACTTTATTCTAATTACTTATTAATCAAGTAAGCTGCAAAAAGGAGTTCTGAATGCAAAGAAGCCTTTTGTTTGTGTTGTTTTCATGGATCCTTGTTGTCAGATAGCAGAATCTTCAGACAGTCTAGAATATTGGGAAAAGAAAAGATGCATTAGCTTGATGTGTATAAAATAATGTTCAGATCTTGTGAGTAGTTCATCATTTTAAAAGCTTCAGTTGTAACTATTTTGTGGTATACAGTCATAATCATATGTTCAACCTTATTGCTTTGCCATTCAGCTCATTGCTTTTGTCATATTTCATAAGCTTTCATATGACGACTTCTAAATAGCATTCAAAATATGATTATTGCATATCTCTGAATATAATTAATTTCATTTGCTGCATCCAAAACAATAACATTGCACACCTACCTTTCTAATGTCAGTAACCATACACTTTCAGCAATTCCATAAATATCTGATACCATTTAACTGAACTCATTTTAAGTGGCCTTCCAATTTGTTTATGAATATATCTCCCTCAAATTCAAAAAGGTTACTGTGTTGTTCTGTATTCTTTTTATTTAGTTATGCAACCTTGTGTCCAGTGGATTTTGTTATGTTTTATGTCATTAGAATCATGAAATCTGAAGCGCCTGATAATTTATTTATAATGCATTTTGTTTCTTTTTTTAAATACAGAATTGATCAAGTAGCAGAGGTTCGGCGACGAAGATTGGTATTCAAAGGCGTCAGGATTACAGATGAAGGGAAATATACCTGCAAAACAAATGCTGATTCATCAGTGTGTGAAATGATTGTGGAACGTATGTATTAACAAGATGAATTGTAATTTACAAATAGCAGATGTTGATTGTGTATTGTAACATTGCCTTTTTTCATAAGAAATGTTTGTAAACATATATCTTCGGTTTTGGCTGCATGTTAGTGTCTTTGTAGTACATCATGATAAAGGTACATGTTCAGAACTGCAGTGAAATTGCAGTTTTACATTGTTTGTATATTCCAGATAACAGCAGAAATAAGAAAACATTTTATTGAAATTTATTTAAATTTATAAAATCATTGGTATCCCACTTAATATTCTGCCCTCGTGTTGAACCGTTTTTCACTTCATGAGTGTGAGCATTTGTAAGGCACAAAGAGATAGGAATGTTTTGTAAGCACAACAAGAAATCAAAATTTAGTGTACATATTAACAGTTATCTCCTTCCATCGCATGTTGACAAATGTTGTCATCAAGCAAATTCAGAAATCAAAGGAAACTTAACTGATTAGCTCCACCTGCTTGCATCAGAATAACATCATCTTTCATAATGTACTGAAAGAAAATTTTGTAGTTTAAATTTAAAAACAACAACACTTTTTTAGAAAGAAACATCAAATCAAGATCATAAAATGTTTCGATATTCTTCTTTCTGTAAAGTTCACACAGCCAGAAATAGATGCCTGGTAGTTTCATAAATCAGAGAGAGCATTCCACTGATTACTTTTTTTAGCACATCTTTTGTAAAAAGAGCGTGCTTATGTTACCGATTTGTCCATCCGTCCACCTGTGGACACCATATCTTTGCAACTATTAGTCCAATTTGAAAAATTCTTTTTGCATTGGGAAGCTTGAAATGTAAAAATTATGATTGTTGCGCTCCAGTGTTTTTAGGATGCACAATTTCCCTGCTAGAGGGCATAAGTGCAGATGATATCTAATTCAAAATGCAGTTTATTCCATATTTGTTTCTAAACATCCGATTGAAAAAAATTCTTTTACCTTTCGATTCCATTTATGTCGAAGACTATTTTAGGTATAGTCACTTCTTCAAGTTGTGCATAGATTTTCCATTAGGGGGCATAAAAGTAAATTGTGTTTTCCCCGATATCTCTGCTTCTAAATCTCCGATTTGAAAAATTCTTTGAGCATTGGATACAGCTCCTAATGAGAAATATTCTGCATGCAATTTCTCATTTTTGGTAAAAAACAGTTTGGCCACCAAGGGGCGAAACTGTGAATTTCTGCTTTTGTAGTATTTGCAGCAAAATCTGAGCTTCTAAAATCGCAACTAAAATTTTTTTTCATAAACTGATACCACTCACGTTGATAAACATTTTTGGAATATTTTCTTCTTAAAATAATGCATGGTTTCTCCACCAGAGAATGTAGATGTATATCTTATTTTTGTCAATATATCTGCTTTTAAGAGTCTGATTTGAAAAATTCCTTCTTTGTTGGATAGTGTTGTCAGTGCAAAATGTTTTTCATTCTGTAAATCAAACTCATCTTTGTTATGTGGTTTCCTAGATTATTATATTCAAACTAGATTATTATATTATGTTTTTCATATAATTTCAAAAATTTCAAGTAATTCATAGACTTTTCGCTAGGGGGCGTACAGGTAAATTGCATTTTCCCCTATATCTCTGCTTCTAAAATGCTGATTTCAAAAAATTCTTTCTGTACCAAGTAGAGCTTCTGATGGGAAATGATTTGCATATAATTCTAATTTTTTGGTAAAGAATGGTTTGGCCACTAGGAGGTATAAAAGTTTATTTCTGCTTCTGATGTATTTTCAGCAAAATTTGAGCTCCTGAAAACTCAATTGGAAAAGTTCTTTTGTTTACCGATACCACTTACCTTGAAAAACCTTTTGGGAATGCTTTCTTCTTAAAATAATGCATGATTTTTCTGCCAGGGGCATAGATGCATATCTTAGTTTTGTCAATATCTCAGCCACTAAGAGTCCGATATGAAAAATTCTTCCTTTGTTGGAGAGCTTCTGCATTGCGGAGTGTTTCTCATATAATTTCAAATTTTTCTTAATGCACAAGTCTGCCACCAGTGGGTGTGAATTCACGTTTTTGTTTACAACAGTATCTATAGGACTAAAAATACGATTGAAAAAAGTCTTTCTTTGGTCGGATACTACTAACTGTGCATATTTTCTTCCCAAAATATTACACAAATTTCGCCGCTAGGGAGCACAAATGCGTAATTTGTTTTTCTCAATATCTCTGCTTATACATGTGCAATTTAAAAAGTTCTTTTAACACTGGATACCATTTACTTAATAGAACACTTAAGACTAGTATATGAGAAATTTTGTAGTTCACAGGTTCACAGTTCTGTTAGTAGATGTTGTTCGTGTACTTCAGTTTGCAGCTGTATTGCCTCTTCGAAAAACCTTATTGAAAAAAGTTTCTTCTTTACTGTATCGACCCCCCCCCCCACACACACACCATCTCTGCTTAAAGTTATTTTTCCTTAGCATAGCTTTTTCCATGAAGAATAATTTTTGCTTATTTTCAACTTTTCCATTACCATTATGCAAAATTCTTCTGCTAGCATGCGTAGACTTATATTATCTTATATTAAATGATCTGAAAATCATTCAGGAGAACCAGAAACTTCTATATTTCTTCTTTTAACTGTTTAATTTGAAAATCATTTTATTTCTGATACCTTCCTTGTGCTAAGAACCTTTTGTGTGCCCTTTGTTAATTTTCGCAACATACTTTTTAGCCACTAGTTGAACTAAGTAGCTGTTTCTATTTTTGGATGTTTTATCTATCGTAGAAATCAGTTGATTGTTTTCCTAACCGGTTCCATTGACTTTTAATATCTTTGATAAATTTAATTCACATCAGAATAGATTCAAAAGATGTGCTCATTACAACCGAAAATTCGGTGTCACCTTTCTTGTTAAAAAATGTGGAAAACATATGGTTTTAAATTTTCAGTTTTGAAAAATCTTTGTGTCACAAAGCAATTGATTGTTGTAGACCTTTTACAATTTCAGAAGGTTCTTTTCCACTTTTTGTCTCTTCACATCCAAGTTTCAAGAGAAAAATATGCACTATAAAGATGGAGATTTCTGTTTGAGTACATGGTAGCACTGAATAATAGTATGTAATTCATTTTGAATTAGGTACTTAACACAAATTACTCATATCCACACAGGTAATCTCATTTAGATCTCAAACTAAAGCAGTGAAACATTACACCACAATAACTAGAATATGAAAAGTATGAATTTTTAACTCCCGGCCCTTAATTAAGTTTTAGATCCCAGATGTAAGAGTTCTAATTGGTATGATAAAAGTTTTGACAGTAATATATTTAAACTGGTATTTCTCCTATACAAGGTTTTATTTGTACCATAAAACCTCCAAATAAATAAATTTCAAAAATTGAAATTTGCTAAAAATATATGTGGTAATTCCATTAAATGATCTGAAAATCATTCAGGAGAACCTGATCTGAAAAACTAAAGATCATGTGTTTTAGTCCAGTGCTAAACAAAAGCTAAGTCAATATTAATGATTAAAATTGATGTGGGCAGAATTCAGTAGCTAGAGTTGGCAACTATCTAAGTAAAATATTTAAAAATGTTATTGAAACATTCCAGACATACTGCTTACCTATGACGTCCACTTCTGGAAAAAACATCACATTTCACACACGTTATTGGGTCCCCATCACTGTCCGTGTCCTTCTACCTGTCCCCTGCTGTTGTCATATATTTTTGTCATATTCTCCTGTATTCTTATATAGCTAATTTGTAGATGAATAAATGAGATTGGCAACACCCATCAGTCCGGTGGTTGTTGTGATCTGTAATGGCAGTTTATTCTTAGTGAGTAATAACTGAATTGTTATTACATGGTGTCAGAAGTATTCCTGATATCCTAGAAGCTGACAATGGTCCACAGTATAAATCTGAAGCATTTCGTAATTTCCCAAGAGACTGTAAGATACAACACCTCACATCCAGTTATCATTATCCCAAGTCAAATGGTTTGGCAGAACGGTATGTGCCAATCACTAAGTTAATGTTAAAGTGTACTGATCTAGAACAATCTGACTTGCATTTGGCACAATTGAATTGGAGAAATACTCCTCGCGGTGACTTACCTTCTCCAGCTTAACATTCAGGGTGGTAGTCAGGGAAATGCCAGGGCAGGCTGAGTCTGCCGTAAAAGATTTTGCACCTGTCCTGCCAATGATTCATAGAAAATGAAAAAACTCCTAATTGCAGTTTCCAGTGCTGAAGACGAGAATATTGATTTAGACAAAGTCAAATATTTGCAAACTTTAGGTATCAAACTTCCATCTTCTGAAGAAATTGCAGTAGTCAACAGATTCTTACAAACCCAGAAGAAAGAAAACCCAAATTCAGTCATTTTTGATGAAATATTTAAGCAGCGAGTAGTCTTCAGAGATACTTATAATTTATTGGCCACAGCCAGGACTTTCGGCTGTAGTACGGCTACTTGTGAATCCACCTTTTCTGTTTTAACGAGAATTAACTGCCCACAGCGGCCTTTGATGTGCCACCAACGAATGTCGAATTTGACCCTTCTTGCATTCGAACAAAACCGCACTCTTGACATGGACTTACTTTTGAGAAAATTTAATGGTCAAAAGAACCGATGACTACAACTATTTTGATTTTCTATTGGCAAGCAATGATTATAAATTTTTACCTTTACAAAATATTTCATTTTTTTTTAATTTATGAAAAATGTTACTTGTTTAACTGTAGTACTACAGCAGGTACTTATAAAAAATATTATGTACTAAGGTACTTATAAAATATAAATATAATTATGCACCACCAAAATGTTTGTATTTTATAAATTTGTGAACTTTAAAACCAGGCTTTTAGTAGAAGGCAGAGAAGTAATGAACTCAGCACGCGCTGTCGAGTGACCGCCGTGTTTCTAGTACATTATTTTCTATTTTTGTACTGATATAATAAGAGGCTGAGACAAAAAGTAAAAAGAAGACTATTTTTTAAAATTGTATTTAAAATTAAAAAAAAATATACAATACCTCATCTTTCAATGTAGTCACCTCCCTTTTCAATACACTCACTTCTTCCACCATTCTGGTAACTTAATAACACAAAGTGTGGAAAAATTATTTTGGTTGTGAAATTACCCAGTGATGCACTTAGTTCTTGATTTATTTCGTCCATATGGAAATGACATTCTCTCAAGTTAGATATTAATGGTCCACAACCGCATGCAATTGGAGTTCGATTATTTGATGGTTACCTGCAGGGTGCAGAGGCGTAACTAGCAGTTTCTGCGCCAGGGTCAGCCTAAAAATTTTGCTCCCCTGACAGTGTTTTATAAAACAAAAATATAACTGATTCTTTTTATTTTCTTGTACACTGAAGTGCCAAAAGTCATGGATACCTACGTGCTTTCTCTATATGGATGTTCATTCTGAAGCAAATATCGAGAGAGAATGGTCCCTCCGATTTTCCCCACATGCAACAAACATGAAGAATACACCAAAATATGTCTGCTGCAATGTGGGCTTTTTTTTTTTCCTTTTTTTTTTTTTTTTTTTTTAATTTAATACGGGCCAACTGCCAAGTTACAGGGGTTTGAATCTGATACATGAAAAGAAGGGATTCCTGTGAATATCTGTTACCAGCACAAAGTACGACAACTGCAGGAATGCATACCGCAAGCTATCAAGAAAAACATGTTTTTTCTTTTCGGTCTATTGAATCTTCGTATTCCTTACTTGTCTTTAATTGTATAACCCCTGGAAAGAAAAATAGTTATTCATACCCTCTTTAGTTGTCCTGGACTTGCAAAACAGCATTGTTTCTGTCACAAAATGTACTGTATTTGTTAGAGTCAACCGGGTTCTAATTCTAACACGCTTTCTGTCATTGTTGTTCATTGTGCAGGTAAAATAGATTTACAGGGATGCCTTAGATCATGTATCACATTCAAACCCCTGTAACAAGGCCCCTATTAGATTCAGAAAAAAAAAATGTCAATTGTGGCAGACATATGTTGGATGTGTTTTTCAGGTTTGTTGCGTGTGGGGAAAATCGGAGGGACCACTCACTTGATAATTGCTTGAGTATGAACTTCCTCATAGGTCATAGAGAAAGCATGCAGGTATCCCATGACTTTTGGCACTTAACTCAGTGTACATATATACAGAGAGAAAAATTTTGGAAAATCAATAATTATAATACATTTTCCAGCAACATAATTCAGTTTAGGGTGCAGTTGTATGTAGAAGTGACTACAATGAATGAATCTGGAATCTGGATTATTTGTTTCTGTAGCACATTATATTCTACTTTTATGGCTTTGTAAACCCCTAATAAACTTCAAGCCTTTTTGTACAAAGTGACACTTCAAAATTAAATAAATGTGACTCGCAGTATTTTGCCTTACAACACATTTTAATTATTTGCATGTGAGGTAATTCCAGAAATGTATATTTCCTACATATACACTGCCGGACAATTGCTAAGGACGGATGACAATAGCAACGATAGCAACCATAAAATGGAAGGCAGGAAAATGTGGAAATTAGCATAAGTGCGGGATACAGTAAGACGTGTTGTGCGTATGCAAATTTTGGATTGCCGAACTTGTTCGTGACGTCACAGCGCTGATAAGAGATATAAAGGATTTGACGCGTATTGACCGTTGTTGTTCAAACGCAATTGACGAACTTGCAATTTTCAGTATGTCTTCCCGACAACACCTAGATGATTTTACGCGTGGCCGTATTATTGGCAAGATTGAAGAAGGGCGAAAAATAACAGATGTTGCCAAGAGTTCGACGTCAGCCACAGTGTTGTTTCAAGGCTTTGGAAATCATTTCAAACAAATGGAGAGTGTAGCAAACGTCACGGGGAGGTCGTGTTCACAGTACGACACCTGCAGAAGATCGGTACATAGTGCTATCAACAAAAAGACACCGGCGCAGCACAGCTAGTGAGGTAGCAAATCAGTTTATGGCTGCTACTGACAAGCGGATCTCTCTAAAAACTTTCGCCAGACGTTTGCATGAAGGAGGACGATACGCCCTCCTTCCTGTTGTGTGCATCCCATTGACCAGACGTCACCGTACCGCCCGTTTACAATGGTGCCATCAACATCGCAATTGGACTGATAACGACTGGTCTGCTGTCCTCTTCTCAGATGAGAGTAGATACAGTCTATCGTCTGATTGTCGACGACAACTGATCTGGCGTGGTAGTGGTACTGCATATTGTCCAGCAAACATACAGGAAAGGGACCGATATCCGACATGTAGTGTCATGGTATGGGCTGGCATCATGATCAATGGCCGTACGTCCCTCTATGTGCTTCCAACTGGGACTATGACTGGCCAACGATACATTAATGATGTTCTGTTACCTCATGTTCGCATGTTCCGTGGTGCTGTCGGTGATAGATTCATTTTCATGGACGACAACGCAACATGTCATCGAACAGTCGCTGTCCAGGAGTGTCCTGAGAGCGAGGATATTCAACGCCTCGTATGGCCAGCAGATTCTCCAGATCTGAATCCCATTGAAAATGTGTGGGATGCTTTGGGGAGGAGTCTTGATGGTCGCCAATGCCCTCCAATAAACAAGGACACCCTCATCCGTGCACTGACAGAGGAATGGGATAAATTACCCCAACAGCTGCTTGATAATGTTGTGCAAACCATGACACGACGTGTGGAATCTTGCATCGCCCTCCATGGTGGCCATATCCCGTATTGACATCTTACGCCGGAACGCCTGCGGACGGTAATTGCATTTTTTCACGTTTACGTATTCTGCACAAAATGGCCTGTTTGTCCCTTGAACACGTTCCAAAGCCTTCTGGATTTCAGAGCACAATAAATTGTCTTTCTTGTAATGTCCTGGCATTTTGACATTATTTTATTTCACTTGGCATCCAACCACACTTACTTTTTTATGCGCTATATAGCCGTTTATGATCCGTCCTTAGCAATTGTCCAGCAGTGTATTTTAAACAAAAAAATGTTTCCAAAGTCAACAATGATATTTGAATTGTAGTGTAACTTCAAAAAATGTGTGTTTGGATTTGGAAAGACATGTTTAAAAATATGGGGAAAAGAAAATAATAGGCATAGTAACATGTTTCTGTAGCTTGTTAGTGTGCATATACAGTATGTGGTAAGTTCCCTTAATTCTTTTAATTATTTCGGAATGACAAGCACAGCTATTTGCAAAACCACATTTTCTGTTTTGACGGGAATAAACATCCCACAGCAACTTCTGATGTGCCACCAGTGAATGTCAAATTTAACCCTTCTTGCATTCATACAAAACCACACAAAAGCTTCCGACATGGACTTACTTTTGAGAAAATGTAATGGTCAAAAGAACCGACCACTACAACTATTTTGATTTTCTATTGGTAAGCAATGATTATAAACATATTTTTATATTACAAAATGTTTCTTCTTGTTTTTTTATTTATGTTAATCAAAAATGGTACTTTTGTACCTGATGTACCTAAATAAGGTACTTAGTCTGGGTTGAAATTTGTAAAATTTCAGTAATGCTCAAAAAAAGGTAAAAAGTATATAGCTTTTTGAGCATGCCATAAATTTTATTGAGCCTGCCCTAAGTATAGAATTTGGCTGTGGCCCTGTCGTCTATTTGGACGTCCTACATGAACAATGATCCCGTTACATCCTCTAGCACGTTTGCCTCATGCATCAACTTCTGCTTGCCTCCAGTTCTCCCAAGAGAACCAGCGATATGCCACAACTCCAGAGAGAATCCAGTTGCAATATGCCACAACTGGTACTCATAACCAAGCACCATCCTTGGTACAGGGTCAATCTATAAAACTTAAAATGGCACATTGCAACTGGATTCCCGCTACTGTATCTGTGAAGCTTGATACCCCTCGCTCCTATTTAGTTACCACTCAGGATGGCACCACTCTTCATTGCAATGCAGAGTGTATACGTCCAACAAAAGCTATATTCATGCCAAAAAAACATGTAGTTGCATGCCCACCAGTTTTGTCTCCCCTGGAGAACTCTCAAAACTATGATACACCTATGCTTACTATACCCGATTCTAATTGGTTGCTCCTTCCTCAGAACTTCCCAACTAAAGATAAACATCATGTTACTGTACCTGAATTACAAACAATTACCATCTCATTTTTCTCAGTGCATTGGCACACCTACTAAGTTGTCTAATTCTGTGACCACTCGTTCAGGACAAAAAATTTATCCACCTGATAAACTGAATCTCTAAAAAAAAAAAAAAAGAGAAAGGTGTCATATATTGTTGTCATATTCTTCTGTATTCTTATATAGTTAATTTTGAATAAATGAGATTGGCAACACCCATCAGTCCGGTGGTTGTTGTGATCTGTAATGGCAGTTTATTCTTAGTGAGTAATAACTGAGTTGTTATTACAGCTATTATGGCCCCAGCTAAAAAAAATGAAAATTGTTTAAAGAACAATAAATATATATTTTTTTGAAAAAATTGTGCTATTAAAACAAGATCTATATTTAAATTTCAGGCTCATGGAGAATCAAAGAGAAGAAACAGAATTGTTCAAAAACTACAATAAAATGCCAAAGTCACTTCCATAGTTTTTTCACATAGTTGAATGAGTAAAATTGAAAATTTGATTGCATTTTACATGATGTAAGCTAATAATTAGTGTATGAAAGCTATGGAAGTGACTTCCAAGTTTTACTGTATGTATATATATAAAAAAATTTTTTTGCTTTGGTAGTTTGAAGTCCAGTTACCCCTAAAATTAAAATTTTAAAATATGATAAGCTACATGTATTTGGTGTAAAACTATTTTTTTTATATTACATTGTCATACTTAACTATACAAGAGATTACAATTGCTTTTAATTCTCAGTACATATTTTAAAGCCTACAACTGCTTCCTCTGGAAGTCAGGATTAACTTAATTTTTCCCATAAAACATTTTCATAATTTATAATTGTAATTCTTTTTATCCCATTGTTATCAAAGCTCAAGCAGCCACTAGCAGTAAGGTTGAAACACATACTTGATTATCTGATTTTACTGCAAATTGCAGTAAATTTAATGCCATAAATAAAAACCTGGTTAAATAAGCTGTCATATCACCTTTTTGCTTTAACAGAATCAGTACTGGATTTAGACTTGTTGAGGCCCTAAACTATATAAAGCTTGGAGGCCCCTTGTTAAAAAATTACACCAGAAGGTCTCACGAAATTTGAAAACATATACTGGTATGCCTTTTAATTATTTAATAGCAAGACATTTAAAGTGAAGAAAAACAATTTATTTTTGAATGAATGCATTTATTGATTATATATTTATCATTTGGTTACCTTGATCTCTATCATAGATTATAATATAGTATACCAATTGGAAACAATACTTAAATGTAATTTATAAAATCATTTTAACATACAAAATGCTGACAAAAGAAGTAATCAGGTTTACTTTTATTAATACAAGTAATAATTAACTTGTTTTCAAAATCAGAAAAATGGTATTAGATAGGCCTACAATTCAAAACATTTTCTTTCTTCATGAGTTGGTTAAATACCATAATGTGAATCTTGAATTTTCTTTCTTGATTTCCTATAAGGATAATCATGAATTATGTCCTCAAATGATATGCTACTTAGCTTATCACTTTCTGTGCACATGATGCTTAAGTGCAAATAGTTTATGTTGAGACTTGGTTGCTCTCAGTTCATCTTTAGCTATGGAAATGGCCTTTCTTCTGAACAATTTGTTACCATTAGGTATAAGGAATAGTCGTAATATTGATTCCACATTGGGAAAAACAAAACGAACCTTATCTTGGAAGATAATTTGATACAGATCTTTGTGGAAAATTTGTTCTTCTCCTGGATAACTCTGCTTGACATAAGCATGGAAGTGCCTCAGTTCACCCGTAAGGTTAATATCAACATTGTTTGGGTATTCTTTCATCAAAGCTTCTGCTGCTCCACTTAGCTGTGCTTCTGAAGCTTCTAAATCCACTAAAAATGAAAATTTGTTTGCAGCCTTTGTAAACTGTTGCTCTTATGCTCAAGTTTGCCTCAAGGACATCTATTATAGAAATGAAGGATTTCACTCAAAATTTGTCTCATGGGAGAAGTTCTAGCATCTGGTTGAGCTCCATTGTTGGCTTGCTTTTTACTCACCCTCCTCTTTTCCCTGCACACTTGTATTCAACATCAGGCAGTTTGGATTTAGCTTCTTGTTCAATATCCTCAAAGTTTTCTCGAATATTTTTCACAAAGTGGGAGAGTAATGTATGTACAGATTTGTACATGTTGTAAGTGCATGCAATCTGTATGTTCTGGTGAGCCTTACTGGTTTTGTGAAATTCATCCAGCAAACAAATCCATAAATGTAGCAGAAAAATAAACTCCAATGTCTCCATTTTTTACAGAAGAGAACTAGCTTGTATTCTTGTATCACCCTTTTCTTATGGCAGACACAGCTTTGACATGTGCTTCCCACTTAGTGTCAGACAGATACCTCAGTACTCTGGAATCTGCATTCAAGAATAATAACAACATAGCCCACCTCTTTGTAGAAGGTGAAAAGAAAGTTTATATTTCTTGCACAACAGCAAAAAAGTTGACTGCATCTAAACAGCAATCTATTGCAGCACAGCCAGCAAGATCCAGTGAATGTCTGGCACAAGGAGTTTACACCAATGAGCCGTTACATAATGACCACCTACCTAATAAGCTGTAGGACCCCGTTTAGCCCATAAAACAGCAGCCACACAGTGAGGCATCAATTCAGTGAGGTGGCGATAGGTATCCTGGGGTATCTGGTACCATAATGTCAACAGCAGGTCCTCCAGTCCCTGTACATTTTGGGGTGGTGGTGATTTAGTGTGAACCCACTTTTCCAAGTCAAACCACAAATATTCGATTGGGTTCATGAACAATACACTTTTCCAAGTCGAACCACAAATGTTCGATTGGGTTCTGTGAACAATGTGCAACAGTCTCCACTCTCCTCTGGCATTATGAGCTGCAGATGATGGTTCATTGTTTGGCCATCTGTGCACCGCTTTTGATATGTACTCACTACAGTGGCACGTGAACAACCCACAAGCTGCGCCGTTTCTGAGATCGTAGTTCTGAGACACCATGCTATCACAATTTGTTCATTAT
Organism: Macrothele yani; assembly: GCA_039090855.1. Classification (NCBI taxonomy): domain Eukaryota; kingdom Metazoa; phylum Arthropoda; class Arachnida; order Araneae; family Macrothelidae; genus Macrothele; species Macrothele yani. The sequence continues at coordinate 44,274,014 of CM077016.1, read as the reverse complement.
CAAACTCCGATAAATCGGCAGCTTTTCCCATTCTGACTCTGAACACTACTAACCGAAAGCTGGTTCTCAGGTTATATATATACAGCTCTGTGAACTTCACCTGCGCCACCATTCAGTCTCCAGACACACTCATTTCTTTAGGCTAGGGGTGGTCATAATATAATGGCTCATCAGTGTATATAGCATGCTTGTTTATCTCTAGAATTTGTTGCTGCATTCCATTGTATTTACCAGCCATATTTGCTGCATTGTCACATGACTGTCCTTCTCACTTACTGAAATCAACCATACAGTCTTTACTTAGATAGTCCACCACCATATGTGCCATACTTTCATACCCCTGTGATTTTCCAACTCTAGGAAAGTTAGAAAGTTTTCAACAGGAAAACCGTCATGAGGTGATACATATCTTACTATATAACAGTTAGGTTGATCCACATGGGAAAGATCTGATGTAGAGTCCACAGACAAACTGAAGTAGCCTGCTGTTCTCAAATCATTCAAAATTGATTTTCTTACTCTATTAGCCATAAGCTGAATAAGTTCATAACATATTGTCATAACAAATATGAAGGAGACCCAGATCTTCTGTTTCCATATTGTTATATGTGGTTGCATAGAAATGGATCAAACTTAGCAATTAATTCTAATAGGCCAAGGAAGTTGCCATTATTTGGTGAACAAAAGATTCATTGTCTCCCCTAAAAGCTAGCCCATGCTCCGCTAATGTGTGTATCATTGCAACAACACGCTCAAGCACATGCATCACGTAGTGTTGTTCTGTTTTTATTTGTTTTGATAGTATTGAGTCTAAAGTTAATGAACCATGATTTTTTGTCAAGTATGTCAGCAAAGCAGTTCTTTTCTCATCAGAGTTCTCATGACTTTGAATAACACACACAATGGAATTTCACCAGTCAGAAAACCCACCAGAAGCTAGTGCTGCAGCTGATGTTGAAAAGAGCTTGCAGACAAAGCAGTAAACACAGCCAGTTGTGGGAAAGTACACTAGCCATTTACAATAGTATATTCCATCATTAATTTTTCTGGACTGAAACAAACCTTTTGAACAATATCTAGCTTGCTTTTTGAATAACTGCTTCAAGTTTTCAAGTTTGCTGTTCCAGTGTTGACATTCTGAAGGACCCTTAAGGATCCAGTATGAGAGTTCATCCTCCATTAAGACACCTCATTGACCAACATCATTGAGCTTCATGAATTTTGTTGTTTCACCTGTGGATGTTGGCTCTGCAATGCTCACATCGGCATCACTTCCAGTGTTTCCCTCAGATGAGATTCCAGAGTCTGTCGTCTCAGACGCAGAATTCCGAAGCTGTGGTTGCTTTTGACTCTGCTGATCACCTTTGGGTTGTGGATCTTTATTTGTTTGCTGGAGTAAAATATCTGTCAAGTGTTGGTATTTTTTTGAAGCTGCTCTTCAAGCTGCTGCTTTCTTTTTCTTTTCTGGCATCCACTGTCAAATATTCTCTTCATTGTAAGCCTGAAAGCAAAGAAAATTTATCAAGTTGCCTGCAGTCAGCCATTATCTGTTTACAAACAGCGTAGGACGATGCCAAACCTCATGTGAAATAAATACCATTTTTTACAATATAGAGTGCAGATCGACGTCTTAGACTTTGCTGCACAATGCTGCCATCTATGGACAGTAAATGCAACTACATCAGCTCTTTTGTAAATAACACAGGATTTCTGCAATGAGCCTGTGTTTCAGCATGTAGATTTGTATTCAGTACGCATAATATTTTGAAAGCCCCCAACAAATTCTGAAATTTTTTAGGCCCCTGCAGATTGTGAGGCTCTAAACTATAGCTTACTGAACTAAATCCTGCACTGTGCACTGAACAGAATACATCACTGAAGAATTTGTACCAGATATTATTACATAGGGCTCAAGTTTTAATGGGGTTCTGTTAATTTTTGATGAAAGCAGTTGTGGAAATGTTAGGTCATTATGAAAAATAATGCATGTCGTGAAGAGATACATAAATATATTATTTTGCATTAGCTGAGAAAAGCTTAAAAATATGCTGAGTTTCTGAAAATCCTTTGTCCCTGCTTTTCTATTCTATATGCATGTCTTTTTAATAACTTCATCATTATGTGAATTTTGAACTGATTTGATATAATAAATTTCAGTTTTGCTTTTGATAAAATGCATTATTGATATCTGATTTATGTATATTTTAACAGCTGCCAACAGAATTGTCAAAAAACTGAAGGATGTAACGATTTTGGAGAGAACGAAAGGTGTGTTAGAAGTTGAAATGTTAGACAAAAAGGCTATTGTTGAGTGGTTCCGAAATGGAGAACCTTTAAAACCAACTGATAGGTAAACATCAATTATTCTTTTAGTGTGGATGATGACTTTTATAGTAATCTTTAATACATATAATTCCATTTCAAATCATATTTTGTAATCAACACCAGCAAACAAAGTTTCATAATTGTACATATGTTTCGTTCTCACCATCAGTGGAAGTCCTCAGAACCAGGTAATTTTTAATAACATATTACTCTCTTTAGTAATGCTGCAACATTATTTCAAGCATCTTAACTTTTAGTAATTTACAAAGATGAAATATTATGAAGACTCGAAAGGGGTTGCCTTTTTAAGTCAATTACCACGTGTTGTGTGATCATATATTCAAAGAACAGATCTTCTAAAGAGACATACATTATGAAGATGTTGAGGTCGATGCTAAGTCCTGCACTGTTAACTCAGCTGTTTGACAGGAAAGCTATGATTCTGTCCACATGCAAACCTGATATGATCCTCTTCTATTTGGCAGTAGAATCACTTAATGCAGCAACTGTGGCAGAAGTAGAAAAGGCATGATCTCTGTTAGGATCAAGTGACAGGAAAATATTAAGTTATAACATTTCCCATTTTTATTGCTAAGTCTAAAAGAGCTAAACTTCTATCTCTACTGACTATTTCTTCCTTCTTCATGATTCAGTTACATTTACCTCATGCATAAAACATCAGTTCAGCCTATTAGTCATAGAATATAATCAGCAGAGGAATGCTTACTAAGCTTGCATTGGCTGCCCCAGTGACACAGTGATTCTAAGCGCTGGCTTTTGATCGTTCGTCTGCGATGGGTCCAGGTTCGAATCCCAGTGAAGCTGGATGTTGTGTTTGTTTTACGGCGCTGGCTCTCTCCCTTCCCTGGAGTCAGTGGCTCTAAATTTTGGACAGGTGGCTGCCTATAGCTCATTGAATTGCCCATAGTGGTTGTTAAACCCCAAAACCCAAGAAAAACTTGTTATTGTGTACGTCTTAGGGTCTATTATTTGATGTTTATTAGAACAAGTACGGAACATTGATACTCAAGACGGTAATGCTGCCCTGAAACAACTGAAGACTTATTGAGCAAGAACAGATGATATTATTTAATTGTGATTTACTCAAATGTCACATGGATTTTATGAACTAAAAATGTTTCATCCCTGATAAACAAAATATTTTCATCCTCACTCAAGAGTGTACTGAAATCTTGACTAGTAGTATGGCTGTTCTTGGAAAAGCTTTCTATTGTTTATGTCAAAGTTATGAGCAATGACTATTAATTGCATTAACGTATTATTTTTTCTTCACATTTAAATTTAAAAACCGAATTTATTGATAAAGATTTGTGATTGTATTTTGCAGTTTATAGGGGAGCAGAATAACATGTGTACATCAGTGTGTATGAAAAAACATGAGAAAATTAGGTTATCAATAAGTTCAAGAGACACTCTAGAGACCATGATAGTTAATGAGCCTTTTTAAGATTTAGAAAATTGTGAACCCTTAAGAATTCATTCTTTTCACCAGCTATTGTCCGAAATGAAACACAAAATGAGTGCCTACTTTGAGATTCATTTTTATTTTGCCTTTATTGAGTGTAATTACCTCATAAGCATTTAAAGAGAACTAGCCTGTCACTAACTATGAAATATTGAACATACAAAAAACAGAGAATCAGTTCAGTCATAGCAAACATACCTTCTAAGTGTCCAGTGGCTTTCGAATATAATCTGACCATAAGAGGATTCAAGTTCCGGCCCCTTAGACCACTCAGTCATAAAATGATACTGCATTACTGTTTGCTTGTTCTGATCAGTCACTCTGAATCCTAGATTAGGAATGAGATGTGTACTTGTCTGAAGGTGATGGTTTTGTCCCTTCCCTGAAACCAGTGGCCCAAAATTAGCGATGGGCAACTACTTGTAGCCCTTTGAGGAGTTTCACATGCTGGTCATTAAACCCCAAATCAAGCAAAAAGTTAAGCAGAGCTAAATATCATTCCAGTTTAATGGTTTTGTCAAATGCTTTAGTTTCAGCCACATTTTAATAGTATTGCCTAATGCTTTAGTTCTAGCCACTTTTGCATAGGATGGCATAAATCAGGGTTGTAGAAGTTCTAAAATTCAGTTGCAAAACGCCATCCAGGTGAATGAGTGGTCAGAGGCGCCAGTTTTTGGCCAGTCGTCCAAGATAGGCTGTAGTTGAAGTCCCGGATGAGGTATGTGAGGTGTATTTGTCCTACTGTGCTAACTTTTCTTTTCCTGGAACTAAATTAGGGACAGACAACTGTAGCCTTAAGAGTTACTCATGGTGGTCGTTAAACCCTGAAGCAAGAAAAAGGGAAAAAACACAAGTTGATATGTACCAGAAAATAAGGCATTTTTAGTAGAATATTTTTATTAGACTCTTCATTGCTCTGACAGTGTATAGTTATAATAGAAGCTATTAGCATAGCACCCAATGCACGAATATAAGTTTTTTCTCAAACAGTAGTGTCCTGTAGTACTAAAATTGTGTGTGTACAGTTGGGATTTCAACTATACCTAGAAATAAAAACCGGTAGGCAAATAAGACTATCAATGTGGAAGTCACATGAGTGAGAAATGTTGCAAAATGATCCATGATCCTGTATCTAAAGTAATCCTATGTAACACTCCTTTGTCGTATCAGCCATGCATTATATAAAGAAGCCCTGTCCTACATTTGAGTGTATTTTTGCTGCCTGTTCTGATATTTGCAGTGTTCCTATGATTTTTGTAATTAGTACACAGTAACATCAGCCTGCTAATCATAGTGCCTTCACTGCTGTATCTTTCAAAAAAGTGTCCAAAGTGGAGTCAAAGTGCAGTCTCGGACATGATAGCACTTAAGAAGGATTGCGTCATCTACATGCATTGCATCCATTGCTTCTGTCTTTGTTCCTGATCTAATGACTAAATATTTTGTGTTCACATTTCCCAAGAATGTTAAAAGACCCATATACATTCTCAGGTTAGCAGCCCATAATTTCATCAGGCTGGGTGAAAAAGCTCACTGGCAGAGTTTTGACCCAGATGAATTTAGATGACTGCTTCCTCTTTACAAAATCATGCAAAGAATGAATTGCAAAACTTTCCATGCAGCAATGTTGGAAGATTTTCTGCTCTAATCATGGGCTCCATCATGGAAATTGAATTATTTGGCACAGAATTCATTGATGTCATAAATCTTGGAATGCCTGCTATGTTGGATATTTCAGTGGAATTGCTAAATGGCCAGATTAATCATGGTAGCAGTTGCAAGCTCCACCGCTTGTGGTACAAAAAACAACCATTCTAGAAATGTTATTTAGAACTATGAGGGTGGATCAAAAAGTAATGCACACTGTATTTTTTTGGCAACAGTTTAATAGATAAGCAAAACAAAACATATACACAGTAAAATTACATTTCATAGCTATTTTTTGACATAAGAACCAAGATGCTCAAGACATTTATCCCAGGGTGGTACCAGTTTTAGTATACCTTGTTCATAAAAGTCTGTTTTCTGGATGTATATCCACCTGTGGACAACCAATTTGACTTTGTCAGCCAAATTGAAGCATTGGCCACCCAGGAATCTTTCCAAGGGACCAAACAGATGAAAGTCTGAAATAGCCAGGTCGAGACTGTACAGTGGGTGCTGGAGCACCTCCCAGCCAAATTGCGCAATTTTGTCACAAATGTGTTGTGCAACATGTGGGTGAGTGCTGTGATGAAGCAGTCTGACATTTGCAGCATCTCTGTTGGGTCTTTTGTCATGAAGGGCATGATGCAACTGTGTCAATGTGTTAGCATAGGTTTTGGCTTTCACAGTGGTCTCCTTGGTTGAAACTCCACCAGGAGAACACCATGTGTGTCCCAGAACACTGTCATCAGGACTTTTTGTGCATATTGGGTTACTCTGAATTTTTTTGGTGGCGGGGAATCAGAATGTTTCTACACCATACTGGCCTTTTTTGTTTCAGGAGTGTAGTATGCCCAGGACTCATCACCCATCACTACACCTGCCAGAAATTCATCTCCTTCTTCTACATAATGCATCAAGTGGTCCAAGAATGACATCATTCTCTGTCCTTTCTGGTCATCTGTCAAGTTCTTGAGCACCCATTGCGCACTGACCTTGTGAAATTGAAATTTGTCATGCACAATATTGTACGCTATACTGTACGAACTGTTGAACTTCTGTACCAATATGCTCAGATGGATCTGCCGATCACTCAGAATTGCCTGTTCAATGCTTCCCACAGTGGCAGATGATGACACGGTTACAGGTCGACCAGAACGTGGTGAATCAGTAAGGTTGCCACAGCCCTCTGCAAAGAAACTGCACCATATGGAGATGTTGCTGTGGTGCAGGTAATCACCACCATACTCTTTGACCATTTTTTGTGAATTTCTGTTGGAGTTTTTTATTTAGCCGCCAAAAATCGGACTATACCGTGTTGCTCTTTTCATCTCTAGATGGCGTTAACAAACGCAACATCTTTGTGCCGTCGTTCACATTGTCTTCCACCATGGCAACACCTGATCCAGCCCAACTGGTCTGTAGCATGATATTCAAACTCGTTGTCTGCCAAACTGTAACCTGCTACTTGCAACCTGCAAAGAGAAAAAAATTGTTGTGCATTACTTTTCAATTCTCCCTAGTACATATAACTTTCTAATTTGCAGGAGTAGAAACTTTGAATTGAAGCTACTTACCCTTTTTTGTGTCCCAAATTCAGAACAGGACATTTCCATACATAGGTGTTCAAACATTCTTCTGTTTCATGAGGTTGATCTTAATTTTAAAGAGAAAAACAGATGCGAGTTCCGATTATTATCTTGTCAAAAAGTTAAATGCACACCGTTCTTTTTGTTCATTGGAGAATTGTGTTTGAAAACTCAAACCCGATCTTCGTGACTGCCAATAGCACACCGAGTTGCTCACAGTGGTCATTAAACCCCCAAACCAAAAAAAAAAAAAAAAAAAAAAAAACTGATCTGCCAAGGACATCGTTTTTTTTTTTTTTTACTTTGTTAATCCACTAATTTTTGTAATGTTCCAATAGACTATTGACCCGTACATATCATTGAACAGCATCTTTCAATTCACACAGATTGCATGATAGTGGATCCAGTTATCTGATATCGAGTTCAGCTTGATCGCACAAATGTTCCATGGGAGTAAGTTGTAGGGACTAAGGTAATCAGTGCAACGGGGTCAAAATGCTCCATCAAATTCCTGAAATTATTCTGAGATAATATGGACATACTGCATTGTCCTTTTGGAAGTATTCATCATTACAGGAGGAGGGGGGGGTAACAATGGTTGGATGAACTTGAACAGCAATGATGGTTAAATATGCTTGGACATTCATTGTGGGGTTTACTAGAATCAAGGAGCTTGAAGTCTCTCATAAAAATAAGAAAGTCTCAAATTACACTGCCTTCACCAGCCTGGAGAGTATGACCATATGAGATGGATGCATGTTCTCATGCTGTGTCTCCAAATTTTCACCCTGGTGCCATTGAAAATATGATTTGTCAGACTTATGTGACCTTTCATTTGTTATTTAAGGTAAAACTTGTGCTTTTTTAGCCCACTAGATACATATATGGTGGTGTTCTTTTATATAAAAATGGTGTATTGCCAAATCACCTACTTGTGTGTGTGTGTGTGTGTGTGTGTGTGTGTGTGTGTGTGTGTGTGTGTGTGTTGTAACACAGACCATGCAATGTACAGCCCGCTGAGAGCCAAATTGCTGTTTGGCATTACCCTTCATTCAAATCCTGTGTCGTGCTCATGTTCAGGTCGATTTGTTGTTTTTCTACAGCACATCAGGAGGTCACTACCGGTTTCTTTCTATATATATATGTGTCTGGGATGTAAGGTCAGGTGATGCGTAACATCACAGCCTCTCCTTGACAAATGTCAACCCCGCCTACTCGTGGTGCATCCTGTTCCCACTAAAGGGGCTCTGACGACCGCCAATAGCGGTATAACTATACCATCGGGATCAGAGGAAATGCTATCCCACACTCACCAACCCGCTTGGCCAGCGTGGTGAGTTATGGCCAAACACCTCCAAAATGACTCTACAACTTAAATCTTGGCCCTCAGTCTCCGGCAGCTGGAATGTACCTGGCCAAGGCAGCGGCCAGTGCGACATGAAGGCAGAGGGTGCTAAGAATCCCGGAGGACCGGACTAGGCTGCCATTTGATGCTGACCTTGGCTACCTATAACGGACGCTCCCTATCTTCTGATTCAAGGCTTCTTGAATTGGAAGAGGAACTACAAAGGATCAAGTGGGACATTGTTGGGCTAAGTGAGGTAAGGAGAAAAGGAGAAGATCTCATTGAACTGAAAAGTGGACATCTCTTCTATTATCGTGGGACAGATACTGGCAGAACTAGTGGTGTTGGATTTATAATAAACAAGAAACTGAAGGATAAAGTGATAGAAGTTGAAAGTTCCTCTGACAGAGCTGCACGACTCGTTATCCAACTATCGAGAAGATACCAGGCTCAGATTATTCAAACTTATGCACCCACCACAAGTCATCCTGAAGAAGAAATTGAAGAATTTTATGAGGAAATTCGTCATCTAAATAATAAAGGTAAGCAGCACTTGAAGATAATTATGGGAGATTTCAATGCAAAAATAGGGCAACGACAACAGAATGAAACTTCAGTAGGTAAATTCGGTCACGGCAACAGAAACCAGCGTGGAAATACTCTCGTTGAGTTTGCAGAGGCAGAAGGATTTTTCATCTTGAACTCCTTTTTCAAGAAAAAGCCACACAGGAAATGGACATGGAGACATCCAATTGGGACGACAAGTGAAATTGATTTTATTATGTGTAACAAAAAATTCGTCATCGAAGACTGCAGTGTGCTGAACAAGTTCATCACAGGTAGTGACCATAGATTGGTGAGATGTAAGATGCACCTCAACACTAAACTGGAACGTGGCAAGCTCATAAGACAAACAAAATGTATTGACATAACCAACCTTAAAAAACACCATAATACTTTCAAGTTGGAACTGAAGAACAGATTCTCTGCTTTAGAAGGCCTAACATCGGAAGAAGTGGATATTTCGGAAGTTAACAGAAAAGTAACCAAAGCTCTTATGGAAACAGCAACAAAATTAGCTGGGTCTAAGAACAAGTTGCATGTGAACAAATTATCAGGAAAAACCAAAATGTTGATGCAAAAAAGAAGAGAGATGAGAACAACTAAAGAAGATGTGACTTCCAAAGTGGAATATATAGAGCTATGCAAGACAACACGAAAAAGTATCACTGAAGACGTAAGAAAATTCAACTGTGAGCTAGTGAGGAAAGCAATTGAAAACAACCAAAGCCTTAAGATAGCAAAGGGACATCTCAGTAAGGGAAGAAAACAGATTATGGCTCTGAGAAAAGAAGATGGTTCTATAACAAGAAATAGAGGCGAAATTTTGACAGAGTGAAAGATTTCTACTCCAAATTATATGAAAGGGATGATACATGTACTCCAGACATCATGAAAGATACCAGTACCAGAGTTCCTCCAGTCCTCCCAGCAGAAGTTGCTCATGCAATCAAGAACATGAAGCGGGGAAAGCTCCAGGAGAAGATGGAATTACTATAGACATCATACAAGAAGCAAGTGGAGAAATTGAAACAGTACTCGCCCAAATTTTCACTCGATGCCTTAATGAAGGGAAGATTCCTGAGGATTGGAACAATGCTACAATGATCCTGCTACATAAAAAAGGTGACATTGAGGATCTCAGGAACTACAGACCTATCAGCCTCCTATCAGTGGTTTATAAAATCTTCACTAAAGTTCTTTCACACCGCTTGAAGGTAACACTGGACATGGCTCAACCGAGAGAACAAGCTGGATTCAGGAGTGGCTACAGCACAATAGATCATATCCACGTACTAAGAGAACTAATTGAAAGAGCGAGGGAATATGAACTTCCATTGTGCATGGCTTTTATCGATTATGAAAAAGCCTTTGATTCGGTGAAACCATCAGCAGTTACCACGGCTCTGAAATCCTGCGGTATTGAAGACGCATACATTAATATTATTAATAACATCTATGAAAATGCAAGTGCAAAGATTCGGCTGTTTGAAAATACAACACACATAAAAATTGGAAAGGAGTGAGACAAGGTGACACCATATCTCCGAAGCTCTTTAATGCCACATTGGAAAATGTCTTTCAATCACTGAACTGGGAAAACAAAGGGATAAAGATTAATGGCGATTATCTAACCCACCTTCGTTTTGCTGATGACATAGTCATTTTTTTGCAACTACCCCATCAGAGCTGCAGAGTATGATCCAGGAACTTGCTGACAAGAGTAAAGAAGTGGGATTAAAAATGAACTTTCAGAAGACAAAAGTGATGTTCAATGCTTTTACAAGAAATGAAGATTTATCGATTGATGGAGAAAAACTGGAGATAACAGATACGTACGTTTATCTTGGACAGCAGATATCAAGTGAGGGTCACATTGATGAAGAAATTAATCGGCGTACAAAACTTGCCTGGAGAGCTTTTGGAAGAAACAGCATAATTTTCAAGAGCAATATGCCATTATGTCTTAAAAGAAAAGTGTTTGATCAATGCATCCTTCCAGTGCTTACGTATGGTGCAGAGACGTGGACCTTAACTAAAAGAGACATACAAAGGCTGCAGACAACTCAAAGAAGTATGGAGAGGTGCATGCTTGGTATAACCAAGAGAGATAAGAAAGAGGAACTCGTGGATCCGAAAAATGACGAGAGTGGAAGACATCATGATCAGAGTTAAATCCCTGAAATGGCAATGGGCTGGACATACTGCCAGAAGGACAGACCATAGATGGACAGCCGAAATTTTAGATTGGATTCCAAGGGACAGGAAAAGACCCAGAAAAAGACCACATGGGAGATGGGTGGATGAAATTCGTAAATATGCGGGAGTGACATGGAGGAGACTGGCACAAGACAGACCGTTGTGGAGTAAACTTGGGAGACCTTCATCCAGCAGTGGATTGATAATGGTTGACAATGATGATGATGATGATATATGTGTCTATAGTATGTGCGTTTTTTTCTGGGTCTTTTCCACTCCTATGGTATCCTGTGTAGTAAATACATATCATGAAAGTTATCAAAACTAATAACTTCATGTTTCAACGTGCATTCAGAACGATTATTAGTAATAGAGGTAACAACTTACCTCCAAGAAAAAACAATCTTCGTGCAAAGTAACTATACTAATAAACTGAATTCCGTCTGTGCACGATATAAACCAGGGCTCAACGTGGAACCTCCGGTTACGAATATTAATAACATTTGTCTGCTGGCCCAACAACTGTCATGCTTCATGGCGCCATTTGTTGGGCCAGCTGACAAATGTTATTAATATTCCTAACCGGAGGTTCCACAGTGAGCCCTGGTTTATATCGTGCACAGACGGCATTCAGTTTATAACTTATCTCTAACTTAACATATATGGCACATTATGAGCTCGGCAGACATGTGCTCCCACCCTGAAAGAGGCCTAACATACGTAGCTATTTGTTAGTTAAAACGAAATAATTACAAGCTAAAACATGTAAATTAATATTATTAATAATGTTTTAGCTTGTAAATATTTCATTTTAATTAACAAATAGCTACATATGTTCGGCCTCTCTCGGGGTGGGAGCACATGTCTGCCGAGCTCATAACGTGCCATATGTGTTAAGTTGGAGGTAAGTGTTACCTCTATCACTATTAATCCTATGTAGTATTGTATTTGTACAATGGTGGTCAGCCCATCGCCACAAATATGTCCAGCCCATTGCCACTTGAGGGTCTTTACGTTGATCATGATGACATCAGCTGTTGTCATTTTACCAATCCAGGAGTTCCTTTTCCTATTTTTCAAGCATTCGTCTTCTGTCCATGCTTGTTTTAGCTGTTTGCAGCCTTTGTGTGTCCTTTTTAATTGTCTTTGATCATGGACTAAAAAAGAACATTTGTAGAAATATGAGGACTGGCATGTGTACATTCGCACTACAGGGTGTTACTCTTCTCTTTCCTCTCTTACAGTAAAGTGGATGTATTGATATGTCTATTTGTCAGTATACAATTCTTCAAAATTCACGAAGCAGAGAGTTTAAGTGATGGCCTAAAATTAAAAGTATGAATAAGTAACTTAACACTTTCGCTGCCAGCAGGTGCAGGCGCCAGCAAAAAAAAATCATTGTAAGGGGCCATGCTGGCGCCAGCGACTTCAGATTGTGAATGGGTTTCAGATTTTGTTTTGTATTACTTCCGCTAGGTGACGCAACTTCTTCGTGTTTTGAAATATTAGGTTGCTAGGCAACAACACAGTGCAGGTGTTGTAACGCAGATGGCCTGGGAATGTGCTGTTTTTTTCTTTTTTTTATACATTTCGTAAAATATCAGATTTATTTCCGAAATGTTTGATGTTTTAAATATTCAGCTATACATATATAAAGACATATATATATATATATATATATATCATCATCATCATTGTCAACCATTATCAATCCACTGTTGGACGAAGGTCTCTCTAAGCCTCTTCCACAACAGTCTGTCTTGTGCCAGTCTCCTCCATGTTACTCCCGCATACTTTCGAATTTCATCCACCCATCTTCCATGTGGTCTTCTTCTGGGTCTTTTCCTGTCCCTTGGAATCCAATCTAAAATTTTCGACTGTCCATCGATGGTCTGTCCTTCTGGCAGTATGTCCAGCCCATTGCCATTTTCAGGGATTTTACTCTGATCATGATGTCTTCTACTCTTGTCATTTTTCTGATCCACGAGTTCCTCTTCTTATCTCTCCTGGTTACACCAAGCATGCACCTCTCCATGATTTTTTGAGTTGTCTGCAGCCTTTGTATGTCTCTTTTAGTTAAGGTCCACGTCTCTGCACCATATGTAAGCTCTGGAAGGATGCATTTATCAAACACTTTTCTTTTAAAACATAATGGCATATTGCTCTTTAAAATTATGCTGTTTCTTCCAAAAGCTCTCCAGGCAAGTTTTATATGCCGATTTATTTCTTTATCAATATGACCCTCACTTGATATCTGCTGTCCAAGATAAACGTACACATCTGTTATCTCCAGGTTTTCTCCATTAATCGATAAATCTTCATTTCTTGTAAAAGCATTGTACATCACTTTTGTCTTCTGAAAGTTCATTTTTAATCCCACTTCTTTACTCTTGTCAGCAAGTTCCTGGATCACACTCTGCAGCTCTGATGGGGTAGTTGCAAAAATGACGTCATCAGCAAAATGAAGGTGAGTTAGATAATCTACATTAATCTTTATCCCTTTGTTTTCCCATTTCATTGATTGAAAGACATTTTCCAATTTGGCATTAAAGAGCTAGAGAGATATGGTGTCCCCTTGTCTCACCCCCTTTCCAATTTTTATTTGTGCTGTATTCTCAAACAGCCGAATCTTTGCACTTGCATTTTCATAGATGTTATTAATAATAGTAATGTATGCATCTTCAACACCGCAGGATTTCAAAGCCATTGTAACTGCTGATGGTTTCACTGAATCAAAGGCCTTTTCATAATCGATAAAAGCCATGCACAATGGAAGTTCATATTCCCTCACTTTTTCAGTTAGTTCTCTCAGTATGTGGATATGATCTATAGTGCTGTAGCCACTCCTGAATCCAGCTTGTTCTCTCGGTTGAGCCATGTCCAGTGTTACCTTCAAGCGGTGTGAAAGAACTTTAGTGAAGATTTTATAAACCACTGATAGGAGGCTGATAGGTCTGTAGTTCCTGAGATCCTCAATATCACCTGTTTTATGTAGCAGGATCATTGTAGCATTGTTCCAATACTCAGGAATCTTCCCTTCATTAAGGCATCGAGTGAAAACTTGGGCGAGTACTACTTCAATTTCTCCACTTACTTCTTGTATGATGTCTACAGTAATTCCATCTTCTCCTGGAGCTTTCCCCCACTTCATGTTCTTGATTGCATGTGCAACTTCTGCTGGGAGGACTGGAAGAACTCTGGTATTGATACCTTTCATGGTGTCTGGAGTACATGTATCATCCCTTTCATATAATTTAGAGTAGAAGTCTTTCACTCTTGTCAAAATTTCGCCTCTATTTCTTGTTACAGAACCATCTTCTTTTCTCAGTGCCATAATCTGTTTTCTCCCCTTACTGAGATGTCCCTTTGCTATCTTTAGGCTTTGGTTGTTTTCAGTTGCCTTCCTCACTAGTTCACAATTGAATTTCCTTACGTCTTCAGTGATACTTTTTCGTACTGTTGCATAGCTCTATATATTCCACTTTGGAAGTCACATTTTCTTTAGTTGTCCTCATCTCTTTTCTTTTTGCATCAACATTTTGGTTTTTCCTGATAATTTGTTCACATGCAACTTGTTCTTAGACCCAGCTAATCTTGTTGCTGTTTCCACAAGAGCTTTGGTTACTTTTCTGTTAACTTCAGAGATGTCCACTTCTTCTGATGTTAGACCTTCTAGAGCAGAGAATCTGTTCCTCAGTTCCAATTTGAAGGTATTATGATGCTTTTAAAGGTTGGTCACGTCAATACACTTTGTTTGTTTTATGAGCTTGCCACGCTCAAGTTTAGCATTGAGGTGCATCTTACATCTTACCATTCTATGGTCACTACCTGTGTTGAACTTGTTCAGCACACTGCAATCTTCCATGACGAATTTCTTATTACACATAATAAAATCAATTTCACTTGTCCATCCATTGGGATGCCTCCATGTCCATTTCTTTTGTGGCTTTTTCTTGAAAAAGGAGTTCATGATGAAAAACCCTTCTGCTTCTGCAAATTCTACAAAAGTATTTCCATGCTGGTTTCTATTGCTGTGACCGAATTTACCTACTGAAGTTTCATTCTGTTGCCATTGCCCTATTTTTGCATTGAAATCTCCCATAATTATCTTTAAGTGCTGCTTGCCTTTATTATTTAGATGATATATATATGTATATATATATATATATATGTTTGTATTATATTTTGTTTTTATGGCAAGTAGCATGTGGTAAAAAACATGAGGCATAAATGTTATCCTATTTGGAAAAAATAAGTAAAATTAATAAAAGGAAAGCTACACTGGGTGCAGGCGCCTTGAACATTTCAATTAATTTGGTTTTTATTTTGTATTCCTTTCACTAGACTTACCCATGTTAAAATGTTTTGCTATTTATGGGGTCGGCCATCCTCACGCTTTGATTACAAGAGCAGTTATAGGATTTTCATCGAACAACAAATTAGTGCGGTTGGGGAGAAGAATGAAAAATAAAATAAAAATAAAAGGTGCATGTCTGTTAACATCCCGAAATCTATTATGCTCAAGTGAAGTAAGTGCTGTCTAATGGAAAAAAAGAAATTTATATCCCAAAAGGGAAAGGAAGGAGGCTACTTTTCCTGCAGCATTTGTTTATATAAACTGCATCCGAGCAAAGGAATATTGTTAATAAGAGAAAAGTGTTCACCCAGTTTTCTCTTATTTTGCTTCCACCAGTCACCCTGTGCTAAGGAATCAGTGTGTGAAACCACCTAAGTAGGAATTGCCTTCCCCCAGTAGGGTGTTATATTTCCATTGTCTCCGACTGATGTGGTGTCCCAGCTCAACCTCCGCTAGACACAACACACTAACACAAAGAAAAGAAAGAAGGAGGAGCACTCATTATTTATGGACTTTCTACAATTCCTTTTTTACGCTTTCCAGCCATAGGTTGAAGAAGCGTATATGCTCCAGCTTTGTCTGTCTGTCTGTCCTTCTGTCCGTCTGCACGATAATTCATGTAAAAATGGTTTGTTTTCGATGAAATTTTAGTATGTGGTAGAGGACCACCTGGGGATGAACCCTACTAAAATGGGATAAATGGGGTCAAAGGTCAGGGCATAAGAGCGGGATGCATTCCATTGCCCTTATGCGTCATAACTTGCGTAAATATGGTTCGATTTTGATGAAATTTTAGTATGTGGTAGGGAACCACCTACGGACAAACTCTATTGAAATGGGGTCAAAGGTCAGGAAATAGGAGCGAAATCCATTCCATCGCCATAATGCGTCATAACTTACGTAAAAATGTTTCGATTGAGACAAAACTTTATCATGTTGTTCCGGAAGTATACTTAACCGGTTCTGTTTAAATATCATCGAAATGGGGTCAAAGGTCACTCCATAGGAGCGAGATTTATTCTACAGTCATGTTACTCATAACTTGAGTAATAACTTGAGTAATGATTTCTGGTATGTTGGAAAGCATATCATAATCAATGCATTGCATGATTTCACTAACTTGTTTACATAAGCTCATATGAAGTTGCCTGCGCCTGTATGGCCTATACAACATCACGTTTAACTTTTGGGCCACGTCGGTCGCACGCAACTTCTGCATGTTTTGCTATAAATGGACTTGTGGTCAGCTGACTAGTAGGTGGTATATAAATATTTTGGGAATACCATTATGGGAACTTAAGATATTTACTTCTGTTTATCTGTCCCCCCCCCCCAGCTGATTTCTACAGAAGGCGCATGCACCCGCTGGCAGCGAAAGTGTTAAAGAGAATGGTAATAGTTAACAAATATAATTTTTTTTTCCAGAATTTCAATTAAAATGCTTGATGATGGAAAACACCAAGTTATATTCAATACAATGGAACTGGAAGATACAGCAGAATATATGTGTCAAGCCAAAGATCTGAAAACGTCGTGCAAACTAACCGTCGAACAAGGTAATTATTTTTATGTATGAATCAAAAGCATTTAAAAATACTTATCCATATATTTACTAAAACACAGCTAAAGGATTATTAATTGGTGAGTTAATAAGTGGCTCTTGTATTTTCAAGATACTGCTGCATCAAACTTAACACAGTGAAAAGCACCATTTATAAATTAATTGGTAAAAATTTATTATTTAATTTGGTAATTTTGCAAGTAAATATCCATTGTCTGTTTAGTATTATGTAACATGATGCTTTCCCATAAATCTTACTGCCAAAATTTCTCCACTGGTTCTTACGTTTGTGCAAAATGTCAGTGCAATTCCTTATGTTACACATTTAAATATATTTATAATGCTGCTTAATATGGCCTTTTTACCACAGTTTTGATTTGAATTTTAACAGACTACTAACAGTTTGAATTGAAAAGTTTTCCTTTTCGATACAAAAAAAAACAAAAAAAAAAAAAAAAAACGACAGCAAATGCAAGTTCAAAAATTCTTAGCTGAATTCAAAGTTAAGTGCATGGACTAATTTTAAATTCTTTGACTTTATGAATTAATTTTTCACGTAATCTTTGATGATTTTAACACCAAAAAAGGAATGTGCTCTATAAGACACATGAAGTAGGAATACCAGAAACTGGAACAACTTCACTCAGTTTAGGCTTGTTACAGCAATTCTCTAGCACATACTCCATAGGATCTCTAATTTACAAGTAATACTTACCTACCTGCAGTAACATTATAATATTTCTTTAAACAGAAATGCATGTTAATGTTGCAGGTGTTTATTTTTCTTGTTTTTGCAAAAACAGAAGTAATGAAACTCGATCGAAGTCAGAAACATGCTCTTGGATGATAACCTAAGTGCAATCTTTGGTTACAATTGGTATTCAATACCTAAACCACGAAAAGTTAGCAAATACAGTGAAAGAATGAAACAAATTAATGGATCAGAAAAACTTGTAAAAAAAAATGATTGAGTAATGTTAAATGTTTAACATCTTTTGCCTATCATAACTGATCAGCTAGCTACATTTGTATTTATTCTAACTGAACTAATATTGACAAAGAAGCAAGAAAAGTTTTGTCTAGTTGAATTGTAACTTAGAAGCCATTTTTCACCCTTAGATGATAAGGAAATAGTGATGGTGTTATGCATAAT
Organism: Macrothele yani; assembly: GCA_039090855.1. Classification (NCBI taxonomy): domain Eukaryota; kingdom Metazoa; phylum Arthropoda; class Arachnida; order Araneae; family Macrothelidae; genus Macrothele; species Macrothele yani. The sequence continues at coordinate 44,255,794 of CM077016.1, read as the reverse complement.
TATGATGAAACTTTTAAGTTTCAGCACATGTGATTCCAAAGAGAAAAAAACTAGTGTCAGGACACTCTGTCTTGTAGATTCCACCACAGCTGTGAATGTATTCATTGAGGTGTAGAGATATGGTTCCTGTAAAAATGGAGGTAGGGATATAAATCCTGTTAAATGATTTCCATTTCTGTTTGCACAGATATGAAGATAGGTCAACACAGAAACATTTCCAAATACTGTATGTATCCCCTTAAATCTTTGAAATTACTAATCAAGAGATGGATATTATCTGTCAAAGTATGAGTAATAGAGCTTTTAATCCTCAAACATTTTTATGCTGATACAAACTGTATTTTCCTCTCCTGTTTAAAGTAGGAACTGAATGGGAAAAAATGCTGACATTACTAAATACTTCGTCATTAGCTCAGCATTAAGTAATTTTAGATATGCAGCCACAAAAAAATCTGCTTTAATCTCATGTGCACAAAGAAAGCAATGCTTACAGATACTTAATGACACAACAAATATCCACTTTTCTGTTATAAACCATGAGTCACATTTTTGAAATTAGTAAATAAACTTATTATGTGCAGATTTGCATGACTTCAATTAAAATGTTACACTATACAGAAGATATACGACTGAGTGCGAAAATACTATTCTCAGCAACAGAGGCAAGCTGTTTTGGAAGCTGTGGTCCAGCTACGTAGGATGGAATATCGTTAGATAATTGTGTAGACCATAATGTGCCTTAACGACCTTCATTCTCCACAGTAAGCAGAAACAAAGTCCAGAATCCCTTGTGTAACTATATTGGGTATAATTAGTAAGCAATTATTTACAATTGGTTGTTTCTACTATCACACACACCTAGACAAGTCTCCCAATCTTTGAAAGATCAAGACATTCAAAAATGGAATATTCATCGTATTTTGACAGAGTAACTGAATCAGACATCTCATGATTCTGTCATGATTTTGAAAATAATTGGTAAGAAATTGCGAACAATTTAGTTCTCATGCATGCAGACTAAAAGGGAAGCAACTAGCCCCTTATTTTTGTAAAGGGCGGTGTCTCATTCATTTGTAAGGTCCCATTGCAACACACCAAATCTATCTTCAGATACATTTGCTGGGGTTTTCTCATTGAATTTGCATTCCTATATTGTTACACTGTACTGATGTATTTATCATTTACATTGTATTCTCACATGATTGCTAAAATTTGTTTCATGTGTCTTTATGTTTAGAGCCATGTGTAGAAAACAGAAATCTTTTCTTTAATTCTGCTGTATTTCTGGCAATCACTGAATGCAAAATAGAGATATAAAATTCATATTTATTTTATTTCATTCACTAGAAAATAATTTTGCCGCCCCGGTGGCGCAGTGGTCTAAGCGATGGTCTCTGATCATTCTTCCGAACGGGGTCCGGGTTCGAATCCCGGTGAGGCATGGATGTTGTGTTTGTCTTACGGCACTGGCTCTCTCCCTTCCCTGGAACCAGTGACCCTAAATTAGGGATGGGTGACTGCTTATAGCCCATTGAGTTGCTCACGGTGGTCGTTAAACCTCCAACCAAAAAAAAATAATAATAATAATAATTTCATTTGTTTCAGTTATGACACTGGTGAGGCTTTTGGTGGTACTTTATAACATCTACTATTAATTAACTATCCAAACTGATGTTTAGTTTGAAGTAAATTTATTTTTGCATATATATTACACTAATTGTGGTGTCTCTCACAAAAATTACATCTCAAAAAAATTTAAGAGTACTAAAACTAAAAATGTTAAAAATTATGTGTCCCTTAATTTTTCAGTGGAAACATGTGTGTCCTTAAATGTGATCTTCATTGCTTTTGTAACATGACATAATTGAAGCAAAAAACGCTGATTTATATATTGCATTTCAGCTGAGAGAGCTCCTGTTATCAAACTGCAGAACAACAACTTCACCTGTGATAGTGGGAAGCCATTCACCATTGAAGTTCCATACGAAAGTAAGTAAAATGAAGGATTTTTGTTTGATTCGTTTTTCTCTTTTATTCCCAAGAATTTTACTTTTAAGAATGTCTTAAGTCAAATTTTTCATGATATTGAAATTTCTCTTCTTTTTTCTACATTTCCAAGCTATGTCAGTTCACAAGCAGTAAGGAATAGTGGATCGCCCTGGTAGCCTAGTGGTACGAGGCGCCAGCCGAGTTGGGTCCAGGCCTGAGTTCCAATTGAGGCATGGATGGTGTGTTTGTCTTACACCACTAGTTCTCTCCCTTCCCTGGAACCAGTGGCTCTAAACTAGGGATGACCACTTATGACCCATTGTGCTACTCACCATGGTCATTAAATCCTCAAACAAAGAAAAGTGAAACAAAACAGAACAAAAAAAAAAAAAAAGGAATAGTAGACTCCTTGCACAGACATGACTGATGCCGTCTTTGTGTTTCAGTGGCTGTCATATCTCAGTTCTTCAGACTGTAGAGCTTCAAGTCTTTGTGTGAGTTTTTGTGATTAATGCGATATCGTATAGCATCTGTATAAACTCAACAGTTATGGCAATCTGAGGACCAGGGAGAAGGCTAATGTTCATAAGAGGTGGATTTCCTCTTATGGTGGTTTAGACTTGATGTTTAAAACCAGAATGAGGGGAAATGTTATTCCTGGGAATTTGAATAGTAGAGGAGAGAGTACATTTTTTTTAAGATGTAAAATGTAAAACTGCTTAGCAAATGCAGATGAGTAAAGTCTTATTTAACTCTGTCTAGGCTATGAATTCATAATTATGAACATTTCCTTAGGCACAAAAATATTGAGAAATTTCCTTGGTGAAAAGAGGAACTTCAGAAAGATCCCCAAGTGTTATTAAGGATACTAGGGATTTCAAAGGTTGTGAAATACATAGTAATAATTTGTTTATAGTATCTACACTTATAAAATCAGCTATAAAGTAGTTAAGAGATGAGTAAATGTATAAGCAGCAAAGGTGGTAACCCCAGTGTTACTGAGAGAAAGCCATGATTTCCAGAGGTAAATTTCTAATTATATTAGAGTTGTAACCTCTCACACAGCAACTGAGGTCAATTGAATTGGTGAAACAGATGCATTATCAAAGCTGGAAGGTAAGTATGCGCTGCTGCAGAATGGTAAGACACAAGAATCAGAAACTCCTGGACAGAGGAGTTTGCAAAGTCCTTATACCAATCATTTGATGAAATGGCTTTGAAGCATGCTTCCATTGTGACTGCTGTGCGGAAATTAGGTTATGGCTTTACCTTTCTTGTAAAAACTGGAATAGGTGTTATGAATACAAACCCAATGTGTTCTTGTGAAAGGAGAAATGTAAATGCCACCCCAGTGGCGGAAGAGTCTAAGACACTGACTTCTGTTCATTCGGCCGAGATGATCCTGGGTAAATCATTGAGAGCTATGCTTGTCCAATGGCACTTGCCCTTTTTTCTTCTGGTACCAGTGACCCCAAATTATGGATGTGTGGCTACTTATAGCCCTTAGAGTTGCTCATAGTGGTCATTAAGCACAAAATAAAATGAAAAATTTTTTTTTCTGTACCCATGGTGTGCAATCCAAGTGGCACAACTATATTGTACAGTAGTGTTCAACACATCTGGACCATTGAATTGTGCATAAACATCATTTTCTTGACTCTGAAAGTATAAGAAACTGCATTTTATTTTCTTAGAGAAGAGATCTTGACAGTGGCGGCTTTTGGGAGGAGGCAAGGGAGGCAGTGCCTCCTCAGAATTTTAAGACTCTTAGTTAGAATTATTCGTCTTGTTCATTCAGTACTTTTGGGTATAGGAGAGCAAATGTTTATGTTAGTTAACTCTTTTGAATTAAATGTCGTCTATGCGTTCATTCAGTTTTTTTAAATTGATGCTTTTCGAAAACAATCGGTAGCGCGTAGTTGCGAATTGTCCACAGCTGGTGATATCCGTCTTTGAGGCAGGAAGCAAACTGCCTCTCGTACATTTTGCGCCAAACCTGTTTACTCCCTCTGAATCAGTAGATATGAAGGTAGGCGGTGGAACTGCCAATACAAAGAGCGCACGCGCATTGTGGATTTCTCGTGAGGCAGATGCTATCTTGCCTCATGGGAATAGCTGCAGCAGCTCCTGCTATGTTAACTCCTCATTCAGACAGCTTCGAGCGTCAGTACATAGCGTCTTCTTCCTAGTCGCTTTTCTTTCACACTAATGTTTGTGTAACTAATTTTATTTATGTTTTATGAAGAGTTGTTTATCAGACCATGGCCTCTGCTTCAAACATATCTAATATGGTGGATAGCTTACTGGAAAAGCCTTTCAGTAGAAGAGATTTTGAAGAAAAGAATCAAATTAAAAATGATGGTAAGCCTACACCGGAAATGATAAAGATGACTTCAAAGGGCAAAACTTCAAACAGAGGTTTTAATATTGACTGGTACAGAAAAGAACAATGGCTAACTGGTAGTGAATCAACGAACAAACTATATTGTTGGCCATGTTTGCTGTTTCCTGTGAGTGGCAATGAAGTCTGGCAAGAGAAAGGCTTCAATGATTTGAAAAATTTACCACATGCTTTGGACAGGCACAAAAAGTGTAAAGATCACATTCTGGCAGTTGTTAAATTACAGTTGCTAGGCAAAACAAGGATAGACTACTCTCTCAACGAAGAGAAGATAACAAGTAACTTACGTCATAATGAAAAAGTAAAAAAGAATCGTGATGTAATGAAGAAGTTGATTGATATTACAACACTACTGGTGCGGCAAGAGCTCCCATTTCGTGGACAAGATGAGAGCGAAGTCTCTGAAAATAAAGGAAATTACCTCGAGATGATTGATTTACTCTCCAAGAGTGGCGAAACATTGAGAGTGTTTATGGAGAATAGTACAACATTTTCAGGAACTTCAAAAACAATACAGAATGATTTAATCGAATCAGTTGCTCATATAGTTAGAAATGAAATCAATGCAGATATTGAAAATGTCTAGTTTTTTTTCTTGGCAGATTGATGAAGCGACAGGCATTAGCTCCCATGCACAAGTATCAATTATAGTTCGATTCGTGAAAGATGGAGTGCCAGTAGAAAGAGTTTTGGGATTTTTTGACGTAAGTTCTGATTGGTGTGCTACTTCGCTTAAAGAATTACTGGATTGTGAGCTGGAAAGATTTAGCTACAAAGAAAAACTAGTTGCACAGACATATGATGGCGCAGCAGTGATGGCATCAGAGCTGAATGGATTGCAAGCAAAAGTGAAGTGTGATGCCCCTCAAGCATTATTTGTTCACTGCTAGGCACACAGGCTGAACTTAGTTTTTAGCAGAGCAGCATCAGTGTTGAAGGAATCACGTATTTTTTGTGCAAATTTAAATGCAATTTGTGCATTCTTTTCCAAATCGACAAAGCGTGTTCATTTACTAGAATCTGTTGGTGGACCCAGACCACCTCGTGTATCTCAGACCAGGTTCAAATCTTGCTCAGTGTCTAACATAGCTGATCACAGGTGCCTGCTAATTGAAGTATTTGAAAAAAATTGAGGATGATTCCAACTATGATGATGAGACAATTCACAAAGCAGCAGGACTAAAACGGTGGCTCCAAGATTTTAATTTCGTTTTTCTTCTCTTCTCACACAAAAAAAATATTTGATATAACTGGGGTTACTTTCTCTGTACTGCAATCAAATAGTTCCGATGTTACTTTTTGTAACAAACGAATTACTGGCTTATGTGAAAAATTGTTGTACTTTCGAGATCAGAGACAGTTTGATGATCTCTATCTTAACGTGTGCAGTGAGGTTGGTTCTCCAAATAAAATATTTAAAGGAAGCAATGATATTCCAGCCACTGTGCAATACAGAAGACTGTATTATGAGGTAATAGATAATGTTACAACTCAGTTAAAATGCCGGTTTTCTGACATTGAGAAATTAAAATTTCTTCAGCTGGTCGATGTACACTGCTTTGAAGCTCATTCTAGAATTTTTCCTTAACACTGTTTTAAAGCTCTGCTTCAAACTTATGAAAAATACTTTGACAGCACCAAGCTGCATAGTGAGCTGCAGGTTCTGTATTCAGACAGAGATCTGTGGAACAATGCCAAAAGTACAACCGAACTTCTATCTGCCATATACAATAATAATCTAGCACTGGCACTGCCAGACCTATTTAGACTTCTTTCCCTCGTAGTAACAATTCCTGCAACATCGGCCTCTGTGGAACGCAGTTTCTCGTGCCTGAAGAGGATAAAAAACTACAAGAGAAACTCCATTGGGCAAGAAAGGTTGTCAAGTTTATCAGTTCTGTCCATCAAGAAGGCGCTTGTGAAGAGGATGGAAGCAGAACAGACATGGTATGACCATATAATAAATCACTTCGCCAAACAGAAAGAACGAAAGATAGATCTCATATACAAGACAATATAAGCGTAAGGTAAGCTTTTTCTCTTGCTGTATAGGTAAACGCTGTGTTCAGCAGTCTTCAAGACTTTTTACTTTTGGCGTCAGTGAAGGCAGATGCGTACATACAATAGAATTTCATTTGAGATGAAAAAGATGTATAGTTCAGTTTTGCTTTTTATCTTCTGTTGATCTCTTTAATAAAAATCTATTTCGATGCAATATATTTCATATTCAAACTGGCTTAACAGTTCCCAAATAGTCCAAGAGGGCAATTCAGACTGAAAATAATATATTTAGGCGAAGGGCCGGAGCCTTACATAAACAGGTTTTGTGTTGGTAAGTCATGTAAAACGTGCGTTTCCGGTAAAAATTTATAAATCTTTTCACGGGTCATGTTACTAACTTTATACTTCGCACATGAGAAAGTAAATAAAAAAAATTATATTGTAAAAAAAATGGCATTAAATTGAATAAATTTATCATGAAAGAAATAACGGGATTACACCATATAATACAAGTGTTGAAGATGACAATCCGATTTTTGGCGTAAATGTGACAAGGATGGTAAGTCAGATAATATCTGAAAACTTGAAAATTTTCATCGTCCTGGTGTGGGACACCCGTGTCTCCCAGATAGTGCCCGGGTATGCTAACCACTACACCACCCAGGGCGATGAAAATTTTCAGGTTTTCGGATATTATCTGACTTACCATCCTTATCACATTTACGCCAGAAATCGGATTGTCATCTTCAAAATTTGAATAAATTTATTTGAATCCAGGCTGAAAAGTAGTTTGCCTCCCCAGCAATTTTGGTCACGGGCCGCCACTGGATCTTGAATAGTCACATATGTAAGAATGGTTAAGAGAACATATTTCTGATGTTGAGTTGTAAATATAGAAAATGGTTAAGAGATTATTTTTCTTGGATTGATGTCATCGGTATATAAGATTATACCAGAGATAAACTAACTTGATGGATTCTATTTCATGAGGAATTTGATATTATTCGTAAGTTATCTTCAGTAACAGTATGACAATGGGAAAATGAAGTTCCTTGTCTGCTCTAATTGTCTGACACTGAACTTAATTTAGAGAGGAAGATGAAATGGTTTGCTCTGAGTCTTCGTGATATTGGTTGGATTCAAGATTTTATTCAAAGTAACTGAGGTTTTTCTTCCAATGAGAGAGGTTGAACTGAGTAGGATACATTTACTCTATTGTGAAATTTTGATAAATCTGCTCACCAGTTTCTCTAGATTTCTGCGTATTTCAGAACCTCTTCTTTTCTACTGATCTGTGAATTGTATACATTCTTCTTGCTTTCTCTTTATAATTTATGTTAGTTAATATTTCATTTTTATTTGTTATTACACATTTATTATGTTTCTTGTGTGCTTTTATACATAAATTCTGTTTGCTATATTACTCTTTAATACCACAAAGTGCAAATAACAGCCACTGAAAATGCCTATAATGCTCTTAATGGAGCAGCTTAACATGCGGAAGATTACCTTTTCAGAAAAGACCTTGCGATAATCAACTTGGCGTGCATTTGAGAGCTATTATGAGAAAGTTAGAATTTGCTTTACAAGGATAGGACTTCTTATTATATGCCCTGTACTTTGTTAATATCATTCAAGTGAGTTTGAAAACATTTTTCTCATTCAAACATTAAACCTGAATAAGATAAAGTTTTAAAACTTTGACAAGATATTAATTATGTTACAAGAAATTTAGGAATGCTTAACTCACATAAATACCTTCTGGCATTGATGATAGCATACTTTTACTTTATCTTTCGTTGTGTAATCTCATTACGTAAAAATGTGTAAGAAGCAGGGGGCCATCATATCTGTCCACCCTAACTATTGCCTTTTTCCACAACACAGAATGGATTGTCATTTTCCTGGTAAATATGGAAAGGTGCAAACCTTTAGAGAATTTTGAGCAATTTAATGAATCATATTAAATAAGAAACTTGTACTTTCATTCACAATCAGAGTCAACCTAATGAAGTTCTTATGGACATCACATCATAAACTCATTTTACAAAATATGAATTTTTTTTTAAGTAACTATACACATTTGTAAAAAGCTTAAGCTTCCAAAATATCCAGAAACATGAAAGGCATGTTTTCTCAGAGTTCAAAGTAATGAACTTTTGAAATGAAAGAGAGAAAATAAATTTTTAAGATGATGCATGAGGCCAAAGTTTTGCACTTACTCAGGAGACACATATCTCTTCTGAAAAGTACCCCTCCCCTCCCTTTTTTTTAAAGCGTAAAAGCTCCTTAAATCATTACATACTTTTAATTCTACCTGGGAACTATAACTCTAGCTATCAAGTTTATGATAAAAAAAATTGTGTAAACACACCAAATATCATATGCAAAAACTGCACATGTTGGCATGCAAAGTTCTCCTCTCGGGACCAAGTGACCTTGTGCCTGTGAAAATAACAGATGCATATGGGAAACTAGGAGTGTTTTTCTTAACAAGAACTACAAGGAATGTTCAAATGAAAAGGTACGAAACGACACTGTGGGTATGAATGAAGACTTTATTCAAAGTATACACCATAGGCCGTACCACAACGATCCCATTGATTAATGAGCTGAAGGATTCCTTGTTCCCAGAATTCCTGTGGCCGTGACGAGACCCAGTCCTGCACAGCGTCCTTGAGTTCGTCGTCCGAGTGGAAGCGCTTCCCTTTCAGATGTTTTTTCAGGGGACCAAACACATGGAAATCGCAGGGCGACATGTCCGGGCTGTAGGGCGGATGGTCAAGCTGCTCCCACTGGAACTTGGCCAGTTCCGCGTGTGTGACCCTGGAGACGTGTGGACGCGCGTTATCATGGAGCAGAACCACACGCTCCGTGAGCAGCCCCGGTCTTTTGTTCTTGATGGACCTGCGTAGGCTTCGGAGTGTCTCACAGTACATATCGGAGTTAATGGTTCGTCTGTGCTGGAGTAATTCAACAAGTAGTGGACCTTGGACGTCGAAAAAGACGGTGAGCAACACCTTGCCTCCTGACGCCACGGCTTTGAACTTTTTAGGGGAGGTGACGACGCATGCTTCCACTGCATGCTGTCCCGCTTTGTCTCTGGCTCATAGTGATGGCACCAGCTCTCATCACCTGTGAGGATCCGCTCCAGGAAAGCGGGGTCTTCATGATACCGAAACAGATGTTGAAGTGCTAGCCCCATACGCAGTTCCTTTTGCTGGTCGGTGAGCTGCTTCGGAACCCACTGCGCGCACACCTTCCGATAACGCAACCTGTCATGAACAATTGTCCACACTGTTCCAACGCTGACATCCACCTCCACCGCCAACATTCGCAATGTGACACGCCGATCACCTCTCACTAAGTCGTCCACCTTGTCGATGAGATCGGCCGTGATGACTGTGTTTGCCTGGCCCGGTCTCGGGTCATCAACCAAACTCTCACGGCCTGCACGAAAACGAGCACTCCATTTTCTCACTGACTTGTCGGACACACAGTCTTCCCCATATACGGTCACCATCCGGCGATGAATAGCGGCCGGTTTAACACCTTCCGCTGTCAGAAATCGGATAACGACTCGCTGCTCCTCAATCGTCGAATTTTGCAATGTGAACGCCATCCTGTCCTCACACACACTGCCGCGTCAATTGGACGGCGCTCTTTATAAGAGCCTCTGCTCTCTCCTGGGCATGCGGGCGCCCGCGCATGCTCCGATCCACGCCGGTGACTCCAATGGCATCCCTAGATGTGTCGCTACGTTCTCCAATAGCGGCATAGACAAATATGTTAACGGTTACGTTCTTATGACGTTTCGTACCTTTTCATTTGAACACCCTTATATGTTCTCTCAGAACTTTGCAACGTTAGTTTTGGAAATGTAACAAATAAAGCAAAAATTCCTGTCGCAAAGTTATAGACCAAAGCAGATTACACACAACTAAATTGTCACAGCCACTGAAATTTGACTAATGACAGCTATGCATGGCACCTGGTAGAAATCTGAAATTGGGTATTACTGAAGATTAACATTTCTGAATTGAGCACTTAGTTGCCAGGAGTGCTGGTGCCATCTTCACTGAGAAGCATTCCCATTTTTCTACATGCACCATAATTTTTACCTGCATTGCTGTACTGTTTGAGTACTCAGTTTTCACTATGCAGAAGGTCTTGACATCCTGCTCTTGCATATATGTTTAAAATATTAGGGAAACAAATTTCTTTACCATTATTTCTAAGAAAAATATAAATTCAGAAAAAATTTCTGAAAAATCGAACCACAATTTATGTAATTTCAACACTAAATGACTCTTTTTTTGAAGTGCATTGAATTGTGTGTGTTTAACTAAGTTCTGGCACTTTATATAACAAAAGTTTTAGACGAAGTTGGATGTACAAACTTTCTATATGAATTCCAGTCAAATGGGCGATTTAGTTTTTGCATTGGCTTATCATTATTTAAGCAAGATTTGGGGATTCCCTGGCTCCAGGATTTGTGATAAATATGTACAGTATGTATGGGCTTGGTTTGGTTTTGAAGAGTTTTATCATGCACAAGGCCTAGATTATGCCATGGTGTACCCAGAATAAGACAAAATCAAAAACTGCACAGCTCGGTTCATAAGGTCATCACACCCTTCCAGCAACCGTGAATCACTTGCCTGCAGTGAACGACATATATGGGCTAAACCTTTCCATGAAAATGTCAGAAATAACAGAGGGTAAATTTACATTTTTTGAAAACCAAGAGATAGCATTTAGCAATTTGTCTCAAATCACTGTAATGCTTTATATATGTTACTTTGGGGCATATTTCCTATGAATAAATTAAGCACAAAATTAAATGCTGCTTTGTTAGGGGTTTTATGAAACACTACAGAAACATGTTTACACAATTAACTTCTTGTTCTTTTTTAGGTAATGTTTAATTAAAAGAAATGAAAGGAAGGAAAATGTGAGCAGATGTCACTAAATACTTAAAATAGTTTATTATTAATCCTTAAACAAATTTCATAGCATAATATTTCTTTTGGTTTTTTTTCAGTTGTTGGAACTAGGACATCAAATGCTGTTGCAAAACTGTATCGCAATGGCCAGCTTGTGACACCGAAGGAGCTTGACCTCGTTGTAAAGAATGAAAAAATGAATGTAACTTTCCGTAAAGCGATGAGAGCAACAACAGCAAAGTATAAACTCACGCTCACGAATTCCCAAGGAGAAGCAGAGTGTGAGCTGGACCTTAATGTGCTAGGTAATGACTGAGTTCATTATTCTTCACTTTTTTGTAGCTTATAACATACCTTTAGGTTGGATTCTCCTACTGATAACAATATTTTTATGTGTTATTCATTTTTATGAAAATATCAGAGATAAGTGCACAGCAGAAATTTACTGAAGTTGTAAATTATTAAGAACAGCTACCTAATAACATGTTGGGACACCCTTGGCATTCAAAACAGCTTCAATTCTATGTGGCACGGATTCAACAATATGCTGATATCGTTTTACAGGCATGTGCAGCCAAGCAGATGTGATGGCGTCCATCAATTGCCAAATGTTTGCTGGAGGAGGATCTCTGTTAATGAATGGTTCTCTCAATCTCATCCCACAGATGTTCGTTTGGGTTAAGATCTGGGGATTGTGGGGTCCATTTTAGCACTTTGAAGTCACTGCCATATTCCTGGAACAACTGTGTGACAATCTGAGCCTTGTTACATGGCACATTATCCTGGTGGAAGTAACCCTCTCCATCAGGAAACACCATGCACATGTATGGATGTGCCTGGTTTGCCATGATGTTTAAATCATTCATGGTATCCAAGTGTCGCTCCAGATGTAGTAAGGAACCCAATGCCCAACATAGAAATAGGCCCCAGGCAATTACACCCCTCCACCGGCTTGTACAATTAACACTAGGCATTTGGAATTCATCAGTTTGTGATTTTGACCCCATGTCATATGATGTGCAGAGACCGGGTGTTCTTACACTGAGGAGAGAGAGACAAAACAAAAAAATAAAACAGCACACATGAAAAGTGCAATAATCAGAGAAATAATATTGAATGTGCAACATAATGTACATAGGTTGTTCAAAAAGTAACAAGACTGATGTCATAGTGTCAAAACAAATACACTCAGAAAAATGCTGTTGTCTGTGTCAGAATGCCTGCATTGTCAGTCGCGTGACGACACATTGTTACAGAGCTCTGCTAGTTCATTCTGTTAATAGATGGCATAGAGTTCAGATGTGTTTCTGTAACCCAGTATGCATATAAAACTGGAACTAAGAGAAGCTACAAAATTTTGCGTGCTCTTGAATAAAACCACCGCAAAAACGCACAAAATGATTAAAACATTCTATAAGGAAGAAGCTTTGTCTTATGCAAGAGTTTTTGAGCAGCATAAGAAATGTGTGAATGGTGAAGAATGTCTGGAAGATGTGCCACGCTCCGGTAGGCCTTCAGCATCAACTACAGAGGTTAATGTCAATACCATTGAGGCACTCCTGCTCGGAGACCATCAGATGACCATTGTGTAGGTTGGTAATGTAATGCAGAAGTCCATTGCCTCTGTTGATGATATTGTGAGAAACCAGTTGGGGTATCGAAAAGTCGCTACCATGTGGATTCCCCCACTTGCTCACAGATGAACACAAGACAAATTGTGTTATCACATGTCCCCAATGGAAGTTCCAGCTATGATGTGAGCCACAAATTTTAGATTGAGTCATCACATGCGATGAAATATTTTTTCACCATTTTGAACCAGGAACAAAACAACAGAGCACTTAGTAGAAACACACACAGAGCCCACGATCCAATAAAGCAAAGGTTCAAGCAAGTGGAGGGAGGGTCATGCACCTGGTTTTCTTTGATAAAAAGAGAATTGTGTATGACCATGATCTTCCACAAGCGAAAACTCTTACTGGTGCCTATTATTCTAAAGAAAATTTTTCTCCAAATGCCCAGAATATGCAAAAGCTGGTTAGATTTTGCATCAAGATAATGCCCCTGCACATCATGCTTTGCTTACCCTGCAGGTTATCCAAGATCTATGTATCAAAATGGTGATGCACCCTCAGTTTTCATCGGACCTGACCCCACATCACTTCCACCTATTCTCTGAAGTGAAAAAACAACTTTATGGGTGCCAGTTTGCATCAAATACTGAACTGAACAGTGCTGTGATGAGTATCCTGAACCACATGTTGAGAAAGGTCTTTGAACACACCTTCCAGAAGTGGATAGAAAGGTGGGACTGGTGCATTCAGGTGGAGGGAGAATACTTTGAAAGTATGTATGTTTACTGCATTACACTTATGCCCCATGTAAAATCAGTCTCGTTACATTTTGAACAACCCTCGTATGTTCAAATTCAGTTATAATAGCTGCATCTAATCTGATTAATCTTACAAACTTGAAGAGAAAAGCAATGTGCATAATTATGTCATAAAACATACATATTTTGAAATGACTATAGGAAAATATTAGGGGTATGCAAAAGTTTCTGCCGCCCCCACTAGCAGGCACTGTAGGGGTCTAACTGGCAGGGGACCCATGCTGTCAGTTCGTATTATACATGAAGTCAAGCATGGTGGTCGATAAAGTTCATTTGTGGCAGTCTGTTATTCATGTTTAATTTAGGGAAAAGTACGAGTGAAGCATATGATTCAATATGTCAAGCGTATGAAGAAATGGTTATGGGTGAACAGACATGTCGAGAATGGTTTGCCAGGTTTAAGAAAGGTGATATAAGCCTGGAAGACAGCCACGTGCAGGTAGACCCCAGGAACTCGCAGACGAAGAGCTGAAATTGCTGTTCCAAGAGTATGCAATACAATCAACCATTCAACTGTCAAAACGTGCGAAAGTGGCTTAATCAATGGTGGTACGACGTCTACAGGCCTTGGGGAAGATCCAGAAGATTGGTATGTGGGTTCTGCATACTTTAATGAAGCATAATATTGGTCAACGATTGGGCATCTGCATGTCATTGCTGAAGAGGTTTCAAAGGAAGAATTTTTGTGGAAGGTTGTCACCAGGGATGAAAAATGGGTCTATTGTGACAACCCCATATGCAAGCTATGCTGGGTCGACCCAGGCCAGCCATCAACATCCACTGCAAAACAGGATATCCATGTGGAAAAGGTGCTGCTGTGTGTCTGGCGGGATATTCATGGAGTGCTGTACTTTGAACTGTTGAAACCAGGTAAAACAATCATTGCACAACGATATAGCGATCAGTTGATGAAACTGAATGCTGCAGTTGAGCAAAAATGCCACCCAGTCATCCTGTCACACAATAATGCCAGACCACATGTTGGTGTCACCACAAAATCAATCCTTGAACAGTTACACTGGGAGGTTTTACCGCACCCGGCTTACTCCCCGGACATTGCACCCTCAGACTTTCATCCGTTTCGCTCTATACAACATTCCCTTGCCCAACAGTGGTTCATCACAGTTCCAGAGGTGGAAAATTTCATCACTGCGTTCTTCAGCTCAAAACCCAAATCCTTCTATCACAGGGGCATTCATTTGTTGCCTGAAAAATGGCAGAAGGTCATTGATGCGAACAGCCAATATTTTGTTGAATAAATGTGTACTTGTTTCCTGGTTGTTCCTGTCTCCTTTCTCCTTAAAATGGCAGAAACTTTTGCATACCCCTAATAATTTAAAAAAATACTGCTGATAAAATGTTAGGGGGTTCAAGCTCCTATGATCCTCTTCTCACAATATATACAATTCATGTATGGTGAATGTGATATGGGGTAGAATTAAATTTATGAATAAGTTAAGTGATATGTATGTGTACATGTGTATGACTACAGTTAATGAAAAAAAATTCTAGTTTGTTGAATCATTTTCATGCTATTTTCTGTTTATTTACTAAATGTATGCTGATTTAAGGCAGAAAGTGCTTTGAAAGATCCTATGTTTTTGAAGCCATGTAAAATTTAAAAGAAAAATAAATAAATTTCAAAGATATTAATTTTTTTTAAAACAAATCAGTTTGATTTATTCTTGTTTGATTTTTCATGACAGATGTACCAACCCCACCTGAGGGACCACTGGAAGTCTTTGATGTATACAGGGATAGATGTAAATTAGCCTGGAAACCTTGCAAAGATACTGGTGGAGTTCCACTAATGCATTACTTGATAGAAAGACAAGATCTTGGAGC
This sequence comes from Macrothele yani, assembly GCA_039090855.1. Classification (NCBI taxonomy): domain Eukaryota; kingdom Metazoa; phylum Arthropoda; class Arachnida; order Araneae; family Macrothelidae; genus Macrothele; species Macrothele yani. The sequence goes on along the minus strand of CM077016.1, from coordinate 44,240,220 downwards.
CAGAGGAGGATGGGCAGAAGTTGCCACAACTCAAGATACGAAATTTGATGTCACAGATTTAACTCCGAAAAAAGAGTACAAATTCCGTGTTAGAGCTATTAATGAGAAAGGGTCATCTCAACCTCTTGTAGCACCAAAGAATACCTTTGCCAAAGATCCATATGGTAAGATTTGTAGTTCAGCATATTTAGTTCAGTTTATTATCACTTTTTTATAGAAATATATAAAAGTAAGTATTCTGTATGTCCTTCATGTCCATGCCATAAGGGCCGCTGGTGGCCTAGTGGTCAACGTTCGCGACTGCCACGGAGAAGACCTCGGGTTTGATCTCGGGCAGGTATGAACGCTCGAACCACTAAATATCTGCAGTGTGTCGGATGGGCACGTTAAGCCGTCGGGCCCCGGGTGCTGGCCGCCCGGTAATAAAAAAGGGCGTCTTCCTCCCTCCTTTCTACTTCACTTCCATGTCACTTTCCTATTGGGCACTCTAACCCAAGTCTTCTAGCTTCCTATTTCTAAGGGTTGTTTAAGACCTGAGGTCAGACACTCCATTCCTAAAATCCTCTTCATATGATCTGATCTGATGTCCATGCCATATGTTTTCCAAAACTCACTTAATATCATTATTTGAAGCAAAACTGTTTATGCTTCTACATTTTTCTCTTAGATTGTATAATCCTCCTGGAAGTGTGAATAGCAGAAAACTTGTAGGCCTATGAAGAAATGTTCTTTTAATCTCTTAAATGGCCAACCTCTGTAAACCAAACGGTTTTCAAAATCAGCAGCAACATTTGGCTCCAAATTTTTTATGCTCTCCAAACAGGAATGAATGCCTAGTGTACAGATTTTATAAAAGTTATTTGTTTTCACAGCAAAAAAAGAACAATTCCTTTCCCTCTTCTCATCTCAGAAATACAGAACATAAACCTGTCACAGGTGATAAGTGCTACCTTAAGATCCTTTATTCTCTGCCCCATGATCCAAGATATGAATGGGGAAGTGCTAATCCCTCTGATACAGATATGACTGCACTCAAACAACTTCTCTCCCCTTTCTTAGGTTCTTCATCCTTTAGCATGTGATCAAGGAGGAATGATTAGTGTCAACTATCCCCCTAAATGATCACTTTGAATAAAAAGCAGAACGGGAAAGCAATGCTTTCTGATGCTTTAGTCTTGCAGGTCATTTGTTTGAGCATTGTAGGGACATACATACATACCCCGAATAAATTCAGTCCAACCACGTTTGGCTCACTTCTTAGACAGCGATATATTCATTCGAGCTTATTTCAGCCCATTTTGCAAACCGTGAGTTAATTCATTCTGTCTGGTTTAGGGGTTAAGAAAGGAACTCATTTTTGTGTCTGGCATAAAGCAGCATTTTGCATTTTTACTTCTCTGTTTGTTTGCATAATTTTATAGACAGGGCAGTTCAACCAAGTAGTATTCACTGATTGAAAAAGTGAAAAAAGTCAGAAAAATGACTAATTCCAACTGAGTGGCAGCAACTACTCCAGTGACGTAGTCCTGATGACGAACTAGGCTTTAGTTCGAAAATTTGACAACCAACTTTTTTAAAATAATAACCTCTATAAGACCCGTAAAAATGTCAATTCCGCAGTACACTATGAATAGAGGTGCCATAAATTCATTTACAACTAAGAAAAATTTGTCATACTGATAGGACTGAGAGAGGGAGAGAAAGAAAGAGAGAGAGAGAGAGAGAGAGAGAGAGAGAGAGAGAGAGAGAGCTTTGATTTTTTTTATATTACTTCATTCCGTTCTTGTCAGGCATGTTTAAATTACGAAAATTGTTCAAAATTTTCAATTTTTTGTACTGGAACAAATACTTAACTGACAATATATAATTCCTGTGACATACTCCTGATGACGAACTAGGCTTTAGTTCGAAAATTTGACAACCAACTTTCATGAAAAATAACCTCTATAAGACCCGTAAAAAAGTTATTCCACAATCACTATGAATAGAGGTGCCATAAATGCATTTACAAATATAATTCCTTTTAGAATTATTTATTTCATCATGTTTGGGGCAGTCAATCTGACTTCATTTTCATAATAGAGAAAAAAAGAAAAAAAAATCTGGAATAAAATTGCAAATTTAGAAAGAATTTATGTTAGAAACAATACCTTCCAATGATAGGAAAATTATATTTCAAAATAAAGCAGATCTTTGAGAAACAATAAAAATAATTAATACTAGAAAGCACTTGAAAGTCACATTTCTAATACCCTTGTGTCATCCATTGAAAAGACGATAAGTCAGTATGGAAAAATTGCAATATAAAATCTTGATTGAGTTCACAATTTGAAATCTGGGTCAACTAATCAATAACAACTTTATTATGAGATATATTGTTCTTGACATTTTAACTTCAAGAAATAATTCTCTTTTGATTTCTAAGGAGGTATTTCTAACTCATGCCTTATTCTTAATCATAAATATTTAATCTGTTCCATTCCTTATGCGGTGTGCGATACTTAAATGTCAATTTTGGTAAGAAGGCTATGAAAATGAAGCAGACAAAGCCAGAACACAAAAACAAACTTACAGGAAAATGAACGTTGTAAAACCATCATCAGTTCTCTGGTAATGAGATATATGAAGGAAACGGTTTTGGTAAACTTGGTAGTAATTTATAAGTTTTAGTCAAAAATTCACCTAACATAAATTATGATTTAAAAACACTAAAATCTACCAACATATTTTTATTAATGTTATTGTATAATTTTGGAAAATTAATTTTGGCTCCCTTTACTTTCTTGTGTGTTAAAAAATTCTAATAATGGATGTTGACACTCTGCTATTGATGAACCTTGAATTATGGTAACAATTGTTTTTACAAAGAAAAGAAACGCATTGCTAAAAGACAGTTGTTTATTTTTCCAGATGAACCATCCAAACCTGGAAATGTAGAAGTAACAGATTGGGATGTAGACAGGGTGGATATTAAATGGATACCTCCAGAAAGCGATGGTGGTGCTCCCATTACAGGCTACGTTATAGAATACAAGGACAAATTCTCTGGTGAATGGACAACGGGACCAGTAAGTGCATATTTCTTTACTTACACAATAATACATTCGTCCTTTTGCTCTAGTTTTAATGCCTTCCTCAGCCAACACATGAACCCTTCAAGTATAAGTCACTTGCGCTTTGGTAATTAATCTATAACCTATGTTTACCCTTAAAAAATTTTGAAAACATGAAATTACCATGAAAAATGTTACAAATGTAAATCCTTATTTTCATATTAAAATGGTATATTTTGTTGAGGAACATACACTACTGTTTGTGAAAATTGCAGCACCAAGAAAAAATTACGTTATTCAAATAAAATTTATATCACAGATTCCTCATGTTACAGCAGGTAACTGAGTACATTTGTAGAAATACAGGGTGTATATTGATTGGTGTCAAAAAATTCAAGGGTGTGTTTCTATTGACAGAACAAACAAAAAGTTCCTATAAACATGGGTCTGGAAACGCATAGTTTTGGAGATATGAGGGATTTAATGTATCACAAATGCAAGCAATGAGGACACAAACAAACAGCACATAATAGTGCAATTACATGAGGCTACGTTAATACTGTGTACTGTACAGTAAGAAAACAAAATCAAAACATATGTGTGTTACAAAATTGCTCAAAATGGATGCCTCTGGCTTCGATGCATGCGGTAAGCCTGTGTTCTATACTTTGTCGCACTTTGCTGAAAATTCCTGGAGTGTTGCGTATGTGCTCGCATCCATTCTAGATACACTCATGTAAAACTGCAACATCAGGCACAGGAGTTGTGTACACAATGGCCTTTAAATTTCCCCACAGATAAAAATCCATTGAATTCAAATCCGGTGAACTAGCAGGCCATGAAAGGGGTCCTCCTCAACCAATCCATCTGTGAGGAAAACAGCCAACAAATGCTGATGAACACTCTGACTGAAGTGAGCTGGAGCTCCGTTGTACATGAACCACATACAGCAGATGACGGCCAGAGATACATCGTCCAGTAAATGTTGCAAGTCATTTTGGAGAAACTGCAGGTAAATGTCTCCCATTAGCCACAGAGTGAAAAAATAGGGGCCTATCAAATGTTCATGGATGATTCCAGCCAACGTTGAGGCTGAAATGCTGTTGATGTTTGTCCTAGCGCACTGCATGAGGGTTGTCGTTACTCCACATGTGGTTGTTGTGGTAGTTGATGATCCCATCACATGTGAAACCAGCCTCATCACTGAACAAGACTAATGTCAAGAAATGGAGGACTGCAGCACACTGTTGTTGAATGTGTTGGCAGAATGTTCATCGTGGCACAAAGTCCACCTCAACGAATCCTTGCACCCGTTGCAGGTGATAGGGGTACAGAAGGTTTTCATGGAGAATATGCTAAATAGTCATATGGCCAACACCTTCCCTTACCGCAATGCGTCTCATACCATTGGATGGATTTTCTTCCACCATATGAAGCACTTGGTCCTCCAGGTCAGCATTGAGGACCTGTCGTGGTCATCCAGCATCCGTACACAAACGGTGAAATGAACCTGTCTCATGCAACCGCTGGTGGAGTCATGCAAACAGGGGCGGTTCATCATTAGGGGCCAGAGGGGCCGGGCCCCACCTAAAAATTTCTATTTCTAAATATTTTTTTTTTTTTTTTTTTTTTTTTGGCCGTGATTCTTATTCTCTCTCTTAACTACATGGTGATAAACCTTTCCCTTCAAAAACCATTACCTAAAGGAAAAGTTTTCTTCAAAAACGAAAAACTATTCCCTGAGGGAAAAGACCACCTTCAGAGTGCGAGGTTATTGGGGCCAGCTCCAACAGGCCCCAGTAACATCACTATGCAAGCAAAGAGTAGACGATTTCCTCCCCGTCTCATTCAGTATGATGACCTACATACAACACTGCCTTAACCGGGTGTGCAAAAAAAGCTGTGGGGCCAGATCTACCTGGCCACTATTCCCTGAGTTTTTTTTTCTGTGTCTCTCTTGGTTGTTTCTTTGTGTTCCTTTGTGTCGTGACTTTTTTCCTTTTGCTTGTCGAGTACAATGAATGGAGTGGATATTTTGTTAAAATCTCTGTTCTTTGCTTTAAATCTGGAAGAAAAGCTTCACTTAAAAAAACTCAGTGCTTATCTCCCTAAGAATTTTTAGTTTGAGCTTTACTTGAAAAAACACAGTGCTCATCATCGCAAGAATTTGAGTCGAAAAGCTTCACTTAAAAAAACTCAGTGCTTATCAGCCCAAGAATTTGAGTTTCCAAGAGTTTGAAGTTTACAAAGTGCTTTGCAGAACTAATTTCAATTTTAACTAAGGTGATTTTCTATGTTAAAAATAAATAAATAAATGAGAAAACCTGTAAGTATAATTTGCACATGAGTACATATATGTTTTTAGGTTTTGCAAGTTCTTAAAAAAAAGGTTAAACCTTTCAAATAATGCAAATGGTAGTATGGTACTCATTCTATATGGGACGGAATTCATGAAACATTCCCTTCCTGCATATATTTGGAGTTATTATTTTTTCACTACATTTTTTTATCCTGTGAATCCTGTGATTATTCCTCAGTTGAGAAATCTGAAGAAACACAAAGCGCAACTAACATAAATTAATGCTCATATGTTTTAAGGTAAAAAATATATTTAAGGAGTTTTAACATTTTTCTGTTAATAGTTATGCATTCTATTCTGAGGAAATTTTTTTCGTGTGCAATACAATAGTTGACACATTCCTACCGGATTTGGGCATTATTTTGAGTAAAGGGGGTAAACAGAGGCAGAGTAAAGGAATCTTGGGGGCGGGGTAGGGGGGTCTGAATAGTTGGCCTAATAATGACAGATTTTTTTATTTCATTGTTTGACTTCCGCTACTGGCCCCACCTGTTTCAGTTGCCACGAGCCGCCACTGCATGCAAATATTCGGGCACACAGTAAAATGCCTGTTGGGGTAGCTCTCGGCATAACATGCACGTGCATTTAACACATCCCCATTCGCCAGACCATACATATAGTGCATCTCCTGCATCTCCGCCATTTCACTTGCCGAATATTCCATGTTTGTTCTGCTGTTCTGACACTGGTATAAATCTTCCATACCCACTGCAAAAGAAAAACCAGCACAGGTTACTGCAAACTCTAAAAGACAACAGTGACATTATGTATGAATGTATTCGTTCATATCTCCAAAACTAAGCATTTCCAGACCCATGTTTATAGGAAATTTTTTGTTTGTTCTGTCGATAAGAACACACCCCTGAATTCTTTGACACCAATTACTATACACCCTGTATACAGAATTTTTTTGCTTCAGAACTCAGTATCATGTAAATCCATCTCAAGTAACAATAACAGCCTCTATATAGCATGGCATTTTTTAGAAAAAGGTTTTCAATATCGTCCTGGGGAATAGCCTGCCAGGCTGCTTCTATTTGAGACCAGAGTTCATTTATGGTGACTGGCAGAGGCCCTTGATGTGCCAGCCACTTATCTACCATGTCCCAGACATTTTTGATTGGGGACATATCCGGAGAATGCACAGGCCAGGGAAGAAGCAGTATCTGCCTTGCATAGAAGAGGTCTTGGACATTCTCGACCAAATGTGGCCGAGCATTGTCCTGCTGGAATATAGTGTCAGGAAAACTCTGAAGGAAGAATATTATCTTTGCCTCTAAAAAATCTCTGGTGTATCACTGACAGTTGAGGGTTCCCTCAATTCGCATCAAGCGAGACCCAATGGTGCCCCAAACTATGATGCTTAGTGTTGGGCCAGTATGACAATGCAAGGTGCCATTCACCATGATATCTTCAAAAACCTATGTGACCATCATGATGCATCAAGTTGAATTATGACTGTCAGAAGACATGACCTGTTGGCAATCACTGCATGACAGTGTCTGTGTTTGAGACCCCATTTAGTGGTGTAACTAGCACAACGTGTGCCCCCCCCCTCCCGCAAGATTTACTTCAGCGTCCCTAAGTGCAGTAATTTTCCCAGGATTTCAAGCATGAGGGAGGATGCTTTTTTCGCGGCATGTGTGTGGTGGATGGGGGGGGGGGAGGTCAGGAAGTCAGGGAGAGTGTCTGGAAAAGTAATGCTGGTACCTAGAGCACTGTAGTTTTAACTTTTTAAATAAATAGATTTAACAATACAGGTAAATGTTTTGTACAAAACTAAACTAAATCACTTGAAAAAATCACCCTCTTGTACATGACAGATCTGCGGCTGCTGTGAATAAACGTTGGCGCCTGTTGTGTACATAATCCTAGGTGACTGACTGACTGTTTCCCCACATTCTCCATGGGAAATCCCCATGTGGCCTTGCACTTTTCCTTAGCAGCACAAAGAGAGGGCGATTGGAGAGCGATAGTATGACAACTTGGAGCCAAAGGGTCGAATAGCTTCAATCTGTAGGATATCCAGTGCCAGTGGCATGCTGTGAACCCTATGTGTAGGCATGCAAAAATAAAAAAATAAAATAAAAAAACGTACGTCATTTACAGCAGAATTTTATCCTGCAACTTATTTTTATTCTTCTGTTACTTTGGCTTCAACATTAAAATCTTCAGTAGAACTTTTTCAATTGTTATTAAAAATTTTGTAGATAATATGCCTTGCCTTTGCATATATTGCGTGAATAAGTTTTTATTTACACAATTTAATGACAAAGGTATTAGTTTCCTCAAGCATTTATCCAAACTAAGTTCATGCGAAGCTTTGAACAATTTGTAGATTGTTTTAAAGCTTGATCCAGGAAGAAGAGTAAAACCACTTAATTCGCTTTTAAACCTAACGAAATCAAAACAAGCATACAATAAACATTTAATTGTTAGAAATGTTGCTATTTTTATTCTATATCAACACCACAAGTTTTGCAGTCACCCATGAGCTTTACACTGGCTAATGCAACTTTCTGTTTCGCATTTCGACCAGGCAAAGAACGAAGGCCCCAATCCAAGTGGGAATAAACAGTGGAGACAGAGGGAACGAACTACTGTTCTCTGATTGGTTGACTGACCAAGTTCCTGAATGATACGCTCACTCCAACAGCACAATCTCACATCAGTACAGGCATACAAAGTCAGGTGCGCATTCTCGCTTTCAGTTTCGGCTAAAATGCACACAAATATGTGAATTTGGTTTTAAATAAAACTCTTCTAAAACCAGGCACTTAGTTTAAATTTTCCCGTAAAAAACTGCAGCATAAAGCTTTTCTTTATGTAATTCTTTTTTTTTTTTTTTTGTTATTTTTACAGAGAGTAAATTTTTGTACGTAATTAGGGCATGCATTGCATACAACGACTGCAAGCCACTGTCCAGTGCTTTAAAAGTGAAACTTGACATTTATTTAGGCAAAGCTAAATGTACCTTAAAAGAAAATATGAACTTTGGGTTAATTATTTGTTTGTTTGTCTTCGTGCGTGTTCAAATTTTTTCAAAAAACTATAACTGGAATCTGTAGTATGCCCCTTGGTTACCTGCCCCCTTCCAGCTGCGGGGGTGGAAGTTATGCCACTGACCCCATTGTAGCCTGAGACAGCTATGGTCGAGGGGCAAAGGAATGCACAGTGATGGGCTGCTAGCAGCCAGTCCTCTGTTAAGCAAAGAACATCGAACTACGCTGGAGGACAAAGTCTGACCTGTTACAGTGCTTCACTGCTGTGCTAACACCATGGATGATGTTGTGTGATCACCCGGTCACTGCCATACGGTAGAGGTGTTTGTCATCCTGTGCAATCGTGCTATTTTGTGGTCTATTTCCCGGATTTCTGTGTGTCAAAGCCTCATTTGTCCACTGACGCCATGTTCACATCAATGTACTGGCATTTCGTCCCATTTTCACGGTAGAAAAATCCAGCTTCTCTGATCCCAACAATCCTTCCTTGCTCAAAGTTTGTCAGGTGTTCATAATTCTACCTTCTTAGGCAACAGGGCATAGTAAGACAAAAACACCCTTTCAACTCAGTGTCAGCTTTTTACTGATTGAAACATTTCATTTAAGCCAGCTCCTTATACCCAAGACTGCATAATTTTAAGAGGGCACTGCTCTGAAACCACGTGCACATTTGCACTGACATTTCAAGCATTTGCATGTCCCAATTGTACAAATCCTATAAGTTTCAAGCTAACACCTGCAGTCCTTCATGGTGTTGCAGTTTTCACAAACAGTAGTATATAAATTATTGAGTTAAAGCTGCATACATTGAAACAAAACTGTTTGTGGAATAACTTTTTTTACGGGTCTTTTAGAGGTTATTTTTAATGAAAGTTGGTTGTCAAATTTTCGAACTAAAGCCTAGTTCGTCATCAGGACTATGTCACTGGAGTAGTTGCTGCCACTCAATTGGAAGAGACCATCCGTAATTATCGTTAATTGTGGTACTTCTTCTTCTTGCTATTTCGATCCCTTCTTCTAGTTTTCTCTTTACTAAGTTTGACTGGTGGGCGATTATTTTCACTGAGTCCCAATTTATGGAGTGTCCACTTGCTTGTACATGTCTGTCTAGCCCTGTTTTGTTCCCAATGTTCCTAATAGCTGCTTGGTGTTCTTTCATTCGACCTTAATACTTCTCCCTGTTTCTCCTATATAGCTGAGTCCGCAGTTACAGTCGATGCAGTAAATTACTCCTTCCTGCAATTGGATGTCCAATTCTTTCTGCTTTAAAGCTGGCAAGAATTTCTTTATTTTGTTATTAAGATCTGGAGCTAGCCTGATATTATATTTTGCTCCGATCCTTTTCAGTTTCTCGAAAAGTCCCTTGTGGTACGTAATTTTGCTGGTGAATTTGAAGTTGGTTTTTTCCTGCTTCTTTTTTGGCACTTGTTTAAATATTTTCTCAACATATGGGGAGGGGTAATTGTTTTCTGCCAACATTTCCTTTAATTCTTCTTTGTGAAGATCTTTTTGAGAAGCTGAAGAGACCAGGATTTCAATTTTTTCCAAAAATTGTCTCGCTGTATTCGATTTAATATAATCAGGGTGGAATGAGCAGAAGTCTAACATCTTCCCTGTGTTGGTGGGTTTTCTAAAAAGCTGAGTGAATATTTTCCCTTCTCTTGAGGTCAAGGTTAAATCCAGGTAATTGATGCTATGGTCTTTTTCCTGTTCCAGGGTGTACTTCAAGGTATTCTCTAGTAAGTTAAATTCTTCCAGAATCTGAGAGGGTAGAGATTGGTCCACAGTATCTACTATAATTAGGACATCATCCATGTACCTTACATAGAGAGCAAACAAGGAGGGTTGTATAAGGATTTTTGCCTCTAGTTTACTTATATAATAATTTGCTAGCAGAGGTGCTAGTGGAGAACCCATTGCAAGTCCTGAAGTTTGCCTGTAATATTTCTTTCCAAACTGGAAGAAATTATTCTTGAAGGAAAATAGGAGCAGTTCATATATGCCAAGTAGTATTTCTCTATTGTGATTATGGAATACTATTTTTTCCGCAAGGTCATCTGCAATGAATTCCAGTAGGAGGTCCAGGTTAATGTTGGTATACATAGAGACTATATCCAGGCTTGCCATTACTGGATGAATTAATTCTGGCAAGTTGTCCAGTTTTCTTTTTAGCTGCATGGAATTTTTTAGTAGGTAGGGAGGAGAAGGGAAAATATTCTGAGGTGACCAAGCAAATAATAATTAATGTTGGAGAGTGGCGAATTTCTAGTGTCTATTATAGGTCTTATTGGATGGCCTTCTTTGTGAACTTTTATCGTACCATAGATCTGTGGAATTCTTGACTGGATTTTGGAGAAGTTTTTGAAGAGCTCATTAAGCTGTTTTTTATTTCTTAAAGAGCTGATTAATTTCTTAAGATTTTTTACAGTTTGATCTATAGGATTACCATTGAGTTCTTCATAATAAGGCTTGCTCAATTCAGCTTCCATTTTATTGTAATACTTCTCTTTTTCTACCAATACCAAAACTTTGCTCTTATCTGCTCTCAGTGCTACTACTTTATCATTGGCTTTGAATTTTTTAAGGTCAGTAATGGCACTTCTATTAAAATTGTAATCAACTTTTACTGGCTTTTTTACAAATTTTGAGACGCAGTCTGAGAATTCTTTCCTTAAAGTAACTGCTGTATTTTCATCTTCTCTTTCTACCTTACTACAGATGCTTTCTAAATCAATCAGTATACGTTTTTTATCAAGTGTTGCGGAGGAAAGGTTGTAATTATATCCCTTATTGAGGAGATTAATCAGGTTTCCATCTACTCCTTCTTCCGTCAGATCAATGACATGTTTGTTAGTGGTGGATGGTATTAACTGTGGGCCAGGTGCTGTAGACATTAACTTTGGACTTAACCATTTATTTTCTTTAATTTTCAATTTTTCCTTAAACTTTTTGTTTTTATCTCTCACTGCTTTAGCTAACCAATTATCAATATTTTTCTTTTCTGCTTCCGGAATTTCACCTAATGAAGAGGTCCAAATACTAGCTTCTATTCGTTCGCATTGCTCAATAGTTTTGAATTTATTACGAATCGCGCCATTCACCGTTTTTAGTTCTATTTTTCTAATAAAATTTCTTGACAGATTTTCCGCGATGTTTTTCGTGAGTCTCAAAGAAGGTGGAACAAAATTAGCTCTTTTACATTTCTTAAGAAAATACAGTTGTGACTTACATTTGTCGCTTTTGCACTTACTCCTTTCTATCTTTCTGATGTTTCGCCATATATCCAGCCCGTATGTGGTTTTAATCCTAGTTGTAAATGCATTTATGGCACCTCTATTCATAGTGATTGTGGAATAACTTTTTTTACGGGTCTTTTAGAGGTTATTTTTAATGAAAGTTGGTTGTCAAATTTTCGAACTAAAGCCTAGTTCGTCATCAGGACTATGTCACTGGAGTAGTTGCTGCCACTCAATTGGAAGAGACCATCCGCAATTATCGTTAATTGTGGTACTTCTTCTTCTTGCTATTTCGATCCCTTCTTCTAGTTTTCTCTTTACTAAGTTTGACTGGTGGGCGATTATTTTCACTGAGTCCCAATTTATGGAGTGTCCACTTGCTTGTACATGTCTGTCTAGCCCTGTTTTGTTCCCAATGTTCCTAATAGCTGCTTGGTGTTCTTTCATTCGGACCTTAATACTTCTCCCTGTTTCTCCTATATAGCTGAGTCCGCAGTTACAGTCGATGCAGTAAATTACTCCTTCCTGCAATTGGATGTCCAATTCTTTCTGCTTTAAAGCTGGCAAGAATTTCTTTATTTTGTTATTAAGATCTGGAGCTAGCCTGATATTATATTTTGCTCCGATCCTTTTCAGTTTCTCGAAAAGTCCCTTGTGGTACGTAATTTTGCTGGTGAATTTGAAGTTGGTTTTTTCCTGCTTCTTTTTTGGCACTTGTTTAAATATTTTCTCAACATATGGGGAGGGGTAATTGTTTTCTGCCAACATTTCCTTTAATTCTTCTTTGTGAAGATCTTTTTGAGAAGCTGAAGAGACCAGGATTTCAATTTTTTCCAAAAATTGTCTCGCTGTATTCGATTTAATATAATCAGGGTGGAATGAGCAGAAGTCTAACATCTTCCCTGTGTTGGTGGGTTTTCTAAAAGCTGAGTGAATATTTTCCCTTCTCTTGAGGTCAAGGTTAAATCCAGGTAATTGATGCTATGGTCTTTTTCCTGTTCCAGGGTGTACTTCAAGGTATTCTCTAGTAAGTTAAATTCTTCCAGAATCTGAGAGGGTAGAGATTGGTCCACAGTATCTACTATAATTAGGACATCATCCATGTACCTTACATAGAGAGCAAACAAGGAGGGTTGTATAAGGATTTTTGCCTCTAGTTTACTTATAATAATTCACCAGCAAAATTACGTACCACAAGGGACTTTTCGAGAAACTGAAAAGGATCGGAGCAAAATATAATATCAGGCTAGCTCCAGATCTTAATAACAAAATAAAGAAATTCTTGCCAGCTTTAAAGCAGAAAGAATTGGACATCCAATTGCAGGAAGGAGTAATTTACTGCATCGACTGTAACTGCGGACTCAGCTATATAGGAGAAACAGGGAGAAGTATTAAGGTCCGAATGAAAGAACACCAAGCAGCTATTAGGAACATTGGGAACAAAACAGGGCTAGACAGACATGTACAAGCAAGTGGACACTCCATAAATTGGGACTCAGTGAAAATAATCGCCCACCAGTCAAACTTAGTAAAGAGAAAACTAGAAGAAGGGATCGAAATAGCAAGAAGAAGAAGTACCACAATTAACGATAATTGCGGATGGTCTCTTCCAATTGAGTGGCAGCAACTACTCCAGTGACATAGTCCTGATGACGAACTAGGCTTTAGTTCGAAAATTTGACAACCAACTTTCATTAAAAATAACCTCTAAAAGACCCGTAAAAAAAGTTATTCCACAATCACTATGAATAGAGGTGCCATAAATGCATTTACAACTAGGATTAAAACCACATACGGGCTGGATATATGGCGAAACATCAGAAAGATAGAAAGGAGTAAGTGCAAAAAGCTAGCAAATGTAAGTCACAACTGTATTTTCTTAAGAAATGTAAAAGAGCTAATTTTGTTCCACCTTCTTTGAGACTCACGAAAAACATCGCGGAAAATCTGTCAAGAAATTTTATTAGAAAAATAGAACTAAAAACGGTGAATGGCGCGATTCGTAATAAATTCAAAACTATTGAGCAATGCGAACGAATAGAAGCTCGTATTTGGACCTCTTCATTAGGTGAAATTCCGGAAGCAGAAAAGAAAAATATTGATAATTGGTTAGCTAAAGCAGTGAGAGATAAAAACAAAAAGTTTAAGGAAAAATTGAAAATTAAAGAAAATAAATGGTTAAGTCCAAAGTTAATGTCTACAGCACCTGGCCCACAGTTAATACCATCCACCACTAACAAACATGTCATTGATCTGACGGAAGAAGGAGTAGATGGAAACCTGATTAATCTCCTCAATAAGGGATATAATTACAACCTTTCCTCCGCAACACTTGATAAAAACGTATACTGATTGATTTAGAAAGCATCTGTAGTAAGGTAGAAAGAGAAGATGAAAATACAGCAGTTACTTTAAGGAAAGAATTCTCAGACTGCGTCTCAAAATTTGTAAAAAAGCCAGTAAAAGTTGATTACAATTTTAATAGAAGTGCCATTACTGACCTTAAAAAATTCAAAGCCAATGATAAAGTAGTAGCACTGAGAGCAGATAAGAGCAAAGTTTTGGTATTGGTAGAAAAAGAGAAGTATTACAATAAAATGGAAGCTGAATTGAGCAAGCCTTATTATGAAGAACTCAATGGTAATCCTATAGATCAAACTGTAAAAAATCTTAAGAAATTAATCAGCTCTTTAAGAAATAAAAAACAGCTTAATGAGCTCTTCAAAAACTTCTCCAAAATCCAGTCAAGAATTCCACAGATCTATGGTACGATAAAAGTTCACAAAGAAGGCCATCCAATAAGACCTATAATAGACACTAGAAATTCGCCACTCTCCAACATTAATTATTATTTGCTTGGTCACCTCAGAGATATTTTCCTTCTCCTCCTACCTACTAAAAAATTCCATGCAGCTAAAAAGAAAACTGGACAACTTGCCAGAATTAATTCATCCAGTAATGGCAAGCCTGGATATAGTCTCTATGTATACCAACATTAACCTGGACCTCCTACTGGAATTCATTGCAGATGACCTTGCAGGAAAAAATAGTATTCCATAATCACAATAGAGAAATACTACTTGGCATATATGAACTACTCCTATTTTCCTTCAAGAATAATTTCTTCCAGTTTGGAAAGAAATATTACAGGCAAACTTCAGGACTTGCAATGGGTTCTCCACTAGCACCTCTGCTAGCAAATTATTATATAAGTAAACTAGAGGCAAAAATCCTTATACAACCCTCCTTGTTTGCTCTCTATGTAAGGTACATGGATGATGTCCTAATTATAGTAGATACTGTGGACCAATCTCTACCCTCTCAGATTCTGGAAGAATTTAACTTACTAGAGAATACCTTGAAGTACACCCTGGAACAGGAAAAAGACCATAGCATCAATTACCTGGATTTAACCTTGACCTCAAGAGAAGGGAAAATATTCACTCAGCTTTTTAGAAAACCCACCAACACAGGGAAGATGTTAGACTTCTGCTCATTCCACCCTGATTATATTAAATCGAATACAGCGAGACAATTTTTGGAAAAATTGAAATCCTGGTCTCTTCAGCTTCTCAAAAAGATCTTCACAAAGAAGAATTAAAGGAAATGTTGGCAGAAAACAATTACCCCTCCCCATATGTTGAGAAAATATTTAAACAAGTGCCAAAAAAGAAGCAGGAAAAAACCAACTTCAAATTCACCAGCAAAATTACGTACCACAAGGGACTTTTCGAGAAACTGAAAAGGATCTGAGCAAAATATAATATCAGGCTAGCTCCAGATCTTAATAACAAAATAAAGAAATTCTTGCCAGCTTTAAAGCAGAAAGAATTGGACATCCAATTGCAGGAAGGAGTAATTTACTGCATCGACTGTAACTGCGGACTCAGCTATATAGGAGAAACAGGGAGAAGTATTAAGGTCCGAATGAAAGAACACCAAGCAGCTATTAGGAACATTGGGAACAAAACAGGGCTAGACAGACATGTACAAGCAAGTGGACACTCCATAAATTGGGACTCAGTGAAAATAATCGCCCACCAGTCAAACTTAGTAAAGAGAAAACTAGAAGAAGGGATCGAAATAGCAAGAAGAAGAAGTACCACAATTAACGATAATTGCGGATGGTCTCTTCCAATTGAGTGGCAGCAACTACTCCAGTGACATAGTCCTGATGACGAACTAGGCTTTAGTTCGAAAATTTGACAACCAACTTTCATTAAAAATAACCTCTAAAAGACCCGTAAAAAAAAAAGTTATTCCACAATCACTATGAATAGAGGTGCCATAAATGCATTTACAACAAAACTGTTGTTAAAACCACAAATAAGGTACTTACTGCTGGAGCATCCTGTGACTTTAAAATCAGGTAGTTGTTGTTAGATGAATGTTTAATTAGCCTGAAGTAATAATCCATTTTATCAGCACAAGAAATCAGAATTACAATTTGCCAAGCTTTTGCTCATTAACAAATGGCTTTTTCAAGGCTAATAGCCTATAGTTTTACATTGTTAGGCTAATAGTTTTACAAGTTTGTTTTACGCTGTGCTTGCCAAGTGCTTTCGCTCATCCGTTGATGAGCGAAAGCACTTGGCAAATTGTAATTGTGTTTTCTTATGCCAATAAAATGGATTATCACTTCAGTCTTACATATTTGGTGTATCAATCAGTTCTGCTGTTTAATTAGACCTTATTGTAAAGCATTTCTGAGTGATAAAACTCACATATTGTGTTAGTTAACAGAAATGTTGTGGTGCTGAACATTAACAACACAGGATAAAGATTTTATGAAATTTCTTTAAGAGCAAAATCAGCCAAGCTCTTCAAAATCAGCATGATGAGTTCCTTAGAAAAGTATTCTGCTTTATAGGGAGAAATGATCACTCAAACTCATTAATGCATAGCATTGTCCATGAGAGCATCATTATGTGTTCATTAAGCTTTGCTGTCATTCTGTACAACAACTCACCTTTGAAAGTATTGGGAGCCAGTTCAGTTAATTTTTTGAACTATGATTTGAATCACAAACCATAAAAAGTGGGCACTGAGTTTATTTTCTATAATATATTCTTCTCTGATGGTTCTTCTAGAACCATTATAGAAGAATATAGTTGGGTGCCTGGTGCTCTCATTAAACACTTTGGGATAAATATCATTTATGCAATGATATTGGCAAGACAGAAGGAAGTAAAAAACCATTTAAAATTGGAATAAAGTTGGAATAAAATTGGAATAAAGTTGGAATAAAATTGGAATAAAATCAAATAAAAATGGGCGATAACGAATCGTTAAAATTCCAGTAATGTTTTTACTATCCCCACATACTCTCTCTGTCATTCTGTATGTGTTTCAGCTGCTGAAGTCACAGCCTTCATCAGTGGTCGGCAATGTATTTGCCTCAACTGCCAAGTGATCAATGCCTCATTGAACTTCTGCCAAGTCATGCTCTTTTTCCACGTCACGATTTTTGCTGTACATGTCATACAGTGAGCCATCTTCCAGTGTTTAAAACTCAGGCTTCACACGACAATAACACATAAACACATACTCCAACTTCAAACTGTAGTTCTGGCAACCAGCCTATCCAGTTGATTGCAGGTGATCAAGGTCATAGGATGACCGAAAGCTGCCACTAAATGAACCTTTTACCATATGTGACTCGGTGTGTTTTTGCTCGATTTCTATGTTTATACATCTGCCACTGTTCGGTTATATGAATCCTTAATCCTCCCTACCATTCCTTGCCTTTTCTTTTTTTTGTTTTTCCTCTTGGTTAATTGGGTATCTCCATGCGTATGATAGGTCATATGGAGTATTACTATTGCAATACTTGTTAAAAATTCGTACGTATGGAACATGATAAATTAATGGCGTGCTGTCTCCGTACGATGTCATCAAACCACCACCATCCTTGGGGGACTGGTTATATATTACGGCGCTTCTGAGTGCTCTGTGGCACTGTTTGGGTGGCCTGAGGACGGGTGCTATTGTAGCCCCGAAAGATCTTGCCCTTTTAAATATTTTTAAATCGTATCTTTTATTGTAAATAAAGTTTTTATTGTGCAATTAGGGATGGTGGTTTGATGACATCGTACGGAGACAGCACGCCATTAATTTATCATATTACTATTGCAATTGAATTTTTTGTTTTTTCAGTCATTATGGCCTCAGAAATAAGGATCTGCTTGTGAGTGTTATGGTATGTGAGATGTTTTATATTTGTCCAATCAAGCTCAGTATTATTTCCAATGCAATATTGAATTAATGATGTTTTAGCCTGTCTTTTATTCCAATTGTCTAGATGTTCTTTTAACCTGATATTTAAATTTCTTTTTGTACTTCCAATGTATAGTTTATTACTATTATTACCTTCATTTGATGTGCAATTGGTATCTTGTAAACTCCAGCTTTGTCCAGAATTATATTGGATCCTTACTCCAAGTTAACATATGTGCAGTATCTTTAATGGTCTCAGCAATTCTAAGGTTAGCTTGTCAACTTTCAATTTTTAAGATTTCCTTAGAATTGGTGAGACTTAAAAATACTACACATGTTAACTCAGAGTAGGAATTCAATATCAATTCTGGACAAAACTGGAGTTTACAAGATACCAATTGCACCATCAAATGTAGGTAATAATAGTAATAAACTATACATTGGAAGTACAAAAAGAAATTTAAATATCAGGTTAAAAGAGCATCTGGACAGTTGGAATAAAAGACAGGCTAAAACATCATTAATTCAATACTACATTGAAAATAATACTGAGCCTGATTAGACAAATATAAAACACCTCACATACCATAACACTGACAAGCAGATCCATATTTCCGAGGCCATAATGATTGAAAAAGCAACAAAAATTCAATTGCAATAGCTAATACTCCATATGACCTATCATATGCATGGAGATACCTAATTAACCAAGAGGAAAAACAAAAAAAGAAAAGAATAGTAGGGAGGGTTAAGAAGAATTCGTATGACTGAACACCGGCAGATGGCGCACAGTGTGACATGCACAATGAAGATCGTGATTTGGAAATGAAGCGTGATTTGGCAGAAGTTCAACGAGGCATTGTTGACTTGGCAGTTGAGGCAAATATATTGCCGACCACTGATGAAGGCTGTGACTTCAGCAGCTGAAACGTGTATGGAATGGCAGAGGAAGTGGTGGACAGTGAAAGCATTACTGGAATTTTAACGATTTGTTATTTTCAATTTACTTCCGATATTGGAGGTTATATTTTAACGTGCATTAATGCATTTGCATTTTTGAACTTCACTTTTAGTTGGTAAAGTTCGATGAACACTTACCGCACGTGGGGCTTGGCTTTCAATTCATATTTTCGTTATGTGGATGCGGCACGGGGTTGTTGTTTTTTCCATTTGGCCACGGTTCACTTCTTTTTTTTTTCCGTTGGAATTATTTTGCCTCATCACCAAATGAGTTTTTCCTTTGCTGCATCCTCATTTACTTCAATATTTATTCTTAACCCGAGTACTTTCGGTACTACTACTATACCGTCTTCGAGGGGACATTTTTCTCCAACTAGCACGGACCGTGTCAGCTGGGCATTTCGGTGGTTCTCGCGGGCTGCTTCTGTCATCTGCTATCGCTTCTTCTTGGGCGTTGTGGCGCCATCTCTTGTTGGTCAAAATTCGAAAATATAAAAATCATTAAAAGCTGTAAATCCGAAAAACACCTCAGAATAGCAGAGTCGGTAATGATTGAAAAAAATAGGACAAAAGTTTGCAACCACAATGACCCTAATAATTTGAGAAACAGCTGGAGAAATTTAATTAAAATTGAGCAAAAAAAAGAAAAAGTTCGAAAAAGGAGATCACTGACCAACAAGAGATGGCGCCACAACGCCCAAGAAGAATCGATAGCAGATGACAGAAGCAGCCCGCGAGAACCACCGAAATGCCCAGCTGACACGGTCCGTGCTAGTTGGAGAAAAATGTCCCCTCGAAGACGGTATAGTAGTAGTACCGAAAGTACTCGGGTTAAGAATAAATATTGAAGTAAATGAGGATGCAGCAAAGGAAAAACTCATTTGGTGATGAGGCAAAATAATTCCAACGGAAAAAAAAAAGAAGTGAACCGTGGCCAAATGGAAAAAAACAACAACCCCGTGCCGCATCCACATAACGAAAATATGAATTGAAAGCCAAGCCCCACGTGCGGTAAGTGTTCATCGAACTTTACCAACTAAAAGTGAAGTTCAAAAAATGCAAAAGATTTGTTATTGTCCATTTTTATTCTATTTTATTATGATTTTATTCTAATTTTATTCCAATTTTCAATGGTCTTTCACTTCATTTTGTTTTACCAATATCATTGCATAAACGATATTTATCCCAAAGTGTTTAACAAGAGCACCAGGCAGCCAGTGGGAAGTTCAAGTGGAGAAATGGTGAGTTGGCATTTCTCAATGATATTGTAAAATTCATAGTACCACTTCCTAAAGATAATTGTGCACACTACCTTCCACTGTCAGAACATTTGAATTTAATCTGTGAAACAGAAGATTTAGGAGAATAATGTTATTTCTTTGAAAAAGCTACATTTTTTGGCATTTTGAAATGTATTTAGTTTTACATAAGACGAAATAAAAAGCATACAGTAGATGAGAAATTCAGTCAGTTAATTGTGGATATATGTCAGTTTAATACTAGCAATGTTTTTATCTTGCAAATTCTTGGTTTCAGTTCTCTCCAGGGAATACTGTTTTGTCAATAGTATTAGGACACTCAAGCAAAAACGTACACAATGGGAAGAATAATAAAAAAAAGCTGATGTGTATTTCTGTCTCAGAAGCTCAGTTTACATAGAACATATAAGTGAACACTCCATTCAGTTTCAACCAAAAGGTTAAGCAGATCAAAATTTGACAATTTCGAGCATGGACAAGTTGTTTGATGCCATATTGTAGAGTTGAGATCACTGTAGATTTCTGAGAGGTTAAAAACCCACAGTGCAACAGTGCAGAATACTGAATGAAATCATACGTCATAATGGGTACCTCAATCTTGAAGTACATGTATTTTTACTTTGAGGTGTCTGAGGAAAGAATGTGTTCCCGAGCTTCCCCAGATAAAAGCAGAAGAGCTGTAACTGTGGTAACTGAACTGCGTGCATAAATACAAGTTCACAGAGGGTTTCATTGACTGAATATCGATAGCTTAGCTGCTATCCAAAACCTGCTAATAAAGAAAACAGAGGACATGATCAGTGTTGAAATTATGTGTAGACAGCAGAACTTATATTCTGAGAAAACAGATAGCAGGTACTTCGGTACAACCTGGCTTGTCACTCACAGCCTGCTTTGAAGAAATTGGGTCTGAAGGCAATCTGGTAAACTGTTCCAAGCAGAAATGCATCTTTCACAGCTATAAAGTGTGATGGTTTGAGAGATAATTTTTGTGGTATGAAATTGATCCAATGGCTTGTATCAATTATCTTATTAAATTGTACCCAGACAAAACTGAATGAAGTTGTAGTTGCTAAAATTTCTGAACTCATGGGATTCTACTGCCGGTATGGTATCTGTTCCAAAACATAAAGCCCGTTGATGAAGTCTACTATAGCCTGGTTTTGAGAAAACATGCCTCCATTGGTCTGGTTAGCAGAGCTGTGGTCTAAACCTGGATGAACACAAGTGTGATGAGTTTGAGCAACAAATGAGAACTCATCCATGGGGATAAACATTGCTGCCAGTATTTCAGGAAGGCCACCTCTGAAGAAAGAAGCCTGAGTCCCATTAAACCTAAGAGCATTTAGATTGTTCATCACATAGAATAAACTTTGTGATACCGTCTGAAGGTAGATACACACTTAATTAGATAAGTAATATTTTGACCTTTATTGGTATTTGTTTGGTATTCTAAAACATTTGGCAACAAAGCGTAAATAATGACACTTAAAAAATTTTAACATTTTACAAATTGTGATTACTAAGTGCTTTCCTGCATCTCTTTATTGTGTCATTATTTTATATTTCATGAGTTAATCATAAAGGATTAGTCATAAAGACGTGTTACTGGGGAAGATAATGTAATATTTTGCATATTTATAAAGATATCAATACAAAAATATCATGAATAAATTTTAGAGAATTTTATAACATATATACTTACTTTTTAGTAAAACTTGTTGCAGATTTTTATAGCATATCTATATTACAAGAAGAGAAATTTAGGGGGTAAGGAGTCCACTCATGAATTTGCACATGGGTGGATTCATGAGTGGACTCCTCCCTGGAAAGTCTTACAAAGCATTCACTTGGAGGAAAGGACTCAAAACTCTTCAATTCTGTACAGTTACACAAATATAAAATATATATATGAATTTAAATACAACATAATTTCCTATCTCATGTGCTACAGTAGTTCTCTAAAGGAGAGATTGGCCATGACTCACCTTAGAAAATGCTGTAAGTACCTTAAGTTTTTTAATATTATGCTGTTTACTCAACTATTCTTAAGTAAATTTCTTCTGAGCTTTTTTTGTAAAATAAGTAATCAGGAAAGATACACTTTTTGAAAGCCTTTGAAGACCTCTGATATACATATCACAGGCCACTAATCTTTTAATGTCCCATTTTATCGATAATATTAGTTTCTCTATATTTTTTATTTTGTCACCATATCATTTTGCATTTCAATTTTTTAATAGATTATGTTTTGTTATTGTTATAAATGCTTGTATGATTCAATTTTTTTCTTTAAGTTGTGTTTGTTAGTGTGTGATATAAAATTTGTTCCATGGTAAGGTCCTGTTTTAACTTTAAATATTTTTGGAGCCATTTCCAAATGTAGGCTGCATGAATACTTTAAAAGAAGATGTAATATGCAGTTTCTTTTGCTTATAAATTATGTTTCCTTCAAACCAGGAAGTGGGATCCACTGAAAATAAGTGCAGAGTTGATGGGCTAAAAGAAGGAGTTCAGTATCAGTTTCGTGTTCGTGCAGTGAACAAAGCTGGCCCGGGAGAGCCAAGTGACCCATCCAGACCCCAGATTGCAAAGGCAAGATATGGTAAGTAAAATCTGTGTTCTCAGGTATGGGAGATGTTTCAACTGGCATATTTAAAAAAAAAAAGCAAGTGATTCGTGGAAATGTTAATTTACTTCTTTGCACTTTATTACCAACTGGCTAAACTGTGTGGATTATTGAATTTTAAACTTTTATTTCATTGCTGATCATTGTGTTTTGAACTTTTCACATCTGGGTGAGTTGTACTTCCACTTTACCAGCATTTATATGTGAAAGGCAAAAGCACTGATTAATTAAAAAAAGTTACTAGAAAAGGCAAATTTTCATGCATGAGATGCAAAGAGCCACATGACAGTGAGTTAACATGGTTCTCCATTGCAAGGTGCAAACTTCAGGAAAACACCAGACCTTTAAAAAAAATGATTTTGTAGTAGTCGGGGTTCGGCAGAAAACTATTAAAACTTATCCGGTTCACTTATAGTGTTTTGATTTTTAATAAGATTGTTTTAGGGTGTGTTGAAATACTACTAATTGTTACACAACCCTTATACACTGCTGGACAATTGCTAAGGACGGATCATAAACGGCTATATAGCGCATAAACAAGTAAGTGTGGTTGGATGCCAAGTGAAATAAAATAATGTCAGAATGCCAGGACATTACAAGAAAGATAATTTATTGTGCTCTGAAATCCAGAAGGCTTTGGAACGTGTTTAAGGGACAAACAGGCCATTTTGTGCAGAATACGTAAACATGAAAAAAATGCAAATACCGTCCGCAGGCGTTCCGGCGTAAGATGTCAATACGGGATATGGCCACCATGGAGGGCGATGCAAGATTCCACACGTCGTGTCATGCTTTGCACCACATTATCAAGCAGCTGTTGGGGTAATTTATCCCATTCCTCTGTCAGTGCACGGATGAGGGTGTCCTTGTTTATTAGAGGGCATTGGCGACCAGCAAGACTCCTCCCCAAAGCATCCCACACATTTTCAATGGGATTCAGATCTGGAGTACGTGCTGGCCATACGAGGCGTTGAATATCCTCGCTCTCAAGACACTCCTGGACAGCGACTGTTCGATGACATGTTGCGTTGTCGTCCATGAAAATTAATCTATCACCGACAGCACCACGGAACATGCGAACATGAGGTAGCAGAACATCATTAATGTATCGTTGGCCAGTCATAGTCCCAGTTGGAAGCACATAGAGGGACGTACGACCATTGATCATGATGCCAGCCCATACCATGACATTACATGTCGGATATCGGTCCCTTTCCTGCATGTTTGCTGGACAATATGGAGTACCATTATCACGCCAGATCAGTTGTCGTCGACAATCAGACAATAGACTGTATCTACTCTCATCTGAGAAGAGGACAGCTGACCAGTCGTTATCAGTCCAATTGCGATGTTGATGGCACCATTGCAAACGGGCGGTACGGTGACGTCTGGACAATGGGATGCACACAACAGGACGGCGGGCGTATAGTCCTCCTTCATGCAAACGTCTGGCGACAGTTTTTCGGGAGATCCGCTTGCCAGTAGCAGCCATAAACTGATTTGCTACCTCACTAGCTAAGCTGCGCCGGTGTCTTTTTGTTGATAGCACTATGTACCAATCATCTGCAGGTGTCGTACTGCGAACACGACCTCCCCCGTGACGTTTGCTACACTCTCCTTTTGTTTGAAATGATTTCCAAAGCCTTGAAACAACACTGTGGCTGACGTCGAACTCCCTTGCAACATCTGTTATTTTTCGCCCTTCTTCAATCTTGCCAATAATACGGCCACGCGTACATTCATCTAGGTGATGTCGGAAAGACATACTGAAAATCGCAAGTTCGTCAATTGATTCTTTCCCTTTCAACTTTGCGTTTGAACAACAACGGTCAATACGCGTCAAATCCTTTATATCTCTTATCAGCGCTATGACGTCACGAACAAGTTCGGCAATCCAAAATTTGCATACGCACAACACGTCTTACTGTATCCGGTACTTATGCTAATTTCCATATTTTCCTGCCTTCCATTTTATGGTTGCTGTCGTTGCTATTGTCATCCGTCCTTAGCAATTGTCCGGCAGTGTATTACTCTTAATGGTTTCAGAGATCGAAATAGCAAGAAATATAACTTACTATGGTTTATTTGCTTTCTGGCCATTGAATTCCACTCACCATCACAATTCCTATTTGATAAACTTCACAGAGCTTCATTGTTATCACAGTAGCATAGGTAAGACTGTTTCAGTGTCTAGATTATGAAGATAGTGTGCGTCAAAATACAATCAGTAAAGTATCTTTCATCGTACTACCACCACAAACACCATTTTTCACTACACATGGCTTTTTTATTAACCTTTGACACACCGTCATTTCTTCGGGAAGTGACATGACGTTCACATGGAAAATCTAACGGAGAAGTAGCATAATTTACATAAGAACAGAAACTCAAAAATGGAGGTTAAATTAGATATATGTCACATGCTCCAAAACAGAATACAGAATTTCTGCTGAAAGAGAAACATGGAATTTGTCAAAAATCATTGGTCACTATCATAGCAAAATATTTTTAACAAATCAAAACCTAAAATTAAAAGGAGAAATCACAAGAAACAAAAAACACAGCCATTTTATTTTCATTTACTGTTACACAGGTAGTTCCATAAGTAGCACCAGCGTTTTATTTATTTATTCTTTATAATTAAGTTGTTCTCTGAGATTCAGAGTTTAGCTCCACAAAGAAATACAAACTACCAGATAATTTTTACTTACTGTTGCCGTATCAAACTTCTCCATTTACAGCGATCTTGACATACAACTCGGGCTTCACTGACATCCATCACACGCCGTACACAAGTTCTTCTATATTTCATAATCATAAGTTTCACACCATTCTCAGTCATTTAAGTGTTGATAGATGATGGAATAGGCCAGACTGAAATGCTAAGTGAGTTTTCTAACTGTTATGCAGCACTGGGGATACCAGCAGTATGCTCTTGAATTTAATATGTCACCCTGACAGTGCATCATTACCTATGTTTAAATCACCAGCATAAACTTCTGGAACCAACGGCTAAACCTCTTTATTCTGAGAAATCCTGCTACATAAAAATCTTGTATGTTTTTCATTTCAGCACATGCATTACTCTCATTCTTGAATTCATAATTTGGAATATGTCTACAATGTGTTCAGCTGCACCCCATTTGTTCTTCCTACAATTGTAATCAAACTATGTTCTTGTTATTACTTGAAAGATGCATATAGAGTGATGATTTCCTGCTGTGCAAAGCAATCTACTCATATTTCTACGAATGCTCCACAAAAGGCGAATCTGCATATCGCAAAATTGTCAGTACCAGAAATGAACATTACTTGTGAGACAACTGATATCCATCAATACATGACTTTCCTAAGCCATAGGCTGACAGTTAGAAGATTCACCCACTGTGTTAGTTAATTATTTTTTTGCACATAATTATTTATGATGACAGTAATTAAATTTCATGAATGTATGCATGATATAACTTATGAGGAGATGCTGAAAAGTTTTTGGCCTCACCAAGAAAAAAAATTAGCTAAAGCCATGAAACTTATAGATTATTCTACATATTCACCCCGAAGTTCAACACATTTGGCACAGCATTTCTGGAGTTTCTTTAACCCTTCCAAAAAATTCTGAAATCTGATCACTCAAATATTGCTCTGCCGCTGATATCACCTCCGAATCATTCAAAAAATGCTTCTTTTCGAACTTTTTTTAAGGTTTGGAAACAGGAAATAGTCCGATGGAGCAAGGTCTGGTGAGTAGGGTGGATGGTCTATCCACTTAAACCCCAGATCCCTCAAAACATCCATTGTCTTGTAAGCCAGCGCATTGTCCTGCAAAAAGAGAACACCTTTCCGCAGTTTTCCTCTCCTTTTTTCCTTCAACGCCTCCTTTAATTGGCACAGCAAGTTGGAATAGTATTCAGCATTTGTTGTTTGGCCCTTTGGGAAATAGTCAGTAAAACGCCTTCCAAATCCCCCCCCCCCAAAAGAAAACGTTGTCATGACCTTTCCTACAGACTTTTGAGTCTTGAATTTCTTTGGCCGTGGAGAACTCGAGTGCTGCCACTGCAGGGACTGTTGTTTCATCTCTGAATCATAGTGATGTAACCATGTTTCATCAACTGTGACAAGTTGCTGCAAAACATTATCACCAGATCGCTCAAAATGATGCAAAACCGATTTGGAAGTGTCCACTTATTTTCGTTTCTCATTGGCGTTCAAACATTTGGCACCCACTTTGCTGACATCTTCTGCGTATCCAAGTGCTCATGAATTATGAACCCAACACACTCCCTGGATATCTCTAGTGTCTCAGCTATTGTTTCAGCCAAGATTCGGTGATCTGACAAAATAGATCATGAACACAATCAACAATTTTGGGTGTTGTCACTGTTGAAGGCCTCCCAGATCTTGCTACATCTTCGGTCTCAAAATCTCCGCACTGAAAGTTGGCACACCATTGCTTCGAATATGAAGGGCACTTGTCTCTTAATATTTACGTCATACACTCATAGATTTTCTTTGCAGTTTTCTTCTGCAGGAACAGAAATTTCGTGACAGCCCGGAGTTCCACATTTGAAAATTCAACACTTTGCATTGACATTATTCAGTTCAGGACTCGAACATTAGCAAAGAAAAGAGCTATTAGTCTGAAAATTTGCACTTTACAATACAAGAGATCACTCTTTTGAGCTGCAGTGACAAAATATTGCTACAATTAGAGGAAGTTGGTTAGGCTGAGAACCTTTCAGCATCCCCTCATAATTGAATTTTATGATTTGCAAAACCACTGGTTTCTCCTTGCAGAACTTTGCCCTTCCAGCAGGAAACTGAGCTAATCAATTAAGTGTGCAAAATGGTGTTTTGTCCGGCATTCAAATATGTGTCATACAAATTCCCACACAAAATTATTATATCCTGAAAGAATGTTGATGTAGTTTTGCAGACTTAGTTGATTTATTAGCTCCGCATCACACGTTATAAATTCATCATCGGTTCTCTTTCTTCACCATTTTATTTGTGATTCTTTCAGCCAAAATAATTACATAGCTTCAGTTTGTAAATGAAACTCAATTCAACAAGTTTACCAAACAAAAGTCATCATCCACGTCGAGTGTATGAATCAACAAGTTTAACTTCTTTTCTAAAATATCCATTAAGAGTAATTTCATTCCTGCAGAATCAGGGTGTTATAATATAAAAATATAAAAATTCTCCACTTTTTTTATGTAGCAAACGAATAAGCTGACTATTTTTGGGCTCTACGCATTAAAGAGGAAGAGTTCATAATTTTACATTAGCATTCATTTTTAAGTGTTGTTCTGATCCTGCTGCTTTTGTACAAGTTTCTTGCACTTTGGAGGAGTAACAGAGTCCAAAACAAAAGGTCATTTAGCTTTTATGGATTCTGGAGCATATATTTAATAATCTGATCATTAAGCCTTTTTACTCCTTGATTTGATTGTAGTTTCAGTTTAACCAGTCTTAGCAATGGGAATAACTAGAGTGAGATTTTTGTTCACATGATGCATTATTATTAAAATGAAATTGTGCTAAAATCATGGCATTTGATTTAATCGATTGGTTAACCTGATGACTGATGTTTACTTTGTAATGAAAGCAAGTCAGAGTAAAACAATAAAGATGAATCAAAATACTAGTAAATATTATTGATTTCTGTCAGGTAGCTTTGTGTAGTTAAAAACTACAACTAAAAAACTTCAGCTAACTCGGTATTAATTCTCTTTCAGTCAAACCATTCATTATTGGTGAAGGTGTCAAAGGTCTGGTAGTCAAGAATGGACAGATGGTGAAATATGAGATCACTTTTGGAGGTGAACCTGTTCCAGAAGCTAAATGGACTGTAAATCTGCGACAACTTGAACCCTCAAAAAGGTAAGAATTCAGTAGAAACCAATGCCATTGATTTTCAGTGTTAAAAGGAAGGGCATATATCACCATGTGCTTTAATTATATCAGCCTCTTTGTCAATGGGTTGCTAATAACTTATCGTCGCAAGTATCGAGGAAAAATCAGGTACTAATTTTTTTTTTGCGTGTGTGGGCTATAGACTGATGCTTCCCAACCTAACTTCCATGAGCTCATTTTGGAAGAAAATAAAAATACAGCCATGTCTATCATAATGAACAAAGTTCTTTGTTGCATATTATACATGTTGCTTATAGATGCTATGTAGCTATATGTTCTCTGTCTTTCATATGGTGTACAGTAAAACCTGCCTGCACCATTCCAACTGTAGTCAAATCTATAGAAGTCCATTACCAGCTTACTTAAGCCAATTATGGCTTTTTTGCTGGAACTTCTAATAAACAAACATTTCATCAAAAATACCTGTAGTACATTGTATTTACCACTGTATGGTAGAACATTTTATTTGAAGTTTAAGAATTCTAAGAGAAGGTGAAACTATTGTACGAAAAATTTCTGAACCATATGAATACAGAACCTCAAATCCACCAATTTCAGGTTCTTGAAATTGGCAAAAATATCGCATTTTTGTCAATGAAATGCCCATACATTAAAACAAACCACTTCACTTGATGGTTGTTACTGATGGCACCTTTTAACAATGGATGAAACACAAATGTATTACCGAAATGTTTTAACAGAAGATCTATGAATAGTAAAGTCTTCTTACTGCCTTTGGAGAGCTGACATTTCTTGTCTTACTAACCACTTTTTGAGTCTCATGAAAGATTTGTCAATACATGAGTTGCTTTAAATGTACTTCTTGAAACACCACTTTTGGATGTAATGTCTCAAGCTTTCAGCTGAAGTATCTTGTGAGGAACACCATTGCCATAATTGTGAATTTTCTCAACATATGGCAAAATAACATCTTCAGTTAAAAAAAAAAAAAAAAAAGATCTTTGTTTCACAAAAGGCCTGCTGCACCAAATAAGAATTTTCAAATTGAGTCTTTTACTTTCTACAAATCATAACCTTTTACATTCACCACAAATTCGTGATCTGCTGCTCTATTTTTGCACTCTTTCCCGAATTTCATTACCCTGACCTAAAACACAAATTGTAGCTGTACATATTTCCCATCTTATAGAAATGCAGTCCCAAAGAACAGTTCTGTTAACACATTCACTGCTCTGTGCTGTGTTATTTCAATGGCAAGCACAGAGTGCCAGCAAGAAAACCAAGCTAATCTCCCAAGATGCTACAAGGCGTCATGAGGCACCACGGATGAGCTTCTATGCATGTGGCTCAACTTAGCTGTGTTCAGATCTCATAGCTTTCCATGACTCCGTTATTCTAAAATACGAGAAAATTTATCCATAATTGATATTTGTGATTATAACCTTCAGTAACTCCATGGATGTAAACACGTCTACAGCATATGCATTGCCTTGCAATGTAATATGCTATAGACGTGCATATTCTGTAGATGGTAACTAATAAATTGTAAGATTCTTCAGTCGCAAAAAGAATGAAAAATGCGATTGGTTCAATACCTGTCATATTAATTTTCAGTCCTAGTGCACTAGTAAACAGAATTTTTTTCCTGATGTCGGGAACATCATATCGACGTGTAGCTAAAATCTGTTGAGGCAGAGTATGAGAGACAACATTGCATTCTTCATTTTCACTTTCACTGCTGGTCGTGCTACAGCTACTAAAAGAATACGTTTCTGCATATGATGACAAGTCCTTAACCTCTGTGTACTACCAATGTGTACTGACTGATCACCTACATGCTTTTATGGCCTCTGTTCATTCTGTGGCCGATAGTCAGTTTCAGAAGGACAATGGGACTCCCCACCAGGCTGTAACCACCCAGGCATGGAGAGCAAATGTGTGTGATGACCAGCACCCTGGCTGCCCATCCCATCGCTTGTTACAGCAGACCTCAAGGAACATGTCAGTGATATAATCAGACATGAGTGTCTCACCAAACTCGATAAATTTCATGCCTGTTTCTCACACACTTCATGAAATTGTAATGGAACACCTTGGCTACCGGAAAATTTGTGCGAGGTGGGTACCATGAATGTTGACTGATGACCATAAAAGGAACCATATGAGTGCAACTTTGAGTTTTTTTGACCTGTTACGCACAAACTGGTGGTGAATTTCTTGAACACATAGTGACAGGAGATAAAACGTGGATCGGTCATTTCACACTGGAGAACAAACGCCAGTGGCTTGAGTGCCACCATTCCTGGTCCACGGCAAAACAATGAAAGTGTAAGCAAACACTTTCAGTAAAGAAGGTCATGGCTGCAGTGTTTTGGGACTGCAGAAGTCTCTTGCTGGTTAAGTTCATGCCCCAAGACACAACCACCAATGCCTATTGTGGAACACTGCAGAGGCTGCGTAGGGCCATCCAAAACAAGTGGAACTGCATGCTGTCTATGGGTGTGGTGTTTCTGCATGACAATTCAAGATCTCATGTGGCCTGTCAGACCCAACACCTTCTTCAGGGTTTCAAATGTGAGGTTCTAGATCATCTGCCCTACAGTCTGGACTTGGCTCCCAGTAATTACCATTTGTTCACCAAATTGAAGGATCTTTTGGGAGGATGGCACTTCACTAGTGACAATGATTTGAAAGACAGAGTGCAACAGTGGTTGCAAGGACTGGTAGCAGAGGTATAAGATGAAGGTATTCAAAAACTGATCACACGATATGGCACGTGCCTATACAACTGGCCGTGATTATGTAGAAAATGAGTGATTATATGTAGTATTAGTGAAAATACAAAAACTCCAACAATGTCGTTTTCTTTTGTTTTTATTTAATAATGGGCATTACTTTCTGGACGACACTCATATATAGACACAAGTATGTTTCTTCATCCCTGTGATTAATACCTTTCTTTCAGTTCATTATATTCTGCAGGAAGCGTAGTTATGTGCAAATAACTGTAATACATAACACCTTCTCCTCATTGGTATAAAAATTTCTTTCATTGAACTGATGCTTCTTTCACATTCACTTGTTAATATACATGTATATGGCTGTGAAACCGGGCCTCAAGTCCTCTGGAGTAGCTGCTTTATCGTCATGCAGTTTTCATAAGCTCTAAAATTGCAAAAATGATGTCTAAAGGTTTTACTTATTTATTGAAGGATAAAAAAGCTACCAAAATTAG
Organism: Macrothele yani; assembly: GCA_039090855.1. Classification (NCBI taxonomy): domain Eukaryota; kingdom Metazoa; phylum Arthropoda; class Arachnida; order Araneae; family Macrothelidae; genus Macrothele; species Macrothele yani. The sequence continues at coordinate 44,208,394 of CM077016.1, read as the reverse complement.
CTTTCCTTTTTAATACCTTTCAAAGCTGCTGTCAAAAATTTCTGGCTATTTCTTTAACTAGTGTCATAAGAGGCTCCATGTAAAAAAAATTGGTTAAATCTATTTACTGAGGCTATAGGTACTCTTAGCTGTAAGACCTTCCCCCAGCAATGCAGGGATGCAAGGACTATCAGTATGCCCTTGCCTTTGTTACTGTAATAACACTTATGGATTCATGAGACTTCATTATCTTTTTAAAATCACTCACAATTTTAAAATGTCAGATATTATGGTATTGAAATTTACTGCCACTCCACTAAAAATGAACTTCTGCCTCGTTGAAAAAATATGCTGTGAATGGATTAGATTCATTCTTCAGTTAATTGTGTTTTAAGCAGGATTTTACTGTCATTATTTTAAGATTTCTCAGGAATACTAGGGGGAAAAAGCACATGTGAAGTTATTAAAGCTGTGTGTGCATACATACTTTATCTCATTAATTCTTTTCCCTTAGAAAGCTTCTAATAATCTCTGACACATCAACTTTCATTCAGGTCCTGCAGAATCCTAAGTATGACTAACAACATAACCCCATTTCACAGATGCTTTTCGGCTTACTGAGCAGAAAGATTTTTACCGATGAAATTTTTTGTTGTTGGCTTTTGCTATTATTAGAATCACACACACACTTCAGTTTCAGAATTGGTACAGCAGTATGTGCATTTAAGATTCATTTGTTAAATTGCATGAAGAATGAAGATGAGCCATGTGGTTATGCTTTTTTGACTTTTCATTAATCGTTTTTATTTTGTGTGTTAATGATACTATTAAGCTGCCTGAAAGTCATTCAAAATGATTTAGCCCCAATTTCAAGAAAAGAATAAAAACATTTCATCTTGCCTAATGACATCTCATTATTCTTTGGCATTATTTCAAGTCAAACTTTGATTTATGCTGCATGTATCATTCCAGGAACAGCAATGGTTGCCAAATGAAATCAAGTCATTTGCTGTATATGACAATAGCCTACTAATTAATTTATTTTTACATAGAGGGTCATCTGATATATCTCATTCAGTCACACTTTGTTTGCTTCTTGAATCATCCATGAGTGAGATGAGCACTGAGCGTAAGGGTTCATCTTGTTATTTTTATCATACTGTAAGCAGTATAGCTACATTTTACTTTTAACTCTTCAATATATCTGAACCAAATTGTGCCCCAAAATTTCTGCGCTCCCCAAAAGAGAAGTCTTCAGATTGCAGCCGGGCTTTACGAAAGCTACAGCAAAACATTTCCTTTCCTCCTCTCATCTCAGCATTACCAATCCTAAACCTGTCACTGGTGTTAAGTGCTCCCTTGTGATTCTTGTGATTCTCTTCCCGATGACCCAAGGCTCAATGTGGAAGGGCTTGTCCTCCTGACATGGAGATTATGCCACTGGGTAGAAACAAGTGACTCAAACATCTTTCCTCTCCTTCCATATGTTATACACCATTGTTACAGCCTTTTTCAGCAAGTAATTAGTCAGAAAGGATTAGTGTCAGTCATCCTCTTGAATTATCACTTTGAATAACAAAACTGAAGGGAAAGCAATGAAAGCTTTCTGATGCCTGAGTTTACCTGTTCCAGCTGCAGCTGCGTCCAGCGAATATATTTGTTTGAGCTGATTTCAGCCCATTTTGCTAACCCCAAGTTAATTCATTCCAGCGGGCTGAAGAGTTAAGCTGCGCTATTGAAAGAACCTCATGAAAATGGTGTAGCTGATATGTTAATATGCATTGTTATATGATGTCAAAATTATGTCCAACTGAAGAACAAGTAAGAATTTATCTTTTTGCTTTGTAGCACACATTTTGCTATAACTTTTCAGCTTGTTATCTGCATGTTTTGAAAATCTGAAATTGTGTGATGTGTGCATAATCATTTTATCGCTGTAAATTAATCACATACAACAAAGCAAACAACGTAACATTATACATTGTTTTGCATGTGATATATAATCTGGAACCTAAAATTAGCAATAAGTAAAGACCTTAAACCTGTTACTGGTGATAAAGGGTAACCAAAAAGGTTTGCACCCTTTTACTCGGGCAAACAGAGAAAGTGAATTATGTTCTAAATGACTGATGTGAGTATTCACTGTTCCATGATGCTTCAAGGCAAGAAGGTGGTCATTGATAAAGCAGATGACATGCATTTACTGTAGCTATATGTTACTGTGGAAATTTCAGCCGAAGTGGAACCTTCACAGATGGTTTCACAGAATGTATGTATGTCCTACAAATGTAAACTGGGCATCAATGTTGCACAGGGAATGAAATGGACATGCACACTATTTTGGCTCTGCGTGGTAGGTGAGAGAACCACGCCACAAAGTGGTCGCAGAAATTTCATTGTTGTAACAAAGCGTTGGGCAATGTCTCACTCAGTGGATGACCAGAGACTCTTGATGGTGACCAAGAGTCCATGCAAACATACCATCAGCTTTCCACAAGAATTGGTGTAAGTGCTATAACCATTTGCTTACGTTTATATGCCATCAGGAAGACATGCAAACTAAGATCCTGGTCTCACATTATTTGTCAAATGACAACAAACATCAACAGTTAGCTGTATGTATGCATTTTGTTGCTCTCACACCAGCAGAGAGACCCTTTCTGAACCATGTGCTCACTTGCAATAAGAAGTGGGTACCATATCATATTCTGACATGTACCTAACACTGATAGGCACACAATAAACAGATTCTGCATACTAGTAAGCCATATTTGCACCCATGTAAGGTTTATTTATGTGTGTGGTGGACTGTCAAGGGCACAATGCATTATGAGTTTACCCGACATGGAAAAATCCTCACAGCAGACCTGTAGTTCTGCCAGTTGCAATGGGTTCAAGATGCACTGATTCACAAGGATCCTGCTTTGATTAATCAGGAAAGTATGCTGTTCCTGCAGGACAATGCCAGACCCCTTGTAGCAACAGGACTTTGGAAACCATAAAGCATCTTGGCTGGGAAACATGTGTCGCCCAGCATATTCCACATACATTTCTTCCTCACATTACCACATTTTCCATGCATTAGATAATTGCTTCGAAGAACAGGATTTCCAATACGAACAACAAATCCAAAGTGTACTGGATTTCTTTTTTGCATTGAAGAACATGGCATTTTACCGTTGAGATGTCCACATGCTGGTTTTTCTCTGGGAAAAGGTTGTGTCCATACATGGGGATTACTTGATGTAGTAAAGGTTCGTTATTTTTTTATCAGTTCTGTGCTATCTACAAGTCTTCTCCAATGGCACGAATTTATTTGGTTACCTAATACAAGTGCAGCTTTAAGATAGGTAGAATCCTTCTACATTTTGGTTTCCCACCAGAAAAAGCTTGTGGCAGTACATAGGGATTATTTTGCAAAGTAAAAGTATGTTATTTTTATCTTGTTCTGTTATCCACAAGTCTTCTGCAACAGCACAAATTTATTTGGTTATCCAATATACGTCAACTGCAAGATATGTAGAATCCTTCAGAAATATATAAAATAATGAATACAATTTCAATTGGACTTTTCAAAAAATATGTTACCTTTTATGTATGTATGTGAAAATCTGCTCATAGAATATTCCAAAACGTTTTCTGTATTTTTCCAGAATAACTATTGACAACACCTCAAAAGATACAACTTTGTTAATAAAAAGTGCTGAGCGAAGTGACAGTGGAAAATACACTTTGACTCTTACCAATTCATCTGGAAGCATATCATCTTTTGGCGATGTTACCGTTCTTGGTGAGTATGACTTCTACATGAATATAGTTCATTTCAGCTGCTCAGATACCTTATAGCTAAAGAATTATGGTCAATGAACTGCATTTCACCCTTTTTAGAAACACACTCATCCACTTAGTGTTATTTAATTTACAGCATCACTACCAGTGTGTGTGTGCAAATATGTTTTGTACAACATTCTTATTAGCTTGCAGTAAATTTAAGGAATAAGCCTTCTCACCAGGCTTTGTCAGTTACGTTTGACATAATTCTTTATCTCCATTGTGCATAGAACTTCCTGTATTTTCGATACTGTTGGTAATTTATTTATTTTTTAGTTATATCAAAATGTTTATTCCAGTGATGCTGCAAGTATCTTAGCAAAAAAACAATTTTCCAAGGCACACTAGTTAGAGAAGACTTCAAGAATGTCATTTTGTGAGAAAGGCAATATCATATCAAGATTCCAGTCATACCATTTGTGAGAATATCACTTTATTTTTTCCTTTACTCCAAAGACTGCCCACAGAAGCTTCTGCCTGAAAGCTGATGCTAAAATATGTTTAATAACTGTATACATTTTGCAATTACAAAGTTCTACATAACTTGGCAAGTCCAGTGCTACGATTTGCTTTAGTATCCATGAAGTAGCTTTTAACCCTACTGATCATTAATAATGAGGAATTGTACACCAACTATATAAAAATAGTAGAATTGTACTTGTAATCCGATTTCTTAGCATAAGAATATAAATCAACATTTCCAAACTTTCACACATCAACTATATGGCTATTTTAAGGAAGAAGACTTCAGTTTTCTGTCTACCTTCCTTGGAAAAGCTATCTAGTTGACATGTGAAAGCTTGAGAATGTTGATTTATATTCTTACGCCAATAAATTGGATTACTGGTTTAGTTTCACTATTTGATATACTACCGATAGTTCTCATAAAGGATTACCTTCTTTAGTAATCAGTAGTTAACCACTTACTTTCCTTGAATTTCACTAACGCAGGTATAAATTAGGACAGGCATCCTTACATTACAGCCAATCAATGGATCTGTCAGAAAGTGTTTCATTGCTTGCAAGAATTCATTATATTAAAAGAAACTGAATATCTACATCGAAACTTCATATTTTCAAGCATTGATCATGCAGTGTATTCATGCATCCACATTTTATAAAAACTACTTATTTGATGCCTGGAAAATATCATCCATAGAAGCATTCAGATGCATTATTAATGGTTTGAAATTTCAAAACTTCAAATCCGGTTCTACACATCTGATTCCTAGACTTTTACAGTTTTTGTATTGGAATTAAAAAAAAACCCTGTATATACATGAAAAGTATCTGTAGTGTTTTTGTAGTTGAATTCACTAGTTATGTAGTGTCCTTATCTGCTCATTGATGAATGAATAAACTAATATCCTTAATTCTAATAATTAATGACTTCATGGCTTCCTCTTATTACTTTCAGATTATAAATATTTAATGGGAATTATCGAGGATAAATTTATTAAGGTACGTTACCTCTCAAATTTTCGATCTATACACTAGATCTTCGTCAGGAGTTCTTGCGTCTTACTACTCCCACAGGTCTGGTGACCAAGCCTGATGGATTTTCCATCCAGCATGGTCATTGATGTTGCCACCTTGTGTCTTGTAAATTTCCAGGGATTTCTCTAATTTCCGGATAATTGCGTGGGATTGATGTTTGATCACTTTTAAGGAGTCCCAGTCCATTTTGTGGCCAGTTTGTTGTATGTGCCTGTCTAATCCTGTTTTATTTGAGATGTTCCTTATTGCTGCTTTGTGTTCTTTAATTCTGGTGGTTAACCTTCGTCCTGTTTCTCCTATATATGGTAATCCACATGAACACTCTATTTTATAAATGACTCCTTCCTGGAGTAAAGTATTTTCTTCTTTTTGTTTTAGGGATGGTAAGTGTTTTTTAATTTTGTTATTTAAACCTGGAGCTACTTTACTCCAGGGAGGAGTCGCTTGCTGTGGCGCCCATATGAGTACTTTTACGTACTTATGATAACATTCCATAGTTATGATAACATGTTCACTTTTTGTTAAAAAGGGAAATTAACATATTTTTTTTTTCTAAAGAAAACCATCTAATGCAATGAAAACTATATAGTTCATTCAAATTAAACAAGTTAGTATTTTGAAGTGTTTCTGAAGTCTCTTTGGTTGATTTAATCTGAAGTTTTGAATAAATAAATTAACTCTAAAAGTTCAATGATGATGAGAATACAGGATATTATAACTAAACAATTGATTTAATTCATGTGTTATGCAATTACGGTGTTTTAGCGGTATGCCGCCCAGAACCGTGTACAGGAAAACAATACATTTTTTCACATTTTATAATGTTTTGTAATCTATTAACATACTCCAATGATTTAAAATAAAATATTGTTTTCCAATGAAATATAGTATTCTACAGAAATATTAAAGATATATTAAAGCTATTTTCCTGAAAGACAAAAACAATCCATATCACAAAATACCAGGCTGCAGAAATGTAGTTCCTGCAGTGCAAAGGTGAACTCAAATCTTCTTCTTTTACCATATTGCATACTTCTTTGTAAATTTAAAAGCAATTTGGATTCAATTTAAAAAGTGTGAAAATAAACCCTTTTTTCCAATGGTGGATTTTGAACCCATGTTTTTTGGCTCCAGACACCATTATTCTCTTAACTGAATTACATCAACCTTGGCTTATTGCTGCTACTTACCATTTTGACTCTTGTGTCATCTCAGTGATACATCACAAAAGTGCTAGGTGCACTTTATTGTTTCTAGATATTTTACTTGCACGTTGTTCTACTGAAATATTTTGAAGCAGTAACTGCTCTTGCAAAAGCAAAGCATCAGTATTTTTCTTCAGTTTTCTCTCTTTGTGGCGTAGTTCTTAGCTGTTTTGAACACATAGTATTTTTAGAGGCTACTGTGGTGCATATGTTTCTGTATTACGTAAAATGTCACAGATCACTCAATAAACTTTGTTCATTCTTCCTATAGCATAGAATGACAAAATAGTGATAATATTGTGATGCAGCTCATGAAAAGAAATTGTGATTTTCTTGGTTTAAGCCATTGCAGTTAAGTATTCTTCTGTGCAATCTCATTTCTTTTCAAATGTTCTGTGTTAGCTATAATGATCATAGCAGTGGTCTGTGTTGCTTTTAAATGAAAAACCCTTTGAGTTTAAAGAGTTAATTTTTTGCTTTGGTTTAATGAAACAGTCTTCTAAAACGATTTGTAGAAAAAAATCGCTATAGTACTTCTAAGCATTTTTATTTACCATTTGTTTTTGCACCCCATGATTTTGAATCTGTTTTATGACATTAAATTTGTTTTTCAGAATTAGAATTTAGCCACACGCTTAACATAAATAAATTAAAAAAATAGATTTTCGTATAAGATCAAACACGTGGAAATTCAAGCGTATGATTTTATAAATATTTTGTTTTGAATACTTAATAATTATTGATTTTGAGATAATAGCATTTCCTTGACTTAAAAATGCCTTTCACTATTACTTGTAGATATTCTTAGTATCTGAAGGAGTGTCTACAGCTTTGTGTGTAAGAGAACGTTTTTCTGTAGTGATTTTTTTGCCCATTGATTGTGGAAGACTAGGAAGAATTTGCCCATTTTAATTTCGAATTTGGCTTCAGAAAAAGGGAGAAACAAAACCAAAAAACAAACAAAACACACATATCTAGTTCAGAACTCTGATCAAGGCCTTGCATCTAGATGTTCGCAGTTAAACCTCAACTAAAGAATTACAAAGAACTTTATGTAAACTTTAGGTTGGTTCAGTAGTCTAAGCACTGGCTTCTGGCAGTTCATCAGAGAGGGCCCAGGTTTCGAGTTCCTGATGAAACATGAGTGATGTGTTTGCCTTATGACATTGGCTCTCTCCCATCTCCAGAACTATTGGCCCTAAATTAGGGATAGACCACTTCTATCTCTCAGAGCTGCCCTGGCGATTCTTCAACCTGAGAAAATGCAGTGCGTTTTGTCAATGAAGAAATTGCAAGCACATGCACATAATTTTCAATTTTAGTATTTCGCTTTTGTTTTTCAGACCATTATAAAACAAAAGCAAAATATTGTATAAGCCTGTTTACCTGATAAGCATTGTAAATCATGTTCATCTTTGATGCAGATTTCTGAAACCCTCAGCTTTATTAGTTTTTCTCATTTGAAACAGATGATAGCGTTTCTCGTATACCATAATATTTTGTTTTGATCAAAGGGATAACTTTTATTACTTAACTTCAGGAAACTGAATTTGATGTTATGGAAAGTGCATTATAATGCTCTTCAACTTTTTTTTTTCATTATAGGTAAGCCAACAGCTCCAAGAGGTCCACTTAAAGCTGAAGAGGTCAGAGCAGATCATGTGAAACTGAAATGGAGGCAGCCAGATGACACAGGTGGACAAGAACTAAAAGGATTCGTAATTGAAAAAATGGACACTGATACTGGTCGCTGGGTACCTGCTGGAGAGGTTGGACCACATGAAGACACATTCACAGTTGATGGACTAACACCAAAAAAGAATTATAAGTTCAGGGTTAAGGCAGTTAATAAAGATGGCGAATCTCCAGCTTTAGTTACAGAAGAAGCTATTACTGCAAGGAATCCATATGGTAACACCAATTAAATATTTTATTGTGCCATTTTTAGTTGTTGAATTGAAAGTTGTAATTAATATTAATTGCTTAACTTAAAAGTATGCATTCTTTTATGCATATCAAGAATATGTAGTATGTGATAGGAACATTCATGAAAACTTGCACTTAAAGGGCATAATCTTTACAAAGGAAAAAAATATGTATCCTTCCAAAATTAGTCACTTCCATGCAGTTCTAAAATAATTCTGAGTCAAACAGCTTTAGATTTTAGTCTAAGAACACTGCAAAATATTACATATTGCAAGTTAGTAGAAACATCCATTAGCTAAAAATGAGACTTGAAAAATTAAAGGACCAAATGCCATTTTAAGTTAGTCAGCTGGTGCCGTATAATGCACTGAATTCTAAAATGTCTTATCATGTGTTCCGAATTCATTCATAGTCATGAATATTCACCTTTTCTGGAGAGCTACTTACATCATCAAACTGAAATTAGCGACATCACAATCATCTTGTAATATATCCTATTCTATAGCTTTTAACTACTGTACTGCATGCAAGAAATACTTATCTCCTCTACACAAGTTTTAAAAACTCGTGAGTTCATGCCTCTCTATTTCACAAATGGTGTTTAGCCCTATATACAAGTTGTGAGGGATGAGCCATACACAAATCTGTGTATCTTTCATTTAGGACTAATAGTTACAGGGAATACAAGTAATTATAAATTATGTATGGATGAAGCTCCATGATGTGTTTCGATGTTCCATGTTACATTTCAAATGCTTAAAGAAATCAAAAAATTAGCAACATAAATAATTTCTTTATATTTTAAATTTAGATTATGCAGCACTGCTCATCCTCAGTTCTGTGTGAGAAAGCAAAAAATTTAAGAATTTCAAAATATTACATCAGCCTTACCTGAGATTTGAATATGGCCCACTTCATATGAATGTAGCGTTTTAATAACATTGGGTCATTTAAGGTGGGCTTAACAGTGATTTTCCTGTCACAGTGACAATGGTGACAGTTCCATGAAAGTAATGGTGACTTTAAAACGATGACAAAATAACTGTTTATGACAGCTGAGAAGAAGCTGTACAGAAGCCGGAACTGCAGCTCACAGTTTTACTTGTGACAGTGACAAAATCAATGTTTACTACAGGAGTGATGGAACAGTGGCAGAATAGCAAGTCACCGTCTTGTTTGCAACAGTGGCAAAATCACTGTTACAATCGACTTACTTTGAATTTTTTGTTTATGAGAGAACTCACAGCAAAAGCTTGTCTCTCCTGCAGAATAAAGCTTGGGAAAAAAAAGGGGGGGGGAGACTGAAAGAAAGCTCATATCACTATCGACCTCTATTATGTTTCAACAGAAAAGGAAACAAATTGTTTAGATATGCTGACACAGTAACCAAAACTATGACATAAAAGGATTTTGGACCCAAAGCATTGCTTGGACAGGGCTAAAGATGATATTATCATCAGTGAATTTGGAACTGTTACTTTTTGTCATCAATCGTAATGGTGACAAAATAACAGTGACCTCATATCATCCGTCAGTTGATGGGTTGTCTCTCCTTTGGAATTGAAGTTTCAAAGTTGCCTATCTCTGGCTGTGTGAAACAGTTCTATGTAGTTGTCCATTCCTGCAGTCTGCCTGATGCTATTGAGCTATGATATGTGTGGACATTATATAAGGGCTGTACGGGTTGGTCTATCATTTTTCACTCATGCTCAAACCATCACAGCTGTTGATGATGGATTATATGAACAATTGAAGAAATAATATCCAGCTTAGTTTTCAACTATTCTTTCATCAATGTATCAGCATTGTGTGTACACTCAATACATAACGACACTTACTGTTGGCATCCACATGGTTTGGGAACATTTCTTGCGTGTAATGTTATGCAAAGTTGAGAAATGTTCCCAAACAGTGTGGATACCAACGGTAAGTGTCCTTACATATTGGGTGTGCACACAATGCTGATATATTGGTTTCTTACTGCATGTTTTTTGTTGACTGTTAGTACTGAGGACTTTTCAATAGCTAACAACAGTGATTTAGTATTCTTTCATCTTCAGGTCTGTCCATATAGTGCCACTAATTTTCTTATGGCATTTCATCTCAAAACTAGAAGTTATTGTTATGCAAGATTTTGGACGATCCAAGTCTCTGCCCCGTAAATCGATGATGGAATGTTTATTGTGGTATGCACTTGCTATTCCATATTTTATTTAATTTTGTCAGATTGGTCAATATATTCATTCTTTCAACTGGCTAGAACAAGGTCAAGAAATTTGATGCATCTTCTCTGCCTCCTACACAGCTTTAAAGAACGATTGCAGCAAGCTTACTATGCACGCCTACTTTGATTATTTGAATAATGTGTTATTTTGTTTTACTTTGTGATTTAACGCCCACTACGAGCATCTAAGGCCATATAGAGTAGCACATCCCTAATTTAGTGCCGCTGATTCCTGAGAAGGAAGAGAATAAGCACTGAAAGGGTCAACACAGTGTTCTTCCCTGGGATCCAAACCCAGACCCAGTGGTACAAGGCACAAAAAAGGAGACCTAGAGGTAAATATTTCATAGCGGCTAATGGAAACAGGTTAACCCAAGGTTGGCCCCCAGAGATTCTCAATAGAACAGCACACCAGTGAGCGGACATGGAACTAATGTGCTTTATCCGTGAAAGTCTAGCTTTTTTCATTACTTTTTATATTTTTTCAGGAGTTTACTATTCTCTCTGCTATGTTACTTATATAGACACTGGTACCACTGGTATTGTATCATGTAACAGATGCTAACATGTTTTCATATACAACCACTGGGCATGCTAGTAAAATAATGAGCTTTGAATCTGTGCTTTTCCTCCATGGTACAAGGTAAAATAATCAGTTTTACTGCACAAACATAGAAGATTGTAGAAACATCTTAGGTATCTCCAGTGCGAATTACATTGACAATAGTGAGGCTATTTTTTTTTATTTATTAGTGATCATAATATTTTGTGGCTGAATTTGAGTGACTTATCTTCCCTGTTTATTATTGTGTTCTAAGAGTATTTCTTTGGTATTTCTGAAACTAAAAGTTTAAAGCTTGTTGTCTATGTATTTAAATTAAAGAAGTGATAATACCTAGTGAGAATAGAATATTTAAATGTGTGCTTATTTTTCAGATGAACCCGGTAAACCATCCAAACCAGAAATCGCCGATTATGACAACACTAAAGTCGAACTGAAATGGGTGCCCCCTGATAGTGATGGAGGTCGACCTATTTCGCACTACATCATTGAGATGAAGGACAAATTCAGCGTTGCTTGGACTCAAGTCTTGAAAACTCCTGATAATAAATGCCGAGGAACAGTTGAAAACCTTAAAGAGAATTCCGTAGTGCAGTTCCGTATTCGGGCAGTAAATAAAGCTGGAATTAGTGAACCTAGTGACCCAACGAACAATCACACAGTGAAGCACAGACATCGTAAGTATTCAGTGTTCTAGTGAGATTGTTGATTTAGTCTTTAGAATAGCTGTTTTAGTAATATGGAAAATTTGGGGTGGTCTCGTTTTTAGCAAAATGTTGGCATTTTTGGTAGCAAAACAGCTTCTTCAAGATACCGTCTCACTTTTCTCCATAACTAATAGGAATTGGGAAACTATACTTGGCCAGTTTGTGTAGTTTGTAAACATGCACAAGAATGTCCAGTTTAGTCCAGAATAGCTGTTTTATATTTTAATATTCATATTGAGAAAGATATACATAAATCTTGGAAAATAATTGACAGTAATACTTCTAATGTATACATTATTTTATTTTACATAGCCTATATGACGTTTTTACGAAGAATGTTTTATTTTTTAAAATGATAAAGCAAAATTAGGATCAGACTAAGTTTCATAAAACAATAATCTGTTCAGAGCACTAAACTACCCTTTAACATTTTGAGCATCAGCAGGTGGAAAGCTTTCCTTTACTCAATGCCAGTGATGTGTCTAGCCTATGCAAAGCTTTCCTTTACCCATTGTCAACAAAGCATCTAGTGCATGGAAACATTTCTCCAACTCAATGTCATGGATGTGCTACAAGCATCCTTGGCATGTTCTTGAAATTTGTTTTCTTCTTCGGGAGTGTTCTCGATGCTCTACATGCATTTAGGCTGAGTTCTTATATACACTATATTGACAAAAGTCACCAGACACCCCTTCAAAAGCAAATGAACAGATCCACTGCATTGTTAAGATGTCAGTACAGCCGCAAACGGTATAAAAGCAAGCCTGCAGCTGACAGCGATCATATCGCACTGTGAGGTTGAGTGAAAATGTCGCAGCGGGAGAGAACTGACTTTGAGAAAGGAAATATTGTTGGGTGTTATATTAGTGGGTTGTCCATAAGAGAAACCGAGAGGCACTTAAACATACCCAAGTCAGCTGTTTTGGATGTACTGCATAAGTGGAAGACACATGGCGTCCCTGAAGCAGCAAAACATACTGGCAGACCAAAGAAAATCAGTGATAGAGGACATCGAAGCCTCAGGAGATTCGTTAAGCTAATCTACAGAATACTACACAAGACCTCAGTCTACAGGTGAGTAAAAATGCTGGAACCTCGGTATGTACATGTACCATTCGCAGAGAATTTCACTCCATGGGTTATCATGGTCGTGTGGCTGCTTGTAAGACTTTCATCTCCACTCAGAATGCTACTTGTTGTTCAGCATGGTGTAAAGAACATTTATCATGGACCGTAGATCAATGGAAATGGGTCCTATAGACTGATGAATCCAGATACATGATCCATCAGTCTGATGGCCGCGTGTGGGTATGGCGGCAGCCGGGGTTTGCTATTTACCACAGTGTACTGTTCCTATGGTAAGGTTTGGAGCTGGCAGTGTACTCGTGTGGAGGTGCTTTTTGTGGTATGGTCCCAGCCCATTGGTTATCGTGGACAAACCTGTTAACCAGCACGTCTACCTTGATATTCTGGACAATTATGCCCTACCAACTATGTGGCAATACTATGGAACCGAGCCTTGTTGGTACCAGCAGGATAATGCACCGATCCATAAAGCAAGGACTGTTATCACGTGGTTTGACAATAATTCCATATCGTGTGTGGAATGGCCAGCACAGAGCCCTGATCTTAATCCCATTGAGCACCTATGGGATGAATTAGAGCGCCGCATAAGAAGTTTGGGACCAAGGCCTACTAAGCAACAGTTAGCGGCAGCATTATGTACTGAATGGAAGCGCATACCTATCGCTGTGTTCCAAAACCTTGTCGAAAACCTGTCTCGAAGGGTCAGTGCATGCATTAAGTCCAAAGGTGGACCGACACCGTACTAATGTATGTCAATAAATGCTATGTTGTGTTCCTCTTCTAGGTGTCCGGTGACTTTTGTCAATATAGTGTATATCTCAATAGATTTCACAAAAGTTTTGTGTCGATGTCAGTTTCTCATGGAGGAAACACAATAACAATAAGTCATTTTTGTGTGTGTGTGCATGATCAGTGAAGCATGGCATCAATGTCTGGCCTTCAATATCCAACACTGGGGAGTATGTGTGCCAATTTTAAAACCTGACACTGGGGGTATGCATACCTAATTTAAAATCTAACTCTGGGAAGTATGCATACCTACTTCAGAATCCGACACTAGAGAGTATGCTACATACTTGAAAACTCAACACTGAGAAATATGTGTACCTACTTCAAAATCTGACACTGGGTAATACTCATACATCAAAACCCAACACCGGGGAGTGTATGCATACCTACTTGAAAACCCAACACTTGGGAGTATGCATATCTACTTTAAAACCTGACACTGGGGGAGTATGTGTATCTACTTTAAAACCTGACACTGAAATGTTTAATCTGTCTGTAATGTGTGCAGTATTTTCTTATTAACCATACATATCATAGGCTCAATTTGAGTTTTTTCAAGGATGCCCATTGCCTTTAGGAGTTTCCCCACAGATTAATGTGGAATAGCTGGCACTAATATTCCAGAAAATTAAGAAGGGATATTCTACAATCGTAATCTTGATTCCATCATGCAAATTAATCATTTTTAAAATGAAATTATTGTTAGTTATTTGGTTATGCAATGTAATTTGGTGGTAGCGAAACTGTTTTTACACAATTTTTCGTTACAATGAAAATATAGTTTTTTTCTAGTGTAAATAAATGCAGTGAAAAAGAATCAATTGAATCATACTGTTTCATATAACTGCAGTATTTTACTTCAAGTTAGTCATGAAACTTTCAATACAGCATATTAGCTGAAACCAACTGGAAATCTAATTATGTATTATGCTGCACATTACTGTCACATTATTGCTAATATTATTTCATTTCCTTATAACACAAGCTGGACTTGTGTTGTCAGTTACCTGTAATAATTTACAATTTTTTATTGGAGTTAGGTAAAGTGTCAAATATTCCTGTATTGAGATAAAAGCTGTTGTCATAGTTGAGGTTTTTAGATTTGAGTCATTTGAGAGAATGAAGTTCTGTTCTCCCACTTAAAGCACTAGAACTAAAAAGGTTTGTCTTTATCCTTGTACAAGACAGTGAGTTTGCAAATGTTTGACCGGCAGCACAAAACGTGTGGTGGACCATCGTATTGAGGAATTTATCAGTAAGGGTTATGCGTTCAATTCCTTCAAGCTTTCAAAAGTTATGCTTGCTTCTTTTGGTTCCATCAATGCAACAAATAAGGCTTATTGCCAAAATTATGAAAATAATAACAGAAGACAGTGGCAATTATCAGTTTCTTTACAAGGAAACAGACTAATGAGGACCTTTGAATCAGATTGAACTTCAATGGCTTCCTCAGTGCTTTCATTTAGTCATATAACATATGCTGAGGATTGAAAACTGTTTTTCGAATCAAACATATTCTGGCATAGATCACAATTTCAAGTAAAATTGAAGCAATAGTTGCAGATGAATCAAATCCAATGGTGGTTCATTAGTCTTGTCATAGAAGCTAGTCACGAGGTATGTAAGAAAAGATACTGTACACAAACACAAAGCCTGGTGCTGAATAGTGTCAGGGGATTGGAGCAATGACTGCCAGGCTTACTCGATTGGACTAAAACTGGACTTTTAATAGTCCAGTTTTAGTCCAGTTTTAATAGAATGGCAAATGCATAGCAATGACACCCTGTCTTGTCCTCACCCGGGACACACCAGTACAGTCAAAGCCTTCAAACAGGAATTCTTGGGCTGTTGCACGTGATTATGGTGGAAGGTATGACCTAGACGTCTTGTCTCCAGCCAAACTAATTTGGTTGTGGAGCCCAAACACAACTGTTGAATGTTTCCAACAGAAGTGGGAACATGTGGTCTTTCCTGAAGAAAGTACAAAGCCATTACTGGTCATCAATTTAGGGATCTGATCTAGAGCCTGCTGCAGCTGTCTTTCAATGAAAAGCAAACTGGAAGACGAGCAAAAGATATGCAAATCATCAACACAAACAGTGCTAAAAACCACACGAGAAAGGTTTTGCAGTAAGAAATAGGTGTGGAAGATGAACAATGTGAATGATAAGATGGAGCCTTCAGGCACTCCCTGATCTTGAGACAAAGGTGTGGAGAGCATCGCAGCAAGGTGCACCTTTACTACCCAACTGCAAAGGAAATGCAATAAAGATGGGTAGATTCTCCTGCAATGCACACACATGGAGGTCACAAAAGTATCCTTTCACCACGCATGGTCGTAGGCCTTCTCAGTATAAAAAAAGTCACCAAGTGCTTCCTCCATACCTCATGCACTAACATTTCAAGATTGATCAGATGATCGGTAATGTGATCGATGATGACGAAAGCCAGTTTGTGATGTTGAAAGATTGAGTTAACCTTTTCTTATAACTTTGCAGAAACAGCTAGTGAATGTGCAAGGCCTCTATCTCAAGAGAAGCTTTGGATCTTTCACTGGCTTCAAGAAAGGAAGAGCAAAAGCCTTGTACCAATAATACGGAAACAATGTTCTGTCTAAATTCTGTTGAATGGGAAATCAGAATTTCCAAAGATGACTGTGAAAGATTCTGCAGCACATTGTAATGCATGTCATCAGACCTGGCAGATGAAGCGCTGGACTGATGCGTATGTAGCCATCGTGAAGGAATGGTTATAGTCTGCTTGCTTGAATGGTAAAAGCGAATGTTTTTGCTTTTCTTCCTGAGCTTTCACCCGATGGAATGAGGCTTGACAAGCACTATTGTTGTGGACACAGCTGCAAAAGGTGCGGTGAGACAATCCGCAATATCTGTGCTATCCCTGTATCTATTCTCAAGACCTGTTGCTCTTGAGAATAGAAATAGGATGAGAACACTAATTACCCCAGATCTTGCTTATCTTTTCCCAGATGATTTAGAGACTTGTGCTTGTATTTATGGAAGACACTTACTGAACCGAAGAGTCCTTTTTGTGCTAATGTTCCAACCGAGTATATGCTTTTTCAAGTTTAAAAGGCAGTAAGGTTTTCGTGAGTTGGGTAATGTCTGAACTTAGACAAGGCCTTATGCAGCACAATCTTAGTAGATGTACTGTCAGTGTTCCTTCAAGGTTTTGGACTTTCTAAAAGCTTTGTGTATGTCTTAGGAATAATTGCAAAGTCATCTAATAGAAACAAATGCATGCATTAAAATAGAACAAAAAGGAAGTATTGATCAGATATTAAGAAATGGTTTTTATGACTTTTCAAAATATGCAACAAAGGGTTTTAGCAATTTTCTATAACTATACAAAACTAAATTCAAATAGAATGTTCCTAATTTAGCTGCAAATATTTGCAATCAAAACTGGAGAAAAATACACTGCAAAAAATAGTCAGTTTTTTATCAAAAAGTCTATACAAGATCTTCACATACCTTAAAAAAATCTCCGTCAAATTGAGTTGGGATAAATTTCTTTGAATTGTTATCTTATGCTTTTGATAGTTAGTTCTATATTTAAAAATGGCAAAATAAACAGTGCTACTTTATTAACCTGAGTATTTGCTTTAATTTCAGTGAAGCCTATGATTGACCGAACAAACTTGAAAGCTGTGATGATAAAAGTGGGCCGATCTGTGAAGTTTAGCGTCGATGTCAAGGGAGAACCACCACCGGAGTTGGTGTGGAACTTTGTAGATCGCAAATGCGTCAAGGACGATCACCTTGTTATTGATAACAAAGACTACCACACAGAATTTAGCCTTAGTAAGGCAAAGAGAAAACACTCTGGGAAGTACACTCTTATTGCCACAAATGCTTCTGGAAAAGACATGGCAAGTGTTGATGTGACAGTCTTAGGTAAGTTTGATTTGACAAATCTGTTTTGTTTCACTAAGTTTGTAATCAGTGAATTAACTTAAAATGCTTATATTTATACGCATTTTGCTTTTCTGTACTATTTATCAATAATATCTTTTATGCATGAATTTTTACAAAAAATTAACCCTTCCTTCCAACTATTGTCATTTATGTGGAAGAGAGATTAGAAGTTCATATACTGAATATGAGCAGTCTTCAGCTGAAATGGTAGTTTAGAAACAAATCAAATGAAACACCAGCCACAGACTCTGAGAAATGGAGACTGTTAAAGCTAACATTACATTATATAACACCTATCTCTGTGTGCACATGGAGCAAACATATAAAGTTGATTCTTGTTAATTCAGACTTTCATAACATGAAATTGCTGATAACTTGAAAAAAGTAAAATTAAATGCAACTATCATATGCGAATAATGAAAGTTTTTGTCACAGAACGTCATCGTTTTCTGATTGTCTTCTCGATGACTCGAAAAGATATTCTCATCTCAAAATGAAGAACAGCACCAAAATGGTCTTCAAAATGCAAATGGCATAAGGCTTTCTGACTCATTGATGACAAAAGACAACAAAGGAAATCATTTCTCATTGGCGACTAAAAACTGTTTTAGGAAATCTGGCTCTTTAGATGAGGATGGTGAAAAAGCGAACTTTTGTGAAGATTTTCCTGAACATGAACCTAATGAAAAATGAAGCATAGTTTTGCAAAATTTTAAATTAGATGAAAAAGAAACATTTCAAGCATATGTAAATATTGATGGTAAAGTAGAGGTCTGCAGAGATTTAAGTGATGAAATCATCATGGCCCAACCTCAATCAAGCAACAAAGATGAACTGAAGGAGAATAATACATCAACCCTTTCTATTACGAGAAAAGAAACTCAAAGATCAATGAACATTTAACAAAACTTTGTTAAAACCATACATATAAGGCAAGTGGCGGAAGTTTTAATGCGATTGCACAGCTAGAAGCTGTTGCTAACATAAAAGAACAATATAAAAATGGCAGACTCCATTAAAAGATGTTCAAAAACAAGAACCAGGCAATTCAGTATACTTAATTCATTTTTATTCTATTGTATTCTGGGGAATCAAACAACATTTTGAATACATTTTAAAATATTTCCACCTAAAAAAGAGTTAAAAGTGTAAAATAAAAGTGCATTTGAAGATGTGCCTAAATATGTAATAAAACTCGAATAAATTTCAGTTTTCTTGACAACTCAGGTTTTCGATATCTCGAATTTTTTCGCATTCGCTTAGAATTCCAGTTATTGTGAGTCATTGTGCTTCACAAAAAGTCTGTGTGAAGCTCATGCATAAGTCACATTAAATGCAAAGCTTGTCAAAACAGAATGTTATTGTCAGCGTCACATGCCAAATGTCTCAGAATTTTTCACTGGTATGTTCCATAGCATCGAACATGCATTGTGCAATGGCACAACACCTCTCATCCTAGTATCATCTCTAAATGCCATAAGCTTTCAATAAGCGGCAAAAATATTGTGAACACAGGAAGATAAAGGATGAGACAGACATCAGAGATTGGAGTACAGTGTGAGATATGGCTATATCATTGTATTGTTTAAAATGCCATGAAGCATTCTTTCAAAACACTGTACTGCTATGCCTGCTATAAATCTCTGCCCCTGATTCATCTATGAAGTGCAGTTTGGTCAGAAGCTCTCAAATATTGATTTCTGTGTTGGTAGTCTTCCTAAGAGTGATTCACTTGAGCCAGGTGAAAGTTGTCTTGAGTACTGAAACGGTGCATAGATAGACAGCTCATCACTGTGGCCAGAAGTTGAAACAGCAACAGACATGCTTTCAACTAGGAAAGTACAGGTTTATCCCATTCACATTTTAACAACTCATTTACTATGTTTAGTTAAGATGTGTATGTTGCTTAAAAATTAGGTATTGATCTAAATTTGTTCACTAAATTTTACGACAAAATTTCTCAGAATCTGTTTTCAAAAACTGCCTTGATAAAGCGGCCACAAGATATAAAAATCTGGATCAGTGAAACATTTTCCTTTTCAAGCACATGTGTAACAAAGAACTGTCAGTTTTGTGAAGAGAGTGAATAAATAAATAAAGTGTTTAAAAATTTAAGTATTTTGGTGTTCTTGATTAGGAACTGACATCAAAAACACAAAACTTATTAATAGTGTTCCTTTGCTTTCAATGCAATATCATCACATTATATCATTGTCATCATATCGATATTGTATCACCATAATGCATTTAATACAATATCATCAAAATTTTCAGTTTTAAAGAGGGAACTGTAAACTTACTTTGTCAGTAGCATACATACCTACTTTACAGCGACACTGTTTGCATGAAAAATCGAACTGATTCATTTCTCTCCATTCAGAAGTTATTCATATGGCAGTTGAAAATGTTGACCAGCTTGGAAAACATGTCCTGCATCAAAATGAGAGGATTGATACACTTTTTTCTGGACAAAGAAAGTGTTTGAAGCCAATATTCATTGACAGCTTGTCAAAGCATATGGAAATGCAGTGATTTCAAGGCAGCAGATTGCCAAATGTTTTCATGCTTTTGAATCAGGCAGGGATAATGTGACAAAGGGCAACCTGCATTGAAATGGGTAACCATGTTCATCAACAACAGAGTGCAACATTACACACATCAAGGAACTCATTTGAGATGACAGAAGGGTACCTTTCCAGTGTATAGTATTTTACCTGGGGTTATCCAATGGCATTGTGCAACACATCATGGTGGAGGTGTTGTAACATGCAAAGGTGTGTTCAGAATGAGTGCCTGTTGCACTAACGGGCAATAACAGAGCAGTACGAATGATGACATCCTTGATTATATTGCAGCAGCATGCATGGGAAAAACACAAATTGATTGTCGAGTTGTTACTGGCAATGAGATCTGGCTGTTATCCCTTCAATTCCTCTACTAAGTGATTGTGCATGGAGGGGAAACATCCTGTCTCACTGAAGAAGAAGTTTAAAGTGACACCCTCTGCTAGAAAAATGACAGCCATAGTCTTTTGTGACGTCCACCCAGGCTAGGAGGAAGTGTAACAGAAGAAAGATTTGCATACTGAAGACTGAGTAGACATAGCTTGACTTTTTTGCTTGGAAAGAAGAAAATTGAATTTCTTTGAAAGGCGAGCAGATTCATTAAGTTCTATTGTTCGGAGGGTTTGATTGATATGAATCATAAAAATATCGAGCAAAACAGGATGAGTATTAGGTAGCATCAAGAGATTGGCAGCTTATGTAGCATGAAAGTTTGGTTTTAGCAATGGAGGAACGGAGGTCATGAATAACGACAGATAGGAGGTTGTGACTGGTATGTTGTAGTAGTGCACAGCAACGTCCTCTGAAAATGGGTTTGCAGATCCGAAATTCTTGAGGGAGAACGCCTGGAGACTTGCAGGAAACAAAAAAAAAAAAAAAAAAAAAAAAAAAGCTTAGACTTGAAGCTATTATGAAGTGATAGGGACAAAATTGAAAATCTTGATCTCCCAGGAGTTTACTGCATTCCTATCTCTTCTGCCACAGGTGATAGCTTTTACATTGGAAGCATATACAGAAGCATTAACCACATAATTTTGGAACATAAGAAAGATGTTTTGAAAGGCAACCCATATACTACTGCCTTGTCTATTTTGACAATGGAAGACACTTCTGCAATTCCCCACTGGAATGAAGCAAAACATATTGCTTCTTTTGACAATCGATTTGCCCTCTGTTACCATGAAAGCCTGGAAATTCTTTTCAGCCCAAAGACTTGCAATTCCGAATCTCCACTCTACATCCTGATGATCTAGAGATTGATTCTAAGATCTGGCAACAAAAATAACTGCAAAAATTCAAACGTAGAATCTGGAAACAATCTTAGTCCTCCATTGGCATGATGAAGACCCAAGACGAGGTTGAAAGCTCCCAACTTATGAACTTTCTTTGTAAAAGTTCTAATCTCTTAACATAACTAGCATGATCTACTTACCTTTATTTGTTATTTCTTGTTACGTGTTTTGCCCATCATTGTTATGTTATCACATATGACAGGTGTCTGAGTTGCCATGGTGATTCTATTGAAAAGTAGTGTATCAGTGACACTTGTAAACTTTGTTTCTGTTCAACTCTCGTATATTGTTTCCTCAAGCCTTTGAAAGATGTCATGCTGACCAAAGAAAAAGAGTTAATGTGCCCTGGTTGTTATACTATAATTTAATTCACAGAAACTAAAAGAGATTGAATGTGTTGCATTATTGTTGTTCAGCATTCAGTGCAGGTGCCCTGCTAGTAATATCCATGTACATTATGAAAAATTGCAAAATTAAATTTTTACTCTTTTTCACTTGTTTTGTGCTGGAAAAAACCACATTAAACTTAAATATCATTTAGTATTGCCAAAGTGTCTCGCATCTAATATGTTTCTCTTTGTATTTGTTTGACAGGAAAACCATCGAAGCCTGAAGGTCCTCTAGAGGTTACCGATGTTCATAAAGAGGGTTGCAAACTCAAATGGAACAAACCTAGAGATGATGGAGGATCACCAGTTCAGCAATATGAAGTGGAAAAATTCGATAAAGAAACAGGGCGCTGGACTCGTGTTGGAAAAGTCAGCGGCGACAAACCAGAAATGGAAGTTACTGGTCTTACTCCTGGTAAGGAATACCAGTTTCGGGTATCAGCCATTAATGATGAGGGTGAGTCAGAACCACTGGAGACAACAAGGCCTATAATCGCCAAGAATCCTTATGGTATGTATGTTCAAAATGGGCAGTATCTGAAAAAGAAAAAAAAATTCTATTACTGTTTTAGAACATTTGTAATGTTTTTTTTTTTAATTAAGGTTTCACTTAAAACATTACTTATCATAGTATTGGCGGTTCTTGTAACACTGGAACTTCCCAATGTTATACTCTGGTTAGCTAGCGCAAAATCTTTAATTATACAATGAGCAATATTGGGCAGTCTAACTGCTAGAAAAGAGTCGTTTGTAACTTACAAAAACCACAGTCTTTATTCTAACTTTAAGGTACTTCAGTTCACTAATTCATCAATGGCAAACATGAATAACAATACATGGGTCACTTTAAATTGTTAGCAACATTATGATTGATAAATACAACACTTTGAACCTCTTCTGTAACTTGAGGTTCCAAACATCTCAGTCACAATTCAACTTTATCAGAAATATATACCTAGATTTGTAGGTACAATGCAAGGCTGCACTAATCTATTCACACATTACGCTGCTTGCTCCATATATTATATACATCATTCTTATCTTGTCAAAACATAAATGTCATTCAACCTGGCCTCAAGACTGTTGCCATGTAACATTCAGTGAATAAGAAAAATATAACATTAAGGTTGGAACTCTTAAAAAGAATGAACTCAAAATTTATGTAGCAAAAGACTGAAATTGAAAGTTAAATTAAAATATAAGTCATACATTATGTACACTTGTGGACTAGATCATTGTGGCTATCCCTTCTTCAACTGGATGATGCATCCCACATCACATAGCAATGACCTGGCACAGAATATATAGTATATGTAGACAGCACTGGCAGGACATGTTAGTTCACCAATGCAAAGTGCATGCAATGGGGAAAGAGAAGCACTTGTTATAGTTTGAGTGGTAAATGAGTACCCATGCGAGGAAGGCAGAATGCAGCCTTTCAGCATCTGCAGGCACTGTTGACTGTTCAAGGGAATGCCGTAATGAAGGTGTGGAGGGAATGGTCTGGGAAAAACACACCCAACGTGCCATAAAAGGGAGACCTGTCCTGGATGATGCGCCTTCCCTCAATAAATGGCAGACTACAATCAGGGCCGACAAGAAATGTTTCCGAGCACCTGACTCTCCACAGATGGTTGTAAGGAATCTGCAACCCGTTTAAGTGACCATGTTGATGGACCTCTTTTTGACAGCTCCACCTGGATTGGGTGTGGCAGCACCATGACTGAACATTGGATGACTGGAAAAGAGTCGCTTTGTCTGATGAGTGCAGGTCATCATCATCATCATTGTCAACCATTATCAATCCACTGCTGGATGAAGGTCTCTCCAAGTCTCTTCCACAATGGTCTGTCTTGTGCCAGTCTCCTCCATGTTACTCCCACATAATTTCATCCACCCATCTCCCATGTGGTCTTCTGGGTCTTTTCTTGTCCCTTGGAATCCAATCTAAAATTTCAATGTGAATCTAGTCCACGAAAAAAAAAATGAGTGCATGTATCAGCTTCAAAATGCAGATAGGAGGGTCTGTACTTGACCCTGAGCAGGTGAACGGCTGCAACTGGACTGGACAGTTAAACAGAATCAGGCCAACGGCTGTTATATCATGGTATGTGCATTGCTCTTATGATCATCACCAAGCCCTTTCATACCCAATGAACACACCCTCATCTCCAGATCATGGCTAGGGTTTTCTTCTGACCAAGTGTTGCCCTACGTGATGTTTGTGTATTCAGATGGCACTGGACTGTGTTGTAAGTCAGTCCCGTATTGCACAGAAATGGTTTTAAGGTTCATGGCTAAACATGTCTTGTGCTCTCTTGGCAGCCAAATTCCCCCAATTTGATTCCCATTGAACATTTGTGGGATGCAGTGGAACTCAGCATTTTCTGGTTCATGCCAGTGCCTCACTGCATCGGCAGACTCTAAAACTTCATTCTGTCCAGCTGGTTTAGAATCTTTGAGGACAGCTACCGTGGTTTGTTTAGTGGGTTTTTTTAATGCAATGTCTAGTAGTACCAACGATTATTGCGTCAAACTGCAGTTTTTCATAATGTCATGTCTCATGAGTTTATAAATGAAACTGTCTCAACCATTCTGCTGAAAAACATACTAAGCATTCGACATATGATAATCTCATGGTAGCAGATGTTTGTGATGGCTGCAAAGGCATTTATTAAAACAACAATCTTGAATAACTGACATGATATTTAGACTAAATCCTAAATCTGCTGTTAATAGATATGTTTTTAATGGAGTGACTTTTACTGAAAATAGTTGGAAAGTGTATATAAGAATGTCAGATGTAGAATATGCAAAGCAAATGGAATTTGCTTGTACCACTTACTGGTCATCCATGTAACACTTATCAGAAAACCTGAAAATTCACTCACTAATCCTGTTTCACTCACTAATCTAGCTTATTTCCTTTTCTTCCTTCATTGATGTCAGATGTTTTTTTCCTAATCATCAGCTCTAATTTTGTAAGCTTTTCAGCTCACAGGAATTTCACTATTTGCTTTGATTGCCATTTACATTTAAACAGCTTTTCAATATAGTCCAAGTAACGCATCTGCTGCATCCTGTTTCCCTCACTAATCTAGCGTATTTCCTTTTGAATTTCACATGACATAATACTGCGATAAATTCAAATAATGTGTACCACAGTTCTTTTTCCTTTCCATTATGCCATTCTGGGATGTCTGGCATAACAACAAAATAACTGGCACCAAATAAACAAGAAAGATGAACCCGAATTCTCCAGTGTAATGAGCATGTCTTTTGAATTCTTTCTGACATGAAAAAAGTATTTCAAAACAAATTGGTGGAAGATAAAATTCGGCGAAAAAGAGGAAACATTTACACCCCCAAAAGAGCATACGTGCATAATTTTAAATATGCAATGTAAGCAGTATTCTTCATAGTGCAGCATACCAGTTACTAAAAATAATATCAACCAGATTTCTACACAATTGGTGAAACATCTGCAAATTTGGCCACTGGCGGCTAAAACTTTTGGCCACTGGCGGCTAAAATGTGTGCTCCGAAAAATAATAAATTGTTCACAGAACATCTCTCATAAGGGAAGATATTCAAGGCAGAGGGTATTTTTCAGATTGGGTTCTTAAAAATGAAGGTACAGTTCCAACAAGTGTGGTAAAAATAGAAATGAACACTCACATCCCCTAGTGGCAAATTTGTATGATACAAAAATTTGCAAATTTATGAAAAATATTCCTGACCAGAAATATAGCAAAAAGAATGTTTTTAATCAGACCTTTAGAAGTGAAGATATCATCATTACAGATATTTACATTAGTGCCCCAGTGAGAAAACTGTACATTATTTAGAAATAAAAAGTTAACATAAATGTTTTCCGCAGTGAGTGGCGTCTTACTGCATTTTTTCAGTTAGATTTTTAGTTGCTAAGATATGATTACAAGCATATTAAAAACAGAAATATGCACTAGTGACAAAGTGTTTTGTCAAAAAATAATGCAAAATGCATGCGAATATTTATCGTGACCTCTATCTAAAAACTATTTCTTAAATCCAATTTTTAGGAGCAGAAATTTCAGGAAGAAGAACTTGATCCATTTTCGCCCCCTTAACAGCAACACCAGGCATTATTTCAAGTAAAAACTGTATGTTAAATAACCTTCATGGTAAAAGGTATCGGAAGGGAAAAATAATTTTTGAATCATTCTTTTTTTAAGCAGTTGTGTGGAGCAAAATATATTTTGAATGTAATAGCATATTTATTTACACTACCTAGCATCAAAAAAAATATCAAAACACATGAATTGCCATTCTTACAGTTCAGGCTTTTTCCTGCAGAAATAATTTTTCTAATCAGACTAATAGTTGCAGAGAAATGGTCTCCATAGATGTATGGGCATGGTGATACTATAAGCACATACCCCCCCCCCCCCCACCAAAAAAACCTTGCTAAAATGAACAAAGGAAAAAAATCCTTAAAATTAAAAATTTCTGTGTGTTTTTTTTTTTTTTTCAAGAGATTGCTATATAGTTCCTTCCTGCTTTGACATTCTTTAGATAATACCATACCTCAATTTATAGATTCAGATAAAAAAAGCAGGTTAGTACAAATATGTCCCTGTATGATAAATATTCTGACCAATAAGCATAATAATGTTGAGATCATCAGATCATACACTGTTAAAAAATTTTTAGTAGGTTGTCCCAAAAGGTGGTGCCACACTAGCTGCTCCACTTTTGGGGCAAAGGGGAACTATTGTGTGATGCATGAAATACACAAAAACATGATGCACCACATTATGGTTTTCAACCTGCATGGTGTGAAGTTGCGTGCATTGCATCATATTTATATACATCACATAATGGTTTACTTTCCCCCCAAAAGTGGTGCAGCTGGTGTAGTACCACTTTTTGGTGCAACGAACTGCAATTTTTTTTAACATTGTAAGTTTGATTGATGTGGCACATGAACAAAGAGAAATAATTATTCACAAGGCTCTTCACAGTTTAATAAACAACAGTTTTTTTACCTGATGAATAAGCATAGGAATTTCTTCCACAATACTGAAAAACAAAACACAGTTTTCACATCATTGATTGTTTAACTTGAATGTCAACTTTTCAGGTTCACCCTTCCACACACACAAGAAGAATAACCCTACAATATTATAAGATCAATATTATGTGATTATATAAACTTATGAAGTTCCAATTTAAACATGACAAGGGTTTAATTAATATACATATGTGAGGAATCTCAGTACTTTGTAAGAACACTTCTGAAATACATTGAGAGTTTGCAAATGCTCTTTCACAATGCAGTTATACACACACAACTCAGCGCCCAGTCAAATATAAGTATTGAAGTAACCCAAATTTTTTATAATGCTGGTTTTTAGCATTTTCAGTCTCCAGATGATATGCAGTAAGTGTGAAGTAAGGATCTGTTAGAGCTCATTAGAATCTGTTCATGCAAACAACTTTGTCATGGCAAGCCACACATCATCACATAACAATATGTATTGCTTCATGCCATCTCATGGAAAACTACAGGTTGAAACTTATTTACTTTACTTGCTTTGGTGATGCATTTACACTCTTACTGGTCATGTGAAGCATTTGAATGTGACTAAGCAGTAAAATGTGAAAACATAGCATAATACACTACTGATTGAAGTGTTTGTAACCTTTCTGAATTGTAATTTAAAACATCAATTGCTGTAAGTAGGAAAATAAGAACAGATTACAGTTTTGAAACTTGAGCTATAAAATCATCCCATAGTTTTTTGAATTAGCTGATTCCAAGTAAACTGAGAAATCCAGAATGCTAATATACAGCTGATGTTACCACACATTGACACAATTCTGAGATTTCCTCAGTGTAGCAAGAGCTTTATGTGAAATTACAGTATACTAACCATGCTGTTTCTTATTTCCAGATGAGCCTGGAAAACCTGGTGTTCCTGAATTCGCTGACTGGGACAACATGAGCGTAGACCTAAAATGGGCACCACCTGCAACTGATGGTGGATCCCAAATTACAAAATATATTGTTGAGAAGAAAGAGAAATTCTGTTTGAACTGGGAGAAAGCAGCTGAAGTCCTCGGCGATAAACCGGAAGTAAAGGTTTTGGACTTGAAGGAAAAAGTGGAGTACCAGTTTCGTGTCATAGCTGTCAATGCAGCTGGTCCAGGTGAACCAAGCGATGCTACAAAACACCATTTGGTGAAACATAGGAAATGTAAGTATAAAAACTCCTTCATATACTTGGTTTTAGTTTACATTCAAAGCATTTTGAAGTGATCTCTGTCAATGCTGGACTGGCGATCCATAAACGGCCCTGGAAGTGGAGATCTCGTAGCCCACTGTTTCAGAAAAATTATGAAGTTACCCAAAGTATAAAATTAACAGCATGTCAGTATTACCATTTCCCATTAAAACATCTTTTCCACACAAGTCTAAGAATTATTATAGTGTTTATCTTGAAATAATAATTAATATTTTACCCATTTTCTGAATAGCAGCGTAAGATATCCTAGTACAACTTAATAATATTACTGAAGCAATATACATAATAGGTTCTGTAAAAGAGAGACTGTCAAAGACATTTTTTCCCCTCTTATGAATTGTATTGCAATTTCAGAATTGTAAAAGTTTCTTTTCTTTTGTGAGAAGGGAAATCCAAATGTGCCAATATTAGAAAAATAAATGAAGACTTAGCTATCATAACGAAACTAATTATGGTGAAATCATTTTACAAATTAAAAATTTTGAGAATTACAAGAATTTAAGAGCAAATTTATAAAGTGAGGGGAATTAAAGGGTGCAAAAACTGAGGGGTTTTTTTAATTACTTTCAAATGGAAAAAGCATTTCTGTTGTAGCTGAAACATACTTTTCAAAACTGCCGTTCATATATATATACAAATATTAATGGAGATTATCTAACCCACCTTCGTTTTGCTGATGATGTAGTCATTTTTGCAACTACCCCATCAGAGCTGCAGAGTATGATCCAGGAACTTGCTGACAAGAATAAAGAAGTGGGATTAAAAATGAACTTTCAGAAGACAAAAGTGATGTTCAATGCTTTTACAAGAAATGAAGATTTATCGATTGATGGAGAAAAGCGGGAGATAACAGATACGTACGTTTATCTTGGACAGCAAATATCAAGTGAGGGTCACATTGATGAAGAAATTAATTGGCGTGCAAAACTTGCTTGGAGAGCTTTTGGAAGAAACAGCAAAATTTTCAAGAGCAATATGCCATTATGTCTTAACTAAAAGAGACATACAAAGGCTGCAGACAACTCAAAGAGACATACAAAGGCTGCAGACAACTCAAAGAATCATGGAGAGGTGCATGCTTGGTGTAACCAGGAGAGATAAGAAGAGGAACTCGTGGATCCGAAAAATGACAAGAGTAGAAGACATCATGATCAGAGTTAAATCCCTGAAATGGCAATGGGCTGGACATAATACTGCCAGAAGGACAGACCATCAATGGACAGCCGAAATTTTAGGTTGGATTCCAAGAGACAGGAAAAGACCCAGAAGAAGACCACATGGGAGATGGGTGGATGAAATTCGAAAGTATGCGGGAGTTACATGGAGGAGACTGGCACAAGACAGACCGTTGTGGAAGAAACTTGGGGAGACCTTCGTCCAGCAGTGTATTGATAATGGTTGACACTGATGATGATGATGATGATGATATAATATATATATCACCATTATCAACCATTGTCAATCCACTGCCACATGATGGTCTCCCCAAGTTTCTTTCACAGTGGTCCGTCTTGAGCCAGTCTCTCCCCCCATGGCACTTCGGCATGCTTTCGAATTTCATCCACAAATCTCCCGCATGGTCTTCTTCTGGGTCTTTTTCTGTCTCTTGGTATCCAGTCTGATATTTCAGTTGTCCCAGTGGTCTGTTCTTCTAGCAATATGTGAATAATGTATACAACAAATATTGAGTTTCTATCCCAGATTCAAGTAACACATTCGTGAGATTACAAAAGGATAATTTAGTTAGTGCTTTCGTTGATTTCATGCTGTAATGTTATAGCACAGTTGCTTGTATTGGTTATTTGACTGCAACTGCAATTAGCAAAAACAGGTTATATAATATAAACTCATTAATATAAACTCATTATATTTACCTTGAAGTGCAATATTATGCTGAAGGTCAATAATTTCTATCTGCATATCTGGAGGCTAATGATTTAGGTCTCCAATAGCAACTGAAAAAGGGTTTGTAAAAAGTTCCCTGTTCTTCTTATCTTTCTCGAAATCACAAAATCATGTTGCAAAGGAGTCGTCTAAGACAGATATTAACTTTTTGTACTTCTCACAATTTGAGGCATTTTGAGATACTTTTTCTTGTTCTTGCATTCAAGCAAATTGAGATAATTTGTTTTGAGAAAAATCATTCAAAAACAGCAAAAGTTTAGTCATGAAAGATGATACAGAAGTCATCAATGTTGGAAAAAGGCAGTCTTTTCCTTGTAAACGTAAATTTAAACTGTTCAGATGCCCCATTATATCTGTAAGAAATACAAAATCCCACAGCCAGTCTTCATCCTTGAGAAGTGAGCAGTCACTTGTGAGTAAACCATTATCTTCAAAATACTTTAAAACACTATGTCGCAGGTTCCAAAATCTCTCCAAGGCCTTTCCCTTTGAAAGCCAACGCACGTTACAGTGAAGACGCAATTCAACCATTTCTTCCAGCTCCTCCGCAAACAAGCTGCAAAATTTCCGACGACTGAGTGCATGGGCTCGAATATTGTTGATACAACACGTTATTGGATTCAGAACAGAAGATAACCCCAAGTCCTTTGCGCAAAGAGCCTCTTGATGTATGATGCAGTGGCACTTGAATATCTTCCTTTCCACATAATCTTCAAGTAAAGCTACACACCCCTTTTTCATACCAATCATTGCTGGAGCCCAATCTGTGCAAATGCTGTCTAATTTCCCCCACTCTAACTTATTGTTTTCAATAACATTTTTCAGCTCATTAAAAACATCTTCTCCTCTAGTTGTTATTAATTGATGCAAGTCTAAGAGTTCTTCAATTAAATCTAAGTTGTCGTTGATAGCTCATACAAAAATATTTAATGGCGCAGTGTCAGAAACATCACAGCTCTCATCTATAGCAAAGGAAAAAAACTTACAAGAGTGAATCGAAGACACAATTTGAGTGTTAACATTATTAGCTATGTCGTCTATATGACGCATCACTGTATTCCGAGAAAGCGAAATTCCGTTGACCAATTCTGTAGTTTTTGGATCTCCTGCATGGTTAGCAAAAATTTGTAGGCTGGACTTGACTATTTCTTTGGCATCAGATTATGGTTTCTTCTTTCGTGCCAACAGAAGAGAAATTTCATAGGAAGCCTTCCCCATTGATTTTAGTTCTTCACTTTTTTTCTGGAAAAGCAATTGTTGACCAGTTAGTGATTTCTTTTTCTTTTTGTTAACAAAGTCCATTCGTAATGTTGAGCCAACAGGATACTTAGAATTAAAATCAGAATGCTTTTGCTTGAAATGTCGCTCCAAGTTAATATTTTTCGGTACCCCAACACAAGATCCGCAAATCAAACAAACTGGTTTGGCTGCACCTTGATTACTAAACAAAAACTTTTTTTCCCAATCAATGTTGGAAGCACGTAATGCAATGTCTTCTTCATACTTCCTTTATAAGGTCAACGGCTTACTAACAAACATTTCTAAAATTAAAACACAATGTGGAGCCAACCATTCACATTACAAAGGAGTTAAGCCTTACCTTTTACGACCGCCGTTCAAAGGACACCGTGTCAAGAGAGAGAATCACTTCCTCATCGCTCACCAGCATTACATGACTATGTCAGCGAATGATGTCAACAGACGGAGAGCTCCCGAGCTTATGTGATCTCCAGGTTGGTTCTCACCACACAACATTCAGTTTTTCTGTTTTGCTTTAACTTCGGCTGTGTCTTCAGTGAAGACAAGATGTCACTGATTTATAACTGCGATAACAGTGACAGTGAATTAGGCTGATGGTTTCCTGCCCCCGACAATAGTAGTAGGCAGGGGTACCAGCTTTGTTTTCTGACTCATGCACGCAAGCAAACAAAACACACTCGTAAAGGCAACCTTGATTTGTGTATTTTTGCCAACTGCTTTAAGAATTTTTTTTATTTCTCTCTTTTTCTTTTTTTGAATAGAATACTGAAAGTTTCTGCGTGCCACCCAAAACACCTCTGGGTGCCACTAAATGGCACGCATACCGTGGGTTGGCCACCACTGCATTAGAGTGTGCATTTGTCTTCCCATAGGAGGAAGACCACTTGCATTCCATTTACATAACCTCTTACTTACTTCTTTGAATAAAACTCATGTTAAAAATTGGCTTCCTAGTTTCTTAATTCAATTACTAATTAAAACTTCTATTATGGGAATTTTTACTAGGAACATTTTTATTTTAATTGCAAATTTTCGGAGAAAACTCTTCTCCTTCTTCAGGTTGTCTTTTGTTGCCACTTTTTTCTGTCACTTTTGCAGTTATGGCTAAACTTGACGGTTACGGTTATTTTTCACCAAATTCTGCCAGATGTTAGGCAGGGATGATCCTCTGCAGTCATTGGTGATGGAATTCTGATTTTTCTCAATTTCTATTGCTTTCTTTTTTTGAAAATTGCTTTGAAAACTGAGTACTTTAAGGGAATTACAGTCCATGTTGTGACCAGTTTCTCTAACATGCCTATCTAAACCTGTCTTGTTGGAGCACTTTTTTATAGCAGCTTTATGCTCTGCTATACAAGTTTCTAGTCTGCGACCTGTCTCACCTAGAAAGAAGGAGAAGAGTTTTCTCCAAAAATTTGCAATTAAAATAAAAATTGAGAATCCACAACTACTGTAATTTTCGGACTAAGAGCCGCAGGTAAGAAATTTTGCAATCTTGGAAGCAAAAGTTGCCGTAAAGACCGCACCGGCATAAGGGCCGCACCTGTGAAGTCGTGGTTCTGCTCAGAAAGCTAAATTATCTTCCTTATTTTCATGAATTAAATCACGTCCAACGTGATTATATGTATACTTCAAAGGCTAATTCTGCAAGTCAGTGTCGATCTGCTTTATACACTTATTTTTTCATACTGGCAAAAATTTTTATTTATACATTTTTATTAATCATGCTAATGATGTTATTTGTTTGCTTTTATTAAATGCTCAAAACCATTTATGTAATCAATATAAATCACAGTTAATCTTAAGACTCCCGTTAGAATATCGCATTGCTCGTAAAACCGCACAATTGTCTAAATTCCATTCAATGTGGATGTCTGCTACAGGATGGTTCTCTGTTCACCGCTATAGAATCTGTCTCAGAAGTAATTAACTTATAAATTATTGCTTGTAATGCTTTCGATTAACGTTTTCTTTAATAATATGTTCTTTCTATGTTATGCTTTTTTTCTCATCTAGAGATGTTTTTGTTAGAATGAAGTTGCGCTTCCTTTTACCAGCTGCCTCGCACGTGTTCGCGGATCC
Source organism: Macrothele yani (assembly GCA_039090855.1). Lineage (NCBI taxonomy): Eukaryota > Metazoa > Arthropoda > Arachnida > Araneae > Macrothelidae > Macrothele > Macrothele yani. Next base: position 44,174,874 of record CM077016.1, on the reverse strand, counting down.
GGCCGCCAACACCTCGAAACAGTGGGGCCGCTTTCTCTCTTTCAAGTGGTTTGACCTACTTTCATTTACTGCGCACTGAGCTTTCGCGTTGAGCTCTGCTTTTATATGAATGGGAAAGTTCTCCCTTCTTTTCTTCTTTTCCAGCCAAAGCCTTCAACTTCCACTATCGTCAGTCAATAAAGAAAAAAATTGAATCCGAAGCAAAACTCAGGAGCACAGAGCCAAGAGACACCTGTATTGCATGCCAGATTAACCAAAAAGAGTGAACAGAATTTGTCTTTCCATCCAGCCAGTATTGTTTGGAATAGGTCTCTGCTAATGGAATCATCCTGGGGCAGGCTTTTGCATTGTTCATGTTCTTAAGCTTTTGTCCAGGAAAATGCCCATCAAACCGGTCTCCCCACCCTAGTGAAAATCAACATGCCTTCCCTTGGTTGCATCGCAACTTCCTGAATGATGTATGCTGTAGCCAACGAAAGAGATACGCTGAGCGCTCTATCCACAGAGGCCTCAGACGTCACGCTACTCGTCTGTCTGCTTATGTCCCCATTCCATCCCCCACTGCCCCATACAAAGGGCATTTGAGCCAGGCATTCCTGTCCTCCCCACTTTCCCTCCTAAACCAACATCAGGACAGCAGAGTTATCGTTTAAATAGACGTGTCTGACGTTTGAGTAGAAAGGGGGGGGGGACTTGATCAAAGTCGAGTTTGTGAAAAAAAAAGCCGTGGTTTGAAAAAATTTATTAAGTATCTGCATGAAACAAAAAAAAAAAAAAAAAAAAGGGAGGGAAGAAACAGTCTTATCGAAAACAAATTCGGCATAAGAGCTGCTTCTGCATAAGTGCCGCACACCCGAAAAATGTCACTTTTAGTAATGTAAGAGCCGCGGCTCTTAGCCCAAAAATTGCGGTACATTTTACTTCATAATCAATTCCTTGCATTTTTAAAGTATCTTCTTCTCTGTGAAATATTTTAGGAATTTTTTTTTTAAATTTGTTCTCTAAACTTGGAGCTAGCCTTATATTATTATTCTTACTAATTATCTTTAAAGACTTGAATAAAGCTTTGTGATAAGTAATTTTTCTAGTGGATTTTACTTGTAGCTGTTATGGGTTCCTCTTACCAGTAAAATTTAGAAGCTTCACAATTCCTCCTTTAGGATAGTTATTATTTGCAAGAATGACTTTAAGTTCTTCTTTATGGGCTTTTTTCTTATCTGCTGTAGATACTATTTTATAATTTTTTTCTAAAATCTGACTTGCCACATTCTTCTTAATAGAAACTGGATGATAGGAATTGAAATCCAATAGTTTATTAGTATTCATTGTCTTTTTATACCAACTAGTGAGGAATTTTCCATCCTCATAATAGATAGTAATACCTAAGAAGTTAATTCGTCTTTCTTTTTGAAGTTCAAAATAGTGAACTTAAGGGAATCAATCTAATTCATTGAATGAATGTCGAATTCTTTCTAGAACAATTTCTGAGCTATCTATTATAAATAAGATGTCATCCATGTACCTGCTATATAGGCAGAAGTATGTGGGCTGTACTAGATCTTCTCTCCTAGTTTTCCCACCTTATAGTTAGCTAAGAGTGGGGAGAGTGTCTGACTTACGATTGCAGGTTTCGTTCCTGTATCAGTGACCAGTGATTCCAAATTTGGTTAACACAAAGGTTCATGTGACCACCGCTTCCATATTCCCTGAACCATGTCACTACAAGTACTATGGGTGCTACATCCACGGATATTTAGGGAGAGGAATAATATCTTTCCTCAGGTTATCTCTTGAGAAAATGAATTTTCGAATGATGAAAACAGCCTGCATGGATTAATTTGGAAATAGATTGCTGACATACATAAATCCTAGATCAAGATAAAATTAGTCCTTCCCAGTTGAGATCTTTCACCTAACTATGGAAGGTGAGGGTGTCACTTAATCATAGAGGTGTCATTCGTGAAGTCCTGCACATGTGATACAAGCAGCTATTATAGGTCTGAAAGCAGCTGAATGATGGTCACATTTTGCCCCTTCCTGTAGTTACGTAAAAAGAGTGGTCTTTATTTGGTATTGTAAGATAAGGTGTTTCTGCACTCAGCTGATGGTATATTGCTTGCATTAGGTGGATACTCCTAAAGTCTGTGGACGACTGAGCAAAGACATGGGAGTAGCATAGACTGGCAAAAGTAATGCTAGTGGTTCTGAAACAATGGAGACCAACTGAACGTGCAGTGCCATCTGCAATTGGGGTGTGTGTGTGTGTGGGGGGGGGGGGGTTGGCAGTGAACAGATGCCCATTGGAAACCAAGAATGTTCAATTCAATTCATAATGTACTTTAGAAATGATGTAGGAAGAATGTTCATGTACAATCCGAGAACTTTCTGGATCAAATTATGATTAGCTACTGTTCATATCCGAGAAAAAACAAACAAGACTAGTAAGCAGGAAAACACGAGGCTATATCGCGGCCGGTGATATACACAGAGCAGAAAAATTAGAAAAAAGAAAGAAAACTACTAAACAGGAAAATTTCGTGTCACAGGCACTTAAATCTTAAAGATTTAGAACTGAAGTACTCACTGAAACACATCAACACCTAGTTACTCCCTACAATGGTGGCGTTCTATGTTTGCCTGAAGTAGCATGCCATTTGTCAGTCTATTCTTCTCCAATGTCTTTGCGACTGAGTGTCTTATATTCTGCTATCTTCCAACTTCCATTTAATTCTCCTGCCAACGAAATTTTTGGAGGAATGTCTGAGAAATCGTGTAGTTGTTTGCTTTTTTTCACTTTACACAACAGGAAACCTCCCAGGGTTGTTCCTCATTTCGAATGTACAATTCAAACTGGCTCTTTTACTGATCTACTGATCTGCTCATTTCAGTGCTAAGATGGATGAAATCTGTAGCTTCAAATGTACTGCTCATTATGGAAGGTTAATTGTTTTCTTTTCAGAGATCATACAAATGATGAATCAATATTTTAAACAGAAGAGTATCATTACATCAACTATCAACATTATTTTGAAGAAATAAAGGAATTTCATTTTATTTTTCATTTTATCTGAAAGAAAGAAATGAAAGAATTTCATTTTATTATTTTTTTTATCTGAAAGAAAGAAATGAAGGAATTTCATTTCAAATTTCCGTTTTATCTGTAATAGCTTCATATTTGCTTTTCCCTATTTATTGTTTTAAAAAGCATGTGTAACTTGTGTCAGAAATCAACAAAATAAATAGCTTATTATATTTTTAGGAAGGCAAGCATTTTTATGAAAATTCATTTTCAGTATTTAACAGACATTTGTTCTTTGTTCAAGTGTGTATTCTTGATGCTGTTCATCTGCTTTTGTTCCTCCATTTTGAAACAAAACGAAAATTAATGTACATAGTAAATCTCATTAATTTGTTGATTCAGAAAACTCAAACTCCATATCTTCTTAGCTAAGTGCAACATAATTTACAAATTGTCCAGAGTGAGTTACTATTCACTAACACTGAACAAATATGATATTGTTTAGGCCAAATTACATGATATTATACAGATGCATTTGAGTTTTTTTTACTTTCATTCATCTTTTATCATCCGAATGTACTTTTGTGTCAACAATACGTGTTTCACCTCTTCCATTTCTGTTACTCAGTACTTCATCTTTGTTTGAAAAACAAATGGTATACTGTAGGAGCGATTCTTCTTACTGTGATGTTTTCCGGACAAGTCAGACAATTATTTGAAAGTGTCACAGGAACTCGTCATAATGAAAACATTAATGACCCTCTAACCCTAAAGAAAATTTTTGTTGACACAAGTGTTCAAAATCAGTTATTTAGTTTTTGTCAGTCTTTTCTAAAATTTAGAATGTGCACTGAATCAAATCTATAGCAAGTAAGATAATCCTACCATAGTATTTCACTGCAGTAGTTTCCAATTGCCATATATACCACTTCATGGAGTTACATGCTGCTTTCAGCATGAAACTGCTTGAAAGTATTTGACATAAGAGATCATCTTTTGCTAGATTTCTTACAACTATTTGCTGTCCTCTTAAAACAATTATTCCGTTTTATCTGTTAGTAGCTTTCCAATTCGTGATATCTGTACAAATGGGTAGGGTTGCTCCTACTTAGAATTCATGGTGTAATCAGTTGTGGTACACTATATCAGCTGTTACTAAATGAAACTGGTAAATTATCATAAGTATACATGGCCATCCTTTGATAGCCATGTATGCTTATGATAATTTTTCTTTTGATTGTTCACAGCTCATTTTGAATTCAATCGTATTTATGGAGTAGTTAAGTGCTATGGTTTGTTCATTCATATTTCCTACTAGTGGAAAAGAAATCTGGCTGATATAATTGATACTGTCAATACATCAATTTTTAAACATTTTGCTATTCATGGAGATGCAAGTTGTGTCAATAAAGTTCGGCAAAATCACGGTAAAAATGAACAAATAATATTTAATAAACCTACTTTATTGGCCTTCAAAATAATTGCCCCCACCTTCGGGTACAATACGCTTTTGGCATAGTTTGTATAACTTCCAGAAGGTAGGGGGAAATTCCTACTTTGTTATTTTCTGCAGCTGGGTCATCACATTCGCTTTAATGTCCAAAATGCCCACAAATCCCTTCCCTTTCAGTGATGATTTAAGTCGGGAAAATAAAAGTAGTCAGCCGGTGCCATTTCTGGGAAATACAGTGCTCGGCTAGAAGAATTTGATATTAGTTCTTTTTTCTTTGCTCTATTCTTTGCCCTATAACAACATGCACCTACATCAGCTGCCGCAACACCCTCTCTGTGCTACATCCTTTCCTCAGAGCTCCGTGACGGTTCAGGACAATTTTGCTAACATACTTTGTTGTTTGTTTGGGGGTTTAACAACCACAGGGAGCAACTCAGTTGGGCTATAAGCAGTCATCCATCCCTAATTTAGGGTCACTGGTTCCAGGGAAGGGAGAGAGCCAGTGCCGTAAAACACGCACACCACCTATTCCTCATTTGGGACTTGAAACTGGGCCCACTCTAACAAATAGGGGAAGCAAGTGCTTAGATCAATGCACCACTAGGACGGCACTCATGTACTTGACTGCATTATGTAAGTTACCACAGCTTTCATAACCTTTCCTGTTACACATTACGATAGCATTCACTGAACTTTATTGATGCACCTTGTACATGCAATGCAGATCACAGAGCAGGAAACAGGTTGCCTCATGAATTGCATATTTCGTAGATCTGGTTTGATTTTGCTTCGCATGTCTTTTAGTGTTTGCTTCCAGAGGAAATAAAGTGATTTTTCAGCTTCTACATTATGAGTACAATTTTGCAAAGCCCTCCTTAGCTTTGGATTGTATATCTTATTTGAATGCCTAAACTAACCTTTAAATGTTGTGTTGAGTTTTCATAGTAAACATATATAAAATAGTTGCAACATGTAATACAATTTTTACTCTAAACTTGAAACCTTATCATCCTTCATTTTCCTTTCAGTGAAACCACATATCGACAGAACCAATTTGGAAAATGTGACAATCAAAAAGGGAAAATCTGTGAAGTTTGATGTGAATATTCGGGGTGAACCGGCTCCAAAAGTTGTATGGATTTACAAGGAGAAGGTGAGTGCAATTTGTATGACCTCCAAAAAAGTCTTACTGTTTCCTGCTCTGTGACATCTATGCCTAAAAGAGAGAGAAATAACCTCTGATGTTCTCAATAATGGAGGTTTCATACAACAGTTTTACACTGACACTTAAATAGCTTTGAATTTTATATGCTGTCGTAGCGGTTTTAATGTTACAACTTACCGAGCTAGTTGTTATCACATCAGATGGAATTCTTTCCCACTTCTGATTTTACACAAAAAGGTACTCCCATACTTGAGTAACTTCAGCTACTACTGCAAAATATTTTTTTATTAGCACATATCAGGAATAAAGGAAACTTTTGACTAAATACATTTATTGAAGTGTTCTAGCAACTCGTCCAAGAGGTGTAAGCAAGCATGTCAAAATTGCGAATCCAACCCATATTCCAGCTATTTGCTGAATACTGCATTTGTTTTCAGAGTGCTTCAAGATGTTTTCTAAGTTCTGCAACCGTGTTCAGGGTTCTTTGAGATGTTCATTGCATCAGAATTTGAAAAATCAATATTCAAATGAATACACTAGTGAAAATGAGTATAAAGCTATAATTCACATTTCAGACTCTTTAAACTGTTGAGAGAACTCAGATAATCTCAGGTCATTCTATTTCATCCATTTGAAGTTTCTCTAAAAATCCATAGTAACTGAAAAATTTATTTCTTAAATCTTTCATAACGCAGCCACATATACTAGTTTCTTAAGAAACACAGTTGTTAGCTAGCCAAGCAGAACTAGCATCACTGGTGATTGATCCACATCTAAACAAAGAATCACCCAAAGATAAATACTATGCAGATAACAGAACTTTCTCAGCTATATACAACAAGATTGAGCGATTAGCTGATAAGGCAAATCAGCTCATTCATTGGCTGAATTTTCCACTGTAAGGTCAGTTGAAACAGGTTTCTGCTGTATGAAAAAGGTTGAATTCCTGCCAATAAGTACTGTCTGTAGCAGAGTGATAAACTCATAAAGGTAGCATTTACTATGACCCCAGCGCAGTCCTTTGGCATCTAATATCTAAAGCAGCCCTCACAGTTACCCCCAACAGAAACATTAGGGAAGTGACACCTTTGAGCACTGTTCTTGTTTTGTCAATAGAATTAGATAAAATTATATGTAAGTCCTTGTGAAGAAACAAAGAGGAGGATGACCACACAGAAGTGTCTGGACTAGAAGTATGTTCTGTTCTTTTCAGATTGGTGTGAGATGATGTGTACTTGATGCTGCTCCAGATTTTGTAGTTTTCAGTAGTTTCACTGTCCCCAGTGAGGGGTGGCCAACGTGTAGGTTCCTAAGTGTTCTCGTTTCCCCCTGTTGGGTGCTTTGCCTTCTTTCCATTGGACCTGCTGAGGTGGAGAGCCTTCAGTAGAGATGTCTTCCGTCTCAAAAGATTTATATTTTTCTTTCCTGTTGAGTACTTTTACTCAGTACTACTAGCTTCCTTTTGATGCTACATACCTTTTCCAACAACAGTGAAATAAATCCCAAGTAAAAAATGTTTCAATGTAACGAAAATGGGTAATGGAAGTAGTTAAAAATATTACTGAAATCTGATTTTTGAATGCTGTCCCATGAAGTGACACAACAATAATTAATTGCATTGTTACTCCACAATATATTTTACTAATTTATTGCCAAACATTATTTCATCATGTTTTACATAAACATAACCATATCACATTGCAATCTGCGTAAATTACAAGAACCTGACGCTAAATATAATAAAAGCCATTACAAAAATGCCATTTTGATGCTATGAAAATGGTGCATCATAGTGAAATTTGTCTTCCTCTGAACTCTCCTCAAGGGTAAGTTACTTGTTATTGACAAGAGCCTTAAATTGATGTATAACACAATGGTGTGTAACCTGTAGATATCCTAGACCAAAACTTACCAATCCCCCTCATTAACACATTTGTGATTCAGCTTTACTAGTATCTTGATGTCAGATTTTAGCTTCCGCATGTGCAGATGGACTTCTGTAGCTACATCACATTTCATAGGCATCAGAGTCATGTATTACATTTGTCTGAATCTGAATACTATGTAATAATATTTTTGAAAAACTTAACAGTCGAAATACTTACTATTTACTGCTGCCATAGTTTAGTAAATATTTACTTTTATGACTCACATATCTTCTTTCATTGGTTTTTGACACTAAAATTCATTAATCCCCCTACCTAAGTACTGCTCAATGTCAGGAATTAGTAAACCTTATCATTTGTTATGATTTAATTCCACTTAGTATGTACGAGACTGTAGCTTGGTGTGGTCGTGAGTGACATGAATAAATGCACTTTGTTTTACATAAATAAATGTATACACTCAAATCACTCACTTTATTTCACACTCACAAGATCTTGCATGTGGAAGATGTATAGCATAAATTATCTACAAAGAGTACTAGGGTACTCTCGTGATTTTTTTCTAAAAGGACAGTTTTAGATCAGAAGTCAGACATTCCCTTACTAAAACCGCTTCATGTATTATGCATTACACACCATGCTCTAATTTGCTCAACACATGGCCAATGAGATACTGAAGGCCAGGGTAGTTGAGGTGATGAGAGCCATGATATCATGATAGCAGGATTTTTTTATGGTTCTTCTCCTTATCTTCCACACAGATTTTTATCCATTGTAAGTTAAGCAAGTGCATTGCTTTGTTTCTAGTTCTGTCAGCAACTTTCTCATTTAGTGTAGTTTATGAACATTCTCACTAGTTTTATTACATTTTTTTAGAGGATTTCTGGTAGTTGAATAAATACTTTAAAATGCCTGCTTGGTGTTGTGTTCCAACTTAGCTATTCAACTGTGCAGGGCCAAAGCTAGCAGCGAGCTGGTGGGAGCTGAGGTCCCCTGGAAAATTGACATTGTTGTAAATTCTCTGAACCATTACTTTCAATGGATTATGAAAATTAGTTCTGTATTGCATTATGAGCATGAAAGCTTTATTTTATTTATTTGTGTATTGCACTTTTTAAAAAAGAAAAATTAAAATGATACAGCACGAGCGATGGATAACTCAAAAGAAATTACTCCTCGGGATGAATCAGTTGCAACAGCTGCGCTAATATTCCTCTGTTGCATGGACATAGAGCTTGTTGGTAGTAAGGGTCAGAGAAGAGAGACATGCCTGTTTTTTTGTTTCTTTTTTTAGTTTTGAGAAACATAAAATCTGGAGGAAGATTGTGGGGGAAAAGGCAGAGCTGGAGGCATAGTTTTGCAGAAAGCTAAAGTGTTCATCACTTTTTAAATGATAATGATTCTAAGCTGTTTTTAGAAAACTTACAAGTAGTTTATTGCCTACTAAGACATGTTGTCATGGGGGATGTTTAAGCTAAATGTATACCTCTAGGTTATGGGAAATACTTGTGCAAGAGCGCACATGTGCAAGAGAGAGTGTGCTTGAGTTCTTCCTGTTCCTTGTTTTGAAGTCAGTAGGAGTAGTTTTATGATGCTTGTGTGTTGGGGGAATCTGAAGACTTTTGGTTTCTGAGTGGGGAAGGAGGATGTATGGCTGTTGTCTACGATACGAAGAGTTACCTTCAAGCACAAGCAAAGAAGAATTTGTGATTAAAGACGAAGAAAAAGTGGAACTAAAGTAGTGGAATAGGAAAAGTCAAAATACGACCTCACTAACTCCTCAATGCCATTGCTTAGATGCACAGAAAGGGACAAGAATAATAAACTTTTAAAAAAAAATTCCACGCTGCATGGGAGTTATTTTGTCTCCAGCGATAAGGAACCTGCAACTCAACCACCATCAAGCAAATTCAGAGAATATGATTTATTTCATACATTTCAAGAAAGTTCAGTTTTCTTTCTCTCGCTTTTTTTCATATTTCATTTTATGGGTTTACCTTTTTGCATGGAGAAATTATTTGCTAGTGAAGTATATTAACAATAGGAATGGAAAAACGGAACAGAACTTGCATCAGTATTTGTGAAAAATATAATCTGTAGCTGAAAAAACAGAGCATCCCAGATAACTCTTCAGCCACCTCCCTGGTTCTGGAACCTATCTAAGGCTCTGCAACTACTAGGGTGCAAAAGAATATGCATCCATTTTCTGCTTTCCGAAATGTGCTGATCAACATACATTGTAATTGAGAAAGATTCTAAAAAAATGACTACATTCCAGGGAAACATGCCATTATGTACAAGAAAAATTCTGAAAAATCAATGATGGAAAGATATGGCAAATTGCCAGATAAAAATGGTAGTGTAGTTCTAATTAAGAGAACAATTCCTTAACTAAAGGATGGCGTGTATTCAAAAATTTTTCAGGGCTGTCTGTATTACTTAACTCTACAGCAACCAAAAGAATTACCAAGTAAAAAATGTATAAATAAATAAATAAATAAAACATAGTCCAATTTTAGTTTATTTTACTTGTAATCTATATGTTATTATATGTGAACTTTGGTCTGTAGAAAAGGCATCACCTGTATAGACTTTGGCCATCAATAGGGAAGTCTGATCACTTTGTGTCTTGTACAAAGACTCGTGTACTCCATGTTTCAGTTTGCACATAATGCCTGATGATGAGACATTAGATGTCTCAAAAGTTCTTGCATTTAACTATGTGTTTAGATTGTAAATAAAGTTTTTATTTTGCAATTTTGGAGGACATGGCTTTAAATTCACTGCACGCAGACAGCATATGAGTATTTTTGTGAACATAACATGCGAATTTTCCTTCATTTTAATTCATTTTAATAGTACACGTTCTGTGTAAAATTTTCTCATTCAAAGATTTTCAATAGGGAATATTAAAAAATCTGATGATTTTCATATAAATCTAGAAGTACTTTTGCAAAAAATGAAAACTGGAGTGTTTCCTGTATTTTGGGGTGAGGATAACACATCCTTAATGCACAGAAATTTTAAATTCACTTTTGCTGTGAATGTATAAGAGAATATCTTTGCATTGATAAAATAGAAATTTCCAAATTCAGCAACATGCAAAATGAACCCGGAAAAATAAATTTTTACACTCAATCAAAACACATACTGTATTTTTGTCAACATACGCTGAGAGCAAAAATGTGTGATTAGTCTAGCTAAAGTACAAGCTGTAAATTTTTGGAGAACTTTTAGTGATGAGAGTTCCATGACTGACCTCTTACAGAAATATGATGAAAATAATTTTATACTTGAGCGAATGATGCTATACACTTAAAAAAATCTGAAATTCATGAACCATTGTCCGTGATTCCTTTCATGAATTAACAAAGCATATTTCTTACACAACCTTTTCCTTGGATTTGCAGAAAGAACCCAGAATGGCATGGATTTTTTGTACACGAGGGAAATTTTGAATTTTCAGAAACCTTTCTGCAATTCTTTTTGTATATTAATGAAAACATTCTGTGGTTTCCTTTTCCGTATCCATACGACAAAAAAAATCTGGTAATAGGAGCAACTCACGGAAATACTTGAGGTTTGATTAACTAATAAATTTCAATTGTCTGTCGGAGGATCTGGTTTTCAAGTTCTGTAGCGAGATCAGATATTGCAGATAGCATATCGCATGAACATTTGGCTATTGTGGCACTGGATATTCCTCCCCCTCTCCTCCATTTTGTGCACCAGTTACTGTATAGTGCTACAATAAGAAACTATGTACTTAAATTATTGTACAGGTGATTGATTCTATGATGACCATATATCAGTTTGTGGTTCCCTTAAAACAAAAACTTATTATAGCTGTCAAGAGTAAATTTAATCTATTGGATATCAAGTTATATATCAAGTTGAAAACACATGGAATAATTAACACAGACATAAATCAAGTTGTTCTTTCTGTGTAACATAACCAAAGAAATTTGAAAATTTTATCGTTCTGGAACAAGAATCAAACCTGCATCTCCCGATTTGTGCTCGAGTATGCTAACTATTACACCACTCAAGACAACAAAACCCAAACAACTGAAGCATTAATCTGAAACATCAGACTTTTTGATTTCAGTGCACTACTCCAAACAAATGTGTCTCATTGTAGTGCTAAGTTAGATCACCAGCAAATGAGTAAATATCAAGTTGAAAACACATATTTACTCATTTGCCTGGTGATCTAACTTAGCACTATGATGAGACACATTTGTTTGGACTAGTGCAGTGAAATCAAAAGGTCTGATGTTTCAGATTAATGCTTCTTCAGTTGTTTGGATTTCATTGTCCTAGGTGGTGTAATAGCATACTTGAGCGCAAATCAGGAGATACAGGTTCAATTTCCATTCCAGGACGATAAAATTTTAAAATTTCTATCGTTATGTTACATGGAAAGAACAGCTTGATTTATGTCTGTATTAATTATTTATGTATAGGAGTTTTGTTAAATATTACTATAAAGTAGTACACTGCACATTTTCTTAAAGATAATTGAAAGTTATTGTCATTTTAAAAATATCTCAAGTTCCAAAGCATTCTGTTGCTTTGGAATATCACAATGAAAAAATATGAAAGTTTTAGTAAGTTTTCCTACAGAAAAAATAAAATTATTACAAACCTATTCAGAAAAATAATAAGCTCCAACAGAAAATAAAATGACTTATTCACCGGCATTAACAGCAAAATATTGTTTATCATTGTGCTATCAGAGTTCTATGTGATATGTAACTGTGCTTTACATGTCTTTCTGACTCAACAGCAGCATGTGCAGTTGCAGCTGAAGCTGAACAAGGCTAGTTTGATACCCACTAGAGACCAACGGAATGGATCTGAAAAAGTCAAGCTTGAAAATTTTGCAAATTTTCTGTACAAATGCAGAAAACCCAGAAATCAAATTTTCTGAAATGAGCAGCAAACGGCTAACTATCACCAGTAAAATGGCTAAGTGATATAGTAGCATTGTAGCTTTTGCCTAAGCACTTTTCATTAGTTCTACAGCTTTGTAACAAAAATAAAAAGTTTAATATTTTTTTTACAGATTCATCTTAAGTGAATGTAAAATTTCAATCCCTCGTGAGTTCTTTAAAAAAAACTAATTAGCAACAATCATTAATTAGTGAGAGTATGCAGTTACTCTTTCATATAATAAAATGTTCAAATCATATAACTGATTTTAACGAGTGAGTTATACAAGCATATGCATGTGATGTATTGAATTTCATGGGTGTTTTAAGAAACATGTTTGGACAAAATGTTTCTTCATTTCTCTTACAGGTTGTAGAAAACTCTGAAAGTAGAGAGGTTGTAAATGTAGATTACAACACAAAGCTCTTGATTCATGTGGGTCAAAGAAAATACAGTGGACTCTACAAAATTGTTGCAGAAAACGAACATGGAAAAGATGAAGCTGAAGTACAAATCATAGTATTAGGTAAATAACATTTATTAATCTTTAAATGAACTTTCAGATCAAAGTTTGTTGAAGAAAAAAATATTTGATGGACTGTTAAGAAAATGTCATCACAATCATTCATGAAAATCTATTTATACTCTGGGAGAATGAAATCAAAGCTAAGACCATTTTTCTAACCGTTTCACAAATTCTAATATTGAAACAAACCCTGCAAAAATTGTTTACACTTCCCATAATTGGAAAAATATTCTTGAACTTTTATTTAAACAGTACAGAGTACATACATTTTGTTACTTCATTTTACTCAAATTCGTTAATTTAGCCCACATTTCATAAGTCGGAAGAAAACACAGTATTAGAAATGTAAATGTTATGCTATCAGAGTGGCATTTTATTTCAAGCATATCCATGTTGAGACTATACAAAGACCATACAGTCATTTGCAAAAGTTTAGGACCACTAATCATTTCTCTGCCATTTCATTTGATTGACAACATCTCATTTTGTGATAGCGTATTTCATTTTGTGATTGCATCGCATGTCTACAGCAAAACTTTACCGAATCAGCTGAGCATTTGAATTTCAGTTGACCACTAATTTCCATAGACAGAAGTTATCACTTGCCTTTTCTCTCTCTATCTTGCATTATGGGCAAAAAGGCATCACTGAGCATAGTCCTAGGTGTAAAGTTGATAGTGACTTTACACTAAGAAGGACACTTTGAGTTTGCTAAAAGATCATCAATTTGGACTGCTGAAAAGTGAAGCTTTTTTTCAGATGGATTGACCTTGCAATAATTTATATCTTGCACACGCATCTAGCATCCAAAAGGAAAGAGATTTGGTAAGAAATTCACAGTTACTACTATGAAACAACATCCAAGCCAGATGATATGGGGTGCTATGTCAAAACCTATCACTGCTACTTCCTGTGGAAGTGTTACAGGATAAGCTGATACTTCATATGAACATTCATGAATGATGGTTCTCCATACCACAGATCCAAGATAGTGAAGGACTTTCCTACTAATATGGAGCCCACTGTGCTCATTGGCCTGGTAACAGCCGAGATGTAATTCCTAAGGAGAATTTTTGAGTTGTTTTAAAAGATAAGGTCGCAGTAAAAGAGCCATTATAAATGCAAAGGCTATGATTGAAGCCCTCAAGTATGTTTGCTATGAAGAAATGTCCAGTGAGTACTGCTAATCCCACATTTTCACCATGCTATGCTGTTTTCTAGCAGTAATTCATAAGAAAGGAGGCAATACCAAGTATTAAATCTAAATACTTTTGAGTCATTTTTCTTAAAAAATGTCTCTAAGTGATTACTTTCCATGTGTATTTTTGAAATGTTAGGTGGTCTTAAACTTTTGCAAATAACTGTACCACAGAGATTTTTTGATGGGTAAGAATTCAAAGGAAGGTCATGCTCAGTAACTTTGTATTTTAATTCATGAACTGCAAAAATATAAACATATAATTGTTATAATGTACATTGCATATTTTTAGTAAACAAACTCTGTATCACTTTTTTTATTTAATGAAGAGTGTTCATTCTTAGTAACCTTTTTTCAAATAAACATACATGAACGGTTTTAAACATGGAAGCTGAACCATTATACATTCATGAGCCATTACAGTGTGATCACCTACCTAATAGTGTTGAGCTTCCTTTCCCAGCAATAATCGTTCATTCACATTGACTCCACTAGACTGTGGAAGATGTCCTCAGAAATTCTGTACCAGCAGGACAGAATAATGTCTCAGAGTATGGCAACAAAGAGAGGCACTTACATGCACTCAAAAATGCTGCATTCTACTGTATATCCCACAAATGTGGGGAAAATCTGGCTGCCAGGGAAGCACATAAAATCCATGGAAAAAATCCTCAAACCATTCCTGTGGTGTACAAGCCTTGTGAAACTAGGAGTTTTCTTGCTAAAAGAGTCGAGTGTCATTCCTATACATAGTCACCAAGTAGGCCAACACTTGTTTTGAAACAATGCCTAACTAGGATTTTGCCGAGCGGGTGTGTTTGGCGGTAATAATGAAGGGACCCAGTGATGTTTACAGAAACAGTCCCTGTGCCATGATACCCCACCACTAGCCTGTTTCCATTCAACTGTGCATTATGATTCCAGATGCTCATCTGTGCAGCATCAAGTACATGCCTGTCCATCTGCGCATTAGAGTTGGAACCTGAGCTCATTGGACCTTTACTACTCATTCGACTCTTTACTAGTCATTCAGTATATAGTCACAATGTTCCTGTGCCTACTGCAGACAAAGCTGTCTTTAATGATTGGTCAAAAGGGATGCCCACTGACTTCTGAGGTCCATCTGAATGAATGTCCAGCTGGATTGTGAGATCAGAAACATTTCTCTTGTTTACTTTGGTTGTTGTTAAATGGGGTACCATGAGCCATCAGTTGTCCTGTACAGGACGTGCCAACTGGCATTCTACCTTTACTTTCAATCAGTGGTGATCTCCCCTTTTCGTCATGTTGGGTAGATGTGCATTCCTGTTTGGACCATTTTATGACACCTTCACTAAGATGGTCGTTGAACTTCCAACAATGACTGCTGTGGCTGAGATTCTAGCTTCTGCCTTCCTTTCTCCAATGTATGAGCTTCATACTCACAGACTGGCATGCCTTGTTCATGCTATATATATATATAGTTGTTACATCACTGCTAGGTATTACGAGACTCGATAGCTTGTCGAGAAAGGGGTCATAATGATTTGACACCATCAGTGCATACATTTTTACAATGGCTCTCATTAAAATATGTTTAATTCACAAACATTTGGAAGTTGCAGTTTTTAAGATGCAAATTTGTGCATAATAGAACATTTTTTCTGTTGAACAATTAAATTGGCAAAAAATATGCATTTGTGAGATGCATTTCTAAATGAAAAATATGATGAGGCAAAGTTCTTCTTTCTAACCTTCTTATGTCTTAGAATTGTGTAATATATTTGACACGTAAAAGTTCTGCTTTTGATTTCCAGGTGCTCCTTCAAAACCCAAAGGTCCATTAAAAGTAAACGATGTTCATGCCAAAGGATGCAAACTGAAGTGGGAACCACCTGAAGACGATGGAGGAAAGCCAATAAATCACTATGTTGTGGAGAAGATGGACACTAACACAGGGAGCTGGGTTCCTGTTGGAAGAGCGGAAAGTGATTCTCCCGAAATTGATGTTCCAAATCTTATTCCTGGTAAAGAGTACCAATTCAGAGTGAAAGCAGTCAATGCTGAAGGTGAATCTGAACCTCTCGTTACCGACAAGCCTACACTTGCCAAAAATCCATTCGGTAAGTGTATTGGTGCATATTCCTTTCTTATGGGTACTATTTCCTTGACTGCATTATTTTGGGTCTGGTTCATTTGCCCGACGTTTACTTCACTGAAGGGTCACTTGACCAAAAATCACTTCACCAAAAAAATTGTTTTACCGAAAGATCACTTGATCGAAAAGTTCATTTCACCAAAGGGTCACTTGATCAAAAGGTACATTTCACCTAAGGGTCACTTGATCGAAAAGTTCATTTCACCGAAAGGTCTCTTTACCCAAAAGTTCATTTCATTGAAAGTTTATTTCACCGAAGGGTCAGTTTATCGAAAACTTTGGATTTCATTACAGGATCTGTTGAAGCATGGTGCAAGTTCGGCAGATAGACCAATGAAACATTAGGGGATTATACTCATATTGCACTTTTGATTTCTCCATGTCACAGAGAATGCAAAGATTTAGTTTTAAGACAATAGGCCTCGGCTTAGGCCTTTTTAGCAAATTTTAATCATGTTCATAAGGTTTATATAAAAAGTTAATTTACATTTTATGTAATGCTTATGAATATGAGTAGGGTTAAAATCTGTTAAAATGGTCTGTATCTAGGCCTATGGTCAAAAAATTAATGTTTTGTGTTTGAGTAAATGTGGAACATTATTTACTTGATTTACTATGTAACCCTTATGAATATGAGCTCGGAGGATTAAAATTTGGCAAAAAAAAGGCACAGATCTAGGCCTTATAATTAATGTTATATTTCAAAAAACCTACTCATGGGGAGGTGTTTCATAGAAATTAAAAGTATATTTTTTATACAATTCGATAATGTTTAATGTTTAGGCGGCCAGTTCTTCAAAAACATGCAAAACTCTGCAACAGATCTCTAACAACAAAATTTTAAGTTTTCGATAAACTGACCATTTGGTAAATTGATCTTTCGATATAATGAGCTTTTAGGTAAAGTAATCCTTTGGTAAAATGAACTTTTCGATCAAATGTCCTTTCGATGAAATTAACTTTTAGTAGAAGTGACCTTTTGGTGAAATGAACTTTTCGGTCAAGTGACCAATAGTGAAATGTACCTTTAGCTTTCGATCAAGTGATTTTCGGTGAAGTCATTTTCGGTCAAGTGACCTTTGGATCAAGTGAATGATACCCCATTATTTTGTGTGTTCTGATTCTTGAGTTTTTTCAATATGTCCACTAGTTATTTTTCACATAATATTTTAGTCCTAGATATGTTTTTGTATTTGTAAAAAATCACATGAACCTTGAACACTTCATATTCTGTGGGTATCATTGTGTGTCAAAAATGTGAAATATGCTTGTCGAAACTGATAAATCACGTCTGCTCATGGTCATCACAGTGAAAGGTTCTTAGTCATAAATAATTACCTGTTTAGATATGGACTGATTCCAAACAACAATATTCTCTCTGAGAAATAACTTTGTAAAAGATTACAAAAATAAATAAATGATCATTCACTCTGAATATTTAAAAACATGAGCGGAAGAATCTTTGGGATGACATTCATGCTTTAAATGGTGAGGTTTTTTTTTCTGGAAAATAGTGGTATTTAGGAATAAATTCATGCTGCCGCATACTATTGTGCATGTTTAAATAAAATATGACACATTATTAAATACACATTGCACAGATTAATGAATGAATCGCGCAGTAATTTACCGATAGAAATAAAAACCAGGCAAATAGAATTATATAGAGATAACCAGATTACAGATGTTGATTTTTACCCATTTGACTGACAGAAATATTCTGAAGTTCACAACACTGATGTGCAGGACTGTTGACATCATTTCTTTGTACTCTCAATTGCACATGTTGTACCGAAGAATGTATAGGATTGACCAGCATGTATTTCTCTTATGCTTGTTCTGTGTTACGAGACAGTTCAAACACTGTAAGAAGGCTTACAGAACTCATTTTAGTACTACAGTGTCATCCAAGCTTATTATCCAAAAGATGTTTCAAAAACTGGGAAATAAAGGAACCCTGTAGAATTAGTGGAAGGGTTAGCCAGTTTGCGTTGCATGACAACATTGTTCAAGAAGAATTATAAGACACTGTAGTTAGCAGCTGCTAACATCTTAACAACTACAATGAGCATCTAATGCTGTAAGCAGTCACCTGTCCCTAATGTGGTGCCAGTAGTTCTAGGGAAGGGAGAATGATTACCAGAGCAATGGGGCAAACACAACACTCATGCCCCATACAGAGGCAGCCTGGTGACTGAGTGGTATGAAGCATTGGCTTCTCATCATTTGTCCAAGATGTGTCCTGGTTTGAATCCCAATGAGGAATGAATCATGTATTTGTCTTATGACAATGACTATCTCCCTTCCCTGGAACCAGTGACCCTAAATTAGGGACAAGCTACTGCTTATAGACCATTGAGTTGCTTCTGGTGATCGTTAAACCCCCAGACAGCAACAATACCTCATGCAGGACTCGAACCCGTATCAAATTCAAGTGATTAGCCAAAAGTCAGCTTTTCTGAGCACCAGGTCCCCAAGGTGGTGATACTGTCCTTCGCAAGAAAGCCAATGGGCCAACTGTCTTAGGATATCTCTTCAATTTTTTTATTGTGTCAAAGGACAGGAAGTTCCGTTCACCAATACAGTGTTACTTTGCCCAAAAAGTCTAGCCTCCTGTCTGGAGCTGCTACCAGCAGTGGTTTCAAATCTTTTTTATTCTGAAAGTTAACATTCTGAGCATGATACGATTTTCAGTTAAACTTAGCTTTCACTTGTCGGAATATGTTGACTTGCAGAATATCGCACGTGAACTATTATGCATCCTACACAGGGAATCAAAATGTGACACAGTGCTCTGTCAACCCGCATCACATGCTGTTTTTTTTCTAATATCATCCTCAATGCTGGTGTCTATCTCAACACTTATTAAAAAATTCTGTATTAGCTGGGTACTGAGAGATAGCATTTATCTTTCCCCTCAGAGAGGCAATGTGTCACACAATGCCTAACTGGACCTTAGGTTATACTATGAGATTTTAGGAAATAAAATTATTCAAAAGTGATTTCTGTTACCCTTGTCTCCAGAGACCTGACACTTGAATATAATTTCCTGTTGGGTGAGGTGAAGAGTATGGTGTTTAAAACAAATCTTGTGCTGCTGAATGTTATATATTGTTGTCATATTCTCTGATATTCTTATATATCTAATTTGTAGATGAATAAACGGGATTGGCAACACCCATCATCCCGGTGGTTGTTGTGATCTGTAATGGCTGTTTGTCTTACTGAGTGATAACTAAGATGCTATTACATGGTGTCAGAATTGTGGGATCGTAAATTTTGTAGTGTTATGACTAATTTGAGGCAACTGTGTTGAGTTTATAGTTCAAGTAACATGGATTCTGCTAACATTCGTCTTCCTTGAGAGTTGGAAGTAACTGCTGACAACATGGCCGCAAAATGGAAGTTGTGGAAACAATCATTCGAATTTTATGCAGTTGCTATGCAACTTTTTGAGAAACCATCACAGGTGCAAGCTGCTACTTTCATGTCAGCAATAGGAACTTTGGCAACTATGATTTTGAATAATTTTAACTTGTCTGAGAGGTGGAGCAGAGCAGTGTAGCTGTGATTAAAAAAAGATTTGATGATTGCTTTGCCCCAAAACCAAATGAGACATATGTACACTACTTATTTTTTACTTGTGTGCAGGGTGAGCAAGATAATTTTTATTATTACTTAACTAAACTTCGAATGAAGATTATTGATTGTGCTTTTGGTAATTTACAAGATGGTTTGTTGCGTGACCAGATTGTGCGTCGTGTTCTTTCAGATAAAGTTTGTGAATTATTATTAGCTGAGGGAGAGCTGGCATTGAGTAAAGCGATTGATATATGCAGAGCTAGTGAACGGGCTTCGAATCAATTTCAGGAAATGAGGGCAGTGATGAATAAAGATAAAGAAATACTTTTGTTAAGAATAAACAAAAAAGGGTTCCTACAGAATTCAATTGCTCTGAAAGACGCGAAGGATCGAAGTCCACAGTGGACATCAAAGCGAAGGGAGTGTGTTGGCGATGTGGTTTTGGGCACCAATTTTGGAAGTGTCCTGCTTTCAGTGGGACATGTAATTACTGTTCCAAGAAGGGACACTATGCGCGCCAATGCAAAGCTAATATGAAAACCCTTAAGTCACGAAATAAGGAAGTTCATGAGATTAGCGAATCTGATAGTGATTTGGAGGACATTACTACATATACCTGTGATACTTTACATATCAGTGAAGTGATCAATTTCTCAAATAATTACCAAGGTAAATGGTATACAAAGGTACTATTTGATAAAGGAATTTGCGCTAATTTTAAGATTGACACTGGTGCAGAAGGGAATGTCATAACTGCAGAATAGGCAAGACAACTATCTGTGAAAATTTCAAATTCACAAGTTAAATGACTGAGGTCTTTTAATAATACATATACACCAGTTATGGGCGAGATAAGCACTAAATGTATTATAAAAAAAAACCTGTTGCCCCTAATTTTCTAGTGGTTGAGGGTAGGTTCAACTGCATTTTAGGATGCTATGCTTGTGAGAACTTGGGTTTAATAGTAAGAAATAAGTATTTCATTCAAGTTCATGAAGTTGTAAGTTCTATTCCAGAAAAGATTTTTCAAGGTATTGGTTGTATAAAGAATTTTAAATATGATATAGAGCTGGAAGAAGGTGCTTTGTTAACTATACATCCACCACGGCGAATACCTTATCCAATTTGTGAGAAGGTAAAAAAGGAGATTGACATGATGGTGAAGATGAAAATTCTTGTACCTGTTGCTAATCCTACTCCTGCAGTAATCCCATTGGTAATCGTTAAGAAACAAGACAAAATTTGTTTGTGTTTAGACCCTACTTATCTAAATAAGGCTATTAAAAGATGTCACTTTCCACCCAAAACTGTGGAAGATATAGCTGCTAGAGTAAAAACAGCAAAATATTTTACCCTATTTGATGCAAAAAAGGGTTTTTGGCAATTACGTGTCACAAAATGTACTTTGGATTACTTGACAGTTAATACACCCTGGGGTTGATACTCAATTTTGAGAGTACCTTTTGGACTTGCTTTGGCACCCGAAGTTTTCCAACAGGTTATGGAGTCAATATTGAAGGGCATTGGCAATACTGAATGCTCAATGGATGATATTCTGATCTGGGCAAACACTCTCAAGGAGTTGCGTAGTTTAACATCAAAGGTCATTGATCGACTTTTAGAGAGTGGAATTCGGTTGAATAAAGACAAGTGTGAATTTGAGAAAACAAGAGTTAAGTTCTTAGGTCACATTTTTACACCAAGTGGAATAGAAATTGACTGATCCAAGGTTGAGGCCATTGGAAAATTAAAAGTACCTACTTGTGTTACTGAGTTGCAGAGATTTATGGGTATGACTAATTATGTTTCTAAATTCATACTTAATTATTCAAGTATTTCAGAACCCATGCGCAGACTTCTACAGAAAGATGTCATATGGGAGTGGTCTTCTGACCAAGAAAAAGTCTTTTGTAAGGTAAAAGAATCTCTTCAAAATACTCCACAGTTGGCTTATTATGATGTAAACAAGCCAGTGGTTGTTTCTGTGGATGCCAGTTCTCATGCAGTTGGTGCTGTACTTCTCCAAGATGGTAGACCGGTAGCATATTCTACCAAAGCATTAATATCTGCACAACAGCGTTATCCTCAAATTGAGAAAGAAGCCTTTGCCATTCGTCATGGGTGCAAAAATTTCATGACTATATTTATGGCAAGTCTGTTACCATTGAAACGGATCACAAACCTTTAGAAGTCATCACGAAGAAACCCTTACATACAGCTCCACCTAGATTACAGCGGTTAATTTTTGATGTGCTTCAGTGTTCACCGAAAATTATATTTAAACGTGGTACTGATATTCCAATCCCTGACGCTCTAAGTCATGACTGTAGTGTAGAGTCTTTGAAGACAGCTGGTGAAGATCAAGAACTTTTTGAAACATTACTCGATATACCGCTTCCCTCATTAACATTTCAAGAGCTGATTGCAGCAACTAATTCAGATGAAGAAGTACAACAATTCAAGAGAGTTATCCATGAAGGTTGGTCACCAACAATAAAGGAAGTGCCTGTTTCTTTACACAAGTATTGGAATTATTGAGAAGAATTATCTGTATATGAAAATCTGTTGTTCAAGGCTGAACGACTGATTATTCCTAGAGTACTTCAACCTAAATATCTCAAACTTATCCATCAGGGTCATCTGGGTACTAGCCTTTCCTTACATTGTGCAAGAGAAATAATATTTTGGCATGGAATGTCTAAAGAGATTGAACTATTTGTTCAAAAATGCCCAACGTGTCAACAAACTGCTCGTGATCCTAACACAGAACCATGGCTGATGAAACCTATTCCCTGTTTTCCATGGCAACGAATAGCATCAGATTTATTTGACTTCAAGGGTGGCCATTATTGCCTTGTAGTTGATAGTTACTCCGTATATTTTGATTTTAAAAACTAAGTCAGCCAACGTCTCAAGCTGTGGTTAAGTATTTAAAAGTTACTTTTGCCACTCATGGTATTCCTGATATCTTAGAAACTGACAATGGTCCACAGTATAACTCTGAGGCATTTCGTAATTTCACAAGAGACTGGAAGATACAACATCTCCCATCCAGTCCTCATTATCCCAAGTCAAATGGTTTGGCAGAACAGTATGTGCAAATCACTAAGTTAATGTTAAAGCGTACTGATCTAGAACAATCTGACTTGCATCTGGCACTATTGAATTGGAGGAATACTCCTCGCGGTGATCTACCTTCTCCAGCTCAACGTCTATTTGGACATCCTACATGAACAGTGATTCCGTTACATCCTCTGGTATGTTTGCCTCGGGCGTCAACTTCTGCTCGCCTCCAGTTCTCCAGAGAGAACCCACGTATAAATGCCACAACTGGTACTCATAACCAAGCACCATCCTTGGTACAGGGTCAATCTATAAAACTTAAAACGGCACATCGCAAGTGGATTCCTGCTACTGTATCTGCGAAGCTTGATACTCCTCGCTCCTATTTAGTTACCACTCAGGATGGCACCACTCTTCGGCGCAATGAAGAGTGTATTCGTCCAACAAAAGCTCTATTCACGTCGAAAAAGCCTGTAGTTGAGTGCCCACCAGTTTCATCTCCCCTGGAGAACTCTCAAAACTATGATACACCTATGATTACTATACCCAATTCTAATTGGTTGCTCCTTCCTCAGAACTCTCCAACTAAAGATAAACATCATGTTACTGTACCTGAATCACAATTACCATCTCGTTTTTCTCAGTGCATTGGCACACCTACTAAGTTGTCTAATTCTGTGACCACTCGTTCAGGACGAAAAATTCATCCACCTGATAGACTAAATCTTTAAAAAAAAAAAAAAAAGAAAAAAAAAGATGTCATATATTGTTGTTATATTCTCCGGTATTCTTATATAACTAATTTGTAGATGAATAAACGTGATTGGCAACACCCATCATCTCGGTGATTGTTGTGATCTGTAATGGCTGTTTGTCTTACTAAGTGATAACTAAGATGTTATTACACTGAAGACACTGGAAACAAAGGTAAGACATCAAAAATTCAACTGCTGCAATGTTTCCATCCATGATGACTGAAGCATTCGAGAAAGTGGAAATCTGTGCTTGCATGTGTATGAAAATTGGTTTCAAGATGTGCAGTTCAACCAGCTTTGTATCTACTTAAGTTTACTTGCCAAGTTTAGATTTTAGCATTATAGTATATTACTGCATGATATTACATGGATTTTCACAGAGTGATTTCCTGTGTACCCTTATGTTATGCTATGAAATATTGCTGGATAAATCAGACATACAGCATATTTTATTCTTGATGACCTGCTTTGCACAATGGCATTATTAAACAATCATCATATGAAAACTCTCTGCAACAGAGCCTAAAGACACTTTTCATAATTACTTACAGTCTGATTCTAGGAATTGTAACAGTGTTAATCAAAAATTTCTGCATATCTTGTAAGTAACCATCTTCTTCTGAAACCCAGCAGCATGACTTAGATGAGATAGAAAATATCAGTATTGGTCTCAACAGCTACAAAAATTTGTTTTGAGAAAACTTGAGCGATTCTCATATGTCTCAAAACAAGCAAACCACTGCAAATGATTAGGACAGAAGTTTGTGTTACTGTTACATGACATTGGCACAGTTTTTTAAGCAGGTCACGTGGTGTACGAATGGTCAGTGGAGCATGATTCTTTGTAACCATGGAATCACAGATTTCAAAACAGTGAACTTTAATACCCATTTTGAATATTGAAAGTTAAAATCGTTTTTGTTAGTGCCTGTTTTGAAGATGGCCCCTTCCCTTGTTTTCTGCCAGCTGCATTAATGAGGCAGAAAGGACACTCTCTTTAATTTCTTAACACTATTACTGTCTGATCCAAGGGTATTGCATAGTTCAATTTTATGATTTTATTGCTCTGTGAGGGGGTAAGTGAATAATGATCATTGTAGGGAGGGTATCAAGCAATTCTCACATTTTCAGTATTAAACTGAAGGAGTCAGTTTTCACAGTGGGTCAAAGAACATTTAATAGCCCAGGGTCATCAGCAGAAAATGTACAGTGAAGTGTATTGTTAATGAACAGGTGTAAAAGTAAAAAGTATGGGTCCCATGAAATTGTCCGAGTGAGAACACAATGCAAGTAACTTGTGCTCTTTCTGAGGAGAGGGACAATAAACATGTGGAGTTCTGGATCTTGAATTTGAAGGGAGGAGTTGGAGGTAAGACATCTCCATGCCATGGAGAGTGTCTTCAGCCTCTGCGAGCAAAGAAGGGAAACAAGGGAAAATAGATATTTAGAATGTCCGTTGCTGAAATGTACGTAATACCAAGTATGATAAAGAAAGAAGGACAAAGCTTTGAAGGCTCTTTCCCATAATTAACTGAATAAACCTACTCTTCACTACAAGAGAAAGACTTCATTTAAGCTGGTATTTGATTTATTTGTTTTATCGTTGGGATGGAATACAGGTAAAACCCCAAAACCTCTAAATTCTTTACAAGAGAAGGTCTAACGAACCCTTGAGACAGAGCACTAAAAGAAACTTTTTGAATAGCACTGTAACATTTTCCTCCTCACATTGCTAATCTTGGGATTCAAACCTGCATAAAACACTAATTTTCGTCCTTATGGTTCTACTTTTCTAAAACTGTAGGACCTAAACTGTAGTTGTGCAACTTCTCCTACCCTTCAGATGTTATGGGAATTTTTCAACTCTGAAAAAATTACTGTGACAGACAGATGTATATGACAAACAAAGCACCATGAAAGTTTGCCTCTGTAATAAAAATGTTCTGGAACTGTTCTAAATGTTCCTAGCAAATGGTAATCCACAA
The DNA here is from genome assembly GCA_039090855.1 of Macrothele yani. NCBI lineage: Eukaryota > Metazoa > Arthropoda > Arachnida > Araneae > Macrothelidae > Macrothele > Macrothele yani. Next base: position 44,149,170 of record CM077016.1, on the reverse strand, counting down.
CTTTTTTTAAGTGAGCTGTGCAAGGTATTTGCAGGATACTGTCATAACCATTTCGAAGTAGTGGAAATTCTTTATAGGTATGAATCTATTTCCACTTTGTGCATATAAATGTTACAATGACAATGTTATTTCAATGAGATGGACTGCAAATGAGGTAAAGTTTGAAATTGATATACCTTTTTGTCTATCATTGTGGTTTCATTAATTGTCCATCCATGTTCAACTGTTTCCATTTTGGAGAGCTTCAGGAAACACTAGTGTGCAGTACAGATTCTCACAGAGTTCTTCCTGTGTACATGAAGAAACTTGGTGGTTGCAAGGCTTGCGCCAATCCTGAATATTTTTCACAATTTTTTTTAGTCTAGTTGTTTTGAACTGCTTCCATTTCTTAATGTTAATTTATACAAACAGAAACTGTGTTATTTTTTTCATAGAAGGTTTTCTGCTCTTTTAAAATTGCTATTTCTCAATACAGCCAATTTAATTGCTTCCGATTAAACAAATGACAGGGCTTTTGATACTTCTTGATGTGAAAAGTGCGTGCAAAATTACAAAATGTATGATGAACTGAAGTCAAACTACACAATGATACAAAAGCAATTAGTATAATCTGCAGCTTGGTATCTTTTATTTCCTTTTTTGCTCTTCAGGTAATTTGTTTGCCAGCCTTATTACCATCCCCTGATTATTTCAACAAAATATTTTGGACTCTGGAAAGCTATCTCAAAATTAAAACCTTTGTTCTATTTACTAATATCTCATTTTTCATTAATTCCAGAAACATCGACTCAACCTGGAACACCAGATATTGTAGACTGGGACGAAAATCGTGTTGATTTGAAATGGGCAGCACCAAAGAAGGATGGTGGAGCTCCAATCACTGGTTACATCATAGAAAAGAAGGAACGCTTCAGTGCATCATGGGATACGTGCCTTGAAACACAAGGTCCTGCTCCAGAAGGAAGAGTTACTGGATTAGTAAAGGGTCAACAATATGAATTTAGAGTAAAAGCTGTCAACAAAGCCGGAGAAAGTGAACCAAGTGAACCAACAAAGCCTCACATTGCTAAAGCAAGATTCCGTAAGTACATGGTTTTTTTTCTTTACCATCATTGCATTGTCATTGAATTACTTAACAGAGTATGCAAAAAAGCATTAGCGGTGCTAAATGTTAAAAAGGACCTCGATGGTATTTTGAATTTAGAATTATCCCGCATTCAAGCAGGATTTCTGCTATGCATTCTTATACAATTATTGTTTCCTTTTATCAAATGTAGTAAATTAAAAGTAATACAGTAGAACCCGCTTATAACTAGCCCGTATTTAGCAAGATCCCGAATTTAATGAGAAAAACAGGAACTTTTGTTTCATATAATGTCAGTTCAAAGCTAATTTGATCATTTTCAGTGTACAAAATTCAATGAAATCCTTGGATTTAAAGAGAGAGAAAAAAGTGATCACTTTTATTAACAAGCAAAATAATAAAATTTAATGAAATTCCATATTTAACAAAGCATTTAATTCACAAAATGTCATTTGTTGAAAATTAATGGAGCATAAATATTAAAAACAAATATTAGATTCATTTTTCTTTAAAATATTTCCACATGTGTACTGCAGGATTTTCTGCTACTATGAATTCATGTAAGTGCTTATTTTATTTTAATTTGCACTATATATCACTTGTGGAAATGTAATAGACGTATATCATATCACATATGCATGCTTTTACATGGTGCGATCTTTCACCCCAAAATGGATTTAGCGAGCACCCGGACATAGTGAGGATATCCGTTGATTCCGAGCTCCTCATTAGCTCCTCATTTTAAGAGGGTTCCCCTGTATTTATTTTGTCTGTATTACGAACTTATTTGTCAAGTGTTTACAGCACTGTAGAGGTTTGTACTATGGGTTGGGTTTTTCGTTTTTTTATTATCATTGTATATCGCTTACGGAAATAGACTCGACACGTTCCTCACAAAATAAATCTCACCTTCTCTGTCAACTATCTGTATTTGCTTTAGGACAAATAAGTAAATTCTGCCTTCAGCCATTTGACCTGTGTAAATGGCATAGACTTGAAACGTGTTATATATGCAAAGGCTTTGGTAATGAGGCCTAAGGTTATAATAAAATTTTAAAACAAATTGTGATTGCATTTGCTCAGTTAATTGGATTCTGAATGTTGAGGCCCTAATGACATCATTCCATCTGATTTCCAGCTCCATCAGGGAGTGTGTAAAGCATTGCTATCCTTAGAGTCATGATCTACATTGAAACTGTGAACTTGTGATACAAGAACGGACTTACGTAAGGATTAATTCATACTAACGGACAAAAAAGGGCTGAAAAAGAAAGAACAAATTAACTGTTTTCAACACAACGTAAGTTTAAAATGAAATTCTTTCATTAATATTCTTCAAAAAATGTTTCCTTGGAAATACAGTGGATGCTCCCATAACACGGACAACTGGTTTCACAGAGTCACTTGTTAACTTAATCTGGTTTTTCAGTGGGATTTTAGGTAATTAGTTCCAACTCACGGAATTGCTTTTAAATTGGCGTAATTTTGGTGAGGTGTGGGTGCCAGCAAAAAGGATCCTGTCTTTCAAAAACGGTGTTGGATGGCTGCAAAAGTTTCTTTGGCTGGACACAGTTCTTGCGCAAAAGCTATCCTTAAGAGAGGCTGAGATTCACTGCTGTTTCTTCTAGCTCAACCATAAATGAATATCTGCCATTTCCTCATTGCTGAACTGATTATTTATGGTCAAAGCACGAGTAACATGTGAATTGAAAATAACAACTAGACTCCTGATTCACTTACATGTAACTTACAAACAACAGATTAGTAGAACCACCCCTGATTCAATCTATATAGCATTTTCTCTCTTTGGAGTGATGGGATATTGTCCAGCATTTGTGTACATCTACTATACCATCAGACATGCAAATTTATCTATCTTGCACTCTCAAAATGTTCTATAACTCAGAAACAAAGCATGTTCGGGCCAATGTTTATATGCACTTTTTTCAGCACTATACATAGAACATATTCCATAATTCCGGCTATATCTTTAAGAAATGTTCTGCATAAGTGACATGTAAAACCTCACAGGTGGGTGTTATTTAACATGAAATACTTTTAAAGTATTTTTGAATGAATTTTAATGTAATTCTTAACTGCGAACAACACATTTAATTCCACGAATAAAGCTCATGTTGTGAATCGGCTTCCTAGTTTCTTAATTCAATTACTAATCAAAAACAACTATTATGGGAATTTTACTAGGATTTTTTTAAATTTAAATTGCAAATTTTTCGAGAAAACTCTTCTCCTTCTTTAGGCTGACTTTTTGTTGTCACTTATTCCCGTCACTATCGCGGTTACGGTTAATCTTGACGGCAAGGTTATGGTTAGTTTTCATCAAATCCTGCCAGATGTTAGGCAGGGAAAATCCTTTGCAGTCATTGATGATGGAATTTTGATTTTTCTCAATCTCTATTCCTTCTTTTAGCTTTCTTTTTTAAAAATTGCTTTGGAAACTGATGACTTTAAGAGAATTCCAATCCATGCTGTGACTAGTTTCTCTAACATGCCTATCTAAACCAGTCTTGTTGGAGCAATTTTTTATAGCAGCTTTATGCTCTGCTATGCGAGTTTCTAGTCTGCGACCTGTCTCACCTATGTAAAACATTCCACAACTACATTTTACTTCATAGACTACACCTTGCATTATTAAAATATCTTCTCTTTGAACTGTTTCAGGGAAATTATTTTTAACTTTGTTCTCTAAACTTGGAGCTAGTCTAATATTGTACTTCTTACTAATTCTCTTTAAAGACAAATAAACCTTTGTGATAAGAAATTTTTCTAGTGAATTTTACTTGTTGCTTTTGCGGGTTCTTCGTACCATTAAAATTCAGAAGCTTCTCAATTTCTTCTTTAGGATAGTTATTTTACTGCAAGTATGACTTTAAGTTCTTTATGGGCTTCTTTCTTATCTGCTGTAGATAGTATTTTATTAATTTTTTTCCAAAAACTATCTATTATGTGGGAAAACTAGAAGAAAAGATACTAGTGCAACCCACATCATCATCATCATCATTGTCAACCATTATCAATCCACTGCTGGACGAAGGTCTCCCCAAGTTTCCTCCACAACGGTCTGTCTTGTGCCAGTCTCCTCCATGTCACTCCTGCATACTTTCGAATTTCATCCACCCATCTCCCATGTGGTCTTCTTTTGGGTCTTTTCCTGTCCCTTGGAATCCAATCTAAAATTTCTGCTGTCCATCGATGGTCTGTCCTTCTGGCAGTATGCCCAGCCCATTGCCATTTCAGGGATTTAACTCTGATCATGATGTCTTCTACTCTTGTCATTTTTCGGATCCACGAAAAATCTTCTTATCTCTCCTGGTTACACCAAGCAGGCACCTCTCCATGCTTCTTTGAGTTGTCTGCAGCCTTTGTATGTCTCTTTTAGTTAAGGTCCACGTCTCTGCACCATACGTAAGCACTGGAAGGATGCATTGATCAAACACTTTTCTTTTAAGACATAATGGCATATTGCTCTTGAAAATTATGCTGTTTCTTCCAAAAGCTCTCCAGGCAAGTTTTGTATGCCGATTAATTTCTTCATCAATGTGACCCTCACTTGATATCTGCTGTCCAAGATAAACGTACGTGTCCGTTATCTCCAGCTTTTCTCCATCAATCGATAAATCTTCATTTCGTGTAAAAGCATTGAACATCACTTTTGTCTTCTGAAAGTTCATTTTTAATCCCACTTCTTTACTCTTGTCAGCAAGTTCTTGGATCATACTCTGCAGCTCTGATGGGGTAGTTGCAAAATGACTATGTCATCAGCAAAACGAAGGTGGGTTAGATAATCTCCATTAATCTTTATCCCTTTGTTTTCCCAGTTCAGTGATTGAAAGACATTTTCCAATGTGGCGTTAAAGAGCTTCGGAGATATGGTGTCACCTTGTCTCACTCCCTTTCCAATTTTTATGTGTGTTGTATTTTCAAACAGCTGAATCTTTGCACTCGCATTTTCATAGATGTTATTAATAATATTAATGTATGCATCTTCAATACCGCAAGATTTCAGAGCCATTGTAACTGCTGATGGTTTCACTGAATCAAAGGCTTTTTCATAATCGATAAAAGCCATGCACAATGGAAGTTCATATTCCCTTGCTCTTTCAATTAGTTCTCTCAGTATGTGGATATGATCTATTGTGCTGTAGCCACTCCTGAATCCAGCTTGTTCTCTCGGTTGAGCCATGTCCAGTGTTACCTTCAAGTGGTGTGAAAGAACTTTCGTGAAGATTTTATGAACCACTGATAGGAGGCTGATAGGTCTGTAGTTCCTGAGATCCTCAATGCCACCTTTTTTATGTAGCAGGATCATTATAGCATTGTTCAAATCCTCAGGAATCTTCCCTTCATTAAGGCATCGAGTGAAAATTTGGGCGAGTCCTGTTTCAATTTCTCCACTTGCTTCTTGTATGATGTCTACAGTAATTCCATCTTCTCCTGGAGCTTTTCCCCACTTCATGTTCTTGATTGCATGTGCAACTTCTGCTGGGAGGACTGGAAAAACTCTGGTACTGGTACCTTCCATGATGTCTGGAGTACATGCATCATCCCTTTCATATAACTTGGAGTAGAAATCTTTCACTCTTGTCAAAATTTTGCCTCTATTTCTTGTTACAGAACCATCTTCTTTTCTCAGTGCCATAATCTGTTTTCTTCCTTTACTGAGATGTCCCTTTGCTATCTTTAGGCTTTGGTTGTTTTCAATTGCTTTCCTCACTAGTTCACAGTTGAATTTCAACCCACATACTTCTGCCTATATAGCAGATACATGGATGATGTCTTATTTATAATAGATAGCTAAGAAATCGTTCCAGAAAGAATTCTAGACTCATTCAATGAATTAGATATTCTCTTAAGTTCACCATTGAACTTCAAAAAGAAAGAAGAATTAACTTCTTAGATATTACTATCTATTATGAAGATGAAAAATTCCTCACTAGTTGGTATAAAATACTAACAGACTTTTGGATTTCAATTCCTATCATCCAGTTTCTTTAAGAAAAATGTAGCAGGTCAGTTTTTGGAATACATTAATAAAATAGTATCTACAGCAGATAAGAAAGAAGCCCATAAAGAAGAACTTAAAGTCATACTTGCAGAAAATAACTATCCTAAAAAAGAAATTGAGAAGCTTCTGAATTTTAATGGTACGAAAAACCTGCAAAAGAAACAAGTAAAATTCACTAGAAAAATTTCTTATCACAAAGGTTTATTTGTCTTTAAAGAGAATTAGTAAGAAGTACAATATTAGGCTAGCTCCAAGTTTAGAGAACAAAGTTAAAAAAAATTCCCTAAAATAGTTCAGAGAGAAGAAGATGAGAAGAGAGAAGAAGATATTTTAAAAATGCAAGGTGTAGTCTGTGAAGTAAAATGTAGTTGTGACTATCTTACATAGGGTTGCAGACTAGAAACTCGTATAGCAGAGCATAAAGCTGTTATAAAAAATTGCTCCAACAAGACTATTTTAGATAGGCATGTTAGAGAAACTAGTCACAGCATGGATTGGAATTCTCTTAAAGTCATCAGTTTCCAAAGCAATTTTTAAAAAAGAAAGCTAAAAGAAGGAATAGAGATTGAGAAAAATCAAAATTCCATCATTAATGACTGCAAAGGATTTTCCCTGCCTAACATCTAGCAGGATTTGATGAAAACTAATCATAACCTTCAAGGTTAACTGTAACCATCAAGGTTAACCATAACCGCGATAGTGACTGGAATAAGTGACAAGAAAAAGACAGCCTGAAGAAGGAGAAGAGTTTTCTCCGAAATTTTGCAATTTAAATAAAAAAAATCCTAGTAAAATTCCCATAATAGTTGTTTTTGATTAGTAAACACATTTAATGTTTTTTGGTTGTTGTTGCTCCTATTTCAATGTCATGCAGTCAACTCTCCTTGAAGCTATATTTCATCAACAGTTTCTTTGCTGCTCCCCAGTTAATTAGTTCAGCAAATATATGTTCTCAAGGTTGAAACAAAAGTGATAATTTTCAAGTATAAATGCCTTTTAACCCCTTAGCCGGCTAGAACAAATTAGCTCAGGGTTTGTAAAATGTGCGAAAATCAGCTAGAACGAATATATTCACTGTCCAAGAATTGGACTGAACGTGGCTGGAACACATGAACCTGCATATCAGAAAATGTTGCTTTCTCTTAAGATTTGCTATTTAGAGTGGACATTTAGGGGGGGATGAATGGCCCTAATTCTTTCTGACCGATTACCTGCTAAAAGGGCTATAACAATGGCGATGAACCTGAGGAAGATGCGAAAAAATATTTGAGTCATTTGTTTCAACCCAGTGGTATGATGTCCCTATTAGGGGGACTATCTCTTCTTCATCATGCCTTGGATCAGGGAGCAGAGAATAATGGACTAGGAGGGAGCACTTATTTCCAGTCACAGGTTTATAGTCAGTGCTACTGAGATAAGGGGAGGAAAGGGATTGTTTTGCCATAGCCATGTAAACATTTCTGTTTCGGGATCGCAGAAAGTTTGGGCACCATTTGGTTCTGGTGCATCACTCCCTTAAAGGGTTAAATTTCACTCTATTCTTCTAAGCACACTTTTGAAATTAAATTGTGGAAATATTTGTATATCTAAGTAGGTATGGATAATGTAACTATATACAAAACCTTTTAGGAGTATTGAGTTTATTATAGCTATGAATATCACTACTGGGTGAAATTTGTCGAATGATGTACAGGCTTTGCACAATGGGCATAATAAGATAAAAATGTCAATTGATTAATGTTTAATGTCACTTATGTTTTGGTCTTTTATAAGCAATTTTTATATTTTCTGAGTTAACAAGAAAGACCACCTCATTAATGCTGATCAGTTTTGAGTAGGAATTGTTAAATCACTGGTGAAATGAAGACGTGAAAGTGCTACAAAACTGTTTTTCTATATTTCTTGTTCAAATAAAAGCTCATGCATTCTTGTTTTTGCAGGTCTAATGACTGCCATGAGCAATTCAATAAGCTGTAAGCTGTCATCTGTCTCTAATTTGGGGCCATTGGTTCCCGGAGACAGTGCTGGAAAGAGCCCGCATCATTCATGCTTAGCCCTGGATTTGAGCCCAGACCCATTCCAGACAAATAATTAGAAGACAACGCTTCATACCACTTCACCACCAGGGCCTTTTCAGCATGCATAATTGTTCTGTTAAAAATACTGCATAGTACATAGTATACTTAATTGTCGAGGTGTAAATTTATAGGAATATTGTAATAAGATTATGCAGGATGACATTTTAATTCTGTTACTATTCATTCAAGAAACAACAATAATGATACAAAAATATGTAAAAAAACAAACACGAGTATAATGTTTCTATCACAAGAAAGATTGAATTTTTGATAAATCTGAATTTTACACTTTGCTTTTGAAGTCAGTTCACAGTTACAATTCATTTTTTAAATTTTTATCACATGCTTTACAATAATACCAAATGAAAACAGGATTGTTCACCAGAGCTGCAAAGTTTTATGATAGTGCGATGAATGTAGTTTAAACTTTTTAAACTCGTGTTTTCTCTCTATTTTTAGTGGCACCCAAGATAAACCGCAGCAATTTGCAACCAATAAATATTCGAGCTGGTCACTCTATAAAGTTGGACGTAGATGTGGAAGGAGAACCACCACCGACAATAACATGGATATTTATGGAGAAACCAGTAGAATTGGACGATGTGTTAACCTACAATAATGAAGATTATGCAACTCATATTAAATTCACGAATTTGACCCGCAGATACACTGGAAAATATACCATCAGAGCGGTTAACAAATCTGGAAGAGATGAAGCTACAGTAGAAATAAACGTTTTAGGTAAGTAAAGAAGTTGAACAAACATATCATTTCTCAAAATTTGTCACTGTGAATTCATGCGAGATCCAGTTGTGTTGAACATTGATTTAAAAAAGTTGCAGATAGCTTTCACAAGGCATGTATGTTACAGGAAGTAGATGAAATTATTCTTATAGAATACTAATATACATGGGTGGTACAATTGTGTGGGAACAAAGGGACATGTGCCTCTTAACTGTTTCTTAAGTAGGGACCGGCCCCCTTAACTTTTGGCTTTTTTTTTTGTCACCTAATATACAATTCTTTGCTAATTTTTTCAATTTCAAAATCTCATTATTTCAAGTATTTAAATTGAAATTCAGAATAATTGAGTATCGCATTTTTCTAATAACAAATGTATCACTCTGAGGTTAGTTTTTTTATCTTCATACTAACTTGGGCAATGTCATTGAATGGGAATGGCATTTGCTGGGTGGACTGATGTTTGTGTGCATATATATATATATATCATCATCATCATCATCATTGTCAACCATTATCAATCCACTGCTGGACGAAGGTCTCCCCAAGTTTCCTCCACAACGGTCTGTCTTGTGCCAGTCTCCTCCATGTCACCCCTGCATACTTTCGAATTTCATCCACCCATCTCCCATGTGGTCTTCTTCTGGGTCTTTTCCTGTCCCTTGGAATCCAATCTAAAATTTCGGCTGTCCATCGATGATCTGTCCTTCTGGCAGTATGTCCAGCCCATTGCCATTTCAGGGATTTAACTCTGATCATGATGTCTTCAACTCTTGTCATTTTTCGGATCCACGAGTTCCTCTTCTTATCTCTCCTGGTTACACCAAGCATGCACCTCTCCATGATTCTTTGAGTTGTCTGCAGCCTTTGTATGTCTCTTTTAGTTAAGGTCCACGTCTCTGCACCATACGTAAGCACTGGAAGGATGCATTGATCAAACACTTTTCTTTTAAGACATAATGGCATATTGCTCTTGAAAATTATGCTGTTTCTTCCAAAAGCTCTCCAGGCAAGTTTTGTATGCTGATTAATTTCTTCATCAATGTGACCCTCACTTGATATCTGCTGTCCAAGATAAACGTACGTGTCTGTTATCTCCAGCTTTTCTCCATCAATCGATAAATCTTCATTTCTTGTAAAAGCATTGAACATCACTTTTGTCTTCTGAAAGTTCATTTTTAATCCCACTTCTTTACTCTTGTCAGCAAGTTCCTGGATCATACTCTGCAGCTCTGATGGGGTAGTTGCAAAAATGACTACGTCATCAGCAAAGCGAAGGTGGGTTAGATAATCTCCATTAATCTTTATCCCCTTGTTTTCCCAGCTCAGCGACTGAAAAACACCCTCCAATGTGGCATTAAAGAGCTTCGGAGATATGGCGTCACCTTGTCTCACTCCCTTTCCAATTTTTACGTGTGTTGTATTTTCAAACAGCCTAATCTTTGCACTTGCATTTTCATAGATGTTATTAATAATATTAATGTATGCATCTTCAATACCGCAGGTTTTCAGAGCCATTGTAACTGCCGATGGTTTCACCGAATCAAAGGCTTTTTCATAATCGATAAAAGCCATGCACAATGGAAGTTCATATTCCCTCGCTCTTTCAATTAGTTCTCTCAGTACGTGGATATGATCTATTGTGCTGTAGCCACTCCTGAATCCAGCTTGTTCTCTCGGTTGAGCCATGTCCAGTGTTACCTTCAAGCGATGTAAAAGAACTTTAGTGAAGATTTTATAAACTGCTGATAGGAGGCTGATAGGTCTGTAGTTTCCGAGATCCTCAATGTCACCTTTCTTATGTAGCAGGATCATTGTAGCGGTGTTCCAATCCTCAGGAATCTTTCCTTCATTAAGGCATCGAGTGAAAATTTGGGCGAGTACTGTTTCGATTTCTCCACTTGCTTCTTGTATGATGTCTACAGTAATTCCATCTTCTCCTGGAGCTTTTCCCCGCTTCATGTTCTTGATTGCATGTGCAACTTCTGCTGGAAGGACTGGAGGAACTCTGGTACTGGTACCTTCCATGATGTCTGGAGTACATGCATCATCCCTTTCATATAACTTGGAGTAGAAATCTTTCACTCTTGTCAAAATTTCGCCTCTATTTCTTGTTACAGAACCATCTTCTTTTCTCAGTGCCATAATCTGTTTTCTTCCCTTACTGAGATGTCCCTTTGCTATCTTTAGGCTTTGGTTGTTTTCAATTGCTTTCCTCACTAGTTCACAGTTGAATTTCCTTACGTCTTCAGTGATACTTTTTCTTACTGTCTTGCATAGCTCTATATATTCCACTTTGGAAGTCACATCTTCTTTAGTTGTCCTCATCTCTCTTCTTTTTTGCATCAACATTTTGGTTTTTCCAGATAATTTATTTACATGCAACTTGTTCTTAGACCCAGCTAATTTTGTTGCTGTTTCCATAAGAGCTTTGGTTACTTTTCTGTTAACTTCAGAGATGTCCACTTCTTCTGATGTTAGGCCTTCTAAAGCAGAGAACCTGTTCTTCAGTTCTAACTTGAAGGTATTATGGTGTTTTTTAAGGTTGGTTATGTCAATAGATTTTGTTTGTCTTATGAGCTTGCCACGTTCAAGTTTAGTGTTGAGGTGCATCTTACATCTCACCAATCTATGGTCACTACCTGTGTTGAACTTGTTTAGCACACTGCAGTCTTCTATGACGAATTTTTTGTTACACATAATAAAATCAATTTCACTTGTCGTCCCATTTGGATGTCTCCATGTCCATTTCCTGTGTGGCTTTTTCTTGAAGAAGGAGTATATACACACCAAAGAATCAGAACATTGTGACCACCTGCCTAATATGTTGGTCTTCTACGTGCCATCAAAATAGCTCTTGTCTGGCATGAGCAAGAGCTGGTGAGACATGGATGCTACGAGATTTCTAAAGGTGTCCTGTGGTATATGGTAACAACACATTACTAATAGGTCTTGTAACTCTTCTACATTAGTGGTTGAGCTGCTGCAGATCAGATTTGCTGTTCCAACACAAACCCTAGATGCTCCATTGGATTGATGACTGGGGAATTTGGAGGCCAGGGCAATACCTGTAGGTCTTCCTTATGTTCCACGAACCATTCTCAAACAATCTGGGCAGTGTGCCATGGTGCTTTATCCTTCTGAAAGAAAGAATTACTAGAGGGGAATACCACTGGCATGAAAGAGTGTACCTGGTTTGCAATGATGTTTAGGTAGGTGATATACGTCATAGTTTACTGCATGTGAATGACTGGACATAGGGTTTGCCAGCAGAACAATGCCCCAAAGCATTACACTTTCTCCAACGACTTGTTTTTGTCCCATGATACATCCTGGTGCCAACACTTTCCCAGGTAAACGATGAACAACTACCCAGGAGTCCACACGGTGCAACAGGAAACAACATTAATTGGACCAGATGACCTGTTTCCAGTCATTCAAGGTCCAGTTTTGATGCTCATGTGCCCATTGTAGGCACTTCTAACTATGAACCAACGTTAGCATTGGCACTCAGAGCTTCCTGAGGTTATGCAGCCATGTTTTAAGCAGGGTTCGATGTACTGTGTGTTGTAACACATTACTCCCATCACCATCATTCAAATTACCATCGAGTCGTGCTACAGAATCCCTTCTGTTGCCTCGTACCATACGGGATAGTCTTTGCTCACCTCTAGCATTGAGGAGCCATGGTCAGCTCACACCTTGCCAGTGCTTTTCCTTCTTCAGACGACTTTTTGAAGGTCTTAACCACGACAGACCGTGAGCACCCCACAAACCTTGCTGCCTCAAAAATGCTCTGACTCAGTCATCTGGTCATTATGCCTTTGTTAAACTTGTTTAAGTCCACTACCTTTCCAACCTAAAGAAAAAGAATAGCACTGATTAACAGAGCTCAGTGTCAGGTGTTAATTTTATTGTTTCATGACCTTCACACACACCGTTGTTTACCTACAGTTGCTTCAATTTGCACAAATATGTGCTGGTCGTAATGTTTTGACTCTTCAGTGTATATATCATCATCATTATCAACCATTATCAATCCATTGTTGGATGAAGGTCTTCCCAGCTTTCTTCAACAACTTTCTATTCTGAGCCAGTCTCCTCCATATCACTCAGATACAATTCCAAATTCCATCCACTCATCTCCCAAATGGTCTTTTTCTGGATCTTTTCCTGTCTCTTGGAATCCAGTCTAGTGTTTCAGTTGTCCAACGGTAATCAGTTCTTCTAACATTATGTTGACCCCATTGCCATTTCAGGGATTCTACCTAGATCATGATGTCAGGAACTCCTGTCATTATATATATATAGCAAAATCAAAATAGTGAGTAAACAAAAACCTTTGAACAAATTTGAAATTCCATAGCGCCAGAGGCTGCATAAGAGAAAGATCAGCCTGGTTCGGGTGATGGATTTGGTGATTGCTGATCTTTTTTTGTTTTTTAGTTCAAAATTTTGCTTTGTTTTACACTATATATATATATATATATACATATGGGATGTAAGGTCAGGTGATGCATAACATAACAGCCTCTCCTTGACAAATGTCAACCCCGCCTTCTCATGGTGCATCCTGTTCCCACTAAAGGGGCTCTGACGACCGCCAATAGCGGTATAACTATACCATCGGGATTAGAGGAAATGCTATCACACACTCACCAACCCGCTTGGCCAGCATGGTGAGTTATGGACAAACCCCTCCAAAATGACTCCACAACTTAAATCTTGGCCCTCAGTCTCCGGCAGCTGGAATGTACCTGGCCAAGGCAGCGGCCAGTGCGACATGAAGGCAGAGGGTGCTAAGAATCCCTGGAGGACCGGACTAGGCTGCCATCTGATGCTAACCTTGGCTATGTATAATGGACGTTTCCTATCTTCTGATTCAAGGCTTCTTGAATTGGAAGAGGAACTACAAAGGATCGAGTGGGACATCGTCGGGCTAAGTGAGGTAAGGAGAAAAGGAGAAGATCTCATTGAACTGAAAAGTGGACATCTCTTCTACTATCATGGGACAGATACTGGCAGAACTAGTGGTGTTGGATTTATAATAAACAAGAAACTGAAGGATAAAGTTGTAGAAGTTGAAAGTTCTTCTGACAAAGCTGCACGACTCGTTATTCAACTCTCGAGAAGATACAAGGCTCAGATTACTCAAACTTATGCACCCACCACAAGTCATCCTGAAGAAGAAATTGAAGAATTTTATGAGGAAATTCGTCATCTAAATAATAAAAGTAAGCAGCACTTGAAGATAATTATGGGAGATTTCAATGCAAAAATAAGGCAACAGCAACAGAATGAAACTTCAGTAGGTAAATTCGGTCACCACAACAGAAACCAGCATGGAAATACTCTCATTGAGTTTGCAGAAACAGAAGGGTTTTTCATCTTGAACTCTTTTTTCAAGAAAAAGCCACACAGGAAATGGACATGGAGACATCCAAATGGGACAACAAGTGAAATTGATTTTATTATTATTATATTTGCACTTTTAAGTTATTAACCTCCTGCAAAGTGCGCATAGTTTACGTGCAATTCATAAATGAAAAACTATTAGAAAATACCAATCACTCACCCTAAAGATCATGGTAACCTCCATCGACAACACACTTCCAACACGTCAATCATGATTGAGGATGATCGATGGAGGTTACCATGATCTTTAGGGTGAGTGATTGGTACTTTCTAATAGTTTTTCATTGATTTTATTATGTGTAACAAAAAATTAGTCATTAAAGACTGCAGTGTGCTAAACAAGTTCAACACAGGTAGTGACCATAGATTGGTGAAATGTAAGATGCACCTCAACACTAAACTCGAACGTGGCAAGCTCATAACACAAATAAAATGTATCGACATAACTAACCTTAAAAAACACCATAATACCTTCAAGTTGTAACTGAAGAACAGATTCTCTGCTTTAGAAAGCCTAACTTCGGAAGAAGTGGATATTTCTGAAGTTAACAGAAAAGTAACCAAAGCTCTTATGGAAACAGCAACAAAATTAGCTGGGTCTAAGAACAAGTTGCATGTGAACAAATTATCAGGAAAAACCAAAATGTTGATGCAGAAAAGAAGAGAGATGAGGACAACTAAAGAAGATGTGACTTCCAAAGTGAGGAAATTCGTCATCTAAAAAATATTATTATTTAGATGACGAATTTTATCACTTTTATTATTTAAATGACGAGTTACCATGATCTTTAGGGTGAGCTATGCAAGACAGTACGAAAAAGTATCACTGAAGACGTAAGGAAATTCAACTGTGAACTAGTGAGGAAAGCAATTGAAAACAAGCAAAGCCTAAAGGTAGCAAAGGGACATCTCAGTAAGGGAAGAAAACAGATTATGGCACTGAGAAAAGAAGATGGTTCTGTAACAAGAAATAGAGGCGAAATTTTGACAAGAGTGAAAGATTTCTACTCCAAATTATATGAAAGGGATGATACATGTACTCCAGACATCATGAAAGGTACCAGAGTTCTTCCAGTCCTCCCAGCAGAAGTTGCACATGCAATCAAGAACATAAAGCTGGGAAAAGCTCCAGGAGAAGATGGAATTACTGTAGACATCATACAAGAAGCAAGTGAAGAAATCGAAACAGTACTTGCCCAAATTTTAACTTGATGCCTTAATGAAGGGAAGATTCCTGAGGATTGGAACAATGCTACAATGACCTTGCTACATAAAAAAGGTGACATTGAGAATCTCAGGAACTACAGACCTATCAGCCTCCTATCTGTGGTTTATAAAATCTTCACTAAAGTTCTTTCACACTGCTTGAAGGTAACACTGGACATGGCTCAACCGAGAGAACAAGCTGGATTCAGGAGTGGCTACAGAACAATAGATCATATCCACATACTGAGAGAACTAATTGAAAGAGCAAGGGAATATGAACTTCCATTGTGCATGGTTTTTATCGATTATGAAAAAGTCTTTGATTCGATGAAACCATCAGCAGTTACAATGGCTCTGAAATCCTGCGGTATGCGGTATTGAAGATGCATACGTTAATATGAAACCATCAGCAGTTACAATGGCTCTGAAATCCTGCGGTATGCGGTATTGAAGATGCATACATTAATATTATTAATAACATCTATGAAAATGCAAGTGCAGAGATTCGGCTGTTTAAAAATACAACACACATAAAAATTGGAAAGGGAGTGAGACAAGGTGACACCATATCTCTGAAGGTCTTTAATGCCCCATTGGAAAATGTCTTTTAATCACTGAACTGGGAAAACAAATGGATAAAGATTAATGGAGATTATCTAACCCACCTTTGTTTTGCTGATGACATAGTCATTTTTGCAACTACCCCATTAGAGCTGCAGAATATGATCCAGGAACTTGCTGACAAGAGTAAAGAAGTCTGATTAAACATGAACTTTCAGAGACAAAAGTGATGTTCAATGCTTTTACAAGAAATGAAGATTTATCGATTGATGGAGAAAAGCTGGAGATAACAGACATGCACGTTTATCTTGGACAACAGATATCAAGTGAGGGTCACATTGATGAAGAAATTAATCGGCGTACAAAACTTGCCTGGAGAGCTTTTGGAAGAAACAGCATAATTTTCAAGAGCAATGTGCCATTATGTCTTAAAAGAAAAGTGTTTGATCAATGCATCCTTCCAGTGCTTACGTATGGTGTAGAGACGTGGACCTTAACTAAAGGAGACATACAAAGGCTGTAGACAACTCAAAGAAGCATGGAGAGGTGCATGCTTGGTGTAACCAGAAGAGATAAGAAGAGGAACTCATGGATCCAAAAAATAACAAGAGTGGGAGACATCATGATCAGAGTTAAATCCCTGAAATGGCAATGGGCTGGACATACTGCCAGAAAGACAGACCATGAATAGACAGCCAAAATTTTAGATTGGATTCCAAGGGACAGGAAAAGACCCAGAAGAAGACCACATGGGAGGGGTGGATGTAATTCAAAAGTATGTGGGAGTGACATGGAGGAGACTGGCACAAGACAGACCATTGTGGAGGAAACTTGGGGAGACCTTTGTCCAGCAGTGGATTGATAATGGTTGACAATGATGATGATGATGATGGGGATGATGATGTATATGTATATACAGAAAGATTAATTGAAACATTTCATTTCATCATAACAATCGCTGTGATCCCAGCTGTTAGGACAAATCTACACCCACACTGATATAAAATTATAGTGGGTAAATTCAAAGTATGGGTATGGTGTAAAGAACCATGAGGTGAAACTGTTAGAATTAAATATTGAAATAATTTTTAGACTGAGCAGAACTACCCTGCGTATGTGTCAGATTTCTTTTTGAAGACCCTTAAAAACAATGTCATTGCACTTTTACATAGAAAACATGCTGTAAATCTAGAATTCAGATTTTAGAACATTTAGGTTTTGCTCAAATAGACTTGAAAATTATAAATAGCAATGCTGTTGCATTTTTTTCCCCATTTTCCCTGGAAATGCATAAAAAAGCTTTTCTCTGGTGATGTTAACTCTTATCATGCCATATAACTTATGAGAAACGAAAAATATAAGCATTGTTCCCAAGAATGGCATTAACTGGAGTAAAATCCACTCTTGTTAGGGATGTAATTTAAATAGTCTTTCCCACAACTAGACAATATGGCTCATTCAAAAGTGTGTATAGTATAAGCATAAATACACTATAAAAAAATTCTGAAATTCACAGGCCACTTTTCGTGATTTTTTTCTTTAATTAACGAAACATATTTCTGATACAACCTTTTCCATGAAATGACTGGGAAAAAAACTGAATTTTAAGATTTTTCATACATCAGGAAAATTTTTAGTTTTCAGAAACCTTTCAGCAATTCCTCTCATATATTAATAGGAAAACTCCATTCTTACTTTTTTCCATATCCATATGGTGAGAAATTGTCAGTAAAGGAGCGATTCACGGGAATACTTGAGGTTTGATTAATTGTTAAATTTCAGTCATCTGTTCCATTTTGAAGTTCTGCAGCAAGATCAGATATTGTGGATAGCATATCTCATAAATTTTAGTTATTGTGACACTGTATATTTCTTCTCCTCTCCCACATTTTGTGCACCAGTTATAAAATATTGTGTTACTGTAAGAAATCGGGTACTTGAGTTATTGAACAGCAGACTGTATGATGTCTATGTATCAGTCTTTGGACCCCTTAAGACAAAAGCTATTAGAGCTATCAAGAGCAAATTTTATATTTAGGAGTTTTGTGGAATAATACTATAAAACAGTACATTTCACTTTTTCTTAAAGATAATTGAAAGTCATTGTTAGCTTAATAAGATCTAAGTTCCAAAGCATTATATTGCTTCAAAAAATCACAATTAAAAAAATACTTAATTTGTGATAAGTTCTCCTACAGAAAAAATGAAATTATTACAAACCTATTCAAAAAAAAAATAATAAGCTCCAACAGAAAATAAAGTGACTAAATCTTTTGCATTAATAACAAAAAAAAAATCATGATTGTGCAATTGGTTTTACCATGAACGTGATACCGATTTCTGCATCTCTTTGGCTCAGTAGTTAAGACATCTGAAAAATTCAGCTTCTTCCATTTTGCGAAATAAATATGGAAAATCTGAAATGGACTTTTCTGAAATAAACGGAATTTCTGACTATAGAAAAATCTGAAAATACAGAAGTTGAAAAAAGAAATGGGCACTTTTAAAATGGAAATTTCGTTAAAAGATGGACACCTACCTGCAACTTTGCTGCACATCATTTTCAGAAATTTTCTGTGAATTCACACCACTGAATTTTTTATAGTATATGGACTTCAGATACATATGCTTCTTATTCTTCTAAATTATTCCACATTCCTGAAAAATAAAAAAATTGTTCATTTTCTTTTTGTACGTATAAACAGCTTTTCTGAAACCACTGTTGCTTTTTGCATCCATTATTTTGCTAACGATGTAGTTGCATTTGTTCTGAAATCCCTTTTTCTGTATACTGACAGTATGACGAGTGCTTCCACTACATTTTCAATGACTTTGACATTGGAATGAAGTGAAGCACACACGTTCTATCACCGATGACAATTCATCAAAGGAATTTGTGGCTTTTTTCTCATAGCATTGCACATGCAAGACATTCAGTTCCATTAGCAACATTTTCTGTTTTGTAGTTAGTTGAATAGGCACTCATCTCGCTAAAACTTTTCGATACCCCAGTATGTTGTGAATCACATGATGCATGATTCCGAAAAAAAAAAAATATATGTTTGCCGCAATCTCATGCAAAGTCACCCTTCTGCCTACTTGCACCAGGGCCTGCATACACATCCTGTTGCTGTCTGTTGTTGAAGTCTTGTCACCGCATTTGTAATCCGTCAAAGCATTGTGCCTGTGTGCAAATTTTAAACACCACTCTGACATATTCTGAATGCTCATGACTTAAAGATGTCGATGTTTTCCGTACCCAGAGAAACCTAATCACCACACATATCTCTGAATGAGACCATGTTTCCAGGCAAATCATTAAGTCCTCTTGAATTTGCCCTGTAACACATTTACTTTTTATTCAAACACCACTGCTAAACAAAACTCTGGTCAAAAGGGTGCAATGACACTGTGAAAAAATAAGCCCTGTTTTGCCGAGGGTGGGATTCGAACCCATGTTTTCTTGCACCGGAGCCAGTTATGCTCCCAACTAAACTGAACCAACTCTGGCTTATTGCTGCAACTTGCCTTTTTGATTCCTATGTCATCTCAGTGATATGTCACATATATTCTTCCTGTTTCTTGAAGAAGGGCTGGGATGGAATTGTAGATTTCTGGATCAGCCAGCAAACCATGTTTGAAGGATCTCACTGTAGGAAGACAGAATTCTAATAAATTACAGACAATGTGTGGAAAAAGCATCACATGCTATTTTAGAACATCATGGCTAGGAGATTCATTTTTGTGTTTGGGAGCCAATGTGAAAATATAACCTTTTTGCCTGAGTTGGGATTCGAACCATGGCTTCTTGCACCGGAGCCAGTTATTCTCCCGAATGAACCACACCAACCTTAGCTTAAAAACTGCAACTTGATGTTTTGGCTGTTGCTTCACCTCAGTGGTAGGTCACAATGGGGTGACCCTGATTTATATATATTTAATCTACTGCCAAAGGTATCATTGTATGTTTCTTATTCATCAGCATACATATAATCCTCATTTTAAAAAAAATTGTCTTAGTAAAACATAAATTCAAATTCAACATATATGTTCTCACCTTAAAGAAATTTAAAAATGTAAATCAGATAGTTTTTCTTGTGTAACTTTGTTTTTATACTTTGTTTTCCAGTTGAAAATAACTCAAGCCAAATCTTATTCTTTTCAGCAAAACCTTCAAGGCCAGAAGGTCCGATTCATGTTTCAGACGTTCATGCAGAAGGTTGCAAACTCTCTTGGAATCCACCAAAAGACGATGGAGGAACACCACTAGAAGGTTACCAAGTAGAAAAGATGGATGTTTTAACTGGCCGATGGACTCCCGTTGGAAAAACTGACAAGCCAGAAATTACAGTTAACGGTTTGGAACAAGGAAAGAAATATCATTTTAGAGTAAAAGCAATTAATAATGAAGGTGAATCAGAACCTCTGGAAACTGACAGATCAACTTTAGCCAAGAATCCGTTTGGTATGTCAAATCCTATAAAATGGTACAATATCTGTATGAAATTAATTAACCAAAGATATTATGTTTAAGTCATTAGATTGCCAAATAAGCACATAGGACAAAAAAATAATCACCCATGGCAGAACTTACTTAATAATGGGTGACAGCGCCTCTTGCCTTGATAACAGCATGAATCTGGTGTGGTAGAGACTCCACAAGGTTGTGGATATATTGAACATCGATTTGCACTTGTGTGTCAATTGGTCCCGAAGTTCTGCCAGAGTACGTAGGTGTCTATTCTGGCGTTTTACCTTCTGTTCCAAATGATCCCACAGATTTTCAGTAGGATTTAAATCTAGGAATTTGGTGGGACAGTCGAGGTGAGACAGTGATGCTGATTGTTCATTGTGCCACTCAGTCACAGTTTTAGCCATGTGCACACTGCAATTGCCATCTGGGAAAACAGGGGTGACAATGTGATGCAGCTCCTGGAGATGTAGGGCAAAGGGCAACACTTCATCATTCAGAATGCAGAGGCAAGT
This sequence comes from Macrothele yani, assembly GCA_039090855.1. Taxonomy (NCBI): domain Eukaryota; kingdom Metazoa; phylum Arthropoda; class Arachnida; order Araneae; family Macrothelidae; genus Macrothele; species Macrothele yani. The sequence goes on along the minus strand of CM077016.1, from coordinate 44,128,073 downwards.
ATGCTGGTTCAAATTCATCGTCACTGCAATGAGAGGGCCCATTTTGTGTTACAAAAAACATCTCCAAAACATCACAGAACCCCCTCCAGCTTGAAGAACACCTTCGACACAATCAGGATTAAAGGCTTCATTGGGCCTGTGATGCACTCGTTGCCTCCCATCATTGGAGTACAAAAAAAAATGAGACTCATCAGACCAAATTACTCATTTCTAGTCCTCCACAGTAAAATGTTGGTGCCTCTGAGCCTATTGATAGCATGCAATTTTGTGACTTGCTGTTAAAAGAGGCCTCTTTTATTGCACTCTGCTCTAGATGTTCATCGCATACAGTTCTCATTGCAATGTCCTTTCAGAAATTAGTTGGAGTGGACTTACATTGACTGTTTGGAGCAATTTTACCCTGGTTTGAAACCAGTTTGCAGTTACTAGGTGTGAAACATGGCGGCAGTCCCTGTTGGTGACAATCGTTTTCTGGCCACAGTTATATTGCCGATTTTCAGTTGACTGCAAAATACACTGTGTATAGACATTCTGGACAGTACATTTTGACACACCAACAAATTGTGCACAGTTTTAGCCATGTGCGCAAAAAACAAACTATTCAGCTGAATGTTCTAATTAAGTGTCTTTATTTCGATACCTTTTCTTACTTTCCTTCCTTCTTATTTGTAATTTTTTGGTACCTAATTTTGTCACTTTATGGTTATTTATCCAAAATCTGTGATTATTCTTCCAATAATCCAAACTTTACTAAGTGCAACTTTATTGTAGCATATAATGCAACTTTATTGTAGTATATAATGAAACTTTTATTGTTTTCTGTTAATAAAAAAACACAAAACATTACTTCTAATATAAAGGTTTCTCCAAAAATAAGTCAACAACAACAAAAATATGTGTGCAATTTATTTTGTTTAAGATGAATTGTAATCACTATCAACATATGTATTTATTTTTAAAGTTCCACGGCTGATCCAGCTTTGTTCTCATTAAAAGATTATGGTTTTTATCATATGAAAGCTTTGTCCTTCACCTATTAATCTGAACAGGACAGTTGATTTACCAGCATCATATTGGGGGGGAGGGGAGAGTTAATGACCACCATGAGCAATTCTTAGGGTTATAAGCAGTCGCCCTTCGCTGATTTAGGGCCACTGTTCCACGAAAAGGACTGGGCCAGCGCTATCAGGAAAATTCACTACCAATGTGTCACCCAAGACTTTAGGCCAGGTAACACCTCAGGAGACTTGCCAGATGCCAGCACCTTAGACTTCTCGGCCACTAGAGAGGTCATCATATTTTATGCCCCTGAAGTGAAATGGCTGGAAAAGAAAAGTCCAGCCTCTATATGAAATGATGCAGGAGCTGCCATTGTATCTTATTTTAAATGTCTTGTGTATCATGAGCAGAACAAAAATTTGCATTTCATTGAAGTAATGCAAATGCTTTCCGTCAAAAGGCCACAATTTTGGGCCTTTATCGATTTTTAAATGTTTCTCAGTTTCTGTAGACATTGATCGATTTGCCCACCACTTTGGAGATTCAAGCCCATGTTTTCCATCAGTCAAAAGAGAGCGTAATTTTGCCTGTACTTTTTTCGAAAAAAGACTTCATCTTTTGGTGGAACATATTTTATTGCATGCTCAAGTGTTTCTCTCAGGGATGTAACAGCTGTACCATGTCTCTTCCCCACCACAACATGATTAAATGAATCTTCACATTTCTCATGATATCCTGTAATGTGTTTTACGTCAAAGACAAATGAGATATGCATTTAGTGGTTAAAGATATTTTGTAAACCTTTACAGGCAAGTTTTGGAAAAATTAAAATATGCATGTGATTGTGTGAACAGCTAAAAAAATTACATTCATTCATGTTGTTGTGTCTCACATGATCACACATCGATCATTGCTGACCTTTTTACATCAACTGGACAAAAGCAGCTGAACTGGAGTGGCTGACCTGTTCAAGATTCCTGTTGGTTGGCTTCTTCTTTCCTGAATTTGGGACTTGAAATGTGCTCCATAAACCTGCTTCATCTAATGATATATACAGGTGTGCTTAAAATATCAAAGAACTTTGTTCCTTTCCTACTGTACATTAAACATCAACATATGAACAGCAAGGCTTATCTACCAGACATGCATGACTCGATTCATGTAGGTTTTTCTAGTTATCATCTGTCTTAGATTCCAGATGCGCCTCCAGCAAATTTATGTAGGTGCTGTAAATCTTTTCAACAACTGAGCAGGTGCTGATGAACTTGGCATCATATACTAATGCTATCATATGCTAATGTTCTTTTCATGGAATCGGCAATCGTCATATGATAAAAGAACAGATTTATTATCCACTTGCAGACTTTTTTTCGCACAGTTTAATACTTTTGTTCTATAATAAGCTTCACATAACAGAGCAACATTTAAAAAATGTCCTTTCACAGGCAAGCTTTTTTACCTCACCCACAAATACCGAATTGTGCCACACTGTTCGGATCAGCAAGTTTTCATACTGGAAGATGTGAATTATAAAGTATTCAATAAAGTAAATAATTATTAATCCTGCTTGAGTCCATCAAAAATTACTTGTGATCTTAAGTATGTGAAATATCGCAAAAATTGTCTTCACCCTCTCAAAAATATGGTCTTCTATGTACACAATATTAAGATGAGAGCCGTCTTTGCATGATGAGAGATTACAAGAAGTTTTTTTAATGAGAGTAACAAGAAAACTTACCTTTACTAGAAGGTCTGTTCTCATTTGAAACAGATACATTTCTTTGCACGTTTTTTCCCCATTTTGAGTTCTACAGTTGGTTTGGGCTTCTGGTGCGGTGGTTTTATGTTGTCTTCAGCTTGTTCTTTATTTGACAGAATGAGAATGAGAATCTTGTTACCACATTAACTTTTGAATGGTTATAGTAATACTGTGACTTTTCAAACAATGAATTACAAGAAGTTGTAAGCACTAAGACATGCGATTCAATTAAAATTTAGTTAAAAAATATATACAAGATCTTTCAAAACCACCATGTGGTTCATCTTCAGGTAAAGGTCGAAACTAACACAGTAACAATACGGTTCCTTAAGTAAAGTATCATTAAAGTTCATGACACTAAACACCTGTAGTATGTGCAGAAGTGTGTGGATTATTGGAAGAAACCACATAGTTTGTTTGGGTGGATGGGTAATGTCTTGTGTCCTTAATCATCGGTCTGAAATGATTGTTTCCATGGTAACGGAATGTCATGGTTCGTATGCATCCTGGAAATCCTGGAAAAGTCCTGGAATTCCATTTTGTTCTGGAAATGTCCTAAAATTCTGTTACATATCCTGGAATTTTATCCGTTCCTGCATCTTTTGTGCCTGCGCGACGTTTTGTAGTTGAAGATTTTTCTACATTTAAAACTTTTGTCTGACAAATTTTCCTCCCCACCCCCAGCAAAATAATGCGGGGGCTGTTGGTTTTCTTGTCTGCCTGCATTGCTGAATCTGCATTGTTTTAGTTATTTTAACAGCAGTTAAAAATACTGCTCAGCACTATCGTGACTTTTTTCATTGTTGTTGTTTGGCTAAAACCTGCGTTTGCTTCCTGTCATTAAAATGTTGTAACAAATTGCCTTATGGCATTATGCAAAGGAAGGAATTAAAAAAAAATGTTTGTTTACAATTGCAAGTACTTCAGTCATTCAGTGTGATGGGAAAAGGAAAAAGTGAATTATTTGTCAGAGGACGTTAGTGGTTAAGTGTTTACAAAAGACGGACAGATGAAAAGATTGAGGTCGTGTGGGAAAGCAGTGTTTTTGGTAGCCCTGGCTATGGAGGTAGATAGGGGTTTGCGGGTGGGATGAAGGAGAAACGTGCATGACCTGGACTTCTGGCTCTTCTTGACCTCCCTCACACCAAGTGTGGGAGAATGGTGTTGGAGCACTTTTTTGTTTATTTAATTGTTTTACGTTAAATAGATTTAGTCGCTGTTCTTTAATTGCTGTGAAAGGGAAATTTAAAAGTTCAGCGCCATTTCCGTGCATCCAGAATTACAGGAAGGTCATAAAAAGGAAAAACTGCGCAGTTCTTCCGATGAAAAAAAAAATTTACCTAAAATATAAGGAACTCTGCTGGTTTCCCCGGGAGACTCGCCAAAACCTTCCAATTTTGGTGAATTTTTAGATAGTTTACTAAAAATAAAAAATTTAGGGATTTTAAAAGAAAAAACTGCGCAGTTCTTCCGATGAAAAAAAAATGTTCCTAGAATATAAGGAACTCTACTGGTTTCCCGGGAGACTCGCCAAAACCTTCCGATTTTGGCGAATTTTTATGTAGTTTACTAAAAATAAAAAAATGTAGGGATTTTAGGTAAAATAACCAAGAATACTCAGTATTTAATGTTGAAAAATAGAAGATTTTTTTTTTCGGTTGGAGCTTCAAATTAAAAAAAAAGTGGCATGATAACTGTGCAGATAAATAATTCAAAAAGGGGGAAGGAGTGTAGTAATCTTTGAAAGAAAGGTAGCATCTCATCGACTACTTGCTCTGTGAGCGCTTCTCGATCCAAAGGCAGAAGCTAGCACCCACACTTAAACCTTCCTGCTCATCAGTGCCTTTGTTTCAGGACAAGACTGTAAAAAAAAATATTAAAGCTAACATTGCAAGTTTCATATGTGAAATTGGCTGAAATCTTTACATACACCATGACTGCATATAAGAAGCTGATCAGTAGAATTTCAAATGAATCAGTTAAAAGCTATTTCTTAGCTCTAAACATTTTTATTTTTATTGAGCGCATTTATGGTTATTTTAAAAAGTTTTTAACCGATTCACATGAAATTCAGGAGGTCCATTCCTATTAGCGATTTATGGCGTTCATATATATTTCGGCTGGTTTCGCAAAAATTTCACAAATTTTGATTTTGGTATTTTTAAATCATAGTCCCGATTTTTGTAGGCCTCCTGTGTTTAGCTGTGATAAACATCTATTCTGGCTGCTCCCAAGTTGCCCTTTAAACTATAACGTATTTTGTAGGTAGATGCTTTCTGCGCATATGGTTTTGCTTTTGATTCCACCCTCGTGAAGCAATCTTTGTTCATCGTTCAGTTCCCTGCGAAGTTTTGTTCCTCATGAAAATGTCTTGGGGTCTATTATTTGATACTTCCAGTATTTTTTTCAATAATACAATTGTAGTGTGAATGTTTTAATTAAAATTGTAATATTTCCTTTCCTTACTTAAATTCAGTATGCCGAAAAGAAAGTGCACATTTAACAAAGTTTGGCTTGTCAAGAAGGACTATAAAGATTGGCTATCCAGAGATGTAATTAAATTTAGAGCATGATGCAAGATTTGTGATCGAAGTTTTGATATATCCAACATGGCTGAAGCAGTGCTTAAAAGTCATGTAACTGGTAAAAAACATCAAGACCATGCGCATTTGCATTCTGGAAAGAGTGTTGGTCATATCAGGACTTTCTTTACACCTTCAACCCAAGAGCAATCCGATCCCAATGTACCATCGACATCTGGTAGCAGCAGAACTCCAATTACAATTAGAGGATCATTTTCTTCAGAAGCAGTTTTAAAAGTGGAAATTACATGGGTGCTAAAAGCTTTGAGTAGCAATTTTTCATTGAAATCATGTGAAAATATTAAAGATATTTTCAAATTAATGTTTCCCGACAGCTCGATTGCTGAAAAATTTTCTTGTGGGGAAAGGAAATCTGCCTATCTGTCTGTGTTTGGCATTGCCCCCTATTTTTCTTCTACCCTTAAAGACAGTGTGAAATGTGCAAATGGGTATGTTTTTTTTATTTGACGAGTCTCTGAATAAACATACTCAGCATAAACAACTTGATTGCCATATTCGATACTGGGAAGAAAATTTGGTATGTACCAGATATTTTTCTTCTGACTTTATAGGGCATGCAACAGCTGATATTTTATATGAAAAAAATATCCGAAAAACATCTAGTTCTTGATCCAGGTAATTTGCATCAACATTCCATTAATGGACCTAACGTCAACTGGAAAGTTTTTAAAATGATGATGCAACACTTAAAGCAAGAGAAACTTTCTACATTGCTTGATGTTGGAAGCTGTGGGTTGCATATAATGCACAATGCTTTCCGAAGTGCATGTTCAGTTTTTCCAGAAGTGGAACATTTTTTGACATCGTTCTATCGGTTGCTGAAAGATGCTCCTGCCAGATGAGAAGATTTTATTAATGTCACTGGTTGTAATATATTCCCTTTAAAATTTTGCAGGAATCGCTGGGTAGAAAATGTTGCTGTGTACCAGAGAGCGTTAAAAGTTTTACCCTTTCTGAAGAAATATATAAACAGTGTCCAAAAAAAAAGAAGTACCTGATCCTGCAAATACAACATTTGAAACATTGTGGGAATGTTTAGAAAATGAACTATTTGTTGCAAAATGAAATTTTTTTTATAAGCTTAGCCAATGATATTGAACCGTTTTAGTGCCATACCAAACAGATAAGCCAATGATGCCATTCATTAGTGAAAATTTTAGAAAATGTTTTAAAAAGAGTTTTCAGATGTTTTATTAAGGATGAGCAGTTAGATGCCATCACAAACCCTATGCAACTTCTACAACTGGATTTTGAAAATAAAAAATATCACAAGAATATAAACAACATTACTATAGGCTTTATGACACAAAATAACATTACAGATTTGAAGAGGAAGAAATCTGTGTCTGACAGGCAAGTGATGGAGTTTTACATAAACTGTAAAAATTCTTTGATAAGGTTGAGCAAAAAACTTACTGAGAAATCGCTTCTGAAATATTCATTGGTTTGGAGCATGGCCTGTATAGATCCCCAACATTTATAAAAGGGAAACAGGGTTGCTAATGTAAAAAAATTCAGTGATATTTTACTGATTCTCACAAATGCAGGCAAAGTTAAAGAGTCAGACTGTGATACAATTATAGGAGAATATAATTCCTTAATCAGTAAAGCAGCTTGCATGATTGATTTTGATGTTAAATCTGATCATGTAGATGCATATTTTCACAGCTTGCTTGCAACCAAGTCCAAGTTCCAACATTTGTGGTCTGTTGTAAAGATTTTATTGCTCCTTTCTCATGGACAAGCAACAGTTGAGCATGGTTTTCCAGAAAACAAACATATGATGGTTGAAAATCTTCATCATAAGACAATTGTAGCAAAACGCATTATCAGTGACCATATAAAATCAGTTGGTGGCATAAAGAATGTAACAATCTCAAAAGAACTTCTGATTTCTGCTGCTGGTGCTCGTCAGAAATATCATTTGTATCTCGATGAAAAAAGAAAACAGGAGGTAGAAAAGTCTGGAAGAGATAAAAGGAAGTCATTGTTGGATCACATAGATGGATTAATGAAAAAGAAAAAGAGGCTGGAGGAGGACATATCAGCTCTGCTGAAATCATCTGATTCTTATTCTGAGAAAGTAGAAAAAATGAGTCAGTTGACTTTCGTAGCCAAAGCAAATTCTCTGCGTCAAAGTGCCAAAAGAAAAAACTGAGTCATTAAAAAATCTAGAAAAAGAATTGGAGGAAAAATACTTGGAAATGAAGCATTACTGAAGTTTGCACTTATTCCACCTTCTCTTTTATTACATATCATGTGGAACCTTTTCATACATATAGTCTTTAATATTTACATGCACAAAATGTGTACTAATTGTGAAAATTTGTGCATTAAAATGAACTAATAGTGCACACTTGTTTAGAAACAACAGATCAGGACAGTGTGAAGGATATTTTTAGAGCACACTTGTTTAGTAGCAACAGATTAGAAGTGTGTGAAGGATATTTTCAAACCCGTTTTTTTTTAGTTGTGGCTTATTTTGATCTTTGCTGAAATTTTCTGATTAATGCTTCATGTAAAAATTCGCCTTGAAATTAGATTGCTTTCTAACATCAGAATCTTAAATCTAGTTGTTTCTTAGTATTTTCTGGGCTAACTAATCACCTTCCATGTTCTGTAATTAGTTTTCTAATCACACCCAGTTAAACTATCTAATGAAAAAATTTATCACTGATGTAAGCAGCTGTGCACATAGCCCTTGGATTTAAGGTTTTCCTTTTATTATCTTTTATTTCATTTTGGGAATTTTTGTGCACACTTCATTTGCTGGTGATTACAAATATAAAACATAGCTAAGTGCATCAATATTAGAAGCATATATTATGTTGAAAATTCTTTCCCTGAATAAAATATAACACAAATCTTTGCTCCCATGAATATCTGTGTAAGAAATAAGTCCTTTTGTTCCTTTGAAAAAGTTTCAAATATTTTACCTTTTCTTATCCTTAAATTTCCAATGTAAGCTTTGTTTCAGAATATTTGAATATAAATACTATTTAGTTTATGTGTTGATTGTATGGTATATGAAAGCATTTTGAGATTAATGATGCATTTGATGTTCTAACTATAAATTTTTTACCTATATTTTCAAGTTTTCTGATTTTTTTATTCTTACAATTGGCTTCAATAATTGAACTAAAGCCAAAGTAGCAATAAAATTTTCTGAAAATCAGCGTAGCATAACGTACATAAAAGATTTATAGAAATTAAATCTACTTACATTTTCAGTGACAGTTTTGGTATTTTTAGTATTTATTTATGATTCTAAGTTTCTTGTTAGCTGCAGCAGACATTTCCAACATTCTGCATTCCATATTAAGTTTGCTCAAGCCTGTAGGGAGTTGTTAGTTGTAGGTTACAGGTTGAAAAGACCTATGGTTTCACTTTATTATAAATAGGAGCATTTGTATCATGTGTCGTAGAAAAAATTCCAAATGTCCTGGAAAAGTCCTGGAATTCTGTGGTGGAAAAAGTGTATGAACCATGGAATGTTGTATGGGATGTTATGTTGTCTTTGCAGCAGGATCCTCGATTGCAATAAATGTATAGGTTTTCAGCAAACAGATTTGTGGATTTTGAATTGTGAGTAACTAATACATAGGCATCATTCAAGAGTGAGTAGTGAGTTCCTTTATTTGAAAGTCTTATCTGATAGAGCTGTTGAAACAAAGTTATTCTTAACATCATATTTATGTTCACTCAGTCTGACACCCAAAGTCCTGTGTGTAGAGCCGTAGTAAACAGTATCATCATCTGTGGAGTCTGTTGCCTTCATATTTATATAATATATGCCATATTTCCTGTTTGTAGGTACTTTAATTATACCACAGTCTTTTTTAATTAAAGACATAAGGTTAAAGGTTTTCAGACCAAAATCTAATTTATGTTTCTTACAGATGTTTTTAAGCATTGTAGTGATGATTGGATAATAGTCCAGTGAGCCCACAAATCTGTTCTTGACAGTCAGTCTTGGCAGGGTTGAGCAAGTGGACAGGCATATTTTGTGATGTATTTTCTCTGGAGTGATGCTTGTATATTAGTATTCCCTCTGAAATCATGCCTATGTATTAGTTACTCACAATTCAAAATCCGCAAATCCGTTTGCTGAAAGCCTATACATTTATTGCAATCAAGTATCCTGATGCAACGATGACATCCCTTACAATATTCCGTTACCATGGAAACAACTATTTCAGACTGATGTCTAAGGGCACAAGACATTACCCATCCACCCAAACAAACTATGTGGTTTCTTCCAATAATCTGCACACTTCTGCGCATGCTTCATATGTTAAACGTCATGAATTTCAACGATAGTTTACCTAAAGAACCGTATTGTTATTGTGTTAGTTTTGACCTTTACCTGAAGATGAACCACATGGTGGTTTCAAAAGATATTGTATATATTTTTTAACTAATGTTTTAATTGAATCGCATGTTTTTAGTGCTTACAACTTCTTGTAATCTCTCATTGTGCAAAGACAGCTCTCATCTTAATATTGTGTATTGTGCACAAAATATTTCTCTGGAGTGTCTATGTACAAATATTGTTGAAAGTCCTTTACAATTTATATAAGTAGGTATTGATGTTTAGTATCATTACAAATATTTATTTGTCTCCTACAAATTTTGCGCTGACAACCTGAAAGAAATGAGGGTGAGGCCTGCGAATAACAATAACATGTAAATGCTGTTAGATATATTTCAGAAATTGTTTTCAACAACATAAATTGATGTCCTAGATGGAATGTTTAAGATATTTTTCTGGTATGTGAGATATGGAAAATATGTACAAAATATACTTTCGAATATATTCCGACCATGTACAAATTTGTTACAACTATCTTAAGAATGTTGTATGAAGGATGACATACATAGCTATAGTATCTCTACTGTCAGACATTTATATTTGGTACTGAAGCTTGGACTACTTTCTTATGTCTCATGTGTCTAAAATATGGAATTTGGCTAATGACACCACCATGTTCTTCATGCACATTCTTGAGGATAATTAATGGTTCCCAATGACATTGAATTTTTGAGCAATGTGACTCCCACTATTGTGGGATGCTTTAGCTATTTTCAGAGCTTTTAAAGACACCATTCACAGATGGTGGAATGCACATTATGTGTATGTGCATTATTAGGAACTATGTGTGATGCCAGATAATCTGGAATCCAAGACAAATAACGATGTTTTGAGGATTTAACAAAGACAGTGGAATTTTACCATAGTAAGTCGTTAGTTATATACTTCTGTTTTCATTTTAATGCGCTGGTAAGATGTATGTTTCCATCATTTCCATGGATTGTTTTTCTAATTTGCATTGATGAATTCATGGCAGCTTTTTTTTTTTTTAGTGAAGAATTTTTAGAATACTGTAACATGAAAAGACAGCATGGATTTTTAGAGGAATAAGGGAAAATATATGATCCGATACTTAAGTAAAATTATGGTTGAATCAGTTTTTGTGAGAAATTCATATTCAGATCAATATAAAATTTTGACACTTTATTTCATTCCTTTGCAGTTATTTTTTATAAATATGCATTTGTACATGCTATATTAACTTGTTCTTATTTTTTTGCAGAAAAGCCTGGAGTTCCTGGAGTACCTGAAGTTGTGGATTATGACAAGGATTTTGTAAAACTAAAATGGGATAAGCCAACAAAAGATGGAAACGCTCCTATTTCTGGCTATATTATTGAGAAGAAAGACAAACGAACTGGGCAATGGGTTAAAGCTGCAGAAGTGCAAGGAAATGAAGGAAGAGTTGATGGCCTTGTAGAAGGAGAAAAATACGAGTTCCGTGTAAAGGCAGTTAACCGAGCTGGACCTGGTGAGCCTAGTGATGCTACACCACCACATCTAGCCAAGCCTAAAAACCGTAGGTCCCTTTTTTTCCGTAACGAATTTGACTAAGTAGCATGACTGTTTTTTCATCTGTTATTCCATGTAAACCATAAAAAAAGATTTGTGCATACTAAAAACTTTTCTACTTGAACATACATTTGCAATGAATTATGTAGATAATAAACAAGCAGTCATGGTTTTTACAAAGCTACGCCAATCTAGTTACAAGATACAAATGCACGTACAAGCACAGAATTCAAGATATCGTTTTATATGACATTTTAATGTGAGCAGTGATGACGATGATGGGCAAAACACGTAACAATAATAACAAATAAAAGTAACTTGATCACGCTAGTTACATTACATGAAAAAAACTTTTACAAGAAAGTTCGTAAGTTGGGAGCTTTCGACCTTATCTTAGGTCTTCATCACGCCAATGGAGGACTAAGATTGTTGCCAGATTCTGCATTTGAATTTTCTTTATTTTTGTTGCCAAAACTTAGAATTGATCTCCAGATCATCGGGATGTAGAGAGGAGATTCGTAATTACAAGTCATTGAGTTGAAAATAATTTCCAGGCTTTCACAGTAACGGAGGGCAAAACGATTGTCAAAAGAAGCAATTCGTTTTGCTTCATTCCAGCGGGGAACTGCAGATGTGTCTTCCATTGTCAAAATAGACAAGGCTGTATTAGGATTGGCTTTCAAAACATCTTTTTTATGTTCTAAAATTATGTGGTTAATGCTCCTGTATGTGCTTCCAATGTATAAGTTATCACCTGTTGAAAAAGAGATAGGAATGAAGTAAACTCCTGGGAGGTCCAGATTTTCAACTTTGTCAGTATCCCTTTGTAGATGCTTCAAGATGTTTGGGGTGGATTTAATGGCAAGATGGTAACCAAAACTTCTAAAAAGAATCTGTAACTTATAAGCATAGGAAGGAAGGTAAAGAACAGAACCAGAGAATTTCAGGTTTTCTTTCTTTTGAGGAAGGAGGCATTCCAATTTTCGAATTGTTTTCATATTTCTTTAAGAGGGAGTTGACTGTAAGAGCAGAGAAACCATGAGAGAGGGCTATTGTAGAAATTTTGGAGAATTCTTCTTGAAGAGAAAGTTGGTTGTTGCAAATTATATGAGCCCTGTGGATGTAAGACTTCAATGCTGCAAGCTTGTAGAGATGCAGAGTGGAAGATTTGTAGGGAATGATGTTAGTGGCCACAGAAGGTTTACGATAGATGGAACAAGTGATGGAGAGATCAGAGTTTCTGCAGATGGATACATCCAGGAAATCAATTTTGTTGTTTACTTCCTTAGATATAGTGAGATTAATGGAAGGAAATTTTTCCATAATGGAGTTGATCAGGGTCTGTAATTCAGACTCGGTATTTAACCAGCTAATGAAAATGTCATCTACATATCTTAACCACAAGGAAGGTTGAAAAGGGTGGTGAGGAATGAGGGAAACTTCAATATGTTGCTTTCTGCAAGAAGAGGGGAAAGAGGTGAGCCCATGGGGAGACCAGATTGTTGCTTGTACACAATTTTGTTGAAAACAAAACAACCATGTTGATGAATAGTGTGGAAACAATCATAAAGATCTTTGATAAGAGTACCGGGGGTTCAAAATGAAGAATCAATTTCTTCATGAGGAGCATGTAGGACTCAAAATATGGTACAGAGGGGAACAAAGATACTACATCAAGAGTATATAGATTTACACTTGGAGAAAAGGAATTAGGAAGTTTGTGGATGAAGTCTGTAGTAGAGACAACAGTATGAGGATGGTTGCTTGCCAGAGATTAGCATTTGAGGACCAATTTCTTTTTTCAAGGTTTACTGCTAGAGAAAAAGAATATTCAACTAAAGGTCTGATGGGGTTACCAGCTTTATGCAGTTTAACTTGCAGGAAAAGCCTGGGAGTCCTAAAGTAAGGAGGGTGTGAGATATCTCTAAGGAAGGATTGAAGAGTTTCTTTCTTAGCTAATCTGTCAACTGAGTTTTTGAGTGAGTTGGTGGTGTCTGACTGCAGAGGGATGCAGTTAGCAGAAGTAAGAAATGAATGCACTTTTTGGTTTAGTATTTCTTTACCAATGAGGACTGGGCAACCAACTTTATCTGCTTTGCATACGGCAAGGTCATTTTCTTGAATAAATTACCTGAATTCTTTCAGACAAGAAGAAGAGTACTTGATTGGCACAGAATTTTGCGTGGATAGGATAACAGCAGCATTGGCATGGAGGATAGGTTGGTGAACAGTCTCAGTTCTATGGATGGCTGATTCTATAAGAGAAACAGTTTGTGGAAGATTGATAGGAAGAGCTGGTGAATATTTCCGGCGTAATGATAAGAAATTATCCAAGCTAGGAGGAATAGTGACAGAAGAAAGATTTACATACTTTGGCTTGTCAGTAGAGGCTGAAGATGGAGTAGATGTAGCTTGACTTTTTTGCTTGGAAAGAAGAAAATTAAATTTCTTTGAAAGGCGAGCATATTCATTAACTTCTATTGTTGAAAGGGTTTGGTTGATACGAACCATAAAAATATCAAGCAAAGCAGGATGAGTGGTAGCAGCAAGTGATTGGTAGCTAATGTAGCAAGAAAGTTTGGTTTTAGCTATGGAGGAAAGGAGGTCACGGATAGCGGCAGATAGGAGGTTGTGGATGGTCTGCTGTAGTAAAGCACAACAACGTCCTTTGAAAATGGGTTTGCAGATTTGAAAAGCTTGGGGGAGAATGCCTGAAGACTTGCAGGAAACAAGAAAATGTAGACTACAAAGAGAATTAGTAACTTTGGTCCGAAGTTTCGAGAAAGAAATCCAATCTTTCGTCCAGTCCAAAATAAAATGCCCAGAAGTTGTGTAGCTTTGAAACATGACGATGATGGGCAAAACACGTAACAATAATAACAAATAAAGGTAACTTGATCACGCTAGTTACGTTACATGAAAAAAACTTTTACAAGAAAGTTCATAAGTTGGGAGCTTTTGACCTTATCTTAGGTCTTCATCACGTCAATGGAGGACTAAGATTGTTGCCAGATTCTGCATTTGAATTTTTTCTATGTTTGTTGCCAAAACTTAGAATTGATCTCCAAAGCATCGGGATGTAGTCCTATCTCTTCTTCAACAGGTGATAACTTATATACATTGGAAGCACAAACAGGAGCATTAACCCCAGAATTTTAGAACATGAAAAAGATGTTTTGAAAGCCAATCCTAATACAGCCTTGTCTATTTTGACAATGGAAGACACATCTGCAGTTCCCCGCTGGAATGAAGCAAAATAAATTGCTTCTTTTGACAATCATTTTGCCCTCCGTTACTGTGAAAGCCTGGAAATTATTTTCAACTCAATGACTTGCAATTCCGAATCTCCTCTCTACATCCCGATGATCTGGAGACCAATTCTAAGTTTTAGCAGCAAAAATAGAAAAAATTCAAATGTAGAATCTGGCAACGAACTTAGTCCTCCATTGGCATGATGAAGACCTAAGATAAGGTCAAAAGCTCCCAACTTACGAACTTTCTTGTAAAAGTTTTTTTCATGTAACATAACTAGCATGATCAAGTTACCTTTATAATGTAAAGCAGCAAATAATTATGTTGAAATCATGATCAGAATTTGATTACCGTATATACTCGCGTATAAGTCGAGAAATTTGGGACAAAATGAGAGCTTCAAAGTAATGAGGTCGACTTATACGCGGGGTCTAAAAAATCGTAAGTCCAAAAGTTCTTCCCGTGAGGCAAAAGGCAATCCATCCCAAAAGAAAAAAAAAATGCCGATGCGGTATTAATTACGAAAGCGCAACCCTCCGAAAGAAAAAGAAAGAAAGAAAGAAAAAACACCGATGTGGTAGAATTATGAAATCGCGACCCTCCAAATTTCTCCGCACTTTGAAAAGTCTCCTCTCTCCTGGCTTTGCGTATTTATATTCTTTGGCGCAGTCTCTGCCGCTCATAGAAAGCTCCGCCCTTCCGACTACCAGTTGATTGCGCTGACCTTCGACGTAACGGAGCCATGCGACAGCCAGTGTTAGGTGTTGCTTGTTATTAATTGCACATGTTTTTCTTGTTCTTAATCGCACGTGTCTCGCTTCTCCTATTATGGGTGACACGGATTGTGTAAAGAAACGGATGTCCTATAACGAAGGATTCAAGTTGAAAGAGGTTTCTTTTGCAGAAAATACTAACAACTGTGCTGCTTCACGTCAATTTGGCATTAACGAAAAACTGATTCAAGATTGGCGTAAAAAAAACCCGGACTTGGTGAAAATCCCAAAATCGCAAAAGGCGCTGCGCCGTGGAACGACATCTTCCCCAGAGCTGGAAAGTGTCTTGAATGATTGGATTGTGGGCTGCAGACAAAATGGTTACATTGTAACGTGAACTGGTATACGTTTGCGAGCAATGAAGCTCGCAAAAGATGAAAAGTTTGCAGCCGCAAATAACACTTTTCGTGCCTCACCAGGTTGGTGCACAAGGTTCATGAACCGCTATGGGTTGTGTCTACGCCAGCACACCAAAATTGCACAAAAGTGACCTCGAAGCAAAGATAATGGAATTTCAAAAGTATGTAATTCAAAAGAGAAAAGAGACTGCTTTTGAACTTTCCCAAATAGGGAACATGGATGAAACCGCCATGTGTTTCGACCTTCCTGGAAATGAGACGGTGAACCAAAAGGGCGAAAAAAATATTTTGATCAAAACGACTGGCCACGAAAAATCCAGTTTCACGGTTGTTCTTTCCTGTTTGGCCGACGGCAGTAAGCTACCTCCGGTAATTATTTTCAAACGCAAAACTCTGCCGAAAAGCTTTGTCTTTCCGTCTGGTGTGCTTGTTCGTGCCCATAAAAAAGGATGGATGAACGAATCCGGAACAATTGACTGGTTAAAGAATGTGTGGAACAAAAGGCCAGGTGCACTTTTGAGTAAACCTTCTCTTTTGGTGTGGGATATGTTTGTTGCACACCGTTGTGCAGAAGTGAAAAAAACTGCAGAAAATTCAAAAACAACTCTTGCTGTCATCCCAGATGGGTTGACATCTGTTCTTCAACCACTAGATGTCTGCCTTAATAAGCCCTTCAAAGACAATGTGGGGAGGTATTGGGTGGATTGGATAAGTTCCGATTTGCCGACTGAAACCAAGGGCGGAAATCTAAAGAAGCCGGATATCGTTTTGATTGCACGATGGGTCAAGGATGCTTTGGATGCGATACCTGCGGAAATGGTCGTGAAATCATTCAAGAAATGTTGCATTAGTAACAAACTTGATGGCACAGAGGATGATGAGATTTTTATGAGTGATGATGACAGTGCTTCTGATGACACAGGCATAGATGGTGACAGTGATTCTGATGACACAACACAGAAAGCCAATCTGATATGGAGAAAGACTTTTTGAACTGTTTGGCGAGTCTGACTCGGGATCGGATTTTGAAGGGTTCCGATGAAGTTTTTGGGTATGCAAATTAAATTTAGTATTATATATATAATTTTTTTCGTTTTCAAATGTTTTTCAATAAATTCATTGAAAATTTTTTTTCTCATTCCGGGATCGACTTATACGCGAGTTTCCGATTTCTTTCGATTTCTTCCTCTGAAAGTGGGGGATCGACTTATACGCGAGTATATATAGTAACTTGATAAATTGCACACATGTAAAAAAAAAAAAAGTGAGATTTTTCAACGAAAGAGCAGATTTTAAATGGTGTTTACCCCATTTTCCAGATCTTGATAACCAAAATTGCTTCTGTAGAAGAATTTCGAAGTAGCTTTTATAAAATGAACTTGAGTAGCAGGGCATTGTCGCACACTGCTACTAAGAATATACATTTCCGGAAGACTTTCATTCTTGGGGTTACTGGATTTTTATTTATTTATTTATTGAAGACAGTGAACCAGACAACTCCTTTTCTAATAGAAACTTTTTGCTCCATTAGGACGTTATACTTTATTGAGGTCATAGATTAGTTAACTTCATCTTGACTTGCATATTTTTCTGTGGTATTGATATGATTTTCTATCTTTGTTTGTATTTGAATAATTACTTTTGGTGAGAAAAGATTTTAATTTCTTATTTTAATATAACAGTATTACTGGCAGATTGTACTGTTGTTTATTAATTAACTCTTTTCTAGTAGTAGAGTTGTACATTTTTCTATATGGTTCATATATTTTACTGTTACAAAATTAGCCTTAGGTTAAAGTAAACAATTCTACGTCATTTTTCCTCTTTCTTTTTACTTTTTATGCAAAAATGCAGCATCATTGTAACTTCCTGCTTTGTTCTTATTGAGCTGGACATTTCATTTCATTTTTGTTGTAATACTTCTTAGTGGATGTTTATTAAATGTTGGAAATTAGTAGTGAATCCAAATGTTGAAAAAATTCTTTGAAATGATTTTCATGGTAATTTTTAAAAGTGTTTCATAGTTGCCTTTATGTTTGTTGGGGGGTATGGCTGTCTTGATAGTTCCTAATAGAAATTCGTTTTTTGTTGTTGTTTTTGGTTCAATTTATTTGGCCCCTTCTGGAAGAAGAAAACTGAGGATAGTTGGTGTTCTGCACTAGGGTGTATCTTCATTCCCAGGTATACCGAGGTTACACCGAGTTTCATGAATAATGATTTCCTTTAAACGATGCATCTCAATGACTAAGTGCTGTGAGTTTCTTCAGGCTTTCATTTAATTTTATCACAGTCTAACGGTGACGAATAGTATCAAACATAAAGGAAAGGGTTGATGCAGTTCATTCAAAAGAGATTTCATAAAATGTTATTAATTAACCCTTTAACTGGTTTGAACAAATTAACTCTAGGTTAGCAAAATAGGCTAAAATCAGTTCAAACAAATATATTCACTGTCAAAGAAGTGGGCTGAATTCAGCTGGAGCAAGTGAACCTACTCGTCAGAAAGTGTTGTTTTCCTCATTATTCAAAGTGATAATTTAGGAGGAGGATTGTCGCTCAATAATCATTTCTAACTGATTAGCTTCTAACAGGGCCATAAGATCAGCAATTAACCTAGGAAAGAAGATAAGGGTTTGTGTAACTTATTTCTGTCCAGTGACATGGTGTCCATGTCAGAGAGACTAACTCTTCCCCATCATGTCTTCGGTTATGGAGGAGAGAGCAGAGCACTAGAAGCGAGCTCTTGTCATTAATAACAGTTTTATGGTCAGTACTGCTAAAATATGGGCGAGAAAGAAATTGTTTTGCCGTCTCTTTGTGAAATCTGGCCGCTATGTGAACACTTCATGGGGAGTGCAGAAAAATTTTGGCACCCTTTAGTTCAGGTATATCAGCTTCTTAAAGGGTTAAAACATTTTTTTAAGTTTTAAGAATTAAGATTATTTCAATAAAATTGGATATGTGGTGTTCATAGACCAAAACTTTTGTCGGAAATACATGTTATGGCATCATGTTCTGTGGTGCAAAAGAATGACAGTTATTCTTGAAGCTTTAAGGAGACATTGAGACTCATTTAATTTTTTCTCCCTTGTTGCTTTCAGATGAATTCATTGTTTAAAAAGTTAAAATACCAATGTTTTCCTGTTTTGTGTATTTCGCATTGAACTGCAAAAAAAAAAAAAAAAATTGTTTAGATTGTGCTGCATGTTTTAAAAGCTTCTAATAACTATTTTAATGTAATAATATTTTAATTTTGCATTTAATATCTGAATTGCACTTTACTTGATATGTAGCACTACAAATCTAATATAATAAAATAGAATAAATTCAGCAATATGTAAAATAAAAGAAATATTTCTAAATGCATCTATTTTAAATTACCATTCAGTCATATGACAATTTTAGCATTTGATAAATAGTAGAAATCACGATTTCAGGTAGTTCCTTTTGCAGCTGCCAGACCTTGAGGACAATAATCTGTATTCAGATTCACTACCTTACAAAATTTAACTTTTCAACTGGGGTTTACATTACTTCAAGTGATTTAGATTAATTTTGCTATGCTGATTTCAAAAATAACATTTATTTTTCTCTGTCACGTAAGAATTTTTCGCAATTGTGAAAACAAAATCATGAATATGCTGTATATATGTATATGTGTATCATCATCATCGTCAACCCTTATCAATCCACTGCTGGACGAAGGTCTCCCCAAGTTTCCTCCACAACGGTCTGTCTTGTGCCAGTCTCCTCCATGTCACTCCCGCATACTTTCGAATTTCATCCACCTATCTTCCATGTGGTCTTCTTCTGGGTCTTTTCCTGTCCCTTGGAATCAAATCTAAAATTTCGGCTGTCCATCGATGGTCTGCCCTTCTGGCAGTATGTCCAGCCCATTGCCATTTCAGGGATTTAACTCTGATCATGATGTATTCCACTCTTGTCATTTTTAGAATCCACAAGTTCTTCTTCTTATCTCTCCTGGTTACACCAAGCACGCACCTCTCCATGCTTCATTGGGTTGTCTGCAGCCTTTGTATGTCTTTTTTAGTTAAGGTCCACGTCTCTGCACCATACGTAAGCACTGGAAGGATGCATTGATCAAACACTTTTCTTTTAAGACATAATGGCATATTGCTCTTGAAAATTGTGCTGTTTCTTCCAAAAGCTCTCCAGGCAAGTTTTGTATGCCGATTAATTTCTTCATCAATGTGACCCTCACTTGATATCTGTTGTCCAAGATAAACGTGCATGTCTGTTATCTCCAGCTTTTCTCCATCAATCGATAAATCTTCATTTCTTGTAAAAGCATTGTACATCACTTTTGTCTTCTGAAAGTTCATTTTTAATCCCACTTCTTTACTCTTGTCAGCAAGTTCCTGGATCATACTCTGTAGCTCTGATGGGGTAGTTGCAAAAATGACCATGTCATCAGCAAAACGAAGGTGGGTTAGATAATCTCCATTAATCTTTATCCCTTTGTTTTCCCAGTTCAGTGATTGAAAGACATTTTCCAATGTGGCATTAAAGAGCTTCAGAGATATGGTGTCACCTTGTCTCACTCTTTTTCCAATTTTTATGTGTGTTGTATTTTCAAACAGCCAAATCTTTGCACTTACATTTTCATAGATGTTATTAATAATATTAATGTACGCATCTTCAATACCGCAGGATTTCAGAGCCATTGTAACTGCTGATGGTTTAACCGAATCAAAGGCTTTTTCATAATCAATAAAAGCCATGCACAATGGAAGTTCATATTCCCTCGCTCTTTCAATTAGTTCTCTCAGTACGTGGATATGATCTATTGTGCTGTAGCCACTCCTGAATCCAGCTTGTTCTCTCGGTTGAGCCATGTCCAGTGTCACCTTCAAGCGGTGTGAAAGAACTTTAGTGAAGATTTTATAAACCACTGATAGGAGGCTGATAGGTCTGTAGTCCCTGATATCCTCAATGTCACCTTTTTTATGTAGCAAGATCATTGTAGCGTTGTTCCAATCCTCAGGAATCTTCCCTTCATTAAGGCATCGAGTGAAAATTTGGGCGAGTAGTGTTTCAATTTCTCCACTTGCTTCTTGTATGACGTCTACAGTAATTCCATCTTCTCCTGGAGCTTTTCCCCGCTTCATGTTCTTGATTGCATGTGCAACTTCTGCTGGGAGGACTGGGAGAACTCTGGTACTGGTACCTTTCATGATGTCTAAAGTACATGTATCATCCCTTTCATATAATTTGGAGTAGAAATCTTTCACTCTTGTCAAAATTTTGCCTCTATTTCTTGTTACAGAACCATCTTCTTTTCTCAGAGCCATAATCTGTTTTCTTCCCTTACTGAGATGTCCCTTTGCCATCTTTAGTCTTTGGTTGCTTTCAATTGCTTTCCTTACTAGTTCACAGTTGAATTTCCTTACGTCTTCAGTGATACTTTTTCGTACTGTCTTGCATAGCTCTATATATTCCACTTTGGAAGTCACATCTTCTTTAGTTGTCCTCATCTCTCTTCTTTTTTGCATCAACATTTTGGTTTTTCCTGATAATTTGTTCACATGCAACTTGTTCTTAGACCCAGCTAATTTTGTTGCTGTTTCCATAAGAGCTATGGTTACTTTTCTGTTAACTTCAGAAATATCCACTTCTTCCGAAGTTAGGCCTTCTAAAGCAGAGAATCTGTTCTTCAGTTCCAACTTGAAGGTATTATGGTGTTTTTTAAGGTTGGTTATGTCAATACATTTTGTTTGTCTTATTGAGCTTGCTACGTTCGAGTTTAGTGTTGAGGTGCATCTTACATCTCACCAATCTATGGTCACTGCCTGTGTTGAACTTGTTTAGCACACTGCAGTCTTCTATGACGAATTTTTTGTTACACATAATAAAATCAATTTCACTTGTTGTCCCATTTGGATGTCTCCATGTCCATTTCCTGTGTGGCTTTTTCTTGAAAAAGGAGTTCATGATGAAAAACCCTTCTGCCTCTGCAAACTCTATGAGAGTATTTCCACGCTGGTTTCTATATATATATACACAATATATATATATATATATATATATGTGTGTGTGTGTGTGTGTGTGTGTGTGTGTGTGTGTGTGTGTGTGTGTGTGTATTCAGAAGCAGAATCTCTCTTTAAACCCCAGCAGTAATCTGCCTATTATATACATATATATATATATATATAATTTCAGAAGCAGAATCTCTCTTTAAACCACAGCAGTAATCCGCCATAATATTTACATCCCATTGTCCTTGATATCATTTGCCCATACATTTTGTATATTGGTGAAATTTCTCACGTTGCTTTTCACTCACAGCACCAAGATTTTTGGGAAAACAGTCAAGGTGAGAATGCAGAAAATGAATTTTCAAGCTCATGTTGCAACCCAGGTTCTTAAATTTTTCTAGCATAGTTGCTGCGATGGCTCTGTAATTAGGATCCTTGTAATTTCCTAGAAAATTTTGAATGACATTTCTAAAACTAACCATGCTTCTTTTTCTGTTGTAATAATTTTTTCCTCAAAAGTTTTATCTTTAGTTAACCGCCTTATGTCTGGGCCAACAAACGCTCCTTTGATTTTTGCTTCTGATAAATGTGGAAAAGCATTAATCAAATATTGAAAACATTCACCATTTTTGTCCAGAGCCTTGGCAAATTGTTTCATTAATTCTAATTTAATATGCAAGGGTGGTAAAATAACATTTTTCCGGATCCACTACGTTTGGGTAGAGAACATTTTTTGATCCTTGAATCAAGTTTTCTCTTTTAGGTCATTTTTTTATGATCCAATGTTGCTTATAGGCTCTACTATCCCATTAACAGATGAAACATTGCATTTTTGTGCAGCCGCTTTGCTGCCCTAATATCATGTTCAGAATTTTAAAATCTCCACAAATTTGCCAGTTGTATTCCTTATATCTTATTTTATTAAGGAGAATGTCAAGATTTTTATAAGATTCCTTCAGATGTACTGAATAAGCAACTGGTATTGAGGGGGAAATGTTGCAATTATGCAAAAGAACTCCTTTTAAGCTTCTCTTACTAGAATTAATGAACAATCTCCACTGTGATGGGTCATGAACAGTGGAAGACAAATGCATTATAAGTCCAGAAATGTCTCTGCAAAATACAAGCGATTCTTCTTGGGCAAAAAATATTCAACAAATTCCTTTTCTCGGTTTCTGTACCATGAAAATGTTGTTCCTGGAGCAAGTAGATTTTTGTTTTTGAGTCTTGATCCTAAAAGTTGTGCACTTTCCTTCAGCAGATTTAAATCCCGTACCAAGTCATTTTATTCACTTTGTGTAAACTTCTGTGGTTCACTACTAGTTTCAGGATTGCTGTACAAGTCCTCGGTTTCACTGCAATTTAACTCAACTTCTGAAGCTGACGAAAAATCTAATGATATAGGAGGTGATGGAACAGGTAAATCAGGACCATGAGGTACAGGTCTGATAGCACAGGGAGTCATTGGGTAGATAATATTATTTATGTTTTTGCAATTATAGCCCTTTACTGGTGTGGTTAAGCAAAAATAACATTCCTCATGACTCACTGGCTCCTGCCATACCATTGGAATAGCAAATGGAAGAGAGTTTTTCTTGCCTTGAATTCATTTTCGCAGTTGCTGAACACACATGTGACAAATTTGATGTGGCACCCTTTTCTTGTTCTGGTCTCCAAGCTTTATACCGAAATAAGTCTGATACGCCTTTTTGACAA
This sequence comes from Macrothele yani, assembly GCA_039090855.1. Taxonomy (NCBI): domain Eukaryota; kingdom Metazoa; phylum Arthropoda; class Arachnida; order Araneae; family Macrothelidae; genus Macrothele; species Macrothele yani. The sequence continues at coordinate 44,104,732 of CM077016.1, read as the reverse complement.
AATCCGTTATTTTGTGTTGCCTTTTTTTCCACCACAAAACTACCACATATATAACAAAATGATCAGGACTATTAACACAGCCTCTTCACACCATAATGCAGTAATAACAAACAACACAACAGTTAAAATGAGCGAAATACACTTCAGTCTTATCATTTGAAACACAGTGTTCAAAATGGCAAAAACACACAATCTTTCTTTCATTGATATAGAGGCACCATCTATTGTATCAATTTTCAATTAAAATTTATCCATCTATTGTATCATTTTCCAACTGCCGCGATCTGCTTTAGCTAGTAAATTAACATTTTTAGAATAAAAATATAACAGATTACTTCATAATTTTCATTTTTGTCATATATAAACAAAAATAGCATAGGAAATTGTGAAAAATCTGTGGGACACAGAGAAAAATGGATGTGATATTCATGATCAGCATACCTGAATTACTATAAAACCCTTAAAATTTTGCAAACCCCAGAATCATGTTGGGTTGTGAATTATTTTTACAATGGATTTTACATTTACAGCTATATCAAAAATCTGATTATATTGTTGTTAAATCTGGCATTTTGCAGCATGCTTTGGGAATACTGTTGTTTAGTTCCTTTAATTGTACATACGTCAATAGATATTACATTTTTTTTTGTACTTCATAAACAGTGTTTTAAAACTTCCATCTCAAAATATTACATACATGAACTCATTTATCATGTTATTGAAACAGATTATTAATTTGAATATACTTACATAAAAATCAATAAAAAATTTTGAATAATTTATGCTCGTGTACTATCTTATTGCGAATGTTTATTTTATGTACTTTTTTCTGTTTTTAGTGAAACCGAGAATCGATCGTACGAACTTAAAGAACATGGCCATAAAAATTGGCCAAGCTGTAAACTTGGATGTAAACATTATTGGTGAGCCACCTCCGGAGGTTGTCTGGAAGTTGAATAATGTTGAGCTGAAGACTGCTGACATGATTCGAATTGACAACTCCGATTACAACACAAAATTCTACTTGCTCAGGGCCTCAAGAAAGGAAAGTGGAATTTACACCATCATTGCTTCCAACAAATCTGGCACTGATGAAGCACAGGTGGAAATTTTCATTTTAGGTAGGTATTTTGTTAATCATTGTAATTTATTTCCCACTAAAGTTATAAGACTTAAAATTGTGAAGCATCCATGTTTGTCTTTAAATTTTGGTTTTACTACTGAGATATTTCTAGGACACCAGCAATCACTGGAAAGGCTAATTGGTATGTCAAAAGACTAGAAAAGTGGAAATGCATTTCATAAATGTAGTACATCATTTTTAATGAAATACTAGAGTTAGTTATTTGCATGAATTGCTTTTTATTATATTACTATAAAAACTTCATAAATTTTCAGGAAAACCTGGAAAACCCAAAGGACCTTTGGATGTGTCAGATGTTCATAAAGAAGGCTGTACACTGAAATGGAAAGATCCAGAGGATGATGGAGGGAGTCCAATTGAATATTATGAAATTGAAAAGATGGATGAAGACACTGGAGTTTGGGTTCCTGCTGGTAAATCTCACGAACCAAAATGTGACTTAAACAACTTAACACCAGGAAAGAAGTACAAGTTCAGAGTTCGTGCCGTTAACAGCGAAGGTGATTCAGAAGAACTTGAAACTTTGCAGTCTACGCTGGCAAAGAATCCATTCGGTAAGTTGAATCAAGAGAAATTTTCATTTTATTAAGATAGATAACACATGTAAATACCACCCATTCTTTGAAAATGGAAATTATATCTAGAAACATGCAAATACCATTCGAAGATAAGAATTGTAATTTACTACTTTGGAAATTTATAAAATTAATGCGAATTCAACTCTTCGGGAGAAATCACCACATAATTAATATGGGTACAATTGTATATGTCTCCTCTTTATCTTTTATTTTCTTCAGAAATTTAGTGCATAGTGTATATACATTTGTTCTTTGAAAATTGAAATTGTTTCTAGAAACATGTAAATACATGTCAAAGTTAGAAATTGAAATTTACTAATTTTGGAATTTATAAAATGAATGTAAATTCCGCTCCTATCATTATTTTTCCTAGCAAGTATTGTGTATAAATAACAGATTCGTGTTAATAATAGTATAAATCTAGTATTTCATATAAGTATTAGATTTATATTTTTTGCAAAGTTATAAAAACACTCTTCCTCTATCAACAGTTCTATTGTTACTCGATAAATAAAATAATCTTGGAAGGGAAATTTACTGAACCATAGTCTCATCTTCAGGATGAGAAAAGAAAGAAAAATGAGATATTTTTATTTTTTCATTTGATAACATTGATCATTGACAGTTCTTCTGCCCTAAAAGACCAATGAGAAGCATAACATGACTGATGATCACTCTTTCACAAGGTGATGCTTGTCTTTAAGCATCTTTATATGAGGGGCTTTCAAAAAGTTCTGAGCCTAAGGTATCTGTGTCTGCTGTTCTGGCAATAATCTTACTTATTTCACTTAATTTTTGGTGGAGTTACTTGAATTCATCAGTTCACTTTTGTTACACTTTGCTAGCCATAGATAACAAGTGTCTTTCTCATGTCCATGCCTCTGACTGTGTCTTCCTCAAATTCTTTCTATGCCTTCTGCCTCTGAATGGTGTTCCACAGTTTCAGATGAAGACCCCTAGGATGGGTATGCACTGGTGTACAGACTCCATAGACTCTTAACGATACGTTCGTGAATATTAAAAATAAAAGTTTGTATCATGCCCATGAACAGGTGCCGACTACAGGCATGATAGGTTGCTTAAGCATGCCCCATCAGAAATCAGGCCATGCTCAGCATGTCCAGATTTTTGAGAGGGCAGCATAAATGACTTTTGGCAGCTATTTGTATATTGTAATTTGAACTTATGGAATAAGATGTTTCTATCGCATAACATCAGCTAAAGATTATTAAAAATCAGAGTTAATGCATTCAACACACGCTTTTAAAATGTCTGTGTTACATATATTGTTTTTTATATATACATCGTGTAACGTGTTGTATCAATTATAATTATATGCTGAATTCACTGTAACAAACATTTTTCATATCTACTGGGATATGAAACAATCGTTAAGAAAAATGTGAAGGAAAACAAGACATTTTTTGCTGGTAATATATTAAATTTACTCATATGCATGAGTATTGAATCAAAAACAGGCACGATTTCTAAAGTTTACTACTGGATAGCAATTGAAATTATCACATTTTTATTTATTTTCATATTCATTTTAAAGAAAATTAATGCGTAAATGCCCCTGTATTTTATTATTATTATTTATTATTATTATTTTTTTTGCTCAACATGCCCTGAGAATTTCGAAATTCTACGCTTATGTGTCCACATTTCCCTCTGTGACTTTCTGGAGCTCTTTGTTCACTGTCTGTCTCTGACACCTATTCCATGGTTTCAGATGCCGATTGTTAGGGTGACATATGGTACTGCACAATTTCCCAAAGCTCTAACCATTTGCTTTTTCACATCAACTGGTACAATTACTTCATTTGTAAAATTGAATCATTGCGCGATTCATTACATTTGCAGTTTTCACTGCCATTGCTTATTCATATAACAAATCATCTTGTGGAACTTCAACAGCTGATGTTATCCAGAGGCTGCTTCATCTTTCTATGATGCCAGAGAATTATTCAATATTGACAAGCACTGTCTTTATTTTTCTTGTTTGTGCATTTAGCAACTACTGTTAGCAAATCAATGGGCTATAAGCAGTCACCATTACCTGATTTAAAGCCACTGACTTTGTTGAATTGAAAGAACCAGTATCATAAGATAAAGATGCCATCCATGACTTATCTAGAATCCAAACCCAGACCCATATCAAACGAAAGATTAGCTGCCAACTCCTTATACCATTCAACCACTATCAACTGCTTAATGTCTCCTGTTAGAAAATATGTGGCACAATGAACTCTGAGGATTAACTTGCATTTTTGCTCTTTTTTCTATGCAATTTTCTGCAAGCAGGTAAACGTTAATGTTCCTTGTTACCATTGTCACATATTTAAATGAGCACAGTCCCCAGGTCTTCAGTTTTGCATTTAGATATACTAATTTGCAGACCTTGGTTTTTACAGTCTTAAATATTACATTAAATAATTCCTGCAGATATGTGCTTTTAGTGCCTGATAACTTTTACAGTGTTATTTTATCATCATTGCTCTCACAAAGAAAAAAATAGTTACAGAAAGGAATTTAGGAAATCTATTTAAATCCACCCAAATCTACCATTTATCAAGTGACAACAACATATGGAAATTTAAAGGTAAACTTTACCGCCATCCAAAAAAACTGAACCTTTGCTAGATTCCATACATTTGATTGAAATGAGGAAGAGATAGAAAAGTTTTGTTCTCGTTGCGTATATTCTTGATTTTCACAAAAATACTTTGTAAGTTTCAAAGCCGAAGTACAAGACACCGTTATTTTGATCTTACTGCTTTAATTTTTTCTAGGTAGAATAGAAATCTTTTCTATGTGCATGAAAATGTACAAACTGTGTGGATCATTTGCTTTCAATTTTCATAAAATGAAGGAAAAGAACAAAAAATATGGATATATCTTGTCCCTGCTTGTCAGCATTCTCTCAATGATCAGTGTTAAGGTGGTTTGTAGTATTAAATTTAATTCACACTACAAAACACCTTAATATCTGGACATCTGCATGTCTACATATAATATTTATTTACAGAAAATTTAATATTGCCTAATGAAATCTATAGCTCTTATGGTGGCCCTTAGTTTTCGTGGAACACTCTCCACCTGTTTTTTTTTTGCAAAAGCTCACTGATATGCTCCCTCATTCAGCTTTCAAAGCAGTGATCAGTTCAGCTTTGTTTGTTGGGCAATCTCTTCTTCCATGCACCTGACAATCCAATTCATCCCAGATATTCTTGGCTCAGGTCAGGACTCTTGGCTCGCAATTCCAACTTTTTGATGTCCATGTCCTTAAATCAATCTGTAACAGTGCAAGCAGTATGACATAGTGCACTGTCTTTCTGATAGAGGTATGGGTCTTTTCTAAAGCATTGCCACAATGTTGGTAGTGCATAATTGTCCAGGACGTCTAAGTAGAGCTCAGCATTCATGATTTAGTCCAAAATGACAGATGGATCCAAGACAAACCGTGAAAAACAGCTCCATACAATCACTCTTCTTCCACTAAACTTCATGGGTGGGATGATCCATTTCGGAAGGTACCTTTCTCTCAGCATTCGGACCATCCAGGAATAACCATCATATTAGCACATTATGTAACGTGATTAATCAGTCCAAAGCACAGTTTTCCATTGATCTGTAGTCTAAGCTTTACATTCCTTACACCATGCTAATCAATGTTTGGCATTAGTTGAAGTGATTAGCAACTTTTGGATATGTTCATAGATGTAGTTACCCATGTCATGCAGTGCACTGTGCTGGTCCTAACATCACTCCCAATAAATAGTCTCACGTAGAGTTTGCATGATTTGTAATAATGTTGATTTGTGTTCTGAGAGGGCAGTCTTTTGCAGAGCTCTCTTGTCACGTTCTGTTAGCTTTGGAGTTTTACCAGGTCGTTTCTTGGCACATTCAACCCCAGTCTGCTTCAGTTTGCATATTGCATCACCAACGATTGAATTAAGGATCTTCAGTGCTGCAGAAATACATTCATTGTCATAAAAATCCACACACCAAGAAGGAGGTGTGGGATTGAAATGAGATTTTATTAGTGAGATGGTACATACTGAGGACAGAAGTGATTACAATATCACAGCAGCAGGACAATTTCCCATGGACATACGTTACACATTCCGGTCAGTGTTAGTACCCGTCAGACCACCTCATGCACAGATACATGTGGTGATATGGTCCGGCATGGAGTCAAAGAGTGCCATATGTTATCCTGGGACAAATTGGCCCATACTTCTTGCAACTGACACTTTGAATCATGAACACTGGGACATGGAAAAAGCTGGTGTCCCATTTGGTCCCACACATGCTCGATGGGTGAGAGATCAGGTGATCTGGCTGGTCATGGAAGCATCAAAGCCTGACGTAGACAGTCCTGGGAAACCTGATCTGTGTGCAGACGGGCGTTATCTTGTTGGAAAATGGCTCCGAGCCACCCCTCCGAGAAAGGCAGCACATGGGGCCGCAGAATCTCCTGTGCATAGTGCTCGGCTGTCAACGTCCCTTAGATCACTGCGAGGAAAGTCCGGCTATCTACGCCTGCATTTCGGGACATGTGTCGATGTACAGTGAGGTTGGGATTGTAGGGCTCAGCTGCGGTCCTCCACACTCTGACATGGTGATGGTGGTCATCTGTTCCCATACAGAAGCGGGATTCATTGCTGAACACTACACATCACCAGTCTATAGTTCCACGTTGCTCGCTGCTGACACCATTGTAATTGATGCTGGTGATGGTCGAGTGTATGGCACTCTCGATGGCCCTTACATTTTCTGCCAAAAATGTAAGGGCAATCAAGAGTGCCAATTTACCTCTGCCAGGCATCTGGAAATGGTTCTGGCGAACACAGGAGTCCCTTGTACAGCTGCCACATGTCTCTGGATATTGGACAAGGATGTTGTTGCATCTGTGTGTGCCGCTCTCGCGATCCCATGGTCCTCTCTTCTGGTGGTGTGTCTGGGTCATCCAGAGTCGGTATGCTGTGTCTGGGAGCCTTCCCATGTCCATTGCTCCCAATATAATCACACTGTTCTGTCCGACCAGCCCCAATAGTGGCCGATTCAGCACTCCGGCCACCCTGCCTCTCTCATCTCAACGATATGGCCTTGTTCAAACACTGTCAGTTGCCCGTATGCCCATCTATGGTGGCTCCTAGGCATGTCTGTTGCTCAGAGATCTCACCTGACTCTTGCCGTGAACTTCGGCACAAATGTGGAGTCTCCTGGATGGCACCTTATAAGCCCCAAGGATTGCAATTGCAACTTCGGTCTTGGACATGTCGGCATGCGGAATAGCTTGAAACTTTAATCATTTGCATGTCTGCCCTCCCCGTAGCTATTCGCTGAGTTTCGTGTTAATCGCATGGTTTTTTCTTAGTTCACAGATTTTTATGACAATGAGTGTATCACATATAGATTATTACCAATCTGGGCTGATAATCAGTTAACTCTATCGATAGAGGCAATTAGTGATGCTATTCTCTCATCATAGTCCTACGAGCATATTTACAGTTCTGTCTGTGACATAGGGCTTGTGTAAAGCCTAATTCACTATAAATTGAGGGGTGTGTGTATTTATGTAGATATATTTTCTTTTATATGGGATTAATAAAACTTTGATTTCAATCAAGATTTATGTGAGAAGAGTGTTAGAAAGAACGTTAATATTTGAACACAGAAATAAGTTGCCTTCATAGTGAAAATAATCCTTACTTTGATTGTGTGCAGTCGCCAGTACAACTGCAAATTTTGTGTAAACAGTTACTTAAAGGAAACTACTCTGCTGTACCTTACTTTAATAAGATGAGAATACTAAGATATGATGATCTTAAAAAAGTTTAATCGGTCAGTAGATTTCCTTTAATGTAGCAAATTCTAAAACTGATAATACATAACTATGTTTGAAGATTTATTGCTAAAAACATCCATCTTTCAGATGAACCTGACAAGCCTGGTCGTCCAGAGCCAACGGACTGGGACGTGGACCATGTGGACCTTAAATGGACTCCTCCCACAAATGATGGTGGCTCTCCTGTGTTGAAATACATTGTAGAAAAAAAGAAGAAGGGTGCACATAAATGGCAGAAAGCCAAAGAAGTCCCAGCAGATAAAACAGCAGCAACTGTTGCTGATCTTGAAGAAGGGGAAGAATATGAATTCCGTGTTATAGCTGTAAACAAAGGTGGAAAGAGCGAGCCTAGTGATGCTTCAAGACCTGTTACAGCTAAACCAAAGAATTGTAAGTTTGATATTTTGACAAAAAAACTTCTAGTTGTTTTGTTTGGTGTGTTTTCAGAACGTTATATGTTACATGAACTTTTACCAATCGAAATCAACTTCACTTTTAATGTTTTATGATAACAAGTATTGGAAAAACAAAATAAATCAGGGAAAAAAAGTAGTTGTGGTGGGGGGGGCGTATGATTTTCGATATCAAAAGTAAATAAAATTTACGCTTTGAGACAAAAGAATGGAAACCTCCAATATTGCAGTAATGTGATCCAAATGGAATTGACAATTCTTTTTCCATAAGATTTTTATAAATTACCTTTTAGGAACAACCCTTTATTGCGCTTATAAAACCTTCACAAACAAGCTGCGAATATCAGCTTGAGTTTTTTACAGCAGTATGCTATACGATCTGTACCCCTCAATAGAAAAATATACTTTTAAGATATTTCTGAAAAGTTGTTACCAAGTGAGAAAATTCTTAGAGCTGATATGAAATGATCAGGAATAGCATTTGGATAACAATAAAAATTGTCAGCGGTTATTTGACTCACATGAAGAGGTTACTTATAGAAGGCAACTATCCAAAGCACAAGTAGCATCTCCTTTCTGTAATAAATTAAAAAGGCTTCGTGAGTCACAAGTTCCCTGTCAATTACGAATTAAATTGTCTCAAAAAAACTATCAGCATTGCCAATGAATACAGGTGTTGTCAAAATCCTTTGCAAAATACTGAACTGTTTCTACCAGAAAGGATCTTAAAACTATGTATGAATCAGGATATATATATTTCATTCATATTAACATGTACTTGAAAACTGGGAAATAGTACACATGGAAAAATTTACAAAAAAGTAAATTTGCGCAGGTTTTATGTGAGACAAATTCCCTGTCATTTACGAATTAAATTGCTAGTCTTAAGCTAATTGTTTTTGATATCATGAAGAAACTCCTGTAAGAGTTTTAGGCCTAAATAACCTGTTCAAATTAATTACATGAGTTAACCCTGCAACTAAAGGACTAAGTAGAGTTCCAAGAGTTTGTTTTCTATCTTAAGGCTTATTAGTGAACACCGCCATTTTTGCAGACAATTGTGGAATAACTTGGATATACTTTCATCAAGCAGTGGATTGGTGATGGTTTACAATGATTATATACATATATATATGTACACACACACACATACACACACGCGCGCGCACGCACGCATGCACACACACACCGGCCACTGAATTAAAAACTTTTACGCATGCACACACACACTGGCCACTGAATTAAAAACTTTTATTCATTATCGGGATGAACCTCCTTTAGCTCGAATTACAGCACATATGCAGTTTGGCTTAGATTCCACAAGGTATTGTAGTGCATCTACCTCTACAGCATACCAGGGGTTCAGCAGACAGTCCTTTAACTGGCTCAGATTTCAGGGTAAAGGACTTTGCTCCTGGATCTGTTTTTCTAATATGCCCGACACACATTCTCAATGGGGTTCATATTCGGGCTTTGTGGTGGTCAGGGAAGTTAGTGAAAATCGCTGTCATGCTTGCTGAACTACTGCTGAACACATCTTGTATGATGGACAGTAGTATTGTCGTCCATGAAACAGCTGGCACCTGCTGGATAAAAATTCAACATTGCAGGATGAACTTGATCGGCAACAATGTTCAGATAATCCTTGGAGGACATCTGACCTTCCAGCAATATCAGGGGACTCGTTCCATACCAACAGAATGTGCTCCACACCAAGACACCACTTCCAGAATCTTGAGTTGTGTTTACAAGGCTAGTTCGGTCCATTGCTTCATGGGGCTCCCACCAAACTCTCTGCCTACCATCAGTACAGAATAAGCTGAACCACGACTCCTTGGACCACATGACTTTCTTCCGGTCGTCCAGTTTCCTGACACCACTATGGACAAACTTTCCGGTTCTTCACAGAAATCAGTGGTCCCCATATCATCGTGCAACTACCAGTACCATTCCTCTTCAATTCTGTTTGCATAGTTCACTGAGATACGGGTCAAGAGCAGCCTTTATTGAATTCTTTGGTTAATTGCTGCACAAAGAAAATGCTGTTTCTTCGTACAAGTGTTCTCAGATGATGGTGATCTCATTTCTGACAGATTGTTGTTGCACCACAGTTATGCCTCTTAGACAAGCGATGTAGGTTATTTCTTCGCTGATTAAAGGCCAAGGATATCTCACCTTTTGAGAAACCAGTCAGCTCTGCTGTTTTCAAAATCTTCGATTCAGCCAGAAAGGCACCCACAATAAGCCCTTTATCGAACTTTCAAAGAACCTTCATTTTTCCCCATTGTGATCAACACTACTGATGATTACTGATAAACAGCAGTCTTAAATAGTTGCCCAGCTCACGTGATGATGCACATGCTCATGTATTTTGCATATACGTTGTGTAAGTGACATTTACATACATCTGCACGAAGGTTTCTAATTCAGTGGCTGGTGTGTGTATTAAGATATATATGTAGTGGAAAAACATTGACAACATGAATTTCTTTCAATATTAAATCAATATTTGGTAAACATTCCCTGTCCAAATGGATATAAATGTGTTTTATCTTGCATGAGAACGTGCAATATCACTATGGAGTATCTGCAACTCCACTTTATGGGATATACATCTTACAGAAACAAAAAAGGTTTGTATAGTAAAATGCTCAAAGTTTCCTTTTTTTCTTCCTTCGTCAACTATGAAAAGCATGAATGTCATTTTAGAATTTTAAGCTAAGAACATTTATAACCAAAAAAGTCTGACTTTCAGTTTTTATACTCGTGGAAATTTTTGTCGAAGTCTACCAACACCCAGTTTAAAATTATGTAGCCTTTTTTTGTGAGGGAATTAACTTTAGAGAGGGTGTTGCATCAAATTTGAAATTCTCATACTGTCATAGTGAGAAGAATTGGCAGGAAAACACATAACACACAAAACATTAAAAGAATTCCTGAAATCGTAATCACACGCATAAGTTACGTTGAAAAATTAAGAGCAGGACGTTTCAGTAGGGACTTCTACCTTCATCAGCCATGGAATGAGACACTTGGTAAAAGCGTCAGTTGTTGCCAGATTTCAAAAACGTGCAATATCACTATGGAGTATCTGCAACTCCACTTTATGTGATATACAATCTTACAGAAACAAAAAAGGTTTGTATAGTAAAATGCTCAAAGTTTCCTTTTTTTCTTCCTTCGTCAACTATGAAAAGCATGAATGTCATTTTAGAATTTTAAGCTAAGAACATTTATAACCAAAAAAGTCTGACTTTCAGTTTTTATACTCGTGGAAATTTTTGTCGAAGTCTACCAACACCCAGTTTAAAATTATGTAGCCTTTTTTTTGTGAGGGAATTAACTTTAGAGAGGGTGTTGCATCAAATTTGAAATTCTCATACTGTCATAGTGAGAAGAATTGGCAGGAAAACACATAACACACAAAACATTAAAAGAATTCCTGAAATCGTAATCACACGCATAAGTTACGTTGAAAAATTAAGAGCAGGACGTTTCAGTAGGGACTTCTACCTTCATCAGCCATGGAATGAGACACTTGGTAAAAGCGTCAGTTGTTGCCAGATTTCAAAATCGCTTTCCAAATAATAGGGATGTTAAAAGGTGCGTAAGTATTGCAGGTGTTAGGGGTAAGTAGATTTCATTGCTTTCGCAGTATCTGAGGGCATGCCGATTGCTGAGCGGGGCAATTCGCTTAACATTGTGCCAATCGGGAGCCGTGGACATATCGCTGATGGTTAAAATTGAAAGGGAGGTGGAAGGGCTACCTTTCTTAACATCAGCGATATGCTCCATCAAACGCCGGTTTATGCTGCTGTAAGTACTACCAATATAGTGGGTAACACCTGTGGAAGTGTTGATAGGGATAGAGTAGACACCTTGTAAATCTAGGGGTTTATTGAGATCTCTGTCCTTAAGGATGAGTTTGAGAAGATGTGGAGGTGGTTTGACTGCAATCCTGTAGCCAAAAGACTTGAAAATAGAGCAAACTTTATGAGTGCAGGACAGGCTAAAGGGTAAAGTGCCAACAAACTGATGAGTGGTGGAAGGTTCAGGCAGTAAACTAGATCTATTCTGTGATTCAAAACTCTTGATTAGTCTATGTAATAAGAGGGGTGGAAAGCCATGCAATTTGCCAATGTTGATGATGTTCTGATATTCTAGTTGAAGAGCAGAATGGCTGTTGCAAATAAGGTTGGCCCAGTGAATGTATGACTTAAGAGCAGACAGTTTGTATTTTCCAAAAGTGCGAGAATGGTAAGGGATGATATTATGGGTGGCAGAAGGTTTCCTGTAAATAGAGAGACCAAGTGAGAAGTCTGGGTTGGTGTTGATGTTAACATCCAGAAAACTATTATATTTGCACTTTTAAGGTATTAAACCCCTGCAAAGTGCGCATAGTTTACGTGCAATTCATAAATGAAATACTATTAGAAAGCACCAATCACATGATCACCTAAAGATCATGGTAATTTCCATCGACAACACGCTTCCAACACGTCAATTATTTTATAATTGTCAATTATTTTATAATTGACGTGTTGGAAGTGTGTTGTCGATGGAAATTACCATGATCTTTAGGGTGAGTGATTGGTGCTTTCTAATAGTATTTCATCCAGAAAACTAATATCATTCTCGATCTGTTCTTGAGAGGAAAATTTTATATGCAGGAATTTTGAAGTTATGGAGGACATGAGTTCAAACAGAAGTGTTTTTGGTGTGGCCAAATAATGAAAATGTCGTCCACATACCTTAACCAAATGGTGGGTTTTAAAGGGATGGGGCAATAATTAATGTTTCAATATTCTGCAAATAAATTTCAGCAAGTAAGGGGGAAAGAGGGGAGCCCATAGGTACACCTTGTTTTTGTTGGTAATAGATACCATTGTATACAAAACAGGAATACTTTTACAATGAATCAAAACAGTCATAAAGATCTTTGATCAGTTCTCCAGGAAGTTCTTGGTGTTCCATTAGTTTTTTGACCATGAGCATGTAGGCATCAAAGAAAGTAACAGAAGGAAACAATGAATCCACGTCAAAGGTGTACAGGAAATCTTGATGATTGATGGAAGAAGGGAGTTTCTGGATAAAGTCCTTGGTTGATACAACAGAATAAGGATGATTTCTTGTCAGAACTTTGCAACATTTGACCAATTGCCTTTCAAGATTGACTGCAGGAGAAAAAATGTTTTCAATTAATGGCCTAATGGGATGTCCAGCTTTATGTAGCTTGATCTGTAAGAACAACCTGGGAGTACGAAAATATGCTGGGGGGGGGGGGGGAATGTCTCCTAAGAAAGATTTCAGAGAAGTTTTTTTAGAAAGCTTACCAACAGCTTTACATAGTTTTCCAGTGTTGTCAGCCTTGAGTCTTATGCAATTGGGTTTTTCCAGGAAATTAGCCACTTTGTTGTCCAAAGAATTCTTATGGACGAAGACAGGACATCCTGCTTTGTCTGCTTTGCAACCTGCAAGATTAATTACACTGGGTGAAATTTCTAAATTTCTTCAAAAAGGAGGAGGAGTATTTGAGCCTTGGGGTTTGAACCTTGGAAATTGCAATAGCCGATTTTGCACGAATGATCGGTTGATGTGCAGGATCCATGTTTTGGATCGCTGCTTCCAGTAATGAAATAGTATGTGGACGGCTAGGATTAGCAATAGGAGAAAATTTGGGTCCATTGGCAAGTAGTTTATCAATTTTAGCAGGAATAGGCACAGAAGACAGGTTCACATACCTTGGAAAGTTGGTATCGGCAACCTTCGTGGGAGCTGAACTTCGAGTGTTCTTTTTAGTGGAGGCTAGGTGCTGAACTTGTTTTCAAGTCTCTTGGTTTCACAATTGTGAGTCCTGGATATATTTTCATGAATTCGGATAAAAAAAATTGTCCAGTAATGATGGATGGGTGGCGAAAGAAAGAAATTGGTACCTGGTGTAACACTTGAATTCCAAAGTTGCGATGGAGGCACGGAAATCGCGAATAGCTGCGGAGAGGAGGCTGGTGGTGTTACAGTCCAGAACTTTCTTGCATATTCCATGAAAAGAGGGTTTATGCACCTGAAAAGCATTTGGAATAATCCTGGACCCCTTGCACTTAATGAGGAAGCAAAGTTGGCATACCAAAGAAACGATTTTGATACTGTCTTAACAGAAAACGATCCATTCTTCATTCCAGTCGAAAATCTGCCTAGAAGTTGCATTAACTATAGGAATCATAGTGAGAAGAATTGGCAGGAAAACACGTAACACACAAAACGTTAAAAGAATTCTTGAAATCGTAATCACACACGCAAGTTACGTTGAAAAATTAAAAGAGCGGGAAGGTTCGGTAGCGAACTCTACCGTCATCAGCCATGGCTTTCCACCCCTAATCAAGAGTTTTGAATCACAGAATAGATCTAGTTTACTGCCTGAACCTTCCACCACTCATCAGTTTGTTGGCACTTTGCCCTTTAGCCTGTCCTGCACTCATAAAGTTTGCTCTATTTTCAAGTCTTTTGGCTACAGGATTGCAGTCAAACCACCTCCACATCTTCTCAAACTCATCCTTAAGGACAGAGATCTCAATAAACCCCTAGATTTACAAGGTGTCTACTCTATCCCTATCAACACTTCCACAGGTGTTACACACTATATTGGTAGTACTTACCGCAGCATAAACCGGCGTTTGATGGAGCATATCGCTGATGTTAAAAAAGGTAGCCCTTCCACCTCGCTTTCAATTTTAACCATCAGCGATACGTCCACGGCTCCCGATTGGCACAATGTTAAGCGAATTGCCCCGTTCAGCAATCGGCATGCCCTCAGATACTGCGAAAGCATTGAAATCTACCTTACCCCTAACACCTGCAATACTGACACACCTTTTAACATCCCTATTATTTGGAAAGCGATTTTGAAATCTGGCAACAACTGACGCTTTTACCACGTGTCTCATTCTATGGCTGATGAAGATAGAAGTTGCTACCGAAATGTCCCGCTCTTAATTTTTCAACGTAACTTACGCGTGTGATTACGATTTCAAGAATTCTTTTAATCTTCTACTGTTTTATTTCATATTATATGCCTGGGATGATTTAATGCAGAAATAATACTGCAAAGTGTTAATGGTGTCATTCACAAAGAGTGCTCCTGCAATTAATGACAGTGTGTCAGGAGCTCCAAAAAAGTTGCCAACCACAGCTTCATTCATCTCAAAACCACTACTAAATCAAGTACAGTTATTTCATAAAACACAGATCTTACTGATCCCATAGCAGAAATATTACTTCACTTTAAAATGTTAGTTTTTTTTTCTCTTTCAATCTCCCAGATACAGGTACACACCTGTACCATATAAGTCATGTTGTCCTTGAGAATAAATTGAAGTTACTACACAGCAAAAAAAGGCCTCAAGAACTAGATACTGACAACTGAGAATAGCATGCATTGTACCAAGAGAACATGATCTCTCATACTAATGGTGTTTCTATGATGCAACGAGTCACTTTTTACAGGTTCTATCAGCTGTAAACAAAGGACAAACACAATGAATCGTGAGGAAAAGAAGCCCAAACCCAGTGCCTCAAAGTGAAAAGCCAGCATCATAACACGTGCAAGCGAGTCACCAGCAAGCTCCGAAGTTTATTATTCCATTTTGTTATACCTGTGTTATTCTAAGTTTCATGGAAAGTGTCACAAAAGTGTAAAAGACAAGTTACACTGTATTCCTCACTGGGGCATTAGAACAATACAAGAAAGAAGCACATCTTTCCACTAGTCTTATGCACGAGTTCCAGTTCATGTTAAGTAATGCCGTAAAATATGAATGATGTTAACATCAATGTCAGTTTTTGTGTGTGCTATCATGCTACTTTAACAAACTGGTTAGTAATGAAATCCATTGAATGTTTTCATTCTAGTGGCTCCGCATATCGATCGTACAAATCTGAAGGAGGTGACCGTGCGCAGTGGAGAAAATGTCCGATTAGAAATTGATGTTAAAGGTGAGCCAACGCCAACAATAACATGGTCACTCGATGGAAAGCCTCTCAAAGATTCGGCTCGACTCAAAGTGGAGGTAGAACCTAATAAGACTACTTTTATTCTGTCCAAGTCCAGAAGGAAAGATACTGGCAAATACACGATAACTGCCAAGAATGTGAATGGAACAGATGAAGCCGTCCTCGACCTCAGAATTCTTGGTGAGTAAAGATTTTGCATTGACACTCCTTAATTCTTACTCTTCACAGTTAAATAAAGTAGAAAATATTCATTTTAAGTACTTTAAACATTATGTATAAATTCATTATTATATCAAGCACAATATTTTTGTGCAAAAAGATTAAATAAGTTGATTTAAAACTCTAGATTTACATACACTGTATGATCAGAAGTATCTGGACGCAACTTTTGAGTAGTGGATTCATCCAATTATTTCACAACAGCAGTACATACAGATATAATAAAATGATGCACATGGACAAGCAAACATCGTAAAGAAACATTAACAGTAGACTGGGCTGTATGGCAGAGTTCAGTGACTTTCAACATGCCATGGTCATAGGATGCATTTTAGCAAAAACTCAGCTCGGAAAATTTCGGTCTTGCTGCAGTTGCTCCACTCAACTGTAAGTGACTTTATTGTGAAGTGGAAATACCTAGGAGCAACAACAGCGCAATTGTGACCTGGTTGGCCACGTAAAGTGACAGAGAGCGACCGCCAAGTACTTGATGCAGGTGGTGAGACAAAATTGCCTGTTCTCGCTTTCAACATTCATCACTGAGTTCCAAAATGCCTCTAGAACTCCCTTACCTACTGGCTGTGCCAACTGTAAAGTTTGATGCAGCGAGCATCTTGTTCTGGGGCTGTTTTCCATGGTTTCAGCTGGTCCTCCAAGTTCCAGTGTGGGGAATCTTAATGCTGTGGCCTGTAATGACATTCTCAACAATTCTGTGTTCCCAACATTATGGTACCAGTTCAGTAAAGGACCTTTTCTGTATCAAGAGTACAATGCCCACATCCAGAAAGTGAGGTTCATGCAGAAATGGTTGGATGAGATGGGTGTAAAAGAACTTGACTGGACTGCTCTGGGCCCCCATCTCAACTTCATGGAACAAATATCTTTGGAATTAATTGGAAACCCAACATTGGTGACAGACCTGACTAATGCTATTGTGGCAGAATGAAAGGCAATTCCCACAGTAACATACCCAAAACCTAATGGAAAGCCTTCCCAGGAAAGTGATGGTTGTGATAGCAGCAAAGGGCTGACCATCTGAATATAAATTCCTTTCCTGTTACAGAGAGTTTGCGGATAGGTAAGTGTCTGGATATTTTTTATCAGATAGAGTATCTCTCTCATTTGCTATTTTTCTGGATTAAGAGGAACTGAAGAATACGTAAGGCCTTTATTATATTCTGAGCATGAGTGTGATGTAATAAAGCATGAATGTTTACAGTGCTTGTCAGTATTGCAACATCTGTTGGGAATATAAAAATGACGGGGCAGCTATGGGTTATATCAGTGCTGTTAATCAGGTTGATTTATTACATCACTCAGTAACGTGGAGGGCGAAAACTGTTTAAAGAAAGGAGATATATCACACTGATCTATATTAAAGAGCATGTAATTCGCGTCTGTGGAGATTATTCATCATGGAGCTTGGCGTTATCCCTGAAACAGTGGAATTACCTTAACAGACAATGAAAAAACAATTACAGATACCACACAGATGTGTGATTTGCAAAACATGATACTGCACAATAAAAGCTTATTACCAATGACTGACATAGTTTGATGTGATAAACACATATAGGGCACTACTTTGGAAAGTAACAGAATATTGTAGGATGTAAGAAACACGAACATTAGACTAATTGAAAGCCATCGTATATCTTTGGGAATGAACACAATGGTGCACAATTTTTGTAGCAGGGCTGTTTAGAAATTTCGATTCAGATCATTGGAAGTGCATATTGTAAGTAATTAATTTTCCAGTGTTAAATTTTTCCAAATCACCAAAATATTTAAACCCCACCCCAATTTTTGATATTTACTACAATTGAGTATTGCAAGTGTCACACGTGAGAAAAGTATTATACACACAGTGCTGTATATCAGTTTGGACAAAAAGCACCCATTTGTATTTCATGAACTGAGCCAATTTGAAAGATTTTCATTATTTTTAAGAAGGAAAATCAAAATCTGAATGAGATAAGAGAGTGGTTTATCTGCATTAAAAATACTCCACAAATGGATTTCTTTTCAGATGTTCATGTTATAAAAAAATTAATTTCTGCATAATATTGCACCAGAAAAAAAAACAGTCTTACAGTGGCTGGATGGGAAAAACTCATACTTGAAACACTTAAAGTAAGAGAGTCTTACAACTTAGTCTTAGGGCACTGCAGATATGCTATTTAGAATTATTTCAGTGCTTTTGCAGACTAAAATTGCATTATGATATCATTACTGGGCAGGGACGTCGCTAGACTCCGAAATCATGGTGGGCGATGAGTGGGCGAGTATTATTTTTGCTGGGGCAAATTCAATATCGTCTTTATTTCCGAAACACTGAAAAAAATTTTTAATGTGTTTTACTATAAGCTTCATTGGGATTCGTGCAATCCCTCCCCCTTCGCCAGATATATACTCATTAATTTTGGAACTGCCTTTAAGTTTTTGCACTTTATGGGAATATAAAAGAATCCAAAGTTTGAGGTCTTTCCTTTCTTGTTAATGTTCCATCCATCTATTTTTAATAAAATTAGTAAAACCAACAGAGTTATATATCTATATAATAAACACAACACCAGTAGCACACACTGATTAAAAGAAAATTTTATGCCTAGAAGAAGGGTCTATAAGCAAATGTTTTTGCAGATTACGGTTAAGGGGAAATAAAAACACATGGACAGAATACGTTCCTCCACCTTAACTCCCTTCCTTCATGCCAGCAACTTTGTTTTGCACTCATCTCTTGCAAATCAGTTGTTAGCCACGTCCTGCTCCCTCATTGTCCCTGGGCAGGTGTAAGAATGCAGATATAGCTTTAGACTCCACTTTCCATTTTGGAATCTCTGCTTAGTAGCACAAACAAACAGCAGGGCAATTAGTAATGCCTCCCTCAGTGAATTCCTATCCACCCTCCTCATTTGCCTCTGGCCATATTAATGTGAAAAAAAAGTTTAATGAGAGTAACAAGAAACTTACCTTTACTAGAAGGTCTGTTCTCATTTGAAACAGATCATTTCTTTGCACGTTTTTTCCCCATTTTGAGTTCTACAGTTGGTTTGGGCTTCTGGTGCGGTGGTTTTATGTTGTCTTCAGCTTGTTCTTTATTTGACAGAATGAGTAATTCTTTTATCTTGTTCTTTATTTGACTGAATGAGTAATTCTTTAATCCATACTGCGGCAATGATACTTGGTCTAAGAAACCTCTATTTTACTTAAAAACCTATTATTTGGCTGACGTTTATTTACATAATCCTAACCGGTAGTTTAATTGACTTATAAAAACTTACTATTCAGTAAAACTACTTGCATGAACATTCGCTAACATAAACTAATATACTAATACACGGCAGAGGTGTGGTGCATGAATGAGAGAATGAGATGAGTTTTGTGTAAATAGTGGGCAATGAGATGAGTTAGTGTAAATAATGGTATTTTAGTTTTAATTTTTTTTTGTTAGATGTTTTTGGTGTTTGTAAATAAGAATTAGTTTATGTTAGTGAATGTTCATGAAAGTAGGTTTACTGAATAGTAAGTTTTTATAAGTCAATTAAACTACCGGTTAGGATTATGTAAACGTCAGCAAAATAATAGGTTTTTAAGTAAAATAGAGGTTTCTTAGACCAAGTATCATTGCCGCAGTATGGATTAAAGAATTACTCATTCAGTCAAATAAAGAACAAGCTGAAAGAATTACTCATTTTGTCAAATAAAGAACAAGCTGAAGACAACATAGAACCGCCGCACCAGAAGCCCAAACCAACTGTAGAACTCAAAATGGGGAAAAAATGTGCAAAGAAATGTATCTGTTTGAAATGAGAACAGACCTTCTAGTAAAGGTAAGTTTCTTGTTACTCTCATTAAAGTAATTGTAGGCACATAAACTTTTGAATGGTTATAGTAATACTGTGACTTTTCAAACAATGAATTATATGAAAAAAAAAAAGGCTTAAATTGCGATGTGGAAGAGTGGAGAACAATTGAATGCGCAGATGCTATTTTAATAACCTCTCTAGGAGAAGCAAACGATGCACTTCCAAGGAAAAATATGTAGGGATAAATGACAAAAAACACAAACTCATTATTACTTGGCAAAGTCCAGCTTATATTTTTAAGTTAAAGAAATCGAAAAGTGGCACATCCTGAACTGGGTAGGTGGCAGGGTGGGCTCCAGCCCACCCTTGCATTCCCTTAGCGATGTTTCTGTTACTGGATTACCAGGCATGCTCAGTCCCTTGTTTTTAATTTTATGTGGGGCTAGGAGGTTGCAAGAAAAAAAGATCAAGCTCTAAACCTTAACCTAGAATTCATGAACTTATTTGCCCTAAATATTTTCATGAGTGTAGGTTTCATAATTTCACGTAATTCTTGTTTAGGGTCACGTCGAATATTACCTTTATGGTTCACTCCAATTACACTTGCAGTCTTGTAGGCAATCTGAGATTTTCACCATGTCAATAGATGCATAAAGACAAAATAATGCATTGTTTCCAAGATGAGTCTTTTGGAAAAATCAGCCGCATACCATACATTCCAACAAAGAATAGTGTAACCAATGTCATGAATGTGAGGCAGTCCTCAAGTAAGAAAAGATAATTACTAATCAAATACAACTATTATAGAAATTTTACTAGGAAATTTTTTATTTAAATTGCAAATTTTCGGAGAAAACTCTTCTCCTTCTTCAGGCTGTCTTTTTGTTGTCACTTATTCCCGTCACTATCGTGGTTACGGTTAACCTTGACGGTTACAGTTAACCTGGAAAGTAACGGTTATTTTTCATCAAATCCTGCCAGATGTTAGGCAGAGAAAATCCTTTGCAGTTATTGATGATGGAATTTTGATTTTTCTCAATCTCTATTCCTTCTTTTAGCTTTCTTTTTTGAAAATTGCTTTGCAAACTGATGACTTTAAGGGAATTCCAATCCATGATGTGACTAGTTTCTCTAACATGTCTATCTAAACCAGTCTTCTTGGAGCAATTTTTTATAGCAGCTTTAGGCTCTGCTATACGAGTTTCTAGACTGTGACCTGTTTCACCTATGTAAGATAGTACACAACTACATTTTACTTCATAGACTACACCTTGCATTTTTAAAGTATCTTCTTTTCTTTGAACTATTTTAGGGAATTTTTTTTAACTTTGTTCTCTAAACTTGGAGCTAGCCTAATATTGTACTTCTTACTAGTTCTCTTTAAATACTCAAATAAACCTTAGTGATAAGAAATTTTGTTAGTGAATTTTACTTGTTTCTTTTGCAGGTTCTTCGTACCATTAAAATTCAGAAGCTTCTCAATTTCTTCTTTAGGATAGTTATTTTCTGAAAGTATGACTTTAAGTTCTTCTTTATGGGCTTCTTTCTTATCTGCCTTAGAAACTACTTTATTATTATTTTTTAAAAACTGACTTGCTACATTTTTCTTAATAGAAACTGGGTGATAGGAATTGAAATCCAAAAGTCTGTTAGTATTCATTGGTTTTTTATACCAACTAGTGAGGAATTTTTCATCTTCATAATAGATAGTAATATCTAAGAAGTTAATTCTTCTTTCTTTTTGAAGTTCAATAGTGAACTTAAGGGAATCATCTAATTCATTGAATGAGTCTAGAATTCTTTCTGGAACCATTTCTGAGCTATCTATTATAAATAAGATGCCATCCATGTATCTGCTATATATGCAGAAGTATGTGGGTTGTACTAGTATGTTTGTTTCTAGTTTTCCCTCATAATAGTTAGCTAAGAGTGGGGAGAGTGGGGAGCCCATAGCTAGACCAGATTTTTGAATGAAAACTTTTTTCTCAAATTGAAAGTAGTTGTTCTGCGAAGAGAAGGTAAGCATTTCAAAAATTCCATCTAATATGTTTCTCTCTTTGTTGTGAAAAACTATTAGGTCTGCCAAGTCTTCCGCTATAAAGTCTATAAGTTGATCTTTATTAATGTGAGTATACATAGACACTATGTCTAAACTACCCATAATAGGAGAATCTAATTTAGGAAGAAGTTCTAATTTTTCTTTTAGGTGCATTGAATTTTTAATCAAGTTAGGTGGCTATAGATCAACTTATAGACTTTATAGCGGAATACTTGGCAGACCTAATAGTTTTTCACAACAAAGAGAGGAAGATATTAGTTGGAATTTTTGAAATGCTTACCTTCTCTTTGCAGAACAACTACTTTCAATTTGAGAAAAAAATTTTCATTCAAAAATCTGGTCTAGCTATGGGCTCCCCACTCTCTCCACTCTTAGCTAACTATTATGTGGAAAAACTAGGAGAAAAGATACTAGTACAACCCACATACTTCTGCCTATATAGCAGATACATGGATGACATCTTATTTATAATAGATAGCTAAGAAATTGTTCCAGAAAGAATTTTAGACTCATTCAATGAATTAGATATTCCCTTAAGTTCACTATTGAACTTCAAACAGAAAGAAGAATTAACTTCTTAGATATTACTATCTATTATGAAGATGAAAAATTCTGCACTAGTTGGTATAAAAAACCAATGAATACTAATAGACTATTGGATTTCAATTCCTATCATCCAGTTTCTATTAAGAAAAATGTAGCAAGTCAGTTTTTAGAAAAAAATGAATAAAATAGTTTCTATGGTAGATAAAAAAGAAGCCCATAAAGAAGAACTTAAAGTCATACTTTCAGAAAATAACTATCCTAAAGAAGAAATTGAGAAGCTTCTGAATTTTAATGGTACAAAGAGCCCGCAAAACCAACAAGTAAAATTCACTAACAAAATTTCTTATCACAAAAGTTTATTTGAGTCTTTGAAGAGAATTAGTAAGAAGTACAATATTAGGCTAGCTCCAAGTTTAGAGAACAAAGTTAAAAAAATTCCCTAAAATAGTTCAAAGAAAAGAAGATACTTTAAAAATGCAAGGTGTAGTCTATGAAGTAAAATGTAGTTGTGTACTATCTTACATAGGTGAAACAGGTCACAGACTAGAAACTCGTATAACAGAGCCTAAAGCTGCTATAAAAAATTGCTGCAAGAAGACTGGTTTAGATAGACATGTTAGAGAAACTAGTCACATCATGGATTGGAATTCCCTTAAAGTCATCAGTTTCCAAAGCAATTTTCAAAAAAGAAAGCTAAAAGAAGGAATAGAGATTTAGAAAAATCAAAATCCCATCATCAATGACTGCAAAGGATTTTGTCTGCCTAAGATCTGGCGGCAGGATTTGATGAAAATAACCGTAACTTTCTAGGTTAACCATAACCGCGATAGTGACAGAATAAGTGACAAAAAAAAAAAAAAAAAAAAACCAGCCTGAAGAAAGGGAAGAGTTTTCTCCGAAAATTTGCAATTTAAATAAAAAATTTCCTAGTAAAATTCCCACAATAGTTGTATTTGATTAGTAATTGAATTATGAAACTAGGAAGCCATTTCTAAACATGAGCTTTATTCAAAGAAAGAAAAGATTTTTTTACTGCCAAAGGAGTTCTTAAAAATACAGATTCACAAACACTGTCACCTTCAAAACATTGACAGGAGACCCAGAGCAATCTAACAACATAACCAAAAGACAAAAATTTCAAGTAACAGACTTCAACATTAGTCCTGACTTCAGTACAGTCATCTAAGAAAAGAGATATCTTCATTCTATTTCATCAAAATTTCAGGTTTTTGTTATTAGGTACCCCTGCTTGCATTTCTGAGAGCTTCTTTGAAAACTGAGCTTGATCGAATGAATTATATGTTGATGGCACCCCTGAACAGCTCTGGTGTCATCATCCATCAGGAGTAAATCTGGGCCGAGAGCACCCCCGAACAGCATAACATAAGGGGGTCTAGAATATCATCTCTATATTTCTAGCCAGTCAGTGAGCCACTCTGAAAGATGTACTGGTTGGAGTGACCATTTGTAATGATGCCTCCCCAGACAAGGAAACCACTACTATGAAAGCTGGACCATTCATGGATATTTGAGGGCCTGTCATGAGTCCCTGGTTTTCGCCAGATGAGAATATGTTGGGAATCAGTATTTCAACAGTATCAAGACTCGTCTGTGAAAAGCACACATGCCTCGTTGTTTGGGCTGTACAAGTAATGTTGGTGACTCCATCTCAAATGTGCCCCTCTATTGGAAGGAGTTAGGGAGAACAAATCATAGATCTCCTCACATGGAGACCTCTCTCATGCAATGTACAGCAAACTGTAAATTAAGTTATTCTTGTGCCAGTGGCAGCTGTAAGCTTTAGAGTCAGTTGACTATCTGTTATCTGCTGATGCTTCTTGCTGTTAGAGCCATATAGTAGTCTTTGGAAGCAATGGTATCCCTGGGAGTGGCCTTGTCCTTGTCAACAACAAACCTCTCCTGTACTAAGCAACCACCTCCATAGTTTTGATATGACATTTTTGTGGCATATTTAATGCTCTGTACAGCTCTGCCTGGGACTGACCTTCTTCCATTCTACTGATCACTGGCCACCACTGTGAAAAGACATTTTCAACTTAATTTAACACCACAATACTGCCCAGTCTACTCCAAGAAATAATATGAGGTGCAATAAAAAGCTAGCCAATCTACCATCTTTGTAACGCTGTTCTGATTTTCATATTCTGCCCTTAAAAAGATGCACATGCACATGGTTTCTTCTTCAGTATCATTATATTTGCATATTCATCTGTTTCATTGCATTTCCATCATGCACAGCATGTTTAGTGCAATTTTCTCTATTATCTTTTAATTTTGCACACCAGTGTATATCTAGATGCTAAAGCTAGTATTACACCTAGGTGAATGTAATGTGCTAGAAAAATGTTAAAGCATCATTCGCATGGCACTAAATATTAGAAATTGGGCGAGATATTTTTCAGTATGTGCTACTAACTTTTCCTTGTACTCTCTCTCTCTCTCTCTCTTTCTTGCCCACTGCTGGACGAAATCCTCACTAATACTATTCCACTCCTGACGATCTCTTGCACTACTCTAGGTGCTTCCTTCATTTCTCACTTTACCGTCCCAACGTTGAGTGGGTCTCCTTTTTGATGTTGTGCTTTCTCTGGGACACAATTCAGTAATTGCCATCATACATTCCTACTACCTGTCCTGCCCATCCAGACTTCATCAATTTTACATGCATAGAAGTGTTTTTGATCTTGGGCAAAAGTTTCTTTTCTTGTCTCTAAGTGTAAAACCCAGTGTAGATCTTTCCATTTTCTTTTGAGTTACTCTACGTTTTTATACTAAATCGTAGGTTAATATCCAAATCATACAGCTACACTTGAGAACATGAAGCATACACTAAACTAAGGTCATTCTTTTCAGAGAAGAATATCACTTTTCAATTTTGTATGTAATTTACCATAAGAAGTCCAACCTAATTGAATTCTTCGATTTACCTCCAATTTCATTTTGTTATTAAAATTTATTTGACATCCCAAGTAGATGTGTGAGCCTACCTCTTCAATTTGGGTAGTACCTAGAGTAATCTGGTGATGTGATATAAATTGTTTCAGCTTGGTTTTCCCATCATTCACTATCAGTCCACGGTGAAAACAGTGGTC
Source organism: Macrothele yani (assembly GCA_039090855.1). Lineage (NCBI taxonomy): Eukaryota > Metazoa > Arthropoda > Arachnida > Araneae > Macrothelidae > Macrothele > Macrothele yani. The sequence continues at coordinate 44,078,990 of CM077016.1, read as the reverse complement.
ATTTAGTTCATTTAACATAATGTCCTACTCCCAAAATGACTCTGCAGTAAGAGCAATTTTTTTTTTTTTTTTTTAAAGGTTTAATGATCATCGTGAGAAACTCAATGGGAAATAAGCAGTCATCCGTTCCTAGTTTAGGGCCACACTCTCCAGGAAAAGGAGAGATCCAGTGCCATAAGACAAACACAACGGCCATGCCCCACTGGTATTCGGACATGGACCCATCTCGGACAAATGGTCAGAAGCCAGTGCTTAGACCACTATGCCACTGGGGTGGCAAGAATAATGTCATCAGTAAATCTCATGTGTGTTGTACTTATTATCCCAAAATATTAATCAGGCACTTTAATGTAAATACTTTAGTCAGTTAACATAATTATTTGAATTTCAGGTAAACCAAGCAAACCAAAAGGCCCACTTGCAGTGTCTGATGTTAATGCTGAAGGCTGCAAGCTGGCCTGGGATCCACCTGAAGATGACGGAGGTGAACCAGTTCAGCAGTACGTTGTAGAAAAATTGGACACAGAGACAGGTCGCTGGGTTCCTGTGCTTACAACCAAAGAACCTGAAGCAGAAGTCACAGGCCTTATTCCAGGAAAAGAATACAAATTCAGAGTCAAAGCTGTTAATCCGGAGGGTGAATCAGAGGCACTAGAAACTGAAAAACCAACTCTGGCTAAAAATCCTTATGGTAAGTAGAATCACTCAAGTTATATAGCACTGACATGAATGATTATCCATCCATAGAATTTCAGCTTATGAATTGGAAGCTTTAGTGATTGGTTATTTCATTTGGAGACAAGCAAAATTCATTCCACTGAAATTTTCCTGGTATGAATGTCAATCTTTACAGAATAATATTTATTAAAAATGTATACCATAATATTGTTTAGTTTGTACCTCACTATGCAAATCAGGTCATTTCAAAACTAATTTGAGCTATCTGCACTGAATCCATATGCACTGAGTACTTGCTAAGTTATGACTAAGTACCTAACATTTTGTGAGCTCTCCTTTCCCCTAGAGAATCGATGCCACCCAGCATGGCTGACATCAACTCCACAATGTTGTGTGAGAATCTGCAACCTAGCTGTTTGAATTGCAGTCCACAGTTCTTGTATGGAGCAAGATGGTGTATCTAGCTGCCTCACCTAGCAGTTCATAACATCCCACAGATTTTTTGAATAAAGCTTATGTTGAGAATTGGCTTCCTAGTTTCTTAATTCAATTACCAATCAAAAACTAATATTATGGGAATTTTTACTAGGAATTTTTTTATATTTTAATTGCGAATTTTTGGAGAAAACTCTTTTCCTTCTTCAGGCTGTCTTTTTGTTGTCACTTATTCCCGCCACTATCGCGGTTATGGTTAACCTTGACAGTTACGGTTATTTTTCATCAAATCCTGCCAGATGTTAGGCAGGGAAAATCCTCTGCAGTCATTGATGATGGAATTTTGATTTTTCTCAATCTCTATTCCTTCTTTTAGCTTCCTTCAGTAAGCTAAAAGAGTCAGCAGTTTCCAAAGCAATTTTTAAAAAAAGAAAGCTAAAAGAAGGAATAGAGATTGAGAAAAATCAAAATTCCATCATCAATGACTGCAGAGGATTTTCCCTGCCTAACATCTGGCAGGATTTGATGAAAAATAACCGTAACTGTGATAGTGATGGGAATAAGTGACAGCCTGAAGAAAGAGAAGAGTTTTCTCCAAAAATTTGCAATTAAAATAAAAAAAAATTCCTAGTAAAAATTCCCATAATAGTAGTTTTTGATTAGTAATCCCACAGATGTCTAATTGGGTTGAGATCAAGCATGTTTAGGGACCATTTGAGATGTCTTGTATCACTACTGTGTTCATCGAACCATTCCTTCATGAGGCTGACCTAATAGCATGGCCATTATTATCCTGAATAATCCATCCCTCTGTAGGTGGAGGTGCAGTAATGGGGAGTCTACATGGTCCACAAGCAGTCCCTGGTACTAGCTGTCATCCATTCGTTGGTCCAAGTGCACCAGGGCTCCCACCCAGTTCGTGCCAGCTGAACATGCTCCATATCATGCAACTGCTGCAACTTGTCTGGATAGCCATTGCTGTTCATGAGGGATCCATAGACTCATGCTGCTGACACCAAATACAGACTCTTCCATCGGCAGAATGAAGTACATATCATGACTCATCTGACTAACAAAGCTGCTTCCTATCTTCTATCATTCAATCCTCATGATGTTGGCACAAGGAGAGTGTTTACGTTGATAGACTGTTGTCAGAGGAAGGCGGAATATGAGTTGTCTGCTTTTGTACACCATTCATGCCAGTTTGAAACTCGTAGTCATGCAGGATAGTGTGCCTGGTTGCTCCTTACTGTACTGGGCTGTCAACTGTAGTACTGATTACTCTGTACAAGGCGACACAGTAGTTCACCTCTGGAAATACTTTTTGCAGCCCTTCCCATTTGAGTTGCCAGTTGGTTATTTTACCATTTTGGCACCCCTCCAGGTACACTTGAACCTCTGAGGCCTTCAAACATCCCACAAGTGGCATCCTTTCTGAAATGAATGCACCAACTCTTCATGCTCCCACAATTCAGCCTTTCGTAAACTTCTATAAATCCTTAGTTTTACCCATAATGTACAAAACATCTCTCTCAACTGCACTACCCACCTTTTACACACATCCCTTTAGACTACCTGCCACGCTCTCCTCATTACACCAGTATTAGGTGCAACTCATTTTGCATAGGGATTGTTGTAATTCAATTTGTATTGACCATTTCTTTTTAAATAGAACAATAACTCCAGTCATTACAGTTCCTATGCTCAGCAATAATCTCTCCCAAGCCTCTTGTCAGATATTTTATTTGGGCAACTGGACGATCATTGTTGAGACAATGAATACTTTTTTATTATAACAAAAATTACTATAGTACTTCTGAGCATCTTGCTCAAAAATGTAGAACTGTAATTCTGTCAGCAGTGTTTTCATTAAAAATATAATTCCGAGCTGTCAGAAAAGCTAAGCTATTAGTTGTTCTTATACAGAGGGTAAGTCGAAAGTTTTGCAATATTTGCATGAACACATGTGCTGTGCGGGTATGTCACATGTTTAAACAAGTTCAAGTCACGCACTGCAGTCAGTTGAAAGGGATATAAAGTGGTAGTCATTGCTGTGAACAGCATTGCATGTCGTTGTTGTTTTTTGTGGTTGGGATGCCTAAAAAAGATAAACAGCCACAACCGGCTAATTAGGGAACTTTTGCTTTACAAGTTTGAACTTGGCCATAACGCTGCTCAAGCAACATCAAACATTTGTCATGTGAAAGGGAAAGATTCCATGGACCACAGCACCGCAACCAGATGGTTCAAGAAATTTCACTCAGGTGACAGAAACCTTGACGATCAGCCAAGGTCAGGTAGGCAGTAAACCATGGATTTGGAGGCCATCCATGCACCAGGCCATAGAGGTATATTCAACAACCAGCACTCAGAGATTATCAGGTGAGCTGAGCATACCACAGACCACCTTGGTTCGTCACCTTCAGGACCTCGACGAGGTCTACAAGAGCTGCCACATTGTCTCTCACGAACTGACATGAGCTGAAGCAAACCGCCGAGTGGAAGTGTGCATGAAACTTCCAGAAAACCTACATGATGAACATTTCATCAAGTTTCCATAATCCTAAACACAACGGCAGTGGTTGAGCTCAGGCCAGCTTCCAGAACTTGTTGCTAAATGTGGGTGATTTGAGCACAAGGTGATACTCTGCGTCTGGTGGAATTTTGAGGAGATAATCCTTTCTGAATTTGTTCCAGATGGTCGGACCATGAACGCCAACTTCTACTCTGAACAGCTGGAGTAGACATATGCCATTTTGGAAAAACAGTACCCAGCACTGGTGAACAGAAAGCATTCTCTCCATCCTACAGCAGGACAATGCTTAGCCTCATACCGCAAAAATGACCTGGGCAAAACTCCAGGAACTTGAGAGCATTGAATTGATGCCGCACCCAGCATATAGTCCAGACCTTGCCCCATCGGATTATTACTTGTTCCGGTCCATGGCCCACTTCCTTCGTGGGTGGCACTTCAACAACCAGGAAGAGGTGGCAGCTGGGGTGAAGGAGTTCTTTGTCTCAAAGGACAAGAACTGGTACTGCTGCGGAATCAAAGAACTGGCAGACAGATGGCTAAAGACGGTGCAACATGATGACCTATACTTTGAATGCTAGTCAGCTTTCATTGTAAAGGTACATATGAAGACATAAAGTGATCCAAATATCGCAAAACTTTCAACTCGCCCTCTGTATAACATTCGGTTTCAATGTGCTTCAGCCGTTTTTGTGCTTTATGAGCCAACGCAAACCACACATGTAAAACCTAAATCAAAATGGAGGGAAAATATTCTTTCAAATACGAAAATTAGTTTCTATCATATTTCAGTTGTGCACAAAGTTTATGAACTTCATAAACTTCTCACACTACAATAAAGGCATGGCTAACCTGAGGATCATATCTCCTGGAACTTTAATTGAAGAGCTATTCTGTTTCAGTAATGCTATTCGCTTTGCCCATAGCTATAAATCAAGTGTAATTTTAAAACCTACTGCTCATGAAGCATTGAGAAAAAAAAAAACACTTTTTTTTTGTTTAAAGCAAGAGTATTAAATACTTGTGCTGCTTGAGAACATCATAAATCATTGCTCAATTTTCTTGTTTATCCCCTCTTAACAAATTACTTGATGAAAGAAACTCAATCTATGATTGTTTTTCAGATAAATTATGTTAATGATGAGTTTATGTTATCTTCATGCCACATGGGGTACGATTTGAGATATAAGTCAGGAATAAATATGAGTATAATATTTTTGACATTAAAAATTCTTTCAGGTACATGTTTACATTGCCTTTATGCAGTTTTAGTTTCTATTACCATCTGAAGTACGTCCTCTGATTGGATATTTGTCACCAAAAATACATTTTTAGATTAGGTGGTAAACACAAGACATCTAGAGCCATTAAGGAATGCCATGCTGCATTCTCTGCTGGTGTTATGGTGTGTGTGTGGTGGTGGGGGGGGATCAGGTACGATCGTCATTGGGCAACAGCAGTTGGAGGAAAGCTCGCTGACACATTGTCAATATTTTGAAACCCATCTCTCTTTCATTCTATTCTGGGGTGCTTGAAGCCATGTTTTATGATAATACCTGCATAGTATACTGCAGATGTTTTATTTTGAATATCTTCATGTGTGGATAAACTTCCTTGGCCTGCCAGGTCCCTGAATTTCTCCCCAATCAAGCAGATGTTGGTTAATGATTAAATGCAACCTACAGACCCAATCTACAGACTGTGCACCTGGCCCTGCAGACCATAGCTGTTCTACTGGACCAGATGCTAGCAGTTACATGGCAAATATCATAGGGGTCTATTCGACAGCTGCACAACTTCATGACGAGACACTTCACTCAATGTATCTACAACTTAGGTAGTTTTACATCATGTTTATCTGTTCACAACAGGTGCAGTTTTGTGTCAATAAATGTGTTCATTAGCATTTGCAAATTTTACCATGTGTTTCTTACATCCTGGGCTTTCATTTCTCCAAATATAATATTTGCATTCCTGTTCTCCTTCAGAGTGCTGCAATTTCAGTATCACAAAGTATAATGGAGTCTATTGGTACGTCAAGTGACTCGATTGTCTTATGTATGGTGCTGCAGTCTATGCATCACAAGATCTCAAAATTCAGTAGCTTACACTTCAGAATCCTAGCAGAACGTGACTGTGGGGTAACCGATCAAATAATGGAAGTGTACTTATTGGTGTAAATTTCCATATTTTTTCATGGGCATTTTGTGTTGGGACATAACTGATTTTCTGTCCCCAGTGCTCCAAAGATGTGTTTATAAGTGAAATGAAACAAATATACATTACTTCTTTCTAATCTCACATGTGCATGGGCTCATTGCTTTAACTTAACATTGAATCTTGTGAATTAATGAAGACATGGCAAATACTTACATGTGACTGTTTTTACCTAATACTGGAGAGTACATAAAACATATTGCTTTCCCTTAGAAAACAATGTCTCAATTAGAAATTCCTTCAATTTTTATGACAAAAGTTTTGTCAAAATGCAAGTGACACCTGTTAGATGCCTATGTAGGTATCTTATCAGGTTAAGTTGATGGTAGTTTAGAACAAGCTGAGTTACGTATAATACACTGCTGGACAATTGGTAAGGACTGATCATTAACGGTTATATAGCACATAAAAAAGTAAGTGTGGTTGGATGCCAAGTGAAATAAAATAATGTCAGAATGCCAGGACATTACAAGAAAGACAATTTATTGTGCTCTGAAATCCAGAAGGCTTTGGAACATGTTCAAGGGACAAACAGGCCATTTTGTGCAGAATACGTAAACGTGAAACAAATGAAATTACCGTCCGCAGGCGTTCCGGCGTAAGATGTCAATACGGGATATGGCCACCATGGAGGGCGATGCAAGATTCCACACGTTGTGTCATGCTTTGCACAACATTATCAAGCAGCTGTTGGGGTAATTTATCCCATTCCTCTGTCAGTGCATGGATGAGGGTGTCCTTGTTTATTGGAGGGCATTAGCGACCAGTAAGACTCCTCCCCAAAGCATCCCACACATTTTCAATGGGATTCAGATCTGGAGAACGTGCTGGCCATACGAGGCGTTGAATATCCTCGCTCTCAAGACACTCCTGGACAGCGACTGTTCGATGACATGTTGCGTTGTCGTCCATGAAAATGAATCTATCACCGACAGCACCACGGAACATGAGGTAGCAGAACATCATTAATGTATCATTGGCCAGTCATAGTCCCAGTTGGAAGCACATAGAGGGATGTACGGCCATTGATCATGATGCCACCCCATACCATGACACTACATGTCGGATATCGGTCCCTTTCCTGTATGTTTGCTGGACAATATGCAGTACCACTATCACGCCAGATCAGTTGTCGTCGACAATCAGACGATAGACTGTATCTACTCTCATCTGAGAAGAGGACAGTAGACCAGTCGTTATCAGTCCAATTGCGATGTTGAATGCACCATTGCAAACGGGCGGTACGGTGACGTCTGGACAATGGGATGCACACAACAGGACGGCGGGCGTATAGTCCTCCTTCATGCAAACGTCTGGCGACAGTTTTTCGCGAGATCCGCTTGCCAGTAGCAGCCATAAACTGATTTGCTACCTCACTAGCTGTGCTGCGCCGGTGTCTTTTTGTTGATAGCACTATGTACCGATCTTCTGCAGGTGTCGTACTGCGAACACGACCTCCCCGGTGACGTTTGCTACACTCTCCATTTGTTTGAAATGATTTCCAAAGCCTTGAAACAACACTGTGGCTGACGTCGAACTCCCTGGCATCATCTGTTATTTTTCGTCCTTCTTCAATCTTGCCAATAATACGGCCACGCGTAAAATTATCTAGGTGATGTCGGGAAGACATACTGAAAATTGCAAGTTCGTCAATTGATTCTTTCCCTTTCAACTTTGCGTTTGAACAACAACGGTCAATACGTGTCAAATCCTTATAACGGTAATACGCGTCAAATCCTTTATATCTCTTATCAGCGCTATGACGTCACGAACAAGTTAAGCAATCCAAAATTTGCATACGCACAACACGTCTTACTGTATCCCGCACTTATGCTAATTTCCACATTTTCCTGCCTTCCATTTTATGGTTGCTATCTTTGCTATTGTCATCCGTCCTTAGCAATTGTCCGGCAGTGTATATGTACTTACATATATTATACCTACTAAGTTATGTACTATTATACGTAACTTAGTGTGTTGTAAACTACCATCAACTTAACTTGTTTGTTAGTTACGTGCATTGCCTACCACTCATTTATGATCTCATCAGGTAATCACTTTCGGACATATGTTTCTGAACAAGAAAGACTTCTACATGCCATTGAAGCTAGACTTAGTTTAATGATACCTGAGCCAAAGTGGATCTCAAAATAGGATCATAAACAGAAGCGTTAATTGAAAGTATATTGAACATCGTGTTGCAAGTGGTAATGAAAGATCTTTTTAGTAAAAGTAAAATGCCTATGGAATTAAATGACAGATGATAAAATTGCTCATGTGTGTATGTCATTGATAGAAATCTATCTCTAAGCACAGTCTGGAAGGGTGTCTCAAAAATCTTTTAGGCAAAAATATTTACTGTTTTTTTCTGTCTTAGAGGAAGTTTTGTAATGTTTAGTAGAATTGTGTGATCCAAAACACACCACTCGACAAACTGTGAAGATAATAATGCTATTTGCAAATACAAATTTTCACAAGTGATTGAACATGGAAGCTTTACCTTATGGATGAAACATGCCATAATTTTTTTTATTTAAGTGTTGCAAAAGAACACCATCTTGCAGTCTGTTTCAAGCATTTCAGGTCTATGTATAAATCTAACTCGTTAATAGAACAATCTCTATGAAATTAGTTTATCTTACCAATTATCCAACACATGAATCTGTTTGGGAGTTCATAGAATTCATATTGTGAAGTATCACTACTTACTGATTTGGAACAAGCAAAATGTTAAATACTGTATCAGGTAAATTACAATATACGCATTTTATCTGATATGATAGGTCAGATACAATGAGCATCTATGAGATAAGTAGATATACTGCCAACTGATTTTCAAATGTGTCAGTTTGAAGTACAGGCTTTAGAAAATTGAGAATTATTTAGTGGAATTACCACAAGGAATTTTCAGAAACTCAAGAGATTAAGGAAATGAAAGATGCTTTGTTGTCGGGCCATGCACTAAAACCAAATTGAGCATTTGCTACATCAACAACATCTGTCTTTCTTCCTGCTTTAGTTTGAGTTGAGTGACTGTGAGTTTCAGAAGTTTGGCTTATTACCAGTACATGATGACTGTACATTCCATTTTTGTTGAAGGAGCACAATATCCAGTTTTATGTTCAGGTGAGGCTTTTTGGAATGTATTCAGTTTCTTTCTCAGAATTAGTGCGTAATTTACATCAGTTGATATATTTTGTCACTCGATGTTGCAATGTCAAAGAATCTGCACTTCTACAACTTTTACTTGCAAATGTTAATGTAGCAAACATCGTGAAGGAGTTGAATTTGTTGACTTTGAAAATATGTAAAAAGCTGTTAGGTGACAGGTTCAGTTAATCTGTCTCAATCGTTAAAATGATGATGCGACTATCAGAATCCCATTAGTATTTCACAGTAGTGTGATTTTAAATCCATGCTATTATTTTGGCAAAAAGTGGTATCTCAATAACCAAAATGGTGGGTTTTTCTTTTCAGTACTGCTATTTAATATAAGTAGCGATAATACTGTTTCACACATTAGTATAACTAATGCATGGATACTAGAAATGGTCGACTAGGCTAAAACACTGATAATAAAAAATGTGGCGTGTAAACATAAAACTCACTTATTTTAGTGCCGAAGCCCTGTAGAACCATGTCGAGCATGCAATATTATATTGCACCACAAGTTGAACACAAGGATAAAACTCTTTGAAAAATATTAAGCAAATGAACTATGAAGGATGATAACATTTCCTATGCAAATGAATATAAAACAGTATTTAAAATACTGAACTAATAAAAATTTAAAAAGCCTAATCCACACATCTCCGAGCGAGCCATACATCTCCAGACCAGTTTCGACATGTATTCATGTCATTCTCGAGCAACATCGAGCTTCCGAGGCAGCATATTGCTTTCGAACGTTACACTTCCATTGAGAATGACATGAATACATGTCGAAACTGGTCTGGAGATGTATGGCTCACTCGGAGATGTGTGGATTAGGCTTTTTAAATTTTTATTAGTTCAGTATTTTTATAATACTGTTTCATTCCTTTGTTCTTCTCATCTTTCTGGAATTTAAGATATTCATTCTCGTCTACATACCATTTTAGATTCATGTGCATAGGAAATGTTATCATCCTTCATTGTTCATTTGCTTAAAGTTTTTCAAAGAGTTTTATCCTTGTCAACTTGCTGTGCAATATAATACTGCATGCTCGACATGGTTCTACAGGGCTTCGGCACTAAAATAGGTGAGTTTTATGTTTACACTCCACATTTCTTATTATCAATGTTTTAGCCTAGTTGACCATTTCTAGTATCCATGCATTAGTTATATTAACATGTGAAACAGTATTATCGCTACTTATATTAAGTAGTAGTATTGAAATATATTGTACCACTTATAATGTTCCATGCAAGATTTGTATTTTAAACTTTTGATATTACCGAAATAGTGGTTTCTCATACTGATTACTGAAGGAACTTTATTTCCTTTCTCTTCTCCCTAAAATAAACAGTTTGTGCATGTGTTCTCTTTTAAGTCTTCTGAAGTAAATGAATAATTCTTTGTAAACAAGGTAAAGTTAAATTGGTGTGTGTGTGTGTGTGTCACATATTTCACAGGTTTGTTCTAAATGATTTGTTCTTAAATTTAACGTAATTTTTTCTATGTAGATGAACCTGGTCAACCAAGCAAGCCAACGCCAAAAGACTGGGACAAACATCATGTGGATCTTGCATGGAGTCCTCCATTTAGTGATGGAGGTTCACCCGTCACCAGCTACATTATAGAAAAGAAAGACAAATATAGTACAAAATGGCAAAAGGCTATTGAAATTATTGGCGATGCCTGCGAAGCAAGAGTTCCAGACCTTATTGAAGGCATGGAATATCAGTTCCGGGTGAGAGCCTGCAACAAAGCTGGACCTGGTGAGCCCAGTGTACCCAGTGATACAGTTACTGCTAAGCCTAGATTCTGTAAGTATCTGTGAAATCCAAATTTAATGCTTCATTTTCCCTCAAACTTTGATTTTCATTAAATCTAAAACTGAATGCCCATTTCAAAATCCTTGCAAATCCCTGAATTCTTGTGATAAAACTTTTAATGAAAGAGAATATACAGGGGTTAAGAGTTTCTATGTAAATGTCTGTCGTTTCTATTTTAATTTTGATCATTTTTATGGGAAGGAATTCGTTAATATGGGTTTAAATAAAATTTTTTGAATGTGTTGCCTCAGCAAATAAGAGGGAAAGGCATAAAGCATACTTGCCAACTTTTACGGATTATCCGTAAAATTTATGGATTTCTGCTTAATTTTACTGATTTATGGATAGAAGTCTTTTTTTACAGATTTTTTTATATTTCAATTGCTCAATCTAAATATTTCAATCCCCTGCAACCACTTAGATTTTCTACTGGACCTTACGAGCGCTGTGTTACGTGATGATGTCATCTTTGACTCGCCGGCTTCATGCAGAGCCATCAAGTATAACGATGGCTCCGCTTCGTGACATTGTGCGGTAGCTCTCTCTCTACGGGAGTGCTCAAGTGACGTGCCGACCAGAGTTCTCCAAAATGCGTAATAACGCATCTAGTACACATCAAAATTTTACCAATGCGTAAAAATACGCAGCTTGAATTTTTCTCGGCGCGTAAAGTTACGCATTGAAGAATTTTACCAATTCATAAAAATATGCATCGGGACGGTATTTCGTCTTTCAAAGATGGAAGTAAACGAAATAAAGATTGTTTTCGTAATCATAATTTCTTTTTCCTGTGATGTTGCCTCTGCCCAGTATTGTTGTTGTATATAATTTTATTCCATAAATATTTGTATTTCAGTTTGAAAATGGAGGAAAAATTTGCGAAAACGGAAATTCGGCAGCTAAAAAATTTTGCTGTAATCTTTAGGCATGAGAGTGCGGTGGCTTCAAGGAATTTCTCCTTTTACATCATAATTTGGGTTATCCTCGAGATCGATGCATAACTGAACAGAAATTTTGGGGCAATTAGTAGTGGTGGAGGATGTTTCCCACCTGAAACTTTTGAAAGAGGAAGTTTCGTCTTTCAAAACTTTAGAAAACGGAAGTTAGACGCAGTAAATATTTCTCCTGTAATCGTAATTTTATTTTTCAAGTGATGATTCTGCCTAGTATTGTTGTTAAATATAATTTTATTTCATAAATGTTTGTATTTCAACGTGAAAAAGGAGGGAAAATGTCCGAAAACGGAAATCGGACGTAGCAAAGATTTCCCCGTAACTGTAATTTTGTTTTCCCAACGATGATCAGAACATGCATCCTGTATTCTTAAATATTCCCCCCCCCAAAAGTTTTGTGTTTCAGTTTGATAAACGGTTGGGGGGGGGGGGGGTGTTCCGAAAACGAAAGTGACGATGCTGAAAAATTTGAAAAAAATGATGCATGGTGTTCAAAAGTATTTATATTTTCAAAGTTACACTATTAATCTTTTATCTAAAATAGTGAAAGCTTTCATGTATTCATGATGGATAAAATTGTCGTCCAAGGAGATTAAAAAAACGATAATAAAGAAATGGAAAGGAAAACAAAGATATCATCAAATGAAAATTTTAGTATAGTATTGAAACACCACAGGTTTGGGAGGCTAACATTGAAAAAAATTAAGATTTTACTTTATGGTTTTTTAAATTATTATTTTAAACACAGATAATACTAGTTTAGTTATTGTGGTATATGCAAAGATTTTTACTGCATATTTATTAATATAATTATTTTGTTTTGTGGTAAATGGCGTTCACGCAAAAGTTTTACTGGTGCACATTTTCCAAAGTTGGCAAGTATGCATAAAGTGTCTTTGTCTCTTATTTCATGCCATAAAACCATAACTAGAGCAATAAAGACATTACCGAACTGAACTTTATGAATAGCTGATGCAGGAAATGGCAAGTAATAGTGTTTTTTCTGAACTTCGGAAGTATATCCAGGAATGGTAATCTTGCCTCCTTCATTAATGGCTGGCTGAAAATTGGTAAAGGGATCATCTCGACACCTCCCCAAAAGAACTAATGAAAAGAGAAATGATTTAAACTTACGAAATCGTATTAAAGGAAGGTTATTAATGCTAACATACCCTAAAACTAACGGACCCATGGTAACATTTTGAAATAACATGTGCTCTTCTCCAAGGTGTCCAAAGATTTACCTAAGTATTGTAAATTTAAAGTGGAAAAAGTGTAACAGCTTTAAGTAAAGATCATTGCATGAATTCAGTTCCATATGGATTGAACGTCAATAAAACTGCGTTGGATAGCAGAGAATTTTCCTTTCATATTTTGAGGTTACAATGTGCCCATTCCAGTAGGAATGATTTTGCTAAAATCCAAGAATCATAATCCTTTCATTTTATTGTTGGCAAGGAAAGTTAATCAGTCTCAAGAAAAGTGCTCTTAAGCACATATTTTTTATGGTTTGGATGTGGCATATTCAACTATTTCCATGTATCAGTTTCCTCATAAAACATGAAACCTGCATTGTAGGAGATTTGAATTCAATTGCCACCTCAAGACGATGCAGTTACACTGATGCATTATTTGTTCATAGCTTCTTGAAAGCTAAATACAAACCAACAGGGTACACATACCAATAAACTTTTTTAAGGAAGGCACTCAAAATTCTGAAAATTTAGCAAGGCTAGCTCTAAGCAGCAGAAAGTTAGCATGGCACGCAATCCGATGCCAACTGAGCCAATCACTGCATCGTATGGCTCTGGAAAGACGTAAATCATGGTATCATGCTGTCCTATTCTTATTGGCTTTTCAGAAAGCGTGATCATAGGCAGGCTCTGGGGATCAGCCAGTTGCTGTTTAGAATTTGCATAAAGTGTTGGGCTATGGTCGGTTTTCCTTGCTCACCCAGCCTTCCCGGTTTTCCAAACATACGTACGTCAATGTATGTTCGGAAAACCTTAGTCTACAAGAAATTACCACCTGCTCTTTTGCCTCTTATAAATAGCATACCAATTTCTACCAACAAGTGTGAACATGGTTTCTTGCAAATGAATTTGATTTTAATACCAGCAAAGGAATCAATACACCTGAAGACTGTAAGTTCACTGATGTTCATTAAACTGGTCAGTCCTCCTCTATGTGTGTTTCAACCTTTATCTTACATAAATTCCTAGTTTCTGAAAAGTAGACCTAGCAACTGACACTAAGAGCAAGGCACAGACACGTGGAAATGTCAGTAACAATGCTTTGATGGTTTTTTGGAATCTGCTTTGATATAAGGTACTCATATTTGTTATGTTTACTATTATTATTAAATAATTTAAATTTATTTATAACATTATTACTGTTTATATTGTACCAGCAAGAACAATGCAGTTGCGTAAGGTTATGAGAGAGTATCGGTAAAAACAATGGAGTTGCGTAAGGGGATGATAGAGTACCAGTGAAAACAATGGAGTTGCGTAAGGGGATGATAGAGTACCAGTGAAAACAATGGAGTTGCGTACAGAGATGAGAGAGTACCAGTAAACTTTATATTAGAAAAAAGCACTGCAAACTGACAGTTGTTTGTTTTTCTTTGTAAAACCTAATAATCAGGGCAAAAGCAAGCTTTTCTTGTCTGAGGGAGCAAGACTTGAAATTAAACCCCTTTGAGTTAAAAAGTTCCTCACTTCCTCTCAAAGAGTACACAGTTTTCACTTTCTCTTACATTCGGCATAGGAAAGTGTTCTGATCATTAAAAAATCGCTCTTCCTGTTTTTGACATATTTCACTAAAAATGTGAAGACCAAGAGTCAATGGTGGGAAATATCATGTAAAATGTAAAAGTCATCTGAACTCTTTAATCTTTCTTTGCTGACAGTGGGATTCAAACCCAAAGCATCATCCTTCTCCCATGCAGCTGCTCTCCCAATTGAACTACACTGCAGGTTATCACTGCTTCATTGTCCATTTCACTCATACGTCACGTCACCCCCCCCCTGTGAGAAAGGTTGGAATCGCTCAGCAGGTTTCAGGTATATCGGCAGCAACACTCCAAGACCATTTCATTGCAGAAGTATTTCCTTTTATTATTTTCATACGTTGTGCAGAAGAACCATCATACAATTTCTTTCAGTCCTCACTTTCCAGGAAATAACATTTCATTCGGGCACCAATATACATTTTCTGCGAACAGTGGATATGAATGCACATCTTCCTACTCCAGAGTGGCTGTTCTCCCAATTGAACTATGCTGGTAGGCTTATTGCTGCTTCATTGTCCATTTCACCCATATCCCATCACAACTCCATCAACACAACACTCTGCAGAAATGGAAAATGAACCAGGGCAGAATGAATATCAGATAGTGGACACAACAAATGATGACAGGATAGGGCTTGAAAATTTTTTGTTCAAGGTTAAATGCTCAGAGGGACTTTCAGCAACAGAACAAAAATTATTAATTGGCTTTTAATTCCTATGACATATTCAGAAAGGTCAAGAATGTTAGGCATATCTGCATATTGTTTTACAGGCCTCTCTTCACTGTTTCAGATACTTTCTTTCATGCATATAAGGTGTACCACACCTCACAGAACAGGAAATGTTACTTTGTATCCTGGTTAGTTGTGTGTACTACTGTATGCAGTTAACTAAAGTCATTAGAAAAGAAAACACTGAAGTCTGTGATCTTCTTTTTGAAGTACAATTTTTAATAAATGTATTCACATGATGTGCATTTCTGTTTTTTAGCCCCTCAGAGTGTGAATTTATGCCCTTAGTATGACCATTCTAGGAGGACACCCTTCCCTCTTCTGGAACTGCAGACTTGATAATAATTAATAATAGAAAATCCTGTCCTTTCCCAAATTTTGGTCTTGTTTACCATAAAATTGCTTGAGACTAGATGCACTGATATTCAGCTTTGAATTTCCTGAGGAAGTAAGCCTTCTTTTTTAGGCAAACACAATTAAACACCTAAATTCTGAGCAGTCTAAATTACTGCACTCTCCACTCATGACACACACACACACACACACACACACACACACACACACACACACACACACACACACACTGTTCTTGCTTAATTAATTGTGTTCAATAGCAAGCCAGTAGAAGGAATGCCTGTCACACAATTAAGATAATTGTTCCAATAACCAAGTGTTTTCATCATTATCATTGAAATCTTAACAATTGCATTTTGGTCTGAACTAGAATCTTACTGATGTGCGAACAAATCAGAAATTTTCAACTGAATGGGAAAATGAGTGGTGTGCAGTGTTTTAACTAAATTCAAGAACAATAGCAAAGCAAACAAAATGATGAGAAATTTGAAAAGAATCAAACTGGGATTATACAAACATATCAGCCTTCAATGAATTCCTCCGATTCTTCCAAAATGCTGGCCAATATTGCATGATTATATGGTTTATACTTTTTCTTGCTGAGATTTTAGAGTAGCCAGTGCAGTTAAATCTCATTTAATCTCGACTGATTGACTTTTTGTTTTATTTTCAGTGGCACCCAAAATTGAACGTAGTATGCTGAAAGATATTGTGATACATGCAAGTCAGAGTGTAAAATTTGATGTCCGTGTCATTGGTGAACCACCACCTCAGAAGAATTGGATGTTTGGCAACATCACATTAAAGGATGGAGGAAAGATAAACATCGAGAATGAGCCATATCGTACCAGACTAACTCTGATTAATTGTGACAAGAGGGACACTGGAACATACTTGATAAAAGCAGAAAATAACAGTGGAAAGGATGAAGCTACTGTCGAACTTATGGTTCTCGGTGAGTATCTGTTCTTAAGCTTTGTTTTTGTATGAACTTCAGCATAACTGTAACGATCGGCTATCTTAATTTAATTCCAATCACCACAATGCATGCTGTACTGCTTCTTAATGCCATTGTGTGTTTACTTATCTCTCAACTCTTTTAAACCTTACTTTAGGAGAAACAATTTTTTTGGCTACTACATATCTGTTTTTCTTAACTTTTATTTTTTGATGTTCACTTGAATCGGTGTGATTGTTTCAGATGAGAAAAACATCATATGCAGGACAAACAATGGAACAGAAAAAATTTAATGAAATTATTGACATTACCTCAAGTTATTGAGTTACTTAAATATTTCAGTTCTTTTGCACAGTTCACCGATACTCTCAAATTCTTGCTTTTGGTGAAAATGTCTCCTCATCAAAAATGTATCATCACAAGGTTGTCGAGTCATTTGTTGCTTTTCATACTTCCAGACCGAGGACTGAGTCCTGGGTTAGACTTGGACTTCGGTGTTTGTTCGTACAGTTCTAGATCTTTCCCTAATACAGAACCATTTAACCTAAATTTAGGACGTGCCGTTCTTCTTAAGTTGAGATGCTCATAGCTATTGTTAAACCTTGGTATTTTTAAATCAGGTATCAAACTTGATTGTTGTGGTTCATAGCGACCTGTGGTCAGGTGTTCCTTGTAACTATGAACAAGGAGCTCACCCCTCTGTTGCACTGGCTTCCAGCCTGCCATTCCAGTTGAGCCTAGGCATGAGTCTTATATGAAGCATAGGAGGTGAGCCTGCGTCCTCCAACCCTAGCTCTGCACCCTCTCTTGAACCAGAGGATCTAAATTAGGGGCAGGCGTTCCTATAACCATAGGTGCTTGAAGGGGTAATTAAACACCAAAATACACATCCGCTTTCATTCGTACAGTACAGCAGATTTATATGAGCAAGACAGTCTAGAAAGTAAGAAACCACGACATTAGACATATGAGTTCCCTCCTTTTGTGATTTCACATGAAAACCAACGCGTCAGATTGGTTTCCAACACCATTGTGTGTGACGTCAAACACAACACCAACATACAAGGCCATATAACTTGACAGTGACATCACAAAAGAAGGGAACTCATCCATCTTCTGTCATGCCTCTTTCTTGCTATAGAAGGCCTTGGTAAGGGCCAAAGAGCAATCAAAACATACATATCCCTAAGCTGTTCTCTGAGATTCAGAGGTTAGCTCTAGAAAGAAATACAAACTAACAGATAAATTTTTAACTGATTATTTACTTACAGTTGCTGTATCAAATTTCTCCATTTACCAGCGATCTTGACACAAAACTCGGGCTTCACTTATATCCATCACTTGACGTACACAAGACCTTCTATACTCCATACTCATAATCTTTTTCTCATGACTTCCTTGGTCTTCCTCTGCCTTTCCTTCCTTCCACTTGGGCTAAAAAACAATTATCAGTAAGATTCTCATCACTCATTCTTTCAACTTGGCCAAACCACCAAAGCATATTAGTCCCAAAGCAATCCAATATTCTATAAATACATTTTTTTATTCTCATAGATACAAGAGTAATCATTTAAACCATTGTACTGAGCTAGTGTGAGAGTTTAATGACCAAAATTAAAAGAGGTAATGAAGTACATGAACATGAGTGTCATTTTGAACACTGGTTGTAACATGCTATCATTAAGCAAGTAAATACATTTAAGTTAAAGTTTTATTGCAGAGAAAAGAAGTTAACAAAAATGTCAGTTTGAAAGACTATAAAAAAAAAAGGACTTCTGAACACTGCATACTTCTTCAACATTAATTACCAGATAATTTTTGCCATAATTAAGTTTCACACACATCCTTTTTAAGGTGGGTGTTTTTTGCATGAAACAGAAAATTTCATTGACTTAATGCACAACAGACCGATTTACTTAATATAGAGATATCATGAAAATAGTCATGTACTTCTGATTCTGAAGGTATCTCTCTCTTATTGTGCAGGCTCTGTATGAGAAACTCTGTAAATTGACTGTATTTTGGCTATGCATATTTTAAAAAGTTAAAACATTTTTTTCTAGTATGTGTGACAGTATTTCAAAAAGTTGTTAAGCTATTCCATAATAGGTGTTTCATTCATTTTTAGGTACAACCAATAAAAACTGTGGGGTATGCGTACCTTTTGCTCGTGTTGCATTGAATTTTCCCCATCAGGAGACAAAAGTATTGATCTCATGATGAAATGGATCATTTTTAAGGGTATAAAACAATGATGCAACTCACTGCATTTTGGCAATTCGTCATTTAGTTGGGTCATCACTATTTTGTTCTTTTCCGAAACTGTATTGTAGTTGTGTAGTGTGCCTGTATCCCTCATTCACCTCTAATCTCAAACATAGCTGTATACCTCAGCGTATTGGCAGTAATATACTGGATCTGCTCTCTTCTATCAATTTGTGGCAAATTTGCATTGTGGTTCATTTTTTTCCCACGGAGAAATCATGCCACAATATTTATTACTATAATTACACAGGAAACAAACTTACTATCTTTAAATAAGAAATGGAGAAGTAGCATGCTCTTATAGCCTTCTGAAGAAAAAAAAAAAAAGTACCAACATGTTAGCCATTGTAGACATCCAATGAGAGCCATTGTAAACATCCAACATGTGTGACTTAGTAGATTCACAAGCTTTGGATGTTTACAATGACTGACATGAGGTATCTTAGAGCAGTAACTTTACATAGTTTTCTTAAAGTGTGACCCATTTGAAACTAAGTAAAGAAGAAAAAAATTTAATATGGATTTTTTAAGACCCTCTGTCCTAAATTTAGGATTACATACAAAACAATGTGAGCAGGCTTTTGTGGCATACTGAAAAAAACAATTTGCCCTTACGTAGTTCCTTTGCGTTAATATTATATTAATTTTCAATTCGTTTTAGCTACACTCACAGAATGTTGCAAGTGTAGCTAAATTACTCAGGTGAAATATTTGCATGAATTCTTACTCAGGTGAAACATTTGCATGAATTCTTGAGAAAATACCTTGATGAGAATTTCCTCAAAATACAATGTATACCAATTGTGTACTCCAGTTTGTCCTTGTTAAAAATGTCGTTTGTACATGAGTACGGATAGTTTTTAAATTCTTGACCTTTATGAAATTATATGGCCACAATGACTGGCAGTGGTTTATTTCAGTTGTGTATTAATTAACATTTGTCATTTAAAGTCTCTTGCTTCGTATGTCCAGGTGACTGCATGAATTGTTTCTATTAAAACTAATTAACTTCTATTCTTCTTCGTTTCCAGATCGACCAGGGGCTCCAACTGGTCCATTAGAGATCTCTAACATTCACGCCGAAGGATGCAAACTCAAATGGAATCCTCCCGAAGAAGATGGAGGTGTGCCAGTTGAGCACTACTCTGTGGAAAAAATGGACCCAGCAACTGGTAGATGGGTACCAGTCGGTCGCTCTATTCAGCCAGAACTGACTGTAAACAATTTAGAGCCAGGTAATTTTCTTTTCACTTTTTAATATGATAATTTGCTTCTATTGAACAGTAGTAGATAGATATTTCAGTATTTTCAAATTTTATGGAAAATTATAGGAATGGCATATATAAAATTTTAAACTAGACATTTGTTATAATAACACATGTCACAGTATTAGCTCATCCAGCCATAGTGCAGTTAATGATATCTGTATCTCAGTTACTATGTATCACAATAAGTACACTTCCTTACCATTAATATCTAGACACCTGCATATCTACAAATAATCAATTTAAATATTGTGTTCTGAAACCTTTGACACATATGATGGCTTCTAGTCTGTGTGAAATACTAGCTACCAGTTTTTTGTAAATGTGCTCCAGTATGATAGGTCCTTCAAAGCACTGACCAGTTTAGCTTTGTTTGTTGGACCATCTCTTCTTCCAACCACCTGACAATCCAATTCGACTCAGAGATTCGACTCTAAAGGGTTCAGGTCAGAACTCAGTGCTTTTCAATGCCTATGTGTTCAAACTAATCCGTACCAATGTGAGCAGTATGACAGGGTGCATTGTCTTGCTGATAGAGGTATAGCCATTCACAAAGTACTGCCACAACATTGGTAGTGCATAATTTCCCAGGACATCTACACAGAGCTGAACATTCATGGTTTGTCCAAAAAGACTAATGAGCCCAAGCCGAAATACAAAACACAGCTCCATAACATCACGCTGCTTCCACCAAGCTTCATTTTCAGGACAAATGTTGAGAAGATAACTTTCTGCCAGTATCCATCACACCCAAGAGCAACTATCATACTGGGAAACTGTGTAACGTGACTCGTCGGTCCAAAGCACAGTTGCCCAAGATGAGCCTTCCTCACACCATGCTAATCAGTGCATGGCATTAGTTGAAGTGATTAGCATCTTGTGGATGGCTGCTCGACCATGTTACCCATGTTGTGTAGCTTTCTGCACACTGTACTGATGCTGCCTCAGTTTCAGTAGTCTCACACAGAGTTTGCATGATTTGAAATATCAAACGGAAGTCATCGCTCTTTCCCCATTTATAAGTGAGTCATGGAAAAATTCTCATTGGCCGCCACCAGGAAGTGAACCCAGGGTCTTCCAGTTATGCACCAGACATGCTCCCACTGCACCACAGTGGTCTCAAATTCCTCCGGACTCACAAACACTAACTGCCAAACCACATGGCAGGTTGCTTCTTGGAGCTCTGCACAATGCTGGGGATTCAACAAAGATGGTAAGCAGCAACTGAACAAGCAGTATTCATTCTTAATTATTCATTCGCCTCCTAGTTGTTTGTTCAGTTGCTGCTTACCATCTTTGTTGAATCCCCAGCATTGTGCGGGGATCCAAGAAGCAACCTGCCATGTGGTTTGACAGTTAGTGTTTGCGAGTCCGGAGGAATTTGAGGCCACTGTGGTGCAGTGGTAGCATGTCCGGTGCGTAACTGGAAGACCCTGGTTTTGATTCCCAGTGGCGGCCGATGAGAATTTTTCCATGACTCACTTATAAACGTGGAAAGAGCGATGACTTCCATTTGATGTTCCTAATCCACGTCAATTGTGTGTATTAATGATTTGAAATAATGTTAATTTTCGTTCTTAGCGGTAGTCCTTTGCAGAGGTCTCGTGCCATGTTCTGTTAGATTCGGGAGTTTACTGAGTCATTTCTTGGCTGGCTCAACCCCAGCTAGCTGCTATTTGCAAATCACATCCCCATCCCTCAACCTAGGGATCAATGCTTCTGAATTGGCACGTACTTCTGTGTTTCCATCACCTCAGTGAGTCCTTACCAAGATGTCTGGCTACTGTTGTGAGGGAAAAAGGTGGAGCAACACATTATTAGGTAGATGTATGTAATAATTTGTACATTCAGTTTACATACCTACTGAAGCATGTGGAATAAAGAAGATTGTCTATGACAAATTATGAGTTCATTTCAATTATTCTAGTGATTTGAATTCTTGGCATGTTTGGTTAAAGAATTTATTTGAGAAGTTAGATTTAAGCTTTCTAGTCTTTATAATTTAACACATAACACTACAGCATATTAAAAAATGTATTTCGAAAATTCGCTTTTTGTGTAATGCATAATTGAAGTAACAACATGTTGACAGTTTTTATTAATGTAATTCCATTACTTACCTCTGCTTTTTGAAACCTATAGGTCACGAGTACAAATTCCGTGTCAGAGCTGTCAATGCTGAAGGTGAATCAGATCCACTAGATGCTTCAGAACCAATGCTTGCTAAAAACCCATTCAGTAAGTGGGAATGAAAGAAATAATCTTGTATGCAATGTTTTAGTGCCTATATTTTAAGTGCCTGGTAATTTTTTTCCTGTGTCATATTGTTTAGTTGTAACATCTGTTTTCAAATGATATAACCACATATTCAGCAATAATCATGAACTTTTAATAAGGAATCAGTTGGTCATTTCTTTAGTATTCTTACTGCCACAGTATTTTTGTATGAAATAACACTAGTGCAGTTACTGTAGAATTATGATTCAGTTTGTTACATACATATACAAGTTATTATGTGTTTAACTATCAATTAAATTTCATATTTGCTTTCCATTTATACTTTTTTCCATCGATTACTTACATACACTGAAGAGCAATTGAATTAGAGACAGCTGGCGTTATGCAAATGTG
The DNA here is from genome assembly GCA_039090855.1 of Macrothele yani. Classification (NCBI taxonomy): domain Eukaryota; kingdom Metazoa; phylum Arthropoda; class Arachnida; order Araneae; family Macrothelidae; genus Macrothele; species Macrothele yani. Next base: position 44,056,200 of record CM077016.1, on the reverse strand, counting down.
GCACTGTGGGCGGCCCTGTAAACGGAAATGGCATGATGTATGCAGCGATCCGACAATATATGCAGCGATCCGACAATATATGGAGTGATGCAACAGGAATCAGTAAGAGTCTGATGCAGTATGGGTAAGACGAAGCATCTAAGTGCATTTGATCGTGGGAAAATTATCGGGGCCCGACGAATGGGTCACTCCATCTCGAAAGTCGTGCAGGCACTGAGATTTTCACGAGCCACTGTGTCACAGGTGCACCGTGAGTACATTGAATCCGGTAAAACCGTCCCTGCAAGGCCAACTGCCGTGGACAACAGCGTGTGGATGAGCGGGGTCATCGTCGGCTAGCTCGCATTGTAACAGCAGATAGACAGGCCACAGTGCAAGAAATCACTCGGCAATTTAACGCTGGTGCACAAAAACGTGTAAGCAGCCACACCATCCAGAACCATCTCCTCGCTATGGGATACAGAAGTCATCGTCCCACGAGGGCACCGCTGCTGACCGCACATCACAGAGTGCAAAGATTAGCATGGGCGTGGGAACATCGCCACTGGACCCTAGACATGTGGGAAAATGTTGTCTGGACTGATGAGTCAAGATTCACGTTGGTACATGCGGATGGCAGGATATGAGTATGTCACAAACTACATGAAGCAATGGATCCTTCTTGCCAGCAGGGTACTCTTCAAGCTGGTGGGGGTGGCATTCTCATCTGGGGACTGTTTACGTGGACTGAAATGGGACCCCTGGTACGTGTGACATCGTCCCTCACATGTCAACGTTACCAGGATATCCTGGGTGACCATTTGCTCCCACTTGTGTGTCTTCAGCATCCCACTGGGGACCTCATCCTGCAACAAGACAATCCACCATGCCATCGCTCCTGAATTGTATTCGAATGGTTGGATGAACACTCCACGGACGTGACTTCGCTTCCTTGGCCAGCTAGGTCACCTGACCTTAATCCCATCGAGCACATCTGGGATGCCATCGAGAGAGATGTTCGAGGTTCTGACCTCCCTCCATCAAATCTTCGTGAACTGTGGGAGCTTGTTCAGGGGTCGTGGATCCGTATGGCTTCCCAACGCTTCCGGTGTCTGTCGAGTCCATGCCGAGATGAATCGCCGCCATCATCAGGGCGAAAGGTGGTGCTATACATTACTAGACAGGTATCTCTAATTTAATTGCTCTTCAGTGTATTATTTTATGAAATAACTCTTTCATGTATCTTAAAGTGTTTCATTGAGCATGACAAAAACATAACAAAAAGTACAACAAACTCAAAGGCTTTACTTCGGTAAACACCTGTTTCAAGTTTCTGAAAAATTACACATTAGGAAAATGATGTTTATGATAGTGTTCCTTAATTCAAAGGGTATAATATAATTCTAAACATACTTACCAAGTGCTGAAGAAATTGGCTGTCGAAGAGATTTTATAAATAGAAATTGCTAGTGCCAACCAAAAAGGACTTCCTTTGAATTATGAAAATCAAATGTCAAATTTACCGTTTACTGACAAGCATATCATCTCACTGTTTTTCATATTCTCTTTTATGTTTCTAGATATTTGTTCTTCCTTTTGCAGAAACAGCTTTGTAATACTAAGCTGACACTGTTTTCATTTCAATGACTTGAATCTGGTGTAAATGCAATTTTGCAAATTGAATTTGGTGTAAATGTGCACACAAATTTCATAATCATTAAATTCCTTTTTTGTAGGCGCACATAAAAGAACTCTGAATCGACTATATTGTGATCCAGTTATCTGAACTTGGTAAATGTATTGCAAGTTAGAATCTGTGACAAGAACATCAGTTGGAAAATTGGTCCAATGTCAATAATTGTATTTCTGACGATGAAATTACTATATCTTGCATAATCCAGTGTTGGTGTTTAGAAGAAAGTTCAGCTTAGTTTGCCATTAACCCGTGTGTTGGCGGAAACAAATTTTTTCTGTGTAAAAGAAATAAGTAAGCCTGTTAGTTTTCTGATGTAATGAGTATAGCTTTTGACACAGAAGAAAGTGTTATTTTAGAAAATATAGTAATAATTAATCATTTCATAACATGTGGAATCTTATAATATAATGAATGTCCGACACATGAAGAAATTTTTCAATTAGTTTTTCAGAAGTGGAGATACAGTAGCAACTAAAAATAAACATTTGCACACTTAGCTGAAAATTCGCATAAAAAGTTTGTTATAAAAAATATCCTATTGCAAAAAGAACTTTTCAGTCGCTCATTTAGAAATGGCAAAATGGTCAAAAATGGAAATGTATTTACTTCTCCCAACAGAAAACCTATGCATAAGTAGAAATTATATGTAAATATCTGTCGCAGTGCCAGGTATCCGATGCAAAAAGAATTACCTTACCAGAAAACCTTTGCATTATGGAAAAGTTGAAACCGAACATGAAATGTTTCCCATGGTGTACACAATCTCACGTAAAAGAGATTCTTGAAATCCATCCTTTACAAGCAAAGATGATTAGACAACTAAAATGCATATTTCTCTCCTCTAGCAGAAACATCGTTCATCATTTGAAGTAGAAAATTGCTTGCAAAGTATCGTCATGCTGAATGGTAGACATTACAAAAAGAGTTTTTATCAATGACCTTTTTAGAAGAGAAGATGTGTTTGGATATAGAAATACATGCTTTTATAGTGTGTGTGAATTCTGAAAGAGTGGAAAATATGGGCAAAATGATCCTCTTTGTCGATATTTTCTTACGCAAAGAGAACTTTCTAAATCAAACTGTTAGAAATAGAGATAGCAAGGAAATGCACATTTTTGCCCTCTAGCAAGGAAGCTGTGAATTATTTGAAGTAAGAGTTCTTCATTGTTGGCATTTTATGAAAATATCTCAGTTTCAAAGGCATTAGCAGTGATATGGAATAAAGAATATCCAGGCAAATAGCAATGGTATTTAAGCTCCATAGAAGCAAGGTTTTTCAATGGAAAAAGAACATGTTTGTATCATTGTTCGCATGTTTCAATCTACTTGATGGAAGGAGAAGAATTCAGATTACAGTCCATCTAACTGAAGAGAAACCACAGGTCTCATTCACAAAAATGAGACCCATGGTTCTTCTTTATTTGGACTGACTATACTTAATGGATGCAAAGATATGGTGTCAACAGGACATGCCAAAACTAATGGCAGGAATTTTTAAGTATTTCGAGTGTGAAGGGGAAGAGCTGAAATGTGTTCAGAAACAACATTTTGAATCATCAAGTATTGTAGCTAATATAGCAGTACATTTAGAACTTATTTATGAGCTTGTGGTTAAACTGCCTTTCTCCGATGACATCATTAACCAATATGTTGCCTTAAAAATAATAGAATTTGTCTTCATTATGAGGCACATGTTAAAAAAATTTTTTATAAATTTTCATTTTTAAAATTTTTTTCGGGCCAGGATCACTTATTATTGTATGTTAAAGATATGAAAAGAATATCAACTCAAAAATCTTATGATTGCATGAAAAAAAAATGTTTTTTCAGAGATGTTTCTGGTATTTTTCTCATGCAGATGAATTGTTAAAGACAAATTCTTGAATTTAATTTGTACTAAAATATTTTTCTTCTCCTATGAATTTTGAAGCTGTAAAACCTGAACTGCATTGTAGTTATTTACTTATGATTTTCCATTCCATGTTTCATACTAAATATTGTATCTTTTCATATTTAATAGATCCTCCCGGTCAACCAGGCATTCCAGAAATTAAAGATTGGGATAAGGATCGTGTTGAGTTGACATGGACACCACCTGCGAAAGATGGTGGGGCTCCAATTACAGGATATATAATAGAAAAGAAACTCAAAAATGCAACACAGTGGTCCAAAGCAGCTCAAATTGACAGTGATGTTTGCAGAGGCAAAGCACTGAATCTTGAAAATGGAGAAACATATCAGTTCCGAGTTCGAGCTGTTAACATTGCTGGCGCTGGTGAGCCAAGTGATGCATCGAGACAAGTTGTTGTGAAACCACGGCGCTGTAAGTATTTATAGTCTGTACTTGAGTTTCTGTAATTTTGTTCATTTTCATGTACTTTAAAAGACTGTGAATGCATAAAGTAGAAATGCAGACAGCTATGGGACAAAGGCTGCAGTCAGCCACCAAAATTATAAAAATGCAGCTACACTCTGCTATTTTAAGGATGGAAAATATAAATCATTCATTAAGTTCAACTAGTAATAAATTTTGTGTCACTGCTTGTACACTGGTTGATGTTTACCCCCAGTGTCACTTTTGAGGACCCCAATTTCATGACCGGATAGTATGAAACTTGGGTAACATAGTTGTTAGTTTCATTACTTGTTATTTAGGAAAATCGTACTCCTTTTGGGTGATCTTTGGGAAAGAAATCTGCAAGATAATGCAAGTGGAAAACTAGCAGTGTGTTTACAGTATCTGAAAAATGTTAAATTAATAAGCGGTGATTGGTACAAATGAAATGAAACGAAATAACTTGCATCTAAGGTTTAACCCATTAAGCGGCTGAGGTATACCTGAAAGAAGTTTTTCTCAACATTTTTCCGTTCTCCCCAAACAGAAATGTACATATTGTCGGCTGGGTTTTATGAAAGCTATGGCAAAACAGTTCCTTTTACTCTTCTTATCTCAGTAGTATCTACTATAAAAAGTCACTGTTGATAAGCATTCCCTTCTAGTCCTTTATTTTCTGCTCCATAACCCAAGGGATGATGGGGAAAGGCTAGTCTCCTTGACACAGACATGTCACTCGGTGGAAACAAGTCACTCAAACATCTGTCTCCTTTCTTAGGTTTGTTGACATTGCTATTGCTCTTTTAGCAGGTATTATTTCATAAAAAATTAGTGTCAATCATCCCTCTAAATGACCACTTTGAATAACAAAGTTAAGGGGAAAACAATGCTTTCTGATGTGCAGGTTCACTCATTCTAGCCCCATGTGGCCCACTTCTTAGACAGCGAATATATTAATTCAAACTGATTTCAGCTCAATTTGTTAACCTCAAGTTAATTCATTCCAGCCGATTAATGAGTTAAGCATATTCTGTACTTGCATGAAAATAAGATCTGTATGAAGTATTTTGGTGAACATTTTGTGAATTAGTTGATTCAATAGTGCAGATTAGAGTGTTTTGGAAAAAAAAGAATTTAGGATTGTAGGAGTATCTGCTTGGAAGTAAGATAAAAAGGCAGCTGGCAGCATGTTCTCTTTTAGTCTGCCTCTTTGATACATGCAATTGCACTGGGGGAAAATTGGCTGTGAGATCGTAAATTACTTGTAAGATTTTAACTCCCCCTATTAGTTTACATTTGACCTTACACTTTCTCCCGTTGTATTAATAAAAGAAGTACGGAATGGTAGTACTTGAAGAAGTACAAAATGGTATTACTTCAAGAAGTATAAAATGATATTACTTGAAGAAGTATGAAATTGTATTGCCTAAAGAAGTATGAAATGGTAGTCCTTGAAGAAGTATGAAATTGTAAGCCTAGGGACAGTGTCATGCAGGTTGTAACTTATATTCTAATTTATCTTTCCTTTTTTTAGTTCCTGTACTCTTATGTAAATTTTGATTCACTCTTTTTGAGTATTTTCTAATCTTAACACTACATTTTCTGTAGTGTTAAGATTAGAAAGAGAGAGAGAGAGAGAGAGAGAGAAGTGGGTAGAGCTTGGAGAGATTTGTTCTGAGAGCTATTGGTGAGAATTGCTGTTGTACGATTAGAGTTGAATGTTTTACAAATTGATTGAATCTCTCACGTTGAATGTTACACTTGCTTTACCATTGAAGTCTGAAATTATTGTCAAGTTGAAGGATATTTATTCTGTGTTATGAGAATCTGCTGTATTCAGATATTAAAGCAATAGGTAGATTAACTGTGAATTGGAGTTAATTTTGCAATTGATGCTGTGCTAGCATATATGTAGCAATTAAGGACCAAATAAGCATATTGGCTTCTGTAAGTACAAGACTTCTTATTTAAATTGGCCGTTAATACCATTCAGTAGCAAATTAGCTTTATGTTGTTTTAGCAAATTAGCTTTATGTTGTTTTAGCAAATTAGCTTTATGTTGTTTTAGCAAATTAGCTTTATGTTGTTTGATTAAGCTATCCAGAGCACCACTTTATGGAACATTTAAGTTAGAAGAATAAGCTTTAAAGTGAAGTGTGTTAGAGTTTTACTTGTAGCATAAGCAAATAATAATATATGCTGTCCATTTTACATTAAAACTTTATAAGGTGACGCTAGGCAGATTTAGTAAATAGCTCCAATAGGTAATTCTAGAGCACCTATTACTCCTTTTTGGCTTAAATACCGTGTGACGAGGCTTCAGCATCTGCAATATGGTCTAAAATTCAATAATGTGAAACCCCACTTTTTCAATAATTTCTCCAAATTTATCCTCTTTCAAAAATTGGCATATTGTGTTATTTCTTGGTTTATCTTAGATGTTGTTAAATAGTTCTGAACATTAGAAAACTGAACGGGGAAACTGTTATCAATAACACTGGTAAAAACAATTTTTGTCCCATTGAACATTGGTTTCTAACGTAACTTTTTATGCTGAATTCAACACTGTAATCAGAATTTTTCTATCATCCACAGTTTTTGTTGGACAAGGTTTTTTTCAGTATTGGTTATTAAATTTTTAGGTATTACATCAACAGAAATAATGTACATAAAACATGTATTTATTGTTTGTTGTATTTTTTTTTTTCGAATATAGTGTGGGGAAAAAACAATCTATCATTGTAAAGGCTTAGCTGCAGTGGGAGATGATTCATGCACTGACCACTGCTTTTACTTTTAAAATCCAGGTTAAAAAGATGGAACCATCTCTACCAAGATACTAAAGTATGGTTTTTTTTGTTGTTGTTCTTGCAACTGTCAGGTTGAATTTAAAAATTTCAGAAAAAAGAAATTTAGTATTTTGTAATGATGTTTGCTTTGTAATGGAAACAGGTTCACAAAGATACAACAGAGTGGTACTTGTTACTTGACTCCTCCAAAACTATCTTAAAAGCTGTACGTCTTCACAATGGAAATAAATTTCCATCGGTGCCATTAGCCCAGGCTAGTGACATGAAAGAGTCATATGAAAGTTTTAAACCCTTCTTTTGGAAAAGATCTAGTATGAAAAATGTGCTTGGAACATTTGTGGCGATTGGAAAGTGATTCCCTTTTGCTTAGTTTGCAGCTTGGATACACAAAATTTTGTTGTTTTCTATGTGAGTGGAATAGTAGAGATAGAAGAAGTAATTATACGAGAAAGGACTCGTTGAAATGTGAGTCCCTAACTCCAGGAAAGAAACATGTCGTAAACCCTCACTGGTCAACTCCAAAAATGTTTACTTACCCACCAGCCCTTTCACACACACATTAAACTAGGCCTTATAAAAAACTTTGTCAAGGCAATGGGCCAAACTATTCTGGATTCACATATTTAAACTTAAAGGAAACAGTGGCATACCCAAGGGGGAGGGGTCAAATCCTGACCCCCCCCCCCCCCCGAGGGGATACTAAGCACGCATTTAGAGCAATATATATGTGTATAAGAGGCTATCACCAATGAACCAACCTCATGGACCCCCCTCCTCCCCCAGTTAAGAAATTTCTGGCTACGCTACTGAAAAGAAATAAATATACACCAGAATTAGTGATGCCAAAATTAAGGAAGGGATTTTTGTAGGCCCTCAAATAAGGGAGTTGATACACAAAGAAAACTCTAAAAAGTTGAGCCAATTTCAAAAAGCAGCTTGGAAATCTTTCCAGAGTGTTACTAAACTGTTTTGAGGAAATTTTAAGGAAGAAAACAATCATGACTTAGTGTGTGAACTCTTGGATTCACAGAAAGCTATGGGATGTAATATATCCCTGAAAATTCATTTCTTGGACTCCCACTTGGATTACTTTCTTGAGAATCTAGGAATCTAGGCGCTGTCAGAGACAAATAAGGCTTACGATTTTGTGAAGATATTCCAAGTATGTAAAAGCGGTACCAGGACAAAGTGGGGTCCCATTATGCTGGCTGACTACTGCTGGACACTCAAGAGAGAAGTTCCACAAATGAAATACACCAGGAAGTCATAAATGGTTACATTTTAGGTAATTTTTATATGGTTTATAAGTGTAAATAAGTATGTGATTTACTCAAACTTAAACCGCATGTCACTGAAAAACCTTTCAGGATAGAAAAAATTAGTATCATGTTTCAATTCAGTATAAAAAATCCTATTGAAATCACATATTATTTCTTGTGGGACAAAAACAAGTTATTTTTTATAAACCAGTATAATCAGCATAGAAGCCATGTCAGTAGGAAGTGTGGTAATTCATGTGGAAGACGAACTTACTGCTGAAAGTCAACGGAATGCAATTTATCAAAATGATTGGTATTTATCGATGTTTGACTATAACATGGTAATTCTAAGTTGTGATAATTAATATGTACCAATAATCTATTATATTCATTTTTCCACAGAGTTGATTCCAACAATACTCGTGAAAGTATGTCATGCATTGAATTGTAAATGGTTGTGCTCATACAAATATGAGAGTGATTCATTCATAGCATAATTGAATGTTCATAAACTTTATATTTACTTAACAGATTCCAAAGACTTATGACAAAGGAATAATGGTCAAAATTTGAATGTGCTGAAAAAACGTTTTTAATAATTCTTTCAGGTCTATTTAAAAAGTTTGACAAATTTAATTAAAACAGAATAGTAATTTATATTTAATTTAAAAGCAAAGTGAAAGTATTTGAAATTGGATAATTTATCAGATATTAAGATGATTAATGTTGCATTACCAACCGGTTGATGTAAAATCATACTGAGTATTCACATCTTCACTTGTTACAGAAGCAAACATTAGGCAACCTGCATAACAAAAGCTGTATCTAGAACTAAAACACTTTTATTCTGTGCATTAGTAATTCTTGAAATGCAAAAATGATCACTTCTTTTTAATGATGCATTTTGTTGACTTGCAGATAAATGTAAAATTTCTTGCTGTATTAAGAATTATTTTAAATATTATTTTTATGTGGTAATAATTTGTAATTACAGGTAACTTAAAATTGTTGTTGAGATGAACATATATTTTTTCAGTTCAATGTAATTGTACAGTTCACATTTATATAACCAAGAACATGCTTATTTTTCTGTTTCAGTGGCACCAAAGATTGATCGCAGGAACTTGAAGGCTGTAACAGTGAAAGCTGGACAAGCATTTGCATTTGACATCAAAATAATTGGTGAACCTCCTCCGTCAGTCTCGTGGCTCCTGAAAGACAAGCCCGTTAGCGAACGGTCTGATCTTCAGATTCAAAACATTCCATATAACACGAAATTAACCTGTGATAAAGCTCAAAGGAGTGATGCTGGTTTCTACAGAATTGTTGCATCTAATACTCATGGAGAAGACAGAGCTGATGTTGAAGTGTCTGTGCTTGGTAAGCTTTATATTTTTCTTGTTTCTGCTATTTAAGTTACTATTTTTCTCATAGTTATCCCAGTCCACAAACTAATGTTCTTTTTCTGCGTTGTAGTGTTAAGTTTTGTAAGTCTCAAAATTTCCACCCGAAGCACATTTTACCGTATTTTAAATTTCCCGACAAGCATCAAAGACTAATTGTTCTTTAATGATTTATGTGTGCTTGTTCTATGCAAGTGAGAGAATCAGAGCTGCAGAACAAACAGAGCACCAATATTTGGTTAGGAACACTAACCTAGACTCCCTGTTTCACAAGCTACTTCCCAAACAATTTGGCTATTGGGTGACTCACTGAAGCTGAATAATTGTCTCAATTTAAAAACAAAACAAATAAAGATCAATTCGCTATTCCTACTGTATAGTCACCAATCTTTGTCATCGTTATTTAAACCTCTATTTTGTTGCTGGGCATATAAACGTTTTTTCTTTAATTTTGAACCTTTTACCATTCTTACCAGTAGTGTCGGGCCATTATGGGCATCCAGCCCACCTGAAAATGAAGAGAAAATTGTTTCTTCTTTTAACTGTAAATATTCTGAAAGAAAATCAGTATTAGTAGCAGTTCCCAGATTTTCTGAATCAAATATGAGCCATTACAATAGTTGAGTAATTAGGTAACACATTAGAGCCTTCCATATCCATTTACTAGAGTACACTGAATCGTAGCCATGGCTGAATGCTGCATGCATGTGAGAGGTGATTCTTGTCAACTCATCGCCTTGTTGAAGCTTCAGAGAACAGTAATGAATGAGCATATCCTCGATGAACTGCGCATGCATAGAACTGTATTTCAGGGCTGGTCACCTTTCTGTTTAACAGCAGCAATTTTGCTTTTTTGCCACCCTATATTGAGTGGCTGATTTTCGTTTGTTGAGTTAAACTGTTAGGTTCACTCATGTAAGTAAAATGAATGAAGTGGACTTTTTATTGGAACACCCTTTTAGTTTATTAAGGGATGAAGAAAAAAAAACTTAAATACTTCTGCCCATATCATCCAAATATTTGCTTGGTGCAAAAATATAAGAACCAGTCTAGAACTGTACTTTGAAGCATGTAAAAACTTGCTTACATAATACAATGAGGCAAGAACAATTAAATGCCTCAACTGTTTTATCTGTTGAGAAAAAGTTCATTTCTCAGAAACTGACAATTTTAAAATGAAAGCTATCCAGAAGTTTGACAAGCGAAAAAAAAAAAAACAGAGCTCAGTTATTTATAAATGAAGTAGGCAAAAACCTAAACTGTTGTTTTATATTATACAGCACCTGAATATATATAAATAAAATTTCTACCTCATTTTGTGCAGGGAAGTTGTACTTAACAGGAAAACGTATACTCCTAACCCCCCCCCCTCCATACTGTTACATTATGTTCTTTTTTGTCAGAGCACCCTATTCCTGCTTTTAATTTTCATTTTCCCACTATTTTTCATTCCCTTCAAGAAGTGCAGTGCACTGAAGGTTTTTTTTTTTTTTATTGGAGGTTTAACGACCACCGTGAGCAACTCAATGGGCTATAAGCAGTCGCCCGTCCCTAATTTAGGGTCACTGGTTCCAGGGAAGGGAGAGAGCCAGTGCCGTAAGACAAACACAACATCCATGCCTCACCAGGATTCGAACCCGGACCCCTTTCGTACGAACGCTGAAGGTTGAGTGAACTCTGAACCTTTTTTAGGAATTTGATCGTTTCGTTCCATTTCCTCATTCTGTGTGGTTAAATATGATTTCAGCTGGTGGTTTTTGGAAACCTCACAATCCACTGAAATTATATTTCACAGTACAGAAGAAAGTTGAAAACAGTTTTTAAAATATTTAGCCCAGATAAATTTTAGATCACCCTATGCCACTGGTTATTACTTATGTTAAAACTTGTAGTGTCTTAATAAAGGACGGAGTTCACTGATAGTGTCCTGTTGCATAGGTTTGTTAGACCTTTGCTGTTAGAAAATTCAGCAGTTCTGAGGTTTTAAGTATTTTTCCCTGATGACGAAAGGAATAATTATTAATGCTAACTAAACAAAAACTCGTTCTTCTGCAAGGTCTCTTCATTCAATGCAGTATTTGGGAAAGGTTGTGGATTTGCTAATCTTAAATTCTATATTGCATCTATAGCACCCTTTTTTATTGTTTACACATTGATCTATTGCTGCTTATTCTATCAGGCATTTCTCTTGGTTACCTTGCTGCTAAGTTTCTTTGTTTCTGTTTTTCAACTTAATTTCTATCTCAATGTCCCATCTCGAACATTAAAAATCTTTTCCTTTGCCAGGAAGCCAAATACTTTCCCCATCACACTAAAAATCACCAGATATATCACCTACCTCCCTTTTACCAAGAAAAATGCAGGCTTCTTTCTTACATCTAACCCACCTGTGACAATCAGGTCAGCTCCATGTCACTTTCTCCCCCTTTCAATCTCATTCATGTCTTCATCTTATGTGTGAGCCATCACTTGCACATCCCTGGAAATCCAGTTATTGAAATCGAAGAGCCTAAAGAAAGCCATATGTTTGAATCTCTTCCAAGTGGATGCTTATGCCAAAAACATCGTTAAACCATTCACTCCAAATAAGTTTTTTTTTTGATTGAAGGTTTAACGACCACCGTGAGCAACTCAATGGGCTATAAGCAGTCGTCCGTCCCTAATTTAGGGTCACTGGTTCCAGGTAAGGGTGAGAGCCAGTGCTGTAAGACAAACACAACATTCATGCTTCACCGGGATTCGAGCCTGCACCCTTCTTGGGCGAATGGTCATAAGCCAGCGCTTAGACCACTGTGCTACCGGGGTGGCCCAACTAAGTTCATGAGCAGTCTGTTCTCTGAAAATTAGACTTGGTCATCTATCCTCTTGCATTAACAGCTTGATGAAAGCGATTAAATGGAGGCCATCTTGGTTAACTTATGAGATATGGAAAGAAGGTAATTAATACTAATTTTCTTAGTTAACTATTGGACCCACAGTAACATTTCATGTCTGGGCATTGTGCAGTGGCTGATTCTAAACGTCTCTGCATGTTGTTTACAATGATGGTGCCATGCTATTATGCGGTCATCTGGCATGCCAAAATAGAACCTGGACTCCTCCCTGAATAACACATCTTTCACTCTTTGGCAACACCAACAGTGAGTCAGAGCAACATAAAATTACTACATTGATTGCATATGAGAGTAGAGTTGATAGAGAGGGAGAGGAGTCGGTGGAGAGTAGATAGTTAAACTTTGATGTAATATCTGTTGGGATATATGTAATTGACAAACAAATGCCATTCTTATGTGATTGATGTCTGTGTAAGGCAAAGGATTATCTTGACATCTGTGCAAGTACAAGTGTTTGCAGAATAAATTGGTGGAATAATGACTTAACAAATAAAGGTAACTTGATCACACTAGTTATGTTACATGAAAAAAACTTTTACAAGAAAGTTCATAAATTGAGAGCTTTCGACCTTATCTTAGGTCTTCATCACACCAATGGAGGACTAAGATTGTTGCCAGATTCTACATTTGAATTTTTTCTATTTTTGTTGCCAAAATTTAGAATTGATCTCCAGATCATCGGGATGTAGAGAGAAGATTCAGAATTGCAAGTCATTGAGTTTCTCTTTTCTTATATCAATTTAATGACTTCTTGGTTAAACAAGTTACCTTTATTTGTATAATTGCTACGTGTTTTGCCCATCATCGTCATGAATAATGACTTGCTGGTTCTTTCTACCTAGCCGTTTGACTACTTTGGTACACAGTGTGATTTATGTACAACAAAGCTATTTAAGAACATTAACCAATTAGTTAGCTAATCAGTTAACGATTTAAAACAACAGCTAAGAGTTTAAAAATTCTATATTGTCTCTTGCCTTGTGAGATTTACATGTGTTTTCATCAATTCCTGCGTGGTTCGATTTTCATGTTGAGCAGTGCAATATCTGTCAATGCATTTGATGTTTTATTTAGATTTAAAATAATTTCCTGTATTTCTTTTTTTTTTCAGCCAAGCCATCGAAACCTGAGGGACCCATAATTGTCAGTGATGTCAACAAACACGGCTGCAAACTTAAATGGGCTAAACCTAAAGATGATGGCGGAGAACCACTAGAAGGGTACATTGTGGAAAAGCAAGATCCAGATACGGGTATGTGGATCCCTGTATCTAAAACGCACGTACCTGAAATGGACGTCACTGGCCTTACTCCTGGAAAGTCATACAAGTTCCGGGTGAAAGCTGTGAACAGAGAGGGAGAATCTGAACCTCTGGAAACCATGGCTCCAGTTGTTGCAAAAGATCCATTTAGTAAGTATTATCCTTCATTATACTTTTTTCTGTCATAAGTGAAATTAATACAATAAAATTTTTTATCATCAAACACACTACGTAAATCACACATTAAACTGCCATTGAAGCGTTATAAGTAGTTAAATACTAAGACAATGCTTGGAATGTCATGTTAAAGAGACATAATATTTTGACATTATGTATTACATGTGTAAGGAGGTAACAAGCATCAAATGTGGTATGGCAACCTAAACAAACTGATTTTACATATTACAACAAGTAATATCTGTCATGCATTTAATATAATATGTATCTGTCATGCATTTTACCAGTCCGTCTTAACATTCAAAATGAGTGAATTACTCTCTTAATCATTTTGAACATATGGTGATAATGCGAAATTTCTTAACAATATTTTGAAAATAAATTGAGCTTCTCGAAATTTCTCACACTCACTGATCCTCACAGTGCATTACTTTAGACAAAAAAAAAATAGTATTAATATAAATCTGGTGTCACTTCTTAATCTAAATTATAAAAATTTTCTATGCTCACTGGTTTTCATATTACCTTGCATACTCATATCAGTGCAAAATATTATGGATACATATTTCACGTAGTTTCTATACTTCGAATTGAATTCTCTGATCCTAAATTTTAGAAAACACAATCAAGGTGATATTAAATACACTGAAGTGGCAAATTATTGGAAACACCTACCTAATAACTTGTTTGGCTGCCCTTGGCCTTGAGAACAACCTGGATTCTATGCAGTGTAAAAACAGAAATTTGTCGAATCCATGCCTCGTCACTCTGGAGCCAGTTGTTCTTACCAACTAAACTACACCGATGGAATGTATTGCTGCAGATTTGTTGTCTTGACATGTGCTTCACCTCTGTAGTACATCAGATCATCTCCCTTTTAATTTTTTTTTTCTTTGAAGCGATGGAGAAATTTTTATTGATTTCAGACAAAACAAACATCACACGTTTTTTGAAGAACCCAACAGCCAGTAGATCCATTTCCACAATCAGGCACCAATGTGAAAACAGAAATTTGTCTGTGACGGGGATCGATCCTGTCCCTCTTCACTCCAGAGCCAGTTGTTATAACAGACTAAACTACACCGACAGAATGTATTGCTGCAGATTTGTCATTTTGACACGTGCTTCACCTCTGTAGTGCATCACAGCAGCATGGATTCACTGAGGTGCTTATATCATTCTACAGTTATGTTCAGCCAAGTGAACTGATGATATTCATCAATTGCGGAGTTTCATCAGCAGGAGGATTTCTCTTACTGATGGCTCTCTGAATCATATCCTACAGGTTTTCAATTGGGTTAAGTTGCAGGGGCCGTTTTAGCACTATGTAGTCGCTGTTTTGCTCCTGATTCTACTGTGTGAAAATCCGAGCCTTATAGTATGATGCATTATCCTACTGGAAGTAGCCCTCTCCATGAGGAAACACTATGCATATGTATGGGTATGCCTGGTACATAATGATGTTAAGATACCTAGTGGCATACAAATGCTGTTCCAGAGGTACTAAAGAACCCAATGCGAGCCATGAAAATAGACCCCCTGACCACTGCGCTGCATCCATGAGCTTGTACAGTTAATACTTAGCAGATGGTATCCATATATTCTTGTCCTTGATGCTGTATTCTGACCAGTTCATTGGTGTATACATATTATCTTTTGGTGCCCACTGCAGACGAATTTATCATTTTTTAGGTGAGACGAGTAGTACGTAAAAATATATGTTTTCTGTTATAGCCCATTCCCTCCAATGTGTGCAGGACATTGCATACTGAAATTATACTCTCAATACAAAATTGTGGAGTTCAATAGTGGTTAAACTCTGCGGTTTCTCGATGCAATAGAGCTTGTGTGTTACCTCATATAATTCCCCACCATCAGCCAGCCATTTCCACCCACAGGAATACCTCTGACTGCTTGTTTTGTTATCTGGGCCCTACTCACTGTAGACCCTTGATACACATATTCTTCCTTAGAAATTTTATCATTTCCGAGATGCTTCCGCATTCCTGCTTAGAGCCCACTATCATGCCCATTTCAAAGATGCTTAAATCACAAGTCTTTCCCATATTGTCCCTATGTACCTTTTGTACATGTCGGAATCATTGCAGTGAGCTGTTTTTAAAGCCATCTCAAGGTCATAGCTGCATATGTAAGGAAGGGTTGCATTTGTCTCATTGCTATTGGCTGTTCCTAATAATAATTTGTCACTTCAGTGTACATGCCCATAGAGACCTGCTGACAGGTTTTATTTTCTCTGTACAGGATGCTCTTTAGATTCCATCTTATGGACTTTTGTCTTGTAAGTCCACTCTGCTAACTTCATGGCACTGATTAAACCAATTTTTCTGGTAAATGCGAGCTTTAAATCAAGTCTGGGAGAATCCTAAAAATGAGTCAGAAGCACATTTCTAAACCATGTAATAGCCCAATACAATAGTTCATAATGTTCGTTTTTCAGTTAGATGTTTTGTTTTTACAGATATCAAGCAGTGGTTGTATTTTTGCCTGCCATAATCTCATATAGTGCATTTTTTGTTGTATGAGTTATTCCAACATATTTTTCATAATGATTTCTTCTTGCTAGGCCCACCTGGTCCCCCAGGTACACCTGAGGCTACTGACTGGAATAAGGACCATATTGATCTTGCCTGGAAACCTCCGGAATCTGATGGTGGATCACTTATTACTCATTACATTATCGAAAAAAGAGAAAAAACCTCAACCAGATGGGAAAAAGCCAATGAAGTATCTGGAGATCAGTGTAAAGGAACCGCTCCTTTCCTCACTGAAGGAAAGGATTATGAGTTCCGTATTATTGCTGTCAACAAAGGTGGTCCTGGAGAGCCCAGCCAAGCTTCCAAAACAATCACAGCAAAACCACGCTACCGTAAGTTTCATAACTTTTAGTTACACAAATACATTTATGTATGTGTTGTACTTAATGTGTGTATATGAAACAAAAATTTAGAATTATTTTTTTAATGAATCGGTTTAGTGAGTTCTGTTTTCTCAGTGACATAATCATGCCTTTATTTTATTTGACAAATTTTCCCACTCACCAGAATGTTTTTAAAGCAAATTATTTGTAAGAAAGTAATCAAACGATTTAATTATTAAAACATAAAACCACAGACATTTACTGAGGGTTTTTTAAAAAAATATTTGCAGAATTGTAGATTACTCACTTCACTTTCTGAAAAAAAATTTAAAAAAATGCTTTGGAAAGAGCAAGCTTCCTTTTCCTAAATTTAAACTTTTTAAAACCGTTTTGTTTTCATGTAATACAATGCTGCATATATAAGTTTAGCATTAAAAGTATTTCATTTGAATATAATTCTGTTAAAAATATATAATTCTGGTTTATAATTCTGGTTTGAGTCTCTGAAAGTTTCTCACCAGGGAATTCAGTAATCGAATCTTGAAAGTAACTACATGATCCTTAAAATACTGCTTCATAGTTTTCATCATGTACAAAACTTCAAATTGCTGAGCAGCTATTCTTTAGAGAATGTGTCTGACTGCTGTCAACAGCCTTAACACATTGCAGTTTCTCCACAAATATCATAAATTAATCAATCTAGCTGTCCTTTCCAAAACTGCTGAGTGCTTAATTTCTTCTAAAGACGAATGTAAATAAGTTTTGCGCAATTTGGGAACTCACTAATTTGTTAATATCAAAAAGCTGTCTTTTTTTTTTTCTTTTTGACAATTCTGAGTTGTGCACAGCTTTAATATTGCTTTTGGCTATCTATTGAATATCTTCATGTCTAAAGGAACCTACTTCAAAGCTGAGCAATAACAACTATTTTTGGAACAATTCCACATGTAGGGAAAGAGCTTTCAGTCTGGTGTTCCTTTCCGTTAAACAATTTTAACCTAGAATTAGGAGTTTCATTGAAATTATTGATAATGGTGCTGAAAAGCACTTTCTGAAATCATGGGCAGAATGGATTTAAGACAGCAATTACTTTTTACGCAGCTGCACTTCATTAAATTGTGTTTCTACCATCTGATATTGACAATGTCTTAAATTACTGAAAAATGTCAGAATGCACAATAAATGTTTGAATAAATTTTTCCCCTACACTTTTTTTAATAATATTATTGTTTAAGTTTAAATTGGGTTGTGGTTTTGTGTCTTTTACGTTAACGTTACTTTACTGCAAAACACTAAGATATGCATTCGTAAGGTTTAACTTAATGAATTGGCTTCACTGTAGAATCTGGATAACTTCACTACTCATTGAAGCTGAAAATTTTTATTTTACATGGCATGCACTTTCAGACTGACATCCAATAGTACAAAATGAATCAACTTGACATACATATAGTCCACTTTATTGGCTGTTATTGCATGTCTTTCAAGCTGAACACACTTAGCCAGAAAATACTTGTTGGCTTCAAATCAAATCACAACAACATTTTGCTCAATCCAACATCCAGATGTAGTTATCTCTCTCTACTCTTAACAACAGTAAGCTGTCAAACTTTCGCTTCCTATCAGCTTGTTGCATAGACATGAATTATTCGTGAATTAATTGACAAACATTACTCAAGAATCATCTAAAAAGCATTGCTAGTCTCACATTTTACATCAAGCTCTTATCTTCTCAGTACTACTATGTAGCTTGCCCTTTAACGTGCTTCCAGGAGTTTCTAACTTCAATTTCATCATGAGAAGCTCTGTGGTGTTTAGTTAGAAAATATGTAATGGGAACATACCAAACTTACACGAGAACACAGGAACTCAAAGGGAAAGTTAAATTAGAAATACATGTCACATGTTGTACAGTAGTTTTTCTCTTCACAGTACTTTAAAGCTCCTAAATCTTTTGTATGTTACACACAATAGATTAGTAAGTGCGACTGATACCTTTTACCTCAGGTTTCGCCATTAATTGAGCACAACAAATTCTTATGCCATATATTCATACAGCATTGTAAATGTCAATAAAGTCACATAGCTGCTTAATTATTAATGTGCTATTTAGACAATCTACATTTTAAGGTTACTCACCTTTATCCCAAATATCCTTTAGGAGGTTTTCATCTCTTACACAAATTTCCAATACGTAATTTTCAGTAGTCACATCGTTGTACAAGGCCCAAAAAACGCACATCACTGTGAACTCACGCAAAACTTTGTTGTTTTTTTCTTTTTTTTCCCTCTTCGTTCCCCAATAACTAAATGCTGGTTCAAAATAATCAACTACAATGACACATAATTCAACTCCCTATAAATGCCTATCTAATTAAAACCTCAATAAAAAACTTATATTACACATTTCCTAAGTTAAAACTGCAACCCACAATTATTTACAACTGCACACCGGTAATTAATTGAAACAAACCAAACCTGACACAACCACTATCCCCATTAATCTCGGACCTCTTCCCACTCAGCAATAAGCGTACTATCCTAGCACTGTCAACCTCTCTGCCCAGACCATTTTCAAGGAGTGAACGCAATAGATGAACCTCCGTCGCCGCCCTCAAACATAGCGAATGTTCTAGGTTTTGCCCAGCATCGTCTCATCATTGTTATTTACTGCTCAGTGTAGTGGTGCCATCTATTAGCTGACCCATTAGTCTTCTTTTTCTCTTCGTACTTGTAAATATCCGTTCGACAGCCAGCCAGCTGCATTTGATTCTTGAAAATAATTATATTCAGTCATAATTTTTTTTAATATGTTACGTTACATCATTTATTTATTTTTCCTTCCTTTTCCCCTCTCTGTTTTTCTCTATGGCTCTCCATTCTGATCAGATCTTTCCAATATGTATTTAAGCTATTAGGATCATTAATATTACATAACCTGTGTCTGTTTTTTTTTCAATCAATACTGTCTCTGCTAGTTTTAAATGCCTTTCCATATGACAGTTCTTAATAATTTTTATTTCATCAAACTTTGGGCATTGTGTTTGTTCAATACAGTACTGGAACCAATGCAGTCTTTGCTTCTTTTTTCTGCCAATTCCATAGATGCTGTTCTAACTAATGATTTAGTTTATTTTTAGTGCTTCCTATATATGATACTGGAGGGTTGTTACTTACAGGAATTTCGTAACACCAGCTCTATATTTCTTGTTTTTCTTCTTATTGAGTACAATATTTTTAATGATGTGCACTTTATTGCCCAATTGTAAATTATACTTATTACACAATTTATTAATTTCAGCCAAAATTCCTTTTATGTACGGAAATGATCCAACATATTTAATTTTTGTAGTTAATTGTGCATTACAGGGATTACTAGGATATAAGTTTTCACTTTGTCAAATTTTCGGGTTGTACCCCAAACCTTCTTCTGGACTGACTAAGATAGAAGGTGCTGCCACTCAAGTCGTAATGTTGTACCGCTATGTTCATTAATCTTGTAACCTCTTCTTCTCTCAATGTGTAGACTTTCTTCAAGTTTCCATTTTAGAAAGTCTACACATTGAGAGAAGAAGAGGTTACACGATTAACGAACATAGCGGTACAACATTACCACTTGAGTGGCAGCACCTTCTATCTTAGTCAGTCTTGAAGAAGGTTTGGGGTACAACCCGAAAATTTGACAAAGTGAAAACTTATATCCTAGTAATCCCGTAATGCACAATTAATTACAACAATTCTTCACTAGGATTTGCCATGTCTTCATTAATTCACAATATTTAATTTGCTTATTATTATTTCTTCTTATGTTTGAAAAATTAATGCAATTGCTCTGTACTTCATTAATCCATTTTTTTTATTTTTTTACTGGGATATCCATAATTTTTTGCAACATCTGTTATATATTTCAATTCATCATTTTTGTATTGCATATTTGATGTGTGTGTGAATGCATTTATGAGCATATGGATGATAAGAATCAAATGGTATGATCACAGGTATGAATGACGATTTTCTATTAACTGTATAATCCAGTGTGTAGGGTCGTTTTATAATCTGTACATCAAGATAAGCCAAGGTATCCTGCTGTTCAACTTCAATTGTTACTTCAATGGATGAATACTCTTCTTTAAATTTTTTAGCTATGTCTTCTAGTTCTGTGAAATTTAATTTTGATAAGATAAAAATGTCATCAACATATCTACAGTATATTGATAGTGGCTCATTCAGGTTATTTATCACTTTGGCTTCTATATCTGTCATAATAACTTCTGCAAATAATGTAGACAGGGGGGATCCCATTGGTCCTTCTGTATTTTGCTTATAAATAACATCTTCAAATGTAAAGACATTGTTTTCATATATATACACTGCCAGACAATTGCTAAGGACGGATGACAATAGCAACGATAGCAACCATAAAATGGAAGGCAGGAAAATGTGGAAATTAGCATAAGTGCGGGATACAGTAAGACGTGTTGTGTGTATGCAAATTTTGGATTGCCGAACTTGTTCGTGATGTCATAGCGCTGATAAGAGATATAATAGATTTGACGCGTATTGACCGTTGTTGTTCAAACGCAAAGTTGAAAGGGAAAGAATCAATTGACGAACTTGCAATTTTCAGTATGTCTTCCCGACATCACCTAGATGATTTTACGCATGGCCGTATTATTGGCAAGATTGAAGAAGGGCGAAAAATAACAGATGTTGCCAGGGAGTTTGACGTCAGCCACAGTGTTGTTTCAAGGCTTTGGAAATCGTATCAAACAAATGGAGAGTATAGCAAACATCACGGGGGAGGTCGTGTTTGCAATACAACACCCACAGAAGATCGGTACATAGTGCTATCAACAAAAAGACACCGGCGCAGCACAGCTAGTGAGGTAGCAAATCAGTTTATGGCTGCTACTGTCAAGCGGATCTCCCGAAAAACTGTCGCCAGATGTTTGCATGAAGGAGGACTATACGCCCGCCATCCTGTTGTGTGCATCCCATTGTCCAGACGTCACCGTACAGCCCGTTTGCAATGGTGCCATCAACATTGCAATTGGACTGACAACGACTGGTCTGCTGTCCTCTTCTCAGATGAGAGTAGATACAGTCTAACGTCTGATTGTCGACGACAACTGATCTGGCGTGATAGTGGTACTGCATATTGTCCAACAAACATACAAGAAAGGGACCGATATCCACCATGTAGTGTCATGGTATGGGCTGGCATCATGATCAATGGCCGTACGTCCCTCTATGTGCTTCCAACTGGGACTATGACTGCCCAAAGCTACATTAATGATGTTCTGCTACCTCATGTTCGCATGTTCCGTGGTGCTGTTGGTGATAGATTCATTTTCATGGACGACAACGCAACATGTCATCGAACAGTCGCTGTCCAGGAGTGTCTTGAGAGCGAGGATGACCAACGCCTCGTATAGCCAGCACGTTCTCCAGATCTGAATCCCATTGAAAATGTGTGGGATGCTTTGGGGAGGAGTCTTACTGGTCGCCAATGCCCTCCAATAAATAAGGACACCCTCATCCATGCACTGACAGAGGAATGGGATAAATTACCCCAACAGCTGCTTGATAATGTTGTGCAAAGCATGATACGACGTGTGGAATCTTGCATCGCCCTCCATGGTGGCCATATCCCGTATTGACATCTTACGCCGAAACGCCTGCGGATGGTAATTGCATTTTTTTCACGTTTACGTATTCTGCACAAAATGGCCTGTTTGTCCCTTGAACATGTTCCAAAGCCTTCTGGATTTCAGAGCACAATAAATTGTCTTTCTTGTAATGTCCTGGCATTCTGACATTATTTTATTTCACTTGGCATCCAACCACACTTACTTTTTTATGCTCTATATAGCCATTTATGATCCGTCCTTAGCAATTGCCCAGCAGTGTATAACATTACATCTTTTAATTCTTGAACTTGTATTCCTGTTAGAATTTTTTGTTGTATTAGTTCTTGAGTAATAATGTCTATGGCTTGAGGTACTGGTGTATTTGGATACAAAGCTTTAACATCCATACTGGCCATTTTATAAAACTGCAAATCTTGATTAATATTTTTAATTAAGTGAATAAAATCATATGTATTTCTTAAACTGTACTGTTTTTTCATAAATATTGGTGCAAGAAAATTATAAATATTTTTTTCCAATGAAATCAAAGGTGAGTTCATTTTTGATACAATCAACCTCATTGGTGCATCATCTTTATGTGTTTTAATCTCGGCAAAAACTTTTGGTATACTTGCTCCCATTGGTGGGAAGGACTTTTTTATTTTGTTTGGCAATGTACTATGATTTCTTATCCTTGCCAAATATTTTATCTGATTATCTGTTGGGTCTTTATTGATAATTGTACAGTTTAATTCCTCTATTGCTTTAGACATTTTATTATTATAATCAACAGTATTCATTAGAACTATCTGCCCTGACTTATCAGCCTCACAAAATTTAATGTTGTTATTATCTTTCAGCATCAGTAATTGCTTCTTTTTGTACTTTAGCTTTTTCAAATGGAAATTTTTTTTATGTTTTTCATGAAATTTTTTTAATATAATTCTATATAATTTGAACATTACATCATCTTTTTTTGTACTTGATAAATTTCTTATAACATCCTCCATGCACGGGATCAAGTCTTCAGTTCCAGGTAAGTGGGGAATGCATATTTTTCCCCCGTTGCAACATTGCTTGTTGGGAATAACTTAAATCTACAGATGATTGATTCAAAAATACAGCATAGCTATTATTCCTCTGTCCTGGCACTTGTTTTTCATCAAACAAATTATGTAATTTCCTTGTAACATTATGCCTTGTATTTTTTTCTCTGTACTCACAATTTCATTTATTTCCATGAGTGTAGTATCCAATATTATATTTTTCCATGTATCAGCAAAATTTTTGTACTCTGTATTTTGTATAGGAAACCATAAGTCTAAACATTTCTTATAATGGTTAAATATTATTTTTCTTTTCCCAATAACTTCTGCACTCAACCTCTTATTTTGACAAATCTGCATTATTTGACTGTCTTTCATACTTACTGATTTATTTTTTTCTATACAAAGTACAGAGTACAAAAATTTTGCTGAGACATGGAAAAATATAATATTGGATACTACACTCATGGAAATTAATGAAATTGTGAGTACAGAGGGAAAAAAATACAAGGCAGAATGTTAAAAGGAAATTACATAATTTGTTTGATGAAAAACAAGTGCCAGGACATAGGAATAATAGCTATACTGTATTTTTGAATCAATCATCTGTGGATTTAAGTTATTTCCCAACCAGCAATTTTGCAACGGGGAAAAAAATATGCATTCCCACAGCACTTACCTGGAACTGAGGACTTGATCCCATGCATGGAGGATGTTATAAGAACAAATAAAGGTAACTTGATCATGCTAGTTACGTTATCATTTAACGTAACTAGCGTGATCAAGTTACCTTTATTTGTTAATATTGTTACGTGTTTTGCCCATCATTGTCATGTTATAAGAAATTTACCAAGTACAAAAAAAGATGATGTAACATTCAAATTATATAGAATTATATTAAAAGAATTTCATGAAAAACAAAAAAATTTCCATTTGAAAAAACTATAGTACAAAAAGAAGCAATTACTGATGCTGTAAGATAATAACAACATTAAATTTTGTGAGGCTGATAAGTCAGGGCAAATAGCTCTAATGAATACTGTTGATTATAATAATAAAATGTCTAAAGCAATAGAGGAATTAAACTGTACAATTATCAATAAAGACCCAACAGATAATCAGATAAAATATTTGGCAAGGATAAGAAATCATGGTACATTGCCAAACGAAATAAAGTCCTTCCCACCAATGGGAGCAAGTATACCAAAAGTTTTTGCCAAGATTAAAACACATAAAGATGATGCACCAATGAGGTTTGATTGTATCAAAAGTGAACTCCCCTTGATTTCATTGAAAAAAAAATATTTATAATTTTCATGCACCAATATTTGTGAAAAAACAGAACAGTTTAAGAAATATGTATGATTTTATTCACTTAATTAAAAATATTAATCAAGATTTGCAGTTTTATAAAATGGCCAGTATGGATGTTAAAGCTTTGTATCCAAATACTCCTGTACCTCAAGCCATAGACATTATTACTCAAGAACTAATACAACAAAAAATTCCAACAGGAATACAAGTTCAAGAATTAAAAGCATGTAATGTTATACATACATGAAAACAATGTATTTACATTTGAAGATATTATTTATAAGCAAAATACAGGAGGACCTATGGGATCACCCCTGTCTACATTATTTGCAGAAGCTATTATGACAGATATAGAAGCCAAAGTGATAAATAACCTGAATGAGCCACCATCAATATACTGTAGATATGTTGATGACATTTTTATCTTCTCAAAATTAAATTTCACAGAACTAGAAGACATAGCTAAAAAATTTAAAGAAGAGTATTCATCCATTGAAGTAACAATTGAAGTTGAACAGCAGGATACCTTGGCTTATCTTGATGTACAGATTATAAAACAACCCAACACATTGGATTATACAGTTTATAGAAAATCGTCATTTGTACGTGTGATCATACCATATAATTCTTATCATCCATATGCTCATAAATGTAACAGTATTAAGACGTTGATAAAAAGAGCATTCACGCACAGATCAAATATGCAATACAAAAATGATGAATTTAAATATATAACAAATGTTGCAAAAAATTATGGATATCCCAGTAAAAAAATTAAAAAAATAGATCAATGAAGTACAGAGCAATTGTATTAATTTTTCAAACATAAGAAGAAATAATAATAATAAACAGATTAAATATGTTGGATCATTTCCTTATATAAAAGGAATAATTTTTATCTAAGGGTGGGAACATTTTTATATAATAATTTTCATCTAATAATTTTTATCTAAGGGTGGGAACATTTTTTATATTACCACATACACATTATGAGTGTAATAGTTTTTTTCTGAAACTTTGAGCAACTGAGAACAAGTATAATGGCAGATGTATTCTAAAACTAATGTTTTATACTTTCGATGCTATATAAATGTGATATATTCAAAATCATTATGTTGTAGGTTGTGAATTACTTTTTGAAATAAATTTGCGTTCCTATGATTAGCGGTTTTTGAAATTCATTATTACTTTTCTTTAATTTTCTTTAACAGTGGCTCCCCAGATCGATCGAAAGAACCTCCAAGACATGACTGTCAGGGCAGGTCAGATTATTAAGTTTGATGTCAACATTATTGGTGAACCACCTCCGACAGTTATATGGACAATAAATGAAATAGCGGTGAAAGATGGAGGTTATATTTCTCTGACGAACGAAGATTATAACACGAAACTTATTGTCAGAAAAGCTACTAGAGCAGAAAATGGAAAATTTGTTATTACTGCAACGAACAGTTCTGGAAAAGACTCCGCTACTGTTATAGTAACAGTTCTAGGTAAGTTCAAGTGTTTTGTTACAAGTCCTCTATATACACCCAAAAGCCAAAACATTATGACCACCTGCCTAATATGATGTTGTTTTTCCACGTGCCTCCCAAACAGCTCTTACCTGGTGAGGCACTGATGCTACAAGATGCTTTGTGGTATCTGGTTACCAACACATTACTACAGATCCTTCAACTCTTGTGAGTTATGTGGTTGAGCTGCTAAAGGTCAGATTTTTTGTTCCACCACAAACTGCAGATGCTCAATTGGATTGATGTCTGGGGAATCTGAAATACCTGGAAGTCATCCTCATGTTCTGCAAAGCATCGTCGAAAAATCCTGGCAGCATGGCATGATACATTATCCTTTGGAAAGAAGGCACTACCACTGGGGAATACTGTTGCCATTAAAGGATGAACCTGGTCTGCAATTATGTTTAGGTAGGTGGTAGACATCATAGTTTCCTGCATGTGAATGACTGGACCGAGGGTTTCCCAGCAGAACATTGCGATAAGCATTGCATTTCCTCCACCAGCTTGTTTACGACCTATGGTGCATCCTGAGGCCAACACTTCCCCAAGTAAACAATGCACATGTTCCAGGGCGTCTACATGGTTCAAGAGAAAATGAGATCCATTGGACCAGACAATCTACTTCCAATCATTCAAGGTCCAATTTTGATGCTTGTATGCCCACTGTAGGCACTTTTGACTGTGAACATAGGTTAGCATGGGCACTCAGAGTGGTCTTCGACTATGCAGCTGCATTTTCAGCAAGGTTTGATGTACTGTGTATCAGGACACATTGCTCCCATCACCAGAATTCAAATTACTGGCAAGTTGTGTCACAGTACCCGTTCTGTTGGCTCGTACCATACGTGATACTCTCCACTCACCTCTAGCATTGATGATGTGTGGTCAGCCCACACCTTGCTGATGGTTCATAGTTTTTCCCTCTGCAAAACTCTTTTGAAGGTACTAATCATGGCTGACCATGAGCACCTTGCTGTCTCAGAAGTGCTCTGATCCAGTCGCTTAGGCATTACAATTTTGTCTTTGTCAAACTCGCTGTTTTTGCCATTGGAAGAACAAGAATAACACTGATCAACAGAGCTCAGTATCAAGTGTTATTTATACCGTTTCATGACCTTCACACCCACTGTCATTTACCAGCAGTTGCTCCGATTGGCATAAAGTTGTGCTAGTCATAATATTTTGGCTCTTCAGTGTATGCATTTGTGTCAGTAATACTAACAACACACCAAATAGTTTTGGCTTTGTTCTAACTATTGGTATCAGTGTATTTCTTCAGTTTACTCACACTATACGTAGTGATATGAATAAGTGTTAATTTTTATGAATTTCGTCAATTAGATGTACTGAGTTTTCCTAATGTTCAGTTATGCCAGTGTCATTACAAAGCAGCTAGGGTTTTCTATGTGACTTTTATTGCATTTCTACACTTAACCTCATATGCCAATACACTTCATGGTGGTAATTTTAAGTGTAACAACTTTTTTATTGAATCCATGTAATTGTGTTCTTCCAACTTAAATAGCTGCAAAAATCGATTATTTGAAAATTTTCCAGAACAATCTGAAATACCAAAATTAATCTTATGCATATTACAGAATGGTGGATTTAACAGTAAAGAAATAAAACTTTCTTAATTTTTTAATTTCAGTTAACACTCTGCATGCTGCATAAGGATTTGATGCACAACAACTGTTTTTACTGACACTTCTTCTAGCTTCCCTGATGGCAAAGTGGCCTGAAGAGCTGACTGGCATCTGATCATTCGTTCGAGATGGGTCTGAGTCCTGGATGAGACATCAGTCATGTGTTTGTCTTACCATATTGGCTTTCTCCCTTCGCTCAAACCAGTGGCCCCAAATTAGGGTCAAGTCAAGTGAATCTTTATAGCTCTAAGTTCTTCAAGGTGGCTGCTAAAGTCCGAAACAAAACAAAAAACGCTTTTGCTGAAATTTCACTCAGTTACTACAAAGTTAGAGTTAATGAAAATAAATTATCATTTTTGGCAGAAATAATTCCTTTCATTAATTTTCTTAATGATCTAACTGTGGATAAAATTTTTTGTTGTTACTGTGAAATTTTATACTGACTAACAATGGTTTTTATGACGCCACTGTTTACCAAGAATTTTATCATGAATGATGCATGAAGAAACAGTATAAAATTGTAAACGGAATTCAATGCATGAAGAAACAGTATAACGCTACCTGAGCCAGTAGGTTGAAGGACCATAATGTTGTGCTATACATTCAGCAACACTGCGTAGCATCGGGGGGGGGGGGCACAATAGTGCCCTGAGATATCCCTGACCATGCATCATTGACCTGTGTCCACAATCAGTTTTTCAACATTGTCAGGGGTTGTGCAAAGGCGCTAAGTCATCTGCCAATAGCATCCCACAATTATCAATTGGGTAGAAGTCTGAGTATCCTGCTGGCCAGGGCAGCACCTGGACACCTTGTTTACTCTGTGTGCTGATATAGGCAAGTGTGCGGGTGGGCATTATCTTGTTGAAACTGGGAAGAGGAAATATCACAGAATTACTTCAACAAAAGGACTGTGACACCTCATCAACGTATCGTCAAGTTGTCATTGTACCCACTATGTGTATGAGCGGTGAATGGCGGTTGAAACTGATTGCACTCCAAACAGGGGCAGCAGGTGGAGCATTAGGCTTATGGATGGCAGAAGGGTCAGCGTGGTGATCACTTCGTCTCAACGCTCTCAATCAGCAATTGTCGGTACTTAGATGGAAGCGGGGCTCATCAGTGAATACAATATTGTTCTGTTTGTCCTGATAGGCTTGTTTGGTATGACCCCACTGCAAACTTGTGTGATGATGTGATGCAGTGAGTGGCAGCTGTTGCAATGGCTGGTGAGAGCATAAACCTGTCTTGACCAATCTGCGATTCATAGTCTGTGTCCACGGGGATGTCTACAGGTATCTGGACACCTCATAGAGTGTCGTCCACAGTGGATTGTGTGTCTGCTACAACCTCCTGTTGAATGCAGTGATCGAAGCATTTGGACGCATGCCTATATGCACCACTCCCACTATAGTGATGCATGTTCCTTTCCTCCAACCATTGTCACCACATTCGGCCAACAGTTATTGCATCATGATGCAATGCAGGGTCCATCCAGCTGTACATAGCCCTATGATGAAGCCCCTGGTAAAGGTGTCCTTGTGATGGTAGGATTCCCGATGATGTCGCCCCTGCAATTTCGCTCCTTACGTATGATTTTGCCACTGAAATAACTACAATAAAGTGGTTCACATGCCCTGTTCACCAAGTTTATCTATGCCAAGCCATTTTCCTCTTTTATCTCCCTCACCTATCATGTGACTAGTTGGCAACTTCAATCATATTCCTAACCTAACTGTCAGCACATACCGATCAATTTCCATAGAGCTCAGACAAATATTTCCTGGTGTGGCATTTTCCATGTCGAGTGGTGTGTAAATAAGAGAAATGTAGTTATCTAGGCGCAGTAAAGGTTTCAGCTAATTCGAGTGAAATGTGTATAATATTATTCAGCCTCTAATTCTTATACTTTTTCAGATGTTGAGTAATTATTCTTTTTTGTTTTCTGTTGCAACTGATATTTTATGTGCAATACATTTTCCTTTAATAAAATCATTGGTTATGCTTACAGATATCCCCACACCACCTGAAGGTCCCCTGGAAATATCAGATGTTCATAAAGAGGGTTGCAAGCTGAAGTGGAAACGACCTGCTGATGATGGTGGTGCACCTCTTGAAGGTTACGTTGTAGAGAAAATGGATCCAGAGTCTGGTGTCTGGACTACTGTTGGAAAAACAAAAGAACCAGGTAAATAATTTGATAGAAAAGTGTTATTCTTAAACAACAAGGTAGCCATCATTAGTTAGCTTGAAAATGGTGAAAAAATGTTGACATATATTATGATATACATTAATATAAATGTACAGTAAGACCCCCATATCTGCGGATATCGAATCCACAGTTTAAGTTATCCACGGTTGGTTGTTGAATTTTTTTTTAATTCGCCATTTATAAGTACATAAACGACAATTTATTGATGTAAAGCAGACAAATGCGCTCATATAGATCTTGAGATTCACGGATTCCTTTTGTCTGCATAGAAACAAAAAGCACAGGAAGAGGTAGCGGATAGCCCGAGTAGACTCTTAGCCACCCACTACCCCTTCTCGTCTAGCCTTTGATCTAGCCCGCTACCCGTTTCTCCAACCCTGCCTTTCAGGTGTTATGGCTCCTCATCTAGTCTTTGATCTAGCCCGTTACCCATTTCTCTAAGCCTGCCTCGTAGGCGTAGACATAAGCAGCGTCTTTCCCACTCTGCTTGACTACCTGTGAGTTTGCGATTTGCTCCCAAAGCAGTTACATCATTCTTAAATGCTTTTAATTGTGAAACTGTGAAAGTATGGCTCCAAAACATGTTCCTGAGTTGGAAAGTTCGTTAGCAATAAAAAGAGCCCGGCAAGTGTTGAGTGGCAGTGAACACAAACCTTTTGTTGCCGGTCCTAGTTGGTAACACCGGTTTAGACAGAAGTATAACCTGAAAAATATAAAAATTACTGGAAAAGCTGCATTATCCAATAAAGAAGCTTCAGGCACATTTCCAGCCAAAGTAAAAAAAAAATAATTGTGGAAAAGGGATACCACCGAAAGCAAATTTTTAATTGCGATGAAACCGGCTTGTTTTGGAAGAAGAAGCGTTAAACGAGTCCCAGGATTCAAGACATTTAAGAACAGAATTACACTTTTCCTTTGTGGCTATGCCTACGGTCATATGTTAAAACCTGGTGGTGTTTATAGAACAAAAAAAAACCTATGCTCTGAAGAACAAAGATAAGAAACATCTTCCTGTCCTCTGGCAACACAGTAAAAAGGCATGGGTTGCAGTTGAATTGTTCCAAGAATGGCTAAGAGAATGTTTTATAACTGAAGCAAAAAAATACTGCAGCATGAGGGACTGGAGTTTAAAGTTCTCTTAATAATAGATAATGCTCCAGGACACCCAGATGATACAATCGATGAAAGTGTGGAAATGCTATTTCTTCCTCCGAGTACAACAACGATTCTTCAGCCTCGCGACCAAGACATTATTAGGTGTATCAAGGCCTCTTACATGCATCAGGTATTTGAGTGGATTTGTATTGTGATAGACACCGACAGAAACCTTGGCGTCATGGAGTGCGGGAAATCATTTACCATTGCAGATGCAATAACCTTTATAAAAGCTGCAATGTATTAATTGAAGCTCGAAACTGTTAATGCATGCTGGAAGCCGCTTTAAAAAGAAGTGGTTAATAATAATGAGTGCTTTCCGACAGTAGACAATGAAGTGAGAAAAATTATTGACTCAGCATGACAAGTTGGTGGGGAAGGATTTACTGATCTGGTTCCTGAAGAAATTATTGACCACCTTGAAGAGCTGTGAGAAGAGTTAACTAATGAGGAACTACAAGAACTGATTAAGCTATCATCTGAGAACGAAGAGGGAAACACAAGTGAAGAAGATCCAGCTATGTGGACATTAAACAAAATGGGTGAAGTGTTGCGGCTCACTCGGACATTAAAGGAAAAAAATATTTGATTACGATCCTATAATGGAAAGTAGCATCCAAGTTACATGCTCCATTACTGAAGCAAAGGAACCAATTCGTCAAGTATTTGAAGATTTAAAAAAACAGATAAATTAGCTCCCGATTACAATGTTTTTCCCAAAGATGGCATAGAAAATATCAATCAATGAATCGCAGCCATCAACATCAATTGCAGCTATTGATGCTAGAGCTGATTACGTCCGTAGGTTAGTTTAAATTACAGATACTGTACTGTAATGTGCTTAGTCAAGTGTAAAGTGTGGATTCTAGACTATAAAGTGAAAATAATGATACAGTACTACGTACATGATACATATGTACATACATTATGTATTATAGATTGTCACATGTAAATTATGGATAGTACTGCAATGTGTTAAGTGTACAGTATACATGTAATCAAAATACATACCTACATATGTGCTGTGCAACTGGAAGAAAAAGGCTGAATGCATAATAGCGAAATAAGTACGTAGTTAATGTACTCTTCTCTCACTCTTTTTTTTTTTTTTTTTTTTTTGTAAATTTCATTTTCGTCCATGTTATGTAAATATACGATGTTTTTTTGTTAAAGTTTAAATTAATTAGCCTACATGTTTATTTATTATTTATAGTTGCTAATAATCTAAACACTCATAATGTCATGAATCTATAGAGTTAAAATGATGCTATATTCCAAGTAATAGCCTGTAGATTTTGGCATTCGCTATTATCCACGGTTTTATGTATCTGCGGTATGTCTTGGAACGTATGCCCCACGGATACGGGGGTCTTACTGTATATCCATAATATCACAAATGCATATTTTTACCTGGTGGGATTTCCCCCCTAAAACGGATTCAGTGAGCGTCCGGACTTAAAACAAGGATTTCCTTTGGTCCTAATCTCCTATTTATAAGCACCTTGTACTGTATATAAAATTAATTTACTTTAACATGAAAAATACCTTGAATACTGTGTGTAAAAATCACGCTTTTATGAAACCGTTCTTAGACATTTTGTCACTTATTAAAGTTTAGAATTTCCAATTTGACGGTTACCATAGATTGACTGCCATTTATCGACAAACATAAAGCAAAAGCAACACCGATTTGATCTGAAACACAATTCTAGAAGTTATCTCTTGCTTCCCCTATGACCAGATTCCCACTCCATTATTCCTGTATCCCTCTCTGCAACAGCCACCCTGAAATCCGCTCAATACATGTGTGTGAACTCCATCTATCTTCTTTTGCCTAGTATTATTATGCCTATCAACTCTGCTAAAGCGATTCTCCCAACGCATATCCCCTTGGCATGGGTGGCAGAGATTCTCTTGCACAACTTGCTTGTTGAGCATTTGATGTACTTCCTTCCCATTGCTTTTCTGTCAACATTCTTCCACTAGCACACCAAGATTCCTCTGTGTTCTTGCAACCATTTCTATTCTTCCATTCCATGATAGTGTGCAGCAGATTTTCTCTGCAGCATTAAATATGGAATTTCCTAATTTTTTTACTTTGATGTTAAAAGTTATCTAAGCTTTTGTCTCCCCCTTAAAGTTATCTTAGCCCAAAAAATCAATAGATTAGATTTTTTTTTTGGTTGAAATATGCACCACCTGATAAATGTACTGTAGTAGTATTGGACATAATCTCAATGCGAAACAACACTTAAATCTACTGGAGTTTCAAATAATACCCAGTACTCCACAGACTTTTGTTAAACACCGGAAAAAATTGAAACCGATACAATCCTGAGTCACTTCTTATGAGATATTACTGATGATGAACTTTATAATAATATAATGCTCATCATTAAAATTAATGGTGGTGTAAATAAGCATGGCATTTGCTTTTTAATATAGTCACAGTTGAATCGATCCCCTTTATTGTGTTCCTAAAAACAAAAAGTTATATACTTACTTTTTACTAGACAACACCCAGATGTTCCCAAAATGCGTGAAACAAATGCTATACAAAAAACAAAAAGTATCATTAAACCAAATTTCACATTACAGATGTTCTTCTAATACTCTGCATTTCAACAAAATTAAGGAAAATGTTTGTATAACAGACTAATTAGTTATTTTTTTCAGTTAGAACCATTTAATGGTGGTTTTAACTGTTGTAACTTTACATGTTATATTTCCTTTGAGTGAAAAGCAATTTCTCAGTTGGAAGTTATTAATACTCACTGCGAATATATATCTCGGTAATCGAATGTGATTCAAGGGAAAAATCTTTCACGTACCTCTTGGTTGTAGGTGGTCGATGTTCAAATCTTTGCATGGTTGTTCTCATCAGGTTCTTGAGTGTAGGCTTTTTATAAGTTAGTCCGCACATTTTCTTGACTAGGATATACTTTTTTAGTTGAACAACAGGAGGCATACGAAGACAAAGGAGTTGTGGAAATTACGTTGGAAAACTTGAAAAAACGGAAAAACGAATCACTCGAAAAAATATTCGCATGAGAAAATGCAATCACCAACAAAACTTTGTCAGACTTCTTGGATGTATGGTCCGATGCATTTCGGCACATCTGTCTGCCATCTTCTGGGACCTCTGGTCGTCCGTTCTCTCTGCAGTCTACGTTGAATATGCTGCGTGCTCAGTCTGGGAATCTTTGTCACGTCATCAAATGCGTTGTGATGCCACTCCTGTGATTTGAAGAGTCAGGAATTTTTTTTCTCACCTTTATGTCTCCGTGTTTGCATTGTTTCTGTTCTGTTTGCCTTCCCATTTTTGTTCTCTTCTTCTATCAGTATCTTCCATGGAATTGGCATTTCTACTCCACTACTAATGTTGCAGTTGATTTTTTTGGTTTTTTCAATTACTATTGCTTTGGCAAAACGGGTGGTCTTTTCAGTTGGTTATTTGCAGACAATTTCGATGTTTTCAAATTCTGGCATTGTGTTATTTTTTATTCAATATTGTACAAGTGCTGTTTTTTCCTCCTTTTTTTCCCAGTTCTTCATATGTTGTGTCAATCTTGTTTGTAATTTGTTCCTTGTGCTTCCTATGTATTTCACTCTCTTGTTGTTGTTGGTTGGCTTAATTGGAATGCTATATACTCCTGCACTGTCCAATAGTTTTGTTTTTCCTCTGTTGTTGATTATTATATTCTTGTAGTCTTTTACTGAAATTCCAATATCTAGATGTTGTTTTTTGCATTCCTTTTTGATTACATTGTAACCTGTTTTGTGTATTGAAATTTACCACAATATTTTATATTTTGCTTTGTTTTATTTTTAGGATGTTTATACATATAAATTACTTTTTTGATATCTGAGGTGGTATATCCAAATCTTTTGGCTGTTGTTTTTATCCATTGAAGTTCTGTTTCCTTGAAAAAGTTATTGCTGGAATGTGTGAAGGCTCTATGTACTAAACTTCTGATTGCTGATATTTTATGTCTTTGGATGGTATGAGTTTGCAGGTATAAGTATTGGCAGGTAGGTGGGTTTTCTTATACACATGGTATTTGCAGGATGTTTGAGTTTTTATTATTGTAATATCTAAGAAATTAATCGTATTATCATTTTCTGATTCCACTGTAAAATTGATACTTGGATATTTTACCCACCAATCATGACCAGCTTGGATGTTGTTTCGATGTTTCCGAGTATTCCCGTCTTGACAGCTATTGACATCATAGCAGAAATACTTTACAACAATAATACTTTCCAAAAATTGGAAATTAAAGAAATAATAGACCTATTAACATATATATATATATATATATATATATATATATATCACAACAACTTCTTTCAATTTAATAGTAGAATATACAGATAGAAGTTCGGAGCACCAATGGGCTTCCCACTATCTTCTTTATTTGCAGAGGTCGTATTACAGAAAATAGAAGAAGTCGTTAACAAATATAAAGACAGAGTGCTTTTCTATGGAAGATATGTCGACGACACACTACTTTTTTGGAATGCCAGTTCTTTAGAATTAGACAAGCTGAAAGAAGATTTCTGTGAAAAATATCCAAGTATCAATTTTATAATGGAATCAGAAAATGAGAATACGATTAATTTCTTAGATATTACAATAATAAAAACTCAAACATCCTGCAAATACCATGTGTATAGAAAACCCACCTACGTGCCAATACTTATACCTGCAAACTCATACCATCCAAAGACATATAAAATATCAGCAATCAGAAGTTTAGTGCATAGAGCCTTCACACATTCCAGCAATAACTTTTCAAGGAAAAAGAACTTCAATGGATAAAAACAACAGCCAAAAGATTTGGATATACCACCTCAGATGTCAAAAAAGTAATTTATATGTATAAACATCCTAAAAATAAAACGAAGCAAAATATAAAATATTGTGGTAAATTTCAATACATAAAACAGGTTACAAATGTAATCAAAAAGGAATGCAAAAAACAACATCTAGATATTGGAATTTCAGTAAAAGACTACAAGAATATAATAATCAACAACAGAGAAAAAAACAAAACTATTGGACAGTGCAGGGTATATAGCATTCAAATTAAGCCAACCAACAACAACAAGAGAGTGAAATACATAGGAAGCACAAGAAACAAATTGCAAACAAGATTGACACAACATATGAAGAACTGGGAAAAAAAGGAGGAAAAAACAGCACTTGTACAATATTGCATAAAAAATAACACAATGCCAGAATTTGAAAATATCAAAATTGTCTGCAAACAACCAACCAAAAAGACCACCCGTTTCGCCAAAGCAATAGTAATTGAAAAAACCAAAAAAACCAACTGCAACATCAGTAGTGGAGTAGAAATGCCAATTCCATGGAAGATACTGATAGAAGAAGAGAACAAAAAATGGGAAGGCAAACAGAACAGAAACAATGCAAACACGGAGACATAAAGGTGAGAAAAAAAATTCCCTAGTCTTCAAATCACAGGAGTGGCATGGCAACACATTCGATGACGTGTAACACACAAAGATTCCCAGACTGAGCACACGGCATATTCAACATAGACTGCTGAGAGAATGGACAACCAGAAGTCCCAGAAGAGGGCAGACAGATCTGCCAAAATGCATCGGACAATACATCCAAGAAGTCTGACGAAGTTTTGTTGGTGATTGCATTTTCTCATGCGAATATTTTTTTGAGTGATTCGTTTTTCCGTTTTTTCAAGTTTTCCAACGTAATTTCCACATCTCCTTTTTCTTCATGTGCCTCCCGTAGTTCAACTAAAAAAGTATATCCTAGTCAAGAAAATGTGCCGACTAACTTCTAAAAAAAGCTTACACTCAAGAACCTGATGAGAACAACCATGCAAAGATTTGAACATCGACCACCTACAACCCAAGAGGTACGTGAAATATTTTTCCCTTGAATCACATTCGAATACCAAGGTATATATTCGCAGTGAATATTAATAATTTCCAACTGAGAAATTGCTTTTCTCTCAAAGGAAATATAACATGTAAAAAGTTACAATAGTTAAAACCACCATTAAATGGTTCTAACTGAAAAAGAATAACATATGAAAAACATGTTTTTAAATCTCGATATACCGAGAAATATGTGCGTATCAGACTAATTAGTTAGCTAGAATAGAAATATTACATGACAATCAGTATGAATTTAAAAAAATAATAGGAAGCAGGTGTTAAATAATTTTAGTCTTTGTCCTCTTCAGACCAGATGTGAGGTGAGTTTTCTGGAATAAATCAGTAGAAGGTGAGTACTAAAAGAATGCAGGCATCCTTAAACAGCACATCCCTAAGTATATAGGTAATCTTAAAACAGAAAAAAATAAGTAGATTACAAAAATCTATCAGTAGACTGGAGTCAAAATCTGTAGAATGGCAACACTGCACATGACCCCCATCTGCAATACTGACAGTTCCAAGACAAATTCTCGGGGCAGCACATAAGCTTTCAAAATAAATACTCAAGTGTTTTGCCTTGTATAAG
Organism: Macrothele yani; assembly: GCA_039090855.1. Classification (NCBI taxonomy): domain Eukaryota; kingdom Metazoa; phylum Arthropoda; class Arachnida; order Araneae; family Macrothelidae; genus Macrothele; species Macrothele yani. The sequence goes on along the minus strand of CM077016.1, from coordinate 44,018,480 downwards.
TACAATGGCAGATCTTTAAATTCAAAGACAGATTACATGGTGCACACCAAGATCTGCACATAAACAAAATAATTTGGTATGCATTAAATTTAGTTATCTTTTAGAGTGATGACTTATTTTGCTTGTACTACAAGATTGCATACAGCTTGGATTTCCAACCCGTACTGTGGATATGTGTAACAATAGAATAGTTATCATTATCGGTTTATGCTGATAATACACTGTCTGGTCAAAAGTTTCTGGACACTCTTGGCTATCCACAAATTCCCTGTAATAAGAAAGGAAATAACATCGAGGTGGTCCACTCTTTGCAGCTATCACAGCCTCCCCTTCACTGGGAAAACTTTCCGCTAGTTCTTCTACACCCATCTCATCAAACTGTTCATGCACAGACCTCCCTCTCTGTACAAGGAGATTATTCTGTTAGTAAAGGAAAGGGCTCTCACCAAAGTGTTACCATAATGTTGGAAGCACAGAACTGCTGAGAATGTCATTATAGGGCTGCAGCATTAAGATTTCTGGGCACTGGAACTAGGAGGCCCATCCTAAACCATGAAAATCAGCCCCACAGTATGATGCCTCTTCCACCAAATTTCACAGTTGGCATAACACAGTAGAGCAGGTAGCATTCACCTGGCATTCTCCACTCCCAGACCCATCCGTTGGACTACCAGATGTTGAAGCATGATTCATCACTCCAGAGAATGCATTTCCATTGGTCCAGAGTCCTCTTGGTCCAAGCTTTACACCACTTCAACAGATGTTTGCTGACATTAGGCTTGTGTTCAGCTGCTTAGCCATGAAAAACCATTCCCTTCAGCTCTTGACAAACAGTTATGGTGCTGGCGTTGCTTTCAGGATCATTTTGGAACTTGGTGGTGAGTGTTGCAACTGAGGATAGGCCATTTTGTCGTGCCACCTGCTTCATCACTCGGTGGTCCCACTCTGTTCTTTTACATGGTCTATCAGGTTGTAATTGCACTGTTGTTGCTCCTAGGCATTTCCACTTCCCAATAACATTATTTACAGTTACTTGACTGAGTCAGATGCAGCAAAGCAGAAATTTCCTGAACTGACTTGTTGCTAAGATAGCATCTTATATAACCTTGTTGCATTCAAAGATATGCCATATGGCCCATTCTACTGTTCATGTTTGTCTCTGATGTTTGCCATGCTATGGGTATCTTTTTATACCTGTACAGGTCATGGCTGAGACGTATATTGTTAAATCCACTACTCAAAAAGGATTTTCAGATACTTTTGATTATATAGTGTATGTCATCATCATCATCATCATCATTGTCAACCATTATCAATCCACTGCTGGACGAAGGTCTCCCCAAGTTTCCTCCACAATTATTTCATTACCACTTTTGTACTCTTTTCAATATGTTATGGGATATTTTAGTGCGAATATATGTTCCCATGTTGTAGTACATGAATTAAAATCAGAAATGGAAACTTTTTGGAGTATTTTTCTATTAAATCAATTATTTGTAATATACCATACAACGTAGACAACTGACACTTATACACACTCTTACAAACACAATAAATTGCACAACGATTTCTGATTAAAGCGATTATTCTTATAAAAATGTATGCAATGTGCCTTACAATGTATTTTATCGTGTGTAAATTACATATTGCTTTATGTAAAGTAAATTTTGTCATTTGACTTTGTTTTATTTCAATAAGCACTAAAAGTTGAAATTATACATATGGTTTTTTGTTTGACACTTTTCAGCAATGGACGTGACTGGCCTAACTCCAGGAAATCAATATAAATTTAGAGTGAGAGCTCTAAATAAAGAAGGTGAATCAGAACCATTGGAAGCAAAAGATACGATTGTTGCAAAGAATCCTTTCGGTAAGCAGTGGTTTTTTGATTATATTATAAAAATAACTGGTAGGATAAAGTAGGTCATGAATTTTTTCACTGTCGAATGTGTTCACTTTACTTGTCTGGTCCTAACAAGCAGATGAAATCTGAGGAACTCTTAAAGCCACACTGCAGACATATAGAGATAGATCAGTTGAAATCATTGGCAAAACACATTTCTTAAAAAACTACTAAATGATACTGTGCACTTACAGTTTTTAGATTGCACTGTTCAAAACAGGTATGCAGTTTTCAGAAGGCAGATTTAAATAACAAAAATATTTGACACAACACATGCTTGAAAGTAACCAAACTGTATAAAGGTTGTAGAATTGGACAAAATTTATTGAAATAAGCCATATTTATCAGATCACAAGGAGATGCAGTAGGAAGCAAAAAAACTGACAAGTATTTTTATTTTAAATTTTCTCTCAGTTCCAAATAATCTTTTTGTGCATGTGCATTACTTAAATTCTACCTGATAGCATTATCATTTTATCGTATGTGGACGTGTCTTCCTTTGAGTGGAGACTGGATTTCTAATTTGGAAGATTTTATGTTTCGATAACTAAAAGGACAACCAACTTTTAATTTGGATGTTCTCTGCAGATTCCACAAAATTTTAAAGATTTTATTGACTTTAGCAGTGCAATCATTATCATTTTGGCTCATAGTTTTAAATTTTTTTTCATGTCACTTCAGATTTAGAATGGGACTTATGCAATAAACATTTTGTTATGTGTATCTACTTATTATTGTTTCATTTTCAAATTGTATCCTACTTAGCACATTAAAGCCGAAATAATGTTTTTTCCTTTTTTTTTTATTGTAAGGAGTTCTGTATTGTTCCAAGAATCGTGTGCTCGTAAACTATTTAAAATTTCAAAGCAAATTGACTAACTTGAAACATCTTAGTAAAATGTTGTAGCAAGTTTTGTATCCATCAAGCACGTTAAAAAATATTTTTCTAGTTTAACGACTTCCATGAACATCCAAGATAAGAGGAGGAAGCTCTTTCCCATCATTCCCTTGGTTTCAGCCACTGGTTTACTGGAAAGTAAGAAAATTAGTGTTATAAAGACAATCACAACCTTCATTTCTCACTATCAGTCAGTCTAAGAATGTGTGGTTGAATCAAACTCATCTGGAGAGGTATAGAAGAGCCATAAGGAATAGCTTTAAACTCATAGAACACTGTCACACCTTGTACGAAGAAAACTTGTAACAAATTATTTATGCAGTTCTTAATTCACCTAGATATGTTTCAGTTAGTTCTTAAATAAATCCTCTATTTTCTCATGGTCACTGGACTCCATTTGAATAACATGAAAGCACATGATGGATTGATTGAGAATGAATACTGAAATATCCTCTAATGTTGAAACGAAAATTTTTTAGTATTGCTCCATAATTCTTGATCACAGAACTCTGCTAACTTTGATTTTCTGTTGTTACTAACTTCAAATTAAGAAAAGAGAATGACTTCTAACTACTCAAAATGTACCTCCTGTTTACTGAGAGTACAATAACACTGGTAAACACAGTTTTTGTCTCAGGGAACATTTATTATGTTTCTAACACAACTTTTTAAGTTGAATTAAAAAATGCAATCAGAATTTTTCTATCACCCACCATTTTTGTGTGATGTTTTTTCAGTATTGGTTATTGAATTTTTATGTATTACATCAGATCAGATCATATGTAGAGGATTTTAGGAAGGGACTGTCTGACCCCAGGTCTTAAACAACCCTTAGAAATAGGAATCTAGGAGATTTGGGCTAGAGTGCCCGATAGAAAGTGACACGGAAGCAGGGTAGAAAGGGGGAGCAAGACGCCCATATTTATTACCGAGGGGCCAGTACCCAGGGTTCGATGGCTTAACGTGCCCATCCAACGCACGGCGGATATTTAGTGGTTCGAGCATTCGTACCTGCCCAGGATCGAACCTGAGGCTATCTCCATGGCAGTCACGAACACTGACCACTAGGCCACCCATGGCCATGTATTACATCAGTGGTAATAATGTACATAAAATGTGATTTAAAAATTTTTTTCTTGTATTTTATTTCTAATGCAGTGTGGGAGAAAAACAATGTATCATTATAAAGGCATTAGTGTATGTGCTTGCCACAGCCAGGAATAATTTATGCACTGGCGTGGCTTTTACTTTAGGACTCAAGTTAAAAGGATGGCATCTTCTCTACCAAGATACAAAAGCATGTTGTTGTTTTTTTGTGTGACTGTCTGTTAGGTTGAATTTAAAACATTATTTTCATAAGAAAGAAGTTTAGTATTTTGCACTGGATAATAAAGATGATATAACAGAGTTTAGGAAGCACTGGATAATAAAGATGATATAACAGAGTGGCACTTGTTTGCTTACTCTTCTATAGCTAGCTTGAAAGCTGTGCATCTTCACAGCAGAATATTTTTTTCTTTTGGTGTCATTATCTGACGCTACTGACACAAAAGAGTCATATGAAAATATTAAACTGCTTTTAGAAAAATCCAATATGAAAAATATGCTTGGAACATCTGTGGTGTGATTTCAAAGTTATTGCTCTTTTGCTTGGTTTGCAGCTTGGATGCTTGTTGTTTCCTATGTAAGTGGGATAAAAGAGATAGAAGAAGAAAGGGCTGACCAAAACATGAATCTCTAACTCCATGGAAGAAAATTGTTGTAAACCATCTACTGATCAACTCCGACAATGTTTACTTATTCCCATCCTACAACACATTAAACTAGGACTTGTAGAAAACTTTGTGAAAGCAATGGACCAAAATAGTGCTGGATTCACATATTTAAAAGAAAAATTCCCCAGAATTAGTGACACCAAAATTAAGTAAGGGATATTTGTAGTCCCTCAAATAAGGGAATTAATGCAGGATGAAAAATTTGAGAAGTAGGGCTAAGTTGAAAAAAAGCAGCTTGGAAATCTTTCAAAAGTGTTACTAAATTTGTTTTTATAAATTTTAAGGAAAAAAACTGTTGTGACTTAGTGTGTGAACTATAGGATTCCTACAAGGCTGTGAGTTGTAATATGTCTATGAAAAGCCATTTCCTGGACTTCTGCTTGGATTTCTTTCCTGAGAATCTGGGTGCTGCCAGCAACAAACATGCCAAGTGATTTTATCAAGATATGCTGAGCATGTAAGAGCAGTACCAGGGGAAAGTGGAGTCCCAGTATGCTGGCTGGCTACTGCTGAGATGTTCAACAAATGAGATAAATGAGGAAGTCATCAATTGTAACACTTTAGGTAATTTATTTATGGTTTGTAAGCACATGTAAGTATACAATGTATTCAAACTTAAACCATGTGTCACTAAAAAAACCTTGCGTGATAGAAAAAAAGGTAATATCATATTTGAATTCAGCATAAAAAATACTTTTAAAATTGCATATTTCTTGTGGGTCAAAAAAATTTTTTTTTTGTGGACGAGTGTTATTTCCCTTATATTGCAAACACTTGTATCCTTATTTATTTTGCAATATTTCACGTATATGAGACCTTAATTTTGTTAAATTAAAGGCAGTACTTCGTTTTCTATTGAAAGCATTTTTTGCCTGATATTTTTCCTTTTTAATTTTTATTCTCTTTTGATTCAAATTATCTTCATGAATATTCTTTGTTTCAGATGAACCTGGAAAGCCTGGTGGTCTAGAAGTTACTGACTGGGATAAAGATCACATTGATCTCAAATGGACAGCTCCAACATCTGATGGTGGCTCGCCAATTACTGGTTATATTGTTGAAGTGAAAGACAAGTATGGAAACTGGGAAAAAGCCCTAGATGTTCCCGCAAATCAGACAACAGCATCAGTGCCGGATTTGGTTCAAGGTCAAGCCTACGAATTTCGTGTGAAGGCTGTTAACAAGGCAGGGCCAAGTGAACCCAGCGATGCAACTAAACCTGTAGTTGCAAAACCAAGACGATGTAAGTAATATTGTTGAGTTGTGCTTTTTCTTTCTTTTCCTTTTTTTTTTAATGTGCAGAAATTGAGGCAGAGATTATCACAGAAATGTGTTTGGTTGACTGTAGTAATTTAATAAACATTACATAGCATTTGTTCAATATTCAACATTACTTAGCCTATTACAATGCTCACAAAAATTCTAAAATGGAAATTACTGTCCTGTACTGAGCCAGTCATAGACACCTAGCTGTGTTTCACACTTCTAAGCACTCAATAAATTGTCCGTTGAGATAGTGAAATCTTATTTTCAATAAACTGTTCATCCTAGTCATTATGTGCCCACTTGTCTAAGGCAACCTGCAAAAAAAAAAAAAAAAAAATCCTGACTTTCCGATCACGCAAGAGATCTCTTATGGATGTGTAAAATAAGAAGTAGCCAATGATTTTTAAATACAGCAAAGTTGTGGATATAGTATCACAACATAGTTCAGTAAGTCAAAAGCCTTTTTAGATCCTTGGTGCTCCAGTTCTCTGCAGATGACTGCAAAAATCGTTGTATGGTGTTGTCCTTGTATGCTTCCCAATCTGACTGGGAGCAAAAGGATCAACTATTAGAAGTTTGCTTTAATTGATTTCACTGTATTCATTTAATAAGGGTTTAAAATCAAGTACCTATATATTCGTTTTTCTTTTCAAATTTCTTTAGTTAAAATAGAATGCACAGACAAAGTAATCATGGTGCAAAACTTCCACCAGAATAATTAGCTAAAACATCAGCTGATTGATTTCTGCCTTGTTTTCTCGGATACATGGGTGATACAGCTGTGTGTGTGTGTGTGTGTGTTGCAATTGCTTTTCTTAATGCCATCTTGCTTCTACATTCATTAATAAAAATTTTAGAACTCATCAGATACAGTGTATGTTTGACACTTTTCTGTGATGAAATTTTAGAAATTTATCGGGTACTGTATGTTCAACACTTATCTTGAATGATATCGTAAAAATTTATCAGATACAGTGTGTTCAACACTTACAATGAAATTTTAGAAGTTTATCAGATACGGTATGTTCTGACACTTATTTAATAAATATAGTAGATCTGATGGGGAAGAAAAAAATAAATATATCAAAGTTTTAGCTTTTAAAGGCTTTCAAGACTGAAATGCAGTGGGATCGGAAATCCAATATGAATCCAGTTTATTGAACACTGGCTCTGTAGAAAAAAATTGAATGGAGTTCAGTTGCACATTTATCAGATGTGGAATTCTTTTCTTGAGGATCATCTTTAGAACATCTGAACTACTCTACAACAAAATCAAAGCACTGTACTGTAAGAAAAATTTGTTTCCAGAAAATCCTAAGTCATGTTTTAGAGAACTTTTTACAAAAAAACTTCTGTTTTTCGAAATCCCTATTCTAGTCAGTAATGATTATAATTTGCTTAATTTCCTTTCCAAAAGCAAACTGAAAAACTAAAACTCAAAAAACCGAAATCAATTTTAACCATGAGCACTGGATTTTGCTGCACTATTTCCTAAATTTACCTGAGCATCTGATAAACTCACAACAGAAATAAGACCTACAGAGAAATCACTGATACCAATACATTTTGAAATTAGTTTCTGACTTTTTCTTTAAGATCCAAAATTCTATAAACTTCGAAGATTTAATAGCCATGGAATTCCTAAGATCTGAAATGCCTTTAAAATGGGTCAATAATGTGTATCTTGAAAAAAAAAAAAAAAGGAAGAAAGGAAACTTTAAATTTGATTTCACATACATGCTTTGTAGGCTTATACTAGCTAATGTGTTAAAATTTACAAAAAACAAGTCTGTATTCTTCATGCCCCAAAATAGGTATGTGGGACATGTATTCTTGCAGTCCTTGAATGTGCCATACAATAAGCTGAATATTTTACAGTGTCCAGGTATATTTGCTGATAATCTGAAATACAGATTGCTGCCAAGTATCCCTTGAAAACATCCTGTTTTATTGTTTGAAACTGTTACTATGAATATTTTGATTTCATGCCACAACATGTTCAGGAAAATTTGGCTTCTTATTTTTCACTCAATTTCCTGTTACATAAAAAAACTCAAAAATGTTAATATTATTGTTTGGTTTTTCTTTCCAGTGGCACCCAAGATCGATCGCTCTACCCTCCATAAAATCAGAGTCAAAGCTGGGCAGTCCTTCCACTTCGAAGCTAAAGTTATTGGTGAACCACCTCCAACCATCACTTGGCGTTTGAGAGGTCGGGATCTAGAACATGGAGATCACATTAAAATAGTTAATGAAGATTATAGCACAAGAATAAATGTTCGACAAGCTAAACGAGATGATAATGGCACTTACACAGTTGTCGCCACTAATGAATATGGAAAAGATGAAGCCGAGGTAGAAGCAGTTGTTTTCGGTAAGTACTGAATTGGATAAATTTTAAGGAAACCTTGTAAACTCCACTTCATGTGAAGTTTACAAGGTTTCATATTTTGTTTATTTAAGGTTTGATTATTTTATGCCTTTTAACTTGAAGATATTTTGAGACAAATTTTATCCACGTGTATGTAACATCAGTTTCGCTTTGTGTTCTCATTCAAATACATTGAAATCATTTACAGCAAAACACCTTAACCACAAAAAGTTATTTCAAATTGCATACTCGATGCAGTTACAGGAAATCTGTGAGATGCTTGGGATCACTCCTATTTGAGACGGGTTAAAAGACAAAGGGAATACATTGCGTAGCGGCAAATGGAAATTGAACAACAATGTATTTTGCTTATCTTAATATAAAGTCTCCAAAGATTGAATACACACTGAAGTAGCAAATTAGTTGGAACACCCAATAGCAATCCATCACACGCTATTCTCACTTAGTGTGCAACTATGACATGGAAATGGCTGTCTAAAAAGCTCACTGCAAAGGATTCAGACGTGTATGAAGCTTAGACAGCTGTAATATGGGAAAGAGTCGTGATTTAAGCGACTTTGAAAGATGCATGATAGGGGTGCTATGCTGGCAAATGCAATCATCTAAGAAATAGCAAACCTTCTCTTGGCTGTGCAAGAACAGCTGTACTGAGGATACATAATGCGTGGTGCACAAGCAACAAAACAAGAAGTCAGAATGAAAAAACCATGAGGAATAACCACTCACTCACCATAAAGATCATGGTAACATCCAATGACCACACACTTCCAACACGTCATTCATCGTGATGTAACTGGGCTTCCACAGGTTTACAGACTTCTTGCTTACGCTTCTTATTTTCGGGTGTGAAACATCGTTTTTGTTTTTTTCCTTTGCCTTATAAGATGTTATACATCTTATAAGGCAAAGATGTTTGCCTTATAAGATGTTTCACACCCGAAAATAAGAAGCGTAAGCAAGAAGTCTGTAAACCTGTGGAAGCCCAGTTACATCACGATGAATGACGTGTTGGAAGTGTGTGGTCATTGGATGTTACCATGATCTTTATGGTGAGTGAGTGGTTATTCCTCATGGTTTTTTCATATATGAATTGCACGTAAACTATGCGCACTTTGCAAAAGGTTAATACCTTAAAAGTGCAAATATAATAATTAAGAAGTCAGAAGTTTTCCTGTGGGCAAAAACAAGTGGTCGATATTCGAGGGCAACAGAGGCTGGAGAGGATTGCATGAGGTAACAGACAAGCTCCAGTACAACAATGGTATCTAGAGTAGAATTTCAGCATACACGTCCCATTGAACCTTGGCACAAGTAGGCTATAACAGCAGATGTCCCCTTTGTGTATCACTAGTCACTGCTAAAAACCAACAAATTTATCAGCAGTGGGAATAAGTGCACCAACCCTTGAGGGCTGGGGGAAATCGCCTGTTCCAATGAATAATGTTTTCAGTTAATTCAATCCAATGGACGGGCCATAAAATGGCGTCAACAGCACTAATTGAAAAATTTCATTTGCCTAGCATTAATTGTACAAGCTGGTAGAAACAGTGTAATGATCTGGGGCTTATTCTCAGGGTGAACATTGGGTTGCTTAATACCTCTGAAACAGCATTTGGATACCATGAGGTATCTTAACATCACTGCAGACCATTCACACCTGTTCGAGTGCATGGTGTTTCCTGATGGAGAGGGCTATTCCAAGCAGGATAATGCACCATGTGAGAAGCCTTGGATCGTCACACAGTGGTTCCAGGAACGCGACGGTGACTTTAAAGGGCTAAAGTGAGCCCCACAGTCTTCAGAACTTAACTCAATTGAACACCTGTGGAATGAGATTGAGAGAGCCATTCGTAAGAGATTCTGTTCCATCGAACATTTGGCATTTGATGGATGCCATCACATCTGCTTGATGAACATATCTCTAGAATGATATCAGCACCTCAATATATCCATGCTACATCAAATTGAGGCTGTTTTAAAGGCCAAGGGGACTCTAACACATTATCAGGTAGGTGTTCATAATAATTTGCTACTTCAATGAAGATGTAACATGAAGATGGGAGTTTAAAAGATGCTCATCATTTTTTGTAAAGGGATGACCACGCAGTTAATATCCAGCATAGCCTTGTAATCAGCTTTCTTATAAGAATATGAAACCCTGCACATCGAATCTTGTTATTCTATAATAAGAGCAATCTTCATTCAGTGTTCCCTTGTGAATGAGGTAAGCTTTACATAGATGATACCTAAGTGAATTTACAGGTAAATTGCTAATTATCTACTCATCCACACAAGCTCTCTTCATATAATGAGCTGAACGTCTTCTAATACAATTTTATTACTGTTTAAGTGTTCCCAAATTACAACAAAATCACATCATGTTTAAATGGAAATGAAAAATGTGTGTTGAAAAAAGATTTATTTAGAACAATCCTTTGATAAACAAGTTTTTAGTACAAACTTGTCATACTTGAGACTAAGATTACTTGCATGAATTGCTGTACGTCGTGTGCTTTTTTCTTTCTATAATCTGTGCAAGTAGAAATGTAAGTGCAATGCAGGTTTCCTGTTGATTAGCTAAAAGATTTAAGTAAAGTCTAAATTATTCAAGTAAGTCTCTCCTAGTGATATAGTGATCTAAGGCTTAATCTTTTTGACTTCTTGTATTTTTGAACCTCCGTGCGAATCCCTATTGAGGCATGGATTTTGTAAGAGTTATAGTGTTCATTTTCCCTGTTATCTAAATTAGGTATCAACAACTTTCTTGCCTTAAATACTCACAGTGGTCATTAAACTCCCATATAAAAGCTTTAATGAATTTTTCAAATGGATTTTTTCATTTAACCAACTACAGCTGTCCACATTCTGCATAAAATGTAGATCTCTAAACTAGAAACATGGATATTTTAAGAATTCATAAAAAGCACAAAGCATTTCATGAGGTATTCATTTCTAAATTTGTTATGCATAATGTTTTTCGAGTTTATATGTTGTTCTGTAACAGGAAGTTTCATGTCTTGAAATTGAGTTCCGACACTTGACATCTGAACTGGAGTATGGATATTTCATGCTGTCTCGAAATCTGTATTAGTATTATGTTCAGTGTCTCTGTGGTCCTGGTAAGAAATAAGATTTAAGTCCGGATGAAAGATACCAAATATTAAATGAGGCCAATAAATAAGCAATAGTCAAGATGAAAGATACCAAATGTTAAATGAGGCCCCCGTAACAGATGTACATTGTTTCAAAAGGCGTCAGTTGGATTATCAATTCAGAGCCTAAAGCGTTTCAAGTCTGATGACAAAGCTATAAATCAAGGTGATTTTATATAAATACAAAACAAAATTTTAAAGCCTTTGTGAAAGTAAATGAAGCCTTGGTTTATCTGGCATAAATTGTTATCACTATCTGGCTATATCCGGCATTCATTTTTTCTTAAAAAAATCGATTACAAGAATAAGGGAGAGTTACAAAATAAATACAAATGTATGATGTAACAGCATTTGGATGAAAAATAGGTCTCACATTTATTTGAACCACATACACACATATACTTGAGAAAATCGTACTCTTGGTCAAAAGAGTGTGATAGAATTTGTTGTCTACGATCAGCATCTGAAACACTTAGTTGTTGACACCCGTGTGATGAGAGGTGCGGATGTTGGTTTTGTTCATTACTTGGTAGTGTCACGGGTGAAACTGAATGTTGGTTGGAAGAATAGGAAGAGGCCCAGGATAGAAAGAATAAAGGTTGAAAGGCTCCTTGAAGATCATCAGCATTATTCTGACTTACTCAGAGAATGACTGGAGCTGAAGTCTTGTGAGAGGGATGTAGAAAAGAAGTGGTAATGTTTTAAGAACTGTTGTCACTGCTGCTAAAGAGGTCTGTGGCACCACAATAGTGGGTAACAACAGAGGTGATGCTTGGTGCAATAGTGAGATTGAAGAAGCAATAAAGAGAAAGAAGGAAGCCTATTTGGGGATGTTGCAAGGTAGAGTTTCTGTGGATGAATATCACTGTAATAAGCGTGAAGCTGCTAAGCTGGTTCGCCAGAGTAAAGCAAAAGTTAGGAAGAAGGTAGAAAGGCATGAATTGACTTTTTGGAAAGATAGGAAGACTTTCTGGAAGTACACGAGACTCAAGAAAAATAGGGGAAACAAAGTTGTAAGTTGTGTGAAGAATAGGGTTGGGGAAATGATATGGGAACCCAATGAGTTAAGTGAAAGTTGGGATGAATACATCTGTGAGTTATTAGATCAGGAAAGCAAAGATGATTCTGAGACAAGCAAATGATGTCACTGTGAGGGATGGAAGCACAGGAGGGATCTCAAGAGAAGAAGTGTGTAAAGCTCTGAAATCTCTTCAGAATGGTAAGGCTCCGGGAGTTGATGGCATAACTGCTGAGATGTTGAAATATGGTGGTGACTCTGTAATTGACTGGTTAACTGAAATTTGCCAGTTGTGCTGGGAGTTAGGAGTGGTCCCTCGGGATTGTAAGGATGCTATTATTGTTCCCTTGTATAAGGGAAAAGGTGATCAGACTGACTGCAAGATTTATCGTGGTATTAGCCTTCTAAGTGTGCCAGGAAAAGTGTTTGGTAAAGTTGTTATTGAAAAAGTATGGGGTCTTACATCAGAGAAAGTGTGGGATTTTCAGAGTGGTTTTATGCCTGGTAAAGGCTGCACTAACCAAATTTTTGCATTACGCATTATGATTGACAAGTATCTGGCTGTTGGTAAGAAAGTTTTTGCTGCCTTCATAGATTTAGAGAAAGCTTACAACTAAGTAAATAGGACACTTTTGTGGAAGGTATTGAATGTATATGCTATTACTGGGAATCTACTTAATAGTGTAAAAGCCATGTATGCTGGTAGTAGAGCTTGTGTACGAGTGAATGGTGTTTTATCAAAATGGCTTTCTATTGGTGCTGGAGTCAGACAGGGTTGTGTAATGTCACCATGGCTGTTTAATATATTTATAGATGCGTGCATGCATGATGCCAAAAGAGATAATAGTGGTTTATGTCTTGGTGATATCTATATGTGCAGATTGCTATATGCTGATGACACTGTTCTGTTGGCAGAGAGCAAAACTGAGTTGCAGAGTATGTTGTTCTGGACGTACAAAGTTTGCATGATATTCAAACTGAGTATAAATAAGGGAAAAACCAAAGTAATGGTTTTTGTGAGAGGAACTGGTAGCACTGAATGTAATGTAAGTATAAATGGCACAGTGATTGACCAGGTGAGTGAGTTTGTGTATTTAGGAAGCATGTTTGACAGAGAGAACAAATTGGATGGTGAAATTAGTAGGTGAGTGAATTCTTCATTGAAAGTCATAGCTGCTCTGGGAGGTTTTCACAGGAATGATAGGTTCTCTAGAGAGTCCTGCATGGCTGTGTATGAAAGTGTAATTGTTCCTACTCTGATGTATGGTAGTGAAACCTGGGTACTACAGAAGAAACATAGAAGTCATTTGTGTGCTGGAGAAATATGTTACTTACGGGGGATTTGTGGCAAGACACAGTCTGATTGTGTGAGGAATGAAGATGTGTTGCAGTTGTGTGATGTGAAGCAAAATGTTGTTAGCGAGGTGGAGACTAATATGCTTCAGTGGTTTTGCCATGTTGAAAGAATGAGTGATGAGATGCTTACTTAGAAAATCGTTTTAGCCCAAGTGGCAGGAAGGAAAGGCAGAGGAAGGCTAAGGAAGACATGGGTGGATTAGATTCAGGAGTGTCTGCATGAGAAAAAGATTAGGAATATGAAGTATAAAAGATCTTGTGTACGGCGTGTAATGGATATCAGCTAAGCCCGAGCTGTATGTCAAAATCGCTGTAAATGGAGAAGTTCGATACGACAACAGTAAGTAAAAATATCTGGTGGTTTGTATTTCTTTTTGGAGCTAACCTCTGAATCTTGGAGAACAACTTGGTGATATGTATGTATGTATGTCATCATCATCATCATCATTGTCAACCATTATCAATCCACTGCTGGATGAAGGTCTCCCCAAGTTTCCTCCACAACGGTCTGTCTTGTGCCAGTCTCCTCCATGTCACTCCCGCATACTTATGAATTTCATCCACCCATCTCCCATGTGGTCTTCTTCTGGGTCTTTTCCTGTCCTGTTGTCATATCGAACTTCTCCATTTACCATGATTTTGACATACAACTCGGGCTTATGTATGTATGTATGATGTACTAAATTTGAACAAGAATGGAGCCATGCTGATAGCATAAAACATATTTTAGGAAAACCTTTTTCCACATTCATATTCTATGTTTTCCTTGCTGTGTTTATTAGTGGATATTTTTTTCTGTTTTTTTTTTTTTTTTTTGAATGTCATAAGTGGTTTAAATTTGAATTCATTAATAATTGCTGTGAATGCAAGGTAAATGATTTAAATCAGTGCAGCATGCTGAAACCACATGGATGAAATGAGTTCACTTACTAGATGAATAGTTTTACACAATCCTTGACATATTCCTTTCCATTCTAATCATTGGCGCACCCATGAAGGGGGCTTTGGGAGCTTAAGCCTCCTCCAAGAAGATTAAGAGCGACGTACTTCACAAATTAAACATTCAAAAATATTATTTTACATGTTCAAAAAATTACAGTGTCTGACATAATGTCTTCTTTCCAAAGCCCCAAAGAGATGAAGAGCGACGTATGTCACAACCATATATAAACTAAACTATAGGCGTACACTATATATTCATATATACACTATATTGACAAAAGTTGCTGGACACCCCTTTAAAAGCAAATGAACGGAACCGCTGGGTTGTTAAGATGTGCGGTACAGCTGCAAACAGTACAAAAACAAGCCTGCAGCAGACCACGATCATATCGCACTGTGAGGTTGAGTGAAAATGTCGCGGCGGGAGAGAACTGACTTTGAGAAAGGAAAGATTGTTGGGTGTTATATTAGTAGGTTGTCCATAACAGAAACCGAGAGGCTTTTAAACATACCCAAATCAACTGTTTTGGATGTCCTGAATAAGTGAGAGACGACACATGGTGTGCCTGAAGCAGCAAAACATACCGGCAGACCAAAGAAAATCAGTAATAGAGGACGTCGAAGCCTCAAGAGAGTCATTACAGCTAATCCATGGAGTACTACTGCACAAAACCTCACTGTACAGGTGAGTAAAAATTCTGGAACCTCGGTATGTACATGTACCATTCGCAGAGAACTTCATTCTCTTGGTTACAGTGGTTGTGCGGCGCTCATAATCCTTTCATCTCCACTCGGAATGCTACTCGTCATTTAGCATGGTGTAAAGAACATTTATCGTGGACCATAGATCAGTGGAAACGGGTCCTGTGGACTGATGAACCCAGATACATGATTCATCAGTCTGATGGCCGTGTGTGGGTATGGCAGCAGCCAGAGGAACGCTATTTACCACAGTGTACTGTTCCTACGGTCAAGCTTGGAGCTGGTGGTGTACTCGTGTGGGAGTGTTTTTCGTGGTATGGTCCCAGCCCATTGGTTATCGTGGACACACCTGTTAACCAGCTCATCTACCTCAATATTCTGGAAAAATATGCCCTACCAACTCTGTAGCAATATTATGGAACCGAGCCTTGTTGGTACCAGCAGGATGATGCACCGAGCCATAAAGCAAAGACTGTTACAGCGTGGTTTGACGATAATTCCGTATCGTGTGTGGACTGGCCAGCACAGAGCCCTGATCTTAATCCCATAGAGCACCTATGAGATGAATTAGAGCACCACATAAGAAGTTTGGAACCAAGGCCTACTACTGAGCAACAGTTAGCGGCAGCTTTATGTTCTGAATGGAAGCGCATACCTATCGCTGTCTTCCAAAACTTTGTCGAAAGCATGTCTCGAAGGGTCAGTGCATGCATTAAGGCCAACGGTGGACTGATACCGTACTAATGTATGCCAATAAATACTATGTTGTGTTTCTCTTCTAGGTGTCTGGTGACTTTTGTCAATAGAGTATATACACTGACGGAAAAATCCCAACACCAAGAAGGGGTTGTGTTAGATAAACGACAGTTGGTAGGCGGTGAGAGTACATCTGTAAGATGGCGTCTATGCAAATTTAGCGCTCGGAGCATACATGTGGCGCTAGTAGTGCCCCTCGGAACATGCAAAGCAGGTTTGCTGTAAATACGTGCTGTAACATTCGTGAGCATTAGTTATCGTTGGGATTCGACATAGTGTGTTGATGTTAGTCAAGAATGCCTTTAAGAAGACGAAGAAGCCATTATCAACAGCTCACGGAGTTTGAACGAGGTCGTGTAATAGGGCTACGAGAAGGTAGATTTTCTTTCCGCAATATTGCAGAACGACTTGGCAGGAATGTAGCCACTGTGCATGATTGTTGGCAGCAGTGGTCAAGGAAAGGTACTGCCTCAAGAAGACCGGGTTCCGGCCGGCCACGTGGCACTACTGAGAGGAAAGACCGCCGTGTACGGCGTATGGCCGTGGCGCATTGTACCGCGTCTGCGGCAGCAATTCGAGCTGCAGTTGCCACCACAGTGACACAACCAACTGTTACAAATCGGTTACTTGAAGGACAGCTCTGAGCCAGATGCCCTGTAGCGTGCATTCCACTTACTCCAAACCACTGCCGTTTGCGACGTCAGTGGTGTCAAGCTAGAGCTCATTGGAGGATGGAGTAGAGATCTGTTGTGTTTTCTGATGAAAGCCGGTTCTGCCTGGGTGCCAGTGATGGCCGTGTGTTGGTTAGGAGGAGGCCAAGTGAGCGCCTGCAACCAACCTGTCTGCGGCCGAGACACACTGGACCTACACCTGGAGTTATGGTCTGGGGAGCAATTTCCTATGACAGCAAGAGCAGTCTCGTGGTTATCCCACGCACCCTGACGGCACAGTTGTACGTCGGTCTGGTGATTCAACCTGTTGTGCTGCCATCCATGAACAGCATTCCACGGGGTGTTTTTCAACAGGATAACGCTCACCCGCATACTGCTGTTGTAACTCAACATGCTCTACAGAGTGTCGACATGTTGCCGTGGCCTGCTAGATCACCAGATCTTTCTCCAATCGAGCATGTATGAGGCATCATTGGACGACAACTCCAGCGTCACCCCAACCAGCATTAACCGTCCCTGTATTGACCGACCAAGTGCAACAGGCATGGAACTCCATCCCACAAACTGACATCCAGCACCTGTACAACACAATGCATGAACGTTTGTGTGCTTGCATTCAACATTCTGGCAGTTACACCGGTTATTAATGTACCAGCATTTCACATTTAAAATGGCTCTTCTCACGCTTACATTAAGCTGTGATCTTGAAACCTTAATCGATTAAATATGTTACCTATACAAATGTATTGCCACCATTTCATTCCTCTACAACTATTTTTTCGTGGTGTTGGGATTTTTTTTCCGTCATTGTATATATATATACACATTGTTTACATATACTATATATACATAGCTGCCTCCAACAAGAATTCCTGGGTGTGCCACTGATTCTAATCATGGGAAACACACAAGCAAAACCCATTAGCCTTATGACTTTATTTACATTGTACTTCATTGTTCAAATAAAACTAACTATTCCATTCCAGTTTTGAAAATGGTAAATGAAACACTTGAATCATTTGGAACTGACAAAACAAATTGTTTTTGAAATAAAATTTAGCTCCAATATTTCTTGCTTATGTGATGAAAGTTTGCAATGTGTCTTCAGACAGTATGTGTGGTTGCAGAGTCAATTCAACACTAGGTAAAAATGAAGTGATTTGGCAAAGCCAAATAATTTTCAGGAATAAGGCAGTGTTTCTGATTTACTTAATATAAGTGGTACAGCTGTAAAGCATATGGACATCATTCCATGTTTGACTGATGATATTTTTCACAAAATGCAGAAAATTTGGTTTAAATTAATTTTTTATGAGTTTCTCTCTGTTCTGCATCCTATTTTCCAGCGTCATATTATAGAATTTAAGCTGCAATAAGCTTAGAGACTGCTAATTGCTGTTTTTCATGAATTTTTTTGAGGATTTCATTAGTAATAAACTGTCTTACAATTTAATCGAAACTGGGAAATTTCGGACAGGTTTGTTTTCTTTTCCAACTCCTATCAGGCTGAAGAGTAGTAAATAAAATTTTGTCTTCTTTTAAATGGAAGCTAAATAAGCCACTGTAAAATGAAATAAATAAAATGGTATAAATCACCTAGAGGTGAAATGAGAAATTCACAAAGAAATAAATGAAGCAAAAATCAGGATTCGTAATTTTTGCTGTACCAATTAAGCACTGAAAACATTAATACTTCTGAGGTCAAAAAATATACTTCAGTGATGACAAGGCTTTGTGCTTGAAATAACTTCCAGTCTGATAAAATTAATTAATTTTTGGTTGGAAAAACAAATTCTGCCCAGCATTTACCTTTAGTGTTACTTTATTGTAAAAAGGTATACAAATGCTTTAAGATATGTAGAAATGCAGATGTAAGTGACAGTTTAGTAAGTCAGAAATCTTTCATTTACATTTCTCAACTACATTAAAATAAAACTGGTAGTGGGGGTTATTAGCTTAAAATACTCATCTTCAAAGACAAGCTGTAGAATTATAGGACAAATAAAATTCACGATGGCATAAAAGTTATTTAAACAGTATCTTTCAAATATCATAGGATTGCTATCATCACAAATCTATGTAGATTTTCACACAATTCGCTTGTGAATATTAACCCCATTAGTCAATAAATAACAGTAAATGGGCTTATTATTATTTGATTTTAATGCTTTACAGATATTTTAAATTCACGTCACTGAGCTGGGGATATGTGAAATGTGCTCTTTCTCACAAAATCAACTTTTCAACTTATTACTTTTTTAAATTAAATATTTTGTTTTGCCGTCTTGCTAGTTAATTTAATCTTGACTTGCTTTGCACCTGAAAGTGAACAGCAGCACATATTTCAGTTAGAATCACCTTCAGATTCATATATCAGCTTTATAATTATTTACATTCATTAGGGGGAAATTGCATGATTGACAAAATTTATATGCTCACTATTGGGGATTTTATGAATAATTATGTAATTAACAGAATGTGTGACTTACCTCAAAGGTAATGCAACAGTCAAAATGGCAAGTTGCAGTGATAAGCCAAGGTCAGTGTAGTTCAGTCAGGAGAATAACGAGCTCCGGAATGGACAGATGGGGGTTCGAATCCAGCACTGGCAGAAAAGGGCTTGTTTGATAAAAGTGTACCCTTCAGACATTAGTATTAGTGTATTTTATAAGTATATCAATTCACAAACAATCTCATATCAAAAGTAACTGTAAAGAATCTTGCTTGGGCTGGTAATGCTGTATAACAAGTCTTTCGGTGATATTTTCATCAAAATATCACATATGTGTAATTTGAATGTGTATCAATGACTGTGGCATTTATTTCCATTTCTACAAAAACATTGTTACTTGAATATGTGTAGGATAGTAACATGACGTATTCAGAGCAGACAAACATACTGAATCTTAATCAAACAAAAGGTTACACATTTCACATCATCTATGCTCGTGTAAGTAAATGAAGCTAAAGTTATGCAAAATACAATGTATGTATTTTATGTTAATAATGATGTAAGATGTGAATGAAATATATATGCTTCAACAGAAATCGAAAATATTTCAATGTGGTCTCAAATTCTTATTTACTTACAGACAAACCAACACCACCTGGAGGACCTTTGAAAATCGGTGATGTTCATGCTGAAGGATGCTCATTGTCATGGAATCCCCCAGCTGATGATGGTGGTATGCCTATTGATCACTATGTAGTAGAAAAAATGGACCCCAAAACTGGTGTTTGGACACCTGTTGGTGAAACTATTGGACCAGACACAAACATGAAAGTAAGAAACCCTGAGAGTAAAATTGTAGTGCTTAGTCAATTTCATTTTATGATATCAGTTATTAATTAAAAGATTTGTTGAACATCTTATATGAATAGATCAATCTGCTAAACTTTATTTAAAGTGCCTTTCTAATGAGTACTTAGAAGTAACAAACTAAAGTACTTTGCTCATGATGAAAATATTAGTTTCTCCTTCCGTGTAATAAGATATTTTTAGTATTTTCAGTAAGAACAAAGAGTGCAAATATAATGAGCAACTGTATCAATATTTGAGTGTAATGATAACGCACGTAATGGAAGATTAGCACTATATATTGTACTCTGTAGCTTATAATACTCCTATTCTTATTCTTTATAAATTTTTATTCAGACATAAGTTAGTTATTTTAATTTGCTCAAATATAAAAATAATGGCTATCCACTTTTCCTCTGGGGATAAAAAAAAATGCAGCATTATTTTAATCATGTTTTCGATTTCATAAATCACCATTTGTACTTTTACTTTTCTAATTGTTTTGCATCATCAAAGAATGTGTTGTTCTGTTATTTACAAATGCAAGAAAATATTTTGCATAGCATAACTCCTAAGGGCAATTTTTAGTTACTTTTTCATTCAAGTACGGCACAGTTGTTTTTATCAAAGAAGTAGGACACCAGAAATTAATTCCTTTAACACAGTGTGGGAAATTATCTGAAAAAGAGAAATTGCCCAAAGTGTCAGTAATAAAATGGTTGCAAATAATTACTAAAGTGAAACTGAATACATTGTATGCTCAATAGTCCCAAGGAAAGTTTCCACAAAATGTTTAATTTCAAGTTTTCAAAATATCATGGTCTTAGTTTTGTTAATTGTTGATTATTCCAGGTTGGTCAAAACTTGGATTTTACAGAGATTTCCACAAAGTTAACTCAATCAAGAGTACACCACCAAATTTCTTTGATTAGGGAATGCCATTTTGATGTAATTTAATGCCAATTAAAAAAATCATTTCACCATAAAGATGCAATGAAGTAACAAAGTCAGGGAAAAAAGCCTTTGCTTTTGCCAAAGCTAACAGCACAAAGTGTCAATGTGCATTTGTTCATTAAATTCAAATGACCTTCATATTAATTCAGTTCCAAAAGTATTCAAAATGTAATAGTTAAATGTTTCCATACTTAAGGTAAAAATGTACGAAGAATTAACAATGTTGCTCTTCTTTTAAAAATTATTCACAGCATTACTCTTCTTTTAAAAATTAATATCATCACCGTTTTATAAATTATTAGCAACATATCTCTTCTTTTAAAAATTGTTGTCACTCTTCTTTTAAAAATTATTAACAATGTTGCATTTATTTTAAAAACTATTAATGGAGATACCCCAATATATGTAGTTGTGATACACTCCTGTTTTGCCAAAATCATGTGTGTAAACCTTTTTTGATTTGAACCACATCAATAATTTTCTAAATGTACTTTTAGACAAAAAAATTGACACACCTCAAAGCAAGCATCCCATCATAATGAAACTTACCACGTACATTGAGGAGGAAAAGATAAAGAATTAATTATAATACCACAGCACTAGGACTCTTTATTCTTTATTTCAGAAGTATAGTAGCATACTTATTGCAGATTAGTGCCTCGTAAAGCCACATCTGGATGTGATGCTCTCTGATATATGGAATGGGCTGGAGTGAAACAAAACTCAGATGTTTTCATGTGACAGACTGTGCCAAGAGTCCTCTAACTGCTGCACAGGATCCCTGATGTTCTGTGATGGCCACAGCTGAGGTATCAGCATGTCCCAGACATCTTCAATAGGAGACAGATTCGGAGACCTGACTGACCTAGTAAGGGTTACAACACTGTGGAGTCACTCCCAGAAGAGGCAAGCTGTGTGTGCTCAGGCATTATCCTGCTGGTAAATTACCCCTGTCAGATGTGACATAAAAGGCAATATGATGAGTCACAGGATCTGTTGAACGTATTGCTGTGCTACTAATGTCCCTGTTACCCTGACAAGGAGTGTCCGACTGTCATAAAAGATGGCACTGTACACATTACTATTGGTGGCAATATATCGCTCTACAACTAAGTCCAGATATGAACACTGCCCCGTCCTCCTCCATATGCAAATGTGGTGGTCATCCACTCCAAGACAGAGGCAGGACTCATCACTGAAAATGATGCAGCACCAATCGGAGGCAGACCATGATTCCCTGGCATGACACCACTCTGGACGGAGCCACCAATGTAGAGTGGCTAATGGAAGACGTCGGAAGGGATGACGAGAATGGATTCCTCCCTCTGTGAGTCATCTTGCAATTGTCCCTGATGATACAAGATGCTGCATAGATGCCACTAGAACTTACTGGGTGGTTTCTCAGAGAATCCATTAAAGCAGTTCAGGTTTGTCAGATTATGAGACAATCCTCTTGCCCAGTTGTCCACGTGGGATGACCACGTGAACAACTGGAACCTCCTTCAGTATGTATGTGTGCCCTCACATACCCACTGCTTCCAACACCTTATCACAGCTGTATCCCTATGGCTAAGGTAGTGAGCAGTTTCGTTAACACTACCAGGATGCTTCCCAAAGTCCCACAATGCATCCCCTCTGGAAAGCACTCAGTTGTTCATAGCGTCTTCAAAGACGTGATAGAAGCATGATTATCGGAAACTGAAGTGAATGCAGCAGGAATGTGCATGTGAGCTTCTGACAGCCCTTATATGGTCTAAAAATGTGTTCTAGGAAAACCTGGATGTTCACTGTCAATGAAAGTTTAGTCACATGTATGACTAGGCAAGAGGAGTTTGCATATCAGTTTTCATGGTTAGTGAATGATTTTATCTGATAATGTAAATTTTTTTCCTAAGATTGTATTTCAATATGCTAACTTTCATTTACACTGTCATCGTATTTCTAATTTTTATTTTTATTAATTCTGTGTATTTTGTTAATTCCTTGACTGATGTTTTTCTTACCTTGATTTTTCACTTCTCTGTAGGTGAAAGGTCTTCAACCAGGAAGGCTTTATAAATTTAGAGTTAGAGCTGCAAACAGACAAGGAGAGTCTGCTCCACTGGAATCTGAAAAGTCAATTTTGGCCAAGAACCCATTCGGTGAGTTAGTCTTCTCAAACAAAGATACATTTATTCTAAGTAAAAATTTTGGTTTACAAGCCTGTCTAAAAGTAAATGCTATAATTTTATTTTTCCAATATCAAGTTTGAGCTGCCGTAGCTAAGGACTCAGGTCAAATTTTAATTATAATCATAGTAAATGTGTATCTAGGTACACTTCCCTTCTTGTTGGGAAAGTGAGTTGCCACTTCCCGATCTTAAAATTTCTCATTTATATGATATTATTAAAACACGTTTTTCATTATCTTACTGCATATGTCTAAAGGTGTTCTCCCGTAGTGTTCTGTACTCTATAATTGTTATCCGAACGAAATGGATTTTGTCAGGCACATGTACTTTTCTCCAGTCAAAAATATGGGCATGAAATCTTTTATTTGAGATGTTCATTAATCTTTCAGTTTGTCATTTAAGTAAAATAATGGCTCTTAACTGATTTCAAAAAGAATTTCTTGAGAAAAATTTTGCTCAGAGATTGCTTTTAATTCCAAGTGTAAAAGACCTGTCTCCAGTGTTGCATATATTATTATGCGCATTTGGGGAGGGGGTGTTTATTTTTCAGGGTTTGATGACTGCTGTGGGCAGCAACTATTAGCGGCAGTTGCCCTTCCGTAATCTGGGGCATCTGATTCCGGGAATGGACAGGAGCAGTACCATAAGGAAACTGCACCACCTGTGCCTCATCATGGGATTCAAACCGAGGCCCAGTTCTGATGACTAGCCAGATACCAGCTCCTCTGACCACTCTGCCACCAGAACAGTAGTATACGTTTGCATGCGCTCTAAATGTAATTATGGGTTTCACTCTCCTTTGGAAACATATTAAAGACTTCTTGGGTTGTAATCATGTGTATAACACTTTCTATAAGGTTTAATTTTAAAAAAAGGTGATATTATTAAAACTTTTCCATAAAACCTTTTAATATATCAGATTAATTTATCTAAAATACTATTTTTTTTCTTTCTTGGGAGAAATTCATTAAGCTTCTGAGTTACTCCTGAAAAATGACTGTGTCAAAGAGATTTCAATTTGTAATTAGTTTAACATTTTTTTCACACTGTTATGATATGGAAATTGTGTGTAAAGTGCAAACAGTTAAGAAAATGTATAGGCTGTTGCATCAAAGAGAGCAAAAAAATACATAACTCATTTATCAATTACTTCCGATATTGGAGGTTATCTTTTTTTTTTTTTTTTTTTGATGTGCATTAATGCATTTGCATTTTTGAACTTACCGTTATGTTGGTGAAGTTCGATTAACACTTACCGCACGTGGATCTTGGCTTCTTTTCGTTTTTCGTATTTCCGTTATGTAGATGCGGCATGGGGAGTTTTTCATTCAGTTTTGTGTCCTCTTCAGTTGTTTTTTTTCGTTGGTTTCAATTGGCCTCGTTACTAAATGAGTTTTTTCCTTTGTCGCTTCCACATATACTTCAATACGTTTTCTACCCGAGTACTTTCGGTAACATCCCGTTACCATCATCTAGGGGACGTTTGCTCCGATCAGCACGGACCGTGTCAGTAGGGCATTTCGGTGGTTCTTGTGGGCTGCATCTGTTATCGTCTATTGTTTCCTCTTGGGCGTTGTGGCGCTGTCTCTTGTTGGTCGCCGATCTCATTTTTCGAAATTTTCCATCTTTTTGCTCAATTTTAATTAAATTCCTCCAACTGTTTCTTAAAATATTAGGGTCATTATGGTTGCAAACTTTTGCTTTATTTTTTTCTATCATTACCGACTGCTATTCTGAGGTGTTTTTTGGAATTACAGCTTTTTTTTTATTTTTGTATTTTCAAATTTAGGATATTTTTGGTTAGCCAGACAATATTGAATAAGTGCTGTTTTTTCTTCTTTTTTCTGCCAATTTTTTACATGTTGTTTTAACCTGTGTTTACCCCTACTAACACGGTCCGTGCTGACTGAGCAAACGTCCCCTAGATGACGGTAACGGGATGTTACCGAAAGTACTCGGGTAGAAAATGTATTGAAGTATATGTGGAAGTGACAAAGGAAAAAACTCATTTAGTAACGAGGCTAATTAAAACCAACGAAAAAAAAACAACTGAAGAGGACCGAAACTGAATGAAAAAAACCCCATGCCGCATCTACATAACGGAAATACGAAAAGAAGCCAAGATTCGCGTGTAGTGAGTGTTAATCAAACTTCACCAACATAACGGTAAGTTCAAAAATGCAAAAAAAAAACAAAAAAACTCATTTATTACATCTGTTCCTACAGCTGCCCATTTTTGAGTTCTTTGCACAAATATTTAACCTTTAAAATATTAATATAGCAAACAAATTGCTTGAAAATCTAAACTTATTGGAAAAGAAAACCATTCTTTCAAAAATACTAAATGGACAGTAAGATGATATTTTTATCCAATGTTTCAGAGAATTCAGAATTGGCTGGTGTAGAATTCAATCTCTGCACATTTGTTATTTTCCATAACTTAGCTTTCAAAATCTTTCATAAGAATTTTTTTTTTATTTTGTGAGTGTGGTCACAAGTTCAAGTGAATTACAATTTTGTCAATTTTCATATATAGTGTTCCAAGGAGCTTAAAAATTCGTAGCAGTCTGCTTGAATTTATTGAAGAAGAATAAAAACGCTGTGTATCAAGAGAGAAGATTTTCCCTCTCAATCAAAGATGTCACACCTGTGAGACATATAATCATCATTGATGCAAATGAACTTGATATCATCATCATCATCATTGTCAACCATTATCAATCCACTGCTGGACGAAGGTCTCCCAAGTTTCCTCCACAACGGTCTGTCTTGTGCCAGTCTCCTCCATGTCACTCCCGCATATTTACGAATTTCATCCACCCATCTCCCATGTGGTCTTTTTCTGGGCCTTTTCCTGTCCCTTGGAATCCAATCTAAAATTTCGGCTGTCCATCTATGGTCTGTCCTTCTGGCAGTATGTCCAGCCCATTGCCATTTCAGGGATTTAACTCTGATCATGATGTCTTCCACTCTCGTCATTTTTCGGATCCACGAGTTCCTCTTCTTATCTCTCCTGGTTATACCAAGCATGCACCTCTCCATGCTTTTTTGAGTTGTCTGCAGCCTTTGTATGTCTCTTTTAGTTAAGGTCCACGTCTCTACACCATACGTAAGCACTGGAAGGATGCATTGATCAAACACTTTTCTTTTAAGACATAATGGCATATTGCTCTTGAAAATTATGCTGTTTCTTCCAAAAGCTCTCCAGGCAAGTTTTGTACGCCGATTAATTTCTTCATCAATGTGACCCTCACTTGATATCTGCTGTCCAAGATAAACATACGTATCTGTTATCTCCAGTTTTTCTCCATCAATCGATAAATCTTCATTTCTTGTAAAAGCATTGAACATCACTTTTGTCTTCTGAAAGTTCATTTTTAATCCCACTTCTTTACTCTTGTCAGCAAGTTCCTGGATCATACTCTGCAGCTCTGATGGGGTAGTTGCAAAAATGACTACGTCATCAGCAAAACGAAGGTGGGTTAGATAATCTCCATTAATCTTTATCCCTTTGTTTTCCCAGTTCAGTGATTGAAAGACATTTTCCAATGTGGCATTAAAGAGCTTCGGAGATATGGTGTCACCTTGTCTCACTCCCTTTCCAATTTTTATGTGTGTTGTATTTTCAAACAGCCGAATCTTTGCACTTGCATTTTCATAGATGTTATTAATAATATTAATGTATGCATCTTCAATACCGCAGGATTTCAGAGCCGTGGTAACTGCTGATGGTTTCACCGAATCAAAGGCTTTTTCATAATCGATAAAAGCCATGCACAATGGAAGTTCATATTCCCTCGCTCTTTGAATTAGTTCTCTCAGTACGTGGATATGATCTATTGTGCTGTAGCCACTCCTGAATCCAGCTTGTTCTCTCGGTTGAGCCATGTCCAGTGTTACCTTCAAGCGGTGTGAAAGAACTTTAGTGAAGATTTTATAAACCACTGATAGGAGGCTGATAGGTCTGTAGTTCCTGAGATCCTCAATGTCACCTTTTTTATGTAGCAGGATCATTGTAGCATTGTTCCAATCCTCAGGAATCTTCCCTTCATTAAGGCATCAGTGAAAATTTGGGCGAGTACTGTTTCAATTTCTCCACTTGCTTCTTGTATGATGTCTATAGTAATTCCATCTTCTCCTGGAGCTTTCCCCCGCTTCATGTTCTTGATTGCATGAGCAACTTCTGCTGGGAGGACTGGAAGAACTCTGGTACCTTTCATGATGTCTGGAGTACATGTATCATCCCTTTCATATAGTTTGGAGTAGAAATCTTTCACTCTTGTCAAAATTTCGCCTCTATTTCTTGTTATAGAACCATCTTCTTTTCTCAGAGCCATAATCTGTTTTCTTCCCTTACTGAGATGTCCCTTTGCTATCTTTAGGCTTTGGTTGTTTTCAATTGCTTTCCTCACTAGCTCACAGTTGAATTTCCTTACGTCTTCAGTGATACTTTTTCGTGCTGTCTTGCATAGCTCTATATATTCCACTTTGGAAGTCACATCTTCTTTAGTTGTCCTCATCTCTCTTCTTTTTTGCATCAACATTTTGGTTTTTCCTGATAATTTGTTTACATGCAACTTGTTCTTAGACCCAGCTAATTTTGTTGCTGTTTCCATAAGATATACTTGATATACTGCATTCTAAACCTCACCCTGTGATATTTTAATGGTTTTTCCTCATATGTGGTTTTATTCTTTTTGATACGACAATTGATTCCTCATTCCATTCTTTCTTCTTTAGACCAACCAGGAAAACCAGAAGAATTGGTGATTGATGATTATGATAGAGAATTTGTGAAACTGAAATGGAAGCCTCCAGAGAGTGATGGTGGTTCACCTATCACTCACTATATCATTGAAAAGAAGGATAAACTGAAGTAAGTGTACTACTTAAATTTAATTCACACTTTATGGAAGATAAAACAGTGCAGCACCAAAATACAAACTGCTCATGATGATTAAAATTGACATGAGAGTGAACTGTTACCTTTCAGAAATCTATATGATGATTACCCAATTAAGAATATGAAAAACTTTCTTTTAGAGTGCACTCAGCAGTTGTAAACTATATATATAAAAGACAAGGACTTTGCTTTTCTTGGATGCTTCTGATGCCTTTTGATTGAGCATGGCATTGTTACTTAACCAACAGATAATTTCTGATAGGATGGATCATGAAGTTAGATAACTGCATGAACAAACTGCATATAATAAATTTTCACACTTTTTAAATAAAAAAAATGAATTGAATTTTGACATTTTAGTGTGATTTGTTGCTCTTGGTGAAAGTTTCTAGAAGTTTTTTTTTGCTTGTTAACTAGCCAAGGCTATACAGCTTCGTAAGTTCAAACTTGAGAGATCAGTGCCATTAATTAGCAGAAAATGGCTATGTTTAGTATAATGCAGTGACAAGAGACAAAAGTTTGATTTACCGTATTAACTGCCCAAATAAAATTCAGTTCAACTGAGTAATTTCCATATGGTGACTACATCATGCAGTTATCTCTTCTAGTTATATTCAATAACTTTTGCTATTTGAAATTGCTACAGCAACTCAAAATATGCAACATAGAAATATTTTTCATTATTTTATGTACGTATCATGTTTTACATTGGGCAGTTACTTTAAAGTACAGTAGGTAATTTCTACTGCTAAAATTAGGGAAGTAAAACATCAATGAAATTTCTCTCTGGGGATGAAAATACCAGTAAATGTTAATCCAATGTTTTATAATTGTGAGCTGAAAAATATAAAAATTTGTCTGTGTGTCTTACATCAATGCTTGCAGTGGTGATCTACTGCGTACATTTATGTTCATGAATAGCAAAAAGAGGGAAAGAGTCATGTCAGGCAGGAAAACTTGATTAGATGTCAGGTAACAGAGTATGGTATTTCTAGAAAAAATTATCAAAGCGTCAGTTTTTAAATTCTAAATGTTAACAATAAATATTGCCTTGAATATGTCTTTTATAATTTTTTTAACTGTTCTATCTTTAGTTTTTAAGTTGTTTTGAAATCACATTTGTATTATTATATCGTGTGTAACAAACAATATGAAGTAATAAGTGCCACTTGGTACATTCTGTTTACCAGATAGATTTAGTTCTAAATATAGTTCAGATCTTATCCCTAAATGATGTCAAACCTTCTCTCAATGTGATTTAACCCTTCATCAGCCTTCACTGGATGGTCTGCATATGTGATATAGGATTGGATAAAAAAAAGGCTTTAAACAAATTAATTTGAGCACAAAAAGGGTTTGAATAGATGAAGTAAGTGTCTGCCGTTACCCTTGTGTAATCAAAATGAAGACAATGAAACGTTATGATCATGATGTTACAGCCTCTGCCACCATGTTTGTGAGATAACTGAGATCAAAACGTCACATTGAGTTGTTAGGATGGGACTTATCGAGCATTTCATTCTATATCTTTAAATTTCAACATGTGGATCAATTAAAAATGGTAGTGATTCTTAGGTAACATATAATAAGTGTTTAAGGTTCATAATGATATGTGTTTATTGATGTTTGTGAACATCAGATATGTTTATTAATGTTCGATGTTCTTAGATCATTAGATATATTAGCCTTGGGTATAGTTTTTCTATGTATCAGTTAACGAGGTCATAGCTTTGCAAAACCAAACACTTCAGAACATATGAACTGCAGAACTGAATATGAAAAATGCAGTAGTCAATTGAAATTTTTACAATGAAAGTTTCATTTAAATGTTTACTGGAACCGACTAACATAAACAGCCCTAAACATACAGCACGATCACTAATTTATTCCTTTATATTAAACATTTGTTCACCATATTACATTCATGCATTTCTGAGAAAGTTCTGCCTGAAAAATTCAACCATTTTGCCAGGATGCACTCTCTTCATGATAAAAATACAGATTGAGACCCTCATATATTATAGTATGTTAGGTATAACATTAACACAAATTTGTAAGATACATCGATTATTAGTAAATGAATACATTATTATAGATGATTTTATGAGGGCAAGGTTATGCTACATTTTCGTTTGTTAAAAATTTGACAATATAACATACATTAGTTAATACTCAATCAGCATCAATTGATATTTACAGAGTTTACATGGATTCCATATTAATTATCTCAGTAATTTCTCAGTTCTGAACAAACTTCTGTTCAACACGTTATTGATAGGGACTTCTCACTTTGGTCATGGGGCTGACATAGACAAACATGAATTCAAAGTTGTTACTAATTAGCTCAAAATATAATCGATTGCTTACCTTGTCTATTGCTGTTTGTCATTAACATTCGGCAAGTATGTGCTGGAACTCTTGTGGCGGTTATGGCTAAAGGTCGATACTAGGCTTTTGGAATGATGGAATTGCATGATATCAAATTGATTCTTGTCTGAATTTTAAATCTTATGATTTTAATATGTAGTGCGCATAGTAGTTAATTAATTTGGTTTTATATCCCAAGACATTTTTATCTGTGGTAATTCATTTTTATAAAAAAGTGGTTTTTATGGTTAATGGTCAGAAGAGACTGGTTAATGGAAGGTTGCTAAATATCTTTTCCAATTGGTTTTATTTATACTGTTGGTCACATTGAAGTTAAAAAGATTAAAGATCATGGAGACCATGAAAATATTGGGACATTGCATGCACATGAACATCAAGTTTCCGAACAAGGATAGAATGAAGTAGGGTGAGTGTTCTAGTAAATGACCAGTTAGGAGTCACAATATGAATATTTCTTGATTGCTGTATGAAATTCAATCACAGTCAAATAGAATTTTCTATAAAAAGCATCTAGAAGGGTTATAGAATACTACTAACATGTTGGTTTCTTTCTAGCAGTAGAGAGAAAGTCAGAATAAAGAAGATAATTTTATCTTACCTTGAACCCCAGAGAATGACTATTTCTTTCCAGTGATTGACTACTCTGGCACCAATAAATGACCGCAGGCAGAAATTATTGAAATGTGTTGTATAACCCAATGGAAATTGTAATTTTCTTGTCCTTGAACACGGGTTTCCTATGAAATCAGCCTTAGAGTAATTTCTTCTAGTTTAACCTCTATTAAAATGTGGAAATGTTACTGATAATGTTCATTCAAATTAAATTTAGAAGGATCAACTTGGAAAAGAGGAAAATCAGGCTACCTATAAACAAAAACTAAGTTTGATTCAGATTTAAAACAAATATGATTTATTAGCATTTAAGCAGAACTACAAGCAGCCTATCCTGTATACTCTATCAGGAACTTCGAATTAATAACAAATATAATTATACTTTGGAATTATTTAAAGTTCATAATAAGCAGAATACATATCATTTCAGGCTACATCGGTAATTATCCATTTCAGGAACCTTTTGCAACTGTCTCAGGCTCTTTAATGTGCGCTATTATATCAGTATGGCTGTACCATATTTGATCAACTTTTTTTGGCCATTTCCATTTGTCTTGGTTGGCCTTTGCCATTATTTTTACTTTGGATTCAGTATTATCTTTTGTCCCCACTATTCCTAGATAATATTTCCCGTCATATCTTACAATAACATAATCATTTTTATTGAAATCAATGTTATAGACATCACTTCTGGCAGAGCGAGTTGCAAACAGCTCAAAATCAAGTCTATATCAGAAGCAAGTGACATTGCATCTGAATCTGTCTCAGTTTCACTCTCCTAATCTTTGCGCTTTCTTATTTTTTTCTTAGGATTCAATTTTTGTTTTTTTCTTTTGTTCCCTTTCTTTTTTACGTTGTTTGCTTTGCACTTTCTTTCTCTTCCTTTTCTCTTGATTTCTTGTCATAGTATTTCTTCCATTTTTCCGAAGTCACAGCGAAAGGAATTTTTTCAGTTTTTGTTTTCTTCTTTCCAATATATTTTTCATTTCCATGTTTTGACCAGTGCAAGTGATTACTCCAAATATTAGTGACACCTTTTGATCTAAATGATGTATGTGGAACAGCGGCAGTGCTTGTAGATGGTCCGGGAGGTACATTAGTATAATTATCAGACTCATGAAGAACTACAATGGGGATATCATCTAATACATACTAATTTGATTCCCATTGTTTTCACTATCCGGTACAATAATACTTTCTTGATAGGTATTATCTTCTGTTGAAGCGGAAATGCTGACTGGTCTGTTTCCTGTCATGCATAGGACATGCTGAAAACTGTTAATATGAATTTTGGATTTTATTGTCTTCCACAGATAAAACAATACTTTTTCAGTTACTGGTTTCATTCTGGTTGCATCTGCTTCCCTAAAGGACTCCAGCATATCTTGACATATCTCCTTCTCTATCACCCTGAGTGCAAAAATGTGTTCTTCTGTATTTTCATGTCTATTGAACTCTTGTCCTTGACTGAATAACTCCTTTTGTCTAGTTGAAATGCATTTAATACAGTCGATCCCATCAAGATCAAAAGGGAATAATCCACGCACTTCAAACCCCCTCTTGATGGTATCAGCTTTCAATGTTTTCTGATAAGCTTCGCAGAACAAAATAGCAAAATTAACTTTTGAAACTGGTCTTGAAGTTTCTTGTTTGTGCTTCCTGATAATGTTTCTCCACTTGCTCTTCAGAGGTCGAAAAATTGCTACATTACAAGGCTGTAGAATATGTGTTGCGTTTTGTAGAAGGCAAAATATCATAATTTGCTTTTCTACACAGAATTTGTACATCTCATTTATATGGGACTTATGTCCATCCAGAAGTAAAAGTGTGTGGAACTCAATTTGTTTAGCAATAAGTCATGAATAAAACACATTTGCAATATATTTGAAAAATGTTGCACTTATCATCCATCCTGATTCGCTTCTCCAAACTGCGTATCCGTCTGGGACAGATTCGGCAACATCTCTAGGAACCCTCTGGTAAGGATAAACAATCATTGGATCTACCGTCAAACCATTTTCTGAATAATTACAAAGTACTGTGATGCATTTTTTTCTCTTGACCAGGTGCTATAACATAGAAATTCCTATACATCTTTGGCCCTAGAAGTTTGCCTGTTTTAGGACAAAATCCCATCCCTGTCTCATCTGCATTGAATATGCGGCTTGGATCTTTAAGCAAATCATTAGCTCCTACTTCTTCCAAAAAACCACTTAGTTCCTTAAACCACTCCCATATCATTTTTTCTGTAACAGCAACCAGCGCTTCCGATATTATTTCTGTATTTCTTCTAGCTATAGCAGGATTTTGTTCCAGGAATAACTCTAGCCATTTCCTCCCTGGCCGATTGTTTTGAAATGGATTACTTTGTTGAGTTTCTACTATAACCTTTTGAACGGCATCCTTTACCTCATCAGGATGCATAGGGAAACCTAGCTTGGCTTTCCCAATTTTCCACTTTACTAATCGGTCTTCTTCTTTCGTCAGAGTTGAAGGTGGCCACATTCTCCTCTCCATGGGTGCCTTATCATGCAGTTTATTTATGAGAGTTTCTTTAAGAATATTGGAAGTTTTACTAGCTTTATTGGCACTCATGGTGCCACTTCGTACTGCCGCTATAGCTTCATACAAATCATCTTCTGTATAGCGGAAGCTAGAGTATGACCTTTTCTTCCCCTCTGCATAATCTTCCATGTTAGAATATAATCTATATAAATGAGATGAATAATATTAACCTAGAATTTCATCATATCCAGTAATTAGTGTATAACCAATAAATGACTACTGTCACCCAGTAAATGACCAACACACAATTTATGTCGGTCATTTACTGGTAGCAGTACCCTTTTAGGTGATTCAGTGGTACAAAAATATTTGTATTATTTATAAGGTGGTCATTATACTTGGTAACAGATCATGAGACAGAATCTTTTCTAACACCAGTGTATGACTGAAATGGTCATTCACTGGCATCCTGAAAATTGCTCCAGTATGTGACACCACCACTACTGCTGCATGCATTTGAGGTTATACACGTTTTCTTTCTATGAAAAATATATTTATGACTTAAGTTCCACAACAATTATAATAAAAGTAAGAAGGAACCACTATAATATGTGATATTATATTACTACATGATTAATCGCACAAGGCTTACCTTATTGTGGAGTTTGGACAGAACAAACAATCTCACTGCACCCATATGTATACCACCATCTTGGATTCTGTATCACGTAATTATGGTCAGCCCATCACAAGCCTTACAAGAGACTTCGCTGCTTCTCTTATTTGTGCAACTTCTTTGGCTAACAGGCCTTGTGCAGCTTATTTTAAATGTTTTAAGTGGAAATTAGTCATTTACTGGATCCGGTCATTCACTAGTACATTCACCCTATTAGATTATATTGAAAAGAGCCAAATATTAATTACCAACATCAATAGACAAGGTAAGCAATTGGTTATATTTTGAGCTAATTAGTAACAGCTTTGATGAATGTATATGGCAGGCCAGTAGCCAAAGTGAAGAAGTCCCTATCAATAATGTGTTGAACAGAAGTTTGTTAACAGAACTGAATAGTTACTGAGGTAATTAAAAATTTGACAAGTTTTAGAACAAGTAGTTTCCTTATGATACTTTGGTGACTTCCTAAAAAACAAGATTTATTGAAAACTCGATATTGAATACAAAATTACCAATGAAAAGTTACGCCAGCAGGTGCTTTAGTTGATAAGCTAACACATCCAAATGCACAGCACTATCTCATTTTAAAAGAAGTATAAGTTTTTTGACGGAAAATGTCCTTATTCCCACAATGGTGAAAATGTACCAGCAACGTCTCACTATGCGTGACCATCATCTCCACATCATCTGCTCAAAAAGCTTCAAGTTTGGGACATCATCCGTACTCCATCTATTCTAATCTCCTTGTTTGAACATGTGTTTCTTCGTTTTCAAAACATTTTGGTAAAGTAATGCACTTGAACAAAAATGTATTATGTAAAAGATAATTATTTTTCTTATTTTATGGCTGCTTGTTAACCTAATATTCATGAAAGAATTCTTAAGTTTCAGTTTGTGACATATGAAGAAATTTTCCATCTAAAATTTATTATCGTTACCTTCCGAAATTTATTATTGTTACTTTCTAGAATTTATTATCGTTACCTTTCTTTGCACCCTCACTAACATTCGGCTGTGGTTAGAATGTCTAACTTTTTTTGGAGTTCAAAACAACTATATTGAAATTTTCTTCGTGGTCCTGGCTCTCTCTCTTTCATGAAGCCCTCAACAAATTTCCCAGAATCACGAATTATAAATTTCTCTTAGCCGTACATGTTCATGGAAATTTGAAAATTCCCTCCACAAAAAGCTAACAGTATAGCAATTTTCAACACCGAAATGCATGCTCTACTCATTTTGATACACCTGTGCAATATAGGATGGCCGTCAAAATTAAAAGTTGGAAATTATTTGTTGGTACCATCTAATTTGGTTTCAATGTGTAAAGTAAACATGACAAAAAATTTGAAACAGTTTGGACAATATTTATGGTTGCTTAGAGAACTTGAATTTCCAGCACATATAACAAAATAAAGTATTACAGTTTTGCATAGATAAATGGTAAATGCACTACCCTCTTGTTAGGTATCAAACATCTTAAACAGTAAAATGTTGCTAATTAATAAAAAAATATCCATGTCAGATTGTCAGTTCACTATTAAAGCAAATTGCAGTTCAATGGTGTTATCACCAACTAGCAAAACACTTCTTAGGCTCAAGAAACTTTGCGGCATTTCACGTGGTCTACTTCCACCAGCCTTATCGGTGCTATCACCAACTATCAAATACTTCTTAGGCTCAGGAAACTTTGAGTGGTGCTCAGACACTACTTGAATCAAGTACCACTTCTGTTCTTCATTCTTTGTAATGCTTAAGTTAAATTCCTGAATAAGCTTCACTCCTCTTTCTGCCATGTCGTTGACTACATGGAGGCTGTTTGCATATTTCCTGGCTTCCTGATATTGTTTGTCCTCTTCCCAGTCATTCGGATCAACCTTTGTAAGAAAGTCGTAAGGAATCCCCAAAATATTGAAAAAGTTGATGGTACTGTTACAAAATCTTTCAAGTTCTTTGAAGTCAATGGTGCTTGCATCCAATGTGATTCTCTTTGGTGGGCAATCAGAACCGTGTTTACTTAATTCCTCTACCATTTGTTTCTTCTTGCTGATATCCGTTTCAGGGTCGAAGAAAGCTAAGGCAATTGGTTCCTCACTGAGGTACCACAGGTGTTGTGCAAGGGATGTGACGGCAGCTGTGGAAATGCCAGAGTTAATGGTGCTGTATTTCACTGCGGACTTCAGAAATTTGAGATCATTTGCTAGAGCGGCAGTTGAAAGAGTGCACGAAATCCAAGCCTTACTGTACAGTAAAGAGGCAAAAAGACTGATTTCTTGGACCAACTTCTCTTCCTGTGAAGTCAATTTGGATTGTTTTTTAAACATCCATTCTTTGATGGAGTACAGAATTTTCGCCATCCACCTGGCAAGATGCATTGCACCTGGACTCATTATATGAATGCCTCATGGTGGAGTCCCACCAAGGAAAATAATTATCAGCTCCAACAGTTCATCAGTTCATGGTAGTCATCACGTGTAAACCCACCTGGCTGCAGCAATGATTTTCTTGCAAACTCGAGAGCGTCTGTTCGAAGCTTGTTGTTTTTCACGAGAACCTCTGAAGATATTGGATTGTCAGGTGCTGTCGTGAAGCTTCCTTTGTCTATGAAGTTCCAGTTTGCTTTGAACCATTTGAAAATACCAGTTCCTGGACCAGACAATGGACCAAAAATGTAAATGAAGACTTCATTGATGACAATTTCATGGATGTGGTGTCGACAAGCCAGATGCAACATTCTTCGTTCAAGACTTGTCTCAATTAGCGTACAAGCATCAGCTTTGAGCCCTGTGTTGACAGTGGTTGTGACAAAGCTCATCGCCTTTACCTGATCAATAATACCCCATTCTGTTAAAGTACACAAAACAGCATCACCTGCTGCTTTCCCTGTTCCATTGGGTAGTTTTGGTACACCCAAAAGCTTGTCTACTTGATGTCCTGACACTAATACAGGGAGTCTTTCAACGGATTGTGTTCCTTGTATGTCTGGTAGCATCTTACCGTCCAGTAAACAGTTAGTGGCACGTCTGGA
Organism: Macrothele yani; assembly: GCA_039090855.1. NCBI lineage: Eukaryota > Metazoa > Arthropoda > Arachnida > Araneae > Macrothelidae > Macrothele > Macrothele yani. The sequence goes on along the minus strand of CM077016.1, from coordinate 43,981,118 downwards.
GAAAAACATTGCACTGAAGACTGAGGCTGCTGATCTGTTCTGAGCTTAATCCTTGCATCTCTGATAGTTGACCGATTTATTGCTAAGTTGGAAACATCATGGCCAAGACTCTGAGCAGCTGCTGTTAACAGGAACACAGCTTTTCTATCACTAATACTTGTCCAATTGAGAGCCGAGGCAAGATCTAGGGATATAATACTCAGGGGTCTTTCACAACGGTCACCACAAATACCCTTTGTATTGACCTGTTCACAAGTGCTTTTCACTTGTTCCTCTGCTAAATCTGTGTCATCTTCAGACGACATGATGGTTTCATCACTGGACTTGGGCTGGCTTTTTTTCTTCTTTTTTTCTTCCCGCTCTTTCCGTTCTATTTCACGACGTTTTCTGCTCAAAATGCTTTCCTCTTTCTTTGCTAATTTAACATCAATCAAGCTGCTCGTGTAACCTTTCCTCTCGTTTCTTTGATCATGCAAGAAGTCACAATCTTCAGGGATGGTAATCATGGTCATGGCATCAGCAGGCACAATGTCAAAAAGCTTATCAATATCTCTTTTGAAAGCAATTTCATTTGCCTCCTGAGTTAGGGTTCGTCGTTTTGCGTTCTTATTTAGTCTTTTCAATCTGTCAAACATAATTTCCAGTTTTTTAATGGCATTTCTCTCTATGGTCGTTCGGATATGAGCCATGCTCCAGAATTTAGAAACCTCCCTAACAACATTCCGTGAGCTTTCTCTTACTGTTCTCTTGTTTGCATTATGCTCGTGAAAGAAGAGAGAGAGTGCTTGTCGATATGTAGAGAGTTTCATTCCCGTGATGCCTTCCGTAGCACATCCTACCAGTCAAATCTGAGATGCTGTTCTTGTTTGAACTGAAGCAGAAGCACTACTCCTAGTAACCATCTTGTTTTTAATCCTTTCTTGCCGCAGTAGGCTTCCTTCTACCTGAAAACAAAATACATGATTTTAATATTCTGACTTCTGAATTAAATATTAATAGTTGCAGTTAAAAGAATTATACATAGGATAATTATTTTAGCAATTTTCATTGGCTTTTGAGTTTTGACTTTTGACATTAGATTAAGTACGTGATTTTGCGTACTTTCAAGCTTTGACTATTACACGATATAAGGTACTTAATCAATGGCGATTGACTGTTGATTAAGTACCTTATACCATGTACGTTCAAGCTTTTTCGCTTGTCTTGAGCCACCTCTAAATATTATTCAAATGGCTCCAGATTTGGCAGAAATCATTTATTTTACACATGTAACAATATGACTAGGTACCATTTGGCATACAACAAACTTCATTTTTTACCATATATTTGGCAACTACCCTACTGTGCATCCCTCAAAAACGAAAATAAGAGAAAGCAAATTTTTTTATTTGCCATACTGTGACCAGCATCGCAAATTTCAGTTTTTTACTGCATTTTGTTCTGTTTCTAGGTTTAACAACCAGTACAAGCAACTCTTAGTGCTATAAGCAATCACTCATCCCTAATTTAGGGCCACTGGTTTTAGTGCCATTTGGCAAGTACATGACCTGTGCCTCATTCGGGATTCAAACCCAAGTTCATCTTGAATGAGGCATCAGAAATCAGCGCTTGAGACCACTTGTTTGTATCGCATGCAAAAGTACTCAAACATTTACTTCTTTCAGCCATTCTTTCACCTATCAAAATTCTATGAAATATACAGTTTTCTTATTCTACTGATTTTAGTTTTGATTATATGTGAAAATTATTTTGAAGTGTGTTCTTAAATGAGTGCAACACATTTCCTTTCTATCTACTGAACATTTTTGGCAATATAAATGGATTCACCAGCTAAATAAAACTAAGTACTAGAAAATATTGTTTTGTATTGTGCCTTTTTAAGTGATTCTTTCCTTATATTTACCTTTTTTTAATTTTTCTGGCAAAATTTCTGATGTGTTTAAGTTTACTTAATTGTGATTCCTTTGTTTTACAGTCCAGATTGGACCCAAGCTGCAGAAATTACCAGGGGACCAAACTACTGGAACTGTGCATGACCTAATAGAAGGAAATGTATATGAATTCAGGATTCGTGCAGTCAACAAGGGAGGTCCTGGAGAACCATGTGATGCCACAGCACCACATACTGCAAAGCCCAAAAATTGTAAGCATTTCATTTATTTTTATTTTCTTACAGTTATCTGCAAAGGAAGAACATATTCACTGTACTTAGATCCAGCATGTTTTATAATAGTTTCTGAATATGTAACTCATTGTATTTTGCACGAAACTAAAATTTAGACAGTACAAATCAAATCGTTCTGTTTACCTAGAGTTAGAAGTTTAGTAAATGTGTTCATGCCCTTTAATTTGAATACTTTCTCCAGAGAAAGTAAGTTCTGTTTTCATTGATGAAGAAAAGATTAGCTATTTTAAACAAAATCAATATGCTATTAAGCTAAATGGATTGCAGTAGCTATTTTGAATCAATTTGTGGTTTACAAAATATTAAATACATAGGTCAGTCAACTAAAGAGGCTCACTTTGTCTTACAGTTTTTATTTAGACCTGCTGATAAAGCCTCATTTTTCTGCAGACGATAATCTGTTGAAATATCTAAATATGTAACCTCTTTGCTTAGGTCAGTTACTCTTTTAAATTTACTCCAAATAGACAAAAATACCTTTATACAAATGTCATGACTTCAACTAATTAGTGGCTAATTGTAGTTCATTTTTATCATGGTTAATATTAATCTAAATGAAGTCTAATGTTAAAATCCATAATTTTTTAGTACTAAATCATTTGTCTTTAGTTCCCATACGTTTTTTCTCAGACTTTTCTGCTGAGCTCTTTTGATCAGAATTTGATCATCTCAGAGAAAGTCTGATATAATATCTGTTTCTGACAGAAACTTCAAGACTTTCACAAACTTATACTTAAAATTCTAGTAGCACTGTCAGTTATCAGAAGGAATTCTAAAAGAATATCCTCTTTAGAGTGTCATGGATATAAAAGCTACATTAACCTACCTTGATTTCTGCTCTGTGTTTGCAGATTTCCTACTATTCACCAGTACACCACAACCAACATTTAAGCCTTCTTTTCTCTCTGTAAAGAACATGCTAAAAGAAAGTCAGAAATTCTAAACGTTTGTGAATTGTATCTACCATATTAGATCATAGTGTGAATTTTTTCTGCTGAAAAGGAATGGTCTTTTGCACAAAACTTAAAATTTTCTCTTAATCTGGTATATGTATATATACGAGGGGTGTCCGATAAGTATTCGGATTTTTATTCCTATCGATACAAAACCGCGTGTTTGATCATATGCATGCATGAAGCTATTATGACTACTTTCAGTGAAGTGCCGTAAAAGCGGAGCGGCTTGATACTAATGTTAGGTAGCGCTGTCAATAAAAAACAATGAGGCTAGGTTAAATGTTCAGTTCGAGCAGCGAACAGTAGTGAAATTTTTAACGAAAGAAGGCGTAAAGGCTGTGGACATTACGAGAAGACTTCGGATGGTGTATGGTGATGCAGCTATGTCTTGTTACAGTGTTTATGAATGGGTTACGAAGTTCAAAGCTGGCCACAAGAGCCTTGAAGATGAGGCATGGTCAGGTAGGTCTAACACAGTGGTGACTGATGAAACAATTAAACGGGTTGATGACTTGATTAAAGGTGACAGATGCATTCATGTTTGGGATATTGCCATGGAATTGGATATCAGTAAAGAATTTGCTGGATGAATTATTCATGAACATCTCAACTATAGGAAGATATGTGCCAGTTGGGTACCCCGAATACTTTCAATACTTTCAGCAGTGCATAAACACCAAAGGCTAGACATTTGCAATGTACTGGTACACAGCGCTATTATGAGGAAGGTGACACATTCCTGGGATATATAATCACAGGTGATAAAACATGGATTCAACATCTTGAACAGGAGACAAAACGGCAAAGTGGGCAATTATGCCATCCGAATTCGTCCCCATTAAAGAAGTTCAAAGTTGGTTCGTCGTCGTAGAAGGTCATGGCTACTGCCTTCTGGGACAAACATGGTATTGTTCTGGTTAAGTACTTGGCAAAAAATGAAACAATAAATGCAAAGGCCTATGTGAAGACACTGAGAAAACTTGTGCAGTGTATCCGGACCGAACAGCCAACATTGAAAAACAATCAAGTGTTGCTTCAGCATAATAACGTTCACCTGCATATTGCTAAACCAGTGCAAGCAGAAATCGCAAAACAGAGGTGGACCATTCTTCTGCACCCTGCTGACAGTCCTGACTTGGCACTTTCCAATTTTCATGTTTTCGGTCCCTTGAAGGATAGTCTTCGAGGCCACCACTATCAGAGCATGGATGATCTGCGAGTGGCTGTCCGTCAATGGATTAACAACACCCCTACTGATTTCTTAGCTACCGGAATGAATCGTTTTGTTGATTGGTGGAAGAAATGCATTGTGCTGAACAGAGAATACGTGGAAAAGTGGCTTTGTTCGTACCACTGTATTACATATGTGAGTAGCATATTTTTTTTTTTTTTTTTTATTGGAGGTTTAACGACCACCGTGAGCAACTCAATGGGCTATAAGCAGTCGCCCGTCCCTAATTTAGGGTCACTGGTTCCAGGGAAGGGAGAGAGCCAGTGCCGTAAGACAAACACAACATCCATGCCTGACCGGGATTCGAACCCGGACCCCTTACGGACGAATGATCAGAGGCCAGCGCCTTAGACCACTGCGCCACCGGGGCGGCAGTAGCATATTTATGCATCCTGTATTTTTTATTTCTCTCCTGTAATTGATAGGAATAAAAATCCAGATACTTATCAGACATCCCTCGTATATATATCAGATTAAGAGAACATTTAAAGCATATATATATATATATATATATATATATATATATATATATATGTATATTTAACTATATATCAAAATATTAGTCTCTTAACTCTAATCAAAATATTAGTCTCTTAATCAAAATATTAGTCTCTAGATCAGAATTTTTATTTTTATTTTTATTTTGGGGGGCGGAGGGTTATGAAATTTATTTTTTATGCAACTAAATGTGTTATGAGTGCATTATTAAAATGTATGCAACATCCGTGCAAAAATATTCAAATAAATATTGCCTGAAATTAGTATTAATATTCTTATCACCACATAATGGTTGACCACTTAAATTTTACTATTTATCTGTGCAGAAAACAAGTTGGGAAAAGTGACTGGAATCCTGAAAAGACTGATTAGTGTGTGAGAAATCTATTTTCGAAAGCACTAAGAAACATGTGTAAAAATGGTACATAAACTGAAATCCTCTAATAGTCTTCTGGGTTTTCTGGGTTTATGTTACAGCATTGTGATTTTGTTTTGATGTGATTCTTGGTATTTTAATCAAAACTCCTTGCTTTATAGTAATCTGAAATAAGTCATGGAACTCGAATTTGGCACTGCCTCGTCACCACAGAGACTTTCAGTATCCCCATGTATTGGCGTTTCATTGCAATGGGACATTCTGGTCATTGGCTCCTTGCCACTTCCTCATCTTCATGGAGGAAACACATTCATTTGTTGCCATGAGACATAAAAACAATTTCAAATACAATTAAACTTTTAAAATCGTGTTTTTGAAATATCGAAAGGTTTCAAATTTCGGTGGGGTGTGGGGGGGGGGGTCGCGCGCTTGCACCTGCTCTTAACATCTTTTTACTGTATATGATATATTTAAACAGCTGAGCAGTTATTTGACTCTTGAACAGGTACATACTTCTCTCATGACTGACAAGGATAAAATGAAGTCACTATAGGAAAACTATATGATAAAAAATTAAGCGTAACAAAATATATCCAGCATTCCCTAAAACTGACCTTTCAATTCAAGCATACAAAAGCTTAAGTGCACAAAATTTGTATTTCAGATGTGATGTCTCTAAATTTGATTAAAACGAGATAACAACAGCTATAATCTCAGTAACTTCCTACAATGTTCTTGCATATGAATTTCTATGATGTGTTTTTTACACTTTCCAACCATAGGTTGAAGAAGTGTATATGCTCCAGCTTTGTCCGTCTGTCCGTCAGCACGATAACTCGCGTAAAAATGCTTCTATTGCGACAAAGCTTTAGTATGTAGTTCCGGAGGTATACTGAACCGGTTCTGTTGAGTATCATCAAAATGGGGTCAAAGGTCAGGTCATAGGAGCGAGATTTATTTTACAGCAATTATCCTCAAAACTTGAGTAATAACTTGAGTAATGATTTCTGGTATGTTGGAAAATGTATCATAATCAATGCATTGCATGATTTTACTAACTTGTTATTCAAAGTCCAGATCCTCTCTTTGAAGAAATCTGTTCCATGTGTTTGAATTTTGTATATAAAGCATCACTTTCATGCCTTAAGGATATTCTGTTAGCTTAAAATTCAAATAGTGTTCTGGGATTTAACTTGAGATCCAGTAAATATATTGTTTATATGTAGGGCCAGAGGAAGTTCTGAACACCCAATTTCTCACTTACGGTTTTTTACTTAATTTTTGTGCACCATATTTCTGATAATAGAGAGGCTTCCAAATACTAGGTGCATCAGGATCCTTGTATTTGAAGATTCTGGTCGTCTAATGGAGAAAACTGAGAATAAATCACAGGACACCCATAAGGCATTCTCACTTCTTTTAATTTTTAAGTCGTACTTTCACCTGCTATATAACTCATCACTTTGTTATTAAGACAAGCTGATGTGAACATTTAAGAGATTTTTATTGAATGCAATATATTCTGTGTGAATATGAATATCACTCTATATTGGTTTTGCATAACAGTGTTGGATGCTCATCTTCCCTCTCACATTTTTCTAGAGATGCCCTTGAAAAAAGATTTCACTTTTTGAAGTTTTCCATGTAAATGTGGTTTTTTGTTTTTGCAATCATGTTTTTGTTTGTTAGGTTAACCCTCTTTTAGTATTGTTAGCTGAAAATTAATCTCTACTGTACTAATTACACTACACAACTTCTCACCACAGTGAATGAGTAGTAACAACATTTCTATTGGAATTCCTGAATGTGTTTCTAAATAAGATAACTAAGAATTACACTTAAGCTATTAAGCTACATGAGTGATTTTACTCTAGCAATGCGTCAATTAAATTTTCTCCTTATTTCTTTTCAGTATCTCCAAGAATTGATCGAAATGCTATGATTAACATCCGTATCAAAGCTGGTAAAAGTTTTGAGCTCAATGTTCCTGTATCTGGAGAACCACCTCCAACAAAAAAATGGACCTTAGAAGGAAAGCCGATAACTGATGATCTCAGGTGGTTCTTCACATATGAAGATTACCGTACCATTGTAAAAGTAAGGAAAGGATTGCGGGAAGACAGTGGAAGCCTCACACTCACTGCTACAAACATCAACGGAAGTGATAGTGCTAAAGTCACAGTTCTTGTCTTAGGTGAGTAAAACCATTTAAGCCATTTTTGAATGAATGACACATACTTTGATAATTTTTTTATCATTATTTATTAAAAACTTGCTGAAGTACATATCTTTTGAACAAACTTAATAAAATGTATGGCTAATAAACTGATGTGTTCACACTGTTTTATTTTTGTTTTTCCCTTGCATCTAATGCAGTCTGAACAAGTGCTGTATTTTTGTACTACTGTAACTAGTCATCTGTCAGAAGTGGCACATGTTTTTTTGACAGAAAGTCAGTACATGATAGTTTTATCTGTATTATCAGCTGCACCCAAAGTATTGATATGGTAATAGCTCCAGTACTTCTTTTATGAGTTTTTTTTAAAAAATTATCTTCTTTTAGAACAACTAAATATCAACATATTAAATTTTCTAAAGAAAATTCAGCTCTTTGATAAATTCTAAATCAGTGTTTCTCTCATTTCTGGCATATAAACAAATCAAGATGTTTTTGAATAATCTCCGTTTCAGTTTGCTTTACCAGTTCCTGTAAAGCTGCCCAAATTCAAAATAAAACATCTGCTTTTCACAGCTACAGTTCTTTGTGTACAAATGTATTCAATTATATCTGGGTCAGCTTATGATGCATCTGATTTGAAATTTATGTATTCAAAGCTAAAATTTTTGTTAACTCACCCATCTTGTGTTTGGCACTCTTCTGCCATGCTTGCTTCTTGAGCTGTAAATTGCTTGGCTTATAAAAAGAAAACAGCGCCGTCGTGTTGTGAACATTTCTTGTTTTTCGAATATACTGTATCAGTATTTTAACTCAAGTGAATTCAAAACAATAACTTTTTAATCTGGATCATCTACTATGTTACTTCTTTGTTTCGCTACAGAAAATAATACAATGTTGAAAGTAACATTAGAGTTAAATCAACGACTAGATTTTTTTTAGTGTATTGATTAAGGTGCAGCTTTTAAATAAAATCCGTATTTGGAGCACATATCACAAATATATGAATAAATAGTATGTCTGCACACCATAGTAATAGGGCACTGTTCTCAAAAATTTATCTTAAAATATGATTTCTTTGCATGGAGAGAAGGGGATGGTATCTATATTTTCAGGTTACTCACCTTTATTCCCTAAATCTTTTAGGAGGTTTTCGTCTCTACACATTTCCAACACGTATTTTTCTTATTTACATCATGGTTCGAGGCCGCAAAATATATATATATATATATTTTTTTCAACTCACGCAAACTTCACTCCCTTCCCTTCTTTTCCCTGTGACCAAATTCAGGTTCAAAATAATCTACCACAAATATACACAATTGAACTCCCTAAAACACATTAATCTAATTAAAACTTCAATCAATAAAAACCTATTTACACATTTCCTAAAACGTCAAAGTTAAAAAGCTGTAATCCAAAATTATTTACAATTGCACATCAGTGCCCAATTAAAATAAATCCAAATACGTGACACAACCACTATATTCAACAATCACGGACCTCTCTCCCCTCAGAAACAAGCGTAACAACCAAGCACTTTTAGCCTCTGCACAGGCCATTCTCAAGGAGCGGATGCAACAGATGTACCACCTGTCACCATCCACGAAACGTAGCGAATGTTCCAGTGCTTGCGCGGCATCGTCCCATTTCCCGTTCTATATCGTTGAGGCGCGGTGGCGCCATCTATCAGATGACCCAATATCCTTCTTTTCCTTTCGTACTTATAAATATCTGTTCGATTTATTTGATTCTTGAAACTAATCATCTTATATTCTAACACATTTTTTTATATTACATCATTTTTTTCCCTCTTGCCTTTTCGCCTCTGTTCTTCTCTGCGACTTTCCTTTCTGATCAAATCCTTCCAATATGTGTTTAAGCTATTAGGATCATTAACGTTACATAACCTGTGTATATTTTTTTCTATCAACACTGTCTCCACCAATCTCAAATGCCTTTCTGTACGACAATTCTTAATAATTTTTATTTCATCAAACTTTGGGTATTTATTGCCTTTGTTCAATACAGTACTGGACTAATGCAGTTTTTGCTTCTTTCTTTTTGCCAATTCCGTAAGTGCTGTTGTAAATGATGTTTTAGTTTATTTTTAGTGCTTCCTATATATGATACTGTAGGATTGTTGCTTATAGGAATTTCGTAAATGCCAGCTCTGTCCAAGCACTTCTTCTTTTCTTTCGTATTGATTACAAATTTTTTAATGGTATGTACTTTATTGCCCAATTGTAAATTATACCTATAATACACAGATTTATTATATTTCAGCTGAAATTCCTTTTATGTACATGAAACGAATTTCAGCTGAAATATATTTAATCTGCTTATTATAGGTATAATTTACAATTGGGCAATAAAGTACATACCATTAAAAATGTTGTAATCAATACGAAAGAAAACAAGAAGTGCTTGGACAGAGCTGGCGTTTACGAAATTTCTATAAGCAACAATCCTACAGTATCATATATAGGAAGCACTAAAAATAAACTAAAACATCATTTACAACAGCACTAACGGAATTGGCAGAAAAAGAAGCAAGAACTGCATTGGTTCTGTACTGTATTGAACAAAGGCAATAAATACCCAAAGTTTGATGAAATAAAAATTATTAAGAATTGTCGTACAGAAAGGCATTTGAGATTGGTGGAGACAGTGTTGATAGAAAAAATAGACACAGGTTATGTAACGTTAATGATCCTAATAGCTTAAACACATATTGGAAGGATTTGATCAGAAAGGAAAGTCGCAGAGAACAGAGGGGAAAAGGCAAGAGGGAAAAAAATGATGTAATATAAAAAAAATGTGTTAGAATATAAGATGATTAGTTTCAAGAATCAAATAAATCGAACAGATACTTATAAGTACGAAAGGAAAAGAAGGATATTGGGTCATCTGATAGATGGCGCCACCGCGCCTCAACGATATAGAACGGGAAATGGGACGATGCCGCGCAAGCACTGGAACATTCGCTACGTTTCGTGGATGGTGACAGGTGGTACATCTGTTGCATCCGCTCCTTGAGAATGGCCTGTGCAGAGGCTAAAAGTGCTTGGTTGTTACGCTTGTTTCTGAGGGGAGAGAGGTCCGTGATTGTTGAATATAGTGGTTGTGTCACGTATTTGGATTTATTTTAATTGGGCACTGATGTGCAATTGTAAATAATTTTGGATTACAGCTTTTTAACTTTGACGTTTTAGGAAATGTGTAAATAGGTTTTTATTGATTGAAGTTTTAATTAGATTAATGTGTTTTAGGGAGTTCAATTGTGTATATTTGTGGTAGATTATTTTGAACCTGAATTTGGTCACAGGGAAAAGAAGGGAAGGGAGTGAAGTTTGCGTGAGTTGAAAAATATATATATATATATTTTTATTTTTTTTTGCGGCCTCGAACCACGATGTAAATAAGAAAAATACGTGTTGGAAATGTGTAGAGACGAAAACCTCCTAAAAGATTTAGGGAACAAAGGTGAGTAACCTCAAAATATAGATTGTCTAAATAGCACATGAATAATTAAGCAGCTAGATGACATTTGACATTTGCAATGCTGTATGAATATATGATAGGTGATGGTATGTTTCCCATGCACATAAAGAGTTTTTTCAAAGTCTTTAAAGATAAAGATGAAAGCATTTCTTATCTCTATGTGCTCACAAACAGTTCTTCAAAGTCTTGAACCCTTTATGTGGCCAATAGACTTGAACCAAGTGGTTCCCAAAATTTTCTGCACTCATCAAACAGAAATGTTTACACAGCTGTTATGAAATCTCTAGCAAAGCAATTCCTTTCCACCTCACATCTCAGCAGTGCCGACCACAAACCTGACACTTGTGATAAGTGCCCCCTTATAGCCCACTATTCTCTGATCATGACCAAAAGCATGAGGGGGAATGGCTATTCCCCTGATTCAGACATCATACCACTGGATAGAAATAAATAAATGATTCAAACATGTCTCTCTTTTCTTAGGTCCATTGTCATTATTACAGCCCTTTTATCAGGTTATCAGTCAGGAAGGATTAGTGTAAATCATCCCTCTGAAAGGCAACTTTGAATAACAAAACTAAGAGGAAAGCAGGGCTTTCTGATGTGTAGCTTCACCCATTCCAGCCACGTTCGGCTTATATCTTAGACACCAAATGTATTTGTTTGAGCTAATTTCAGCCCATTTTGCTTACAACAAGTTAATTTTTTCCAGCTGGTTAAAGGAGGAAAATGAATGCCTTTGTAATCTCCAAGATTCCAAAATATTTTTGAGTTCCTTAGTATTTTTGCACAGATTTTAATTTCCCATCCTTGCATTTCTGGATTGTTATCTAATGAAATACTCTATCTGCAGGAATTTTGTCATATAGTGAAATACTTTGTTTAAAAGAATGTTGTAGTATAGTGAAATACTCTGTCTAAAAGAATATAACTACTTTGTACTGCTCTTCACTGAAATTTCTAAGGATTTCTGAATAGCAATGTGTTTTCTTCTCTTTAGATGTTCCCCTTGCACCAAAGAATATACAGATTAATGACATTACCAAGGAAGGCTGTATGGTATCATGGCAGCCACCTGACGATGATGGTGGCACTGATATTCATCACTACACCGTTGAGAAGAAGGACATGGAAACCAATCGATGGGTTCCTGTAGGAGAAACCATTAACACCAATATCCATGCTGATAAACTAATTGAAATGCATGAGTATGTATTCCGAGTAAAAGCTGTAAACAGAGAAGGAAGCTCTCAATGGGTTTTAACAAGGCAGCCAATTGTAGCTAAAAATCCATTTGGTAAGTAAATATTAGTTTTATATTAAATTGGCACGTTTTTTCTAGAAATTTTATTGCTCCCACATCCCATCACGAAAGTGATTTTTTGTGTAATTAACAAGTTTACAGCCCTGCAGTATACCATGACAAGAACAATTAATAAATGTAACTTTTACTTTGCCCGCATTTTGTTTATAAACGACCTTTCAGCATGATAGACTGGTGTATGGATAAAACAAGAATTGTTTCATATCTTACACTGAAAACTCTGGAATTGTATTTCCCTGCAGACCTTAGTTACAGTCTTGAAGTTTTTATGCTGTAAAAGCATGAGTAGAAAAGAAAAATGTGGAACTACGGTTAACTAATATTTTGTACTAGCCTTTCCGATGTACCTGAATGAAAGATTACTTCAAATTCTTGGGTACAATGAGTTCATCTTTTGACAAAAGTCTCAAACTTGGTGTGCCACTCAGCTGGATGGTTTTTGTTTCCCAAGAAGCCTTGGAAAGTATAACGTTAACCGTAGCCATTGTGTCAAATCACCACTTCTTAAAGGAATTCTAATCTGACTTAAAGTGCTGATGTAGTGGTAACACAAATATACAAAGGGGCTGAAAATTTTCTAGCCTCTCATAGAAGGAATGATGGAATGTTATGAAAACCCATTTATTTTTCAACACAGTACCCCCTTAAGTTAGCAGTTTTTTTTTGGCATTATCCACTAGCTTCCATAACAAGCTCAAATAAAATTCAGACTGTCTCAAACCATTTGTGCACTCTATCCATCATAGCATTATCACTGTCAAATTTTTACTCTTTCAAGTCCTTTTTGGGATTTGGATAAAAGAGATAATCTGATGGAGCCAAATTTGATGAGTTAGGACAGATAACATAATAGCTTGAATCCACAGTCCCACAGTGTTGCCTAAGTCACAAACATAGAGTGCACCAGTGTGACTTGATAAAAGATGACTCCTTTAGCCAATTTCTCAAACCTTTTGAGCCCCAATTTCTCACAGAAATGTCTCAGTAGGTTAGAATAATATTTTGCATTGATAATGGCACCTTGTTCCAGAAAGTCCACCATGATTACTCCTTCTGCATCCCAGAAGATGGATACCGTGACTTTTCTAGACTGCTTTTACTGTTTTGATTGTTCTTTTATTTCAGAGTCAAAGTATGATACACTTGTAGAGACATATCCCTAAAACAGAGCTTCATTAGCCTCAAAATGCTATACAATCTCATGATGACAACACTTCACTCCTTCCCATTTCTGATCAGTGCTTTAGCGCCCCACCTGGAAAAAAACTTCTTCTTTTTTAAAACATTCAGCGCAATATCATGATTTCACTCCAGAATATGTCAAATGTTGTCAGGTTGTGCTTCAGTGTTGTTTTGAGGCCTTCATGATCAGGTCATAAATGATGTCCATATTTGCTGGTGGCGACAAGGTAACAAACCCTGCACTGCTGGGTGCATCTTAAACACTGTCTCTTCCACATTTAAATTGTGCAACCCAATTTTCTACCCTGGTGTATGAAGACAAGATTCCTCCTATGTTTATTGCATGTCCTGCTGAAGTACTTTCTGCGAAATTCTCTTTAAATAAAAGCACTCAGCAACTGAATGGTGCTTCATTCTCTCAACAGTTACCATCTTCATTTACATCAACGCTCTATGTAAAGGGAAAGAAAACAGTAGTAATTCTGAAATTTCCTGTGAACACACAGGAAGTGTCACAGCACAAATAGGCAGGATTATCTTTTATGAAAGCTTTTGCGATCAACTGGTGGCAAAAAACTTTTCAACCTTCTACTGTGCTAAACCATGCAGAATCAGCTGATTCTTCCCATTGATGGGGATTGGCATCCCCACAATACAAGTTAAACTTTGTGTACAAGATGTGTCAATATAGGTCGGTGAATGCACAGTAAAAATAACTTTTATCATCGTTTGTATAACTGCTGACCACAAATCCCTTATCTTTCAGGGCTGATTTCAGACAGAGAAATAATATATAGTCAGACAACACTAGATAAGTTGAATACGGTGGGTGATTCAATGCAGCAAACTGCTCACTGCTGGGCCAGAAGAATTTCATATCAGTTCTTTCCTCATTTTTTTGCTAGCTAACAACATGCACCTGTGCACCTTCATCAGCTGCCGTGCCACATTCTCTGTGCCACACCCTTTGTCATAGCTCCATGATTGTTATGAACATGTTCGCCCATGTACTTGACTGCATTGTGTAAGTTAACACAACTTTCACAACGTTCCTTTTTACGCTTTATGACAGCATTCACGAAACTTTTTGATACACCTTGTATTATTTTGTCATATGTTTCGCTGCTCTTCATCCAAAAATATGGCTTTTGCACCAGTTTTCTTTTTATGAAACAAACTGTTATGATGTTTAGAAAAAAAAATACCGGGTTCAAAAAAAAAAAAAATGATGCAGGTAGTATTGATCATGTCTAAAATTTTCTGATATTAATAGAATTGTTTTCAATCCAAAGGACAGAGGCTCAAATATCATGAGCTAAAAATTAAATCCTAGCCATTCAGAGAGAATCTATTGTGGCCATAGCAATTGGATTCAGAAATAATTTTTCACATCGAAATGTTAGGTGCCAAGAATAGAAGAGTGTACTCTTGCTCTACCTAGCAGAGATTAATTCACCTAGAAAAGCACAAAGTATGCAGATAATATTTCTCCTGGTATAGCTAGCAGAAGTTAAAAATTCTTTAATATTACCTACAAAGGAAGAAGAACTGTCCTTTAACTATACATGAAAATATAAAATTACACTATAAACCAGGTAAATTCAGAAATGCTGGAAATGTATACATAAATTTTGTGGTCATCGTACTCAGATTTTTATTTATTTATTTATTTATTTATTGAAACTGACTTCTAGACTGGAGATCCATGGGATGTGTTTGCAAATATTTTCTCTGCTTTGCAGATATGAAGAGTTACTTTACCTAGCAGGAAAACTGGAGTAAAATACATGAAAAGTTTTGCACACAATTTCAGACATCTACTAGAAAAAAGATGCGAGTCAGGGATGAGGGTAGCCTAGCATTTTGAGCAGCCAGCTGTCAATCTGATGGTTGCAAGTTCAAAACCTGCTGTTGCAGCCCCAAACACCCACCACACCTGAAGTACGGTGGTCCAATATCAGCCTCCTGACTTTCCTGCCAGGGTGCTTTAAGCAGCCATTCTGCCCATTCTGCTCTCATACCTGACACAAAGATTTCTTTAGACTAGGGAAGTCAGGTCTAAACCGAACCTTGAGAGTAATCCCTATAAGGAATGTGAAGAAGAGTGAATGCTTTTCACTCTGGTTGTCAGAAGGAGAAATATCATGCAATGTACAAAACAACGTTTGCCACTTATCGAAATAATTTGTGTGTCAGAATAAGTGAAAAACATCAAGATCATATTTCTCATGGTTCCCACCATCAAACAGAAAATGAATATTTTTGGAAGTAACTGTGATGCAGAGAAATACTATATGTCTACATTGGAAGCACAGAATATCATAGGCACTTCTTTTCCTTTGAAAATCATTGACACCTCTTATCGTCACAGGCTTCTTTTCGTTGTGTATTTCATAAAATCTATATATTAATTCTATAAGGTTTTTTACTGTGAGTCCTATTTTGAGAGAATGGCTGAACGTAAAGATATGGTTGAGGTATGAAAATAAAGGTCTTATCATGTAGATGTACCAGTCAAAGAGAAAAATTAGATTGGGGTAACGGTTCGGGCATTGTGGGGCAGCAAAGTTCCCATGTAAAATCTATGGGAGAAGCATGCAGTTGACTCACGCACTGTTGAAGGTGGAAGCATGGAGTGACTGAGATAGTCCTCTTTTCTGAGCAAACCATTGCTTCATCATAGTTCTTCTCATCAGAACAGCGAACACTCGAAGACCTGATTGTGTTATGCCTTTGGACTGTGTGATGTATATATACAATTTAATATTCATTCGATCCAGTTTATTCATGTAGGTAAGACGTTTCTCATTATGTAAAGATGTAAATAAACATTCCGTTGACTATTGTTAGTGAAAATACTACGTGCGACTGCTTATAGCCCATTGAGTTGCTCACGGTGGTCGTTCAACCTTTAGTCAAAAAAAAAAAAAATCATGAACCTGGGCTATTGTCTTTACTGAAGTGGTTGAATGAATTTGTCAATCAAATAAAGTTTACATTTGTTGTTTCATATGAGTTTATTCTTTAAAAAAAAAAAAAAAAAAAAAAAACTAACCGCTGATTTTGACGGGTGAAGAGTATTCGCAACATGAATCTCATGCCAAGAACAATTACAAACACAGTTGTGACAGAAAATGAGAGTGAAAGAGTGTGCTATCCAGTTGGATTTTTGCACATGATCGAGATGAGTAGACTTCTGCCTCACATTTTACGACTGAAAAAGGGTGCAGTTGTGATGCTCATCATGAAGGGTCCAGGTTCGAATCTCGGTGAGGCATGGATGTTCTGTTTGTTTTATGGCACTGGCTCTCTCCCTTCCCTGGAACCAGTGGCCCTAAATTAGGGACGGGCGACTGCTTATAGCCCATTGAGTTGCTCACGGTGGTCGTTAAACCTTCAGTCAAAAAAAAAAAAAAATCACGAACCTGGACTATTGTCTTTACTGAAGTGGTTGAATGAATTTGTCAATCAAATAAAGTTTACATTTGTTGTATCATATGAGTTTATTCTTTAAAAAATAAATAAAAAACTAACCGTCGATTCCGACGGGTTTCGTCTAGTATTTAATGAATAGCATAAAGGTATCAAATGATATTTTTGCAATTGAATGCTGAGTTTTTACAACATGAGGGACAGTTATTTCCAAAGAATTAAAAAGAAGGACAACTCTGAGTAAAGAGCATGTAAAATATTTGGCCAAGCTTAAAAATATGTTTATGCCACCTAGCGGGAAAATTGTGCATCACAGAAATTTGAAATTACGTGAATTCTTATCCTTATTATTAGGGCTATCTCATGCAAAAAAATATTTTTGAAATCGACTTGAAGATGGAGATATCACTTCGACAGATGGACGGACTGCAAAAGTGGTATTATATGGAAAAGTTTTTTTCAAAATTAGAGCCAAAAATACACAGCAGGAATCCGTATTGCATTCTTAGCTTGTATTTTTCCAGGATTTTTTTGCATGAATTGTTTCAATTATGTGATATGTATTTGCAAAAAATGCGATGCCAATAGATTCTCTATGAAAAGAGTTGTGCTTTATCATTTTATTGCATCGCAGTACTGGTTTGCACCACCATATTGTAAGGCAGTTTTTCACACAACTGAAATGTAAAGCCAGTAAGATGAATCCTTAACTAAGTTATACATTGTCATGTCATGAAGCCAATGGGATGTATAGTTGAGTCTTTCATTGCCAAGTCTTCAAGTCAGCAGGATATATCAAAACGTAGATCATGTCGGAAAGCCAGTGGATTATATAGATGAGTCCTTTATTTTCCTGTCATTAAGCTGGCCAAATATAGATGGGTCGTTCTTTGTCAAGTGTTCAAGTCAGCAGAATGTATCGCATCCTGGGTCATTTACTGTCACATTGTGAAAGCTAGCAGGATATATTCCTAAGTAATGGCATTGTTAAGTTGGGCAAATGATGTATCAATGAGTCATTCGTTGTCAAGTCTTTAAGTCAACCGCATGTATCTTAACCAGGGTCATTCATTGTCAAGCGATGAAGCCAGCAGATGTATTGCTGAATGAGTTATATATTGTCACATGGTTAATCCTGCGGGATATATTGTCATGTGGTTAATCTTGTGGGATATATTGTCATGTTGTTAATCCTGCGGGTTGTAACATTTATTTTCAAGTAAATATTATTTTTTCAAAATAAAACAGGGCACATCATTGTGTTGTTTCATGATCAAGTGATCTTGAGCAAAGAACTCTGGTTCTCATAGTTCTGGGCTTGAGTTTGAGCTTCAAGTGAGACATGTATATTGTTTTCATTCTTAAAGCACTATTTCTCTCTTTTTTCTGGAGCCAGTGTCTTTGAGAGTAAAACTATGCTAGTAATCCGAATTTATTGGCATAAAATACAAATATAAGTTTCCAAGTTTTTGCACATCAAGTAGAAACCATTTTCAAGGAATGTAGACAGAAAACTGTTGGAACAGTTTGCTATCTACTTTCCTTTGTTTCCTACAAGCTGTTTCAACAGTTTGTTGTCTACCTTCCTAGATAAAGCCATCTGACTGATGTGCGAAAGCTTGGAAACTTTGATTTCTATTTGATGCCAATAAATTTGGATTGCTACTTTAGTTTTACTATTTTAAGTATAGTTGGTGTACAGTTCCTCCATTATTAATTAGTCTTTGAGTGAGCAGATGACTTCTTTTAGCTTTAGGGGATCACAGTGTCATGAAACATTAAAAAAGAAAAAACGAAAGGAAAAAAGTTGGGTAACACTATACTTCAGTGTTATTCAGAAAATGGTACCCAATATTTGTCTTGCTTACCATAGTAGTTTTATTGGTACACAGTGGTGTTAACATTTATAATTATGACTCTCAACAAAAGTATATTTTGAAAGTGCTTTTAATGTATACTCTTAAAGCTAATATGTTTGCTTTTTATATTCACAGACCCACCAGAAAAGCCTTCACCACCAGTAGCAGTTGACTGGGATAGCCATTTCATTGAACTAGAATGGAGGGCACCTCGCAAAGATGGCGGTGCACCTGTTACAGCATATGTCATTGAAAAACGACTAAAAGGTGCTCCGTTGTGGGATGAAGCAACACGAGTGGCAGGTGAAATTACTAAGACCAAAATTACTGACTTGAGAGAAGGAGAGGAATACGAATTTCGAATCACTGCTATTAACAAAGCAGGGCCCAGTGAACCAAGTGATCCTACTCAGCCGATTACTGCCAAACCCAGATTCTGTAAGTAAAATCCTAATTTCTTTTGCATTTGAATTGTATTAAAATTCGCTTATTAGTAGGTTATGGCAATGAAATTTATAATGAAGCTTGTTTGTTTTTATTATCCTAGTTGGAGCTTGCTATCCCTAAGAAAGGAAACTAGCCATAACATCATCATGATGACATGAAAAACATAAAGCTATAATCAAAAAACACATTATGGAAAAATACAGCATAATTTGAAACTTTTGACACATAAAAACTGTAAATACTGTACTTAGTATGCTGAGAAAAATTTCTTCCCAAACATGATGCTACGTATAACAAGAGATAACTGCTTGTATACATGTTTGAAATTAGAATGCAGTATATGGTGCTGCAATGGAGAGTTAGAAGTATCATAAATACAGTACAACATTAATTATCTGGATCAGTCAAAACCGGGGTACTGGGTAATTGGACTTTTTTTGTAAAGGCAGCAGCAAAGTGAAAAATTGGCATGCAAAGCATAAATCTCAAGCATAAATCTCAAGGCGGTCTCATGGGAAAATCTATCCCAATCCATGAAACATTCTGTCTGAGCATGATACTTATGAAAAAACATAAGTATTGTGCTTAAACAGCATTTTCAGAAGTATTGTGCTCAGACAGTGTGTTTCATGGATTGGTATTACTCAGCACAAATTTTTTATCGTCATATGAAAATCTATCCTATACGTGCAATGTTAATTTGTTCTATACATATTTTTTCTAAGGCTATTACGTTCTTGTCCTCAAAATTTTTAGCATAAGTAAGTAAAGTCCTCAGCTAATACACTGCTGGACAATTGCTAAGGACGGATCATAAACGGCTATATAGCGCATAAAAAAGTAAGTGTGGTTGGATGCCAAGTGAAATAAAATAATGTCAGAATGCCAGGACATTACAAGAAAGACAATTTATTGTGCTCTGAAATCCAGAAGGCTTTGGAGCGTGTTCAAGGAACAAACAGGCCATTTTGTGCAGAACACGTAAACGTGAAAAAAATGAAATTACCGTCCGCAGGCGTTCCGGCGTAAGATGTCAATACGGGATATGGCCACCATGGAGGGCGATGCAAGATTCCACACGTCGTGTCATGCTTTGCACAACATTTTCAAGCAGCTGTTGGGGTAATTTGTCCCATTCCTCTGTCAGTGCACGGATGAGGGTGTCCTTGTTTATTGGAGGTCATTGGCGACCAGCAAGACTCCTCCCCAAAGCATCCCACACATTTTCAATGGGATTCAGATATGGAGAACGTGCTGGCCATACGAGGCGTTGAATATCCTCGCTCTCAAGACACTCCTGGACAGCGACTGTTCGATGACATGTTGCGTTGTCGTCCATGAAAATGAATCTATCACCGACAGCACCACGGAACATGCAAACATGAGGTAGCAGAACATCATTAATGTATCGTGGCCAGTCATAGTCCCAGTTGGAAGCACATAGAGGGACGTACGGCCATTGATCATGATGCCAGCCCAAACCATGACACTACATGTCGAATATCGGTCCCTTTCCTGTATGTTTGCTGGACACTATGCAGTACCACTATCACGTCAGATCAGTTGTCGTCGACAATCAGACGATAGACTGTATCTACTCTCATCTGAGAAGAGGACAACAGACCAGTCGTTATCAGTCCAATTGCGATGTTCATGGCACCATTGCAAACGGGCGGTACGGTGACGTCTGGACAATGGGATGCACACAACAGGACGGCGGGCGTATAGTCCTCCTTCATGCAAACGTCTGGCGACAGTTTTTCGGGAGATCCGCTTGCCAGTAGCAGCCATAAACTGATTTGCTACCTCACTAGCTGTGCTGCGCCGGTGTCTTTTTGTTGATAGCACTATGTACCGATCTTCTGAAGGTGTCGTACTGCGAACACGACCTCCCCGTGACGTTTGCTACACTCTCCATTTGTTTGAAATGATTTCCAAAGCCTTGAAACAACACTGTGGCTGACGTCGAACTCCCTGGCAACATCTGTTATTTTTCGCCCTTCTTCAATCTTGCCAATAATACGGCCACGCGTAAAATCATCTAGGTGATGTCGGGAAGACATACTGAAAATTGCAAGTTCGTCAATTGATTCTTTCCCTTTCAACTTTGCGTTTGAACAACAACGGTCAATACGCGTCAGATCCTTTATATCTCTTATCAGCGCTATGACGTCACGAACAAGTTCGGCAATCCAAAATTTGCATACGCACAACACGTCTTACTGTATCCCGCACTTATGCTAATTTCCACATTTTCCTGCCTTCCATTTTATGGTTGCTATCGTTGCTATTGTCATCCGTCCTTAGCAATTGTCCGGCAGTGTATATGCCCCAGCTGTGATTTGATAAAATTTATCAAAGTTTTCCAAAACTCAATTTATCTCAACTGGAAAGTATTCCAATTTCGTATCGATTGAGATAAATTGAAATTTAGAAAACATTCTGACAAATTTTTCGAAATCTTAGTTAGTACATGCATTAGCTAAGAACTTCACTTATTTATGATTAAAAGTTTGAAGACCAGAATGCCATAACCTTTGAGAAAATGTGTATAGAACGAATTAACATTGCCCGTATAGGGCAGATTCTCCCTTGTGGTCCCACTTAAATAACAACAAAAATTATGTATATTTAAGACTATACATGTGTGATGTTGAAATAAAATAAATTATCAATGTTTATTCACAATTAAATGTTTTATTAACATCAACTATAGTTTTGCAGAGCATTTGGCTTAGCATCATCAAGATGAATGTCCGCTGATGCCGAGCCAAACGCTCTGCGAAACTATAGTCGATCTTAATAAAACGTTTGTGAATAAACGTTGATAATTTATTCTATAACAGAAATTATGTATAAAAAATTCTGTGCTCAAAAGCACATGCAAATTGAATTATTTTTATCTATCTTTTTATATACGAGCAAGTCTAAATGAAAAATTCAGCTACTGATTTCTGCTTCATAGAAAACAATTTTTTTTTTGTTTGCTGCTAAATTGCAAAGTCGTTTTCAATGCGGTAACCCCATGGCATTGCATTTCTTCTGCCTTTCCATGCATTTCATTTCTGTTTTGATATTGCTCATTGCATTTGATCCACACACATTAGACAGAGAATCTCTCAATCTAACTCCCATTTTCCTGACAGTGACTTTCCTCTACATTAGTTGTGGCGGCTTTTTATTCTTCATTGGCGAAGGTGTCCTAAATGTAGTAAGAAGTGGTGATTACTCCACATGACAGTCAACCACATTTCCATCATGTGGTGAACACATATGCAACATATGCATGCTAATATCAATGTGAAAATCAGTCTGATTAATACAGAGATAGACCAGGTGAATAAATTTACATATTTAGGTAGCATGTTTGACAGAGAAAACAGCTTAGGCAGTAAAATTAGTTAGCAGAGAATTAAGCTATGAAAGTCGTAGCTGTCTTAGCAGGATTTCACAGGACTAATAGTTTCTCAAAAAGATGACAAATAGCTGTGAAAAGTATAATTGTTCCTACTCTAATGTACGGTGGTAAAACCTGAATGCTGCAGAAAAGACATGAGTTGTTTATGTGGTAGAGAGAAGTGTTACTTACAAGGGTTTGTGGCAAGACACCTTCTGACCATGTGAGGAATGAAGATGTGTTGCAGATGTGTAAAGTAAAGCGATGTGATATTAAAGAGGTGGAGACAAGTACTTTGAGGTAGTTTGACTATGTTGAAAGGATGAGTGGAGAGATGCTAACCAAGAGAATTTATTCAGCCCAGGTTGTTGGAAACAATGGTAAAGGACTCCAAGAAAATCCTAGAAGGACCAAATTCAGGAATGTCTGCATGAGAAAAAAATAATGAGTATGAAGTACAAAAGGTCTTGTCTTGCATGAGATGTGATGGATGAAAGTGAAGCTTGAGTTGTGTGCCAATATACAGTAATTGTAAGTGGAGGCGTTTGATACATCAACAGTGAGTAAAATCTAGCACCATCAGTTTTAAACTTCTGTTTGGTAGATGATCTTTCTTTGAGGAGCTAACCTCTGAACCTCAGAGAACAGCTTAGTGATGTATAACATCAGTGTACAAGAGTAAAGAAGGGACTTCCCTGTTAAACTGTAGTTCTAAACAGTATACCCTGTTGGAAATGATGTTGACTTTTTTGGACATATAATTCACCTCACCACCATCAAAAGGAACTATTAAATGATTTCTTGTTCCAAAGTTTGGGATTTCAAAACCATTTTGTGCACCCATTGGTACAATACTGTGCCAATATGGCAATGTCCTGAAATTCTGCTATCACTAAAATGGTTGTCTACTGAGATTCTCTGTCAATACCTGATGCTGACTGGTTTCTTTGCTGCTATTCTTCAGTGATCTGTAAACTAACTTTTATGCAAAGTAAAGTAACATTTATGTAAACATACTGTGAGTACTTTTAAGAAATATATTATTGCTTGGTTTTAGGAGTATTATATTTTGACACAGGTTTTAAAACACATTATTTCATGATCTATCTTTAAAATAATGCAAAAAATAATTTTTATGACTGTCAAGAAATATTCATGTATTTTCTTTATGGTGAGAAGTAAAAAACAAAGATAATTTTTTATGGTTAAGTTAACACACATGCTTTTTCAATTTTAGTGGCTCCCTCAATTGACCACTTAACACTGATGGACCAAAAAGTCAGAGCTGGTCGACCAATTATTTACGATGTTGTCATCAAAGGAGAGCCTATGCCGATTGTCTCGTGGTCTATAAATGATAAAGCTGTTGTTGGAAACCCAAGAGTAGACGTTCATAGCACTGCAACACAAAGTACACTGGAAATTATAACGTCAGTTAGATCAGATTCAGGAAGATACACGTTAAATTTGGAAAACAGCTCTGGAAGACTGTCATCATCAGCAACAGTTACAGTCATGGGTATGTTTGGCATTCCAATAACTTCTTTGATTTAAGTTAAAAAAGTATTCTGCCAAGTTTCTCCAAAAAGCTAATTGTGATTAATGCTATCATGAAACTTATTGAAATACATGATAATGTTATTATTTCTGATTTAAAGCGACCATGTAAAAATTTCCTTATTGAAACCATTAAATATATGTTTTTATTTAAGCAGCAGTTTTTTTTTAATTTTAAATAAGGAGATAATGTTACTAATTTCAAAATTCTGTTTTATTTTTCCTGTTTTTCCATGATTTACATTAAACCTAAGAACTGTTAAGATTAAAGAAGGAAAGGATGTGATTTCTAAGAAATAGCCAAAAAATATATACATTAAGAAATACGAGATCGCACAGAATAGCCAACTTTTCTGCCATGTAAAATGAAACAGTCATTTTGAAATTTTGGTAAAGCCAATGTGTATGTCAGAAATGTATATAATGTAATGAGATTATATCTTTTCTTTTCATGTAATTTAATTTCCAAACTTGGTTTTACACCTATTACTTTTTGTTTCTAATCTCTTCTCCTCTCCTCTTTTTTCTTTTTTTTTTTTTTTTTTTGCACATTTTGTTTTACAAAAAGAATTATGTGTAAAAACTGTCAAGTCAAAAAACTGAGGAAGAGTATCTCATTACCATATTAATTTTAGTTTTGCTTTTTATTTTCATGGCAATTATAGTGAGGCAACCTTAGTTGTTAAACTAAAACATGTCTTCATAGTCGCCATGTGCTGACTGTCTGGGGACATCTGTTATGTCTGCAGTTTATGCTGTTTCTGTCATTTGGAGTATGTGACTCCTACAGCTCAAAATGTCTGCTCTGCCACCAACCACATTTAATCTTTATTTCTATTTCTTCTATCTACACCTGGCTCATGTGTGATAAATTGTGTGGCTCCTTATGGTCAAACTTCACCCATGTGCAATTAATCTCACTAATTAACAGTACTCTTCACAAATAATACTTGCAGTTTAATACACATATTCCTGATATTGTCTACTGGTGGCAATATACTTACTGCAGATTCCTCCATGCAATATGAGACTAAGTTTTCATAGCATCATGCTGAGCAGTATTTTACTGTTTATGGTACTAACCAATATTTATGGTCCTTCATGAGTAATTAATTTTTGCGTAGTCCTTCATCCTTTATTAGCTTTGTACTCTCATTTTTAGATGAGAAAATGTTTCCAAAAGATGAGGCATCATACATACTCTGGTGCAAATCAATCAAGCTTCTTTTCCACCTTTGAAATGCTATTATTTATTTAAGACCCTTTTAAAAAACGTTCTTCGTGTGATGTATGCATCTAACAGTGTCAAGCATGCCACACTGTCTCCACCAAAACAAAGGTCCTTGAGTTTAATATTCTAATAATACTTGCTTGCAATTTTGAATTTGATTATTTAAGTCCTCTTTTTTCCAATCAGCAGATTTGTTTTCTAAATCCCTTAAAAACAAACATTATGGGCATAGGCTTTAGCACTAAAAGTGTATATATATTGAAAATTGAGAAATGTCTCTTTTGGTTTTCTGAAATTAAATTCAGAACTTTTTAGCTCTTTCAGCTGAGTGTTGCATTTGGTAACCCTTCTCAGTGGTGTCTCCCTTTTGTAAAGTCTAACATTTCTGTACTTTCTCGGATGTTTCTGGACTTCATAGAAACCTTTCTACTAATTAAATAACATTCTTTTTATTTTCATCCCAGTGCAATTCTATGCAGATGACCTTAATGCATTTAACATGGATGCATGTGCCTTAACTGATGACACTCTTTTCCAAACTATCAGGTGTACATTTTTTTCACAATGTTAAAGGATAACACGAAAAGCTGTCCAGAAGTAAAAGCATTCTTTAAATTATCTTTCACAAAATTTGGATCCAAAGGTTCAAATAGTGCAGAAAATCTTTGATATGCCCTTTCTGTTTGTAAACCATGTTGTACTAACAAAACATCTTCCACAGGACCATCTATTTAGCCAGTTGATTCAGGGATGACTTTCCAGAGCCTAAAATACAGCTATTTTGTG
This sequence comes from Macrothele yani, assembly GCA_039090855.1. Lineage (NCBI taxonomy): Eukaryota > Metazoa > Arthropoda > Arachnida > Araneae > Macrothelidae > Macrothele > Macrothele yani. Next base: position 43,954,977 of record CM077016.1, on the reverse strand, counting down.
CTTGTGGCTCCGTGGGACAGCATTTGGCCCTTTAGCTGTAAAATTCCAAAAACCAGCTAACCATCCAAGCATTAGAAAGTATTCCAGATACCTGTTGTCTATGTAATATCAAACACTGGAATATTCTGAGACAGCTTGAGTTCGTGTAACTAGGTATACTTAGACTAGGTAGTATAAGAATGTGCTGAGTTAAGTGTATTTTGATAGTTTGTTAATATAAATCTTCAATTCTTTGTTCTTTCCCAGTAACGTGGGCTAAACTGAAAAACTGCTCCTTTTTAAATAATTGGCAAAAACACCAAATCCCCCCTCCCCAAAAAAATTGTGCATACAGTCAAAGTATTCTTTTTGCAAACATAACCATTCAAGAACAGAAAATGAGGCTGTACACCTTTTATATACTCTTTTTTCTCCTACCATCTATAAATCAGTTAAGGATCATCGTCCCTCTTTGTTGGAATTATAGCATTAAGAAAGTGTCCTACCTCATTAACGCAGCTGGCATAGAACTGGGGAAAAGGAGACCATCTTCTAATAAGCACGAAGAAAAAGGGAGCTGATTTAAACTCACCATATTCAAAATGATTATTAAACTTAGATCGTTTTTAAATCAAAGATGATACTTATTAAAATGCCAGTAAAGGAAATTATAATGGGTATCTTTCCAATAATAGCCAAGCCAATAATACAGAGGGTAAGTCGAAAGTTTTGCAATATTTGGATCACTTTATGACGAAAGTTGACTAGCATTTAAAGTATAGGCCATTGTGTTGCACCGTCTTTAGCCATCTGTCTGCCAGTTCTTCGATTCCATGGCGGTACCAGACTTGTCCTTCAAGGTGAAGAACTTTTTCACCCCAGCTGCCATCACCTCCTGGTTGTTGAAGTGCCGCCCGCCAAGGAAGTGGGCCATGGACCAGAACAAGTAATAATCTGATGGGGCAAGGTCCAGACTAGATGAATGCTGGGTGTGGCATCAGTTCAATGCCCTTAAGTTCCTGGAGTTTTGCCCAGGTCGTTCACATGGTATGAGGCCGAGCGTTGTCCTGCTTAGGAGAGCCAGTTTTCTGTTCACCAGTGCCGGATATTTCTCCTCCAAAACGGCACACATCTGCTCCAGCTGTTCAGAGTAGAGGTTGGCATTGATGGTCCAACTGTCTGGAACAAATTTATAATGGATTATCCCTTTGAAATTCCACCAGATGCAGAGCATCACCTTGTGCTTGAAGTGCCCACATTTGCCAACAGATTCTGGAAGCTGGCCTGGGCTCCACCACTGCCATTGTGCATTAGGATTACGGAAATAGACCCACTTTTCATCGCATGTAACAATTCTCTTGATGAAACGTACATCGCTTGGGTTTTCTTGGAATTTCGTGCACACTTCCACTCGGCGGTTTGCTGCAGCTGGCGTCAGTTCATGAAGGACAATATGTCAGCTTGTAGACCTTGCTGAGGTCCTGAAGGTGCCAACCATTGTGGTCTGTGATATGCCAAGCTCACCTGATAATCTCTGAGTGCTGGTTGTTGGATTTGACTCAACAGCCTGGGGCACGGCCTCCGAATTCACAGTTTGCACCCCCTACTTAACCTTGGCTGATTGTTGAGGTTTCTGTCACCTGAGCGAAATATCTTGAACCATCTGGTTGTGGTGATGTGGTTCATGGAACCTTTCCCTTTCGCATAACAGATGTTTTGTGTTGCTTGAGCAACGTTATGGCTGAGTTCAAACTTGCAAAGCAAAAGTTCTCTCATTAGCCAGTTGTGGCTGTTCATCTTTTAGATGTCCCAACCACAGACAGAATGGCGACATGCAATCTCTGCTAATCTCTGTTCACAGTAACGACTACCACTTTATATCCCTTTCAACTGACTGCAGTATGCCACAGCACAGGCTTTTATGCAAATATTGCAAAACTTTCTATTCACCCTCTGTATCATAAGCAACTCAAATCTGAAACAGCTTGAAATTCAAAAATTAAAAGAAATGGCTTATGCAATGGTTACAGCCCCAACATTATTGCCAGACTCTCTAAATGCACTAAATCCTGTTCTGCTGTTATGAAAAATAATATAATTATACAGTTCTATTCAGTATATACTAAGTGTCACCAACTGGATTAAAAAAAAGCTCAAAAAAGAAAATGTCAAATTAGGCATTAAACAAGGTGCCTCAATCACACAATAACTGAGGAGCAATAAAGACGCATCAAAATCTGAGAACAAAAATGGAGTTTACTTTATGCCTCTTTACTCACCAGGTGGTTGCACTAAGAAAAAATACATAGGGATGGCCAAAAGAGCTTATCAAGCTGCATTAAAGAGCATATACCAAATGTTAAATATTCTCAGAAAACTACAGATCTAGTTAAAACAGTTATTAATGAAGGATTTACACCTGTTTGGGAAGAAGCAAAAGTCATTTCACTTTACACAAGTTGGAAACGAACTCTTATCCGGGAATCTATTGAAATTTGAACCAATTATCAAGTTTGCAACAAGGATCCATCCCTCAAAATTAACAAAATATGGGATAATTTACTCACATCGTTTTCACAAAATATTAATGACAAATTAAAGTCTTCCAAAAATTCAACAGATTCCAGTCAAGAGATGACAGCACAAGACCACAACCCTGTGATAAAAGATTCAAAAGCTGATCAAAAACGAAGCAACATAATGTGATTTGATGGCTGATGAGAGCCCTAATGGCTGAAACCATGGTCCCATTATAATTTCCTTTACTGGCATTTTAATAAATATCATCTTTGATTTAAAAACGATCTAAGTATAATGAAATGCCATTAGCAATTTTTGCTCTAATTTATTACATAATGATTATTAAAGTTTACTGTTGTTAAAATCTGACCCCAGGGTTACAGCACCTGCATTTTCTTCTTGGGACATTTGTTTTTACCTAGCAGGAAAAACTGTGCAATAGTTTTAAAGAGATTTAATATCAATAAAATTCTTTAATAAGTCTGTTTTGTTTTTACAATATCTACTGTAATGTTGGAATCATAGAGTACTTGCAAAATGGAAAATCAACTGCATGCAATTTAAAACCTGTAGAAACAAAATCTGTCCTCAAGCAGCAATATTCACCTTTGCTCTGTGGTTCTTTTTTAGATCTTCCATCAAAAATAGCTATTAAAAATATGATCTGAAATGATTTTTCTGATATGTGTAACTTGTTAATTCTGTATAACTCTGGACAAAATTCGAGAAAAAAACTACCTCACTGGTGCTTTTTGCTATAAGTTTTCTATGATTCCATAAGTTACACTTATCAAGCATAACCTTTGGGGAAAATACAAGAAAAAGGTTTAATTTGTGCTGCTTAGTACCCAGAACAAAACCACTGTCATTTCATTCCATGTACTAAACTGCAATAATTTATTAGATAGTTTTATTTCTAAGTCTTCTACTGATTCAACTCCATTTATTTAGGGGGAAATATAGTGCAGAAACTAATGTTGAAATCTAGTGAATAACCTTTTGCCAGAGAAACTTTTCTATCTGGAGAAGATACGTGCATAACACTACTTCCTCAATGCAGGAACTATCTTTGTTCATTATATGCAAATGTAGTTCCTCCTACTTCCAGGGCCATTACTTGCTTTTTTCTTGTTTGGGGGTTTGATGACCACCATGAGCATCTCAGTGAGCTATAAGAAGTAGCTCACCCCTAATTTAGTGCCACTGGTTCCAGGAAAGAGAGGGAGCCAGTACTGTAAGAAGTCATACCATCCATGCCTAACTAAGGTTCAAAGCCGGAACTATCATGGACATATGATTAGAAGTCAACGCTTCGTACACTTGGCCACTGGGGCATCCGTGCTTGTTTGACTTATGACTGAAGAAAAGTTTAGCTACTTTTATCCCCAAATCTGTTACTTCAGAACTGCAAACAGTTCTATAATGCATAGCAAAAATTCAGCTGGAAAGATTATTATGGTACACTTAGAGAGAACTATGGGCAAAAATTTTAGCATTCGTAATTTTACATCTGCTGGTAAAAACATGACATTTTTATCTTAAATGTATAGTTTTTGCTAAAAAGTATGTGCAAAAGTTTAGATTCTGTTTAATACCAAAACTCTTGTGTTTTGTATCGCTGAAACAAAAGGTGACTGTTATTTTGACTTTTCATCTGTAGATCGGCCAGGACCACCAGAAGGCCCATTGGATGTTAGTGACATAACAAAGGAATCAGCTGTTCTCACATGGAAAGTTCCTAAAGATGATGGTGCAAGTCCTATTAAACATTACATTATTGAGAAGATGGACACCTCCCGTGCAACCTGGATGGAAGCTGGAATTTCTACCACACTGAGTTTCAAAGTTACTAGACTAATACATAACAAGACTTACCAGTTCAGAGTAATAGCAGTAAATGAAATTGGAGATTCTGATCCACTAGAAAAACCAGAAGCAGTCACTGCAAAAGATCCATTTGGTAAGTTGTTTTACTTGTTTTGAGTATTACTAATATTTCACAACCTCAATTCTATAAAATAAGTTTCTGATTCATATACCACCTCTATGTTGCTATTTTATGCTTCAGAAAATGATTGAAAGAATTTCAGTATGAAATTAAACTGCAGGTTTGTTCTTAGGTGTTTAATAGTGAAAAAATCACTTCTAAGAAATTAACACATTTTGATACGAAAAAAAAAGTATAAAATTTTTTATGCAAATGTTAAATTTATTTTCAACATAGGTAAATGTTAGTATATTTAAATTATATTAGTTTGCTTTTGCTGAATGAAAAGAAGGTGAATCTGTATCTGACTCACAATGATGCTTTGCAAATTCATACCGAAGACCGGGTAGGTTGTAGTGCAGTTGTTTATTATATTTGCTAAATGGCAAAACTGTATTTATTAGGAACACTCTTCAAACTTATTGATCATTTGCAACTGATCATAAATTGCCCTACTATCAATATACAGACACATGGATATCTACAAATAACACTTATTTACAGAAAATGTAATATTGTGTGCTGACATCGTTGGCCTTTATGATGGCCTCTAGTCTTCATGAAATAATATCCACCAGTTTTTGTAATTGTTCGCCAATAAGTTTCAACATTTGGGCTTCTAAGCAGAGATCATTTCAGTTTTGTTTATTGGACAATCTCTTCTTCCATGCACCCGATGATCCAGTTCATCATAGAGATTCTCTATAGTGTTCAGGTCAGAACTCTAGGCTGGCCAGTCCAACTTTTCCATGCCCATGGCCTCAGAATAATCTTTAACAACTCTAGCAGTATGACTTGGTGCATTGTTCTGCTGACAGATGTATAGGCCTTCTCCAGCATACCTACACAACATTATTAGTGTACAGTTGTTCAGGACATCTTGATAGAGCTCAGCATTCATTGTTTCTCCAAACTAAATAAAATGGGCCCAAGCTGAACCACGAAAACATTTCATAACATCATGCTGTCGCCACCAAACTTCATTGTCAGGACGATATGGTCCAGAAGATATCATTCTCACATCCACTAGGCTTGGGAACCACTATCCGACTGGTAGACAGTGTACTGTGATCATCAGTCCAAAGCACAGTTTTGATGCTACACACCTTTCCCAAGTAAAAAAAATTGTTTGATACAGTGTAAATCCCAAGAAATTTTTTTGATGTAACTAAAATGGACAACGGTGCATCATTGTCAAAACCATTGTTGAAATCTGATCATGCTGCATGCTATCCCATGAAGTGATGCAACAATAGTTAATTCATTGTTATTCAACAATATATCTTACTAAACTATCGCCGAACACATTATTTCATCACGTTTTGCATAAATGTAACAATATCTCATTGCAATCTGTGTAAATTATGAGAACGATGCTAAATGTGATAAAAGCCATTACAAAAATGCATTTTGATGCTATGCATCTTTCCCAACAGTAGTAGAGTATATGTCATTGTGAAATTTGGGTTCCTCTCTACCCCTTCAGGAGGGAGTGGGGTGGCAGAGTTGCCCGCTATTGACAAAAACTTTAAAATGATAACACAATGGGGTGTAACCTGTAGATATCCTAGACCAAAAGTTACCGATCCGCCTAACTAACACACTTGCAATTCAGCTTTTCTTTCTATCTTTAGGTCAGATTTTAGCTTGCACATGCACAGATGAACTTTTATAGCTACATCACATTTTATCAGTGTCAGGGTCATTTCTTACGTTCATCTAAATCTGAATAATAAAATAATAAATATTGTTTTTGAAAAACTAAAGAGTCAAAATACTTAGTTACTGCCACCATAGTTTAGTAAATACACTCTTTGCCAAAAATTACGAAGCACCCATAAGGAATCAATCATACAGTCGAGATGAAAATTGATATGTGCAATGTACATGTATAGAAAAGGAAATAATTGCAATTCCAGAGCAGTTGGGCCATTTATTAAGATAAAACAGCTACATGAGTGTAACAAGTCTGTACATTGTAGCACCACCTCTGGCTCAGATGCAAGTGGTTACCCATCATGGCATAGATGCATGCAGTTCATGGATACTGTCCTGAGGTATAGCATGCCAGATGGTGTCCAAATTGTGATCCAGTTCGCTGACTTTCTGGGATGGGCGTAGGTGGCGCCCCACCATGTCCCAAACATGTTTGATCAGTAAGAGGTCAGGCAATTAGGCTGGCCATGGAAGGATGTTGACATTATGGAGACAGGCCTGGGAGAGCCATGTCATGTGTAGCTGGGCATTATCCTGTTGAAAAATTGCTCGGTGATGTTGCGACAGGAACGGCAACACAACAGGTTGTAGAATGTTGTTGATGTGCCGTTGAGCCATGAGGGTGGTATGAAGGACTACCAAGAGCATCTGGCTATCATGAGAAATGGCTCCCCAGACCATCACATCACTTGCGGTGTGCAAGTTGTGTGGCGTTTCATGGTAAAGGCAAGAGGCCTGTGCGCTGGCTGGCTCGTCTCCAGACGCGTATGCACTGGTCATCGGCGCCAAGTGCAAACCATGACTCATCACTGAAGACAACACACCACCACTGGACACTGTGCCACTTTGATTGGGCCTAACACCACTGCAACCAGTGCCAGTGATGCTAACTGGTCAATGATAGGTAGTGGAGTGGCCTTCTCGAATGCAGTCCTCATGCCTCAAGTCATCTGACAATGGTTCGGATGGTTACTTCCGTGCCTGTAGACAATGCAACATTGATAATGCAACATTGAGAGCGATGAATTCAGCTCTGCTCATGCAGCTCTGATAGTCACTCGTTCTTTGTGTTCTGTCATTGTCCTCAGCCGTCCATTGCCTGTGTGACGCTGGGTTGTGCCTTCCTCGATCCATTAGCACTAACATTGTCCGATTGCCATTTCACCTGGACTCAAATGCCTGGTGATACGGTGACTTGACCAACTGTTCTCTCTTGTCTCAATTATATGTCCTCTCTCAAACTCACTCAACTGCTCGTATTGTGCACAGATCCGACGTCTAGGCATCCTCACAGTCCGTGGAGGTTAATGCAACTGCAATCCACTATCACATTTGTCCCTATGTGTGAGCTTTTTTCTTTATATACCCTCGTCAATGCATGGTTCCTATGCACTGTGGCAGGCCACTATTTAGACATTGGTCTTTATTTTTTAATCATTTGCATATTTGTTCCTGAGGTGCTTGCATGCGAAGTTTCATTAGGGTCAAACGACTTCCTTGGGGTGCTTTGTTTTGTTGTTGCGTTTTTGGGCAAAGAGTGTATTCACTTTTATGATTCACATATCCTCATTCATTGGTTTTACAATAACAACATTCATTAATCCACTTATCTAAATACCGCTCATTGTCAGGAATTAGTAAACCTTATTGTTTGTTGTTATAATTTAATTCCACTTAGTATGTACTGGATTGTGGCTTGGTGTGGTTGTGAGTAATGCAAATAAATGCAATGTGTACATAAATAATTGTATACTCTCGAATCACTCATTTTATTTCACACCCACAAAGGTCTTGGCATGTGAAAGATGCATAGCATAAATTATCTACGAAGAATACTAGGGTACTCTCAATTTCTTTTTCATTGGTTTACAGATCCAAGATTGACATTCCTTACACCAGACTGAACATTGTTTGGGACAAGTCGAAGTGATTAGTAGCTTGTGTATGGCTGCTAGACTGTGGTAACACATGTTGGAAAGCATTCTGCATACTGTACTTCTGCTAACATCAATGCCAGTAGTCTCACTTAGGGTTTTCATGATTTGAGGAAAAAGTGGTTTGCATTCTGAAAAGACAATTGTTTGCAGAGCTCTCCTGTCATGTTCTGTTAGCTTTGGAGGTTTGCCTGATCATTTCTTGGCATATTCAGCTCTTGTCCCTCCAATTTGCAAATGAGATCACCAACCATTGATCTAGGTTCTTCTATGCTACTGAAATGTCACACAAAGAGAGATTGCTTATGGGGCACTCTATTATCAATCAGCTCTGGAAATCAGTGAACTCTGTCGATTGAGGCATCTTGCATTCACAGTCATGCTATTGTTAGCCGAACAAACAAATTTATGATTTGGTCTGTGATGTGGAACTTGCATAGGATCAAATTCACTATCAATAAAGGGGAGCCCAGATACTAATGGTAGGGCAGTGTGTTTCCGGCAGTTCAGAAGTTATTAGAATGATTGAACTGAATGTTTAGAATGATAGCAAATTTCAATACAGAAAAACTGAAAAGCAGAATACCATTCTGCATTTAGTAACTGAAAGGCAGCTGAACCGATTGAATTAAAGGGAAATGTTGGGTGGCAGTAGACAAAGTGAAAATGATGGAAATTATATATATACACATACAGGACACTATTTTCAAACAATATTGTAAAACGTTGGAGAGTTTTAAAATTCTAACAACTATTTAAGAATATATGTATTTTGTATTATAAGGACATCTTATGGTTTTTGTCCAAAAATTTTGAAATGTTTCTTAAATAAAAGTGCACTGAAGTGAGTGGTGTACTAGCACCTGCAAATCAAGAGGTACAGAAAGCATTATTTTCCAACGTGTTAGATTTTTTTAACGGCATGTCCGGGATGCTTATAAGTTCCTTGACTGCTGGCTCAAACCATGTGACATGAAGTAACAAATCATGTGCAACCAACTTCTAGGTACAATACCCTACATACTGGCTAGTACTAAACCTAAACCTGACTGAAATTAAAATAAAAGTTTTTAGACTGTGAATATAAGACGAGTGTTCACTTTCAGATCCATATGTTTTTTTGGTCTTTTTTTTTTGGGGGGGGGGGGCTTGCCTCATTGTTGGAGCAGTGCTGTATGTAGACATAATTTCCACCCTTTTGAGGATGTGTTGTGTGAACATTTCTTTCTGCCATGCATTTTCTTAGCCTTGTTTATTTTTGTGACTTGATACATAATTGAGGTGGGTTTACCAGTGATTGTCATGTCACAGTAACAATGGTGACAATTCCACAGAAGTAATAGTGACTTTAAATGGTGACAAAATAGTAGTGATGGAGCTGTAAAGAAGCTGGAACTGTGAGTCACTGTCTTACCTGTAACAGTGACAAAATCACTGTTTACAACAGGAGTGACGAAGTTGTAGAGAAGCCAGAACTGTGAGTCATTATGTCACTTGTAACAGTGACAAAATCACTGTTTACGACATGGGGGTGATGGAACTGTGAAGAAGCTGGAACTGTGAGTTTTTGTCTTACTTATAACAGTGACACAATCATTTTTTATGACAGGAGTAACAGAGCAATAATGGAACGGCAACCTACCATCTCGCTTGTAACAGTGACAAAATCACTGTGACAATTGACTTGTTTTGAATTCTTTGTTTCAGAGTGAACCCACAGCAAAAGTCAAAACAAATCTTTAAAATTGGGAGACTAAAAGAAAGCACACACATTACTTGCAACCTCTATATGATGTTTAAACAGAAGAAAAGACAAACTGTTTAGATGTGGTGACATGTAACAGAAACTATGACATAACAGTGACTTTGGACCCCAAGCATTGTTCGGACACATCTAATGGTGACATTCGTATCTGTGAATTTAGAACTGTTACTTTTTGTCACTGGTTGTGACGGTGACAGTGATTTCTCTGTAATGGTGACAAAATAACAGTGACATGATTTCCGACCCATCTCTAATACATAGTGACTTATTTGAATTATTAGGTTTACATTCATTGCAGTTATAACACAACCGAGTGAACCAGTTTATCTCCTTCAGAGTGCTTTATTTTTAGTAAAGCATAGACAGTATATCAGCAGAAGTCCTAGCTACCTCTTCTTTTACCCAAGTGTATTTAGTCCTTTCATTAGTCTTAATTTCCACACATTTTATGGTTAATTTTCACGAATATATATTCCTCACTACATATTTTCCCTCTTTCATTATTTCGATACTTTTTCTTTTTCTAACACATAACAACTAATTTTTTGATTTTCTGACGTATGTATAAAGCTTAGTTAATATATCTCCTTGATGATTTGCTTTTCACATCAATACAATGGGTTTAGTTCTTTCAGTAGACTTTTGTATGCACTATATTTGAAGCATAGTGTGTGATAGTCCGTACCAATGCTCAACACAACCTATGCTTTCTTATGGGAGGAAGAGGCGGAAGTATTCATTTTTTAAGAATGGTATTTTGCTCAGATTTGAGAAAACAAAACCTGAAACGCTTTAAATGATTTTTGTTACATCAAATTAAAACAATTTTTTGTTACATAAAAATTGAGAAGATGCCTTGAGGTACGAGATTTTTCCTTTTTTATTTAATTTTAAAATTTAGACTGCAGTAATATACGAGTGATTTAGTGGTAGTACGAATTAAATGATGAAATAAAATTAAATGCTCTCCAAGAACTATGGTAGCGAGCTTTCACTATACTCAGTCGACTGCTTACAGAGGTATATAAATATCTTTTATGTTGATAATGGTGCTGAATTATTGAGCTGAATAATGGTGACACAAAGCCAAGTCAGTTTACTGTAAACTTAGTGATTTTATCTGAAATAAAATAACAAATCACTAGTTTGATTTGTTGTGATTGGTGTCAGGAAAAAACATTGCATTTTATGCCCTGTGTTCTTTTGTTTTGCTAATATGTACAGTTTCAGTGGGATAGGTTGTTGATGTGGAAGATAGTATAAAAGCCCATTGTGTGAGGAATGGTTCATTCCTGGTCGTTGTGTTTTGAAAGGTTCTTTTATTGTTTATTGCATTGTACAGTACGGACTCAAAGTTTGAAATCTTGGTTCTGTTGTGCCATTACTGGAAGCAAGGGCTTAAGCTGTCAAAGCAGTCTGAAAAGTAAATGAAGTTGAAGGTCTTGCAGTCACTCAGATGGGGCAAATCCAGTTCAAGAATTTTACAGGTTGGTGACAAGAGCTTGAATAGGAAAAAGATCAGAGTGGCCCTCTGTTTAAGCAAATCTAATTATCAGTATCCGCAAATTGTCTGTCGAACAGCGAATTTTTTTAATTTTTTTAAGTGTTAGTGACCACCATGAGCAACTTGAAGGGCTATACATAGTCACCCATCCATAATTTTGGGACACTGGTTCCAAGATGGAGAGAGAACCAGTGCCTCATCGGACAAACCCACCACCCCTACCACATGCGGAAGTCGAACCCTGGCCAGGCTAGGACGAATGATCTAATGTTAATGCCTCAGACCACTCGGCCACCAAAAGAGAACTGGAAGTTTAAAAGTCCATCATTGCTGACCAACTGCACAAGCTTGAAAAGTCTTTTAGTTGATGGCGCAAGTGACTCATGAATTGGCCCCATTGTAGGCCCAACGACGCGTCAAGGTGTGCATGGGAACTGCGGAAGAATCTGTATAAAAACCGTTTCATCAAGTAAATTACTACTGGGGATGAGAGTTCAATTTATCTACATAATCCAGATAAATCAAGCTCTCACCTCCAACCAGGTATTGCACTCAGATGAACCAGCTTTACCAGCTTGTACTGTAATGCAAATGTTTTGAGAAAAAGGACATTCTGTGTCTGGTGGAAATCTGAGTGTGTAATCCACTTGGAGATCGTTCCAGAGGGCCAGGCTATAATAAGTGCTGAGCTGAATTCTGAGCAGATGGATCAGATGTATGACAAACTGAAATAACCATACCCTGTCCGAAAGAGGTGCTCCTTCAACAAGCCTCATACCCCATTTGGACCCAGGTAAAGCTTTACAAACTTGACAGAATCAAGCTCCTGCCACATCCAGCATATAACTTCTACCTAGCCTCTTTGGATTATCACCTGTTTTGAGAGTACAAAACCTAGCGGATAATGCTTACCTTGGCATTCCTTTCTAGCGACGGGAACATTTCACGTACATGTTTTCCGGTCTTTGTTGATGTTATTGTCCTAAAGTCCGCTGTATGCGATGACTGGCTTCCTTCTCACACTTTTCGCTGGGTATACTCATTGGATCTTTGCCTTAGGATTCAAACACATCAATTTTTACCATTCTTTATACTCGAAATTTTCGCCCATACTCTGGGCATCTTCAGGAACGTGGCGACTTTACCACCGATGTTCGTGGTTAACTTCGCGCTAATGGAGTCCGATACTCCTTGTTGCCATTCGTCGGATATACTTTCCTGGATATATTTCGTTATCAAGCCCGGCTGGCGCCATCTATGTTTCATTAAAACAACTTTTTTTAATTTTTTTTTTCTTTTCTTCTCCTATCCTGGTTTTCTTGACTTTTTTGCTGGTTTTTCTCTTGTTGTTGTTTTTCTTGTCTTATTAGTTCTTTCCACAAGCCCGATAATGTGCTAGGGTCGTTCTGATTACATACCCTTGCTTTATTTTTGTAGATTAATATTGCTTCTTCTCTCCTCATTTGCCTTTCTGATTTTTTATTCTTTTTTAGCATTTTAATTTCATCGAATTTTGGGAATGTCTGGTTTTCCATGCAGAATTGCACTAAAGCAGTTTTGGCTTCTTTTTTTTGCCAGTTAGATATGTGTTGTTTAAGTCTTTTTTTAATCTGGTTTTCGTACTTCCAATGTACGATATTGGGGGTATGTGTGCAATTGGAATTTCGGAGGTTCCTGATTCTTCTAGCATTTTTTCCTCTGTTTTTTTGTTGACAGTCATATTTTTCACGGTGTGCACTGAGCTTCCTAGTTGTAAGTCATATTTAGCACAGTGCCTATTGATTTCTTTACTCACTCCTTCCAAGTATGGGAAAGTTCCAATGTATTTCAATTTTTTATTCCTCATCTTCCTTTGGTTGTGCACTTCTTGGCCATCTTTACTCTGAGGATACATGAGAGTAAAAAGCATATGACTCAGAGTAAAGAAGGCCAAGAAGTGCACAACCAAAGGAAGATGAGGAATAAAAAATTGAAATACATTGGAGCTTTCCCATACTTGGAAGGAGTGAGTAAAGAAATCAATAGGCACTGTGCTAAATATGACTTACAACTAGGAAGCTCAGTGCACACCGTGAAAAATATGACTGTCAACAAAAAAACAAAGGAAAAAAATGCTAGAAGAATCAGGAACCTCCGAAATTCCAATTGCACACATACCCCCAATATCGTACATTGGAAGTACGAAAAACAGATTAAAAAAAGACTTAAACAACACATATCTAACTGGCAAAAAAAGAAGCCAAAACTGCTTTAGTGCAATTCTGCATGGAAAACCGGACATTCCCAAAATTCGATGAAATTAAAATGCTAAAAAAGAATAAAAAATCGGAAAGGCAAATGAGGAGGGAAGAAGCAATATTAATCTACAAAAATAAAGCAAGGGTATGTAATCAGAACGACCCTAGCACATTATCGGGCCTGTGGAAAGAACTAATAAGACAAGAAAAACAACAACAAAAGAAAAACCGGCAAAAAAGACAAGAAAACCAGGATAGGAGAAGAAAATTAAAAAAAAAAAATTAAAAAAAAAATTAAAAAAAAATTAAAAAAAAAAGTGTTTTAATGAAACATAGATGGCGCCAGCCGGGCTTGATAACGAAATATATCCAGGAAAGTATATCCGACGAATGGCAACATGGAGTATCGGACTCCATTAGCGCCAAGTTAACCACGAACATCAGTGGTAAAGTCGCCACGCTCCTGAAGATGCCCAGAGTATGGGCGAAAATTTCGAGTATAAAGAACGGTAAAAATTGATGTGTTTGAATCCTAAGGCAAAGATCCAATGAGTATACCCAGCGAAAAGTGTGAGAAGTAAAGCCAGTCATCGCATACAACGGACTTTAGGACAATAACATCAACAAAGACCGGAAAACACGTGCGTGAAATGTTCCCGTCGCTAGAAAGGAATGCCAAGGTAAGCATTATCCGCTAGGTTTTTGTACAAGTTACTTTGAAATATAGCACGTAAAAGAGAATAGTAGAATAATTAGAGCTATATAATAGTCGGAATTAGAACTACTAATTGGAACTGTTTTGAGAGGTGAGGCATTTTCTGCGTGGTAGGCACTTCGATGATTCGGCCAACATCGAACATTGGTGTCAAGATTTCTGTGTCTGTAAGCCGAAGACATGGTAATGTGGTACTGTGTTGGTATTGAACACCAGGCAAGAAGAATGTTACAAACCCTTGAAAGAAATGATGTGTACTTTGAGATGGTTATAAGGTTCTGAGTAAGTGCATTTCTATATCAGAAACACATTTTTTTCCCCTGACACCCCAGTATGTTTCTAAGAAAACTGATCAAATAATCTTTTAATTTTTTTCTTCTGCAGAGCCTCCCAGTACACCAGGAAAGCCAGAAGCAACAGACTGGGGCAGCGATTTTGTTGAACTCCAGTGGCCAGCATCGAAAGACGATGGGGGTTCTCCCATTACAGGCTACATTATACAGAAGAAAGAAAAGGGTTCTAATATCTGGAGCAAAGCTGCTGAGGTTGGAGCTGGAGAGACCAAAGCTAAAGTTGGACATCTTATTGAAGGACAAGACTATGAGTTTAGAATTATTGCTGTCAACAAAGGTGGGCAAAGTGAACCTAGTGAAGCATCAGAGATGATAACTGCCAAGCCGCGTTTCTGTAAGTAACTTTTAACAACTACACTGCTGACCACCCAAAATGCAACACCAAGAATGACATGAGATAGCAAAGCCAGATTTACTGGACACATAACAACAGATACAAAGATGAAACAATTGAGCTTACAGGCTCGTGCGACTTGCGGAACACACAGACATCAATAGTTCGTGTGGTCCCCATGGCTGGCAATAACGGCTGCTACACGCCGCTGCATCGAACGAAAGAGGCTTTGGATGTGGGCTTTGGGTATGTCGGTCCAGGCTGCTTCCACACGTTGCCACAGTTCATCAGGCGTAGCCGTGGGTGGTGCTTGCCGGGCCACTCGGTTGCCGATTAGCGACCAGACGTGTTCGATGGGCGACATATCGGGAGAACAGGCGGGCCATGGCAGCAGTGACACCTGGTGGACCGTGAAGAATTGTTGCACGATGCGTGTCACATGCGGGCGCGCATTGTCCTGTTGAAACGTGGTCGCTGGCAGGTCCTGCAGGTAAGGGAGGACTACAGGCTCTAAAATGTCAGAAATGTAACAGCGGCTGTTGAGTGTACCAGTGATGCGTACCAGAGGGGTGCAGGTGTCATATCCAATTGCGCCCAAACCATAATGCCAGGTGACGGACCAGTATGGCGATGCATAATGCAGGCGTCATACAGTCTCTCGCTGCAGTGCCGCCACATGTGGATACGATCATTGTGGTGTTGCAGTCAGAAGCGGGATTCGTCGGAGAAGACAAAGTCGTGCCATTCTGTAGTCCAGGTGCGGCGTTCAATGGCCCACTGCCACTGCACTCGCCGGTGGTGTAACGTCAATGGTAGTCGGAGCAATGGACGCCGTGCGACAAGTCCCCGCTCCTGCAGACGACGTCGAACGGTACGTGCTGACACAGGTTGTTGCACAACACACCCTAATTCCTGCGCTAACGTTCGTGATGTGGCGGTGCGAGCCGTCAATGTCCACTGCACAACATGCCGGTCCTCTCGTTCGGTGGTGTGCCGCGGCTGCAGCAATCGCACACGTCAGTCCGTCCGTCCCTCCTGTACCCACCAAATCCATACTCGCCTCACTGTGGCTGGATGTCGTCCCACACGGGCGCCGATTTCTCAGTACGATAAACCACAAGCCATTATTCGTCCTCTGTTGAACTCCGAAACATGCTGGAATGACTGCCGTATTCTGCGATGAGGCATCAGGAAGCTTCCCACGCACAGGTCCGGCAGCACAACACACTTTTACTACTTACATCCCGCCTTCTGTGCACCCTTCTTATAGTGCTTCTCGGTGGCGTGCCAGGCGCACATGATTTGTGTATGCCCTACAATGCTAATTGTTTTCATGTCCTCTTGCAAGCAATGTGTGCTGCAAATTTCAGGCCAATCGGATGCTTCCTTCTTGGTGTTGCATTTTGGGTGGCCAGCTGTGTATAATTGTGATTGTTTTAGATAAATATAAATTAATTATACAAATATTTTTTCAAACACATATAGGGTTTACATGCCTTATAAGTGCTTTTGTCAATTTAAATGCTTTGGCTTTCCAAAATTGCTTCAATTTCATGTTTTTCGTGTGATGTATCAGTGTGCTTCAAGCTGTGCTAGTTATAACTTATTTCTTTTCAGTCCGAAATATATGGCTAAACCTGTTGCAACTTCATAAAATCTGATGATTTTTATCAACACCTTCCACAAAACTTAGTGTTCTAGCAGTAATATCTTTTTTTTTATGTTTTCTACACAATGGCTTCAGTCACTGAAATATTAAGATAGGTATTTCAATGAAATACTTACTAAAATGGTTTTCTTCTTTAAAAGCATTGATATTTGATGATTTTTAAGTTGCACTGTTGAGATGAAATATGATGCACCTTCAGTTTTAAATAATGTAATGTGTTCATATTGTCAAAAAAACTGATTTTTTATATCAAGGATCATCTGTACATTAACACTTGGAAATATATTCTTTTTATTTTATAAAGTTCAGTGATTAAAAAAATAGTTATACAGTCATGTTAAAGATTGGGGAAACATCTAAACTTTTTTCTTCATTAAAGGCCACCCCATGTCTTATGTACTATGTGGTGAAGTTTTCATTTCAAACATTTCCCTTACAAAATTGTTAGGACAAGAAGAAACCCATTGAACACACCCAGTATTTAAATAAATACATCGCTCTTTCCACGTTCCAGGAACACATAGCAACCAAAAAATTGTTTTCAGCAGCCACCGTGGAATTGAACCACGGATCTCTCGATATCTAGCAAAATGCGCTCAGCTAGATATCGAGAGATCCGTGGTTCAATTCCACGGTGGCTGCTGAAAACAATTTTTCAGTTGCTATGTGTTTCTGGAACATGGAAAGAGCAATGTATTTATTTATTTACCGACACCCCATATCTGGAGGATTTTCATTTTTGATTTTCACACTCAGTATTGTTCATTTCTCAAATTCAGAAAAACATAAATGCTTAAAATACAGAGAATGTTCACACATTTTTAGAACGTCTTTGATAAGAAATTTCAGAAAATAAAAGAAGTTCAAAGAATTGAAACTGGTAACAGAGTGTTAGATGAACATGAAAGAAACATCTGCTGCAGTCAAATATTGTCTGCTAAGAAAATGGAGCACATAAACAAGCTGTGGATAGAAGGTTATGTTTCTTGCGAAGAGAAATATTTGTATTCTGTAATTAAAAGATGCTGTGAAAATCATGGAATTAGCATTTCTAATTGTAAAATAAACAATAGTATTAATAATAGACGAAAAACTCGTCAAGTATTGCTTTTAACAGGAAAAAGACCATTTCAAAAGTAAGGTCTCTGGTTATATATAATTTATGACTACAGAACTTCTGGTGTTGAGATAGAATAAAAATACCAATGTTTACCACAATCAAACAAAGGTTTATTATACATCGACTATAGTTTTGCAGAGTGTTTGGCTTGGTATCATCTGGAGGAATCATTCGTCCTGATGATGCCAAGCCAAACGCTCTGCGAAACTATAGTCGATGTATAATAATAAACCTTTGAAACTTTGATTGTGGTAACTGTTGGTATTTTTATTCTAAGGTTTCTGGTGTTGAAAAAATCCATCAACCCAAAGAGCAATCTCTGAGTCATTAAAAATCTCTGTGTCAATAGTAAACAAGGTAATAAACAAAGATTTAAATCTGAAAAAAAGAAACAAAAAAAACAACAACATAATGTTCACTGCTTTTGCCTAGGCACGTGGCTAAGCGCAGAACACGGTGGCATTCTTTATGAAAATCACTTAGCTGGAGACTGATGGAAATTTATTGTGACTATTGATGAAGCAGGGATCTACCAAAATGACTGTAACAAAAAAAGGTCGATTTACTATCGCAAAAGAGTAGAAAAAGACTTGCGTACTTGGTTCCAAGAATCCAAAGAAAGTTTCAGTAAAGGATTCATGTTTATTGCTGGTTTCTCGTACAATGGGAAATTAAAATTAAAAAAAGTTGAAAAGAATGTTAAAATCAGTTCTACATATTACCAAAATAATGTTTTAACTTCTATATTTAAAGAGGAAATAACATCCCAGAGCCTTCAAAGAGTACAACTCCATCAGGATAACACTACCAGTCATACATCTAAATCTACCACTCTATTTCTTGAAAAAATAAAAAAAGGAAATGGATATCAAGTATGTAACTTTTACTTATATTTCTTCAAAGTCCCCTGATATGTCACCAATGGACTATTGAGCCTTCAGACTGCTAAAAAAAGGGCTTTCTAAACACAGACCTAAAACAATGATTGGACTATGGAAGCAGTGGAAGAGGAATACTATACCAATTTTAAGAAATACCCCGTTATCTTGGAAATCTAGATGTAGGTTCATAGTCCACAGAAAGGGCTAACAGATAGAGCATTTAAGAAAGAAATAATTTTATTTTAAACATTAATTGTATTGCTGGAAAATCGTTCTAAAATGTGTGAACTTCCTCTGTATTTGGTCTTTTCTCCACCCATGGAATGTTTATTTGAAATCGATAAAAAGTTACTTACAAAATCACTTGTTGAAATGAAGCAAAATTTTTGGCTCCTTGATGTGCAGATGAACATGTAATCTTTATTTTAATCTATAATTAGGTTAAACAGGTTCACCTATCAGTAAATTTGGCTGAAATATCTTAAGTGAGTTATATGATCTTTAAATTTTTTGTGATTTTAATGGAGAAACTGATATAAAAAGATAATGACATTTGTACTTGCCTGTGTAACATGAATACTTTCATTAATTCTTCTTAAAATAGTAGTGCTTTTCGGCACATTAAATACCAATCCACATGCAGTGTTAAGCAGATTTCTTGCATTTGGAGAAGCATGAATTCTATGATGCAGCAGAACATTAAATTAGCTTTATTTTGTTCCAACTTTTCCTTTGCAACTTTGATTCTGTTTAATAATGCCTGATAGAGTATTGTGTGCTATAAAATTTCAGTGTATTTTATTTGTGCTTTTTAAGATATGTACACATATCATTCATTGCTTATTGTATATCCAAAGAATGCTTAATATCTTAGTCCAACATCATAAAATTATACCACTGGAAGTAGAATTTAAAGCCTAAATTCATCTTTCACTAAATTTATAACTAGGTAGATATTTAAAAATTGTTATAAACTGCCTTGCCTGAAGTTTTCAGCACAAGTGATGCTTCAGGAATCTAAAATCAGTGCATATGAATTAGTAGGTTGTGGGACTTTGAGTTGGCTTACAGAACTTTAATCTGACAGAAGTTAATAACTTGAATAATCCCAATATAAAGGAAATGCATATTATCATATCTTCATCTAACTGCAGGTGTCGCCGTAGGACAAACTGTTGCTGTCCGATCTCAGTATGGGTGAAACGGCGCATGCGTGTATGTATGTATGTATGTATGTATGTATGTATGTATGTATGTATGTATGTATGTATGTATGTACACTGCTGGCCACCCAAAATACAACACCAAGAAGGAAGCATCCGATTGGCCTGAAATTCGCAGAATGCGTCGCCCGCGAGAGGACGTGCAAACGATTAGCATTGCAGGATATATGCAAACCATGTGCGCCCAGCACACCACCAAGAAGCACTATAAGAAGGGTGCACAGAAGGCAGGGTGTAAGTAGTGGAAGTGTGTTGTGCTGCCGGACCTGTGCGTGGGAAGCTTCCTGATGCCTCGTCGCAGAATACTGCAGTCATTCCAGCACGTTTCGGAGTTGAACAGAGGACGAATAGTGGCTTCTCGCGACAGCGGTTTATCGTACCGAGACATCAGCGCCCGTGTGGGACAACATCCAGCCACAGTGAGGCGAGTATGGATTCGGTGGATGCAGGAGGGACGGACGGACCGACGTGAGCGATTGCCGCAGCCGCGGCACACCACCGAGCGAGAGGACCGGCATGTTGTGTGGCGGGCATTGACAGCTCGCACCGCCACATCACGAACATTAGCGCAGGAATTAGGGTGTGTTGTGCAACAACCTGTGTCAGCACATACCGTTCGACGTCGTCTGCAGGAGCGGGGACTTGTTGCACGGCGGCCATTGCTTCGATTACCATTGACGTTACGCCACCGGCGAGTGCGGTGGCAGTGGGCTGTTGATCACCGCACCTGGACTATGGAATGGCACGACATTGTCTTCTCCCACGAATCCCGCTTCTGCCTGCAACACCACAATGGTCAGATCCAGGTGTGGCGGCACCGCGGCGAGAGACTGTATGATGCTTGCATTATGCATTGTCATACCGGTCCATCCTGTGGCGTTATGGTTTGGAGCACAATTGGATATGACACCGGCATCCCTCTGGTACGCATCGCTGGTACACTCGACAGCTACTGCTACATCTCCGCCATTTCGGAGCCTGTAGTCCTCCCTTACCTGCAGGACCTGCCAGCGGCCATGTTTCAACAAGACAATGCGCGCCCGCACATGGCATGCATCGTGCAACAATTCTTCACGGTTCACCAGGTGTCACTGCTGCCGTGTCCTACCTGTTCTCCCGATATGTCGCCCATCGAACACGTCTGGTTGCTGATTGCCAACCGAGTGGCCTGGCAAGCACCACCCACGGCTATGCCTGAAGAACTGTGGCAATGTGTGGAAGCAGCCTGGACCGACATACCCAAAGCCCACATCCAAAGCGTCTTTCGTTCGATGCCGCGGCGTGTAGCGGCCGTTATTGCCAGCCATTGGGGCCACACAAACTATTGATGTCTGCATGTTTCGCAAGTCGCACGGGCCTGTAAGCTCAATCGTTTCATCTTTGTATCTGTTTTTATGTGTCCAGTAAATCTGGCTTTGCTATCTCGTGTCCTTCTTGGTGTTGCATTTTTGGTGGCCAGCAGTGTATGTCTATGAACACACAAGCTGCAAGCAACTGCACAACTGTGATAAGCTAAAGAAAGACTTTCAAACAGTCATGGAAATACCTAAACAAACCCCATATTGGGGGTTGCTTGTGTACTGGTGTTGGTTCATAAGTCTATGCTTTTTTATTGCAGTTTCCTGTAAGCCTCGATATGACAGTTGACTTTTTCAGTATTCAGCTGATATGAAAATTTAATGTGCAAACTTTCCGTAGTGGAAAAAAACCTGTACAACAATACTCATCAATGACTGCAGAGAATTTTCCCTGCCTAATATCTGGCAGGATTTGCTGAAAAATAACCGTAACCGTCAAGGTTAACTGTAACCGTGATAGTGACAGGAATAAGTGACAACAAAAAGACAGCCTGAAGAAGGAGAAGAGTTTTCTCCGAAAATTTGCAATTAAAATAAAAAGAATCCCTAGTAAAAATTTCCATAACAGTAGTTTTTCATTAGTAATTGAATTCTCAACATGAGCTTTATTCAAAGAACAGAATCACTTTATTAATCTGCTAATTCTTATGTAAGCACTGAATTATCAATAGCATGTTGTACAAGAAAGACACGTGAATAAAATAACAAGAATTAACACATACAAAACAGAATCTGTGTCTGTTCATGAAAAAGACTTTGATATAACAATATCTGGATAATGTGTATGAAGTTATCGATTAGAAAAAAGTCAGATTCTGAGAGGATACAAATTGTAAACACCTTGTACCATATGAACGTCATTTTTTTTTTAGTGATACCATGCTATTAAAAAATGCAAATAATCCCAAAATACTTTGTATGGAAAATACCATAATTTTCTGGCTAAGCCCTGACAATTATTGCTATTTGGAAACAAATTCGTTGTGAGAGCCACACCCCAAGATTTTGCAACCAGTTAGCTATCGATGTAAGAGCTTTGGGATAAAATAGCAAAATGACATGTTTGAATGAACACTTGTATGTCTTATATATATATTTAAAGTTTAAAGTTATTCTTCTGTAATCTCGTATTTTTTAAGTTATTTTTTGCCATTCATTGAACGGACATAAAAATAAAATGCATAGTGGCACTGAAAATCCTGAATTTTCTTTCTTTTAATTAATTAATTAATTTATTTATTTATTTATTGCAGGTATCACTAACTGTTTCTAAAAGATGCTGAGCGATTATGAAAATTCTGAACACAGTTTTCGTAGTACAAAGTACCAGTGTTATTTTCAGGATAAAAAAATTGATTCGTGCTATTGAAAAGTGTCTGAATAAAAGTAAGTTCAGAAATATTAAGGGGCAATTGCTTATAAAAGAACTATCAAGGCAAAATGTATAAGTAAATTGATGAAAGCTGCTGAATACACAGGCTAGGAAGACAGTAAAATAAGTTAAAGTCTTTCTTTTTTTATTTTTTTTTATTTTCAAACACGTGTACTGCCTGTAGTGAAAACCACGGGCACTGTAGCACCCCACAAACCACAGCAGAAGATATTCGACGACATATATAGGCAGCTATGTGCGTCCCAGTACCTACATGGATTGTAAATTGCTCTCTTACCAGCCATTGCAACGATTTGTGGAAAGTTGCAGTGGTGCTGTACCAAACATTGCTTAAAGGAATGAAAGTCATTTGATCCTGACAAAACTCCATGTGTAAGTACTTCAGGGCCAGATATGCAAATGATTAAAAAATAATGACCAATGACTAAATAGTGGCCTGCCACAGCCTATGGGAACCGCACATCGAGGAGAGTATATGAAGAGCAAAGCTCGCTTGCAGGGACAAATGTGACAGTGCATTGCAGTTGCATTAACCACCACAGACTGTGTATCTCTGTTGTATCCCTAATGCCCAGTTTCAACAAGATAATGCCCTCCTGCACACTGCCAGCATGTGCAGACAGTGCCTACAAGGGGTCCAAGTGCTGCCCTGGCCAGCACAATCTGCAGACTTCTCCCCAGTAGAGAAGGTGTAGGGGCATCATTGACAGTCGACTTAACCCCTCTGCATGACCCCATGGCAATATCGATGAATTTTGGACCCACGTCGTTGACGCATGGTCAGCAATACCTCAGGGCAACTTTCTGAGGACTTTACCACATGAAGCCATGCTGTGTTGCCGAATGTATAGCGCAGTATGGTGGTCATACTGCCTACTGACTCAGGTCATAATATATTATCCTTCAGAAATTAAATCACTTTTTTCCCTATCTGCCGGTCTACATGTATGGTAAGTTTCATCTCATTTTGTTCATTCCTTCATGTTGCGGCATTCTATGCCAACTAGCATATTACTCTGATTAAAACACGGTAATATAAATGCTGCTGTGAAATTCAAAACTTATAAAACCAAAAATTTTACAAAAGTTCAGAGGTTTTTTTTCCAAACGAATGCAGGCACTTGATTTTGGTCCGAGTTACAACATTATTTTGGTAACATATCCGCTGTGTGTACTTTGAAGATGAATCTCTCATTTAAAATTTGAGAAAACGAAGCAAAAGGCTGATGTTTAAAACAAATTTTCTATTGCAGCAAAGAAACATTTGTACTGACGTGATGCCAAATATTCCAGTTACGTAGGAACAGTAAAATATGAGTTTTTATGCTTAACAAGATATACAAATATAAAATAAATACATAATTCCTTCACTTTTCTTTTGTTTCAGTGGGTCCCAAGATCATCACACCTATGAAAGATATGGAAGTAAAGCATGGAGATGTCTTGCATATTGACATTAAGTTTGTTGGAGCACCAACACCAGAAGTATGTTGGACCGTTAATGACAAATCGCTGAAAGGGGATAAGAGATGCACAGTTTCCAATTATGAAAAATACACTTTAATACATACTATCAATACAAAGCGGATCGACACTGGAAATTACACCTTGACCTTAAAGAACAGCAGTGGTACTGACACGGGTACAATGAAAGTCACCATTCTTGGTAAGTACATCTTCAACTCTTATTTATTGTCACTGTAGATCTTAGTACTGCAAATAATATTTTCTTTTAGTGATAAAAATTAATGAAAACAGAATGTCAGTGAGATTATCCTTTGTACTAAAGATATGCTCTGCTTTCTAGCTGAAGAAATGATCTCTTTTGTGATAGAAAGCACTTGCTCATTTAGATTGTTAAATACACTGCTGGCCACCCAAAATGCAACACCAAGAAGGAAGCATCCGATTGGCCTGAAATTTGTAGCATGCATTGCCCGCGGGAGGACATGCAAACGATTAGCATTGCAGGGCATATGCAAATCAAGTGCACCCGGCATGCCACCGAGAAGCAGTATAAGAAGGGCGGACAGAAGGCGGGGTGTAAGTAGTGGAAGTGTGTTGTGCTGCCGGACCTGTGCATGGGAAGTTCCTGATGCCTTGTCGCAGAATACTGCAGTCATTCCAGCACGTTTTGGAGTTCAACAGAAGACGAATAGTGGCTTATCGCAACAGCGGTTTATCGTACCAAGACATCAGCGCTCGTGTGGGACAACATCCAGCCACAGTGAGGCGAGTGTGAATTCGGTGGGTGCAAGAGGGACGGACGGACTGATGTGAGCAATTGCTGCAGCCATGGCTTACCACCGAGCGAGAGGACCGGCATGTTGTGCGGCGAGCATAGACAGCTCGCACCGCCACATCGCGAACGTTAACGCAGGAATTAGGGTGCATTGTGCAACCACCTGTGTCAGCACGTACTGTTCGACGTCGTCTGCAGGAGCGGGGACTTGTCGCATGGTGGTCATTGCTCCGATTACCATTGACGTTACACCACCGGCGAGTGCGGAGGCAGTGGGCTGTTGAACGCAGCACCTGGACTACGGAATGTCACGAAATTGTCTTCTCCGACGAATCCCGCTTCTGCCTGCAACACCACCATGGTCAGATCCGCGTGTGGCGACACCGCGGCTAGAGACTGTATGACGCCTGCATTATGCATCATCATACCGGTCTGTCGCCTGGCATTATGGTTTGGGGCACAATTGGATATGACACCCACACCCCTCTGGTATGCATCGCCGGTACACTCAACGGCCACCACTATATCTCCGACGTTTTGGAGCCTGTAGTCCTCCCTTACCTGCAGGACCTGCCAGTGGCCACGTTTCAACAGGACAATGCTCGCCTGCACGTGGCACACATCGTGCAACAATTCTTCACGGCCCACCAGGTGTCACTGCTGCCGTGGCCCACCTGCTCTCTCAATATGGCGCCCATCGAACACATCTGGTTGCCGATTGCCAACCGAGTGGCCAGGCAAGCACCACCCATGGCTACACCTGATGAACTGTGGTAACATGTAGAAGCAGCCTGGGTTGACATACCCCAAGCCTACATCCAAAGCCTCTTTCATTCGACGCTGCGTGCAGCGGCCGTTATTGCCAGCCATGGGGGCCACATGAACTATTGAAGTCTGCGTGTTCTGCAAGTCACGCACGCCTGTAAGCGTGATCGTTTCATCTTCGTATCTGTTGTTATGTGTCCAGTAAATCTGGATTTGCTATCTCGTGTCCTTCTTGGTGTTGCATTTTGCGTGGCCAGCTGTGTATCTGTGTTCCTCTCGATATGTTACAATAAATGAGGTGAATACTTTATTTAATATCAGTTTTTATTATGTACACATTCTGAGTTTGAAGTAAAGGCCAAAGTATATAGCTATTTCAGTAGGAATGCCCATGTTACCCAAAGAAAAGTACCAGGGATGCAGTAAGGACGTGCTGCTGTGAATTCTGATCTTTTGCTTACAGGTGGAAAATTCAATACCTCAGAGTCGAGAAACCAGTGATTTGCACCAGATTTGCTCTTGAACATATTTCTATGGCCTAAACATGATTCCAGAATATTTCAGTTATACTTTTTTGCAGCGCTTTTTTCTGGAGAAAAAGGTGTCGTAACTCTTAAATATAAGTTACTGTAAAAGGGGGAGGGTTTATCTCATAAAACATGAATCAATTTCTTGAATATTAAATAGTAAAACTGTACTAGAAATCTGATTTAGTGGCATAAGAATATAAATCGCATTACCAAGCTTTCGCTCATCAACCAGATTAGTTTTTCAAAGAAGGTAGACAGAAAAACTCGTTCCTTGAAAAAGCCATCTGGTTGATGTGCGAAAGCTTGACAATGTTGATTTATATTCTTATGCCAAAAAATTGGATTACTAGTACAGTTTTACTAGTTTATGCATAGTTGGTGTACAGTTCTCTTTTATTAATTTATTAATTACTTGAGCATTGTTTTTTAAGCCTTATTTATGCTGCATGATACAAAATGCAAAGACATAATTTACATGCTCTGTTGTGTTAAATTATTATATATTAAAAACCAGCATTTTGTAACAGTTATAATACAAAGCAAATACAGAAATTAAAATATCTGTCAAGCTTACCCACAAATGAAAGTTAAATTTGCACTAAAGATTACATTACACTGTGGAACAGAAGGAAACTGTATTTTGTTCCTAAACTACAGTCCAAATTCTGTTTAACACTTCAGTTGTACAACGATTTGCAAAGCTCACTTTAGCTGTATCTTTTACTTGAAGTGTAGCTATTCTCTAAAACCACAAATCGTGCCTCTTTCCTAAAGTTGAAACATGATTTCTTTTACACGATACAGTGTATTTCCCTATAAATACGTATACACACACACACACACACACACACACACACACACATACAGAAACTTTTCCATGTTCAACTCGAGAAAAAAATAAAATGCAAAGGGTTAACTTTTGCCATCTCATTCTCTCACATATGTCAAGGTTATTACATTACTTAAATTAAATAACTGCATGTTGTTGATGTGTGTTTCAGTATTTTAATTAAATTATTACTCAAAAGAGCTCAGTGCTGAAATTTTCTTTTAAGAAAGGTGCCGAAATGCTGTCCCTGCATGTTCCACCAGAAAAAACGCCCTTCTTCTTTGTCAAATCAAGTGTACAGTATCATGCACATTATTGATAATTCGAAGGAAAATACACTGAAGACCCAAAACATTATCACGAGCGCATCTTTATGCAAATCGAAGTAACTGCAGTAAACAACAGCGAGTGTGAAGATAATGAAACTATATAAATAACACCTGATTCTGGGCTCTGTTAATCAGTGTTATTCTTGTTCTTCAGATGGGAAAGGCAGTGAGTTTGTCAAAGGCCAAATTGTAATGTCTAGACGACTGGGTCAGAGCATTTCCGAGATGGTAAAGCTTGTGGGTTCTCACGGTCAGCCGTGGTTAGTACCTTCAACAAGTGGTTCTAGAAGGGTAAAACCATGAACCACCAGCAAGGTGTCGGCCGACCATGACTCATTGATGCTAGAGGTGAGTGAAGGCTTTCTATCCCATATGGTACAAGCCAACAGAAGGAATAGCATAGCGCAACTTGCCTGTAATTTGAATACGGGTGATGGGAGTAATGTGTCACAACACGCAATATACCAAAGCTTGCTGAAAACAAGGCTGCATAACTACATGCTACTCCGAGTGCCTGTGCTAACCTCGGTTCACTGTCTTAAGCACCTACAATGGGCATGCAAGCATCAAAACTGGACTTCAAGTGATAGAAAGAAAGTTATCTGTTGTGGGGAATCTCTTTTCCTGTTGAACTATGTGAGTGGCTAAGTACGTGTGTGTCATTTATCTGGGGAAGTATTGGTACCAGAAAGTACTGTGGGACGTAAACAAGCTGATGGAGGAAGTATAATACTTTGGGTAATGTTCTGCTGGAAAAAACCTGGGCCCAGTCATTCATATGCAGGAAACTATGACATCTACCACCTGCCTAAGCATCATTGCAGACCAGGTGCATTCTTTCACTGCAATGGTATTCCCTTTTAGTAGTGCCCTCTTTAAGCAGGATAATGTGCCATGCCACACTGCCCGGATTGTTCGAGAATGGTTTGTGGAACATGAGGAAGATTTCCAGGTATTGTCCTAGCCTCTAAATTCCCCGAACATCAATCCAGTCGAGCATCTGTGGTTTGTGTTGGAACAGCAAATTTGATCTGCAGCGGCTTAACTATGTAACTTACAAGAGTTAAAGAATCTGTTGGTAACATGTTGTTACCATTCACCACAATATACCTTTAGAAGTCTCATAGTGTCTGTACCTTTACAGGTAAGAACTGTTTTGGAGGCATGTGGAGATCCAACATCATATTAGGCAGGTGGTCATAATGTTTTAGCTCTTCTGTGTATATACTACTTCAAAATAATTTTTCTGATAGGTTCCTTTAAAACAGGACGTAGCAGTGCATCTATCAATGCATTAATTTCCACTAAATGGAAATCGGAAGTCATAAGTTAAATGAAAATTTGTAAATTACAAGGATCTTTCAAATGGCATTTTTCAAATGCATACAGGAAAGCTGTGCCATAGTGATTCCTTTTTTAATTTTTCAACTTAGTCCTCAGCTGTTGCAACGTACTTCTCCCACCCACTTTGATCTGATTGGAAACAGAAATCTTCATCTTGGCCTTCCAACTACTCTCTCACAGCTGCCAGCACCTCAGAGTCAAGAGCATATTGCTGCCCATGGACACTTTCTTGGGAGACAAAGGTCACTAGGACTAAGGTCTGGAGAATAGGGTGTGAGTTGAAGCAACTTAAATCCTGCAGTCAGCATGGCGTCTGTCTTGCTTGCATCACGTGATCATGCTCGTGGGTCATGTTTTCCTCAGAGAGATGTGGAGGGTCATCCAAGAATGATCTGCATCATCACAAGTTTCCCTGTGCCACTATACAACTAAATTTTCTGGTACAGAGAATCTCTTTAACTTAATTCTCTGTACCAGCGAATTTAGTTTGTCAAGTGGCACAGAATTTAGTTTGTCAAGTGGCACAGAATTTAGTTTGAATTTAGTTTCCCAAACTAAATTCTCTGTGCCATTTGACAAACTAAATATGCAGGATCCTTATTTGCCAGCATTTGCACCATATCATTATGAATCTCCTATGCCTCTCAAATACAAGTACTTTATTCCTGCCCATAGTACTCTTTTCTCCATTGTGCTAAGTTTTTACATTCACAAAATTACCTAAAAAATCAAATGAATCAATAACAGCAAAAATTTGTATGTTGAAATACAGGGACATATGCTATCTGTAGATATTGTTTTACATTTTCCTATTAACTAGAACCAGGTTTAGGAACCCTGTTGCCAATCACCACAAGTAGAAAATCGGCCATGAAAGTGTGGCAAATTTGCATTTGACAACTCACACAGTAAATTAACTTTTTCATGATGGCTTGTGTTGGTTGTAACTTGATATTTCCTGCATATAACTGGAAGCATTCCTCTTTATGAATGAATCAATGACACCACACTTTCATCCAATACTCCCTTCGACTCCCTTTCCCAACACTTTGTTTCATTTCTGCCTTCACTTTGAGTCAAGACCTGACCTCCTATGGGTGGTGTCTAATAACACACATTTTTAAGTGTGCATTTGCGTCTGTTTTGTGTGTGTACAATTTTCATATTTTTCTCTTCTTTACAAAACAACTCTTGGTTTTCAACATTTTTTCAATTTTTCCCTGACAGATGGAAAAGTGGGTGATTTGGAGGTGGAACTAAGTGGGCAATTTAGAGGCAAAACTAAGATTTACATTGAATTCAGATATTCAGCCGATATGTCTGAAACTTTTCAGACAAAAGGATTGTCAAATGTTGCATTAAATTGTCTTTCATTTTCAATTTGAATAATTTTTATCATTTGTGTCTGAGGCAGTTGTAACTAAGTGGTCAAAGCGTACATGTTTCTAATAAACTTGTTCAAAGTTTGTGTTGTTTTAAATCATTTAAAACAACACATTTCTCAATTTTTACATGGTGTGAAAAATTTCACTTCTCATTCGCCACACCTGTGGTTGCATTGAAAAATAGTTTGCCCACCCTTGAACTAGAAGTAGGTTAAAAGACGAACTTTTTGAATGCCCCTTGAATTTTTTTCTGCTTTCTCCTATTTACATTTGAATACAAGCTTAACATAAATCGCTCTCAGCTCCAAGATCATAGATACAGTGGAATCCTGTTTACACATTTTCCGAGGGACGAAGTAAAAATTAACACAACTGAAAAAAACATATAAACAAAACATAGCACCATTCTGTTTGTAGATCTATAAAGTCTACATTCTAGTTATTTCATATGCATTTTATATAAAAATTCAACACTTCAGTCATTACGGGACAAGTTCAAGTGAATTCCCTCAATGCAGTTTTCCTATGAACATCTTCATTACAATATTACCTTGGAGCTAGCTAATAATGACTTCCTATTCACTTAAGAGTGATGCCTGACTTCCTAAGCAGTACAAATGCTGTTCTCTCTTGTTCCTTAAATATTCACTTTGCTTTATAAAATATTAGACTGATGACTTGAGCTATGAACTACCTAAAATCAAAGTTTTACTATTTCAGATAAACCAGGAAGGCCAGAGGGTCCATTAGAAGTATCTGACATCATGAAAGACAGTGTCACTCTTTCTTGGAAACCACCTAAAGATGACGGTGGATGTGAAATAACGTAAGTACATTTTTTGTTTGAAAAGAAAACAATTCTGAACAATTGTTCCTACCAAAATTTATAGTGAAGTAGCAAATTATTAAGAACAGCAAATAGCAGTCAGACATGTGCCATCTTCACTTATGTGTGCAAATATGGCATTGAGAGGGCTTAAAAACAGCTTACATTGTAAAGGGTTCAGGAGAGTTTGAAGCTTCAATACTGGCAATATGGGAAAGACTCATTATTTGAGCGATTTTGAAAGAGGTACCAGCATGGAAGCTAGACGGGCATGTGCAAGAATTGCAGAAATGGCAAACCTTCTCGGCTATGCAAGAACAACTGTATTGGAGGTGTACAAGGTGCACTAATTACAAGGCAAGCAGCCAACGATCTTCCTGTGAGCGGAAGTGAGTGGTCAGTGTTCAAGGGTAAGTGCAGTTGGAGAGGATTGTGCAAGGTAACAGACGAACTCCATTGTGTCAAGTAACTGTGCAGTAAATATGGCATTGAGAGGGCTTAAAAACAGCTTACATTGTAAAGGGTTCAGGAGAGTTTAAAGCTTCAATAATGGCAATATGGGAAAGACTCATTATTTGAGCGATTTTGAAAGAGGCACCAACATGGGAACTAGACGGGCATGTACAAGCATCGCAAAAATGGCAAACCTTCTCGGCTATGCAAGAACAACTGTATTGGAGGTGTACAAGGTGCACTAATAACAAGGCAAGCAGCCAACGATCTTCCTGTGAGCG
The DNA here is from genome assembly GCA_039090855.1 of Macrothele yani. Taxonomy (NCBI): domain Eukaryota; kingdom Metazoa; phylum Arthropoda; class Arachnida; order Araneae; family Macrothelidae; genus Macrothele; species Macrothele yani. Next base: position 43,923,305 of record CM077016.1, on the reverse strand, counting down.
AAAGTGAGTGGTCGATGTTCAAGGGTAACTGCAGTTGGAGAGGATTGTGCAAGGTAACAAACGAACTCCATTGTGTCAAGTAACTGTGCAGTACAACAGCAGCCTTGAGAAGAGATTTTCAGCATGTACGGCCCACCGCACATTAGTGCGAAGGGGCTATAAAGGCAGATGTCCTCTTTGTGTGCTACTCGTCTCTGCTAAAAAATGACAAATTCATCTCCAGTGGGCACAGGAACACTGAAATTAGACCTTTAAAGACTGAGAAAAGATATGTAATGTATACTCTAATTTAACTTTCCTTTTTGGTTCCTGTTATCTTATGTAAATCTTGGTTCATTCCCTTTAAGTATTTTTTTATCTTAGCACTACATTTTCTCTCTTGCTGAATGTTTTTGTGGTAACCTGGCTTGAAGTCAAAAGCTGAATGACGTATGCAATCGATACTGATAAGAGTGATGTTTACGATGTATCAGGGCTCTTGTTAGATGTCAGCTAGATTGTGAGATCACTGTAACTGCTTTGGATAGAGGTGATAAGAGAGCTTAGCCTACCTTTTAATGATTAATTGTTTCATATTGAATGATGCTTCTTTGATATTGAAGCTTTAAAATGTTAGCTGCCCCAGTGGTGCGGTGGTGGCTTCTGTTCATTCATCCGAGATGGACCCAGGTGCAAATCTCAGTGAGGCATGTATGTTGTGTTTGTCTTACAGCAACAGCTGTTTCCCTTCCCTGGAGCCATTGGCCTTAAATTAGGGATGGGCAACAGTTTATAGCCCATCAAGTTGCTCACAGTGGTCTTTAAACAACCAAACAAAAAAGTGTTATCGAGTTGATGTGACTCGTATGTTATTTGATAGTTTGAGTATTGGAATATCGAGCTATTGAAGCAACAAGTACTTAAGTACGATTGAAGTGATTTTGGTAGTTGATATTGTGCTCTCGTTTAAAGTGACTGCAGTCGACTAAATAAACAAGTAAATCACTGTAAATACAAGACTATTTATTTACCTTGCTGTTAATGCTATCCCGTGCTTACTTAGTCATGTGTTGCATGTTTTAAGTTATCTGGAGCAAGTCTTAGCTTTACAGAACATTTCAGTACGAAGAGTATGTACATTGAAGTAATACTAGTGTTTTGGTGTAACATAGATAGTTAACAGATAACTTCAAACAGACACTAAAAACATTACAGATCATTACAGATCGTTTGGTTCGATGAATCACATTTTCAATTACCATAATTTTTGGGCTAAGAGCCGCGGCTCTTACGTTACTAAAAGTGAAATTTTTCAGGTGTGTGGCAATTATGCCGCATTTGTTTTCGATAAGACTGTTTCTTCCCTCTCCCCCTTTTTTTTTCATTCAGATGCTTAGTAAATTTTTTGAAACCACATTTTGTTTTTCACAAACTCGACTGTGATCATGTTTTCCCCCTTTCTACTCATACGTTAGACACATCTATTTAAACGATAACTCTGCTGTCCTGATGTTGGTTTAGGAGGGAAAGTGGGGGAGAACAGGAATGCCTGACTCAAATGCCCTTTGCATGGAGGAGTGGGGGATGGAATAGGGATATAAGCACACAGACGAGTACCGTGACGTCCGAGGCTTCTGTGGATAGCGCGCCCAGCGTATCTCTTTCGTTGGCTGCAGCATACATCATGCAGGAAAGTGCGATGCAACCAAGGGAAGGAACAGTGATTTTCACTGGGATGGGGAGACCGGTTTGATGGGTGCTTCCCTGAACAAAAGCTTAAGAACATGAACAATGCAAAAGCCTTCCCCAGGATGATTCCATTAGCAGAGACCTATTCCAAACAATACTGGTGGGACGGAAAAACAAATTCTGTTCACTCTTCTTGGTTAATCTGGCATGCAATACAGGTGTTTCTTGGCTCTGTGCTCCTGAGTTTTACTTCGATTTTATTTATTTATTTATTATTTTATTGACTGACGATAGTGGAAATTGAAGGCTTTGGCTGGAAAAGAAAAAAAAGAAGGGAGAGCTTTCCCATTCATATAAAAAGCGGAGCTCAACGTGAAGGCTCAGTGCGCAGTAAATGAAAGTAGGTCAAACCACTTGAAAAAGAGAAAGCGGCACCACTGTTTTGAAGTGTTGGCGGCGAGATCCGCGACACATGCGAGGCAGCTGGTAAAAGGAAGCACAACTTCATTCTAACAAAAACATCTCTAGATGAGAAAAAAAGCATAACATAGAAGGAACATATTATTAAAGAAAACATTAATCGAAAGCATTACAAGCGATAATTTATAAGTTAATTACTTCTAAGACGGATTCTATTGCGGTTAACAGAGAACCATCCTGTAGCAGACATCCACATTGAATGGAATTTAGACAATTGTGCGGTTTTACGAGCAATGCGATATTCTAACGGGAGTCTTAACATTAACTGTGATTTATATTGATTACATAAATGGTTTTGAGCCTTTAATAAATGCAAACAAATACCATCATAAGCATGATTAATAAAAAATGTATAAATAAAAATTTTTGCCAGTACGAAAAAATAAATGTGTAAAGCAGATCGACAGTGATTGCAGAATTAGCCTTTGAAGTATACATATAATCACGTTGGGCATGAGTTAATTCATGAAAATAAGGAAGATAATTTAGCTTTCTGAGCAGCACCACGACTTCACAGGTGCGGTCTTTACGGCAACTTTTGCTTCCAAGATTGCAAAATTTCTCACCTGCGGCCCTTACGCCGATGCGGCTCTTAGTGCGAAAATTACTGTAATACACTCTGATGGACTAGCCACAGTGTAACAGAACAAATCAATAGATCCCAGCTGCCTAACTTTTACTGTACAAACTGGTGGAGGCTGTGTAATGGTCTGCGTTCTGTTTTTATAGGGGGCATTGGGATTCTTAATACCTTTGGAACAACATCTGGATACCACGAGGTATTTTAAAATCATTTTGGACTAGACACACGCATACGCATGGTGTTTTTTGATGGAGAAGGCTACCTCTAAGTGGATAATTTACCATGCTACAAGGCTCAGATCGTCACACAGTGGTTACAGGTGCATGACAGTGACTTCAAAGGGATAAAAGGGCCTCCACAGTCCTCAGATATCAACTTGATTTAACACTAGTGGGACGAGATTGAGAGAGTCATTTGTAACAGAGGTCCAGTAAACATTTGGCAACTGACGGACACTATCACATCAGTTTAGCTGAATATACCTTGTAGAACGATATCAGAACCTTGTTAAATCCAGGCTGTGATGTATTGTACATAATTATATCATTGTTATATTGTAATCATATTATATGTCTTTAAGCTTTAATCGCATAGTAAACACTGTGTTTGTGGGAGTCGATGAGTGACAACAGTAAAAAAGTGTGTATGCTATGATTAAATTCTAATAAAGTATATATTAAAGTACTAGTTAATAGTTAATAGCTATACACCTAAAAACACATGGTGTCAGGATGGACAAATTTAACCCACCAGGAATCCTCAAATTAGATGAAAAAATCAGTGAAAATAGGCACCGATGGAAGTTGTAGTTCCAATTCTATATGACTGCTATCGAAGCAGAAACTAAGCCAGAAAAGGTAAAATGCTCAATATCTTAATATTGTATCGGGGAGAATGCCCAAGATGTTTACCACTCATTCTGTTTAACAGAAGAAGAGCAAAATAATTCACAAGTACTATTTGAAAATTACTGTAACCCTCAAAAAGAATGTTACATGCAAACAGTACAAATTCAATCATTGTAGCCAAAGACACGGTGTTCCATTTAATGATTATCTGGCAGAATTAAAAGTTATGGCATCCACCTGTGAATTTGGGTAACTTAAAGATTCTTTAATAAGAGATACAATTGTATGTGGCATATATTTGGAAGAATTAAGAGGATGCTTGCTAAGAGAATCACCACTTTTCACAGATTTTTCCATCTGTCGAATTTAACTTTGGAAAAAGCAATCGCTGTGTGTCAAGCTAGTGATATAGCAAAAAAAAAAATAATAAAAAGCGTGCATGACAACAGTGAAATTGTTAATGTCATTAAAAAAGACTTTAAAAAGGGTAACACAATTAATTCCAAATATAAAGTGAAAGAAAATGAACAAAAAAGAACATATAGTAAATCTTGTAGTAAGTGTGGTAAATAGCACAAATATCGAGATTGCCCTGCATTTGGACAATGCATTTCATATTTGTGCAAAAATGTGCAGAAATAAGAAACTGCAAGAGATAGGTTCTAGCAGTAATATAGTGGAGAACAAGTTTGTATTAGATTTTGTTGACAGAGGAGTTCACTAAAAAGAATGGAATGTTAATATAGAAATAAATAAATTATTCTTTGCAAAACAGATACTGGAGCACAAGTCAATGTAATGCCATTATCATATATAAAGAACATCAGCCAGTCATTTTCACCTCCAAGAAGATCACTGACTGCTTGTTTTATCAGTTTGTGCACTACTCATTATATACCCCTTCGATACAGTTTTTCTTTCATAGCTGGGAATGTTTGCCATTTCTGAGATGCTTGCACCTGCTCACCTAGCACCTGCTATCATGCCTCCTTCAAAATCACTTAAATCATGAGTTTGTCCCTTGTTGCTGCTATCTGTATTGGATGTTTCTAATAATTTGCTACTTCAATGTACCTCTGATGCTAAATGGAACATGAAAACCTGCTCTTTCGCTTAGTTGCTTTAATTAATGTGTTAACACTGCACTGGCTTTCTTACAGTTGATTTTCCTTTCTGGGTTTAACGGCCACCATGAGCTGCTCTAATGGCTATTGGTAGTTGCACCTCCCTAATTTGGGATCCAACAGTTCCAGAGAGGGGAAGAAACTAACACCGTAAGACAAACGCACAGCCCATGCCTCATCCAATTCTCAAGCCTAGCTAGAGCGACTAGTCAAAAACTGATGCCTCTGACCACTTGGTTATCTGGGGCATCCTTCTAGCTTCATGAAAATAACATTTCTGTTGTTGTTGAAGAGTGAGTGTATCTTCTGGTAAGTATATGCTTCAAATAAATTTGCATTCCAACATTCTAGCTATTGGGCAGGTACCATAGAATCTAATGAAAGATCTAAAAGGTGTCATATATTACCAGACACTGTACTTCAAATAACATAATTAATGATACTCGTTGAAGCTTTGGAAGGTGCCCTGTTGCCATACGGTAGGAGGCGCAAGCTTCTGGCTAACTCGGTAGAAAGGCCATTTCACATAATATGAAGAAACTAATAATGAAGAAAATTTCACGCATGATTTATTACATACTAAACTTTAGGAATTGTCAGATTTGTAAGATCTTTCAGCTGCAGCATCAGCCTTGTTCACACTAAAAGCAAGCACTCACATGGTTGACATCTTTTCTTTAACTGTTGCCAATTAGGAAATATCTACTGGCAACGGCTAAAGAAACGATGTCAACCACATGAGTGCTTGATTTTAGGGTGAACAAGGCTGATGCTGCAGCCGAAAGATCTTACAAATCTGACAATTCCTAAAGTTTAGTACGTAATAAATTATGCGTGAAATTTTCTTTATTATTGGTTTCTGGCTAACTGTTCGAGTTGGGTCTGGGTTCAAGTTCCAGATGAGGCATGTGTGGTGAGTTAGTCCTGCGCCATTGGCTCTCTTCCAAGTTATGGACAGGCGACTTTTTATACCTTATTATATGCTCACAGTGATCATTAAATTCCGAAACCAAAAAAAAAAAAAAAAAAAATGAAACCTTGGAAGAAGAAAGTTACATTTAGTAGTAGATATTTTCTTAAGTAAAAAAATATTACTTGCAATCTTTTAAAAATGGTATTAACATATTTTGCATCTGAATTTCGTTTTTGTTAGTTTCTGTTTTATGATTTTTTCTTCTCATTTACAGTGCTTACGTTATTGAAAAGAGAGACAAGACGCATAATGGTACATGGGTACCTGCTCTCACCGTTACAGCAAAAATAACATCTACCACTGTTCCAAAATTAGTTGAAAATACACAGTATGAATTTAGAGTCAAAGCCAAGAATGCTCAAGGACTTTCTGAGGCCTTAACAACAGAGAAAACAGTTTTAGTGAAGAATCCCTTCAGTAAGTATTGTATGAAAAAAAATTATTGAGTATGTGTTTTGATAACTGCTACTAAATGATAAATATATCAATGATGTGCATACACAATGGGTATTCTAAAAGTTTATTTGCAGTAGACCAGCAGTTATCAAACTTTTTGGTGTCAGGACTCCTTTACACTTTGAAAAATTATTAAGGACTCCCAAAGAGCTCATGTGGGTTATATCTATCGATATTTACGATTGTAGAAATTAAAACTGAGATATTTTTAAAATATGCATTTATTTATTCATTTAAAAATAACAATAATAAACCCATTACATGTTAACATAAATACCATATTTTTTATGAAAAGTAACTATTTTCAAAAACAAAAATAATAGAAGAATGGCATTGTTTTGGATTTTTGCAAATAGCTTTAATGTCTGGTTTAACAGATGACAGCTGGATTCTCATATCAGCTTCTGCATTCATTCTGTTGCCACATATTTTTTTAGTTGAAGTAGACAAAAATAATCCGGCTTCACACAGATATGCAGTTGGCAATGGAAGGAATATTTTAATAGCCTTTTCAGATAATTGCGATATTCTTCTTTGATACTGCACCAAAACTCAACAAGTGGTAGTTTGTTAAAGGTTAGTTAAAATGTGAAATCTGAAACCATATCAATGAACTTTTTGTACTGTGTTACATTAAAATCCATTGGTCTGTCTTGCACTAGTAAGAGTACAGAGAGGTATTGAGAACAAAATGAGCTGGTCTCCAAAAGCACACATATTTATGCCCTAAACTTACTTACTACCTTAGAAAATTCTAGAAAACTCAAAAATACACAAGCACACATTCTATTGGCCTTCATAGTGATGAGGCCATGACACGTCATGTAACCTTTGGAAAACTCCACTGTACATTCTTGACGAAATGATATTGAAAAAGATAAATAACAGCTTAGCATTATTATGAAAACAATCATTTCCTAAAGGACCCCAGGGGTCTGTGAACCACACTTTGAGAATGGCTTCAGTAGACATAATAAAAAGAAAGGAAAGAAAACTGTTATTTAAAAATCTCATATGCCGTTACTCTACTTCATACCATTTCTTTTATTTAATGATGTACTTATTTCAGTATCTATCAAACAAAACTCAGCTTTTTCTTGAATTTCAGCATAATTTGAGTTTGTTACATTCGAACTGCCTTTTATGCCAGATCAGAATTTCATACAGTGCAGCAAGCAAACACAACTCGGAGGGCTGTGCAAATGATTCCATTTTTAGGCAAATAAAATTGTCAGGTTTTATATTATAATCAAAAACTCTTGTTGTTCTCTTGGCTTCCCCTCCACCAATCAGCTACCAGTACAACTCAGATATCATAGAGTGAGTAAGTTATCACAGCTCTATGGTATGGGCGAATATCTACATTTTTAGATAAATCAGGATGTCTGTGTCTTCATTATACAGCAATACATGTTGTTCCCTAGTCCTTCTGCTCCATATGTATGCAGCTAGTGTGACCCAGAGGTGCCAAAGAATGAAGCCTTCAGCAACAGAATCACACGCAAAAAGCTAAAGCAACACATCCATCATTCACATCAACAATTTGTGATGTTTTTGAGCGAGGATATATCATGGAACTTCATAAGATGGGGTCGTCAAGCTGGCATATTGTGGAACACGTCAGCCATAGTCTTACAATAGACATTTAATGCTGTCAACAATGATTGCAAAAAGTGACAAGAAGGATCTGATTTACGCTGAAGAAAAACACCACAAATATCAATCCACACCTCCAGACTCAATGCATGGCATCACTTCATAATACTATGTGATCACTCGCTGTGAAACTCTTTTTTTGTGAAATATGTTTGTTGATTGAAGATTGCTGAAAAAAGCACTTTAGTTGTTACCTTACAAAAAATAAGCGTGCACGATGGGAACACTGCAGGCAGGCTGGCTGGCTCCAGGAGGACATGTGAGGCTTTTTTATCTCCAATTTTTCAGTTATAAGTAGAGATCAAGGGTGGAGTGGTATGCCATTACAGAGCATGTGTTCATTATTTGTGGAAAGTTTTGGAGACTAGGTATCAAACAAGAGCAACAGTTTCGCTTGGTGAAGAATTAAGAGACAAGTCGAACTGTTGTGAATATTCACACTGGTGGGCTTCCTACTCCAGTGGCTGCCTATCAAAATCATGGAAGATGGAAAACAGTGTTTGCTGATATTGCATTCAAAATATTTACCAATGCTTTCACATGAAACTAGACTATCATATGGCCCATGTCAGAGAGCAGCAAAAAGAGGAAAGGTGACGCCATATCACATTACCGTTTTCCACAAGCCAAGGTAATCTGATCATCAAAAAAGAGTGGCATACTGTCACTGCTTCCAGAAATTGTTTGGTGATAATCCTTTACTGTTGGACATAATGTGGTATAGTTCTGAAGCCTGTCTCCATCTACCTGGGTGCATGAATTCCAAAAACTCTGATATGGGCTACTGACAATCCCCATTCTCTCCATGAAGAGCCACTGCATCCACAAAAATTTGATGTGCAATATTCTGATTCTGAATTATTTGACCGAATTTTACCAAGAAGATTGTAGACAGAGTTGGTACTCGCTGATTTCAATGAATTCATGAGTCAGTTGGACGACTATGAATCTGCATACAAATACTTATGGCAAGGTGGTACAATGTATGCAATGTATCACACATTAATAACAGCATGAACAAAATCTAAAGCTTCTTTGAAGGTAGGACTATTTTGAAAGGTTTGTGGACGCCCAGATCACCAACTTCACCCCTTCGGTCTATTTCTTATATGGTCATCTCAAAGAAAAACTGTGCGCTAACAAAGCTCGGACAACTGAACTGCTAAAAGACATCAGGTATGACGGTGAGGCAATTTTCCACATGACGTGCTTCAGCAATTTTTCTCCAATATGGAGCGCCATGTAATAATGTGTCCAAGAGCCTGAAGAAAAAGTTTGCAACAATGTTTCTAATGTGGCTTGCTCCTCATAAACTAAGGCATCACATCCACCATATATAATTTTGCTGTATTCAGACACTTCATAGATATTTCAGAAAACCCAGGTTGAGCCGCAAGTAGATCACACTGTCTAACCGACCATCTTGTGACGTCTTGCAGATGTAGGATTGCTTTGCCTTCTGCCAACCGCTGGTATCTTGAGAAGTTTCCAGAATGGTTCTGGCATCAACAAATGTGGGATGTTGATTATGTTAGTAGTATCGTCTTTAGCATCGAATTAATTTTTTTCTAGAAAATATTTATCTCAGTATCCAAGTGTGGGGACCATGCAATCCAGTTGCCACCAAAAAACAACAGCACTAACAGATCAACAGGAGTTAATAACATATTAACATATAGCCTTTCTGTCATTGGTCGAATTGAACCCACATCTTCTTACACTGGCAGTGCCTATTCTCCCAACTGAACTATGCAGGCAAGGCATATCACTGTTTCATTGTCAATTTGAGTAATGCGTCACCTTAGTAGTACTTCATCTAGGTCATGTCAGGCAGTATGTTATAAGTTATAGTCTTGTGTGCAAAATAGAACAGTCTCTGGTGGGTGTGCATCCACTCATGCATATTTATGAAATCAGATTATCAAATAGTATAACTATACTAATGATCCAAATTTCATGGCGTAGAATTGAAATCTATTCTATTCTATGCCAAGAAATTCATCTACCTTCCTTGAAAAAGCCAATCTGTTAGACAGCAAACTGAAGTTTGATGTCTACCTTCCTTGAAAAAGCCATCTAGTTGATGTGTGAAAGCTTGGAAACTTTGATTTTTATTCTACGCCAAGAAATTCGGATCATTAGTATAGTTACACTATTTTGAGTGTAATTGGTGTGCAGTTCATATTTATTAAATATCAAATGCAAGTTTTTGTATAAATTGTGTTATAAAAATCATTCTTATAATTTTTTTTATCATAGGACCCCCAAGTCAACCTGGACAACCCGAACCTGTTGATCATGACAGAGATTTCATCAAAATACGATGGGGACCTCCAGCTAAAGATGGTGGTACCAACATTACTGGCTATGACATAGAAAGGAGAGAAACTAAACTAAACCGCTGGGTACAAATAAATAGAGAACTTGTGCAAGTATGTACTTTATTTAATGTCATTTAAAGTTAAATTGTTTACAAGGTTTGCCACTTTCTTTGCTATCCATAGCTATCAAATACAACAAGCTATGGAAATGGACGATGCCATCGCTCTGTCCACGTTATTTTATAAACAACGTGGACAGAGCGATGACATCATTCATTTCCATTATCTCCACATATTTAAAATATATTCTACAAGAAGCTATAATTTTGCTAAGCCTATACTATAGTATGAATTTTTTTATAGTCACTAGAACGATATTCCCTTACTATCACTTAAAAATTTGTATCTTATGAATTATTTATTTTTATGCTAAATCTTACTTTGACATTGTTTCAGAAAACCTTTCTCTTAAATTACTGCCATTTAATATTTTTTTCTTTTTCTTTAATATTTGCCATTTCATAACATCTTTATAATTTGCAGAACGATAATTTGTTTCACTTTTGCTACGACAACTTGCTTAAACTAAAGGTCTAGTACTCAAACATACAGATGTTATTAAACTTTCGTGAATTTTGTTGTAATCGTACTACAAAGAAAGAAATTATTGGTCTGGCAATCTTTTAGGCATAATCATTCATGTATCTGACAATAATGCTATAAATTTTTTTCCTGTGGTAAATTTCTCATTACTATAACCTTTTAACATGTGAATGTGGTTCATTTCTAACGTCAGTTCTTTTCTGTAAAATTTTAATCTTTTCTCAACAGTATAATGGTAGTTCATAGTGAATTGAGTTATTTATCACCGTATATATTCTTTTTAAAAGCAATTATATACATTTACACACAACAATAAAACAACCTATAAAACTAATAAACAGATTAATAACTGATGAACAACTACACTAACCACTTGTTGCTGCAAACCAAGGAAGAATCCAGATGAATAACAAACTGCCAATCCATCTGCGTGAGCTCCTGCACGCTGAAGACTGTGCAAATTGAAAGCTTATGAGCGGCGCTTATTTCTCGCACACATGCCTCCTCTTCCCACTGTACAAACTGATTTTTAAGTAGTTTCTTCTATCGCCCAGCCGATCTGTGCTGCTAACTTTCAAATTTTATACCATTACAGTCGCGTCTTGCCAGGGTATTTAGGGGGGGGGGGGGTTAGCTCGTCTCAAAATTGGCAAAACCTGGAAATGTGTTTACTGTTTTATTTTATTTAACTTGTTATATTTTAATTTCTTTCTTTTGTTTTCTCTTTTTCTGCTTTTGGGGTTCACGTGCTCATGTGCACCAATAGAGGAGCCGCCACTGATTCAAGTTATTCCAAAATTGGTTTGTTCCACTGAGTATAGCAATAAATTATTCAACTCTGATCAACAATTTATTTTCACAGTGATAAACAGGTTTTATGTTTATATAGATAAATTCTACATATCAGTTAACTCAATTGTCATAGGTTTTCAACATATACTGTATATCTGCCATTAATATTCAACCATCTTCATGTATACAAATGATCTTAATTTACAGAAAACTTAATATTGAATGCTGAAAACTTTGGCTTTCATGATGGCCTCTAGTCTTCATGAAATGCTCTCTACCAGATTTTTTAAATGTTCACCGATATGTTCTGCCAGTTGGCCTTCAAAGCAGAGACCAGTTCAGCCTTGTTTGTTGTGCCATGTCTTCTCCACACCCGATACCTGATAATCCAATTCCTATCGGAGATTCTCTGGAGAATCAGGTCAGGACAGTGGGCTTCTTAGTCCGAATTTTTGATGAACATGTCCTCAAACTAATTCGCAACAAAGTGAGAAACATGATGTGGGGTAAAATTGTTCAGGACATGTAGGTAGAGTGGTGTTCATGGTTTTGTCCAAAATGACTAATGGTCCCGAATTGAATCATGAAAAACAGCTCCATACCAGCATACCACCTCCATCAAACTTCCTCTCGGCATCCCGCATACCCAAGGTCGACTGTCAAAGTGGTATACTGTATACAGTGATTTGCCAGTCCAATGCACAGTTTTTCATTGGTCTACATACAGTCCAAGATCAATGTTCCTTACTCCATGCTAATTGGTGTGTGGCATTAGTCAAAGAAAATAAATGCTTGACCTTTGTAATCCACGTCATGCAGCATCCTGAGTTCTGAACTAGTGCTAACACCAGCCCCAACAGTCTCACATAGGTTTAGAGTGCTTTGAGAGAATGTTGATTTTTTGTTCTGAGCTGACAGTCCCTTGCAGAGCTGTCCTGTTATGTTCTCTTAGCTTTGAAGGTTTACTGGGTTGTTTCTTGGCAGATTCATCACGAACCGTCCACTTAGAGATCTCCAGTGCCACTGAAATGTCATGTACAGAGAGATTGCTAATGTGGCACCCCATTATCAATCCGCCCTGGAAATCAGTGAATTCTATCATTCCAGGCACTTTGCATTCATAGTCATGCTATTGTCTCATCATTGAGTCTGTCACATGATGCTTGCTAATTCAATATTAATATGTTGACCTAATTCTTTATCAATAGAGGGGTTTCTTCATATTAATGATAGAGCAGTGTATATGCACGACAAAACGAAATTTACTCTAAAATGTCTAATAAAACTAGACTCAAAAATAGCTGATGCAGCTATAATGTTATAAAAATTGTTATTCAATAGTTCACTCGATTAAATTGATGCAATTTTGATTTAGGGTGTAATTTCCCCAAGATCCTTCAAACATCATTTACTTGTATGATGAACAATAGATTGTTCAAAGAAACAAATTATAGGTTATGTTTTGAAAAAAACAAATTTTGTTGTAAATGCCAAAATATTTTATCATTTAAATGGCTGGAATGATTTAACTCGGGTTTAGTAAAATGGGTGGAAATCAGCTATATTTGCTGTCTAAGAAGTGGGCTGAACACTGCTGGTGGAACAAGTGTAACTGCACATCAGAAAGCCTTGCTTTCCCCTTAGCTTTGTTATTCATCATTTAGGGAGAGTGGTGATTGACCCTAATCCTTTCTGACAGATTGCATGCTAAGGAGACAGAAGATGTTCGAGTCACTTTTTTTCTACCCAGTGGAACTACCCCTTCTTCATCATGTCTTGAGTCATAGAGCACAAAATAAAGGACTAAAAGGTAGCACTTATAGCTACTGACAGATTTATGAACAGTACTGCTGAGATGAGAGGCGGAAAGAAAGTTTTGCTGTAGCTTTAGTAAAACCCAGCCACTATGTGAACATTTCTGTTTGTGGAGCGCAGACAATTTTGGGGGCCATTTGATTCAGGTACATCGTTCGCTTAAAGGGTTTAAAAATCTTTCAATATTAGGTGTTTGGAAAAGCATACACTACCATTTAATGCCTTCTAAATTTAGATATTGCCACGTGTTTATCATAATTTAAGGCTTTCTGAGACCAAGAGATTGCCCATTTTGCAATGTAAAAGCTGGAATTTTTCACTATACTTCTGTGCTCCTATTTTGACATCATCAAATCGTTATGTATTTGAACTTTTGAAATCATGGTTTCCAGAAACACCAAGTAAAAACGTGGCTACAACAACTTTCTGTCTTTATAGGGAGTTTGTTTAAATTGATCAATTGATGAAGCAGACTCCTCAACAGCAACTAAAGTTTTGTTGCATGGCAGTTCATTGGTGAGATTATACTGTGTCCTGTCACAAAGTTTCTATGATGTTATTAGAAATAAAGCAACAAAGAGCATTTCTTGAAATTTTCTCATGAAAATGTCAATATGTTTACCTTTTGTTTTGTTTTTTATTTTTAGAACATATTTCATAAACACATTTTTTTTCTAAATTTTAGGGTTCACAGTATACTGATCACACTGTAACTGATGGTCATCTGTATGAGTACAGAGTAACTGCGCACAATGCAGCTGGTCAGAGTGAGCCAAGCAGTCCTTCTAAGCCAATTGCGGCAAGACCAATGAAGGGTAACTTTTTTTACATTCAAAATGATATCATTTTTCCATGCTGTACTTGAAATGAATATTGACCATGCTTTTTTATGTGTATGTATGCTAAATATGAAGGTATGTATTCAAGACCGGAATTTTGTGAAGTATGCGAATAGTACTTACGCTGATGAGGTATGTTGCAATCTTTAGTCACAGTAATACTGTCTCACATTTTTGCGAGCCGACATAGAACAGTAATATGATTATACAATGTCCATTCTCAAAAGGCTCTGCATATTTTGCTGAAACACAAAATCAGAAACATGACACACCAATTGCTTTATGTAAAAAATTTTGTGAAACTAACAAAATCTCTTAAACGACTTAAGTAGTTTATTACAGAATATACATTGAGCACATCTATGTTTTGTGCAGCATCACAAAACATATTCAGCAAATTTGGCTGTATGTTGCCTCATATTGTCTCTAACCACTGATAGACCTAACTACTTGAAAACTTCAAATTCTGATCTGCCAAGACCATATGAGGCTCAAAGTTTCTTTCATGTACAATTGAAACAATTCATGTCCCTTTGCATTTTCAACTAGTGGAAAGTTGTGAACTCAAGATAGATGTGGATGCATTTATATTTGTAATACCATCCCTCCTGTGTGTTTATTCCATACAATCACAGATTCTGTGTGATCCTGCTCTTTTCTACTATCAGGCAGTGCTTTACATCTACTCCACAAGTAATGCATGAACATTTCTTGACAACAAATTTCAGCGTATACCATTGTTATTGTCGCATATGAATGTACCATTATATTCTGATAATATTGTCTATGTGGCCCACAGTGTCATTATTATCCATAGACTACACTGTTAATGTAGTGCATATCCTTATCACAACATAATAATATGTGAACCCTCCCGTATGCTACGATAATGCTAGCACATGCACCTTTAGTTAGGTATCTATAATTTTGATGAGAAGGAAATCCAATGAACACTATTTTCTAGAGGATTATATGACGAGCGGTGTTCCTCATAATAGGATAATGTGGCCACTAAGAGAATGCACATGCATGAATGTGAATAAGTGCATGTAAACTTCTGGAATGGAAGTAACTCTTTATCACAACTTTGTATGTATACAATTTAAAGCAATGAGTTAAGCAAAGTACTTTTAAAAGTGTCACGCATTTTTTACTGAATATCAAAAGTTGAAAATATTTGTGAGCTCCCATTACCTCAGCAACAGTGGTAACTAAGCATGTGAGCTTAAAATGCAAAACGAGTTATTTATCATTGCTCAGTGACACTGCGTTACGTAAGTTTCCATAGAAAATTTAAAGGTAGAAGAAAAAGTCGACATTGAAAAAAGCAGATTAGTTGTTTTGACTCCAAACCATAACAAAATGTTGAAAGGTTTGATTTTGTTTGAGAGAAGTGGAATAAATTTGGTAAATCTTAGTAAGTTTTGAACTAGGCTGTTATGTTTAAGGCACATAACCAGAATGTACTACATAGATCAGACTAATTAAGTTAATAAGGAATATTTAATTGTAAAATCATAATAAATGCAAAGCTTTGTCATGCAAGCTTCTGATGTACACTGAAGTGCCAGAAAAACTGGTACAGATGAGCTTATGCCAAATACATAGCAACGTCACCTATGCGTGTACTCGGTTGCGTCCCCCAGTGCGTATATAAAGTGATAGACATCCTTGCCAGCTTTCAGAGCTGTTTTTGGCATGAAAATGACAAGAAATAACGATTTAAGCGATTTTCAACGCAGTGTCATAGTTGGCGCTCGTGAGATGGGCCATAGTATTTTGGAGGTAGAAACGAAGTTCAGATTTTCACGGACAACCATTTCAAGGGTGTACCTTAACTACAAGAATTCTGGCAAAACCTCCAACCTATGATACCAGTCTGGCCGTAAAAAGACATTGGGTGAATGTAACCATCGTCGGCTGTCAAGAATCGTTTCATGCGATAGGCGTGCAACACTCTCGCAGGTATCATCGGAATTCAATGCTGGAGCCTCAACAAGCATCAGCGTCCGGACTGTGCAACGTACTCTGCATGATATGGGCTTTGAGAGCTGATGCCCAACTTGAGTCCCCTTGATGCATGCACGACACAGAGCTATGCGCCTTGCTTAGGCACGGCAACACCGCCACTGGACACTTGATGACTGGAAACAAGTGGCCTAGTCTGACGAGTTGCATTTCCAACTGTATCCGGCAGTTGGAAGGATTCGTGTTTGGCGCAAACCCCATGAAACCATGGATCTCGCCTGTCAACAGGGAACTGTACCGGTTGGTGGTGGAGGGGGGGGGGTCCGTAATGGTATGGGGTGTGTTTAGCTGGATGTCCCCAGGACCCTTGGTACATCTACAAACGTCTGTGACTGGCCAATGCTATGTGCACATCCTTTCTGACGAGGTACACCTGTTCATGTCCTGCATTCATGCTGATGGGTTGGGCCTGTTCCAACAGAACAACACAAGTGTAGGGACGCCACATTATGGTTAGAAAAGCATTCAACTGAGTTTGAGGTGTTTCCATTCCTACCCAAGTCTCCAGATCTGAACGTGATAGAACACATTTGGGATGCCATGTAACACGCTATCAAACACAGGAATCCGAGACCTCGGAATACACCCGACTTGTGGAACGCTCTGCAGGAAGCATGGTGTGCATTGCGTACAGCATATTTCCAGAAGCTAGTGGGGTCCATGCCCCGTCGTATTTCTGCAGTCCTGCGCTCCCGTGGGGGACCTACCAAGTATTAGACTGGTGTACCAGTTTTTCTGGCACTTCAGTGTACATTATGTTACCAGAAGTATTTGGACATCTACCTGTAGTTGCAAAAAACACATTTATTTCAAAATCTTGGCACATAAAAGGGCCATTTCTAGCTTTAATGACAACAGCAACCCTTATGGACAAGCTTTGTTCTACATTTCGGTAGGTCTCAACCGAAATATTCCTCCACTATTCCTGCAAAGCTACAATCAAAGATGAATTGGAAGAAGGTCGCTGTGATTGATATTCGATTCAGCGTTTTTATGCATCTCAAAAGGTGTTCTGTTGGGTTGATATCCAGCCAGTGAGCTAGCCAGTCCAACATTTCAATGTTTTTCTCCACAAACCAATCTTTTGCACATCATGAAGTGCCACATGCAGCAGAGTCATGTTAAAACAAAGAAAGTTCTGTAATGAAGTACTGCAACAGTGTAGTGCTCATGGAGTCATCCAGAATGTGGAATAGAGACTGGACTTCATAGTACTAGATGTAGTAAGCAACAGATGCAGTGGAAGCAAATTCAGAGCATTACAGAGCCTCCACAAAACTTGGTCAGTTCGAATGCTGCAGTTATGAGAGAACCATTTCCCCTGCAACCTCTTAACCCAAACATGTCCATCTGTACAAAATAGCGAAAGCATGATTCATCACTCCAAAGAGTCATCTTCCAGTGCCCTACGGTCCCGGAATGGTGAACAGGACACCAATCCAAACATTATTGAGTATTTGAAGAAATGTTGTTAGGCTTATGTGCAATTTCTCTGCCATGGAAATCTAGGGACTGCAATCCTCTGCAGATAGTTCTGGTGCTGGCGGATGTTTTTATAATGCTTGCAAGCTTGGCAGAGAGACCTGCTGCAGATGATGTAGGTAATTCTTGGATTCTCAACAGGGTTCTTCGGGCATGGTCCATGAGTTTTTATGGCATCCCTGTGCATTATTTCCTTTTCTCTGTGGTAGTAACACCAGTCTTCCAGCGTTGATAGTAAATTTTGGAATACTAGGACTGTTTGCAATGTCACGTTCAGATGTTACTAATGTGGCACCCAACCATCATCTCATGTTGAAAGTCTGTAAGTTCCGTTGTACGTGACATATTGACTTCCATTGTACTGCTACTCTATGTTTTTAAGCAGAACTCCCAGGGGCATAGTGCATGCACATGTGAACACATGAATCCAGAATTTGCATATCAGATCAAGTGTCCTAATACTTTGGCAACATATTTTATATTTTAACATATGTAAGGACAGCACCCTGGAATAAAAACAAACTTTTAACTTCCAGTGTTATGCAATGCAATGGTCACAGCTTACTTGCTTTTCATCTAACATTTTCACTTCTAATATTGGGTTGGTGCGAATGAAATGTCCGGCACGAATAAGCAGTGGAGACAGGCCCCCACCACAGTGGAATGGAACCACCCATAGGTGTTGCGGGTATTACGTCACAGAGTTACTATAAATAGCTAGCAAGTGTGTGAAGAACAAGCTTCAGGTGTGGTTTGTTTGGACGTAACGAGGCTTGCAAAGGAAACGTGCAGATGCCGTATTTGAGAGTCATCTTCCTGTATGAATTTAAACTGGGCCATTCTGCAGAAATTGCCACTTGAAACATTAACAAATCATTTGGGGAGAATACAGCCAATGAATGAACCATTCGGGGATGGTATGTAAAGTTTCGGAAAAGAGATACGGACCTACAAAATGAAGCACATGGTCGCCGACCTGTTGCTGTTTCTGACAATGTTCTGTTACGTGTGGTTGGAACGGACCCTCAAAAAACATGTTGTAAGATTGCGGCAGAGGAAGGTGTCCATCACATGACAGTTGTCCGGCGTCTAGCTGCACTGGGTAAGGTCAAAAAGCTGGACATGTGGCTGCCGCATGAGTTGACAACTGCCAACAAGACTAGGCATTTGGAAGACTGTACGTCACTGCTTGCCAGGAATGAACAGGAACCTCTACTGTATTGAATCATCACCTGCGATGAGAAATGGGTCCTTTATGATAATTGGAAATGATCAGCACAATGGTTAAGCAAAGCACAGCTTGCTGGATTACATCCTAAGCCACCCCTACACACCAAGAAAATTATTCTTCTTATCTGGTGGTCCACAGCCAGGATAATTCATCGGAGTTTCTTGGCAAGAGGCCAAACCATCACTCAGAGTGTTATTTTGCTGAATTTCACCAGGTGCACTGGAAATTGCTGCAGAAACAACCGGCTTTGGTCAACAGACATGGTGTTTTTCTGCTCCAGGACAACGCTTGTCCTCATGTCACACAACGAACGATGCTGACACTTAGTGCCTTGGGCTATGAAGCACTGCCTGATCCTACCTATTTCCCAGACTTGTCTTTGACTGACTATCGTCTGCTTTGTCACCTGGATCACTTCCTATCTGGGAAACAGTTCATGATAGACAACGAGGTTGAACATGCAGTTGATGACTTCTTCGGGTCCCAGCCACAAGACTTTTTTTCATTCCGGAATCATGGCCTTGCCGGACAGATGGCAACTATGTGTTGATGTTGAGGGGGATTATTTATTTTGCCCAGGTAAGTTGTCTTACTTTTCCGTTCGCGCCATCCACGTGTGCTGGTCCTTTGCCGGACATTTCATTCGCACCAACCTAATACTTTGAAGTTTCACAACCTTTTCCTGAATCATTACATTCAAAATAGACCCAACACATCGGTATAAGAGTACTGGTATCTAAGTATGTGGGAAGAATATGTGTGTTACATATAGCAAGTCCTCATCACATTTAAATGCAATATCCTTGTTTGTTGGTAGCTGTAATCATGCTTGTAAAGCACTATATCTAGTAAAAATTTCTAAACATAGTTTATTTTTGAGCTAGCGCATTCCTGAAACCCCATTTATGTGGTAATTACACTTGTTTGTTTTGCAAAAATGTTTACCATTTACTAAATTTTGTGGAAACGTGATATCTTTGAGGCAAAAACAATAAGGCGGCTGAGATAAATCTTTCTCATTCAATGTACTCAGCTTTTGCTATGCCAGTATCCTAAAATTCCGTGCAGTATTTTGTAAAGGTGCTACAAGCAAAAGCCAAGGTTGAAGTTTTTGTACTATCTTTGCACCCAAATGGTAGTCTAAAAGCTTCATTCTGATTACGAAGCATGTTTTAGTGTAGGAGGAATTTATATTCATATGGAAAGGAGTTATTTTGTTATTTGGATTTCTTGAGCTCATTTTTAACCAATTAATGACCATATTTGTCTTATTCTCTCAGTGAATTTCTAGCATGCTTTTATACTAGGTAATGTGGTAAAATTTCCATTCATACAAGTTAGTGTTGACAGTGGTGTTATGTAAAATCCTGAACCACAAGCCATTAATCTATGAATTTCACCTCATTCAGAAATTTTGCTGAATGCTTTGCTTTCTTCAGCAATCCACTTTATCTACATCAACAAACGGAATTCAGCAAAAGAAAAAATACTGGGAATCAAAAATTTGCATGAAGTTCAACTTTCCTTGTTGATGCCCTTTTATGAATTCTGGAATTATTCCAAACAGTGTGTAAAAGTTTTTCATAGCATGAAGCTGGGAAAGCTAGCTCTTTATTTGAAGCCAAACTTTAAATTTCTTCTTGTCTATCCTCATGCACAAAAGTAAAGTGAGATTAAAGATGAATTTACAGAAAGCAAAATTAATGTACAATGATTTTACAAGAACTAAAGATTTAGGTTGGTGGGGCAAATTTAGAAGCAACCGATACCTGCATTTTCCTGGGCAACAGATATCAAATGAGGGCCACATTGAAGAAATTAGTTGACGTCAAAAAAAAAATGGGCTTTGGTGCATTTGGAAGAAACGGTTACATTTTTCAAGAGAAGTTTGCTAATATGTCTTAAAAGAAAAGTGTTTAATCAATACATGCTTCTAGTTCTTATGGATGTGTTGCTGTGGATTTTAAAAAAGGCACACAGAGGATTTAGACAACTCAATGAAGCAAGGAAAGATGCATGTTTGGTGTAACCAAGAAAGAGAGAAAACTGGATCACAAAAATGGCAGGAGTAGATGTCATCATGATCAAAGTAAAGACCATTGAGTGGCAAAGACTGGACTCACTGCTGGAATACTGACCACCACTGGACAACTGAAATACTAGACTCCATAGCAAGGAACAGAAAAAGACCCAGAACAAAACCACATAAAAGATAGGTGAATGAAATTTGAAAGAATGCCGGAGTGACATGGAAAAGAATTTCTCAAGGCAGAGAATTGTGGAAGGGACTTGGGGATACCTTCATCCAGTAGTGGATTTAGAATTGTTGATGATGATATAAGTTTCCGTAGCCTCTCTTGTGACATATTAGTTAAATCTGAAAATCAACTTAAGCATACTTGTTTCTGTTTAATTATACAGTGAAATATGTTTGATAAGTAAAAACGCATCGCACATCACTCAGTTTTGTAATTCATATAATTTTCAATATTGCAGAGAAACCTAAGCTTCATCTGGATGGTTTATTTGGTAAGATGATTCGTGTCAGAGCCGGTGATCCCATTTACATCAGCATACCAATGACGGGCGCTCCAGTACCCGCCATTAAGTGGAGCTTCAATGGACAGCATCTGCAAGATACCCCACACTCAAGGCAAGAAATTGGTGATGAACTTGTCAAGCTGACCTTTCCTAAATCAAAACGTACTGATAGTGGTGTATACAATATATCTGCCAAGAATGCATATGGGGAAGACTCTGCGGATATCACTGTTCTGGTTTACGGTAAGTGTATATTTGTGTGTGTGCATATATTCAATATATAGTCAAACAATTTTCATGATTTTATTATCACTGTTAATTTATCAACCACTTGAAGTTTGTTTTGTATTTTTCCTTCCTACCTGTGTACGTATACTTACAACATTACATGATGTGCAGTTTATTGACCAAGCGGTTTGAGGCGCTGGCTTCTGACCATTCGTCTGAGATGGACCTGGGTTGGAATCCTGGATGTTCCTTCCCTGAAACAAGTGGCCCGTTTTTAGGAGCACTGCGAGTTAAACCCCAAAACAAAACAAAAAATATCCAAACTGACCTTTGTGTATAAGCTTCTTAAAATAGTTAGGAAAATGGCAATTTAGACTAATATAAGGTGTGTATTTATGCAAATGTTTTTAGGTCAAAATGATAGCTGGGAGAGTAAAAAATGCACTAGTGTGCAATTTTCAAGTTCCACATTGCTGTCATGTACACTTAGGTGCAAGAAAGATGTACGAGTGATATAATTAGACTTTGAATCACATAATATGCTATGGTGCGTCTTAATGGTGCATGTCTGTAAACACTACTGATTTGAAATGCCATAATCCAAGCTCAGATAGACAGATGTTGCAGAAGTTCCTCGTGCATCCTAAAGTGCAATAAATGTACTCTATATATGTTGTCGGGAGCAAGGCAATGCCGAAGAATGAAAGAGAAATGGTTATCCAAGGGCAACTACTGCCCAATAAGATCAATATCTCACAGTAAACACTCACAGAAATCCCACAATGTCCAGCTGCCATTTACAAGATTCCCTAAAAACTGTCAACAGTATCCCGGTAAGTGATAAAATGGTCTGTAATCAACTGCATCGTGGGTGGTGGGGTCGATTGCGCCAAATACCACCCTCTGCATCATCCCAAAAAGAAAGGTGCAAGTGGGTGTTACAAGACCTACTGTAGCATGAAGGGTGACAAAGCATCCTCTTTCATGATGTGTCTTGATTTTACTTACATTCTGATAGCTGGTGACTTTATGTCCGGAAAACCTCAGGAATATGTGACATTCTGCATTTGTGCTTCCTGGTTATGATGTAGGAAAGGGTCACCTTTGATTGCCACACATATCTGTATGTTCGTCAAGGGTACATTAACCGATAGCATATACTGAGATGGCGATATTGGGACTATGACACTTTTCCATGGTAAAATACTGTAGTTCATAGTGTACCCCTTGAGCATGATAATGCATGACCTTATCAAGCTCACATCATTGTTTGTGAGCTCAAGGATCATGGTGTTCCAAGTTTATCACCACCTCCAAGGTTCCCTGAACTTAAATCCCATTAAGCACATCTGGGATGCACTTCAGAGGAACTTGGACAGGGATCACCTGCCTCCCAACACTTTCAGAGCTTTGTGACCTTTTGCCAGGTCTCTGGCTGGAACTACCCTAAAGCCAACTGAATAATTTTTTCTGTGGAATATCACTGATGTGCCGAGAGGTTGTGAATAAACGCAAGGTGTCAAAGGTATTGACTGACCAAGGTAAGCCCCGTGCTCCTTTCATTCCTTCTGAGCCAGTAAGGTGTTCTCTTGTGTTTTGAACAGCTACTCTACATCTTTTGCCTGACCATTTCATCCCTGTTTCATGTTCTGCATCCACTGTTGTCCATAATTAAATGCATATGGTTATTTTATGTGCTGCTATAGATCCCTTTATTTATTTTGTAACATTCAACTTTTCTGAGCAGTATATTGAAATATGTTTCCATGCCATTTGGCCAGATATGGACCTTGTACCAGAATCTTTCAAATATACAAACAAACATTACACAATGTTTATGCAGGTGCCACAATAATAAATTACTAAAAACTCTGGATATTAGAATCCTGTGGAAAATCTAATTTTGAGGAATGGATTCAAAGAATACAATTGACTTAACAGTTTCCTCTTTTATTGGAATCATATTTTCAGAGTTATGTGAGCCAATATATCTTATTGATATATTGGTTCGTGGTTGTACCTTAAGGAACACTGTTTTGCAAAATATCCTTTTATGGCATTCAAGTTCTAAAAACTGAAGGCTTTGATCATGACTAACAAAATACATCCTCAACAAATGAGGAAAATTTTCACTAGCAGTCAACCTAAGGAGGAGAGTGACCAGCAAAATAACTGTCTGTCAGAATGAATCCCAGTTTGTCAACAATCAAAGCTTTTGTCTACTGTTTCCTACAAAAACTTGGAAATATTCTAGTTAGATAATGCTTACCTAGGCATTCCGTTTCTAGCAATGATTCACTTTTCTCGCACGTTTCGGGTCTTCGTTGAAGCTATTGTCCTATTGTCCGTTGTATGTGCAGCTACCTTTCACATCCAACACACTGCTTACTTTGGGTAGATTCAGTAGATCTTCACTTTAGGATTCAACAACATCAATTTTTTACCGTTATTAAATGCTCTAAATTTTTCGCCCAGTCTTTGGGTATCCTCAAGAGCGTGACGACTTTTCCACCGATGTTCGTGGTTTATTTCTCGTCAATAGAGTCCGATACCCCACGTTGCCATTCGTCGGATACGCTGTATTAGATACTTTTCTTAATTAAACCTAGCCGGAAATATAGATGGCGCCGACTAGGCTTAATTAAGAAAAGTATCTAATACAGCGTATCTGACGAATGGCAACGTGGGGTATCAGACTCCATTGACGAGAAATAAACCACGAAAATCGGTGGAATAGTCGTCGCGTTCCTGAGGATACCCAAAGACTGGGCGAAAAATTTAGAGCATTAATAACGGTAAAGAATTGATGTTGTTGAATCCTAAAGTGAAGATCTACTGAATCCACCCAAAGTAAGCAGTGTGTTGGATGTGAAAGGTAGCTGCATATACAACGGACAATAGGACAATAGCTTCAATGAAGACCTGAAACGTGCGAGAAAAGTGAATCATCGCTAGAAACGGAATGCCTAAGTAAGCATTATCCAACTAGAATATTTCCAAGTTTTTGAAATAAGGCACATAAAAATTAATAGTAGCCTTTTCCAATCGATTTCTAAATCGGAATATGAACTGCTAATTTGAATTGTTTCCTACAAGTAGAGGGCTGAAAGAATGTGAAACAACTGCATGTGAATGCACGTAAGTTGCTCAACCACACTGAATACGCGTAAATTGCTCAACCACACTGAATGCAATGTAATGCAGATATGTTTATCATTTGGGGATCTTTAGCATGCTAATTGTTCATAAAAATTTAGAACGTTTGTTGTGTAGGTTAATTTCCTCACACCACACAGGTGCTGTTCTTAGAACTTATTAGAATCGCCGTTAAATAGATTCAGAATTTTATTTCCGATAGCAATTGCAGTATTCAAAGCCTATTGTATATAATTTGAATATATAAACTCGGTAATTGCAAGACTCTGTGAAGGAATTAAAAGCATCAGTTATTTAGTGCCATCCTTTTTTTGTGTGTGTGTTGTGTGTGTGTGTGTGTGTGCTTATTACCAAGATGCACTAGTAGCTTGCACTTTGTTTGTATTTCATTAGGTATTCAATTATTGCAGATGAAATGTCAGATTTTGCAAGCTCGTGCAGCTGATAGATAATTTAGGAATTAGCACATCGCTCGATGTTACTTGTGACATGTGAATTTAAAGAGACAATATGACTACCTATAAAGCACTGGCCATTTTGTCAGTGGCATAAGTTCAAAGGAGATTGTGCTACAGTGATGACGGTGATGGATCAGAGCCAAAATCATGCTATTTTCTTTTATGAGTTTAAGCTTGGACACACTGAATCAAAGGCAGATTGCAACATCAATGCAGTATTTGGGTAAGGCGAAGTGAACGCAAGACAGAAAGTTTTTTTTTTCTTTTCTAAATTCCTGTCCAGCGATATTAGCCTTGGTAATGAGCAATGTTGTAGACCAGAAGGAGCTACCGGTGATGCCGAGTTGGAGACCTTGGTTGAATTTGTTCCAGTATGAGAACTTGGCGAAATTCGGAGTGCAGTATGCAACCGTTCTCAGGACATGCAATTGCCATAGACAATGGGAAGAAAATGGCAAAATGTGTCCCACATGAGTTGACAAAACAGCACAAAACACAACAATTTTATGTCTGCTATTCTCTGCTTATCTGCAACCAAAAGAAAGATATTTTGAGGTGCCTTGTCACGTGCAATGAGAAATAGATTCTGTATGACAATCACCGACATTTGGTGCAATGGCTTGACTACAGTGAAGGCCTGAAGCACACCCCAAAGCATATTTTCCATTATAGGAAGATGATGGTCACTGTTTGGTGGTACGCAGCTAGTGTAGTCCACACCTCCTGCTTAGAACCGATTGAAACCATCACGATTTCAACAAGAGCTTGACATTATGTATGGAAAACTGTCCACCAAATTGCCTGCATTAGTCATGAGCCCATATTACTTCATGATAACGCAAAACCTTACATTGCACACCAAGACTCTCCAGAAGCTGCACCAGTTGAGGAACGAAACCTTACCACATTCACCTTATTCAGCTGATGTGTCCCCTACAGACTATCACTTCTTTAAGGATCTGGACACCTTTCTACAGGGTAAATCGTTTCCCAATCAAACAGCATTTGCAACCACATTCCTTGAGTTTATTGCTCCCCGAAGCTCGAATTTTTTTTCACGACGGCATGCTTATATCTCATTGGCAAAAGTGTATTGCTGCTGGCTATGATTATTTTGATTTATTAAGTTTAATTTGCACTGCATTTTGGGTGTTTGAAGTTTCCATCGATATTCCACCATCTCAACTGCAACAACCTGATATAAGAAAATGCAACAGAGCTTCTTGATATGCTATACACTGCTGGCCACCCAGAATGCAACACCAAGAAGGAAGCATCCGATTGGCCTGGAATTCGCAGCATGCGTCGCCCGCGAGATGACTTGCAACCGATTAGCATTGCAGGGCATATGCAAATCATGTGCGCCCGGCACGCCACCGAGAAGCACTATAAGAAGGGTGCACAGAAGGGAGGGTGTAAGTAGTGGAAGTGTGTTGTGCTGCCGGACCTGTGCATGGGAAGCTTTCTGATGCCTTGTCGCAGAATACGGCAGTCATTCCAGCACATGTTTCGGAGTTTGACAGAGGTCGAATAGTGGCTTATCGTGACAGCAGTTTATTGTACCGAGACATCGGCGCCCGTGTGGGACGACATCCTGCCACAGTGACGCGAGTATGAGTGCAGGACGGACGGACGTACCGACATGAGCCATTGCCGCAGCCACGGCACACTACCGAACGAGAAGACCGGCATGTTGTGTGGCATGTTGTGAGGGTGTGTTGCGCAACAACCTGTGTCAGCACGTACCGTTCGACATTGTCTGCAGGAGCGGGGACTTGTTGCACGCCGGCCATTGCTCCGATTACCATTGACGTTACACCACCGGCGAGTGAGGCGGCAATGGGCCATTGAACGCCGCACCTGGACTACGGAATGGCACAACATTGTCTTCTTCGATGAATCCCGCTTCTGCCTGCAACACCACGATGGTCAGATCCGCGTGTGGCGGCACCGCGGTGAGAGACTGTATGACACCTGCATTATGCATCGCCATAGTGGTCCGTCGCCTGGCATTACGGTTTGGGTCACAAATGGATATGATACCCGTATCCCTCTGGTACGCATCGCAGTTACACTCAACAGCCACCACTATATCTCCGATGTTTTGGAGCCTGTAGTCCTCCCTTACCTGCAGGACCTGCCAGCGGCCACATTTCAACAGGACAATGCGTTCCCACACATGGCACGCATTGTGCAACAATTCTTCACGGCCCACCAGGTGTCACTGCTGCCGTGGCCCGCCTGTTTTCCTGATATGTCACCCATCGAACATGTCTGGTCGCTGATCAGCAACCGAGTGGCCTGGCAAGCACCACCCGCGGCTATGCCTGATGAACTGTGGCAACATGTGGAAGCAGCCTGGACCGATATACCCCAAGCCCATATCCAAAGCCTCTTTCATTCAATGCCGCAGCATGTAGCGGCCGTTATTGCCAGCCATGGGGGCCACACGAACTATTGATGTCTGCGTGTTCGGCAAGTCGCACTGGCCTGTAAGCTCAATCGTTTCATCTTTGTATCTGTTGTTATATGTCCAGTAAATCTGGCTTTGCTATCTCGTGTCCTTCTTGGTGTTGCATTTTGGGTGGCCAGCAGTGTATATAGTACAGTACTCTCATCTCTTGGCTTACTTATACTTATGATCAATAAAGAAGAAAGCAACGCTTAGCCACAAAAAATTAGCCACAACGCTTAGCCACATTTAAAAACGCCTGAAAATATGTCTCATGCACTGTAAAAATCTTCTGAATTTTATTGTAAATAGAAATAGTCCAGTGTATAAGGTATAGTAAGTAAATTTTGAAGCTTTTCTTACCAAATATTGCTTGCAGTGAATAGCAGGCTGCAGAATAGGCTTAATTATGATCATAAGTTTGTTTTGTCAATAATTCTTAGCCCTTCGTAATAAAACCAGGAAGTTAGATTCCATCTGGCAAAAATCTTAGTAGCATCAATATATAAATCAAAATGTGAATAATGTATTTCATAAGCATTAATAATCAGTTAACTTCAGCAGCACAATTTGTACTAATAGATTTTAATATTCTTTGAATTTTACAGACAAACCTGGCCCACCAAAAGGTCCTCTAGAGGCTACAGAGACAACTAATAATTCAATAACTTTGAGATGGCTTAAACCAGAAGATGATGGTGGCTCTGAATTAACAGGTTTGTTGAATTAATAATGATATAATTTTAAGTCAGTTTTTTCTTTCAGATACTGATAATTCTGTCTTTAATCTTTGTGAATTCAAGTGATGGTTATCCTGCATGTTCATTTATAAATGGGATTTTAATAAAATGGCTCTAAAATAAAAAAAAAATTAGGGGAGGATTGGAAGCCTTGTGTAAATTAGCCGTGTGTCAGATCCTCTGACGTCCATCCAATTGAATTGATAATGTCCATTTATTACTTTGTGCTCCTCAATATACTCGATATGAGATCGATAGATCTTTTTTTGCTCCTCATACACTCGATATCAGATCAAGCAAATGTACTACAACTTTCTTTTTGAGATTTCCTTTTTAGTATTGTTTTAGTAGAACATGTGTTTTTTTCCCTGCCCATTTAAAATTCATAAGTTTTCATCTCTTTATTTGGAGCAAAATATTTTGCTTTTCTATCTACGCTAGTTTCTGATAAATCAGTCCAACGTGTGGACAAATGACACTGCAGTGTTCATCTCTGACAAAACACTGAAACCTTGGAACACTCTTCTCAGCTTTTTAGTTATCTTTCTGAGTGTCTCTACGTAATGATGCATTATTTATTTTCCCATTATGTCTCATTAATGTTTCCTGAGAATCCAGAGTTTTATATTGTTCTGAAATTTTAAGTAATGAATAACACACTTCTTGTAGTTTCTTACATAGCTGTCAATCACCATCGTATAAAAATCCACGGGCTTGTAAATATTAGTTTGAACACCGCACCGTGAAATTGAGTTTTTCCACTTCCATTTAAAACCAAAATTTACTCCAACACCTGTTTACACAGTAGATGTTTTATCAAATTTTTCCTTCTTCCAATTTTTTATGTAACCATAGTTTAAACCTTTCAGATCTTGTTGCACATCATCAACTTCTACATAGAAAGCAAGTTCTTTTTTAACAATCTGCAATTTGTAAAATATTCTGCATTTCCCTGAATGATTTTCATAGAAATCTTCCATTCGTGCTCAAGTTGCAGAACATGGTCTTTATAACATTAATAATAAATCCAGTTTACCTCATTGTCTCTTAAAATTTAATTGAAGTGTGCACATATCACTACACAAAAGTTATATAACTTACATTCTTAGAAATGAAATCATGAATGACAAAATAAATAAAAAAGAAGTCAAATATTTAAATGGTTTTCCTTACATAAAAGGTACTACCAATGAAATTAATAATATTTGTAAAAAGCATAACATTCAAATTGGAGGAAAAGTAAATACCATCAAAAATATAGTAATAAAAAATGAAAAAATAAAAATGTTAGAAAAAGCAGGTATTTACTCAATTCCTATTACTGAAAATCCTCCAATGGCTTATATAGGAAGTACCAAAAATAAGCTTAAACACAGATTAAAACAACACGTAAAAAACTGGCAGAAAAAAGAAGAAAAAACAGCACTTATCCAATACTGTCTGGATAACCAAAAATATCCTAAATTCGAAAATATAAAAATCATTAAAAGCTGTAAATCCGAAAAACACCTCAGAATAGCAGAGTCGGTAATGATTGAAAAAAATAGGACAAAAGTTTGCAACCATAATGACCCTAATAATTTGAGAAACAGCTGGAAAAATTTAATTAAAATTGAGCAAAAAAATGAAAAAGTTCGAAAAATGAGATCACTGACCAACAAGAGATGGCGCCACAACGCCCAAGAAGAAGCGATAGCCGATGACAGAAGCAGCCCGCGAGAACCACCGAAATGCCCAGCTGACACGGTCCGTGCTAGTCGGAGCAAAACGTCCCCTCGAAGACGGTAAAGGAGTTTTACTGAAAGTACTAGGGTATGAATAAATATTGAAGTAAATGAGGATGCAGCAAAGAAAAAACTTATTTGGTGATGAGACAAAATAAATTCCAACGGAGAAAAAAAAAGAAGCGGACCTGTGGCCAAATGAAAAACCCCCGTGCCGCATCCACATAACGGAAATATGAATTGAAAGCCAAGCCCCACGTGCGGTAAGTGTTTATTGAACTTTACCAACTAAAAGTGAAGTTCAAAAATGCAAATGAATGACAACTTTGATAGTTCTGAAACCTGTGCTTCTATCACATAACATTTGTCATGCTCACTACCTTTTATTTAACCAATATCCCAGAAACAGCAGAGGACATTCTATGAAACATGTCTTACAATGAGCATAAACTTTTTCATTTAGCAAAACTTTGATTTGTTCTCTACTTTCTACGATAGTAAGTACACTGCTCGACACAGAAAATACCACACCATGAAGGAATGCATGAAGTGAGAAGAAACTTGCAGCACATGTAGACAAGTAGATGGGAAAGAAGTTATTTAATTTTTGAGGGATTGTATCAATGCAATGGACAAGGAGACAGTATAATGTTGCCCAAGTCAGTAGGTCATATGACTGCCATTCTGGGCTATACATTTGGCAACATGCCATGGCATTGAGTGAAAAAGTCCCAGGATGGTTTCCTGAGATATAACTCATGATGCATCATTAGCTTGTGTCCACAATTCTTCAAAAAGGTGAGGGAGTCATACAGTAGTGTTAAATCATCTGCCAATGATGTTCTAAACATTCTCTACTGAGGGAAGTAATAGGATTGCATTGGCCAGGGATGCATCTGCACACTCTGTACACTGTCTGCTGATGTTGGCAGCATGCACACCAACATTATCTAGATGAAACTGGGTATCAGGGGTATGACAAAGATACGGCAACAAAATGGGCTGCAGCACCTAATCAACATATCATTGTGCTGTTGTTGTACCCACTACATGTATGTGCAGTGAACTGCTGCTGAAACTGATAGCTCCCCAAACCATGACACCAGGCTGAGGAGCTGTAAGATGTTCACAGATGGCAATAAGATCAACCCGATGACCACATCATCTCCAGACTCTCAATTGGTGATCATTGGCACTGAGATAGTAGTGAGACTCATCGCTGAATGTGACATGGTTCCCTTCATGCCACCATGCATGTCTGGTACTGCCCACTGCAATTTTGCATGACCATGCGCTGCGGCAAGTGGCAGTAGTCTCAATGGCTGGCAAGAGCAAAAACCTGCCCCAGCCAATCTGTGATGCACTGTCCATGTCGATACAAGGATGTCCGTAGCTGCCTGTACACATCGTTGATGGTCGCGCACTGTGAGTTGTATGGCTTGCCATCGAAGTGTTCAGACATCCACCTATGTGCACCAGTCCCACTGCGGCAGTGCATGTTATTTTCCTCTAACCATGTCACCACATTTGGGCAACTGCTGTTGCATTTCGATGTATTTCTACCCTGATGTGACACTGGAGCCAACCAGCTGGGCATTCCCTATGATGAAGCCTCTAGTGCAGGTGTCTGTGTGGTGGTATTGCCCTGGCATTTCCACTTCTTACACATACTTTCTACACCGAGCTAAATCTGGTGCAGTGGTCCACACATCCAGGTGAGGATGATCAAACTTAGCTATGCCGAGCTGTTTTACCCCTTTATCTTCCTCATCTATTATGTAATTGGTTCATAACTGCACTCATTTACATAATCCAACTATCGAGCCATAAGTATTTGCATGATGCTGTGACAAATAGTTCCTGTTATGGCACTTTCCACATGAAGCAGTGTTTGTATCATGAGAACATTAATCTTACCCGAACCACATGCAGGAGAATTTTTCACAGTGCTAACCATGTTAGGTTTATCATCCAAGAACATACTTCTGACACTGTGGCTATATCATTCATGCTATTAGAAAAATGCCCACATGCATGATTACTATCAATCATAATAAAATTCATTCATGTAAACTTATGTTTACTTAAATTATATATTGAACATAACATAAGTGGAAAACGTTTATGAAGTAAAAAATGATTGAATCCACCTTCCTCCTAAATTAGAATTTATATCTACATCTCAAGATAATACGAAACTATTCATGTTTGAATAATCAAGCTTTTTTAACTTTCAGGATATATTCTCGAAAAATGTGATATCGGAACTGACAGGTGGTTGCCAGTTGGAGGATACTGCCCAAACACGACATTTACTGCCAAAGGACTTGATGAAGGAAAACAATATAGATTCAGAGTAAGAGCTGAAAACATATATGGCATCAGTGAAGCATTAGAGGGAAAGCCAATAACTGCCAAAAATCCATTCGGTAAGTCACTCTTTTAGACATTTACCATCTCGGTGTTATTTTGCTTTAAAAGTCAAAATAACATTGATATGCTTCAAAAAGCGCTCCAAAGTTTTATACTTATCTTAAAAGAGATCTCAAAGGGATTTTTGTGATGTGTGACATTTTATATTTAAAAAAAAAAAATCATGGTCATTAATGCATTGACCTTTTTTTAAGTAGGAGAGCACACTTTTGTTATCGAAGTTCCTTCATTATTGTGATATTATGTAACTTCTTTCTTTATCAGGATATTATGCAAAATTGGTATACATGTTATTATAAATTTTATAGGAATTTCAGATGCTTGCAGAGTAAAAATCAGTTTTATAGAAAATAGGAAAGATTCATAAGCATCAATACATTGACCTATGTTCCAAATGCATTACAAGAATGTTGTTATTTTTATTTTCTGCCCTTTTTCCTCAAGACTTGTGTTAACACATGTCGTAACTGTTATTTGTCATGTTCAAAATAGTGCAAATTTCAACTAATTTTAGGCAAGAAATTAATTATTGTTATCTTCATTTCAACAAATGCGAGAAATATGTGAAAAATTATATCAGCATACTTGCCAACTTTTACGGATTTCGGCTTAATTTTACTGATTTATGGATAGAGGTCTTTTTTTACGGATTTTTTAATATTTTGATTGCTCAATCAAAATATTTCAATCCCCTGCACCCATCCACTTCGATTTTCTACCGGACCTTACAAGTGCGGTGTCACGCGATGATGTCATCTTTGTCTCGCCGGCTTTGTGACATTGTGCAGTAGCTCTCCCTCCATGAGAATGCTCAAGTGATGTGCCGATCAGAGTTTGCCAACATGTGTAATTACGCATCTAGTGCGCATCGAACAGTGTGTTTATGCATTGAAATTTTACCAAAGCGTAAAAATACGCATCAGGAATTTTTCTTGGCTCGTAAAAATATGCATCGAGAATTTTTCTCAACGTGTAAAAATATGCATCGGGAATTTTTCTCGGCACGTGAAACTACACATCGAAGAATTTTATCAATGCATAAAAATATGCATCGGGACGGTATTTCGTCTTTCAGAAATGGAAGTAAATGAAATAAATATTTTTTTCCGCAATCGTAATTCCTTTTTCCTGTGATCTTGCCTCTGTCCAGTATTGTTGTTATATATCATTTTATTCCTTAAATATCTGTATTTCATTTTGAAAATGCAGGAAAAATTTCCAAAAACCGATGACGAGAAAATTTTGCTGCAATCATTAGGTATGAGGGTGCGACGGCTTCGAGGAATTTCTCCTTTTCCGTCATAATTTGGGTTATCCTTGAGATCGATGCATAACTGAACAGAAATTTGGGGGCAATTAGTAGTGGTGGAGGATGTTTTCCTGCCTGAAACTTTCTAAACTTTCAAAAACAGAAGTTTTGTCTTTGAAAACTTTAGAAAACAGTAGTTAGACACAGTGAAGATTTCTCCTGTAATCATAATTTTATTTTTCAAGTGATGTTTCCTCTGCCTAGTATTGTTGTTAAATATCATTTTATTTCATAAATATTTGTATTTCAACTTGAAAATGGAGGGAAAATGTCCAAAAACAGAAATCGGACATAGCAAAGATCCCCCCCGTAACTGTAATCCCCCCCAACGATGATCAGAACAGGTATCCTGTGTTCTTAAATATTCCCCCTAAAAATTTTTGCATTTCAGCTTGATAAATGGGGGGGGATGAAAGTGACAAAACTGAAAAATTTGTAAAAATTGATGCATGGTGTTCAAAAGTATTTATATTTTCAAAGTTAAACTATTCATTTTCAATCTAAAATAGTGAAAGCTATCATGCATTCATGATGGATAAAATTGTCATCCAAGGGCATAAAAAAAAACGACAATAAAGAAATGGGAAGGGAAACAAAGATATCAGCAAAATGAAAATTTAAGCACTGGATGCTGGTGCTGCAGAAAAACAAATGTGGCTGTGGAACTTGCTGAGAAGTTTATTAGATATTTTTAGATGCCTATAAGAACCCCAAAAGTGCAATGTTTTCATTTCTTGAACACATTGCTGTTCCATGTGGTCATTACAAAACATGATAAATTTAATGTTATTGTTTTAAAATACGAATATTATATTTATTTCTAAAACAAGACACACAGTGGATCCAAATTCAAATTACATTGAGCAGTAGTGAAATATTTTTTATATGAAAAAATCTGGATTGATTTTTCATAATTGCCTAGCATTTTTGTAAGTATTTTATTTCATCTGTTAATTTTTCTAAAATACTCTCGACTTTTGAAAATTACTCCCTAAATTTTTTCAAAGGAGTAAAAATACTCATTAAAAACTTTTTTTGGCAAACTCTGGTGCCGATGCATGCACAGGGTCTGTGATGGTGGCCGTCACATTTTGTATTTCCACGGCCCAACTTGATCGAGCGAGTGGTAACGCTGATCGAGCGGCCGTGGTATTTCAGCCCCTGTAGATGCTAGATCATTGTAGCAGTTGATTGGTCTCCTCTTGGGAGGGAAATCACAGCCAATGAAACAGAAGGGTAAAATCTGCATGCACAGTGATGAGCAATGTTGTTGTAGCAGCAAAATAATACTTTCTTATTTATGATGTTTTTAGTGTGTGGTGTTTTTTCTTTGTTGTAGAGTTGAATTATCGGGAGGAACAAGTTCTTAGTTTAGCTTTTATGCAAATCTATAAAGATGAATACTAAGATTATACCATCTCAAAGTTATTTTCAAACTTTTAAGGAAGCATACATCACAAAGTTCCAGTGTATCAGGTAATCTAATACAGGTGTAAAATTTGCATTTTGCGAGATTTGCCAAAACGATTTTAACATTGCCCACGGAGACAGAAACGATATTTTTCGTCATGTAAATGGTCCCAAACACAAAAGTAATGTGATGTGTACAGATAGTAACTCCAAACTGACTACGTTTTTAAAACATCAGATAATAGTCAAGAAAATGTAGCTCGTGCCGAATTGTTGTTTACATCTTTTTTGATAGAACACAGCGTGCCATTCAGTGCTGGTCCACTTTTTCGGCAGATGTTTCTAAAAGATGAAACTGCCAAACATTATGGCTGTGGGAAGACCAAAACGACGAAGATTGTCCACCAAATGGCTTTAGATCGAACTTCTGCTGTTGTGAAACTTTTACAAGAGGGGCCATTTTCTGCAGCATGTGATGGAAGTCATGAAAGTGATTACAGTATTATATAATCCTGATATACAAGATGAAGATTAGAAGGCATGTAACATACAGTTTCGAATGCGATGTGTAGGTACTCTTAAAGTGAACATTTCCTTTTTGCAGGAAATGTTTAGTCTGTTATTGAAACACCACAGGTTTGTGAGGTTAACATTGAACAAAATTAAAATTTTACTTTATGGTTTTTTAAATTATTATTTAAAACACAGATAATACTAGTTTAGTTATTGTGGAATATGCAGAGATGTTTACTGCATATTTATTAATATAATTATGTTTTGCTTTGTGGTAAATGGCGTTCGTGCAAAAGTTTTGCTGTTGCACATTTTCCGAAGTTAGCAAGTATGTATCAGGCTTTAAAGAGTTAGACTACAAACTCTTGTGGTGCTCTGTAAAATTAACTAGAACTTATTTTTTTTTATGTTTTTCATTAATGTATTTGTAGATAGGATGATCATTTAGGATATTTTGGCTTGTGATAAATTATGTCATATATACAACTGGTAACTTCATAATCATATGATTCAGCCAGTATTTATTAATGTTATTCAGCTGGTAACTTATTACTTGCACATAAATAGTGCACTTATTTAGTGGTTATTACCAATGAAGATGCAAATAATATGATTCAGCTGGTATTTATTAATGTTTGTATAACTATACTTTCCCCTGCCACTTTGTCTCAATTACCATTACTCGTTTAGTGCTACTTTATGTGAAGTACCACAGTGCATTTTTGTCAAGTTTTTTAGAAACTACATTCCTTTTCTTGAAAATTTAGTGTTTCTCATTGTCAATTTATTCCCAAAAAATTTATAAAATAAAGATTTTACAATATTCATATAATACCATGGCAATTCAAATATTAATATCAAATCGACTTGTAAACCCTGTGATTTGCAGATACTACTGATTTTCTAGGTTCTTGCTTTATTTCAGAAGCATCTCTAAAGTTCATAATATATTTTCCTGTATTAGTGATACATCCCCCAATTATCACATGGCCATATATGGGGGAGCAAAACTCAGAATAAAAATGTGTGTTAAATGGTTATTCAAATTTTTTTCTATATGTCCATCATGGACAAGGTGCAAAATATCAAAGGTCATCCATTTTTTAATCGGTGCAGCAACGATAACGAAAATTCTTCAGAATGTGTAAATTGTCCACAGTTACCAATCTGTGGCTCATGGTCAAGTCTGCGAATTGATTGCAAAGGTTTGAAGCAGGGTACTTATTATCACCTGTGGCAAGGCTTTTTACATTGTATGGTCACAAAGCCTGCTGATTAGAAGTGATCACCTGGTAGCTCTTGAGAAGTATTCATGTATGCAGAATGGAACACTTTTTTTTTTATTCTGTGAATGATAAGTTCTGTTTTAAACGACAGATCCTCAGTTTTGTCCCCAGTGAAAACCTTGCCATTTCATACCAAAAATGATGCAGGAATAACATGCAAAAAAATACTTGCTTGCTATGAAAAGCAAACGATTCTTTTTATGATTCATTTTTTCTTTTTTTTTAATGCATTTTCGTGTGATCAATGCAGAGGAAAATAATGAGAGAACATCCTGCATATATAACTTAAAAAACTCTGAAATTTTGAGGTGGCACTGCACCAATACCTGCTTAATGTATGCTAAGTAAAAAAAAAAACTATTTATCAAAAAGTTTCCAAAGGAACTATTCTATCAATTTTAAAAGTCAAGACACTTTTTTGTTTGGTTTCAACAACTCCCACGAACAATCATGGTAGGATGAGTCATCTACGCCTAATTTAAGGTTGCTAGCTCCTAGAAAAGGAGAAAATCAGGGAAGGAAGCGTACAATGACAGTGTCTCACCCACGACTAGATCCCTTGGTGTGAGAAGCAATTGATCCCTTGGAGTGAGAAGCCATTGAGCTGGTGTATGACAGAACTATGAAATCAATGCAAACTGTAGATCTCTTCACAAGTTTAAAATTAATAAAGACTGCAGTTTTAAAGTTTTAAGAATTTTATGTAAATGAAACCAAGAAATATTATCAAAGTTAATTTTAATTTGATTTCTCAAGAATATAGTACCTGATATATCTCAGCATTTTACAGTGTAATGCTCTTAATATTGCTGTTCATGTAAAGAAAACTTGAAAGCTACCTAATTCTGAATAAAATTGGTATGCACACGATTTCCCATCAGGAGCTGTATCCGGTGCAGAAAGAATTTTTCAAATCGGAGATTTAGAAGCAGAGATATAGGGAGAAACGCAATTTAGCTTTACACCCCTAGCGGAAAGTCTATGAATTACTTGAAAATTTTGAAATTATATGAAGCACATGTCATACAGGAAACACTATCCAACAAAAAAGGAATTTTTCAAATCGAACCCCTAAAAGTAGAGATATTGACAAAAATAGGATATACATCTACGCCCCCTGGCGTAGAAACCATGCACTATTTTAAGATGAAAATGTTCCTAAAAGGTTTGTCGACATGAGTAGTATCGGTCTACAAATGACGTTTTTTTAATTGAGAATTTAGAAGCTCATATTTTGCTGCAAATACATCAGAAGCGGAAATTAAAATTTACGCCCCCTGGTGGCCAAACCATTTTTTTACAAAAATTAGAAATTATGTGCAAACGATTTCCCATCAGGAGCTGTATCCGGTGCAGAAAGAATTTTTCAAATCGGAGATTTAGAAGCAGAGATATAGGGCGAAACGCAATTTACCTTTACGCCCCCTAGCGGAAAGTCTATGAATTACTTGAAAATTTTGAAATTATATGAAAAACATGTCACTTGGAAAACACTATCCAACAAAGAAGGAGTTTTTCAAATCGGACTCCTAGAAGTAGAGATATTGACAAAAATAAGATATACATCTACGCCCCTGGTGGAGAAACTGTGGGATATTTTAGGAAGAAAATATTCCGAAAAGGTTTGTAGATGTGAGTGACATCAGTCCAAGAAAGAATTTTTTCAATCGATATTTTAGAAGCTCAGATTTTATGGCAAATACATCAGAAGCAAAAATTAATGCTTACGCCCCCTGGTGGCCAAAGTATTCTTTACCAAAAATTTGAAATTATGTGCAAAAGATTTTCCATTAGGAGATGTATCCGCTGAAAAAAAGATTTTTCAAATCAGAGTTTTAGGAGAAGAGTTATCAGAAAAAATGTAATTTACTTTTATGCCCCCTAGCGGAAAATCTATGCGTAATTTGAAAATGAAACTATATCTAAAACACTCTTCAATATAAATGGAATCGAAAGATAAAAGAATTTTTTCAATCGGATGTTTAGAAGCAAATATGTGGATTAAAACGAAATTTTGAATTCGACATCATCTGCATTTACGCCCCCTAGCGGCAAAAATGTGCATTGTAAAAAAAAACGAAATAAAGGATCATCATTCGCATATTTCAAGCTTCCGAATGCAAAAAGAATTTTTCAAATCGGACTAATAGTTGTAGAGATACCGTGGGTACAGACGGACGGACAGACAAACCGATAACAGAAGCACGATCTTTTTTTACAAAAAACGTGCTAAAAATAGAGATACAACCACAGCTTTAGCACGACTTGTAAACCAAGGTAATTAATTACCTTCCTGCCTGGAACAAGATTAAAATTCTCAACACACCAAAATCTAGATCAACTTTAAGATTTGTTGAGAGTTTGTATATTTTGAAATATGGGAATACAGTGTGTAATGATAATTTACCAGAATTTATACCTATACCGTGGAAAACATCCTTGGGTTTGTCGGGTTAGGTATTAATTAATCAATAGACTTAACCTATTACTGTTATGTTTGACCAGTAACAAATGTTGTCCCACACTAGGGATGGGCAAAAAACCTCGATGTTTTGCCACTGATGATCGATGTTTTAACCTCGATGTTGCAGAAGCTGATACATCAAAAAAACATCGAAGTTTCGTGACCGATGTTTGGAACTGGAAGAGAATATCTTCTACGAAAAGTAAATGCATTTCTTTTTGTTGCATTCATAACTATACAGAGGGAAGAAATATCACCTTCCTATTGGTTGTTTTAGAAATATCACCTTCCTATTGGTTGTTTTAGAAATATCACCTTCCTATTGGTTGTTTTACTCGCTTCGTTGGCGAAAACCGAGATCCTTTCCTCGAAGGCATGTGAGCCGATGCATTGAAAAAACATCGAGGCTTTTAAGAAATACTATTAGTTACTTGGGGTTGAATTGGTGAGCAATCATCATTATGCTGAACAGAGATTTTAGCCACTGATATGCCCATTTGCTGCTGCAGTTCAAAAAGTGTGAAATCTTCGGCTTGTTAGCAAGACATCGTGGTTTACACCGATACATCGAAAAAACATCGAGGTTTCCACCAATACATCGGGCATTATAACAAATATTGCATTACCAGATGTTGCGTTGTTGAGTATCACCGTTACATTGAACGGAGATTTTACAAATAGATAGCCCATTCATTGCTGCAGATGGAAAAGTTTGAATTCTTCAGTTTATTAGCAAAACATCGAAACATCGAGGTTCCCACCAATGCAGCGATCATTTTAACAAATATTATGTTAATGGTTTTTGAACTGGTGAGTATCACTGTTATATTAAAGAGAGATTTTACAAATCATGTGCCCACTTACTGGTGCAGGTGGAAAGGTGCGAGTTTTTCAGTTTATTAATAAAACATCGAGGTTTACATCGATGCATCGAACAAAAATAGAGGTTTCTACTAATGCATCGAGCATTTTAATATATATTATTAGTTACCCGATGTTATTGGTGAGTAATCACTGTTATATTGAACAAAGATTTTACACATCTATTGCGTATTTACTGCTGCAGATTGAAAACAACAAAAATTATTTGGCTTATTAGCAAAAACATCGAGGTTTTCACCAATACATCAAAAATTTCCACCGAACTATTGATGCATCAATGTTTTGGGAATGAGTAACCACCGATGTAGATCATTGATGTTACCCACCGATGTGCCCATCCCTATCCCACACTCTTATTGGTTAAGCCCATTTCATACTAGTTACGTCATTACGACTGTGTGTCTTATATAAATATCACAGTGCTTGTCACATTTGTTTGGTGAATTTTAACAGCATCTAAAGATGGTACCCACTTTGGGTACCGAAAGATCTCATGTGTGTACATATTTTATTATATCTTTTTAAATGTATATATTAAATATTTTAACATTGGAGTTGAAATAGTTATCATGTCATTTCGGTAGTTTTTCGTGTATGTAGTTATCGGCACGAGTTAAATTCACAGTGATTTCACAAGTTTTCATTATGCGCACCGCCTTTGACACTGCACACGTCTAGTCGGTAATCCAGCTCCTGCCAAGCACGATGCAGCATGTCCCTCATGTGCTCAAATGTGGCATGGGGATTTTCTTCGCCCCTAATGAAAACATTATGCTTGTTGACTTTGCCATTCATATGAAATGCGGCCTCATCACTGAAAACAAGAATATTTTCAAACTCGTCTTTTTCAAGTTTCTCTGACACAGAATTGCTTACTCTTTTGCTTGTCATCTCTCTTTAAGGCCTGAACAAGCTGTAGCTTGTAGGGTGTCATTTGAAAGCATTTCCTTGCGACACGCCAAACTGTCGGAGGAATCTGGGTTTCCAGACTTGCTTTTCTTATGGAATTCCTGGGGCTTCGCAGAAATGTTTCCCAAACCCGCACGACCATCTCTTCCGCTACTGGTCGTCATCCAGATCCTTTTGCCCTGCACAGACAGCCTTCCTCTTTGAACTTTTTGTGCCATGTCCAAATCTGCATTGCAGGTGGTGCATTTGAGCACATCAGGGACATGCTGCATCGTGTTTGGCAGAAGCTGGACTACCGACTTGACATGGGCCATGTTGCAGGCGGTGCGCATATTGAAAACTTGTGAAATCATTCATGAAATCCACATACCTTTGAATTTTTCATTCAAATTTTGATGAATAAATCTTATTTTGCTTAACAATTAAGCCTGTTTAGTTTCATTTCCCTAGACTATTTAGTTACTCAGATATTTACATCTCAAATGATATCAAATTTTTTGAAACACCCTGTATTTTACATGTTCAAAAAATTACATAGTGCCTTCTTCCCAAAGCGATTAAGAGCGATGTACATCACAAATTGTGGAGCCTTTGTGCAGTTGTTTTACATAGACAAAATCAGAATGGAAAAAACAGAAAAAGAAAGCTGTCAAATCTAGCTGCTGTTCTATAAAGCAGAAGTGAATACCTTCCCAATCTCAGGATAACAAGTTGATAAGCGCCTGTAGGATTCAGTCAGGGCTGAATACAGGGGCATATATTGAATGTTTTTTTGGGGAAGGGGGAATTCTTCGACGAAAAATGGAAGTTTTTGTAATCCACCAGAACAAAATAAAAGTTGATGAAAAAAATTAAAGCATTTTTTCCAATGTAAGAAACATTCAAAAATATTATTTTACATTCAAAAACTTACATAGTGTCTTCTTCCCAAGGCCCCAAAGAGATTAAGAGTAACGTACGCCACAACTGTATATAAACTATAGGCGTACACTATATATATGTACACACATTGTGTATGTATACTATATATATACAGCCCCCTCCAACCAGAATTCCTGGATGCACCACTGCTCATGATACAATAAAGCTTGTGATAACAAGTGCTCATGGTACAACAGAACTGGTGATAGTAAGTGCTCATACTAAACAGTACTCGCTCTAAACAAAGCAAATCATATAGTCAAAACATCAACCTTTATCTTCAGCTTTTGATTACATCATTACTGTTTGACATGACTTTTTGTCAGGTTGCCAAACACATATTTGTTGAGAGAGAAAATTTAGCAATCAGGCTGAAAAATGATTAATGAGAACAAACTGAAATTTATATAAGAAGAAAGGAACTAAAAAGGAAGGTTAAATTTGAGTGTACATCACATATTGTGCTTTAAAAGACGACTCAACATTTTGTGGATTTAACTTATAGGCCAATTTTTGTGTACCATATTTATATTTGTCAGTTGCTCATCATACGTGAAAATGAGGGAGTATGTAGTATTAGAGACATATTTTAAAAAAATTGAAATATAAATTCATCACAAATCTTAACAAAAGGATTTTTTGACCTTACTTTCACTTGTTTCTAAATTTTAAAACTACTTTTAATATAAATGTTATTCATGAATCTGTATATTGATTCATAAGCATGAAGTTGTCTTATACCATTACAAATATTAATATATGTGAGAGAAAGTTCATGCAATCTTTGACTTCTCTAAAAACAAATTGCTCAAAACTGTGACTTTTTTCTTGATATATATACTTATATGTTCATTTATTTTCATATTTTAGATCCTCCAGATCCACCAGGACAGCCAAAGGTGTTGGATTATGGACCAATATTTGCTAATTTGACATGGGCACCTCCTGCTCATGATGGTGGAAGACCAGTTACAGGTGAAGTCTAATTTTCCTGCAATAAACATACTGTATTTCATTTGCATGCTTTCAAATGTATGTGATTTCACTAGTTTTCTTGTGATTTAGTACAGATATTTGCATTCCCAATTTTTATGCTATTTCTCTTCCTATCTGCTTGCTCTGTAGGAAAAAGAAAGCTTGATTTATTTAAGTTTTTGATTCTTGGGAAGTAAACTCCTAAAAGGGATTTAACACAAGTACATTTCAAAAGCTAATTAATTCTGTGTGCTTTTTTTTTTTTTTTGAACTTTCTGTTTGTTATTTAGAATTACTCCAGGCTTGCTTATTCGTTCCCGCTTTTAAGTGCTTATAGCATAGGTATGTGCGAATATTTTCAAGTGCAGTCCTTAAACCAGAGAATAATTCTGTTGTCTTGAGAATTTAACTAATTTGTTTATTTAATTAATATTAGTTCTTTCTAAAGTTCCACAAATGCCATACAGACCAGTTGGAGTTTATTTCTTTTGGTTTGCTATAAAGTTTCTATTAATTGTGTTAACAACTATGTGAAGGTATTGTCTGCTTTTTTGTAAAATACATAAATCAAATTTCCCATACAATCTCTTTTATCTTAACACTAAATTCACATTCCTGAATTATTCATTCCTCGGTTAATTTTAGTCCGTTTTGTCCTCCACTGAAGATATATACAATCGTGGCCAAAAGTCCTGCACCAGTAGACTGAAAGTCAATTTTTGATGTTTGAAGTCAACTTATACAGCTTAATGGTAAAAAGTCAGGAATACATATTATACATCATTTTAAAGGATATTTTATGCTAAATTCAAATATTTGTACAGAATGTTATTACCAGTAATAGAAGTGAAGTTACAAGTAAAAGTACAGCATCTAGTCATAAAAAGTAAAAAATAGTTGAATTTGGGAAATTAGTGTAAAATGCCTTTAATGTAAAATTACTGTACAGTACATTATTGAAACTTGCAGGACACTTGAAATAACTTACAACAAGCAAAATACGCTTTGATATTTAATTGGATAACCACAGTTTCTTAGTAACAAAGTGCACCTTTTTTGGCATGGAACTAATGAGCTTCTCTAGTTGTCCATTAATGATGACACGGTGTCATACGGCCCTTAAAGACTCAATTAATGCTGTTTTAGTTGTGGGTCCTTGTTGACGGATCTTTTGCTTCAATCTTGCCCACAGATTCTCTATGGGATTAAGATCCAGTGACTGTGCCGGCCACTGAAGTTTTCTTATAACTTTTCGATTAAACCACTCGTCAACCAACTTTGATCTATGACATGGTGCGTTATCGTCCTGAAAGTTAAAATTCCGCAACCCCATGTCTTGTGCAGATGGTAGCAATTTGGACTCAAAAATATCCACATATTTCGATCCATTCAAAGTGCCATCAACAATGTGCACCACCATTGGCTGAAATACAGGACCATAACCTCAGCGAATGTGGGTGCTTGATTGTTGGCTGGGCGCAGCATGCCTTATATCTTTCACCAGC
The DNA here is from genome assembly GCA_039090855.1 of Macrothele yani. Taxonomy (NCBI): domain Eukaryota; kingdom Metazoa; phylum Arthropoda; class Arachnida; order Araneae; family Macrothelidae; genus Macrothele; species Macrothele yani. The sequence goes on along the minus strand of CM077016.1, from coordinate 43,878,500 downwards.
CCGATGACATTCATAATTATTACCATTATTAACGGAAATAGTAACAGTTGTTTCATCACTGAAAATAACATTTTTCCATTCATCAACAGTCCAATTCTCGTGTGCCTTTCCCCAAGCAATTCTTTTGAGCTGTTATTTTTCAGTAAGGAAAGGTTTTCCTGCAGCTTTTCGTTCAGTCAGTCCATTTTCTTGTAGCCTAAGACAAACTGTACGTGCAGATGCAATAATGCCTACTTCATTCTCCCACTCATTTTTTTAATCAGTGGCTGTTTTAAACCTTGATTTTAAGGAACAACGAATCAACATGCGATCATCACGTTCGTACACAGCCTTGGTCGACCTGTTGTTTTTCTGTTTCCCACACGTCCAGTTTCTGCAACTCTTTTAATAGTGTGCAAAACAGTGGAATGATCACAGCCACATTTAACAGCAGTTTTACGACTACCGAATCCAAGTTCATGCAAAATAATAATTTTTGCCCTGGTTTGAAGAGGCAGGACCAATTTTTCGGGTCTTTGACATTCCAAAATTCAAATATCACCAGGAATTCTGCATAAACTTCCATCAACTGACTACAAGCAGCTGTGTTCTAAGTCAGCAGACAATTCTGCATCCTTTTATATCTCACTAGTGGGCATTGGAGAAAGCTATAGTGGATTAGAGGGGTGCAAACGCTTTTTCAGAACTGGATATGTGTTTCCTCACTTGCACATTTTTGCTTGTAACTTCACTTCTATTACTGGTAATAACATTCTGTAATAATATTTGAATTCAGAATAAAAAAATTTTAAAATGCTGTATAATATGTATTCCTGAGTTTACCATTACGCTGTATAAGTTGACTTCAAACATCAAAAATTGACTTTTGGTCTACTGGTGCAGGACTTTTGACCACGACTGTAGGTTACTTATTTTCATGGGAATTTTTTTCTTATTCATCTAAGTTTATTTCTTGCAATTAATGATTATCTCATTGTTTCTTTCATAGTTTGTTATTTACTTTTAATTAATTTATCCCTTTATATCTCTCACATTTCATATGATTTTCCTTTCCATTTCAAAATGGCTTTATCACGTTAAACAATTAACAATTCATTTCATTAATAACACGTTGATTGTGGTATAAATGTAAACTAATTTGTGTGTGTGTTGTTGTTGTTGTTTTGGGGTTAAACAACCACGATGAGCAACTCTATGGGCTATGAGCAGTAGATCATCCCTAATTTGGGGTCATTTGTTCCAGGGAAAGGACAGAAACAGCACCATCTGACAAGCTCACCACCTATGCCTCATTTAGGACTCCAACCCAAGACTATCTCAGCTGAATGGTCAAAACCCATTCTTTTTTATTTGTGCACCCTTCTTTTCTGCACTTGTTTTAAAGTAGACACTATTGCTCTACATTTAGTACAAAAAGGTGCCCAGTTAGAGAATGCCTCTGTTTCAGAATGATATATTTGGATCTCATTAGTCTAATATTGCACAATCAGTCCAGCCAGAGATTTTGCACAATCAGTCCAGCTAGAGACTTTGTGCAATCAGCCCAGCTAGGCAACACAGAGTAGGACAGTTTCGTGAAAGTACTTTAAAGGAAATTACTATTTGAAATCATTGCTATAGGCTGAAACTTATTACATAAAGAAAATTAATCCTTCAGATTTTAGACAATGCGGGCCAAAATGATAATTTTTGAGAGTATCTCTGAACTTTACATTGAACCATATTTATACAGTTTTACTCACTTTTGTCTGAGTACAGTAGACTTTCGCTAATCCGGCCATTCCTTGCACATAGGGGTGCTGGATTAGTGAGAGTGCTGGATTACTGAGAGTGCATAAAAATTCAGTTTAATTTTTCATGAAATTTAATGTCACAGTTATAAGTTTACTATGTGTAGTACAGTACATATGTATTTAAAAAACATAAATAAGAGACAAGCACGTGATAATGGTAAAAGAACACGATCAGTGTGCACTATACTGTCTCATTTACAACAATGAAATTATCTTTTCATATTATCAGTACAGTAAAGCACAATATTTATGTGTACGTACTATACACAGGAAAAGAAACGTACAATTGCAATACAGTACAGATGAAATCTTGCATTTTCTACTCAGTGTGGTCACTTTGAAACATGTCACATTTTTTTTTCTGCTTTAATGAAATTGCTCGTCAATGGCACGCTTTTTCATGCAATCACTTTACTAGCATTACATCAGTACTGCATGTGTCTGATTGTTGCATTATGCACTGAAGAAAGATGCCGGCAGCTCCAGCACCAGCAGTGTGAGAAATCTTTCATGCTCTCTGCCTCTGCGGTGCCCTCTTCCTCATTACTTTCATTTTTTTCCTGCACGCTTTTGATAATCTCTTCATCTGTTAAAGCTTAGTCTACTCCAAATTTTTCTCTTTCAGCCACTTAGTTACGTCCACTTCATCAACTTCTCCTCCTGGAAGCTTGTGGAACATGTCAACAAACACAGCATCTGGAATTGATAATTCTGAATTGACTGGCTCATTACTGCCACTCGATGCTGACTTCAACTCAGTGTCAATCGATGGCCACACTTTTTCCCAACATTTCCATATGGTAGTGCTCTCCACAATGTCCCATGCTTCTGCTGTTTGGAAAACAACATCACACATGTTGATCACTTTCCACGCCTTCAGCATAGATTTGGTGGAATCGTTTTCACATTAATCCAACAGGGACGTAAGAAGCGCATGTCAGTAGCAGTGCTTAATTGATTCCAAAATCTCCTGGTCCATAGATTGAATCAGAGCTGTCACATTGGGTGGAAGAAAGACAGCTCATATATCACCTGGCTTCAGAGACAAGTCAGAGGGATGACTGGGAGCGTTATCAATTAGGAGGATGACTTTTAACGGAATTTTCTTTTTCTTCAGTTCTTTCTTCACAGCTGGCAAGAATTTATCATGGAACCACCAAGAGAAACTTTCGGAGTCCATCCATGCCTTCTTTTGAGCATGATAATCTACCGGTAGTGTACTCATCTTGCTGTGTTGAAGACATCGTGGCTGTTAGGCTTTTCCAATCACCAGGACGGGAAGTATATGACTCCCATCGGCGTTACAACATGCCATCAATGTAACACGCTGTTTTTGTTGTTTATACCCATGAGCTTCCTTTTCGTTCTTCGCAGCAACGGTTTTTGAAGGAAGCATTTTAAAACAAAAGAGGCCAGTCTCATCAGCATTGTACACTGCATCAGGAGTTAGTTCTTCTTCCTTAATCATCTTCTCTGACTTTTTTTTAAACTCTTCCTCATATTTTTTGTTTGCTGAGCGACTTTTCCCAGTGACTGTCAGCTGCCACACACCATGTCTTTTCTTCCATTTTGATATCCGGCCCTCGCTTGCTGCAAATTGTTCACTCCCACCAAGTTTTTTGTTAAACGCCAGTGCTTTTTCTTTGATTATCAGATCACTGACAGGTGGTCCTTTACTGCGTTGCTGTATGAACCATCTGTAAATGGCTGCATCAAGTTGATCGTTTTCACCCTTTCACATAACCTTTCATTCTCGCAACTCACTGTGAATTTGGCTCATGTACTGTCGAAGTTCATTCTCTTTCATTTTTATGTCATAAACAGTGGCACGTCCAATGTTGTACTCAGCAGCGATGGCTTTTTGGGAACAACTCCGCTTTAACTTCTCTAAAATTTCCAATTTCTGCACCAGTTCTAACGTAAAGTGTTTTCTTTTTGAAACCATGATTGAAGGCCACTATGCCACACCAACCACTTGTCCTGCACTTCTAAATGTAAACTAAAATCTTTCACACGTTCCGTCACAGCGCCACCAAGGTAAATGGTATATAAATAACCCACTCTTGTGACTTCACAAGGATGCGTAAACTGTGGGAAAGTTGTTAGTTTTCAAGGCTATTGCAGTGCATTTTATGTTGGTCGCAAACGTTTCTAATTTTGCATCACAACTTGCTGCCAATGTGTGAGAAAATGCTGGATTTGTAATATTTTTAATTATTTTGAGGATCCTTCCTACTTCTATATTAAATTGAATTACATGAACGTTAGTGCCAATTCAAAACAAAACATGACGTTAAAATTGAAAACTTTACTTATGTATGAAGTATAATCCATTCCGGTCTGATATCAACACGATTTCTGCCACCAAAAACCACGAAAGGAGAAGGAGGCGGGATTATGGAGAGGCCGGATTATCAAGGGCCAGATTAGGAAGATTCTACTGTATTAACCTAATCTTTAAGTCCATAATTCAAAATTTAACTGGTCATGTAACATCTTAAAATTTTGTTTATAAAAACCGTGTAATGATTTTTCAAAGCTGTTTTTGGTACATCAGGATACACGCTATAAATGAGCTAATTATGAATTTGTCGAGAAATGATATTTATATATTCTGGCAATTCTGATGTTGGATGCTGTTTTGTAATCAGAATATTAAAAACCTTCATTTGATAGTTACTAATTTTCTCATTCCTCTTTAAAGCAAATGAGCATCGTTTTCACAACGAAAATTGAAAATTTTTATGTTGTACTGATTCCACACTATTTTTTTTTTTAGGTTACCTGGTTGAGAAAAAAGAAAAAGGAACACAAGAATGGGTGAGGGTTACAGCATTTCCTATTCCCACTGCTGAGTTTACAGTACCTAGCCTCTCTGATGGTCAGACTTATGAATTCCGTGTATTAGCTGTGAATGAAGGAGGAATAGGCAAGCCTAGCAAGCCTTGTGCTCCAATTACAGCTGAGCGCAAGATGTGTAAGTATATGCTATAAAATGTTTTTTCATTGCAGTTTAAAACTTACAATAACTACATATAAGCTCAATAAAATGCTTGTGAAGTGGTATGAATGCAGCTTGCTGTCCATAAATCTGAATATCTAGGAAAACATACCTCTAAGACTTTCCTAGATATCTAGGAAACAAACCTAATCAAGGATATTTAATTAATTTCTAACTTACTGTTGTAAAAACACATACACTGCATGTTTAAAATTTGGTCTTTGACAATAAAGCTACTGTTACATACAGCTTTAATTAACTAATTGCCCACAATTCAAGATAATGAGAGTAGCATTATCATCCTAGAACATGTAAACTTTGCTGAATGAAAATTGCTCATCATCAGACATGACTTGTCATTACAAAGATTCATGCCAAGGTATCAGAAGATAATATTCATGTCACTTAATTCCTTAAAAAACACTAATTTCTTATGCCTTTAACAATAGAAGATATATGTGATGGGTATGCTCATAATTTTGTACGTATTGGTTTTGATGTTTCATATTTTATTTTAGTGACTACCTCATTTGCTAATGGTACATGTATAAAAAATTGAATGGGTGCCTTTTGCTTTTTAATAACTTAAATTTCAGTTTGAAGTTCACATGTATATGAGTGTGGTCTTTTTTCTGTATGCACTTCTTTATCTTCTGTGTGAATGACAATGCTACAAAAATCCTGTGATTCAAAATGTAGTTTAAGTATGTCACACAAAGAACCTGCAAAATTTTGATTCTCTGTGTACTTATTATTAATATCTGCCATGTTTTTTCAGATCCACCTGATGCACCAGAGTCACCAAATATTGATAAGATTACCAAGGATTCCGTATCATTGTCATGGGCTAAACCACCAGATGGTGGAAGCAAGATATTGGGCTACTACATTGAAAAGCGAATGAAGAATGCCAAAGAATGGGACATCATAAACAACATCTTGCATGTAGACCGAACTTTTGTGGTATGTCTTCATTCTATTTAATCATTTATGTTCTTTCATTTATACTGAAGTTGCTAAAGACTCCATATTTTAAATTTCTTTATACGCTATTTTGGTCAAATTTACAGAGCTAAAGCATTTACCTAAGCACATTTATGGAACAAATGAGTGGATTTTAACCAGGATTTTGTAGAAACCATTGATAGAAATATATTTCTGAAATGGTTTAATTCTGTAACTGTGCATTAACTTTGCTTTGAAGTGACACATGGGATTTCCTGTATTTTTTGTTGGTAGCCTTTTTGATATCATTCCACATTATCTTTTACTTTAGAATGTAGTAGTACAGAGGATGTTCCCACATTTTTATAACGATTTTCCAGCAATATAATTAATGTTTAAAATAAAATTATTTCTTTCTTAAATGTTCTATCTGATAGACCTTTCTCTGGAATGAACCTACATCTAGATTTCCAAGATAACAGGGTATTTCTTAAAATTTTATAGTGGTATTTTATTCTGATCCTCTTTCACAGCTTTTGTTCTGTAGTAGCACAAACACAGTTGTTCTGAAGTAATCACTAACACCGCTGGGAGGAAAGGAGGAAGAAGGTACTAAGGTGTAACACATTTGTTGAAGTACGAAGATCAGAAGTAATCGTATACACTGGAGATAACATACTTTATTTACATTCACTACACGTAGGATCACTACTCACGCTCAAGCCATGATGAAAACACAACACTGAAGAAGGATGCCAGATCTTCTTTTACAATTCATGACAACGCAAGTCATTGCATCCTCTGGCGGACTAGAGCAAAACCAAGAGGAGTCACTTACCTGGAAATATATAACACTTAAATCATAACAGCTTTCCATAGTCCAATTACTGTTTTAGGTCTGCATTTAGAAAGCCCTCTTTTTAGCAGCCTGAAGGCACAATAAACATTAATTATATTCCTGGAAACTGGTGACACATCAAAGCACTTTGAAGGAATATAAGCAAAAGGTATAGATCAGATCAGATGTAGAGGATTTTAGGAAGGGAGTGTCTGACCCCAGGTCTTAAACAACCCTTAGAAATAGGAAGCTAGGAGATTTGAGCTAGAGTGCCCGATAGGAAAGAGACACAGAAGTGAGGTAAAAAGGAGGAGGAATACACCCTTATTTATTACCGGGTGGCCAGTACCCGGGGCGGCGACGTCTTAACATGTCCATCCGGCGCACAGTGGATATTTAGTGGTTAGAGCGTTTGTACCTGCTGAGATCGAACCTGAGGTTTTCTCCGTGGCAGTCACAAACGTTGACCGCTAGGCCACCCATCTCCCGCAAAAGGTATAGGCTTGATACCTGTCTTTTTTTTCTTTTTTCAAGAAATAGAGTGGTAGATTTAGATGTATGATTGGTAGCCTTATCCTGATAGAGTTCTGCTCTTTGAAGACTCTGTGGATAAAAGAATGGTATTTCTTCTTCAAATATAGGAGTTCAAACATTATCTTGGTAATATGTAAAACTGATTTAACATTCTTTTCAACTTTTCTTAACTTTAATTTTCCATTGCATGAGAAACCAGCAATAATCATGAATCCTTTACTGAAACTTTCTTTGGATTCTTGGAACCAAGTTGTTAAGTCTTTTTCTGCTCTTTTGGTGTTCGTAAATCAACTTTTTTGTTACAGTCATTTAGATAGATACATGCTTCTTCAATAGTCACAATAAATTTCCATCTGTCTCTAGCTAACTGATTTTCATAAAGAAGTCTACACCATGTTCTGTGCTTAGCCACGTGCCTAGGCAAAAGCCGTGAACATTATGTTTCTTTTGTTTCTTTTTTTCAGGTTCAAATATTTATTTATTACCTTATTTGCAATTGATATGGAGATTTTTTTAAAAAACTTAGCAATTGATTGCTCTTTGGGTTAGTGAATTTTCTTTTAAGGCCAGAGACCTTACTTTTGAAATAGTCTTAAAAATATGTTCCTTCTTTGATTATTTGTTTGGTGTTCTTTTTCCTGTTAAGAGCAATACTTGACAATTTTTACCTCTATTATTAATAATATTGCTTATTTTACATTTAGAAATGCTAACTGCATGATTTTCATAGCATTTTTTAATTGCAGAATATGAATATATCTCTTCGTAAAGAGCAAAAACATAACATTCTATCCACAACTTGTTTTGCGTACACCATTTTCTTTGCAGACAATATTTAACTGCAGCATATGTTTCTATCGTGTTCAGCTAACATGCTGTTGCCAGTTTCAATTCTTTAAACTCTTTTTATTTTCTATAATTTCTGATAAAAAAAGGTTCAAAAAATGTGTAAACATCCTCTGTATTTGAAAGGCATGTAACAACAGTAAAGTAATGAAAGTGAACATTTTATGAAACTAAAATCGTTGCAGTGTAACTTGTCTCAAACCTCCATTTGTGATGTACTTTGAATGTTCCATAAGTACTGAAATTAAAACAACTAATGAATATTTATAGTGTGTCTAAATTGTGATAAAAAAGATCTGAGTCTACTGTAATTAGCCCTGCTCAGAAACCTTTTTGAAGGGATTTCAAGCATTTATGTGGAGCTCCGATTTTACTGGTTTCATACTTTCCAATGGTGTATGAGAAAACTTGTTTACAAAAGTTGTAATCTTGCATTACTGCTTTACAGACCTGTGCTTTAGTTTCATCCATCATCTGCTGGCTTCTTAGAGTAGTTTCTCCTTTTGTATAGAGTTATTTGGTTGCTCTGAGGAAAATGCAATGAAATTCTTAGTACCACAATTTTCATCATGTTATCCGCACCAGTTCACAGACCATGAAATTCACATATTTTTTTTTCCTTCATATAATCCGCAGACTGTGACATTCAGAAAAAAAAATCAACGTATAATCCGCACATCATAGATCTTGAACCAGAAGGGGAGTTTCCAACAGAAAAATCAGTCACATAATGACCCAGGAGTCTGAAGAAGTAAGAAAAAAATATTAAATGAAGAAATTCATTTTTAAAGGTTACTTTTTCATATTTTTATCTCCGGACAGGTAAAGCTCAGTGGCGTGGCAACCATAGATCACTCCGATGCAGCTCCAGAGTGTTGCATTACACCTTGCCAATGACAAAACGCTGATACAGAACAAATCATAGAAATACTGTATGTACTCACGTATAAGTCGAAAGTTTTTGTAGGAAATCCTGCTATCAGAGTTGTGAGATCGGCTTATACGTGGGCCAACAGAAAATAGTGCACATGAGATCTGAAAGGAGGAATGCATAGATTCATGCAGCAAGTGCTATGCATATGTTTTCATTGGCTGGTTGACAAAAACAAAGACTGCACTACAGTCAGAGTTGTCCTTCTCAAAAATACAAAATGACACCTGACGTCCCTCTCCACAACTTTCCTGATCTCCCCCTCCTCTCCACTCCGTACAAACTCCTGAACTGAGGAAATTTTTTTTCGAGGGAGTTCTTTTTCCAATTATACCCCCTCTTCTCTGCACAATTACCCTGCGGATTTTAAAAAAAATTGAAGGGCCATAAAAACTTTTTTTAAATCGGTGTGTATTATCCACATCAGCGCATAATCTGCAGAACCTTTATTTTTAACTTTTTAAGCAGATTATCTGCAGATTATACGACGAAAATTATGGTAATTTTAATTGAATCATTAATGTAATGTAAAATCTCAGGAAGGCACAGAAATGTAAGCTCAAATGTAAAATATCCATAAAAAATTGTCATACTAAGAAACCATCGCTGAATCATTTTCTAATCAACGTTTCATGACATATTTCGAAAGTCATTTATTGTTGAGATTATACAGTATATTGGCATGGCTATTTGTGTTAAAACAACAGCCACCATTGCCTTGGTGAGTAGCAATGTTCATATTATACATATAATAGTAACTATAGTTTTGTGTTATTTAACTCCAAATTTTCATTAAGTGGAATGTTCTTTGTTTTTTTATTAAGTGGAATTCACTTACATTTAGGGTTTAAAACCTGCTGAGAAACTTCTATTGAAGATGATTTTCCATTCTGTAAAACCTTAGTGTGTTCAAAATAAATTTAAAAACAGTAAAAAATGTGCACCATGAAAATATGTGGCTGTGTAAATTCCCAGACATTTCATAAAATAAGAAAGTCTTTGGAAAATTTGTTCTTTTGAGAAGTTGGGGGAAATAAGTAGCCAGAACATCATGATCATGACACGTATTTTATCATTGTAATAGAATCAACAATCTGAACATTTTTAATTATTTTTCTTTCCAATAAAATGCACATGAAGAATCAGTGTGTTTATACAGATACTTATTGACAGATGAATTTTCGCTCTACCAAAACTAATTTTTTGATTAATCATTTGGTAGAGCAAAAATCTCAATAGTGTGTAGAAAATTTGAGCTTTCAATTTGATTTATTAGTTTGAAAAAGAAGAAGAATAAAAACAGGAGTATCATGCACAAATTTTGTGAAATTGAAGCATATCTATATGATTTTTGTTACTTTTTCTCCAGAATTCAAAATAGAAAGTTTTGCACAGAGAAAGGAAATGCTTTTAGATTTTTCCCAGATTGTATTCTTGTTGCTCATATCTTAACAATTTCGCTGCCAGCGGGCGCACACGCTTTCTGTAGAAATCGCCCCAGGGGGCCAGATAAACAGAAGTAAATATCTGAAGTTCCAGTAATGGGATTCCCAAAATATTTATACCACCTACTAGTTGGCTGACCACAAGTCCATTTATAGCAAAACATGCAAAAGTTGCGTGCGACCGATGTGGCCCAAAAGTTAAACGTGACGTTGTGTAGGCCATACAGGTGCGGGCAACCTCATACAAGCTTATGTAAACAAGTTAGTAAAATCATGCGATGCATTGATTATGATATGCTTTCCAACATCCCAGAAATCATTACTCAAGTTATGAGGAACATGGCTGTAGAATAAATCTCGCTCCTATGCCCTGACCTTTGACCCCATTTTGATGTTATTTAAACATAACCAGTTAAGTATACTTTCGGAACAACAGGATAAAGTTTTGTCTCGATCGAAACATTTTTACGCAAATTGTGATGCATAAGGGCAATGGAATAGATCCTGCTCTTATGTTCTGACCTTTGACCGAATTTCACCCATTTTCAGTAGGGTTCATCCCCAGGTGGTCCCCTACCACATACTAAAATTTCATCAAAATCGAACCATTTTTACTCGAGCTATCATGCGGACGGACAGATGGACAAAGCTGGAGCATATACGCTTCTTCAACCTACGTTTGGAAAGCGTAAAAAAGGAATTGCAGAAAGTCTATAAATAATTAGTGCTCCTCCCTCTTTCCTTTCTTTGTGATAGTGTATTGTGTCTAGCAGAGGTTGAGTTGGGACACCGCATCAGTCGGAGACAATGGAAATATAATACCCTACTGGGGGAAAGCAATTCCCACTTAGGTGGTTCCACACCCTGATTCCTTAGCACAGGGTGACTGGTGGAAGCAAAATAAGAGAAAACTGGGTGAGCACTTTTCTCTTACTAACAATATTCCTCTGCTTGGATGCAGTTTATATAAACAAATGCTGCAGGAAAAGTAGCCTCCTTCCTTCCCTTTTGGGATATAAATTTCTTTTTTTCCCATTAGACAGCACTTACTTCACTTAAGCATAATAGATTCTGGTATGTTAACAGACGTGCACCTTTTCTTTTTTTTTTTCTTTTTTTTTGTTTTTCTCCCCAACCGCACTAATTTGTAGTTCCACGAAAATCCCATAACTGCTCTTGTAATCAACGCATCAGGATGGCCGACCCCATAAATAGCAAAAAGTTTTACTTCAAAAGGCGAAAATTAGAATCAGTTGTCAGACTTCCTTCTCCATGGATACCTGATCCCATGGTCCATCTGGAATTATTAACCCAGCTACATATCTTTCTGCTACAGATGATCCAACTGTTGGTCCTACAACAACCGATTCTGTTGAATCGGACACAAGTGACCACGAATCAAGTCTTTCCAGTTTTGAAATTTCTTCTGCATCTGATTCTGATCCAAATTATGAAATCAGTACTGAAGAATATGATGATGATTGTGATTTCTTGCAAACAATGGAAGAACATCGGTGTTTAGACGTGAATCCCGCACATCACAAACAGCAGCAGATAATTTGGGGGCCAGTTGATTCGTCAAAGCAAAAAGAAATTTCATTGACAGCAAACTCAGGTATATGTCCTGAAGTAATGAATTTAGACCCCCTTACAGCTATTTACATTTTCCACTATCTAGTGACTGATGATATTTATCTTCTAATGGTTACTGAAACAAATAAAACGGCACAGAAAGTCATTCAAGGCGATATCCTGTCACCACATTCAAGGATAAAACAATGGCTGCCAACATCTGTAAGTAAAATGAAAAAAATTCTTGGTCTGCTTATTTGGATGGGCCTGGTTAAATTTCCGAAGATTACAGATTATTGGTCCACTCATGTGTTGTTCCAAAACCGAATTGCACCTAACACTTTCAGCAGAAACAGGTTTCAACTCCTACTGAAGTTATGGCACTTCGCTGACAATTCTCAAGATCCAGAGAACGATCGCACTTGTAAGGTCAAAAGGCTTATGGAGATACTGCTGTGCAACATGAATAAATTGAAACAGCCGGGAAAAGAAATTTTTGTGGATGAAAGTCTTGTGCTATTTAGAGGAAGACTTGGTTTTAGGCAATACATTCCCTGAAAGGCCCACAAATGTGGTATAAAAATTTATAGGTTATGCGATTTATAAGTTATGAGTAGCCCCACATCAAATTTTTACTCTATATTTTACTTTGACAAAAAAAACTATTTGTAATATATCATGAAAATTTTGAAAATATACACAAAAATCTAATGGAATCTATGAAAAAAATAATAGTATACCCATGGGCCATAGAAGTCGCTCGCGACTTCTATGGCCATCTGATTTACGATGTATTTCTTCAGTATGTTGCGTAGTAGTCTAATGCTTCAAAACATAGGTAAATCTAGTGAAAGGAATACAAAATAAAAACCAAATTAATTGAAATGTTCAAGGCGCCTGCGCCCAGTGTAGCTTTCCTTTTATTAATTTTACTTATTTTTTACAGACGGGATAACATTTATGCCTCATATTTTTTTTACCACATGCTATTTGCCATAAAAACAAAATATAATACAAACATCTTAAAAATCTGTTTATAAAAGAAAATAAAAACAAATAAAAAAGAAAACTAGTTATTCATCACTAGGATAGCTATACTAAAAATAGTAAAACCAACATTAAAATTAATAAGATTCTGATTAATCTATAGAAGCTCACTAAGGTGATTTAATACATGCAAAGATTATTAAATAAACTGCTCGTGTATTTTATAATATTTCTCATGTATTCTGGAGAGTTAATTCTGCTCTTTCTGATCATACAGATCCACAGTCTTAAGTTTATATATATATTTTTTTCTCTGGTTAAAATCTCCGCGCGTTGGTTTCTTGCTGTATGAGGAGGCCATCAGCCCCACCCTCTCTGCCCCCAGCGTCTAGGGAGTGGCGGAAGAGGTCAGCCATGTTCTTCTCTTGTGAGGAGAAAAGTTTTTGTCACACAAGAGGTAAGCTCTCTTCCTTGTTTTTGGGTTCTAGGTTTTATTAGTTCAATGTTTGTACTTCATGTACCTTTTCTCTGTCGTTTTTTAGCTTTTCAGCTTTTAAGCATTGGTTTGTCTGTTAACATTTTTGCGGGTTTTAACTCTTACTTTTCTTTGTAACTTTGAGCGTCTTTTGGGGTACCTAGGAACAGAAGATGGCTAAGCTTGTTCCTTTTCTATGCGCTGTCTATGCGCTGTTTTTTCAAAGTAGTTAAGTTCTTAATAACTAATTAATTATGCACTTAAAGCACTGCTGAAATACTTTGTACATATTGCAACTAACTGTTTAAGGTATATAACTTTCACAAAGTTTTCTTTAGTTAATTATTATCTTTAACTTATTCTCGTTTTCGTGCTGTCATATGTTGTAGAGTAGGGGGTTTTAGACTCAAGTTTTCTTTCAAAAATCTGTTCGTTATAAATTAACATTTCCTTTTTTAATTGCAATGTAAAATTTGGATTTCTTTTGCATTGTTTTTCAGGTTTAAATTCTCTCTCAAACGAACTTGGAATTTCGTTATAGCTGAAAATCATTTCCAATTATTATGTCACTCTCACAGCTTGAGTTCTCTTTAATCTTCTTCTCTCTGTTTAATAGTAACAGATGAAGAGCATGGGTCGGGCCATGAAGGTTAATGGATGCAAGCGAAATTGTTAACCAGTGCTAGGTCATGCTACTCTACGGAGGACATGACTCATATATATATTTTTTAAACTATTTTAGGTGGGAATGTTACTTGCATCTATGGCCTTGCAGAAACCCATTTCCAACTAGGTCTTTGTGGAAGTGAGAAAATGCAGAGTTTTTGCTGGTCCTTGATAAAGCCAAGGCTCAGTATTCTCGACACCTTCTACATTCAGTTGTTTTATTTTATTTTTTTATCTTTTCTCCTTTTACTCACACAGGTAGATACATAACCTTTTCTATGTTGTACTAGGTGTGAGTCAAAATTATATATGTATTTTTTTGCTTAGGTATCTTCTTTATAGAATATATATATATATATATATATATATATATATATATCATTATATGTATAGCTGAATATTTAAAACATTAAAAATTTTGGAAATAAACCTGATATTTTACGAAATGAATAAAAACAAAAATAACAGCACATTCCCAGGCCACGAAAGTCACGCGCGACTTCTTATGCCCAGGCCATCTGCGTTACAACACCTGCACTGCGTTGCCTAGCAACCTAATACTTCAAAACATGAAGAAGTTGCATCACCTAGCGGAAGTAATACAAAACGAAAACTGAAACCCATTAACAATTTGAAGTCGCTGGTGCCAGCATGGCCCCTTACAACGATTTTTTTGCTGGCGCCTGTACCCGCTGGCAGCGAAAGTGTTAAACGGCAGAGTGAGACACTTTGTAACTGCTGAAATATTGGTTGCAAACATGACAGCAAAGTAGACTCCCACACTTCTGGTCAAGAAATAACACATGCAGAATCCTTTAAAATCACAACCAGCTATCTGACTTAAAATAAATATTAGTTAAACCCAAGAAACACGTGGGTTAAGTGCAGTGTAAGGACAAAAATTAAAGACTTCAGAATGCTGTTTCATTTTTTTTTTTTTACAAAATTGTTAAGTAACAAAAATTTACCTATAATATTCTAAATAATTTGTGATACATAATCACCTAAAAGCTTTTGTCTCATCTAATAGTCAAACCCTCAGTTTATCTCCTGAAGAACTTTTGTGGATGTTAGAATGTTGTTAGGTCTCTTTTACCAAACAGTTATTGATCTTTGTCCGATAACCATGGAGTAAAAGGGCAATCTGACCACTCGTAATTTGGTGCCACTAAAGAATCAATCGCTGCCATTGTAATATACAGAACATATCAAAAATATGTACAAAAATTTCTTCTTGATATTATTTTTGTTTTTTCATTTTGGATCTATATAAAGCTACCTTGAAGACACTTTATGAAATCTTTTAGCAGATAACATCGTTGAAATTGCTATTCAAAAATTTTTCCACAATCCCAAATGAAATATCTCTCACATCAGATTTTATGCTCCAATTTAAAGAAATAAAAACTTCCTCACGAATAAGAATATTTTACATAGAGAAGCATCACAATTCTGTCTTTTGCAGAAATACTTCTTTGCTTAAATAATACCAATATTTCATACTTAGAAGACTTCCTTAGAATTCACTTTGTAGACTGGATACTTACGGCAAGCCTCGTATTATGGCTATAGAAAGAAACATTTAGTATAACCAGGGTTCCCGATAGCGTGCACAGACGCGCATTTCGCGCAAAGAAGTTTGAATTCGCGCAAGAAAAATAAAGTGACGCGCGAAATGGGCACACGCGCAGAAAGATTTCAATCGTGAGCTATTTGCATGGAAAATCTGTACGAAGGCAATGCTGTTTCAGATCACGTGTGCCGAATTCACGACGTCACGGTACAATCCTATTGTTCGTCACATGTGCCGATTTCATGTCATCACGGTACAATCTCAGTACTTCCCTTCCGATCATACAATAAACGGATTACATGATAATCCGCGTAGAGTGCAACAAGACGAAAGCCCGCGCGCGCTGCTAAGGGTGCCAACCATTACGGTTTCGGCCACATGATTATCGAATTACAGACAGGTTGGAAGAATTGCGGATTTCAATGTATTTCATAAAAGATCTGAATTTTGTGTCCTTTTTTGTTAAAGTCACGGTTTAAACTGCGATCGCATTTTGCGAATATATTTATAGTTTTTTTCGCGCAAATGCAAAAACTATTAATGGTCCCGTTTCTAAGTAAGCGCCTTTGAAATTCAGATATTGGATACATCGGGAAAGCCAATATCGGACAGATATGGGGTGAAGAACGGCAAGAGGATATTGGATGCATTGGCAAAGCCGATATTGGGTTCGGGTGAAGAACGGCAAGGTGATATTACATAATATGTCGGAAAAGCCGATATCGGTGCAATGACGTCCGCATACCTGCCAAGTATTCCGGATTTCCCGAAAGTTTTATGGAGTTTTGGGTAGTTTTATGGTCGGAAGATAGTTTCTTCTGGATTTTCGCCAAAATGGCTGTTAAATTATTATTTTTTTACTGATGGAACTTCATATCGTTGTTATTGTCGCTTAGTGTAAACTCCTGCTTTTGTTTTATTATGATCTCATAGTTATTGAACCTTAGGTTATCTCATGTTTCCAGCTGGGAGCGATCGCACACACCCCCTCCCGCCAACCCTTCCAAACTTGTTCTCCCTCAGTATTGGAATAGCTGCGCTAATTGCGCCAAAGTGCGAATTTTTTTTTTAATTCTGCGCCATGCAGAGTTTGCCAAAATGCGTAATTACGTGTCTAGTATGCCTCAAAAAGTGTGTTTACGCATCGAAATTTTACCAACGCGTAAAAATACGCATCGGGACGGTATTTCGTCTTTCAAAAACGGAAGTAAACGAAATAAAGATTTCCATAATCTTAATTTCTTTTCCCTGTGATGTTGCCTCTGTCCAGTATTGCTGTTATGCATCACTTTATTCCAAAAATATTTGTATTTAAGTTGGAAAATGTAGGGAAAATTTCCGAAAACGGAAATTCGACGGTGCAAAAATTTCCCTGTAATCTTTAGGCATGAGCGTGCAACAGCTTCGAGAAATTTCTCCTTTTCCATCATAATTGGAGTTTTCCTCGAGATCGATGCATAACTGAACAGAAATTTCGGGGCAATTGGTAGCGGAGGACTTTGAAAGACGAAACGGAAGTTTCGTCTTTCAAAATTTTCGAAAACGGAAGTTAGACGCAGTGAAGATTTCTCCCATAATCGTAATTTTATTTTTCACGCGATGTTTCCTCTGCCTAGCATTGTTGTTAAATATCATTTTATTTTGTAAATATTTGCATTTCAACTTGAAAATGGAGGGAAACTGTCCGAAAACAAAAATTGGACGTAGCAAAGATTTCTCCCGTAATTGTATTTTTTAACCCCCAATGATGTTCTGAACATGTATCCTGTATTCTTAAATATCCCCCCCAAAATAAGGTTTGCATTTCAGCTTGACAAAGAGAGGGTGTGTGTGTGTGGGGGGGATAAAGATTTTCCCCGTTATCGTAATTCTTTTTCCTGAAAACGAAAGTGAAGAAGCTAAAAATTTGTAAGAATTGATGCATGGTGTTCAAAAGTATTCATATTCTCAAAGTTACACTATTCATCCTTTATCTAAAATAGTGCTATCGTGCATTCGTGATGGATAAAATTGCCATCCAAGGGCATTAAACAAACAAGTCACTATCTTGTCATTGATTAAACAAAATCAAGTTATTTCTAAAATTGTATCATTCAATTTAAAAAAAAAAAAAGTTCAAAACCTTGAAAATCATCACAATTTCTGAACTCCATCTATGAGTGATTGATACAGAAAAATAATTGAATACAAGTATCATGAAACATACTGCTAGCACATCCCATACGTTACTGCTCTCCCCTAATAATAGATAATCATAAATTAACAGTTCTGGTACTGTCTCAAATCTTCTTGATTTTATGGTAAATCTTGATTTTTGAAAGCAATCTTCTTGATTTAGGAATTGAGGGGGGGCAATTGTTGTAACATACTTTGATAATCATTGCAAGCGAGTGAGATGCATGCTGCTCTCTTTGCCATACCTAGAAACCAGTTCAACAGGTGAAAATATTGCCAAACTTGTGTCTGAAGAATTTCAGTATCTTGGTATTCCGTGGATGAACTGTCTTGCCTTATGTGATAAGACTTCTGTTATGGTGGGGAGAAAAATTGGTGACTCTCTGAAAAAAACCGTGTCTCACTCTCTAAAAATGAAACTCATTGACAACGTTTGTTAATCTTATTTTATACTTAAATACTAATTTTTTTTGTAAATATTTATTTGTATTAAATAATTAACTGTAATTAAAAAAATAGAGAAACCTATAATATATAATTTTATTATTTATAAAGTCTAAACACGTGCGTTGATGTCCCGGTTTTTGATTTTGAAAAGTTGGCAGCTCTGATATTTGTTCTTACTATAACACAATGGAAAAGTTCCTCATTAGAAAGAGGAAGCGTTCTACTGATGATTCTGCAAGTTCGGCATCCAGTGCTACGATTTTAAACAGTGAAATATTGCCTGAGAAATGTAGTGAGGCTGTTCCTGCTGTACCTCCAACTAAATTTTAAAAATCTTAACTTTCAAGAGAAATGGCGCAAAATGTACGACTGGCTTGAAGTCGAAACCGACGAAAATGATACAGTGTTAAAGTGTTAAATCATACAGTGTTAAAGTGATTTTTTGTTTTCGACGTTGTAAAGGTCCCTATGTTTATTTTATTATTCATTGTTGTGAAAGGAGCCAATTCGCTCAAACGCTTTTGGGATGGGAAGTAAATATCCCCATCGGTGTCATGCAAATTTGTTTTGAAGTTGTTAGACCACTTCAAAGATTTTGAAGATTTGAAATGCCTGTTGAGT
Source organism: Macrothele yani (assembly GCA_039090855.1). NCBI lineage: Eukaryota > Metazoa > Arthropoda > Arachnida > Araneae > Macrothelidae > Macrothele > Macrothele yani. Next base: position 43,859,651 of record CM077016.1, on the reverse strand, counting down.
GAATATCCATATATATTTATTCTGCTAAAAAATAACTATGCTAGTTTTAAATTTGCAGATGTTGCAGAACTTTTCATCTGCAATTATAAAGATGTGTATCCAAGCACAGTGTTGTTGTATGAAATTGCTTTGGTTGTGCCGATAAGTTCTGCATTAGTAGAGCATTCTTTTAGCACACAAAAACAAATAAAAGATAAATTTCACAACAGACTGAAAGAATAAATTTTAAAAAATTTGATTCGAATATCAGCAGCAAATGCAACACTAGAAAGCTTTCCATTTCACAAAGCTGCTGAAATATTTAATAACAAAATTAGAAGATATGTATAAAATATTTATATTATTTTTGTGTTTGTTCGTTTTTTACCCCCATAATGTAGTATTTTTCTTTAAGTTTACGATTGTTTAAAATTCACCCCTGTTTTTTCAAAATCGCCCCCAGAAAAAAGCCTGGGGGACATTTTCACCCCTGATTCTGAAACCCTGGCGAGAACCCTGTATAACAGTTCTATGATTAAAATGCTCTGAAGGCAAGCAACATTGACATATAACATATCCAAAACATCAATCATCGCATGAATTATTAAAGTGCAAAGAATGCGGAGGCTCAAACTTTGAATACAGTTTTTTCATGGGTCTCACAGGTTTGAGACAATGAAAAAATTGGTAAATGGGAATTTAGGATAAACCTTTGAAAACTGTCCACCTACAGTACATTTTCATAGATGTTAACCCCAATGAGTTGACAGTCTTTTCCTTGTAATATAGGAATGGAATCTGTTGGACAGAGAACTCATTCATCATCTGCAATTTTCCATGATCTTTAAATATGATGATAAGCGATGAAAAACTTAACTGTTTTGTGGATTTTGTCAGGTTTGACATTCCTTAATGCACCTCTTTATTTATAACTCAGCAGTAGCTCTGCCTATAAGTTGTTCTTTTCTTATGCATAATATAAAGATTGTCATCATAAGCCTTTCGTCAAATCAAACTGATCACCTTTCTAAACATACCATATCTTTTTCTTTACGTTTCAGGTACCAGAGCTTCAGGAAGGGAAAGAATATGAATTCCGTATAATTGCTGTCAACAACATAGGTGAAAGTCCACCAAGCAAACCTAGTGCCATGGTGGTGGTGGAAGAACAACCAGGTAACCTTTATGGTTTTAATGATGCAAATGCCTTTATGGTTTTAATGATGTAATTTAATTATGTAAATTTAATTATGTAAATGCCTTTAGCATTCCTCTAACAAGATACCTTATAGATGGCTCATAGTCAATGGCAATGAGGAACGACAGAAAAAACCTGTCCTAGATATTCTCGATAGGCCTGTGATCTGGCGATGAAGGATACCACGGGAGGTGTGATAAGTCCTCAGACCAATTAGGCAGAGTGAAAGAGAATCAGATGAGTGCTTTGTTGTCCTGGTAGTTAACAGTACATTGGCATAAAAGTAGTGTATGAAAGTGTTACTGCAGAAAGCCCAAACAAGACTCCAGACCATTATGCAATCGGGCAATGCAATGAGGGCTTTTGACTCCTGCCAACTGAATATGCCATATACCAGAACGCTACTTTTAGTGGGTTGAATAGTTTATCGTAGACAAGGTGGTTTCAGGGATTTATACAAATTACGTCAGACATACCTAGAAGTCAGTGCAAAACAACTTCAAACAGCTCTTGTCAGATAGCATGATCTTCTTCCATAGGTGCACCATCCGACCGTTGCATTCATGGTACAATGCCAACTTCATTCTTTTGATTCTCACAAACAACAGACTTCCAGATAGGTGAGCACAGAAGAAGTATCTAGAACTTTCAGATCCCTTCTCATAGGTTAGACAGAGATTGCATGTTCTTTGTCTAAATTAAACATTGATGTTAGGATGATGCAAAGAAGCGTGCCCATTCTGCTGCAATAAACACCGATCCCACAGTTAGAGTATGGCATTTTTGATGCAGTTCATCTTTCAGAAAATGTGTAGTTCTCTCGCTTTCCACTTAGTAAAGATCTCTGAGATAATAGCTTTGAAAATCCCAGTGATTTCCCTGATCCAAGGGCTCCAAATAAGCGTGCAACGATATTCAAAACATTTTCGAAGGCAATGGTGTCACTTGTCTTGATCGAGATAATGTTCGATTGTGGCTTCTAGTGTGGGCTAAATTATGCATCCGATACCAGTGAATACATGAGCAACACGTCATCCCATGGTATCTGCACATGTTGCCCATACAATGCTCGATGCTCAAGGCTTTCCAAGATTCTCAGTTTCTTCTCTAAGGTGATAAATTGCTTCCAGTGGATTTGTTCAGTTCACACATCATGGATATGTAAAATTCCAAGTTTCAAAGGAATATAAACATTTCTTACACAAGAGAAAGCTGCGATCAAATAGGTAAAGACAGTAACATTGGCATGTCCGACAAACCCAAGAATCCTTGGACAGCTTCAGATGAAAGACTCCAAGGAAAAACTTTTCAAAGGTGTCGGCAAGTAACTGCAGAGTATTTTCAGCCTTGCAAGTTTCTTACGGAAAAATTGATTGACAAAAACGTGAGCAAGAAACAGTGAAACTTGTAAATTATTTCAGCTGTCACGAAATTTCTGCACAAGCTTCTGATCATCAGTAACTTCAATGCAAATCCATTTCATGGAGTAAGGTCTATAAATTAACATTGCAATCACACCTATCTTCACAGAGACAATGGTCATTTTCAGAAAGATGTGTCACAATAAATGGTAGCTAAAGTTAAGTAGTTTGGTTTTGCTTTTCCAACTGACCTTCAGATTACTAAAATTTATATATTTATTAGCCAAACTGGGGTGATTAGTTTTTGATAGGTTATGTTTCTTAAAACATTGTTTTTGACACTGTTATAAATAACTTGACCTGAATAATGTTCAGTAATGTTATGAGTTTTTTTTAATATTCAGTTTCTTAGTTTTAAATATGTATTTAATTGTTTTCTGTCTTTAGATAAACCAAGGATTGACGTGGGTGCAGTAAAAGATATTACTGTAAAGGCTGGTCAAGAATTTTCCATTACAATTCCCTTCACTGGATTTCCTAAACCTGAAGCAACTTGGTCGAAAGATGACAAAGATCTTGATGAAAAGGAAGCAAGGTTTTTCAGAAAGGTAACTTTTATTTATTCTTTCAGAAATTCTGGTATTACGAATAAGCTTTTCACACCTTAATATGACATAAACTGAGTGATTACTGAATTATGACCACCTACCTAATACTTTGTAGGTCCTCCTTTTGCTCTCTGTACAGCAGCTATCTGATGTGGCATTGATTCAATAAGATGCCGGAAACATTTGGGAGATATGGCTAACCAAGTTGTGTGTATTGCTGCTTTCAGTGCAGGTGTGGAGATAATTGGTGTATCCAGATGCCTGATATGCCATTCCATAGTGTCCACACTTGCTCTATGGGATTGATATCTGGGGAATTCGAAGGTCAGTCGATATGCTGGAAGTCTGAACTGTGTTCCTCAAACCATTCCTGCACAACGTTAGACCTCTGGCTTGGTGCATTGTTAACTTGGGAGACACCATTGCCATTCAATAAAAAGTGCAACACTGCAAGCAATTCACAATAGTGGGCACCAGTCATATGTTGTTCCACATGCACCAGGGGTCCACAACAACCTTTTGCTGTCCTGTGCAGTTTTGCCTCTGGTTTGTTGTTTGACCATTTTCACGCCAATCCTGATACACTTTAACTACAGTGACACGAGAACAACTAACCAGTTCAGCCGTTTGGGAAACCAAGGCACCCAATCTCCGAGCTCCCACAATCTGTCCTTTCTCAAAGTCCGGGATAAATCCTTCCATTTACCATTCATGCCCTGAATTTTGCTACCCACTGCTTCACTCACACTGTATATATGCTACGTTGGTCAATTTATTGTGCCCTTTCGGAAATCACGTGGTCAATATGCTGCATCCACTTTTTATAGGGGTGGTCATAATTCAGTGATCATTCGGTACATATTGTGTGTGTAACTTTTTATAAAGAAGTAAATTTCTTTAAAACACATAAGTGAAACTCTGTAGAGCTCAGTAATAGTGATATATCTTGCAATTTAAATATAAGAGTATATTTCCTCTTTATTCATTTTAACATGTTTTTAATTTTTCAATTATTATTTTAAATGTTAATAAAAGCCATGAACTTTTCGCTACAGTTTTGTACTTCAATGCAGTTTTTTTGCCTGGTAGCTGGTTTACATACTATGTGTATTTCTTGAAAGCAATTGCAAAAGTAGCTTTGCGCTAGTAAGGGAGCAGGTGAAGTGCTGGCTTTGTAGTTTATTAAAATCTATCATTCAGTTAATGGGAAACCTTACAAGACTTATGACTGCCCCCACTAGCTCATTCTGCTGCATTTTCTGACTCTCAAAATGTCAGTTATGCTTTCGGCCTTCCGGAATAAATCCTTTTATATATTCAGATTTTTTTGGGCAGATAAAAGTGATCAGTCTTGCAGAACAAATTGTTTTTATTTTTTACTTGTTTGTTTGTTTGTTTAGAGCTTAACGATCACCATGAGCAACTCATTGGACTACAAGCAGTCACTCATCCCTAATTTAGGGCCACTGGTTCCATGGAAGGGATAGAGCCATTGCTGTAAGACAAACATAACATCCATGCCGCATCGAGATTCAAACCTGGACCCATCTCTGACGAATGGTCAGAAGCTAGCGCTTAGACCATGGCACCACCGTGATGACCAGAATAAATTAGTTCATACAATTAATGCCTTTTCTGTTGTTACTACCTGAGCAAAGTCAGTGTTTTGAGTAAAGGGAATTCATGCAATGTCGTTTAGCAGCTGCACTGGTGATTCACATCAACTGGCGGTAATATTTTTTCACAAAATTTTTCAGCTTAGTGAAGATATAAAAAGAGCCCAAATATGCCTTCTTTCTGCAAGAGACTGAAACAATCAACTAAGAACAATTCAGATTCCTTAAAAATGGCGTTTGCACATTCTAGATGTTATGTAAGGTATTAGGTATGTCATATGTGATTATTTTAACATCCTAAGAGCCATTCTGTACCGACCCCCCCTTCCAAAAAAAAAAAAAAGAAGCCAGCCCCAGAAAAACTACTGAGCAGTTTTTCAATGAACAAATTCACAAAACTATTTTTTTTATGTTGGCAGGTGTAAAATCCAAATTTCACTTCAGAGCCATTGCACGTCACAACTTTCAATGTATTCTGTTTTAAAGCAATGCACATTTAAATAAAGGATAAAACCAAATTGGTTATTAGGTTTTTAATTATTTTGTGATTAGGCTTCTTACCATGGTCAAGCTATAGTGCCCAATGTCGCCGATTGTCATACAGCATCCGTTTCTCATCACATGTGACAAGGCAACTCAAAATGTTTGTTTTGTTGTAGATAAAGAGAGAAGAGCAGACACCAAATCATCATGTTTTGTGTTGTTCTCTCAATTTATGTGAGACCAATTTATCCAAATTCTTCACTTTGCCTATGTCCATGAAATGTGGGAAAATGGTTGCATAGTGTCTCTGAGCTTCTTGTACCATTTGACATGGATTTGATTCAATCAAGACCTCCAACTTGGCATCATTGATAGTATGCTCTTTCTGATCTACCGTGTGGTTCATTTTTGAGTCTCATCACCAGAACAGTGTATTGCAAACCAACATTGTGTCTTGCATTCACTAATGGTGCATTCCTCAAATACTCTATTCAAGCTGTCTCTGATGCACAGTCTCCAAGTTTAAACTTTAAGAAAATGGTATGAATCTGGCTCTGATCCATTGTCCTCTTCACTGTAGCACTATCCCCTTGAAACTGATGCCACTGGCCAGTGCTTATAGGCAGCAGCCATGACACTTTAAATTTACATATCACAAGTCACATTGCTTGATGTGTCAATTCTAAAAATACCTGCCAACCCTGATGAGTCTGTAAAATCTGATATTTCATCTGCAACAGTCTAAGAGCTTCTCCTCAGAAAACTTACAAATTGAGTCGCCCTGGAGGGGGGCCCGCATCATTCGATTTTCATTCGAGAAGATTTCTGATTTAGGTATGACCGTGGATTCTAGCCTAGCTTGGCAACTTGAAGTTAGTTCAGGTTCCTAAGGAAGCTACAGTTTCTTAGTCTCAGATACTTGACAGTTGGTTGCCTATGTTGTCGTAATAGTAGCATGTTCTAAAGGCAGTCAAGAGATGTGGGTTCACTTCCTGATCCAGGTTAATGCAGTTTTCAATATTTCTGAAAAAGCTACATAGAATGCAGTTAAATTGAAGGTGCTTCTGCATTAAAATATTATGCTTGTACGTTTTTCCACGTACTTAAGGTGCTTTATCATTAATTATATGTGAAGTTGATGATGATAATGTTCATTATCATTTCCAGACTTAAAACATAACAACTGAATGTTATTATTGTCATATTTTCACTGTATTCCATGTAACCACTTCCTTCAATTTTCATTGTCCTGGAATCGAACCCGCACCTGACATTTTCCAGTCGAGCATGCTAGTCATTACGCTACCCAGGACAAGGAAATTCCAAGTAGCTGAACGTAGATATCTGAGAACCTTCAGATTTGCACTAGTCAAAGCTATTTGTGCCCCATCGTAGTGTCTCATGACCTTTTCTCACATCCAGGGTCGAATGTAGGTTACAAATTCAAGTGATGAAAGTACGTCATATACAATTGGGAAACAAATTTTCCCGAAGAAATAATTCTTCATAAATACATGGTAAACATTGTAATGCTATTATTGGCAAAAAATTGTAATGTTATTATTGCAGGTTCTATTCCCGCTCCAGGACTATGAAAATTTTTCAAGTGTTTTGAAGGAAGTGGTTACATGGAATACAGTGAAAATATGCCAATAATAACATTACAATGCCCATGTATTTATAAGGAATTATTTTTTTGGTGAAATGTGTTTCCGAATTGTATATGACATAACAAGTGAAATTAAAGGTTCATAAATAATCAATAAACCATTGTTTTAGTAAATTCAGACTAATCAATAATTGTTCATTCATCAAAACATAAAGAATAACAGGGACTGTATAAGTCTATTTTCTTCCCAACTGAATGAATTCAGGGAGGGAAACTTTTTTCATTTTGTCGGAAATCAAATATTGCAAAGGCAAATGTACACTGAAACCATGTTTAAATATGTTTTCTGTTAGCTTATGATCTTAAATGCATTTCAGGTTACAATAGAAATTGTACTACCTTGTTTAGGGCTTTCTTATTTTACTTTATGTTCTACTCTGGGAATATGATGTTTTTACATTGATTTCTACCTCCTCCTTCCTCTTTAGGTTGGTGATACGTACGCTGTTCTTGCTGTTACGGATGCCAAACGAGAAGATACTGCTGTGTTCAAGGTTCATCTTAAAAACAAATCTGGATTTGACACTTGTTACTGCAAAGTGACAGTACTTGGTATGTATCATTTCACCCTATACTTGAACAGTTTTGAGGACTTGTTTGAATTAAATAAGTAAAAACAATAGCATTAAGATACTTTTTCTGTAATATCAAAATGAATAAGCTTACTTTTCCCTTAAAATCTAGAAGTCGATGCCTGTTCAATAGGTTGAAACCTATTGAACAGGCCTGGTGGTAAAATTATTTTTCACTGGATGTTAAAATGTTAAAAACCTATTGGTGAAGTTTACATTCCATAACCTCTAAACATCACGCATGACATTCTGAAAGTCGTTAAGAGGTTTCAAAATCTTAGAATCTAACGTGTAATATAGAAGTTTTAGTAAGATTATCATACACCAGTGAATGATTTATAATGGTTTATTGTCCACTTTTAAACAACTGGGATTAAGCTGTTTAAATAATCATTCATATGAGTTGTGGAATTACACTGTCTTTTGCAGTAGAAAGAAATTTACATTGATTTACATGGTAATTCTCATGAAAAACAATGATAAATCAAGAATCAAGTTGAAAAACATTGTTTTAGAATATGTTTTGATGCCATTTCTTACACAGTATTTATATCAAACAACAGTAAATACAAAATTTGTCAGAACAGAATTAGTGTAGGATTTTTTTGTTCTTTGAGTGTTTTCCAGGAACTTGTCACAGTTTATATGTTCATATATTTCATAAAGGCCCTGTCACGTTTAAAAGTAAAACTATGAGGATATGTCATCATGCTTCCACTTTGAAGTAATTCATGAGATCTAAAATTTGGCATCGCTTCTGACATGCTAATTTAACATTTGACTAATTATTTGATTATAAGGGTGGATAACTGCTAGACACAGAAAATGCCAGACCATGAAGAAATGCATGAAATGAGGCAAAACTTACCACACATGTACATAAGGAGGTAGGAAAGATGTGATTTAATTTCTCAGGGATTACAAGAATGTGATGGGCTCGACAGTAAAATGTTGCCTGAGTCCGTAGGTTGTATGACCGCCATGCTGGACTATACATGTGACAACAGTGTGTGGCATCAAGGGGAAAAGTCTCCGGATGGTGTCCTGAAGTATTGTTGACCTGTGACCACAATTCAACGGCATTGCAAGGAGGTCATTCATAGGCATTATGTCGTCTGCCAATAATGTCCCACACTTTCTCTACTTGGTAGAAGTCTGGAGACCACGCTGGCCACAGAGCAGCACCTGGACTCCTTATAGGCACTGTCTGCTAATGTCAGTCGTGAATGGGCTGGAATTTTATTATTGAAACTGTGTCACCAGGAATAAAATGGAGATACAGCTACAGAACAGGCTGCAGTACCTCATCAACATAACATCATGCTGTGATTGTACCTACTATGCATATGAGTGGTGATTGGCTGTTGAAACTCATAGGGTCCCAAACCATGGCACCAGGCTAAGAAGATGTATTACCATCACAGATGGCAGAAAGATGAGCCTGGTGACCATGTCATTCCCAGACTCTCAATAGGCCATTGCCAGTGCTGAGACAAAAGTGACACTCGTTGCTGAATACAACATGATCTCATTCATCACGCCACACATGGTTGTTGCTGCACCACTGCAATCTCACATGATGGTGTGCTGTGGTGAGTGGCAAGAGCGTAAACCTTCCTCAGCCAATCTATGATTCACAGTCCGTGTCGATACGGAAATGTCCTTAGCTTCCTGTACACCTCATCAAATGTCGTCCACTGTAGATTGTGAGGCTGGTGTGGCTTACTGTTGAATGCAGCGATCTAGGTGATCAAAGGTCTGCCTACATGCATCAGCTTCACTACTGTTATGCATATTTTACCTTCCTTCCACCATTGTCTCCACATTCGGCCGACAGTTTTTGCATCCCAATGTGTTTGGTAGCAGTGCGACCCAGGGACCAACCAACTGTACATAGCTTTATGATGAAGCAGAGCCTAGGGCGGCAAATTTTAGTGATAGTAAAAATTAATAATTGTTAAAACACATAAAAAATAATGAAAGGAAAATTTTATATTAAAATAAAAGTTGAAACTAACATTTAATCCAAAAACAGCAGTTTACAAGATTTTGTTTCTGAATTCCCATAATTCCCTTCCTCTTTGACTTGAGAAACCATCAAGACAAACATATGCTTATCTGTTTGACTATGCTTAAGAACTGAAATAAATACGAACAAGTGGTGGAGGGAATGAGTGGAGTGTTAACGTTGCTCTTTGGAGCCCAATAAAAGTTTTCTGGTTCAGATAAAGGAAGATTGCTTTAGGCTTTAGAGGGAGACATTTGCAGGATGTTCCCGCAAAGCTATCCCATCCCACCCCTACCCCTTAGAATGAAGGGGACAGGAATATTTAATCAATTTTGGAAATGATGGTGAAAGTCAAAAGTAAGGAATTTTTGTCATCAGTAGACAAAATTTTGTTGTTAATTGTTATAAGAAAAATTCTTATTCATAGTTTCACCACATTTAAGCTTTAATTATTATTTTTGTTTGTACTTAGCTTTGGATAGGCTACATTCCTCCACCACCTCCCCGTAACATTTCGTTTTGCTCCTGGATCAGATCCAAAATTCTTTATTTTAAAGGGGAGTGGGGGTTGCAAATTTGTTTAGGCCTAGGGGTGGCAAAGCCCTAAATCCATCTCTGTGATGAAGCCTTTATAAAAGCCTCTTTTATAGGTACCAGTGTGATGGTAGGATTCCTGATTATGTCAGCCTGACATTCTCACACCTTACACATGTTTTCACAACCAAGATCATTCCGATGTAGTGGTTTTCATGTTCAGACGAGGATGACCAAACTTAGCTGTGCTGAGCCATTTTTCCCTTTTATATACCTCACCTATCATGTGACTGGATCACAACTGCAATCATTTACATAACCCAGCTGTCGACACATACCCACTAATTTGCCTGGTGCTTCGACAAATAGTTCCCAGTGTGAAATTTTCTACGTCGAGCAGTGTACCTATGTGCGGATTACCTTTGGTAGCACAGAAGTTTAGTTTCACGTTATATAATTAGTTCTGTGTACTGTGAGATAAGAATTATTCCCAAAAGTCTGCATTCTCACTTATTCTAGTTAGAAATAAATGACACTGCTATTCCAAGAAACTTTCACAAAGAACTGTGTTTGCAATTGCTACTCATGGCGATTAATACAGTGAAACGAAATTTGGCATATGTGCACCCTGCTTACCCCCAACATGGCTGTATGGTTTGCAATGCCTTGAAGGTTTGAACTCCAATGCCAAATATTCAGTTTGCAGTTTATAGGATTTCTTTGAATTTGACATAAAGACATGGAAGCATTCCTGAAATCAGCGTAGGATATAGAGAGTCGTTTCCAAAGGTAGCATGTTGTATCATCGCCAGTTATGACACTTTAATGAGGAAGGCAATGGGGAAACCACCTCATCATAATACCTATTCCCCCATGGAAATCCACCATTGTGGCTCTGTTGTGTTCATGATGAGAATGGACAACTGTCTGTGTACAGAAGGACCACACATAGATTCCTTGCATTTGGTATAAGATATACGTGACTGAGTGGTCAATTTCATAGGTTTCTGACCAATCACCCAAAATGGGAAGGGGTTTGAGTCCTGGATAGAAGTTCCATCTTCAGTGTCTTCAAATATTTCACATTTTGTTTCAGTGAATAAAGAATTTTTATGGATTAGCTCAAAATAATTTTCCTTATATATACTCTTATAATACATCAGCTGTTAAACGTAATAATGCTTGGTAATAATTGATGTCATGGCTATTCCTACACTTGATATATTATAAATTTCACTAAATTATGGGATTTACTCAGGAATAAAAGGATATTATTTTTTACAATCGAATTTTCGACTGTAAGTAATATTTTTCAATTTGGGAGCAATTTCTACAAGCAAACTTCTGGTTTAGCAATGGGCTCACCAGTTGCACCATTTCTTGCAAATTACTACGTAGGAAAACTAGAATAAAAGGTTCTGATTAATCCTATCTTCAGTCTTTATGCAAGATATATGGATGATATTATTTTCATTTATAGACAAAAAAATGTCTCTTCCATATGACATACTAGACTGGTTCAACTCCCTGGATGAAAATTTACAATTCACCAATGAACTGCAAAAAGATAATCAGTGCATTTTTTTTTACTTATCTTTAGTAGTTAAAGAAGGAAAGATTGAAACAAGGTTATACAAAAAAACCTACAAACAATAATAAAATGTTAGACTATCAGTCAAATCATCCAAATTACATAAAAACAAACTCGGCCACTCAATTTTTGAAAAAAAAATAATGTTCTAAATTCTTCAAAATTTTTAACGCATGCTCAAAAGGAGGAACTGAAAAAAGTTTTGGAAGATAATAATTACTCTTCTCTACTAGTCAACAAAATTCTTAATAAAAAATAAAAGATTCAGAGATCAAAAACTAAGTTTCAGTTAACTAGAAAAGTTATTTACCATAGAGGACTGTTTGAAAAACTTCAGAGAATTGGTGAGAAATTTCTAACCAGACTGGCTCCAAGATTACAAAATAAAATCAGTAACTACCTTCCAAAATTAAAACAAAAAAAGAAAACATCTTTTTACCGGAAGGTGTGGTCTACAATATAAAAGGTGAATGTGATCTCAGCTATGTGGGAGAAACAGGCAGAAAGCTTAAGACAAGATTAGCCAAACATAAAGCTGCAATTAAAAATTTGACAAACAAAACAGTTTTGGACAGACATATTCAAAATACTGTACATAAGGTGCTTTGGGACACTGTAGAAGTTCTAGCACATCAACAGCACTTTTTCAAGAATTTTTTTTCAGAAGGACTGGAAATAGAGAAAAGAAGAGGTACAACATTAAATGATTTGAAAGGTTGGAATTTAGCTCATGAATGGCAACACCTACTATAGTTTAGTCCTGAGGAAGGGTAGCGGTGCTACCCGAAAATTCAACTCTAAGTAATATCCTTTTATTCCTGAGTAAATTCCATAATTTAGTGAAATTTATAATATCGTAATGCTTTTCTCTAATATTTTTTTATTTCTGGCTTTATTGTAGATGCCTTCAGGGAGGGTGATAGAATAAAAAATAAATGAAAGTTTCCTTTCTTTCTTTAAGTCATTTGCATATGTGATTACTAGAGTCTGGATTATATGCAATTGCATATTTGCATATGTAACAGCATATGTTATCCATTTTTGTCGTTAGTGCATGCAAATGCATAAAACGCACAAATTACCAGTAAAAACGCATATTTCAAGCAAAATGATTTTACAGTTTATTTGATCTTTTGACATATGCTTAATTAACAAGTTTCCTTAAAACAAAAAACAAAAAATAATAATGCGTAATAAATTAAAATAATATTTTGCACGTAAATGAGGATAGTAGTTTGCCAATCTATTTTATGGGTCGGAATATGAACTGCTAATTTGAATTAAAAAATAATAATAAAATAAAACCGGCTTTAATCTCCTGAGATTTGTAAAAGCAAGCAATAGCCTAAACTAAAAGAACTTGTAAGCTTGGTGGTAGATCAAAGAATTGGCAATCCACAGCCTAAGTGAAAGAAAAAATAGTAAACTACCTTCCTCCACACATCACAGCATAAAACGTGGCATCAGAAATGTCCTCTGCCAGTAGGCTTGCTTTGATATTTGACTCTCCTGACTGAAATTTCCTTCCAATTCCCACAAAAGCTAAGGTGAAATTCATATGAAGCTGCACACAGACACAGTATGCACACCATTTAGTTTCATATAAAAAATTCTAAACCTAATAATCTTCTCATACCAAATGTTAGCTATGTCAAATCAACATAACAGATCTCTGGAAATGTGCATTATGTTAGATCTGTGAATAATTGAGTGTTTTGGAAAACATGGTTTTGGTAGTACAAGTTAGTGGCCAAAATGCCTAAAATTAAATCAACTGAGAAAATTTTAATCAAGCTGTGGATTTCCAACTACTGTAAGAATTTAACTACTAATGCAAAAAATGCATGTTGCTCAATTTAGGAAAAAATATTGTTTGCGAGAAAAAATATCAAATCGATCAGCATGTAAAAATCGCCCTTTACACTGCAAAAAAAGTGAAGATTAAGGACAATATCCCAGTACAAGAGTAATAACAAAAAGGTAAATACCTATTTTGCATCTTAAGTGCATATTTTGCTGTTTTTAGTGCACATAATCCAATCTGTAGTGATAACAGCTTTGCATACACCGAACAATTTCTATACTTTATTTTTTTCAGGTAGAACCATTTATTGGTGGTTTTAACTGTTGTAACTTTTTACATGTTATATTTACTTTGAGTGAAAAGCAATTTCTCAGTTGGAAGTTATTAATACATCCAGGAAGTCTGACGAAGGTTTTTTTTGGTGATTGCAATTCCTCATGCGAATATTTTTTCGAGTGATTCGTTTTTCCGTTTTTCAAGTTTTCCAACGTAATTTTCACATCTCCTTTGTCTTCATGTGCGTCCCGTAGTTCAAATAAAAAATATATATATATCCTACTCAAGAAAATGTGCAGACTAACTTCTAAAAAAGCTTACACTCAAGAACCTGATGAGAACAACCGTGCAAAGATTTGAACATCGACCACCTACAACCAAGAAGTACGTGAAAGATTTTTCCTTGAATCACATTCGATTACCAAGATATATATTCACAGTGAATATTAATAACTTCCAACTGAGAAATTGCTTTTCACTCAAAGAAAATATAACATGTAAAAAGTTATAACAGTTAAAACCACCATTAAATGGTTCTACCTGAAAAAAATAATGTATGAAAAACATGTTTTTAAATCTCGATACATCGAGAAATACGTGCAGATTTCTATACTGCTCAGTATCTATGTGGTCTGAAACTTATGTGCTATACAGTATACATTTATGAGGCTAAAGAAAAAAGTTTACTAGGGCCACGGATGGCCTAGTGGTTAGCGTTCGTTACTGCCACGGAAAAGGTCTCAGGATCAATCCCAAGCAAGTACGAATGCTCGAACCATTAAATATCTGCCGTATGTCAGATGGGCACATTAAACCGTCAGACCCTGGGCACTGGCACCCTAGTTACAAATAAGGGTATCTTCCTTCCCCTTTTTACCTCGCTTCTGTGTGACATTCCTGTCAGGCACTCTAGCCTAAATCTCTTAGCTTCCTTCCTACAAGTCCTGGGGTCAGACACTCCTTTCATAAAACCTTCTACATAAATCCCAAATTTCTAAAAATTTTACCTACTAATTACAAATTAACTTGTACAAAATTCTAGTGGATAATGCGTCCTTGGCATTTCTTTCTAGCGATGGGAACATTTCACGCACATGTTCTCCGGTCTTTGTTGATGTTATTGTCCTAAAGTCCGTTGTATGCGATGACTGGCTTTACTTCTCACACTTTTCGCTGGGTATACTCATTGGATCTTTGCCTTAGGATTCAAACACATCAATTTTTACCGTTCTTTATACTCGAAATTTTTGCCCATACTCTGGGCATCCTCAGGAGCGTGGCGACTTTACCACCGATGTTCGTGGTTAACTTCGCGCTAATGGAGTCCGATACTCCATGTTGCCATTCGTCGGATATACTTTCCTGGATATATTTCGTTATCAAGCCCGGCTGGCGCCATCTATGTTTCATTAAAACAACTTTTTTTTTATTTTTTTATTTTCTTCTCCTATCTTGGTTTTCTTGTCTTTTTTGCTGGTTTTTCTTTTGTTGTTGTTTTTCTTGTCTTATTAGTTCTTTCCACAAGCCCGAAAATGTGCTAGGGTCATTCTGGTTACATACCCTTGCTTTATTTTTATAGATTAATATTGCTTCTTCCCTCCCCATTTGCCTTTCCGATTTTTTATTCTTTTTTAGCATTTTAATTTCATCGAATTTTGGGAATGTCCGGTTTTCCATGCAGAATTGCACTAAAGCAGTTTTGGCTTCTTTTTTTTGCCAGTTAGATATGTGTTGTTTAAGTCTTTTTTTAATCTGTTTTTCGTACTTCCAATGTACGATATTGGAGGTATGTGTGCAATTGGAATTTCGTAGGTTCCTGATTCTTCTAGCATTTTTTCCTCTGTTTTTTTTTTTTTGACAGTCATACTTTTCACGGTGTGCACTGAGCTTCCTAGTTGTAAGTCATATTTAGCACAGTGCCTATTGATTTCTTTACTCACTCCTTCCAAGTATGGGAAAGCTCCAATGTATTTCAATTTTTTATTCCTCATCTTCCTTTGGTTGTGCACTTCTTGGCCTTCTTTACTCTGAGTCATATGCTTTTTACTCTCATGTATCCATTTATTAATTAGCTTGCTTGGGTACCCATACTCTTGTGATATTTTCGAGATAAACTCTAACTCTTGATTTTTTAGCCTGTTGTTAGATGTGTGTGTGTACGCTCGCCGTATCAAGTTTACTATGCTGTTTTTTTATGTATCACTGGATGGTGCGACGAGTATGGTATCAGTACAGGTATGTAAGTTGCTTTTCTGAACACAGAGTATTCAAAGCTATTTTTGTTTTTCTTTAGTTGAATGTCCAGGAAGGATAGGCGATTATCCTCTTCAAACTCAATAGTTAGCTCTATGGTGTTACAGATTTTGCTAAACTGCTGTGCTAGATCTTGTAGCTCGGCTTTGTTAAGTTTAGACATTATAATAATGTCGTCTACATATCGAGCATAAAGTATTGGTTTTTCAGGTAGATTTTGAATAATTTCTTTTTCGAGGTATGCCATAATCACTTCTGCGTATAATGCCGATAATGGGGATCCCATAGGGCCACCTTGTGTTTGTTTAAATATATTTCCTTCAAAATGGAAGATGTTGTTTTCCTTGATGAAATATAAGGTATTCTTTAGCTCTTTCAGTTGTGACAAGTTTAGTTCTTTGTTGATGCTTAGTTGTTGCATAATCAATTCGATGGCTAGCTCGACAGGAGTGTTTAGGTATAACGCCTTAACATCCATGGAGGCCATAGTTATTTGCTCTAGGTCTTGATTAATTAATTTGATTTTTTCAATAAACTCATAGCTATTCTTTAATGTATATTGATTCCTCATGAATATTGGGGATAGATAGTTGTACATCTTTTTTTCTAGGTTGATCAGTGGTGAGTTTTTTTTCGATAGAATCAGTCTTAAAGGTGTGTTTTCTTTATGTGTTTTAATTTTTGAGAATATTTTTGGCATCCCTGCTCCCATTGGAGGGTTTGCATTTTTTATTTCAGTTGGTAATGTGCTGTGGTTCCTTATATTAGCCAGGAAGGTAAGTTGTTTGTCGGTGGGATCTTTGTTGATGCTATCGCACTGTAGCTCTGAGATGGCCGTCCGCATTTTATCATTATATTCCAACGGACTTTAGGACAATAACATCAACAAAGACCGGAAAACACGTGCGTGAAATGTTCCCATCGCTAGAAAGGAATGCCAAGGTAAGCATTATCCACTAGAATTTTGTACAAGTTACTTTGAAATATCGCACGTAAAAGAGAATAGTAGAATGATTAGAGCTATATAATAGGCAGAATTAGAACTACTAATTGGAATTAATTACAAATTGTTTTGTCAATTTTCATCTCCTGTGAGTTTTATTCTTCTAGAAATCTGGACGTGCCCTAACTAGATCATAATATGGCTCTATTTAATTAATTGATTCTTTTCCCCTCTTACTTTTTTCCCTTCTTTTTGTTTATATATAACCCAAACTTTTCTTATGTAATTCTTGGCAATTATTTAATTGTATATCGTCAATAAGTGATAACCATTTTGTTGGGTTTTCTTTCAAATTCCAGATAAACCTTCACCTCCAGAAGATGTCCATGCAGGAGATATTGAAGGAGACTCGTTAACTCTCTACTGGTTACCGCCTAAAGATGATGGTGGAGCAGAAATATCGAATTATGTTATAGAGAAAAAGGAAGTTGGAACTCTCACTTGGATCAGAGTTTCAAGTTTTGTTACCAGTACTGCTTGTAGAGTTCGAAATCTGACTGTGGGTAGACAGTATGATTTCCAAGTTATGGCTGAAAATCAGCATGGTACAAGTGAACCTGGAAAAACAAGAGAACCAGTATTGGCCAAACTGCCCTTTGGTAAGTATTAAATGTTTAAGCAAAATCAGTTGTTTTTCTCAATGTTGTGTTGTTAACTAGATGATTATTTAATTTAGGGCTGTATATTCTATTTTTATCATTTTTTAAAACACTTATTGATAAAATATTATATTTTCATTTGCAGAAATTGTCTACAGTCTAAACCTCCAATTTTACAAACAAGGCTTGTGTTTATTTGTTTCACAATATCACTCTTCAAAAGTGTGTGCTCTTAAGAATTAGGCATAATATTAATACGTTAAGCTTCACTATAGGCATGCATTAATGGAAATCATAGTCTAACAAAATCTTTGTCCTTGTCACCATCTAAAACCTGCTAACTTAAACCTGTGTTATTTTTGCAGACCAACATCCTATATCAACTCAGATTAACTTACAAGATTAAATTCTTCCAAAGCAGAAACATGCATTCAGTAATTCAGCTTGATATGGTTTCTTGCAAATAACTGCATTTAAAAGGCTTTCGCTTGATAGCAAGTTTTGGCGGGTGATAAAGTGCCTTTAAATTTTTTATATTCCATAATGCTGTTTCGTGGTTTAATTTAAAGTACCCAAAATTATTTCAGCTTAAATTTTTATTTACCCATCGTTTCAGTATGTCAACCTCCTGTCTTGCTAATGCACCTTCAACTTCTATTTTGAATTCTTCACTTTGTAAAAGCATAAGAGATATTTAAATGCTATTTTTTTACCGATACAAAAACGAATTTTAAAAGTTAACCTAGTACAACAACTTCAACAAACTTCAAGAAATATTCACTAAATATTCTCACTTTCTTATTTCCATGTCTAAATTTTTTGAATAGTGTATTGCTAAAACTCTACCCCAAGTTAGTCCTGACATATTTCTCATATTTTGTCAGCTATTGAAAATGTTAATTTAGTTGTATTTTGATGCATTGCAACAATAAAGAAAGTGTGTAGAATATTTCATGGTTTTTTTTCCCGTATTTAGTAAGTATTGTATAGACAAAAATCTTATGCATATAAACTAGTAATATTAATCTGATATTTCAAAATAAAACTTACATAACTGTTTAAAAACTAGTTATGCATGAAATGGAATTGTACAAAATATAAACTCTGAGAAAACTATTGGGTTATGGGAAAAGTCTTTTTGAATTTATAGGTCAAAGTGAAAGACAAAACTTTTATATACCATTGCCACTTTATTTAGTAATGCACAGGCACCATTATTTCTCAGTATCTCTCACCATCTAACGGGATAGCTTGAAGATTTCATCTTCCCAGAACTTGGCAGATTTTGAGGCAAAGAACTGATCACGATGGGTTTTTCAAGCCTCCAAAGAAGTGAAGCTATTTCCATTGAGTGAGTTCTGCATAGACCAGAATAAATGGGAATTTGAAGGTGCTAGGGTGAATAGGAGGAGTGAAGCAGGAGATCCCAGTCAAGCTCCAACAATTTTTTCCTGGTGACCAAAAAAACAGATGTGACAATGTCCTGGTGGAAGACAACATCCATCCTGTTAACCATTTCTGGACATTTACCATCAATTGTGGCTTTTAGCTGTCCAATTGGAAACAGTACCTATCAGAATTGATCATTTTACTACTCAGCAAAAGCATTTATCACTAGAGTTTCTCCCCCCCCCCCCCACACACACAGAGCATTACTTTTTGGGGATGCAGACAAGCTTTTGGAGTGGTTAATGGTGACATCTCCCTTGTTCCACATCAGTGGGCACAATATATTTCTCATCACCATTTGTTTCAGAAATGGGTTATTTATATTCTGTTTGAGCAGTGAATCACAAACAGATATACTGTCAAAAACATTTTTTGATGCTGTGTATCTTTCCTGACAGTATTAAAAGTAAATCCCAAGTAAAAAATTTCGATGTAATGAAAATGGGCAGTGGTGCGTCATTGTCAAAACCACTGTTGAAATTTGATTGTGTTGCATGCTGGGCCATGATGTGATGCAACAATAGTTAATTTCAAACGTGATGAGCTAATGTTCTGAACATTAGTTCATCACGTTTTACATAAATGTAACAATATCTCATTGCAATCTGTGTAAATTACCAGAACTTCATGCTAAATGTGATAAAAGCCATTACAAAAATGCATTTTTGATGCTGTATAAACAGTGCGTCATAGCGAAATTTGTCTTCCTATCGACTTACTCAAAAGGTGGAAGGGGAGGGGGTTACCTGCTATTAACTAAGAGCTTTAAAATGATATAACACGATGGGGTATAATTGTAGTTATCCTTGACCAGAGATTACCAATGCCCCTCACTAACACACACGTGATTCAGCTTTTCTTTGTCTTGAGGTCAGATTTTAGCTTGCGCATGAGCATGTAGACTTTCGTAGCTATATCACAACTTATTGGTTGGTGTCAAGGTCATTTCTTACATTAGTCTAAATCTGTATAATATATAATAATAAATACACCAATAATAAAAGGTCGATTCCGTGGTGGACCGTCCTTCTCAAGTGTGGTAGGTACACCATATCCCACACTTGAGTCATTTTTAATATTTCTATGTGTCTTTTTAATCAGGTAAGAACATCAGTGTGGGGGATTAGCCCACAGCTGACAGTTCCAGTTGGTCATTCAACCTAAGGATTCTGGAACAAAACCCAGTGAGTTGTGGTCTTTTTGCCAATGTCACACAGAACTACCTGGCACCTCTCCAAGATTCACAGAGGCCATTGTTGCTGTTATGTGTTGATAATTATAATGGTGCATGCAGGCTAAAAACTAAATTATAAGGTAAAAACGCTGTGTTATGCACAATTAAAATGAAGTCTGAAGATGACAGATGTACTTCGTAAAATTAGTAATTGTTGTAATGTTGTAATGTATGCTCCTTGTGACTCGGAACCTTCTGATAGGAAGGAAGATTTCTGGAATGAGCTAAAAGCTGTTTTGAGCCAGTTTGGTGCTAAAGAGAAAGTTATAATAGCAGGGGATTTCATTGCTAGAGTAGGTGTGCAGAATGTGATTTCTGACAATGTTCTGGATAAGTTTAATGATCCTTGTGTGAATGATAATGGTGAAAGATTAATTGAACTCTGCATTGAGAATGGTTTGTGTGTATCTAATAAATTTTTCAACCACAAATATATCCACACATATACTTGGGAAAATCGTACTCTTGGTCAAAAGAGTGTGATAGATTTTGTTGTCGATGATCAGCAGCTGAAACACTTAGTTGTTGATACTGGTGTGATGAGAGGTGCAGCTGTTGGCTCTGATCATTACTTGGTAGTGTCACGAGTGAAACTGAATGTTGGTTGGATGAAAAGGAATAGGAAGAGGATCAGGATGGAAAGAATAAGCCTATTTGGGGATGCTGCAAGGTAGAGTTTCTGTGGATGAATATTGCTGTAAGAAGCGTGAAGTTGCTAAGCTGGTTCGCCAGAGTAAGGCAAAAGATAGGAAGGAGAAGGTGGAAAGGCATGAATTCATGAATTGGCTTTTTGGAAAGATACGAAGACTTTCTGGAAGTACATGAGAATTAAGAAAAATAGGGGAAACAAAGTTGTAAGCTGTGTAAAGAATAGGATCGGGGAAATGATATGGGAGCCCAATGAGTTAAGTGAAAGATGGGGTGAACACTTCTGTGAGTTTTTAGATCAGGAAAGCAAAGGGGATTCAGAGGCAGAAGCAGATGATGTCATAGTTAAGGATAGAAGCACAGGAGGGATCTCAAGAGAAGAGGTGTGTAAAGCTCTAAAATCTCTTCAGAATGGTAAGGCTCCAGGAGTTGATGGCATAATTACCGAGATGTTGAAATATGGTGGTGACCCTGTAATTGACTGGTTAACTGAAATTTTCCTGTTGTGCTGGGAGTTAGGAATGGTCCCTCGGTATTGGAAGGATGCTATCATTGTTCCTTTCTATAAAGGGAAAATTGATCAGACTGACTGCAAGAACTATCATGGAACTATCAAGAACTATCAAGAACTATCTGCAAGAACCTACTGAGTGTGCCAGGGAAAGTGTTTGGTAAGGTCATTATTGAAAAAGTACGAGGTCTTACATCAGAGAAAGTGTGGGATGTTCAGAGTGGTTTTATGCCTGGTAAAGGCTGCACTAACCAAATTTTTGCATTACACATAATGATTGAAAAGTATCTGGCTGTTGGTAAGAAAGTTTTTGCTTCCTTCATAGATTTAGAGAAAGCTTATGACCGAGTAAATAGGACACTTTTGTGGAAGGTATTGAATGAATATGGTGTTACTGGGAATCTACTTAACAGTGTAAAAGCCATGTATGCTGGCAGTAGAGCTTGTGTACAAGTAAATGGTGTTTTATCAAAATGGTTTTCTATTGGTGCAGGAGTCAGAAAAGGTTGTGTAATGTCACCCTGGCTGTTTAATATATTTATGGATGCGTGCATGCGTGATGCCAAAATAGATAATACTGATTTATGTCTTGGTGATATCCGTGTGTGCAGATTGCTGTATGTTGATGACACAGTCCTGTTGGCAGAGAGCAAAAGTGAGTTGCAAAGTATGTTGTCTCAGATGTACGAAGTTTGCATGAAATTCAAACTTAGTGTAAATAAGGGAAAAACCAAAATTATGGTTTTTGAGAGAGGAACTGGTAGTACTGAATGTAATACAGTATATGTCTAAATGGCACAGTGATTAACCAGGTGAGTGAGTTTGTGTATTTAGGAAGCATGTTTGACAGAGAGAACAAATTGGATGGTGAAATTAGTAGGCGAGTGAATTCTTCATTGAAAATCATGGCTATTTTGGGAGGGTTTCACATGAATGATGGGTTCTCAAGAGAGTCCTGCATGGCTGTATATGAAAGTGTAATTGTTCCTACTCTGATGTATGGCAGTGAAACCTGGGTACTACAGAAGAAACATAGGAGTAGTTTGTGTGCTGGAGAAATGCGTTACTTATGGGGGGTTTGTGAAAAGACACGTTCTGATTGTGTGAGGAATGAAGATGTGTTGCAGTTGTGTAATGTGATGCAAAATGTTGTTAGTAAGGTGGAGACTAATATGCTTCAGTGGTTTGGCCATGTTGAAAGAATGAGTGATGAGATGCTTACTAAGAAAATCTTTTAGCCCAAGCAGCGTGAAGGAAAGGTAGAGGAAGGCCAAGGAAGTCATGGGAGGATCAGATTCAGGGGTGTCTGCATGAGAAAAAGATTATGACTATGAAGTATAGAAGATCTTGTGTATGACCTGCGATGGATGTCAGTGAAGCCTGAGTTGTATGTCAAGATCGCTGTAAATGGAGAAGTTTGATATAGCAATAGTAAGTAAAAATTATCTGGTAGTTTGTATTTCTTTGTGGCGCTAACCTCTGAATATCAGAGAACAGCTTAGTGATATGTATGTACCAATAATAATAATAGTAATAATAATAATAAATATTGTTTTTGAAAAACTAAACAGTTAAAATACTATTGCCAGTATTTTAACTGTTTAGTTTTGCATAGTTCAGTAAATATTTACTTTTATGACTCAATTGATTTACATATTGGTTTTACGAAAATAATATTCATCCTTCTACCTAAGTACCCCTCAATGGCAGGAATTAGTAAACCTTATTGTTTGTTGTTGTGATTTAATTACACTTAGTATGTACTGGACTGTGGCTTGGTGGTGTCATGACATGAATAAATGCACCGTGTTGAATGTAGATAAATGTATGCTCTCGTATTACTCATTTTACTTCACACCCACAAAGATCTTGGTATGTGAAAGACACATGGCATAAGCTATCTACAAAGAGTACCACAATACTCTCTCTCAATTTTATTATTATTATTATTATATTTTTTTGTGATAGAGAAACTGCATTTATCCCCTTGTGATAGAAACACAGCATTAAATGACAAATATGAACCTTATTGTCTCCTTTTTCAAACCTATGCCAAATGAACACAACTGAACCAATGAAGCAGATCTCCTTTTATACAGACATGTTGTAGTCTCACCTTTCGTATATGTATATACCATGTGCCTAAAATGCAGATTTACCTTTAAGATTGGTACCAACAACATCTATCTCCAAAATGCAAAAAGACATTTTACACAACCAGTGTTATACTGCATGAAAGTACTTTTGGAAAAATTAATATATTCGTTCCTGTATTTTTAGGTTTAAAACCTACAGTCAATCCATTTTAAGAGAAATGTCATTTATGCTTTTACCTCTTCAGCAGTTTTGCTTCTTTTCTTGTTTTCCAGATCCTCCTACAGCTCCTGGCGCACCTCATGCAGTTGAAACTTCAGAAGACTCTATCACCTTGTCATGGTACAAACCTCGTGATGATGGTGGCAGCAGTATAACTGGATACATGCTAGAAAAGAGGGAACTTGGCAAAGATCGATGGATAGCCGCTTCTCAAGCAATCATTCCAGATCTAACATATAGAGTTGGAGGGCTTAAAGAAAATCATGAATATGAGTTCCGTGTGGCTGCAGTTAATGCTGCTGGCCAAAGTCCTTGGAGTTCGTCATCCGATGGCATATTTGCACAGCCACCACCTTGTAAGTAAAGTTCAGTAAAAATGTTTCTGAAACTAACTTGCTGCCTATTGAAATACATATTAACTTCTAGTTTGGTAGTTGGTTTTTCTTCATTTTTACTGATTGAACTTAGATAAATGACGAAATTTCTTATCGCCTAAAAGCATTTTTAGTAAACTCCGGTTTTTTTGTTTTTTTTTTCATTTGAGAATACAGAATCTGTAATCTATGCAACAGGTAATCATTTAACAATTATCTATTGCACTGTAAGTTGAATAAAAAGTGCGTACCTATAGTCTTTGTGTAGCAACATCTAAAAGGAATTCAAATTATACATAAATGTCAACTATTCAGTTGTTGCATTATTTATTGTTTCTCACGTTGTTGTTGAAATGCTTTCGGGAAACATCTTTGTTTGACGAAGGGTTATAATTATATAATATGCCCTAAAGTTTATAATATAGAAATAAATAGATAATAAGAGTTTAAGAATGTTACTCACATTTGGTCATGGAGCATTCCGGGATATTGCAGGGTCCTTTGTAGTCCTGTTGTGAGGAAATCCTGTTCATTATGTTTCAAATGGTAGACATCTCTTTTTTCTTCACATGAACATTGATTCAGTCAAATCTTCGTATTAAAGGGTTCAGTTCAGGCTTGTTATTCAGTTAAATCTTCGTATTGAAGGGTTGAGTTCAGGCTTGATGTTTAACCTTGTTATTATTCTATATTTTGTTTTCAAATGGTAAAGTAAAAGCAGAAATATTCCAAACCTTATGTTGAAGGAGAGTCGATCTGGTAAGAAATATCCTGTATTGACGAAAGTTCGATCCTCGTTTCCCGTAGCACCAAATTCTTATACTAGTTTCAACTACCATTTCGTAGTCTTCTTCAGTGGGCAAAAATGTTGTATTTCTCATCATTCATGTTGTTCCTTGGCCATCTATCTCAAATCCACTGGCGGAGTCAAAAGTTCCACGTCGGCTGAACCTTCGCGCATTCGGATTTTGGGTTTGACTGTGCATCTCACATCGTGCGTGTTTCTAATTGGAGCGTCTGAATTTGTTCCTGATTCTGATTCCTCCGGTGTCGCCATCTTCTGTATGTCTATCGACATAGGACTACAAAAGACCCTGCAATATCCCAGAATGCTCCATGACCAAATGTGAGTAACATTCTTAAACTCTTATTATCTATTTATTTCTAAATTGTAAACTTTAGGGCATATTATATAATTATAACCCTTCGTCAAACAAAGACGTTTCCCGAAAGCATTTCAACAACAACGTGAGAAACAGTAAATAATGCAACAACTGAATAGTTGACATTTATGTATAATATGAATTATAACCACGTAAAAAATTCAACACATTGAGATGTTTGAAGAATTGATAGAATTAAAAGGAATTCTCTTTGCTCATTCAAGCATAGTAGCATTAGGAAAAATTTTGTGATACTGTTACAAAAATTTTTAGCATGATTTAATCGTCAAAAAAGATAATGCACATTTTAGTTTTTTTAAAGAATGCAAGTAAAGGAACAATGTTATGAAGAAATTAATCTTTCCATGAAGGCTGTTTTCAGGTATTTTGAGGTTAAACATAGTAACTTTGCCAACACTGTTGATGGCAGCAGCATAAAATAATACTCCTAATTGTTTTCCTCTTCGAGCCTGTCTTGTGGTTTGGTGATGCATATCTCTCTCTACACAGTTACTTGTGCCAAAAAAACCACATGCTTTGTTCTCTCATCGAGAAAAATGCACTTTTCATTTGCTCCTTTTTCATACTTATTCAGGCAACTATATACTCCTCAGCTCCATTTCTTTAACCTTAATTGCTCATTCCAATAGGATAGTTCTATCCTTCTAATAAATTCCACTTATCCAAACATCCCACACCCCCTGTTCCAATCAAGTAAAATAAATTATCTTCAAAGTGCGGATATCTAAAGAGAATTTATTTATTGTTATTGATTAGGATAGGGGGAAATGTGTCAGGATAGTAGAGCATAAGCTAATTCTTGAGTGAATTGATGCTAAAAAATGCAAACTGCTCCATGATAGATGACTCAGATTACTTCAATTGTTCAAAACATAAACTGCCCTGTCATGATAAACCTGACTTAGTTTAAAATAAAGAGAGTTTTAACGAATTATCTTAAAGAAAGACATGAATCAACAGAGACAATTTATGAGCTTGCAATTCTATCAAATCCTGTCAGACTTTTTAAGAAATCAGTTTCAGATCTGAAATGTCCCTCAGCATCTTTGTATATTGCCTCACAAACCCTGTGATAAAGGCTGAGTGGTCTGAGATGATGACATTAATCGAAGATGAGCCTGGGTTCGAGCTCCAGATGAGTACACGGGTGGTAGCTTTTGTCTTACTGCGCTTGCTCTCTACCTTTCCTGAAACCAGTGGCAGCAAATTAGGGATGGGAGACTGCTTATAACTCTGAGAATTACTCATGGTGGTCGTTAAACCCTGAAGCAAAAACAAGATATCTTTGTAATAACCTCAAGTCAGCTTTTCAGATACAGTATTGGCTACTTGTGACACTTTTTTTGCGTGTGGAGTAAAGGTCTTAACGAGCACCGCTGTAAGCAATCACCTGTCCCTGATTTGGGACCATGAGTTCCATAGGGAGCAGAACCAGGACCATCAAACAAGCATGCCACCCATGCCTCATCTGTGCCAGTCTCAGACGAATTGAAACCACCTGAGATGGCCTCATAACATTTGTTAATAGCTTAGCTAAATTATATAAGAGGGTACTTCTTTTTTTATGCACTACATACCTTTAATTATGTGACTGATAGAAATGCAATTAAAAGATCTTGAGGAAAAAAATTGATTGGTTTGCTGAATCATGCTAGTGGCATATTTAGACAAATATACTGTTGGTTACAAGAGTGTGGAGCCCTAGAAACAAATTGAGGAAACCATGACCATTAGCACGATCAGCAACACTTATATACTGGTAGAAAAGGTTGCATCACAGATTTTTTTTTTCTGTTTAGTGGAGGTGGGAGCAGTGAATAATAAAAAACTTCTGTACGCTGAATTGGGGATATTCATTTTGAAAACGCAAGATTTCTTTCTTACCTGTGTTTATTAGTTCGTTTTTACTGAAAGCATAATGACCATCTTTGATTACAATCCTGACAATTTTGGATCTCTCTTATGCACTGTGGACCAAAGGGGGAAGTAATTTTTTCATTCACAACCACTGTGGTAGAGCAACAACTATAACACTTCACCTCAGTATCCAAAGAAAGCCTTGAAAACCTACAAAGAGAATCAAACCCAGTCTATCCTAAATTTTCGTCGTGTTGAGTTCCTATGCTTTGACATATGAAGTCGTGAGGTTTTTCTGATTTACAAAGTTGTGAATAGCTCATCTTGCCATTCTGTGATTTTATACATAAATTTTCAGAATTTACTTTTATGTGTTCAAACCCATTTTGTAGAAATCATAAAATAAATTAATATGAAATGTCAGAGCAAGGGAACTGAAAACTGCTTATTGGTTTCCAATTTACTTTAGTCAACATTTTAGATTCATCTCTTGCTTTCTATGGAGCAACAGAAAAAGATAGAAGTTCATAATTGCAACTTTGTAGATATATTACTTTTTGTTTGTAAGGCACCTTAGCAGTAGCTTACATATTTAAAAGTTGGATGATCTGTGAGATGTAATTTATGCTCATAGCAAAGCTCATATTATTTTTATGCTTTCTTGACTTCATTTATTAATCTCATTCAAATTTTTAGAAAAGCTATTACTAAATTTTTTTTTAATTTTATGTTATTTTTGCCAGAGTTTAAATAAAAACTAAATAGCTAGAAATGAAAAAAAGTTTTAAAAATGTTTTTGCTTCATGTTTTTAGTTAAAACTTTTGCTTTATAATATTTGCAATTTTTCCAGGTGCTCCTAAAATCGATATGGCATTTGGCATGCGTGATATTACCGTACAAGCTGGAGAAGAGTTTACAATTCGTGTTCCATTCAACGCATTTCCCATTCCACATGCTTCATGGACCATTGTAAGTGGGGTTAAAAATGGCATCTAATTACAGCTTTCTATAATTCTTTTTTACATTGGATCGATTTCATAATTTCCTTTACCTGCATGAATTCATATTTATAAAAATATTTTCCCAATGAAATTAAATGTTACTGATTAATTGCATATGCAGAAGCACACATATGCTTATCAGAAAGAATTTTTATTTTTTGTTGCTGTCATCATTACTGATATGTCTGCATTATTGTTTCCTTCAGAGTGTTTGAATAAATCTTGAGTACTGTTAACTATACACAGGGGTCATACTAAACTGAAACTTTCCTATTGTTAAAGACATTCAGAAAATGAGTGCTGGTCTTTCCCTCTGAATATTTTCTCCAGGAAAAAGTTAATGTAGTGCTGCTGAAATCCCAAAAATCTAAAGCTGTACTGGGTGATGAGAAATTCTAATCGATTTCTTTTCTTTATGTGCTAACCCTGAAAAAACTGATTCCTTTTAATGCGAACATATGAGTCAAGTTGTATAGAGCAATATCAAAATCCTGGAAGCTTTTGAATTACCTTTCAAGTCTCACGAAAATGATTTGGATTTATATGTTTTATTAATATCTTAACTACATTTGCGTTGTGTTCGAGAAAGACCAAAAGCAGCTGTATGTTTGAAACAATTTTGTTCAAGATTCATGTTTTCGAATAATGAAATTACATTAGTGTTTTTTTTTAAATGTGTGCTGTATGTTTCTGCAAATGTAATTAAGCTTAAAAAGTAAAATATAAATAAATTTGAATATTTCGATACATTGTAACGAAAAATTTCAGATATTTTCAGTTTAATTTTCTCGAAAGCATAGTGCTACCTAATGCAATAAAACCTTGCTTCCGATTAATGGGTGAATATTTTTTTTGTTTTTCATTTTTGTCGAAGAACTCCTCTGATACCTATGGTGATGTCCTATAAATGTAATATAAAATTTAATGTATTTTCATGTAGGTTTTTGGCAACAAAAGGGTGGAAAACTTATTTCTAGGTGAGAAATATGCAACAATAATTTTATGAAAAACTGAAAGAAGTGAAAATTGGAACATGGGCATTTCATTCCTCATCATCCAATTAACACAGTTTTTGTAAACTTCTTGTAACTCAGTAAACTGAGGAGCTCTGAAAAAGTAAGGAAGAATATATGGAATATGTGATGGATAGTGAATGATAGTATCATTTTACTTGTAATGCCATCTTTTACAAGTAAAAATAATAAAAGTCATAATCTTGAGTTTTGGCTATGTCAAAGGGATCTGACGTTATCTTGGTAATTTGTTAGAGTTATACCTAAGAATTTGTTGCTTCTTCAACATAACTTGGGTGTGTTTTGACACTTAAAGTATTACTCTCATAAACAAGTGGGTTGTTCAAGAGTTTGTGCTCTGATACTCAAGTACCATGTGTATGCCGGTTCATATATAGGTCATATTGGGTACATAAACAAGTTTTGAGGGATTTCCGTTCGGTGTCGTACTTAATACTGCTCGAATGTATTTTAAGTGGCAACACTGCGATGTTGCAGTATGAGACACCAGCTGTCAGAGTCAGTATACGACATTCAATTGAGGTGCAAAGACGTATTTGTTTTACTCGATGAAAAATGGCAACTTTCGTCCCGACAAAACAGCATTTGCGGGAAGTGTTAGTGCAGTACTTTATTGTCAAGAAAAGTGCTGCCAACAGCTATCGCTTAATGTCAGAAATCTATGGTGAACATTCCCCATCCATAAAAACATGTGAGTATTGGGTTAGACGATTCAAAAGGAACGATTTTGATGTCAGTGATAAAGAATGTTCTAGACCACCCAAAAAAATTGCTGATGCCGAATTGGAAGCTTTACTCGTCGAGGATCCGTTCCAGACCCAAAAAGAACTAACAGCAGCATTAAATGTTAGTCAACCATGCATTTCACAACGTTTAGCTTCCATGGGAATGGTGCAAAAAGAAGGGAATTGTGTTCCACATGCTTTGCGGGAAAGAGACCTTGAACGTCGAAAAACCATTTGCGAATTGCTGCTTCAAAGGCAAAAAAGAAAATTTTTTTGCATTGTATTATTACTGCCGGTGAGAAATGGATATGGTACAATAACCCTAAATGGCAGAAAGCATGGGTGAAGCCAGGTGAACCAGATCCTTCAACGCCAAAACGCAATATCCATGGTTCAAAGGTAATGCTGTGTATCTGGTGGGACCAGAAGGGTGTGATCCACTATGAACTGCTGAAACTGTCAGAAACTATTACTGGTGATCGGTATCGAACCCAGTTAATGCGTTTAAAACGAGCTCTCCCGCAAAAACGGCCGTAATGGGAGAATAGACACAGCAAAGTCATCTTACAGCATGACAACGCAAGACCACGTGTTTCTCGACCTGTGAAAAAGTACTTAGAAGGATCCGACTGGGAAGTTCTACCCCACCCGCCATATTCGCCAGATATTGCGCCATCGGATTACCATTTGTTCCGGTCGATGCAGTCAGCACTTTCTGGAGAAAGGTTTAGTTCTTATGAAGACATCAAAAATTGGCTGGACAACTGGATCTCTTCCAAGGATACAAAATTCTTCCTTCGGGGCATACGTTCACTGCCCGAAAGATGGGGTAAAGTTGTAGCTTCAGAGGGAGCATACTTTGATTAATATTAAAATATTGTTTCTGTTCTCCAACAACATGTTTTGTTCACTTCAAATCCCTCAAAACTTATTTATTTACCCAATATTAAAAAATCAATTAAAAAATAGATTACATCTCAGCATATTGTGGAACAAATGAAGACTGTCATTTTCTACCATAAATTAACCATAGTATTATGTTAATCACTACTTCCTTAATTGTTCTTGATAAGTATATAATATAAAATCACAAAAAATATTCGCTTATCAGAACAAAAATTGAAAGAAATATGAAGGATAGGGAACAAGTTCCAATCTTTAAAGAAAGCTGAAGATGTGAACCTAATATCAGAAAAAAATGCAATGACTAACAAGGAAATGGTTTCAACTAGAACATGAATAAATGAGTGAAACCCTGTGTGCCAACAAAATGCAATGTGCTATGAGCAGTAGTGATAGCTATTTCTCTGGGAAAGTACGGTTTAACTAGTATATTGCCGTTTGGCAGACCATTAATAAAGCTGCCTGTTTCAGATCATTTGTTATCAGAAAGACAGAAAAACTAACAAGAAAGAACTCAAAGGTGGAAGTGAAATGATGAAAGCAGCAAAAAAGGAGCAGTGAGATCAAACAACAACAGTCGCTACTTTATCGCATTTGTCACCATCATGTGTGTGTCCAGATTCGGCAATGAGGCTGATGTTAATGCCACCTCAATAACATTATGGAATTTCAGTGGTGATTCACTCACTATAGCCCAACGAGCAATTTTTACAGTTGGATCTATGATGTGGTGCTTGCATAAGACTGAATTCACTATCAATAGAGATGTGACAGAATATTAATGTTAGGGCAGTACATATAAAGTAATTTAAAGTGCAGCAGCACACGGACACTGCTTACAAAACCAAAAGACAGCAGTGCACATAACGTAAAAATGAATACAGTATAATGTATGTATGTGTTTGTACATATATAAATACACATACAACAGGAATTTCTTACACATATACTGCAAAAGAGGTTTAGTATAAATAGAGAGAAAGTTTTCAAAATAAATCTAAGAACAGCACATGGTTAAACATCAAAGATAATCACTATGCACAGAGTGTTAATTCCTGAAAAAAATGCACAAATTTTAGTACTTGCTTAACATAAACAAGTTCAAAATTATGTTACAAGAATTTTTCAAAGAAAGAGCAAGTTTCACATTCCAATTAGGTGTAGCTCTAATTTTCTTTCAAATCATATATACATTATGGAACAGGAATAAATGATTGTTTTGTCATTTGAAGCACTGTAATCTGCTAAATGAAGATTAAGATTAGCAAAACTTTCATATCAAGATTAGCAAAACTTTTGAATACAAAACTTAATGTTTTTGAAATTTCACTTTATTTTTTCCTTTGTTTAAGCTTTAGACAAATGAGGCATATTGCTCACAAGGGAAGGGTTTTGACCAGAACACAAATAACTGAACAAAACCTTGTGTTCGGACTGAATGTAGGGTGCGCTAAGTATAGCCACTGCGCTTAGTATTATAGGTTTGACTAGTACCGCCATCTGACAGACTAGTGCTACTCCTTATATAGTAGAAATCTGGCTACAACAGTGACAGTAGCATGACTATGTATGCAAGATGCTTCGATTGGTGCAGTTAATTGATTTCCAGAGCAGATTGACAGTAGGGTGCCACATGATCAATCACTCTATAGAGACATTACAGCTACACTGAAGATACCTAGGTCAAGGGTTGGTGTTGTGGTATGCAAGTTAAAGCAGATTGGAGCTGAATCTGCCAAGATATGACCTGATAAACCTCAGAAGCTAACAGAACATGGCAAGAGAACTCTTCAAAGGACTGATTGGTCAGAACATAAACTAACATTGTCTCAAATCACACAAACCCTATGCGAGAATAGTGAGACTGATGTTTGCACCAGTACAGTGCTTAAGATGTTGCATGGCATGGCTTACCACTGTCAAACCCTATGAGCGACTATTGGGACTGATGTTAACACAATACAGTGCACAGAACACTGCACAACATGGTTTACTATGATTTGAGCAGCCATTCACCAGACACTAATCACTTTAACTACTCAGCATGCTGATTAGTGTTGTGTAAAGAATGTCGATCTTGGACTGTAGACCAATGAAAAACTGTGCTTTGGATTGGTGAATCAATGTACACAGTTTACCACTCTGATTGTTGTTCCTTGGTATGGCAGATGACGAATGAAAGATACCTTCTGGACAGGGCCTGATTTACACAGAAGGAGGCCCTAGGCACAGCACAAGATGAGGCCCCCCACGCATCCACTTTCTTGAAAGAGTAAGTATGTTCGTTGCCACTAAATATTATCAATTAATTTGAAAGTTGATTTAATAAATGGGACACTGTGCAGGGAAAAATAGGAAATAATATCTACTTTTATTAAATCTTAAAATTAGCAAAGAAATTCGCACTTAAAAATATAGATGGGTAATATTGAGCAAGACTAACTATTTAATAGCTTAGTCTTGCTCAAAGCTTCTACATAATTAAATACAAAACCTCTCTCAAAAGGTGTATAGTATATATAGAAATATAGCACATTTATATTTCATATGCAAGTTTTAGATGAAAAGCACTGTGATTTTCCTGCCTTATCCATTACTCACATTTGAAATTAAATGGATTCCATATAAATCAGTTTTTACAAGTTTCTGAGTTTTCCAAACAAACAATATGTTTGTGACGTTGAGGACCAATAGTAAGTTGTATGATGGTTTGTGTGTTTTTGTACACACACATATATATATAAAAAGGAACTATCATCAGAGTTAACTGGTCAAGTTGGTTATTCACATCCTTATCACATTTTTTTTAGTCACCACATCTTTGTCTGCCTGCACACACATTAAAGCCCTTGCAGTATCAATAAACATTATAAAAAAATACAGGTAGGCTCAGTTCTGATTGAGCCGTCAGTTTGGAACGTAGGACTACAACTTGCAGATCAGAGAGTTGAAATGAGCTAGTCGAGTATTCAAAGCGTTTATTTAATTTGTTATAGCCAACACTGGTCTATGATATGAAAAATAGCTTACCTAATTTTTACAAATAATGCTGGATACATTGTGAACGCAAAGCAGATCGATACATGAATTACCCAACATGGTGCTCTGTCTTCTTGGGCTTTTTACATTCCTCATCACTTGCTCTAGCCTCTCGTTTTGATTTTCTCCACTGTTGCTTGCGTTCATTCTGTGAATTCCATGGCATTGTTGAAAATGTTAACCCGTTCACATGAAAACATTTTTTTTTATTTTAGCTTAAACCACTGCAATATTCTCTTTATATATTTGAATAGATCTCATCGAGAGCTTTAAAACGATACCATGCACAGTCGTTTTGCACTCACGGTTGTCCAGATAAGCCACGATATTGTCAAAAGTGTTCACCGGTTCACAAGAAAACAATTTTTTAAATGTTCAGTTCAAACCACGGTGAAATGTTCTCCATATATTTGAATAGATCTCATTGAGAGCTTTAAAACGATACCACACACAGTGATGTTGTGCTCACGGTTGCTGAGATAGACTGAGTCAACATGACACACCCAGAAATATTGCATCATCTCCCCTGCGCACAGGGAGTGAGGGGAGTATTGTGCACATGATGTACTGTGCAGTACGCGAATTGGACTGCATGCTGTTTACGAATATGCTAACATGATTAGTGTGCGGCATGTATTTTTAATGCTATAATGATTTCAATTGGGACCTGTTTTTGTCACAGGTGGTCGGCCATAAATCGCCCTATACTATCCACAAAGTTAGACGTAGTCCTATGTCAAAATTATTTTTACTTTACACAAATATGCAAATAAGAGTGCTGGGTCACTGTATAATATTGCAAAACTTCTCTGGAAAGTTATCACCCCAATTCCCAAACTTTAATGCAGTTCTACATCTATATCAGATGTCCAAAGTAGAAATTGAACTAATAAAAAAGAAAGTAACGTACCTGATTATTTTAGAGGTAGTGAAAGAGCCTAGTAAAAACACCAGTGTTAGTCTTCATTTCAGGAAAAAAAAACAACTTTTTTCCCCCAAATGTTTTATTCCATTTGTAATAATTAATTAATAAAAAAAGCATAATTTTTTTTTTTGCATTGCGATTCTGAGGCCCCCTAAAATGCAGGGTCCTAGGCCCAGGTTTTGCAGGCCTAGGCATAAATCAGGCCCTTCTTCCAGACGATATTATCCCAACAATGGAGTTTGTCTAAGGCGGCATGATGGTATGGAGCTGTTATTCATGGTTCAACTTGAGCCCAATAGTCGTTTTGGACAAACTATGAATACTGAGCTCTACCTAGACAATTATGCACAACTAACATTGTAGCTGTACTCTGAGGAAGTCCCATAGCTCTATCAGCAGGACAACGAACCGTGTCATACTTCTTGCTTTGTTACAAATTAGTTTGATAACATGGGCGTTGAAAAGTTGAGCTGGCCAGCTCAGAGGCCTGACCTTAACCCCCATGAAGAATCTCTTTGGTGAATTGGATTGTCAAGTGTGTGGAAGAAGAGATCACCCAAGAAAGAAAGCTGAACTAGTCACTACTTTGAAGGCCGTATGGTAGAACATGTCAGCAAGCATTTACAAAACATTGGTGGACAGTATTCCATAAAGCCTAGAAGCCATCATAAGGGCATAAGTTTTCAGCACATAATATTATATTTTCTGTAAATCAAGATTATTAGTAAACATGCAAGTTTCTGGGTATTAATGGTATTAATGGTAGGGTAGTGTATATGTGTGTGTTATTTTAATGTGGTGTTCACTTATTGTCAAATTTTGCTTTCAGAATGGGAAGCCTTTCATAAAATCAGAGAGAAGATATAGTGAAGTCAATGTAGCTTTTACTATTTTTGTCAACAAGAAGGCCAAACGAGAAGACAGTGGTACATACACACTTGTGCTGAAGAACATTCACGGATCTGACAATGGATCTTGCCGAGTACTTGTTGTAGGTAAGGCATCATGTTGTACATTAATGTAAACAATTTACTAACCGAAATATTCTTCCTTTTGGTGATTTAGCACCTGGATATAAATATGAAAAGTTTTCCTGTTATCTTTAATAAAACTAAATGGAATATACTAGTTGTAAATGCATTTATGGCACCTCTATTCATAGTGATTGTGGAATAACTTTTTTACGGGTCTTTTAGAGGTTATTTTTAATGAAAGTTGGTTGTCAAATTTTCGAACTAAAGCCTAGTTCGTCATCAGGACTATGTCACTGGAGTAGTTGCTGCCACTCAATTGGAAGAGACCATCCGCAATTATCGTTAATTGTGGTACTTCTTCTTCTTGCTATTTCGATCCCTTCTTCTAGTTTTCTCTTTACTAAGTTTGACTGGTGGGCGATTATTTTCACTGAGTCCCAATTTATGGAGTGTCCACTTGCTTGTACATGTCTGTCTAGCCCTGTTTTGTTCCCAATGTTCTTAATAGCTGCTTGGTGTTCTTTCATTCGGACCTTAATACTTCTCCCTGTTTCTCCTATATAGCTGAGTCCGCAGTTACAGTCGATGCAGTAAATTACTCCTTCTTGCAATTGGATGTCCAATTCTTTCTGCTTTAAAGCTGGCAGGAATTTTTTTATTTTGTTATTAAGATCTGGTTGATATTATATTTTGCTCCGATCCTTTTCAGTTTCTCGAAAAGTCCCTTGTGGTACGTAATTTTGCTGGTGAATTTGAAGTTGGTTTTTTCCTGCTTCTTTTTTGGCACTTGTTTAAATATTTTCTCAACATATGGGGAGGGGTAATTGTTTTCTGCCAACATTTCCTTTAATTCTTCTTTGTGAAGATCTTTTGAGAAGCTGAAGAGACCAGGATTTCAATTTTTTCCAAAAATTGTCTCGCTGTATTCGATTTAATATAATCAGGGTGGAATGAGCAGAAGTCTAACATCTTCCCTGTGTTGGTGGGTTTTCTAAAAAGCTGAGTGAATATTTTCCCTTCAGATCTTAATAACAAAAAAAAAAAAAAAAAAAAAAAAAAAAATTCCTGCCAGCTTTAAAGCAGAAAGAATTGGACATCCAATTGCAAGAAGGAGTAATTTACTGCATCGACTGTAACTGCGGACTCAGCTATATAGGAGAAACAGGGAGAAGTATTAAGGTCCGAATGAAAGAACACCAAGCAGCTATTAGGAACATTGGGAACAAAACAGGGCTAGACAGACATGTACAAGCAAGTGGACACTCCATAAGTTGGGACTCAGTGAAAATAATCGCCCACCAGTCAAACTTAGTAAAGAGAAAACTAGAAGAAGGGATCGAAATAGCAAGAAGAAGAAGTACCACAATTAACGATAATTGCGGATGGTCTCTTCCAATTGAGTGGCAGCAACTACTCCAGTGACATAGTCCTGATGACGAACTAGGCTTTAGTTCGAAAATTTGACAACCAACTTTCATTAAAAATAACCTCTAAAAGACCCGTAAAAAAAGTTATTCCACAATGGAATATACTTCAAAATTCTAGCTAACACATATTCACACCTTTTTGCACCAGAAGCATAGATCCGTAATTTTTGTGAAAGATGGGCTTGGAAAAAAGAAATCCATATTTGTTGAAATATATTTTCTTGTATATATGACAAAAAAAATAAATTCCAAATTGTTAAGGCATTATACACTGACGGAAAAAAAATCCCAACACCAAGAAGGGGTTGTGTTAGATAAACGACAGTTGGTAGGCGGTGAGAGTACATCTGTAAGATGACGTCTATGCAAATTTCGCGCTCCGAGCATACGTGTGGCACTAGTGGCGCCCCTCGGAACATGCAAAGCAGGTTTGCTGTAAATACGCGCTGTAACGTTCGTGAGCGTTAGTTATCATTGAGATTCGACGTAGGGTGTTGATGTTAGTCAAGAATGCCTTTAAGAAGACGAAGAAGCCATTATCAACAGCTCACAGAGTTTGAACGAGGTCGTGTAATAGGGCTACGAGAAGGTGGATTTTCTTTCCGCAATATTGCAGAACAACTTGGCAGGAATGTAGCCACTGTGCATGATTGTTGGCAGCGGTGGTCAAGGGAAGGTACTGCCTCAAGAATTCCGGGTTCCGGCCGGCCACGCGGCACTACTGAGAGGGAAGACCGCCGTGTACGGCGTATGGCCGTGGCGCATCGTACTGCGTCTGCGGCAGCAATTCGAACTGCAGTTGCCACCACAGTGACACAACAAACTGTTACAAATCGGTTACTTGAAGGACAGCTCCAAGCCAGACGCTCTGTAGCGTGCATTCCACTTACTCCAAACCACTGCCGTTTGCGACGTCAGTGGTGTCAAGCTAGAGCTCATTGGAGGACAGAGTGGAAATCTGTTATGTTTTCTGATGAAAGCCGGTTCTGCCTGGGTGCCAGTGATGGCCGTGTGTTGGTTAAAAGGAGGCCAGGTGAGCGCCTGCAACCAACCTGTCTGCGGACGAGACACACTGGACCTACACCTGGAGTTATGGTCTGGGGAGCAATTTCCTATGACAGAAGGAGCACTCTCGTGGTTATCCCACGTACCCTGACGGCACAGTTGTACGTCGGTCTGGTGATTCAACCTGTTGTGCTGCCATTCAAGAACAGCATTCCAGGGTGTGTTTTCCAACAGGATAACGCTCACCCGCATACCGCTGTTGTAACCCAACAGGCTCTACAGAGTGTCGACATGTTGCCGTGGCCTGCTAGATCACCAGATCTTTCACCAATCGAGCACGTATGGGACATCAT
This sequence comes from Macrothele yani, assembly GCA_039090855.1. Lineage (NCBI taxonomy): Eukaryota > Metazoa > Arthropoda > Arachnida > Araneae > Macrothelidae > Macrothele > Macrothele yani. The sequence continues at coordinate 43,821,137 of CM077016.1, read as the reverse complement.
TGGACAACAACTCCAGCGTCACCCCCAACCAGCACTAACCGTCCCTGTATTGACCGACCAAGTGCAACAGGCATGGAACTCCATCCCACAAACTGACATCCAGCACCTGTACAACACAATGCATGAACGTTTGCGTGCTTGCATTCAACATTCTGGCGGTTACATCGGTTATTAATGTACCAGCATTTCAGATTTAAAATGGCTCTTCTCGCGCTTACATTAAGCTGTGATCTTGAAACCTTAATCGATTAAATATGTTACCTATACAAATGTATTGCCGCCATTTCATTCCTCTACAACTATGTTTTCGTGGTGTTGGGATTTTTTTTCTGTCAGTGTATTTTTGTAGGTTTTTAACTTGTTCCCTTGTACTCAAGAGATAAAAATAAGAAACTTCAGTTAAATTTTGAAAGCTCAATATACAACATTTTCATAAGCCTGTAAATTCCAAAAGCCCAGGAGTTGCCCCAGTGGCGCAGTGGTCTAAGCTCTTGTGTGTCCAAAATGGGTCCAGGTATGAATCTCGGTGAAGAATGGATGTTGTGTTTGTCTTATGGCATTGGCTCTCTCCCATCCCTGGAACCAGTGGCCCTACATTAGGTACAAGTGCCTGCTTATACCCCATCGAGTTGCTCACAGTGATCGTTAAACCCCCAAACAAAACAAAAACTTGCGATATGCTCTGGTTACTTCTTTGGTGTCATTTTTCATAATTTCATCATTTGGAAGGTAACCAATATTTCAAAAATTCTAGCACCAGTCACTTCTGCACTATTTAATCTACATGGATTGTATATCTAGAAGGTAAGCAAGTCATAGTGAGCAGCTTCCACAGTCTACAATTGTTAGAATTCTCACTGCTAAACTTGGAATGTGCTCTTCTACTGCAGAAAATTATGTATAAGCCCTCTTGTTAGATCTGTGACATATACCTCTAATTTATATATTCATACAGCATTGCAAATGTCAAAAAAGTCACATAGCTGTTTAATTTTTAAAGTGCTATTTAGACAATCTACATTTGGAGGTTACTCACCTTTATCCCAGATACCCTTTAGGATTAATAATCTAAAGCAACTTATGGGAATTTACTAGGAAATGTTTTCATTTATAGCAAATTTTCGGAGAAAACTCTTCTCCTTCTTCAGGCTCTCTAGTTGTTGTCACTTTTTGCTTGTCACTATCATGGTTACGGTTTACCTTGACGGTTACGGTTAACCTTGACGGTTTAGGTTATTTTTCACCAAATCCTGCCAGATGTTAGGCAGGGAAAATCCTTTGCAGTCATTGATGATGGAATTTTGTTTTTTCTCAATCTCTATTCCTTCTTTCAGTTTTCTTTTTGGAAATTGCTTTGGAAACTGATTACTTTAAGGGAATTCCAATCCATGCTGTGCCCAGTTTCTCTAACATGCCTATCTAATCCAGTCTTGTTGGAGCAATTTTTTATAGCTGCTTTATGCTCAGCTATACGAGTTTCTAGTCTGCGACCTGTTTCACCTATGTAAGATAGTCCACAACTACAATTTACTTCATAAACTACTCCTTGCATTTTTAAAATATCTTCTTCTCTTTGAACTATTTTAGGGAAAAAATTTTTAACTTTGTTCTCTAAACTTGGAGCTAGCCTAATATTGTATTTTTTACTAATTCTCTTTAAAGCCTCAAATAAACCTTTGTGATAAGAAATTTTTCTAGTGAATGGATGTTTTCATCTCTTACACACATTTCCAACACGTAATTTTTTAGCCTTCTTCTTGAGTTTCTGTGTTTTTTGGTAAATTTGTTTTCTCCTCATTAAACATTTTCTAACTTCAATCACAAAGTTCCTCCCGATGAGTTTGAACTTGTCATTCTGAGAGCGAGTCAAAGGACAATCAACATAGATAAAGTGTTCTGAGATAAGAGCAGTATGCAATGTTGGTATGAGCAGAGCAATTCTTGTATGGGAAATCTTGTGTGAGCAGATTGTATTCGAAGAGTGATAAGAGTCAATGTTGTTATAAGACATCATTGATTGAGTTCTATTCAGCCTGTTGTGTTACAAAGGACTTGTTTGTAGCAGACTGTTTTGATGTCTTTGGATATTAATAAAAGGACTTGGACCTTATAAGTAGAATTCTGTTTTGAACTCTGGTCATTATTTGAAAGTGATATTCGTTTGGAATTAAGATTTTCAGTAATCTGGGTTCAGAGAAAAGTTAAGGCTTTAAAAGTTAAGTATTTTGAAGTGAAGTTAAAGTTAATCTTCAAGTCTAATTCTGCAAATCACAATAATAGCCCTTATTTTGATGCTCATTATTTAGAAATTGCAAGATTGATGAACTAAATTACCAAATGAAAGTGTGAATACATAGTAAAAGAGACTGCTTCAGATTTTTAATGGTTTTGACATTGTAAGTCGTATAGCTTACACCCAGAATAGCCACTTTATTAGATATACCCTCTTATTATGACTATGGTGTTAGCGCCAGGAAATTGAATGAAGATTGCAGGTTCTCTTTCTCATTGGCAGGGAAGAAAACAAACGATTTTAAACTGCATGTAATACCTTTATTTTTCTGATTATGGTAAAATATGTATATTTATTGTTACTTCCAGCAGGTAGTGGGGTATTCAGGTCTTTGCCTCAACCCAAACTTTTGCGCATTTTCTCTTATACTCACATCTCAGGGAAAATGTGTTCTTCTCCGGCCAGTTACTAACTTCAAATGCCCCCTTCTTTTCCTGTGCACTTTTGTGGGATGGGTCCATTTTATGATCTTTGATGCAAAAGAGTTCTTTAATTGGCTAGCTTTGCACCAGATAGGGATAAGTTTTGCACCTGCTGAAGAAAGTTTTTCTCATGCAGACATCTCCCCATTAAAGTCGTAAGTGACTGTCAACAGATATAAATCTTCTCATTCAGGGCATTGGTGACAGCTTTGTCATACTGTATGTAGAATGGAAGCTTGTCCCTTATCTCTGTGGGGAAAGGAGTGTGTGAAAGTGTTCATTTCCTCTCATGATGTACTGGGAGGGGGGGGTCTCTGAGAGGGATCTCTTTTTTGCTAAGAAAAAGAGAGATATCTTTTAGTCTCTGAGAGGATCTCTTTTCTGCTAAGACTCTTAAGTTTGCTCTTAAGAGTCAAAATGCTCTCTGATTTTTAAGTTGAGTTTTTAAGGTGGTTGTTTCATAATATTAAATAATCCAATATATCCATACAACAATGGAATCAAAGCTCATGGTGCAACTTTCAAATAACAGTTTCAAAAGAGAGAGAGAGAGAGAGAGAGAGAGAGAGAGGGAGAGGGATATATATATATATATATATATATAGAGAGAGAGAGAGAGAGAGAGAGAGAGAGGGAGAGGGATATATATATATATATATATATATAGAGAGAGAGAGAGAGAGAGAGAGAGAGAGAGAGAGAGAGATATTATTGATTGATTTGAAAACAACTTAAAAGGATCTATCAAAAATACAGAATGTGGTGAATCAGTTATTTATTAAATTACAAGAACAGGGAAACTCAAAATTTTATGACCAATTTTTCCAGGATATGGATTTTTCTTCTGATTTAGGATAAAATCTTAAAAAATGTTGTCTGCTTTCATCTTTACTAAATTCGACAATAAATTTTCCAGGATTACAGTCAAATCTAAGAGGTTGTATATAGTTTAATTCCCATGTTCTTGAATCAGCAATAATAAATTTGTTTACCAAAGTTTTGGTTGATTCAGCAATCATTGAGCATAACTCTTTCCTGCATCTTTTATTTCAACAATTACTATACTTAAGAAAAAAAAACGCGATTTAGTCTATATTATGTGTAAACAGCTGTTTTGAGAATCGTTGTCGAATGACATTTATCAGTAAATATCCTGAAAGACTTCTTGATGAATAGTATTTGGGTTAGTATAAATTGCAAAATGTCAGCTGCTTCACAATGCATAAAATATTTGCCTGGTTTATCGAGTTGTTTCCTTTACAAACTAATACCAAAGAGTACCACTCCGTAAACGTTGTATTTATTTTTACAGATAAGCCAGGGCCACCTGAGGGACCATTGGAAGTTACAGATGTCACACCTGAGACATGTTCTCTCTCCTGGAGACCACCACGTGACGATGGAGGTAGTCCAATAGCAAATTATGTTGTTGAAAGGCAAGACCCTAGTACTCAAGTAAGTATATGCAATTTTGAGCATATCAGTTAGTGTAAAATAGAATCATTTACTTTTCAAAATGGACATGAACATTGAATGCTGTAATAAGGACCGCCCATGGACCCAGGCACTTGCTCTTGGCCACATGCCTCAAGAGCACCCATACTTTGGGAGGTCCAGTTCATCAGAAGCACAAAAATTATTAAGATAAAAATGAAATGTATGGGATAAAACAAAATTAAGAAAGACCTGTGCAACCAAGAGAATTAACTTTTATTTATGGGATATATTGGTTATGTTATGAGAACATCTGAACACACCTAAATTAATCCAGCCAATTGTTCTGGATTAGAGGTGATAGTTCCAGATTCCTAAAGCCCCAGATTCTCATATGTACTTTTCGTACTGATTCATTTCCAAATTTTGTTATTGTTTTAAGAATTTTATTGACAATTCCAGTTACTACTGCCACAGCAGAGCAAAGTTTGTCTACATTGAAATGAATGAAGAACTATCTTAAAACAACAATGACTCAAGAAAAGTTATCTGAATTGGCATTATTGTCAATAGCACATACAGTACATTATGATTAAATATGGATTACAACAACATAATTGATAACCTTTGAATAAAGCTGATGCTGAAAACTGGCTTCCTAGTTACTTAAATTAAACACTTAATCAAACATCTAATATGGTTTTTTTCTTCTAGGAAAATAATTTGATTAAATAACGCACATTTTCAGAGAAAACTCTTCTCCTTTTTTGGGCAGTCTTTTTTTGTCTCTCTTTTCCTGTCACTATAGCTGTTATGGTTAACTCCAATAATTATGGTTATTTTTAACCAAATCTTGCCAGATGTTAGGCAGGGACAAACCTGTGCAGTCATTGATGATGGAAGTCTGATTTTTCTCAATTTCTATTCCTTCTTTTAATTTTCATCTTTGATTGTTGCCCTGGGAAGTGATCACTTTTAGTGAATCCCAGGTCATGTTGTGTCCAGATTTTGTAACACGTCTATCTAATCCTGACTTGTGATAGTGACAGAAAAAGAGAGACAACAAAAGACTTCCTGAAGAAGGAGAAGAGTTTTCTCCGAAAATTTGCGTTATTTAATTAACTTATTACCCTAGAAGAAAAAAACCCATATTAGATGTTTGATTAAATGCATAATTGATAATTTTAGCAAAAACAAGAAAAATAAATGTTGTAAAATAAACTTGTGATAATTTGTGAATATCCTATGTCATTCTATATCTTATGTCAACTGGTATATAAATAGAACATCCAAACATACACAATCTGGTATATGAAAAAAAGGCTCTATTTTGTAATCCCAAATTTCAACCTTACTTCCCACATATTTTATGTCATGGCATTCATCCCAATGTGATACGTTGCAATAAAGCTTGCTGCCAATTAAATCAAAACGTTTTCCATTGGGATTCCAGAAATGTGCAGAAAATCTCTCCTTTTTGACATTTGTTATGTTGTTCAGTGCTATGAAAGATGCCCAAGGTCAGTGCTATTATATAAATTCCTAGAGAAACCATTGAAAGAGATCACATTCTAGAAATGCAGTGATTACAGACTAAAGAGTTCGAGAGGGCACTGATTGAACAATAAACAAATACACAAATACCTTGTCTGCACCCATTATTATAAATTTTCATCGATAGATCAGTATACCTCACATGGGCACATGAATTTTGTAATGCATTTTCGATTAAATAGTTCATATATGAAGGACTCCCACAACAATATTTGCCCATGGCCCCACACACCCTAGGACCAGCCCTGGCTGTAATATATGTGTGCATCCCATTATAGATATAATCTAAACAGCAAATTGAGGCAGCATAAAATGGTGTCCCGCTGAAGAGGCACTTGGTTTACATCATCAAATGTATACTAGAAACATGAAGTGCAAAAGGAAATAACTGTGAACAAATAAAAAATCTTCACTTCTGAAAGCCATTAAATTTTTATAATAACCTCCTTCACAATGCTGTCGTTACACGATTTAAAAAGCAGGTCTCAGTTGCAATTAAAAAATGAACTTTATTTACATCTAAAAGCCATCACAGGAAACATGCTAGTACTTTTGGACCCACACTGGGTCCATCATCGGGCAACATATTGAGCCAAACTCCCGTTTATAAGGAGGTAGTTAGTCACCTAAAGTCACTGGTTGGATGACGTAGTTCCATTTGACTCAAGCGCACTTCAGCATGATATACACATACACAAATAAAAATCACTACAGGTTAATATGATGGTATGAATTATGAATTGTGATAAAATGTACAATGATTAAAAATGAAATGTTTCCATGATGATGGTAATATACATGGTGAGTCATCGTTACAGCATTGGTTGGAGAATAAGTTGATAAAAATGCTCTCCATAAATAGTAAATTAGTTTTGTTGGATGCTGTTGCTAAGTATTTAACATTGTTCCAATACGGTATATGGCAGCCCTGATTAACCAGTCGAGATAATGCTGTAGCGCACGATCCTTTCCTTACATTGTAGGCATGTTCAGAAATCCTAGTCGAAATATTTCAAAGGGTGGATCCTATATATCTGGAATCATGCACATTAGGGGAGTAGCTTTTAGAGGTATCTATGTAAAGGGTTGACTTTATCACAATCTCTTTTGACCAAAGAAAGTAATTTTTGAGTCTGAATTCCAATATCCATATTTTGCTTGGCACACGCTTTTTTCAGGATCTGTATGACATCAGGGATGTAATCAATGGAACCTACATAGGTGTTAGCTTGACTATTTCTTTGTAATGTAGAGAGTTTAGAAGGTTGGCCTTTATGCAGTTGTTTTAGCACATAATGGGGAGGATAGCCAAACTGGTTAGCTAAATCAAAAATATTTTGAATTTCACGGGTCCTTAGGGTGGTAGAAGATGAGTGAGTATAAGCTCGGTTAAACAGGAATGCAAAAGCTGCATTCTTGTGTTGTGGAGGACTGAATGAAGAAAAAGGTATCAGAAAAGGGGGGGGCTGAAGGTTTACGAAAAACCCGGAAAGAGAACGACCGAGTGGAGGGAAACCGAGTCAAGAACAGATCCAAGAAAGGTAAAGAGTTCTGATCCTCCAATTCAACAGTAAAATTGATGGTTGGAAAGGGGGCAGATAAAAGGTCGGCAAACTCATGTAAATCATCAACAGAATGTGGCCATGCTACCAAAATGTCATCAACATATCTCATATAAAATAAAGGTTTTAGAAGGCACTGTTGAAGGACATTATTCTCAAGGTGCTGTAAAACTATCTCAGCTAAAAGTGGTGAAAGAGGTGAACCCATGGGAGTGCCGGCAGTCTGACGAAACAGGGTGTTATTGAATCGAAAAAATGTTCGCTGAGCAATTAGTCTAAAAGCTTCAATGATTGCCATACTCTCAGTAGGGGTTACACCTAAAGTTGGGAGCATGTCTTCAATAATAGAATGGGCAGAATCAAGAGGGATACTAGGGAAAAGGGAAACAACATCCAACGACGCTAGGATGAAAGGGTGATCCCAAAAGTCAAAGGACTTAATTTTGGCAAGTGCTTGGTTCGAACTATGAATGGAAAACTGAGAATGAGAAATCAAAGGTTTCAAAAACAAAGTAAGGCTTTTTTCTAAGGGCCAGGTGGGGTTAACATAACCCGAAACCAATGGGCGAATAAATTTTTCTTAAAAAAAATCATATTACATCTATTATAATTGCCCCTTTAATGTGAAACTGAAGCATCAATATGCTTCATTATGCACTTAGATTTAAACTCACTTGCAAACAACTTGGGTCTTTGAGCTCAACTGTGGCTTTTGTGCCTGAGAAAAAAAATGTTGGGAGCATTCAACACAACAAAATTCGAAAACCAACCAACCAAAATCCACTTTTAAAAATCTATGAACTCTATTTATTCGATTTCATTTGTGTTCGACATAATTTAGTAAGTTACACTCGATTGCATTTTATTTTTATTGTATGAGCTAAAAATGCACTCTAAAAGTTGTGCCTACATTCCACTCTCGGACACACAAGAATTTGTGTTTTAAAGAAAAACTGTAGTAGTAATCAATGAAAATATGTGGGCTTAAATGTAACTATATAAGATATATATGTACAGAGCCACCAACACTCAAAAATGATTGGGAAGGAGCAGTTTTCAAGAATTTAATGGTTTTGCCATTCATTTTATTATGTTTTAGGAAGAAACAAAAGTACTCTCCTTTTCTTCTTGGAAATTTTGGGAAGGAATGTTCCCAACATTTTTTTTTCACAGGCACAAAATTTGAAGCCTCCTGTCCCCATAGTTCCTGCTTGTAAAATCGAATATTTGAAAACCCTGTTCTCGTACAGCTTTAGACCTGCAGTGATTATGCCAAACTCTCTGTCACAACTCACATACTTTTTAAAACAAACGATTGTTCTGATGCTGCTCAGTATATTTCTATTTATCATTGCCACCTTCAATACAAACAGTGAGTTTTTAGCATTAACATACCTACATTTGTTTATTAGACTAAAATAAGAATGATAAGCATTTTATCACGACATAAGAATGAACAAATCTACCTCATATTTTTAGTTCTTTTACAAGAAAGACAATCTAATCATGTCATACGTAGAACAATGCAGAGGAAGTGTTATCACACAAATCAGACTTTTCACAGCCATGTGATATCTTCAAGTAAAACCTTTAGAGGGGATAATGTAACTTTAACTTTTTGCAAAGATCTGCATACACGTCACTTTTGGGACTTTCTGATATAGTCAAAATTTTGGGACTTTCTGATATAGTCAAAATTTTGGGACTTTCTGATATAGTCACTTCTACCAAGAAATCCATTTTTTTCACCAGTGCAGCCACAATAATGCAAAACTTAGACTGCATGTAGTAAATGATGCTGATTCCTGAAGGCATGAATTCAGTGATGTAAATCCCAGATTTTGCTAAATCACTGAATTAAATGCATCAATGCAAAGGAAAAATAAGAAAACAATAGACATGGGTTTAGTGACACACGAAACTTGGATACAAAAAATTACATTCTTGAAGAAAAGTAGATCAGTTGAGTGTTCAGTAGGTCTAGGACTTTTGATTTTTTGTAAAAGTAAAAAAAAACGATAATTTTTCTATGTTAATACAAGTTGTAGTGTTCATAATTGAAAGACTCGTGTCAAAATTTGTCACTGTCTGAATTTTCTAGACTCAAGCTTAGAGAAAATGGTTTTAAAATGCTCAAGAACATTGACCAATCTTTTCCACCCACAGTGGGACTGCTGACTGCTTGTTCTGTTGTTTGTGCACTACTCATTGTACACCCTCAATACTGTTGTCCTTGCAATGCCTAGACGGTTTCCTGTTTCTGAGATGCTTGCACTTGCCCATTTAGCGTCCACTATCATGCAGAAGTCACTTAAATCACGAGTCTTTTCCATATTGCAACTATTTACACTTCATGCACATCTGAATCCTTTGCAGTTTGCCATTATTATACAGCCATCTCAATGTCATAGTTACATATGTAAGTTTGGATGACAGGTGTCTGATTGCTACTGGGTGTTTTTAACAATTTGTTACTTCAGAGTGCACATTTTGCTGTAGCCCACAATTTCAATTCACAGGTGGTGTCACTTTATTTTCAGTGAAGAGTGTGTTTGGATTTAAGAAAAAATTTACTATAGTGCTTATAACTTTATGCCTTATAATGTTTTAGCACCTTAGATTTCAATTCTTTTGCAAAGCTTGTATTCTTGTACCACTGCTGCATTCAGGTATTACTAATCTTTTGAATATTATAGTAGAAACTAACCATTGTTTCATAAATCTAAACTGAATAATTTTTTCTCTCATCTTATTGAAATGCATAATTTATAGACCTTCATGGATATATCTCAACAAAACTCCTTTATTATTTCTTTCAGATTTGGAGCAAACTGAGTAGCTATGTTCGTGGCTGTCACTATGATGTGATGGGTCTCGAACACAAGAAGAAATATTATTTCAGAGTAAGAGCAGAAAATAAGTATGGTGTCGGTGCTCCATTGGATACTGATCGCCTTATTGTTGCCAAATTTTCATTTGGTTAGTGAATCTTTATTTCTTTAAATACTGTGTTTGAATGCAATCTAGCATTGCTTCATTGATTTCATGCTTAAAAATGCTGTGCATGTGCTTAAAACCATGGTGGTATTCTTCTCTTCATTTAAGCAGTAGCTCTAAAGTAGGAGTGATGCATAAACAACCGCTCAACAATTTGTTTGAAAGCTGCTGCAATCTGAAGTACAAACGTAAGACATATAAAATGTCATACAAAGTGAGAAGTGGGTTAACTAGTCAAGCACATACCAGAATCTCAAGGCTGAGATAAAAGCTTTATTTAAGAAAGAATTTTGAGAGTACCAGTGCAAAATATTACCTATATTTTAATTGAATACATTTGTGCTATCATACCAAATTAAAAAATCCCGGCTGAAAAATTTCTCTCACTTCATAACGAACACTTCAGTGGGCATATCATCATAATTGAACCACTTAGGAAGAGATTTGATATTTGTTGAAATTATGATCTCAGCAAGAAAACTTTTAAACTTTATGCACCAATCACTTTTCTCTCTCAAAATATATTTCTTCAGATAATGAATAAGTACATATCGTCACTTTGGCTGCTTGGGCAATTGTTTTGACTGAAGGAAAGTGCAGTCTTTTAGTTCACAGTTGTTTGGAAGTATAATGTACCAGCAAAAATTTAACACATTCCAATTTAATGAAATTAAAAAAAAAAAAAACGTTGTGACAGCATATTCACACTTTTACCCAAATAAATAAGGATATTCTTGAGATTTAGTCATTTGTAAGAATTAACACAATTGCATTACAGTGAACGTCACTGAAATGTTATGAAGTGCAAAGAAATACATTTTCCGACAAATTGTCTAGTTAATTGAATACATTAATGCATTTTTAAGGAAATGCAGCTCACATAGGAAAAGGTTTACAAATTTTCCAACAGCAGCCATGGTTCTGTTGAATGATGGCAGAAAATAATTGAACATTCTCACCCTACGTGAAATCAGTTTCCGATTTGCAAACTCATCAGCATGAATATTCCTTGTTTTCTTAAGCACACCCATGTTGCTTATGGTGTTGCCTAATAATCAGTATGGGACAGCACTCGTTATCAGATGTTGAATCCTTGGGTGACTTGCCTATAGGGTCATTTTTATGTCAGTTTTCATTGATTTGGTCAGGCGTTGGAACTCTGGTCGGAACAACAGCTTAACCCACTGATCCTATCTGAATGATCGATATGAAGTTTGCGTCCACTTTTGCATGAAAAATTATACACGTAAGAGTCGATTGTCCACTTTTTCATGAAAAATTATACATATAAGAGTTGACTGTCCACTTTTGCATGAAAAATTATACACTGGATTTTATACTTTGTGTCTGGATTGTGCTCTCACTTAGAAAATTCAGACCTAGTACAGATAAAAAAAGAATTGCTTAGCATATTACCAACTCTTCACGATGCCCTGTGGGATCAAAGAGACTAGGATCGATTTAGTAATCTGAAATTGTGTTAAATTAAATATAATGATACTGTTTTTACCCTGAATGCAAAATGTGGAAAAACAATTTATTAAAAGCTACCAAAACTATCTTGAACTTAGATGTTTTTTAGGCTAAAATTGTATCCTTGCTGGTGTAACAAGATAGTATAACCTACTTTTCTTGAAAGAATCTTGATTAGGTTATGCAGCTGTTATTATTAAGTAGCCTGCATTCTGGTTGGGGTTTATTTCTGAGATCATTTCGTTACATTCGATTTCATGAAATTTATTGGTAAAAAACTTATTCCAGACAAAAAAATGCTGTAAAATGGAGCTTCTTTGATTTTGCTGATCACATAGGTCAAAAAATAATTGTGCTAGCTTTTTGCAATGATAATTTACTCAAATTAAGTCAAACAAAGGTAAAAGAAAGTGACTGAAGACTTATCCCATACTACTGAACTTGATTTTTGGAAACCATGATGCAACTTGATAGAAAAAGCTCCATTGCAGCACATTCTTGTTGCAGAGCAAATTTTGGAAGACTTGCTGAACATCCTGAAAAAAAATGTACAGCAATCAGAAAAAGGTAAAATTTGGGTATTCTTTTAAACAAGAGTCTGGCTTTTTAGATTGACTATATAGACTCTTCTAAGAGTTTGTATGTGGAACATAAAGACTCTTCAGAAGCTGTTTTGCAACTTTTGCTTCGTGAAACAGCTCTTGAGCTCAACGCAAAATGGATGCTTTTAAATCTAGATATTTGACACATATGTCATTCATGTCTTCATCATGCACGTGGTTGTGATGTCACTTTTTCTAAAACATTTCGGGTTACGTGACTTAGGATTTTTGACTCGTAATCTTAATACTACCTCGAACAATATTGCTTATATTTTTTCTTCATCCTGTTACAGCGTTTTACTCGTACAACATAGAATTATAGTGTACAATACCATCATTGTATGTGTAATCATGATTGTGAAGCTCTATTAAAGTATTTTCACATTTTCTCTGTATTTTTTATTTCAATTTCCTTTTACTTTTTCCAGACGTTCCTGGACCTCCAAGTACTCCAGTTATTGTTGATTATGATGGTGTCAACGTCAGTCTTACATGGGAAGCTCCAGTTAGTGACGGTGGTTCACGTATTCAAGGTTACCAAGTGGAATTCTCCGATGCAATGGATGGAAGGTGGAGAGTTGGAAATGAATTCTTGATTAAAGATACCCATTTTACAAGTAAGCATTTGTTACAAAAAAATTCACGACACACCCTGCATATAATATTTAAATGCATTACATGTGGGGAAAATTTTTGGGCAAAAAAGTTTAAATTTCCCTTTAATGATGTAGAATATTTCACCTAAATTTTGATCCATGTAACTCTTAGCTTTCTAAGCTCATAAGCTCCATCTGCATTACTGAGATTGCTATTTTAAAACAAAGTGAGATCACTGCTTTGTTTATGTTACTTGAATTGCTTTTCTGAAACTAAAGTTATTTCACTGACTCTTCAATGCTTAATATCATTACCTCTAATGAAGAAGGAAACTTTATTTGTCTTACAGCTAGTGAAAGCTATATCCCGTAGTCACATACAGCACTGTGCAAATTAATTGGGCCAAGCCCATATTATCATGAAATTTTAATTTGACTGAAAGGTGTGGACTCAAACCAGCTCTATTTGCTGTGGGCTCTAGTGGGAGGCTGACCTTGATTAACAAGACTGGTTTTAGACAAGTGGAGCCACTTTACCATCAGTTCAGTGCTGGAATTTGTGATAGGTGTATGTTGTTTTGGTGCTGTTTGTACAGTGATTTGCATTGTTTGTTACATGAAAATGGACATTATTTCAAAGAAGCGGGCAAAAATTCTTGCTCTTGAAAAGCACATGTCTATGACTGTAAGAGAAATAGCCTCTGCTATTGGTGTGGAATCTAGTGTCTCTAGAATTGTCACATCACACAAAGATTCTGGATCATTGTCTCCAAAGAGAAAAGTGAAATTTGGAAGAAAATGAAAAAACCTCTCCCAGAACTGATACAATTCTACTCAGAAACAGCTGAATTCACCCTCAAAAGACAAGGATCTTCAGAGAGATTAATTGGGTACTGCTCTTAATACTGATGCATCCACTGTGCGGAGTAGGCATCTTGAAGCTCGCCCCACACGGGGATAACTGGTTTTCTAGTTATTTGGGGAGTAGGCGCCCCCACGGCCCGAGATGACCTTGTGACAGATCATCTTCTCGTTTCATCTTAGTTCGATTTTGTTAACGAAGGAACAGCTGTTCATCCAGCTGATGGGGAGTGGCGACCCCACGGCCCGAGCCGACATGTACTCTAAGATGTTTTCCCACTTTTATGTTTTTTGTTGTTCTCTTGGCACATACCCGCCTCAGTTGTAGGTTGCTGAGGTTGTGATTATGCGCCAGCTCCGCATTTTAGTTCCTTGTTTATATTTCCTCTCTTCTCCATTTTATGTTTCCTTCTTTGTTTTTCCGAGCTGGTTAACTAGACCTACCTGCACGTTTGCCGTGTACGGTGACCCGTAAGGTGGAAAGGGGGATGCTGGAGGCTGAGGTTTCTGGGGGCTGGGATGTAGTTGTCTCCAGCTACCAACACTCCTCTTTGCCCTCTGCTTTATCCTAAACAGGCGGCTAAAAACTAACCCACTCCTAGTCAAGAAGTCTGTGGCCGCGTGGAGTCCAGATTTCTAATGGCTTGTCGTTACATACAGCAGGGTGAGTTTGGGGATAGGGTGGGCATGCCAAAGGGGTGTTTCCCAGGCACGGGAAAGTCTGGGTGTGTGCCGAGTGCATGTCTGCCCTATCAACTTGCTATATCTGCTTCCTATCCCTAGAGCCATGTCCTGCATCTACTTGGGCTTGCGGACCTCCGGCTCTCCTTCATTGGGCTTGGTTGTGGGTGGGAAAGTCAGTGGACGAATTCTTTATTTTTCTTCATGGCATTTAATAATGTTTCCCAAGATCCGAAAGTCAAACAACCTATTGAGGTAGGCTCAGCTCCTTCTACCAAGAAGCATGTCTCTGATTCTTCAAATGCTCGTTCCTTTTTTGTGCACTCATTGGACCCTTCTAAGCCTTTGAGTGCCAAAAGTCCATTTTGGATCAACAAAGCACTTCAATCCATTGCAAGCTCTCCTAAAAGCGTAAAGAAACTCCAATCTGGAGATCTTCTTGTAGAGATGTCCACTGTGGCCTACAGTTCCACACTTCTTAACACTACCATGCTGCTTGAGACTCCGGTCAAAATAACCCCACATGGATACCTAAATTCATCTTGAGGTGTTGTCACCTCTCAGGACCTCATTGAGTGTACCGAGAATGAACTTCTTGAAGAACTGAGGAGTCAACACGTTACGGATGTGCAGCATATTCTTTTCAGGCGGAATGAGCAGTCCGTCCCATCCCGCAACATCATTTTAACATTTGACAGGCCTTTCCTGCCTACGTCCATCAAGGCAGGGTATCTTCACCTTGAGGTACAACCATACATCCCTAACCTTTTGAGATGTTTTAGGTGTCAGCCGTACGGCCATTCTCAGCAGTCGTGCAGGAGCACTCCTAGGTATGGATGCTGTGGTGCCACGGACCGTCATTTAGCAGACTGTGTAGCCGAGGCCGAGTTTTCTGTGAACTCCAGGGGTTTACACTCAGCGTCAGCCAAAGATTGTCCCAAATGGATGGAGGAGAAAGAAATTCAAAGGCTGAAGACGGTGGAGAATATTTCTTACCCCGAGGCCAGAAGGAAGGTGGTTCCCATTTCTTCTGCTCGGCGATCATATGCATCAGTGGTGGTTGCCAAGTCTACAATTGCCATTCAAACCGACAGTCAGATTCCCCCTAAATGTCTCTACAAGCTGGACGATATCATCGCAGCTTGGCTGGAGGCACTCCAGTCTCGAGCTAGGGGTCTGAAAGCGGTACCCACCACTTTGCCGAAGCGCACTCACACTACTGCCAGCACTGGGACTAAGACCACTTCTTCTCGCAAGAACACCACAGCCAAAGAGAAGAAGAGCATTTCTTTTCCAAAATCTCAGCCACCTACTCAATGCTGAGCACATCCCGTTAAGACATTTGGGACAAAGCATACCCCCATCTTGGCCCCTGGTCACATGCCCCCAAATCTGGGGGACCACTCGTCAGAGGAGATGGACGCTGACCTCGTTTGAGCAGTCAGTATAGTTCATTTTATTTCCTTTTTCATCTCACTTCTAACCATGGCTTCAATCCTTCAGTGGAACTGCCAAGGTTTTCGGACAAGTTTTGACGACGTGAAACATCTGCTTTCGTTGTACTCTCCAGTGTGCTTTTGTCTACAGCAGACAAAACTCAAACCATCAGACCTGCTTTCAGTTCAAGGCTACAGTGCAGTTTGGACAGATAACGTGTCTGGAGATATAGCCTGTGGGGGAGTCGCTATTCTTGTCCCTCACAGGGTTCCGGTCTCTTCCGTTGCGGTATCCACAACTTTGCAGGCCGTGGCGGTTCATGTATCTGTGCCTGTGCCTCTTACGGTTTGCAGTGTCTATCTGCCACCAGATGGGGATGTGAGCGTTTCTGTTCTGGAAAGCTTGGTGGATCATCTGCCTTCACCCTTCCTTCTACTGGGTGACTTCAATGCCCATCATCCTTTGTGGGGTAGTGTCAGCATCAGCATGAGAGGTCGTTGAATCGAGTTTCTTTTGTCCTCGGCCTCTTTGTGCCTTTTTAACACTGGTGCTGACACTTACTTCCATGAGCCAACCAGATCTTTCAGTGCGATCGATTTGATCTTGGGATCGTCATCGATTATTGCTGATTGGTCGTGGACGGTGTGTAACGACCTCCATGAGAGCGATCATTTTCCAATTGTGCTGTCACATACTGTGAACATGCCATCTTTTCTGTCTCCCGCCCTCCTTGATGGAAGATGAATCGTGCCAGATAGGAGGTCTTCACATCGTCTGCAGCTGATATCTTCTGCCATGGTGACCCAAGAGTCAATCAACGCAGCTGTTCTTGATGTCATTAATTGCATTATTCAGGTGTCTGATCTTTCTATACCAAAAACATCTACAATGCTCCCCAGAAGTCCAAAGCCTTGGCAGACCCCTGAATGCGCAGCAGCAAGGAGAGCTTAAAATAAGGCCTGGTCTACGTTTCGGCGTTATCCAACCAATGCCAATCTCATTGCATTTAAACGAGCAAAATTCTATGCTCAGTTGGTGCGTCAACGTAGCAAGAGGGAGTCTTGGATTCAGTATGTTTCATCTCTCACTTCACATGCCAGTTCAAAAAGTGTGTGGGACAAGATTCATAAGATCCAGGGTAACTACACTTCTCACCAGATTTCTATTCTCAAGAGTAATGGCTGCACATATGCTGAAGTTGAAGAGATTGTGGATTGTTTGGGAGAGGCGTTTGCCTCTGGGTCGAGTGATTTGGCGTATCCTTCTTCCTTTCAAAGAATTAAATCCACTGCGGAATGCCAGAGAATCTCCTTTGCGCCTTTTCATGACACTGGTTATAACTCCCCCTTCAGCATGGTTGAACTCAGGGTGGCTCTGCATCGGTCCGGCACCACAGCTGTCAGTCCCGATGGCATCCACTATGATATGCTCTGTCATCTCTCGCAGTCATCTCTTGAGAATCTTTTAGTTCTCTTCAATCGCATTTGGTTGGAGCACAGTTTCCCGGAATCTTGGCGGAAAGCTTTTGTTCTGCCTTTTCCCAAGCCTGGCAAGGATCCTAAGTCTCCCTCTAGTTATCATCTAATTGCTTTCACTAGCTGTCTGTGTAAAGTTTCCCAGCGGATGGTTAGTTCCCATTTAATTCATTTTTTAGAACAAAATCACGTACTTTTACCATCACAAAGCGGATTTCACTGTCATCGTTCACCTCACGATCATCTCCTGCACCTTGAGATATCTGTGCATGAGGCGTTCGTGCGTAGGCAGCACCTGGTTTCTGTTTTCTTTGATATTGAGAAAGCCTATGATTGAGCATGGCGGCACGGTATCATCCATGACCTCCAAACATATGGGTTGCGAGGAAATCTTCCGACATTCATTGTAAATTTTCTTTGTAATCGGATGTTCCAGGTGCGCCTGGGTACGACGCTCTCAGCCCCATTCCATCTTGAACAAGGTGGTGCATTTTATCTGTCACATTGTTCATCCTCCACATTAATTGTCTTCTCACAAATCTTCCTCCTGCGGTTTCTGCTACTGTTTATGTTGATGACGTGCACATCTTCTGCTTGTCATCAAGCATGAATTTCATTGAAAGGCAGTTGCAGTCTGCGATTAACCAGATTGTTAAAGCAGCGCACAGCAGCAATGGTTTCATTCTTTCTCCCAACAAGACAGCATGTGTCCATTTCTGCCGAAGGCGTGGCCTCTATCCTGACCCAGAGCTTCATTTGGGACGAACAGCCATACCACTTTTGCTGGAGACCAAATTCCTTGGACTGACCATCAACCATGCGCTTACATTCCGTGCGCATGTTCGGCGGCTCAAGATTTCCTATCTGAAGGCTCTGTCCATTCTTAAGATCCTTTCCAGAGTCTCGTGGGGTGCAGACAGGATGTCTTGGTTTTGCATTTACCATACTTTGATACAGTCGAAACTGGATTATGGCTGTATTGTGTATGGCTCTGCGCGCCTTTCCATTCTCCGGCCTTTGAATACTATTCACCATCAAGCGCTACGTCTTTGTACGGTGGGAGCTTTTCGAACATCTCCGATTCCCAGCCTTTATGCTGATGCGAACGAACCATCACTTGAATTATGCTGTCTGCAGCTGTCTGTTCAATTTTACGTGAAACTTTGATCTCTTCCATACCATCCTTTATACAATGCAGTTTTCTATCCCCAGCATGCTCATTTATTTTAGAACCGGCCCTCGTGCATTCCAACCTTCGGTCTTTGTATGGCAGACTTAGCTCGTGATGTAGGGCTCGGCTTGTCACTTGTTGAAGAGACCAGGGTCGTTGGGGACCCACCGTAGCAACCTTTTGAGGACGTCACTGATCTCAACTTTACTTCTTTTGATAAGTCCTCAACTCCTGCTTCTGTGTACCAGCAGCTCTTCACTGAACACCATTCCCTCAATCTGGATAATGTTCCAGTTTTCACCGGCGGATCTAAGATGGGTGATGCCCAATCAGCTGCCGTTTGCATGGATGATGTTTCTCTTGCGCAGATCCCAGCTGAGGCTTCGGTATTTTCGGCGGAGATGCATGCTGTGTGTCTCGCCCTTCTCCATGTTCAGTCGAGTTCTCATCATCATGCTATGGTCATACGGATTTCTTAAGTGTCTTGCAGTCTTTGTCATCTGTGGATTGCCGTGACCATCCTTTTCTCTTGGATGTCAGATGGTTGCTACATTGTTTGTTCAAGGCCGGTTTTCATGTTCACTTTTGCTGGATTCCTAGGCATGTTGGAATCTTGGGTTACAAGTGTGCTAATGCGGCTGCTAGATCTGCTTCCTCTTTGGTCGTCACACCCTTGCCACTATTTCATCGTGATTTCTGCTTTCCTGTTCAGGATCATATCAAGCGAATGTGGCAGGGTCTTTGAGACCAACAGGTGGAAAATAAACTGCATCATATTAAACCTATTCTTGGAATCTGGAAATCCTCATATCATTGGAATCGTAGGGAGGAAGTTGTGCTTGCGTGTATCTGCATTGGGCATTGTTGTTTCACTCACCGCTTTTTGCTGTGTGGCGACACTGCACCAATGTGTGAGACGTGCAATTGCCAACTCACTATCACTCATCTTCTGTGTAGTTGTGTTTGTTTTCATGATGTGCATTTTCACTTCTTTCATTCTCATTTGTTGACCAAGGACACCGCTATGCTGCAGCAGCTCCTAGATGACCACTGTGATGCTGTCGCTGTCTTTTCATTTAAAAAACAAATTGACTTTAAAACGTACCTAGATTTTAGCCCTTCTATTATTCTCATTTTTCACTTTTACTGAATCAGCTAGATTTTAATCATTATACCATGCTTTTAATACTGTTTGCTTGATTGTTTTGTGTTTGGCGCTCTTTGGCCACACATGGCCCTTGCACCATAAAAATTCAACAACCAACCAACCAACCATCTTGAAGCTAGACGAAAAGCAAGAAAACCAATTAAAAAAAGCAGTTGTTGACATTTGTCATGGAGAAAAAAATATTTGACATAGGCACAAAGGTATAAATCTTGGAGCTGTGGTAATTGGAAAAAATAGTTTTCTCCATTGAGACACATTTGTGTTCAAGGATACAGAGCAAACCTCATCAGAAAAAGAAATGAAGCACCAGTGAGAACTGAGCACCTTCAACAGACTAAAACACCCTCCCAGAAAGATATTTTGGGGATATTTTACAAGAGGGCCTGGGTGCCTTGTCCCAATCGATTGCATTATGAATTCATTAAGATACATTGACATTCTAACAAGTAGAGTTGTGCCCTTCCTGCAGATTTTTGCAGATGGAAAAAGCACATTTCAGCATGACCTGGCCGTATTCCACAATTAGTAAGTAATCAAGAAGTTCATGTTAGAAAACAAAATCAGTGTGCTTGATTGGCTTGGAAATTTTCCAGACTTAAATGCAATTGACAATTTGTGGAGTACTCGGAAGAAACGCTTTGGAAAATGGGCTGTTGATCAAAGGAACGTCTGATAGATAAGTAATGTAATATAAATGTGATTCCACAATAATGAAGTGAAAAACATTTGGTGGTCAGTGCCAAAACATGTTCAGGAGGTCATCACAGCTAATGAAGGACATGTTTTATACTAACGCTAAGTAAGGTTACTGTATTTTACATTTTTTTTTTCTTAAAATATGTAAAAATTTAAAGATTTTTCTTCTGTCCCAATAAATTTATGCATAACTGTATGGCAGTAGCACAAGTCATGGCACTTTCCATCTGGTTCCTTACAGACAGCGATCTATGGATGAGCATTAGGGGTACAGTAAAATTCTTGAATTCCTGAGATCGATAGCAACCAGTGCAGAAAATGTACAGCTCAGTAATCAATTTATGTATGCATTTAGCATTTTTGATCAAACAATATATTCCAATTCAGCTCTGCATTAAAAATTGGCACATTTTGGTCTCACAGGAGGTTTAACAGTTCTCATCCATTTTTAGCACGTCTTTTGTGAAAAAGATCATGCTTATGTTATCGGTTTGTCCATCCATCCCTTCGTCTGTTGACACCATATCTCTGCAACAAATAGTCTGATTTAAAAAATTATTTTTGCATTGGAAAGCTTAAAATGTGTGAATGGTGATCTTTGCCATCATATTTTTTTGATGATGCAAAACTTTGCTACTAGAGGGCATAATTTTGATGATATCAAATTCAAAATACATTTTATTGCATATATTTACTTCTAAATATACGATTGAAAAAATTATTTTAACTTAAGATGCCATTTATAATGAAGACAATATCAGGCACAGTCTCTTTTCCAAGTAATGCATAGATTTTCTGCTAGGGGTGTGAAGGTAAATTATGTTTTCCTTGATATCTATGCTTCAAAATGTCCAATTTGAAAAGGTCTTCCTGCATCGGAAACAGTTCCTTGTGGAAAATGTTTTGCATATAATTTCTAATTTTTGGTAAGGAATGGTTTGGCCACCAGGGAGCATAAGTGTTTATTTCTACTTCTGATGTATTTACAGCAAAATCTGAGTTTCTAAAAGCTCAATTGAAAAAATTCTTTCATGGACTGACACTGCTCATGTCAATAAACCTTTTTGGAATATCTTCTTAAAATAATGCATGGTTTCTCCACTAGGGGTGTTAATGTATATCTTTTTTTTTTTTTTTTTTTTTTTGTCAATATATCTGCTTTTAAGAGTTTGATTTGAAAAATTCCTTCTTTGTTGGATAGAGAAATGTTTTGCATAAATCTGAGAAATGTTGTGCATATAATTTCAAAATTTTCAAGTAATGCATAGACTTTCTGCTTCGGAGCATAAAGGTAAATTGCATTTTCCTCAATATCTCTGCTTCTAAAACTCCGATTTGAAAAATTCCTCCTGTATCGGATACAGCTCCTGATGGGAAATGTTTTGCATTAATTTCTAATTTTTGGTAAAGACTGGTTTGGCCACCAGGGGGCATAAGTGTTTATTTTTGCTTCTGATGTCTTTGCAGCAAAATCTGAGCTTCTGAAAACTCGATTGAAAAAATTACTTCATGGACCAATACCGCTCACCTGGGAAAACTTTTTGAGAATACTTTCTTCTTAAAATATTGCATAGTTTTTCCACCAGGGGTGTAGAACTATATCTTATTTTTTCAAGTAATGCATAGATTTTTTGCTAGGGGGTGTAAAGGTAAATTGTGCTTTCCCCGATATCTCTTCTTCTAAAAGTATGATTTGAAAAATTCTTCCTGCAGCTGATGTAGCTCCTGCTGGAAAAGGTTATCTCCTGCTGGGAAAGGTTTTGCTTATAATCTCATGTAAAAATGGTTCGATTTCGATGAAATTTTAGTATGTGGTAGGGGACCACCTGGGGACAAACCCTATTGAAAATGGGCGAAATGGGATCAAAGGTCAGGACATAGGAGCCAGATCCATTCCATTGCACTTATGCATCATAACTTATGTAAAAATGCTCTGATTGCAACAAAACTTTAGTATGTTGTTCCGGAGGTATACTGAACTGGTTCTATTTAATGTCATTAAAATGGGGTCAAAAGTCAGGGCACAGAAGCAAGATTTATTCCACAGCGATTATCCTCATAACTTGAGTAATGATTTCTGGTATGTTGGAAAGTGTATCATAATCAATGCATTGCATGAGTTTACTAAGCTGAAGGTGGAAGAGCTGGCCTGCAGCATCTCTGGGTGGAGCGCAAAAATGGCATCAATTCCTATCAACCTCCCACACTGATACCTCCCCCAATTTGTGGCTTTGTAGCCTAACCATAGGTCACTTCATTTGCCTTCTTTTCTCCTCTCTCTGTCTCACATATGGCTGGCAGTAAAGTACATTTAAACGAATGACCATTCAATTTCCAGGTTGTCACTCTGCTTACTGAGTAAATCATTCGTTGTGTAGCCCTTGTGTTTAACCAAAGCCCTTTCAAGGCTACAGATCTTTTTGGCAAACTGTCCAAAAGAGTGCGAGCTCTTCACCATTCATGATGAATGATTTGCTACAAGCTGGCTTGTGGAAAACGATTTGGGCACACTTTTCAAATGAATGTCATTCAAGTATTCTCATTCTATAGTTTCACCATTACTTCCTAGTTGATTGCTCACTCAGATAACAGTTGACACTTATTAATGCTTGACATTACTTTTCTTAATGGCAATTTGTTTCTGAACTCATGCCGGCGGAATAAAGTTAAATGTGATGAGACCTCAGGGTGTATCACAGTAATGGTGGATTGAATGATCATTCACAATGGTGAGAGCAAACCATTCACCATTAACTGGGAAGAGTCATTCATTGTTAACGAATCATTCATGAACTGTCCACCACTAGTTCATAAGGGAGGCTGTTTAGGTCGGGCATGGGTGGTGCCAGGCTGTATCGATTTCAGACATCCACGATTTGTGGTAGTATGGGGTATATTTTTATTTTATATATATATGTTAGTTTTATTTATGTGAGTGTCTTTGTCGTATAAATATTAAAAAATGCCAAAACAGGCTAAATGCTACACCACATGGGGGTCTCAGTCAGAGCAATGCATTAAAAAAAGAACCATTACAATTTATATACACTTTTGATTTTGATTTTCTCAAGCACTGTTGTTTCACCCGAGAACATTACTAAAGTAAAGAAACCGAAATGTCATTAAAGAAAGTTTTGTGAGAGCTATTCAATAAGGGTAAAGCACACCAAGGTTTTTATATCTCTATTTTGCAGTAGTTTGATAAACGGATTGAAACTGCTAAAACTACTGTGAGATTAAAAAAAAAAAAAAAAAAAAAAAAAAAAAGCCAGAAGAACCAGAGGACAGTGTTTGATCAAATATGCTTTTACACTTGTAAATTGATTACCGAAGCATGTATTCTGCAGCCAGGCTATATCAATTCCAAAATTTCATGATTTTCACTCTACCCTAATGATCATGTCTGGAAAGCTCTGTTGTAAGCTAAGGTGCCTAGAAGCAATTATGGCGCTCAGCAGTTAAAGCCACCTAAACAGTTTCACTGAGCCAAACAACCCCATGACATTATTTCGCAGGTCATCAAGAGACTTTCTGTATGATTCAAAATTGATCCAACAGTCGGTTGTCAAGACTGACTCACATTTCAGCCACCTGGCTACCTCATCTTACTTTTATCCTGTTTCTCTCTTGCTCTGGTTGTCCTGTTGTTCTCCCACTCATCCTGCTAACTCTGTTGTTCCTTCAAGAATTATCTACATCGCACGCGTTTTTAAGTTTACAGTGACCTCAAATGCTGCTGAACCTAAAGTACAGATTTCCTAGAACTTTCTGATTTTATTTGGTTTCCTAACTGGAATACATGACAAAAATTCAGTAAGCCAAAAGCAAGTGTAGGTTTATTTGGCTACGTGACATGAATACGGTATCCCTACACGAAGATTTAAGCTCTCAACAATGCACTCTCCCTGCTTTTTTTTATTTTAAGAAATCTGGCATTCGGGGAGAAAAGTGACTATGAAAACAAACCATATGTTTCCAAAGATAACTGAACGTCTGAAGTTTAAAACTTAATGACTTGATTCATACTTCGATAATTAGCTCTCATGTCTAAGATTGAAACCAAGGTGTGCACCTGTTTCCACCAAGGAATTCAGAAATTCGCTTTTCCCATGCACATCTGAGAATTCACTTGTCTTCCCACACTGCCAGGTGCCTGTAGCAAGAGATCCACAGCACTTGTCAAAACTTTCGAGCCTCTGCAGCAGTCCCAACAAAATGTCATCTTTCAAAAAAATTCAATGCTTAACCTCCTCTGTGATCCCACCATTTTGTTTTTATTATTTTTTATTACACATTATCAGTTTATCTATCCCAGTTCAAATATTCTTCGGTGTGAAGTCCATTGCATAATAAGCAACACCTTGAACCGCACTTGCTGACGAACCTTGGTGTTCAAAAACATATCATACCAAGCACTAAGAGAATATTTACAGATGAGTTTGCCACATTTCACAGATGGCATTGGAAATGTAACTTCGGCTTCACTCCGATCTAATGATGCATTTTTTTCAGCTCCTTGGAGATTAGACTGTACTGTTGATGTATGTCTACAAATATATATGAACGATGAAGAAACAGGTTTCTGTAAGCCCAATTAATGAGAAAGACGATAAAAAGTGAACTCCGTTTATTAGGCATATGAAATAAAGGGATCAAGAGATGCTAGCTTTTACTACCTCCAGGTCTGCAATCTCCAGTTGCTTCTGCGATCTTTAGCTACTAAATGCCTGATGAAGCTACCTGAAGGTAGTGAAAGCTAGCATCTCTTGATCCCTTTATTTTATACGCCTAATAAATGGAGTTCACTTTTTATCGTCTTTCTGATGTATGAATGTCTATGCTCCGATTGAGGAGACATCAGCATAAAACTGCCAATATTTTAAACAAAGTATATACATATCAACATTATCATCCATTATCAATCCACTTTTGGATGAAGGTCTTCCAGTTTCTTCCACAACTTTCTGTTTTTAGTCAGTCTCCTCCATGTCACTCTGACATGCTTACAAATTTAAATATATACACAACAAAGTATGTGATGTTGAAGTGAGGCTAGGCAAGATAACATTTTCCCTAATGGTAGTATTTTTGTGTAAATCATAAATGTGTAGAGATACATGGTAGAATTAAGCAGGAGCAAAAATATTCAAGTTAATATCATATACACTACGTGAACATCTGGATCAACTCCATGAATATGTCCAGAAAATATACAGAATCTTCTGATCTTTGTATATGAATTGATAACAGAAGGAAGGAAGAGGATTTTTAATAACTAACCTAATGATGATCACCCCATCCTGTCAGATTTGAACATGACTTGAAACAGATCATGATGAACGTTATGTGCGCACCTACGTATCCTACTTGCTGGATTACGGAGATTTCTAAATCTTGGATGCTGGTATGTTCCAGTATATTTTTAGTGTTCGCTGGGATCAAAATGAAGGTACTCATAATTATTAGCAATAGAACTTCTATTTCTGTTGCATTAAGTTTGTAATTACCGGATTGTACCAGTCTATATTATTTTAGAAATTTCTAATTTTCTTGACATCGGTTTATGTTGTTTAGTATAAGTACTGCTTATTGTACAAATTCATTGTATTGAAACACTTACGTTGATTTACTAATAATTTATTTCCCATTCCATTTCAGTTACTAATCTAACAGAGTCTCATGAATACCAGTTCCGGGTCAGGGCAAAGAATGCAGCTGGTTTAGGATCAGCCAGTAACCCAACAGCTGTTTTCAAATTGAAAAAGAAATTCAGTATGTTTCATTTTCATACTATATAAATATGTTTGTAACATTTATTATATTTCCCTTTGATTAATGTGTACCATCACAAGTGTGAACTATGTTTGATTTTAATTTACTAACTGCTTTTCTATTTTAACACATTCGTTCCCACGTCCGCGTTAGGTTGGATAGGGAATCTCACATGTAAAATGCTGTATCTAGCTTAGGTTTTATGAGATCACACAAAGACAATGTAAATTAAGCACTATGCGATTATTATCGCATTGTCAGTCTAGAAATAGATACCAGATAAATGGCCTTTCTTTTTCACCTAAACGTGGCATTTAAATGTCCCACAGAATGGCCAATTGTGAATGTGTTAATTTACTACTCACATGCATATAAGTAGTAAATTAAAATAAACAAAGAAGGAGGAACTTTCAGAACAGACTGAACAATAAAATCACGTTTAAGGTCATTCTATATGCACCATATTATAATTTTGGACAGTTTCTTAAAATTCTGAAACAAACCCCAGACTGCACTAGGGAGGGAGGTGGGTTCATCTTATTTTATAATCAAAGGCTTTCAGTAGAATACGAAAAAGGTGTTAATTATCATTTATTATCACACTACTTAAGTACTTTAGGTACAAATGTAGAGGTTCCCCTTGTTTAAGGTCAGATTGGTATTATTTTTATTATGACTTTTTCTTTTTTCATAGCCAGTAGTCCACATCACATTCTACCAACGTTTTCAAATTTTTCCTGTACCATGAGTATGGAATTAGGTAAAACATCATTTTTGAAAGTTCTGTGAGTATAGAATTAGGTAAACCTACATTTCTGAAAGTATGTGAGTAAGGAATTAGTTAAAACAACATACCTGAAACATTTTTATTTATGTAAATGAAGTTTGTATGTGTTTTGGAAATGAAACCTAACCTTGTTAGGCTGACTCATTTAAGTCAGCTGTCTCTCAGGTTTTTTAGGTCACTAAAATAAATTCTTTAATTATATATGTATCTTTGATAGGTTTAGTAGCATATTTGCTTGTGCGTCATGACAAAAATTTTATGCAATACTTTGCTGAACAGAACTTCACAATCTAATGAGTGAGACATCTGAGGTACTAAGAAAAATAAAAAGACCACTGTGACCTGATATCTTGAAGATGATTAATTCATTAAAAAAAACATGAAGATATTAACATTATACTATGCTTAAATTATGTATGTACTGTAAACATACAGTTTTCTTTGTCACAAATATGTTGACATGGCATCCTGGATGGAAATACACATGTCCCTTTTGTCTTTGGTAACCCCAACCACAAAGAGAATGTTTCACTGGTCAGTTCTTCAGTAGTGAACTCCAAAAACTTTTTATCAGCACACCCAATAGAGAAGGAAAACACTTTCAGTCAATCTTCTGCAGTTCTAGAACTAAAACTTTAAACAGGGTGGTTCTCTGCCTCTGCCGGGCAAGAGATGTATATCAGAAAACAATAACATCATGCAGCAGAGAGCAGAATTCCTTTCTTTCTAAAGCTGCTCCCACATGCCATGGAAATATCCTAATCTCACGATGCACATTTTACAAGCTTGCTTCCTACAAAAATAGTCAATGATTACTGTAGGAGATTCAGTCTATTGCAGAAATAGAATACAGAGTGGAAGAAATATTCTTCTCAAGAACGTGGTCGGAGAATATTCAAAAGCTCTTAACGCTCAGATACTTGCGAATTTGCCATCGTGGGTGGTGCAATGGACACTATGCTTGAACAGTAATTGGGAGATGCAGGTTCGATTCCCGCTCCACGGTGATGACATTTTCAAGTTTACTGAGTGATTGTATTCACGTGTGAAACAGTAATTACAGTCAATTTAGCGATATCTAATTGCTGTGTTAATTATCAAGAAATATAATGATATGTGTAGGTTTTGATGGCATATTTGCCCTAGAAAAACAAAACTATTTAGGACCACTGAGTCTGTCTATCAAAATATCTCTGCTACCAATTTGAAAAACTGAAATTTTCTAAATTTTCTGTCTCACATTCTATTTACATACTATTACAGAGGGCAATAAAGTAAATCTAGCACTGCAAAAAATAATATAATACATTTTCTCCGATTCCAATTTTAATATTTGCGCTAATTGATAGTGTATTTTGTTTTTACTTTTATAACCTTGTGACTCTCAATAGCTTTCTGGATTATGTAATATTGTTTTTTAACATATGCCTTAGGCTATTAGCTGAGTGCAAAGATTGTTCTTGCGTAAATACTTGAATCTGAATTTGTTGACACTTATCATCTGTACATTTCAAAAGAAAAAAATGTAATAATGCTATTTGCATGGAAAGCAATTGCTATTGCAAAACACCATTCTAGTTCCTTTCCATTTATTTAATATTTATTCCAGCAATATTAGTCTCATCAAATTCTTGAAAAATCTAATCATACTATAACTCAGTTAAACATTAACATTTATTGTGTTTATTTCTTAGGTCCTCCTTCACCACCTCAGGATCTGTTAGTTACCAAAGTTGGAAAAAGCTATGTTGAACTAAGGTGGGAAAAACCCCGCTCTGATGGAGGATCAAAAATCACTGGTAAGTGTTACACACGTACATGTGTTAAGTACATTCAAAAACATTTTAAGAGCTTGGCTTTGAAATAAGACACTTTAAGCATTACGAAAGGAGAAATTCTTTAAACATTGTCTCAAATGTTTATATTGGAAATAAGATAAAATTTTTTGTTCTTTTTTGCTGAGCCATGGTTATTTGTCGTCTCTTTTATTATGCTCTTTTTTTGCTTTTTCTTGACTACATTTTATTTCGCATTAGACTTCCACAAGTACTAAGGTGGTCGTTAAAGGGGTCACTTGTTCTTGATTTAGGACCACCTGTTCCAGGTAAAGCAAACAGCCAGCACCGTAGGACACGCATACAATGCACATCTCATCCAGGACTTGACCCGGGTCTTGGATGATCATGCAGACACTGCTGGCCGCTTATCCAATACAGCATCGATTTTTGTTGTCATTGTTGTTCTGGTCTTAATGAACACCATGTACATCTGTAAGGGCTATAAGCAGTCGCTACTTGCTAATTTAGGTGCACAGTGTTCCAGGCAAGGGAGAGAACCTGGGCCGTGGGACAAACACACCACCCATGCCTCATCTGAGACTCAAAGCTTGGCCCACTCTGATGAAAGGTCAGTAGCCAACGTTCAGACCACTGTGCCACTGGGGCGGCTAGAGCATTATTTAACAATTTAGCTACATTGTGTGGTCTAATTCTGATAGCCAATATTCAGTGACACTTTTTGAGGTTGGTCTCTTACATGCCACTTAGTCTTGCTGCTTAGTTTTGATGTGTTCTTGTAGCTTTGTGTTTGTCAATTCTCAAGAAACTTTTTTTACTTTGGGGGGGGGGAGCTTCACCTTTTAAAAATCATTTGTATTTACAAATGGGGGTATCAATAAATTTGTGGCCTGATACAATTGCCTTCGTTTTATAATGATTGTAATCCAGTCATGTCAAAGCTTATTCTTCTGGTCCTTATAAGACCAAATATATAGTTCATATCATTCATTTCTGTGGGATTTTTTTTTTCAATTCTGAAGAAGTGAAAGTGTGCAAACATGAATTTTGATAGAGAAGAAAAGCATGTCTTCGTGAAGTACCTTTTTATTAAATGATTGAACCCAAAGAAAATCCATAAGGATATGATTGTAGCAATACCTGTCCATCCTACAGTATGGTCAAGAACTGTGTGGCTTAATTTTAAAGGGGTTGGGTAACTACACAGGATGCATCCCATAGTGGAAGACCAGTACCACAGTCAAGTCAAGAAAACAGTGATCCTGTGAACAATTTGATGATGAAAAATTGGCATACTGAATCTATATGATCGCTGAAGCTCTGAACTTTTCCTAAGGATGTGTACATCACATTATTCATGATGATAAAGCTGTCTACAAAATGAGTACAAAAAGGTTTGACGCCACAACAGAAACCAGAGTGAGTTTATTGTACAAAAGCTGTTGTTTACCATTTTGCACAGGCTTCTTCTAAGTATGTGATTTAAGTTGTGACTATGGATGAAACCTAAATGCTCCACTATGATCCAGAGACCAAACACTGATTCATCAATTGGAGGCATTCTGAATCTCCCCGGCCCAAGAAAGTTCGATGACAGCCGTCTGGTAGCATTTGTCTGTAGAGATAGTGAAGTTCTGATTTTCGTCGATTACAAGGAATTCAAGAAAACCAGCAAACGAGACTATTATGGTGACCAACTGCGCCAAATGTACCACAGACCTAAAGTAGAATGCCGAGCAGAACTCTCCAGATAAGTCATCTTTTTTGCAGGACAATTCTCCAGGGCTCAAAGCCCACAAAATAATGGATTTCCTTCGAGATCTGCAATTCAAATAGCTGCACTCTATTCCCCAAATTTATCCCCCTCTGATTAATATTCATTCCCACATCTTTAAAAATTTCTGGAGACATCATTTATTTTGAGACAAACAAAGATTTTAAGTGCACTGTGAATGTATGGATTGCTGACCAAGAAGTGTTATTAGAGTGGTTTTAAGTAGCTGGAGGAGCGTTAGTATACTAAGTGTATAAAATTAAAGAGTGATTATGTTGAATGAAAATATAGTGCCTTTACGTATATCACCAGTTTTTCTATACTAGGCCAAAAGCTTTTTTGACACCCCTCATATATCATGCTCTGGCTATCTTCAGTAGTTCCAGGCCCTTTCACTATTACTTTCCAATTAAGCAAAGTTTATCAAAACCTTATTAAATGTTGTGATTATCGTTTTCTCTGCTTTATTTCCTTGTTTGAAACATTCAATATTTTAGATATTTTAACTCATATGTGCATGCATGTGCATTCCTTTTTTAAATCAATTGTAATTTTTACTTTTGTTGCATGGTAGCAGTGTTTTTGCTTCTAGTTCTAAACAATGGCTTATTTTGCATTGCTCTTTACTTTCTACTCAATAGGATACATAATTGAAAGGCGAGAAGCTGGAAGCAATTTCTGGTTCAAAGCAAATGATTATCCATGTGGTGACTGTTTGTACACCGTTCATAATTTAATGGAGAACAGTGAATATGAGTTCCGAGTTTGTGCCGTCAATGCTGCTGGAAAAAGTGAGCCTAGCCAATGCACAAATCCAATTAAAGTTTGTGAAATTGCTGGTAAGTTTTATTTGCTTCAACTATATGTGAATTTAGATCCTAAAATTTTGTATACACATCATTTACATTTATTCAAGACAAATTAGTCTGTTTCAAATGCATGGATCACTGTGTCTAAAGTTTCTGGAAAAAAATCTTCTTTTTAAGTGTAGGTGTCAGCTTATATGCAAGTCAGTTAAAAAATAAACAATCTAACATTTTTGAAAGGGGAGAAGTTGGAAGCGTACGATGTCAAGAAATGACCCATTTGCAGTATTATGGGAATAGTTGTTGCTAACATAAGTGCAAACCTAATCCCATTTCCAAGTGAGACGACGAAGTTACTTGCTCCCTAAAAAGAAGGTAATACCTTCCTTACTTCCCATGTGGGACTCTTAGCAATGAGCAAATCAGCTATCTCCTGTGTTTTTACAGCAAGCGTGAATATTTCTTCTTGTGACTGCCTACCATGTTGTTGTTACAGAAGTGCAAAGTTGTGATCCTTTTAAACATGCTACATAAGTAATGATATGGATGATACAGAAGATGATTTGGTTTATGATTCATATGAAAAAAACAGCCTTTATAAAGACTTTGCTGATAATATTTACATTGATGTTGCAACTTGAACGGAAATGGACTTACAGGAACTACCTGGAAACTCCAATACCAAGTCGGATTTTTTGAAGGTTGTTAAAGAAGATAATTTTTTAAATGTGCTTAGTTTTATTTCGATAAATATCATGTTTTCCAAACACTTAAAATTTAAGGTAGGCTTACATGAGGTTCTCATTTTGTTTTTACTAATTGTTAGCTGTTGAACTGGAAAGGGGGTCAGCATATAGGTGAGCATATACAGTACTTAAAATACAAATTTGATTTCTTGGGAAAAGATAACGAGAGAGAAATGCTGGAGAGGTTGTCAACTTGTTG
Organism: Macrothele yani; assembly: GCA_039090855.1. NCBI lineage: Eukaryota > Metazoa > Arthropoda > Arachnida > Araneae > Macrothelidae > Macrothele > Macrothele yani. Next base: position 43,788,835 of record CM077016.1, on the reverse strand, counting down.
GAACAGGCGTTAATTTGTCAATGTGTTTGTTTAACACTGGACTCCAGGAGATAACAGAAGATTTGAGGTTATCTATCTCCTTGGAGGCAGGGAAAAAACAATAGATTTAATTCGCATGTAAAACCTTTATTTTCAAATTAGTAGAGAATATTCCAGTGGGGTACGTAGGATTCTGTTTATTTTCTATGTAAAGTTCGCACCATTTCCCTTGTACTTAATGTCCCCAGAGGAAATGCTTTCTCCTTCGATCAGGCTTCTTACTTCAACTGTGTGTAATTTCTCTTTGTGTTTTCGCAGAATGTTATCTAATTTTCGATGCAAGAAATTCGTTAATTAGCTTGCTTTGCATTGGATAGGGGACAGATTTCACACCCTGCTGGGAGTGTTCTCACATCGTCATCTGCCATTAAAAGTTGTAAGTGTCCTCAGTATCTTCACGGTTTTGGTTATTGCTTCCCCATACAGTATGTAGGATGAAGGCTTGTTCTTTCTCTTGGTGTGTGAGGGGTTTGTGAGCATCCCTTTCCTTTAATGATCTTTGGGGGTCTGCGAGAAGATACAAAAAGAAAGTTCACTTTTGAGTGCTTTTCTTGAAGCCAAAATGTTCACTGCTTTGGCTTCAGTTGTGCAATACAAGTCACTCTTTCATGATATCAAAAATATTCAAATACATCCATATAACAGGATTTGTGCTTGAATTGTTTCCTATTTAACACCGAGATTTAGTGTTAGTTGTTAATGTGACGTAAAAGATTCCAGAACTTATGTTCAGGCAATTAACTTTTTCAAGGGAAAGGGGCAGTTAGTTATTTACTTCTTGTGCAGTTGCATAGGAAACTCCCTATGGCACACACAACCCTGGGGGGGGAGGACTATCGTGTTTCCCTATGCAGATAGGGCAAAAAAGTCAATTACAAACTTGTTCAGCAAAGGTAAAAATATTACATAAATGCTTTTGTCCCATAACAAAAGATAAAAGGGGACTCTCCAAATGCAAAAAAAGTGGAAAGCTACCTGAATCGCTGTGTCCGAAGCATATTTGCATGGATTTCAAATGTGCTTTCTGCTCTGTTGTCAGGATACAAAAATGATATGCATGGTCGGTATGCCAACACTTTGTGAACCAGTGGCGGGAAGTCAAAAGCTTTGCCACGTATGCAAGTCAATTAGATGTGCATACAGTTTTCCTATTGGATGAGTGTTTTGCCACTTTATGCTATTTCTCCTTGTCTCAGTGTATTTTTTACCGTATTGTACATCAAAGTCTGATATTGAATATGTCAAGGAACTGCATTTTATTTTGGAACAAGAACTGTTGATAAGGGTTGTTGGAAAACTTTTCCTTTGTGCTTTCATTTACTTAGAACTTGCCAGATTAGATAAGTTCTAAGTAATAAGTTCTTGTTTAAATACTCTGTCGTTGCTTCCAGATGTTGTGATTTTCTTGGGGCCACATTCCCGGTCCCTTCCATCTTTTGTTATGGGACAAAAACATTTATGTACTATTTTTGTATCACTGAACAAGTTTGTAATTTACTTTTTTGCCCTATCTGTAAGGGGGAAGAGGATCCCTCATGGTGTTATTGTGCACCATAGGAGGTTTCCTATGCAACTGCACAAGAAGTAAATCGCTAACTGCCATAGTTCGTGAGATATTGGCCTGATCAAGGACTTTCCTTGTAACCCTGTATATAAAAGTGCTTCGTAACTTGTCAATGACATGGCATGCACAACATTTCTACCAAGTGCATGGAAGCAACTGACAAAAAATCAGTGACCTTAAAAACCATTGATGATGTCACATGCGATTTGAATATTTTCGTGCCATTTGTCCTGAAAAAGCTGAGACAGAGCCCAGCAAAACCTTGGTCGACAAGAAAAAAAAAAAAAAAAATTTGAACTAATGTTGTTTTTCTTAATACGAAGTTCCTATTATTTTGAATAAGATGCCAAAATATAATCTCAGACTTAAGCTTCAACATTAAATAAAATTATGAAGTTAAAGATTGTGTGTAACGTGCTGTACATTTCAGAAAAATGTTCTTGCAACATGTATTTGAGTTCTGACTGATTTCACATTTGACTTTTAGAATTCTCGTAACTTGGTAAGCAGGTTCTGTTAAATTTAAATAATTAAATACGTTTTTCTATACACAACTTTTCATTGTTGAAGTTCTTCCATGAAACTGGGCCCTAGGTAGCCACTTTCTCGCCTATACTGAAAGCCGGCTTTGCGTACATATAAGCTTTGACAGTCTCAAAAAATATGGAAGAATGAAGTCTGTGTTCTTACACCAGTGTTTACATACTACTCATGCCTTTGGCTTTAAAGTAATACAAGAATTAAAAGCAGATATCCCCTTGATGTCACTCATTCACCTTTTACAATAAATAATCAACATTTCTTTTTCTGAACTTTCAAGTGTTCTCATGTATGTGTACATATAAAGTATAAAAATTAAAATTTCTAGATTGTCATGTCTATGAGCATGATTCATGGACCAAAAGTTAACTATTAAGCCCCTGTCATAACACTGCATCATATACAGGTTCGATAACTTTATTCATTCCAGAAGTTTAGTACTTTTTGTTTATGACTTCACCATTATGTGTGTATTTGCATATTTATAAATTACTGTACCTTTGGGAAAATCATGTAATTTTAACTGAATTTCATTGATCAGAGCTTATGCTTAAAACATTTTAATTTACATTTTAGCTTTCAAAACGCCTTAAATAATTTCACTCGCACAAAAAACAAAACAAAACAAAAAAACGAAGATGTACTTTTGGTCAAACATTATAAAAGCTTTTCCAAGCTGATAGCAGATTTTTGTATTACTTAGAAGTGAAGATTTAAAATTTATAATGAGTCTCATTGGCTGCAAGCCATTATATGTCAAATTTAAAATTCACAGGTAGTGACAAATTTTTTTGATGCATTGCAAAATCAAAACTTCCTTACATTTTTGGAGAGAAAGCAATGAAACTTATTAATAGATCATAAATGACAAATTTATCACATTTACCGCAGACCTCAGTCTTGAATTTCACAGGAGAGTGTTGACATCTTTGTGCTTATTAGAATGTTGCATGCTTGCCCAAGCATATGCATGTGCATCAATATGTACATGTAAATATATGTATATATGTATAAGATTTGGGTGTTTGAAAAGTTTCAGGAAATCGTCACTTATAACTATTTCAAATTTTATAGCTTAATTGTATTTATCCCCTTCAGAAAAATGTCTATGAGGAGTAATGCATTACACCTATTGCATTCTCCACTGTCAGAAGGTGGTTTCTGGAATTCCTGTGAATTCATCTACCATATTCATGGCGAAGTTCTCTGCTATTTGAAAGACTGCTTTTCGAATGATTTTTAATCTTCAAAATATAAAAATGCCTAGAGGGTGGAGTTCAGGCAAATTGAGGCAGAAAGGGGAACAGAATATTTAACCAAACACTTTAAAATCAGCAAACCTAATTAAGACAAAGAATTGCCATTCTGAAAGTACAACATCCCTGCAGCTTATATTTCAGGTTGCTTTCTTCGTACCATAACTCTTACATGTTCCTGCAACCTATTATTCAGGTCACTTTTGTTGTACCGTAACTCTTACACATCTCTGCCACCTATTTCAGGTCACTTTCTTTGTACCATGACTCTTGCATGTCCCTGCAACATATAATTCAAGTCGCTCTTTTTTGTACTATAATCTTACAAGTCTTTGCAACGTTCTGTATATTTCAGGTCACTTTCTTTGTACCATAACTCTTATACATCCAAAAACTTTAAGAAAAACAATGAACCACTTTTTTCGATGAATATAGTCACAAAGCTGAAGTTCTGTGTGACCAGTGGTTGAAGTGGCACAGAGCTACTGCTAGTACGGTGTCGACCATAGATCCACATGTAGTATAAATAGAAGGTTTCAAACAAAATACATACAATTCCACATAATTTTTTTTGTATAAAAAAATTAATGTAATAATTAAAAAAACCCTTCATTGAAGGGTTTGTTGTCTCTTTCAGTCCCATCTGCCAATCATTTATCAATTTTATCCGTTTAAAATGTCATTTGCCGATTTTTGCGTTTAAATTTGTGCTTTTATCCTAATTTCTTTAAGTAGTTTGCAGCAGGTTTATAATTTATTACATACCAGGATGGTAAATAATGTTTTTTTAACTGCCAGTATGCTCACTTCCATTTTTGTTAACAACCAATATGACATACCGGCCCACTTTGAACACTGCGTGCGACCTGTTGTCACTTACTTTTGAAGTTCTTCCTCTCTGAAACATTCATAGATTGTCGTCTTACTTAACACCACATTTGTTGTGAATTTAACACAACATTTTGTGGATTTCTGATGATGTTTTTTCAGTTGGAAGTAAAACTCCGAATAAGTTCTCTGTTCCTGTATAGATGCTATACCCAAACGCTACGAATCAAGAATTCGCTGTCATGCATACGATGAGAACATTGAAACAGCTGACAGAGCTCTTCCCATGCACTTTTAGTTGTAGTTGCTTTCAGTGTTACTTGTTGTCTCATGAGAATTGCATGCTTATCCCTGGTGGCACTCCAGGCTGTGATTCTGGAAGCTACTGTACAGTACTTTTGATGCTGTCCTCACTATTTATTCATTAGTCATCACCCATTCGCATTGTTTTCTGCAGAACAAGTGTCTTGCTAACCACTTTTTCTATTTAATTATCCCCACAGCATCAAAAACCTTTCAAAGTGTCTGGAATTTATGTTGTAGCTAAACTATCACAACTTTTAACATTTTGCATAACACAGCACTTGATTTTTACCCTACTACACATTTTACAGATTTCTTGGCAATGCTCTACAAGCTACATCATAGCTGATGTGTTTAAAGAAAAAAATTCTTCATAAATCAAACAAATGGGGAAATCAGGAATCTCAGAAGCATGTCACTTTCTCAGACTGTCACAAAACTTGCTTACAAGGTACAATACCATCAGTTCAAGAAATCATATTTTGTATAAAGAAATAAACTGCAAATCTAGAGTAGTTTATGTTGTTTTATAGTAGAATGAAAGCTTGCAAGTCATGAAATCCTTGATGGAAAACCAAATAGTTTTATCACTGTCATGATGCAAGGAATTACTTTATTGAATTATACAGTCAAAAAACAAAGCCATTTTCCTTCTACAAATGATTTACTGATGCATATACTTTCTCAATTTCGATAAGCCACCAAAAACTAGATGTATACAATATATTCTACTTTTAAAATTTAAAATATTGGTTTCAAATTGAGGCCCTTCTGCTTAAATAATCCTTCTTTCAAATTTTCTAAACATACAATTCTCAAACAGATAATATATTAAGTAACAATGTATGATGTATTTTAATTTCAGATGGACAGAAACCAGAATTTGTACGTAAGCTCTTTAACAAGAGTACTTGCCTTAATAAACCAGTTACTTTTGAATGTGAAGCCATTGGAAATCCAGCTCCAACAGCAAGATGGTATAGTTGAGCTTCCAAATTTTTTTCTCTTTAACCATTGAATTAATGTGTTTTGCTTTTACATTTACTGTGAATAATTAATGTTTTTGCTTTTTTCCTTGTCATTGACCTATACAATGTTAAATTATTTAGTATTGTTTTATTAATAAAATGGATGTGACATGTAGTTCCTGTCTCTTCGTAAATTTTGGTTTATTCTCCTTAAGCAATTTCCAAACTTAACATTTACAATTTATCTCTCGCCCAAATGCCTTTTTGGCAGCAACAAATGAGGTCGGAGATTGTGTGACATAAGTAAAAAGATGAAATAAGAAGGTTGTTTTTTACGCTTTCCAACCGTAGGTTGAAGAAGCTTATATGCTCCAGCTTTGTCCGTCCGTCTGTCTGTCGGCAAGATAACTCAAGTAAAAATGGTTTGATTTCGATGAAATTTTAGTATGTGGTAGGGGACCACCTGGGGACAAACCCTATTGAAAATGGACGAAATGGGGTCAAAGGTCACGGCATAGGAGCGAGATTCATTCCATTGCCCTTATGCGTCATAACATGCGTAAAAATGGTTCGATTTCGATGAAATTTTATTATGTGGTAGGGGACCACCTGGGGATGATCTTATGACGTCACAATCTCATGCTTGATATGTTGGCGCGTGGTCACGCCATCTGTCTCACTACGTCATGCGTTGTGTGTGGATCCTATTAAAGTTTTATGACGTCACACTGATGGTCGCAATTCCCATCTGCCTCATTACGTCACGCTTTGTGTGCATATGTTCGTCCGCACGATAACTCGCGTAAAAATCGTTCGATTTCGATGAACTTTTAGTATGTGGAAGGGGATCACCTGGGAAGGAACCCTATTGAACGTGAACATAATGAGTTCAAAGGTTAGCACATAGGAGTGGGATCCATTCCACTGCTCTTATGCATCATAACTGACGTAAAAAAGGTTCGATTTCGATTAAATTTTAATATATGGTAGGAGACCACCTGGGGACAAACCCTATTGAAAATGGGCGAAATGGGGTCAAAGGTCAGGACATAGGAACGGAATCACTTCCATCGCCATTATGCTTCATAACTTACGTAAAAATTCTTCGATCTGGATGAAATGTTAGTATGTTGTAGGGGCCTGCCTATTAAATGGGCGAAATGGGGTCAACAAATCCTATTGAAAATGGGCGAAATGGGGTCAAAGGTTAGGACACAGGAGCGGAATCTATTCCATAGCCCTTATGCATCATAACTTAAATAAAAATGCTTCCATTCCAACAAAACTTTATCATGTTATTTCGGAGGTATACTGAACCGGTTCTGTAGAATATCATCGAAATAGGATCAAAGTTCAGGGCACAAGACCGAGATTTATTCCACAGCCATTATCCTCATAACTTGAGTGATAACTTGAGTAATTATTTCTGGTATGTTGGAAAGCGTATCATAATCAATGCATTGCATGATTTTACTAACTTGTCAATGTATATTTGCTGGCTTACTAACTTGTCAATGTATATTTGCTGGCTTATGAACTGTGAGGCTGGTTTATGAATTGATTTGGAGTGGTTAGTTTGATGTTGCTGTTTAGTTGTTTCACTTTGGTGATCATGTTTGTTTAATTGTTAAGGATCTAAGTTATTTTCAAGTTTATTGATTTGGAATGTTTTGGATATTACGACCATTGTGTTGTTTAGCTACTGGAGTGTATTCATTGTGCTTCTATTGCAAGACTGAGATGGAATAAAAATATAAAATTGTTAGTAAACTGTTTTTCACTAAGTCTCTAGTCGTATTTTGAAAGTGACATTCTCTGTGCTTAATTAAGAACATTGAGTATTAAGCTATCCGAGGTTTTCAATAATTAATAAAACTTCACTTAATGTTGGAGTTCTAAATAAACTGACTTTGCACATATAGTTACACCCTTAAAACCTAGGAACATTACAAAGAAGTACTTAAAATACTAAGGTCAGTGTATAGGAAAGAACATTTTGTTTGTTTCAGGATTTAATGACCACCATGAGCAACTCTGAGGGGTATAAGCAGTCTCCTGTTTCGTATTAGGAGCCACTGGTTCCAGGGAAGGAGAGGAAAGCCAGTGCCATAAGACAAGCATACCATGAAAACAGCATCACACTTCATTATGAAATGTTGCTTAAGCAACATTTGAACTGTGAGGTGGAACAGTTAATTGCAACCATGGAAAAATTGGTAAATTAAAACAGGAAGTTTATGCCATCGATGTTTTTCCAACAAATAGTGGAATGTTGATAATTTTTTTACTACAGCTTTAGGTACACTTGTAACAATTGAATCTCTAATTTTTGTATATAAATGAGTCCATAAGAAAAGTACAAAGTCCCAAGTATGAGGGTTGATCAGAAAAAAAGGTTACACGTTCAAGAAGGAGAAAGGAAAACTCACCAACCAAGAAGTGTTTGTGTGATGTGACAAAGCATATATGGAGCACTATTTCTTGTCAAAATAACCGTGACAATTCAGACATTTATTGTACCACACAACCAGCTTGTCCATCCAAGACTCAAAAAATTCATGTCCCTGCTGATGAGGCAGCTGTTTTCACGTCATTGTTTTCACGTCAATTTGTTGCAGCTGTTTTCACGTCATTGTCACATGTGAAGCTAGTACCAGATAGGTGCTGTTTCAGGGCAGGAAAGAGGAGAAAGTCACTAGGAGCCAAGTCAGAGCTGCAGGCCAGGTGCTTCACCAACCTACCATTATGGTCTGTGGATTCACATTATTGTGAAGGAGGATAACACATCGCTCAGTAGACCCAGTCGTTTCCATCGGATGCGCTCGTGCAATTTTCTCAGCATGGCACAAAACTGATCAGTGTTGATGGTACATCCGTGCTCTAAGAAGTCCACCAAAAGCACACCCAAGGAATCAAAGAAAATGGATGTCATTATCTTTCTAGCAGATGGTGTGACTTTAAACTTCCTTCTGGCAGTGAAGCAGCATGTTTTGATTGCATGGAAAGCTCTCTTGCTGGTGGGAGTAAAGTGATAGAGCCACGTCTCATTCCCAGTCACAATATGGTCAAGAAAGCTCTATCCATCTTCAGCACAATGCAACAAGAACATCAAATATGCCGTCATTCATGCTGCTTTGTGATCGACGGATAATGAGCATGGCACTCATCTAGCACAAACCTTGGAGTACCGCAATACATCCACTACAAGATGTTGAACAACGGACACAATATGGCATAAAGTTACCCTTCGGTCATCTTAAATCATTTCATCCACATGTGCAGTGTTGATCTCTGTTGTCAACGAACTTGGATGTCCACTGTTTGTGGAAAGTTGGTTCCCCTCATCATCCCTGCCGGATTGAAACAAATGGCACCATTTCGCCACGTGTTGTTGAGACATCATGTTGTCACCATAAACTTTGATGAGCTGTCAATGAATTTGGGCTGTGGGCATGTTCTTGGCCCATAAAAACCTTATCACTGCTCTCACTTTGACCTAACACCATGTTTTCAACCGCATCGTCATTTCAAAATGTCACTGCACATCTCATGCTGGGCACAGGAGTTAACAGAGGTGCCTGGAGCACTAGCGCCATCTCTCAAACATACATGTCATCTATGCCACTTGTATGACATCCCGCATTTACTTTATAGCATGTGTAACTTTTTTTCTGATCGACCTACATATATCTAATGGAAAGTTGAGGTTCTCCAGTTAAATTACGAAGACTCTCGATGAATCATAAGGTTCTTTCAGGTGGTTCTAATGTTGCTTCAGTGATAAAGCACCAAAGTCGAGAGTAACATCCACTAATGAATGCCAATACTTCTCTCATTATAGCCTCAACTCATCAGAACTTATGAAATTCCTCTTTACGCTCGAAAACATTTTTCAAAGATTATTAGTCAAAGGATGGCATAATCTTTTTTAATATGATTCACTTTTCTTTACCAGATTTCATAACACTGCTGAGAAAAGGGCACTGTTTTATTTTATAAACATGTAATGTATGCTAATTTATAACCTTAAGTATGTAATCCATGGAAAATGTATTTAGAAAATTTTTCTTTCTTGCCTTTAGAGTACATTTGTTGTGTTACTACCACCGTGTAGTGCTATAAGTAGTTGCCCTCTCTAATTTGGGGTCTTTGGTTCCATGGAGGAGACAGAACCATTGGCATTAGACAAACACACCACCCATGCCTTATCCAGGACTCGAACCCGAGCCAAGTGGAGAAGACTAGTCTGAACCTGTGCATTTGATCATTCAGCTACTGAGGCATCTTAGTGTACTTTTTTCACATTTGTTTTAAGAAAATTTGTGTCTGTACTTTGTAGTTCCACTTTTCATAGCTGATAATCTGAATAAATGGTACCCTACATTACTTCATTTGCATTATGTTTTTCTTTCTTGTGAATAAAAGTACATGAAGTGGCTCTGTTTTTCTTATGCATATATTGTGAATCAATGACAATTTTGACTGCAACTTTTTGTGTTCATTATGTTTACTTTTTATGTAGTTTAATTGACTTCAAATGTAGCAATGTTCTGGGTCATTCTGTAACCATGGACTCATTAAGTTCAGTGGAAGTTAACATTAATAGCCGTCTTGGAAACCATGTTATAAGTTAGAAGCATTTCTCTTTTCATTAGTGTTCTTGACGAGGTACTAGGTCCGTCCCTTTCCTCATTTTTAGCAGCAATTAATGAGGGAGAGGAGATGACCACTCCCTGCTCTGCTTCAACACTATTACTGCTTTGTTTGGGATTCTTGAGATTCGTTACCTTTTTGAGAAGATTGTGAAATGAACAGTGGTTTACGCACAACAGGAAGACAAGGTAAGTTATACAAATGAAAAGGTGTGAGAGGGGAAAAGGACTTGGGGCTAACCTAGTAGTATCTGGGAAGGTGTCTTGATATGGGCCTTGAAGAGCGAGTTTCAAATATTCTCCGTCCAAGGGAAAATAGAGGTGTTTCAAATATTCAGAATGTTTGATGCTGAGATATAAAATTGAAGCAGAAATGGAATAATGGAATTTGGAAAGAGAAACTGGGTAGCAAGATAACCAAGAAAGAAGCTTGATATAATGAGTAGGAACAGATCAATGGACAAATAATATAAAGAATAAAAGAATCAGGACCAAGCTAACACATAACCTTTCACTATACAGCATTGAATAAAGAGCACAACTGAAGAAGAGTGAATTATTTTCACTTTACTAGTGATTGATTCTTTTCATCATTCTGAGAAAATATGGCTAAAGCCTGTGATACCCAAATTTGCCAGTGACAGAACTCGAACTCCAACTTCCCATCCTTTTACTCTAGAGCCAAATGCTTTCCCAATCAATCTACACCAACAAGTGCTTGTCACTTCTACTTTCCATCTTGACATGTGTGTCACCTCTGTAGTACGTCACCCATATCCTGCTCATTTTAAAAAGGGGGGCACAAAATTGCTGGTTTTGAGACCACCCCAACCATGCTTAAAGTCTAGAATTAGAGAGAATTCCTTCTTCTCTGTAGAAGAAGGAATTCTTGCTAATTCCAGTCGATGTGTGGAAGAAGCATCACAGTTTCTTTTCTTTTCTTTTTTTTTTTTTTTTTTTGAAGCGAAGAAGGAATTCTCATTAATTCCAGATGATGTGTGGAAGGAGCATCACCCATTTTTTTAAGAACCCAATGGCCAGAAGATCTATTTTTATGTTCGGGCACCAATGTGAAAACCCAAATTTGTCAGTAGCAGGACTTGAATTCATGTCCTTCTGCTCCAGAGCCAAATGCTTTCTCCATTAAGCTACACCAGCAAGTGCTTATCACTGCTACTTGCCATCTTGACATGTGTGTCATCTCTGTAATATGTCAGAAACTCTAGAACTGCTAAATTCTCCTACACGGGAAACCTCACAAGCATAGGACATGGAAATATCCCAATGAACATACATACATACATATCACTAAGCTGTTCTCTGAGATTCAGAGGTTAGCTCCAAAAAGAAATACAAACTACCAGATATTTTTACTTACTGTTGTTGTATCAAACTTCTCCATTTACAGCAATCTTGACAAACACTTGGGCTTCACTGATATCCATTACACCCTGTACACAAGATTTTTTGTACTTCATACTTCATAATCTTTTTCTCATGCAGACACTCCTGAATCTGATCCACCCATGTCTTCCTTGGCCTTCCTCTGCCTTTCCTTCCTGCCACTTGGGCTAAAAGATTTTCTTAGTAAGCATCTCATCACTCATTCTTTCAACATGGCCAAACCACCAAAGCATATTGGTCTCCACCTTGCTAACAACATTTTGCTTCACATCACACAACTGCAACACATCTTCATTCCTCACACAATCGGACCGTGTCTTGCCACAACCCCCCCGTAAGTAACTAATTTCAATTTCTCCAGCACACAAACGATTTCTGTTTTTTCTGTAGTACCCAGGTTTCACTACCATACATCAGAGTAGGAACAATTTCAGTTTTATACACAGCCATGCGGGACTCTCTTGAGAACCCATCATTCCTGTGAAAACCTCCCAGAGCAGCTATGACTTTCAATGAAGAATTCACTCACCTACTAATTTCACCATCCAATTTGTTCTCTCTGTCAAACATGCTTTACTTAATGGTGTAAAAGCCATGTATGCTGGTAGTAGAGCTTGTGTACGAGTTATAACGAAGTAAATTTCTCCGTCATTTTTATCCTACGCCGGGATTCGAACCCGGGTCCACTCATTCCGGAATAAGTTGCTCTACCAATTAAGCTACGCGGACTTTTATTCTGGTTCCTATCTGCCTTTATGTCGTGTGCGTCCTTCTGGCAGGTACGTCACGTCTCCTGGTACGTTACATCATCTCCCCCTTATTTTTCTTTTTTCTTTCGAAGTGCTGCTCATATTTTTCCTATCTCGCGGTGTGGAAATAACATCACACCAATGCGAGATTTTGAACGGTCGGGTCATCCGGATAGTTCGGGCGCCATTATAACGAAGTAAATTTCTCCGTCATTTCTGGCCTACGCCGGGATTCGAACCCGAGGCCGCTTATTCCGGAACAAGTCGCTCTACCAACTGAGCTACGCAGACATTTTATTCTGGTTCCTATCTGCCTTTATGTCGTGTGCGTCCTTCTGGCAGGTACGTCACGTCTCCTGGTACGTTACAGAGTGAATGGTGTTTTATCAAAATGGGTTTCTATTGGTGCAGGAGTTAGACAAGGTTGTGTAATGTCACCATGGCTGTTTAATATATTTATGGATGTGTGCATGTGTGATGTCAAAATAGATAATAGTGGTTTATGTCTTGGTGATATCTGTGTGCAGATTGCTGTATGCTGATGACACTGTCCTGTTGGCAGAGAGCAAAAGGGATTTTCACAGTATGTTGTCTGGAATGTACGAAGTTTGCATGAAATTCAAACTGAGTATAAATAAGGGAAAAACCAAAAGTTGTGGTCTTTGAGAGAGAAACTGGTAGCATTGAATGTAATGATTGACCTAATGAACAGCCCTGCAACAATGCTACATGTTCCATATCTTAGAACTTTGTTGAATGATTATGTTTGGACTTTGGCATTCTACATATACATATTTCTTATTAACCCTCGTTTTTTGTGAAGAGCTACATCTTCTCTTTTTTTAACAATCAAATATGCTCTGAATATTCTTTTTCTTAATAAAATTGCTACGTTTTGGAATTTTGTAAAAAATCTGCCGTAAGGAGTTTTTGAAAAACAGAAGCACTTCAACTTTTCTTTCTGCAAATATTTTAATTTCTTGAAATTTCTTGTGATTTAATGTGTAAGTATGAAAACTGATGAACTTTATTTCAACAGCACAGTGAATACAAATGCTATTTCTCATTTGTAGGTTCAAGAATGGTCGTGAAATACATGCTGCAGGAAGAATAATTGCCTCAGAAGGACGAGATGGAGAGTTTAAACTAATAATAACTGAAGTCTGGGATACAGATGAAGGAGAATATGCTTGCATTGTTACCAATTCTCTTGGCTCAGATAAATGCTTGGCCAGAATGATCATAGCAGGTATAATAATTTATTTTTCATATAATTCGTGCAATTGATTATCAGTTAATTGGATTTAGCATGGTAAAGCTAAAGAGAATAAACCACCTAATGAAATAAATATTTATAAGATAATGCTAAGTAATATTGGTAGATGGCAACAAAATTTATTGTAAATTTTCAGGCTGTATTTGTGTTTATTTCATGTTTGAGGACCAAAAGTATCAGTGGGTAACATTAAATGGAAAGATCAAAGCAAAATAACATTTACAACCTAAGTAGTTAAAGAAGTTATATCATCAAATTTTAACCAGAATTAAAAACTTTCAGTTACATCTTCATACACTCCTTGCAGTAATTTTGTTGTCTTTTTAAATTTGGGAATACATAATAGTAACTTTGTCTTAAAATAATAATAACTTGGTCTTAAAATGTTTAAAAAAATCCATTCAGGCAATAAGCTCATTCGTGTACATAACACCTGAGCTAAGGGAACATCATCCATGCTTCTTAATCGGCTGCCCTTCAAACCAGTGGACGTCACTTGCTTGGCACAATGTGCTGAGTTTAAGTTCTTTTGTGAAGGTGACAGAAGCATCTGTAATGTATTACCTTCATATACACTGACGGAAAAAAAATCCCAACACCACGAAAAAATAGTTGTAGAGGAATGAAATGGCGGCAATACATTTGTATAGGTAACATATTTAATCGATTTAGGTTTCAAGATCACAGCTTAATGTAAGCGCGAGAAGAGCCATTTTAAATCTGAAATGCTGGTACATTAATAACCGGTGTAACGGCCAGAATGTTGAATGCAAGCCGCAAACGTTCATGCATTGTGTCGTACAGATGCTGGATGTCAGTTTGTTGGATGGTGTTCCATGCCTGTTGCACTTGGTCGGTCAATACAGGGACGGTTAATGCTGGTTGGGGGTGACGCTGGAGTTGTCGTCCAATGATGTCCCATACGTGCTCGATTGGTGAAAGATCTGGTGATCTAGCAGGCCACGGCAACATGTCGACACTCTGTAGAGCATGTTGGGTTACAACAGCAGTATGCGGGCGAGCGTTATCCTGTTGGAAAACACCCCCTGGAATGCTGTTCATGAATGGCAGCACAACAGGTTGAATCACCAGACCGACGTACAACTGTACCATCAGGGTGTGTGGGATAACCACGAGACTGCTCCTGCTGTCATAGGAAATTGCTCCCCAGACCATAACTCCAGGTGTAGGTCCAGTGTGTCTCGGCCGCAGACAGGTTGGTTGCAGGCGCTCACCTGGCCTCCTTCTAACCAACACACAGCCATCACTGGCACCCAGGCAGAACCGGCTTTCATCAGAAAACATAACAGATCTCCACTCTGTCCTCCAATGAGCTCTAGCTTGACACCACTGACGTCGCAAACGGCGGTGGTTTGGAGTAAGTGGAATGCACGCTACAGGGCGTCTGGCTCGGAGCTGTCCTTCAAGTAACCGATTTGTAACAGTTCGTTGTGTCACTGTGGTAGCAACTGCAGCTCAAATTGCTGCTGCAGACGCGGTACGATGCACCACGGCCATACGCCGTGCACGGCGGTCTTCCCTCTCAGTAGTGCCACGTGGCCGGCCAGAACCCGGTCTTCTTGAGGCAGTACCTTCCCTTGACCACCACTGCCAACAATCATGCACAGTGGCTACATTCCTGCCAAGTCGTTCTGCAATATTGCAAAACGAAAATCCACCTTCTCGTAGCCCTATTACATGACCTCGTTCAAACTCCGTGAGCTGTTTATAATGGCTTCTTCATCTTCTTAAAGGCATTCTTGACTAACATCAACACACTACGTCGAATCTCAACAATAACTAACGCTCACGAACGTTACAGCGCGTATTTATAGCAAACCTGCTTTGCATGTTCTAAGGGGCACTACTAGCACCCCACGTAAGCACCGAGCACGAAATTTGCATAGACGTCGTCTTACAGATGTACTCTCACCGCCTACCAACTGTCGTTTATCTAACACAATCCCTTCTTGGTGTTGGGATTTTTTTTTCTGTCAGTGTATATCTGGAACAGAAGGATGGGAACATAAGCATGTGGGAAAGCACTGATGTAAGAGCTTCCACATCATGAGTCACTGAGGGCCATTCAGCGCACACTGCTGGGATACTAGGGCAAGCCACCATCTCTTGCAACAGTTGATCATCTTGCATATAAGTTCAATTTAAACCCCCGATGGTATGTGCACACCTTTCTTTACCCTGTGGCCTTACTACTATTTTAGAGATTCCCAAACACTGCATTCCAGCACTATAATGCCCAACCATGTTACAGCACTCATTTCTCAGCAGTGTCTTCAAGCTGCTCCTTTGCTACCATGGCCATGCTCATCACCAAATCTATTGATAATGAAGTACATCTGAGACGTCATGCAATGACATCTGTGAACAGAACCTACTCCAGTGCGGAAAGTAACAGATCTTCAGATGCAAGGGTGGCAAAACTGGAGAATAGACCAAGACATCATTAAGAGACCTTTTGACTCTCTTCCTAACTGTACTGGTACTTGTATTGCTGCGAGAGGTGGCCAGACCTCATTTTGTTGTTTCCCTAACACCATGTATCGCTTCACTAATCAGGCTACAAATGAGATCATTTGTTGCTTAGAATGCCACCTTTCAGCATGTTGCTTTAAGTTATGCATGACATTCCTTCTGGGTGGGACAATGTTCTTGATGAAGAGTGTACTTTGGTAAGTGGAAAACACTGTGCTAAATGGTCAACGCAGCTTAGCATTTGCATTATCTTTTCACTTCTCATATTTTCGACATAATTATCTGTGCTTTAACTTTTAAGCAGTACCCATCGATTTCTGTATACTTAATTTTCAATTTGCCCTGTTCACTTTATTCTTTTTTCTTTTCTTTTGCAGTTGCACCAAAAATTGAGCGCTGCCCAACTGATGTATATTTCCCAGAGAAAGATAATGGCAAAGTTAAGATCTACTTTTCTGGTACCAGTCCTTTTGATGTTGTGCTGTTCAAAGAGGGAGCTGAAGTGAAAGAGGATGACCATCTAAAATACACTGTTTTTGATGACTATGTCATCATATTCCTCAGGGAAGTTAAAAAAACAGATGAAGGAAAATACAGGCTAACAGTTAAGAATGACAGTGGAACAGCTGAAGCCAGCTTCAATTTGTTTGTTACAGGTGAGATAATCTATTTGTATTCTTTTCAGAAATGCTAATATCTTGGTTGGTTAAGCGTTGGCTGACATCTCAGTTATCTCATAATATCAAAAGGTCATCCTGCTGAGATATTGGGGAAATGTCGCACATGTTACTGTACCTCGGAAACATGTTTGGAACAACAATGTTTAAGATGTTACTTACATATTGTTTGTCATCAATCATATTCTATTATATGCACTTTGCTTTATTTCTCATGTATGATCGGCAAACTGAAAATTTCATTTGGGCCTCAATGAATGGCCTTTTTATTCGCTCAAAACTGACTCCTTTATGGTGCTTCCTGGAGTTTGGCTTGGGTTTAAGGACAAACTCTTGTTCTGCACTTCTCTTTTTCATTGGCGCCCTCCCAGCTATTACACTGTATGAAAAACATGCTCAAGTAGACATGTCGATGTGTTTACACATGTCAAAGCAGTAAAACTCCTGCATAAGATACTTCTGAGATGCCTAGTTCAAGACATTGTCGGCACATGACAATGCTAATCCTAATTTCTAGGATCCTTTTCTCAATGATAATTATTTAAAATAACTCTTAGAATTAGAATTTACTTAAAGATTACTTCTCACAACAACAACAACAACTAATAGGAAGGAGTGCTGATAAGTCCTTAGCGTTTCATAGAAAGAATGGAATCAGGGGAGTGTTTTTAATACTTTATTCTAGATATTCATCTCTGAGATCAACACACCTTTGACCCCAATGCCCCAGCTTTTTTATGCCTTCCAAATAAAAACCTGCCTGAAGCTACGTGGGAAACAACTAATGAGGTATCAAAAGGGGACTGGAATTTCATTCTCTTCAAATGTTCAATTTGAAGAACAAATGACAATCAGACAATGCCAAATTCAATGAGTAAGCAGGATGCTTCAACAGTTCAAAGAGAATTTCCTGAATCTTTGCCTGCATAATGCCAGCCATGTGAGCCCAAGCATTATCCTGCAAAAACAAAACCCCTTTAGACAATTTTCCCCATGTTTTGATTTCCGTCCCTGCTTCAGTTTGTCTAGAAGGAATATATAATACCTTGCTGTGGTGGCGGCAGCACTGTTTTCCTGATAGTAAACTAGCTCTATTCCATCGTTGTCAAAGAACAGAAATGCTAGGCTGGAAACTTTTTTCGGATGAGGAAAACCACTGTGTTTCCATTCTTTGGATTATTCCTTTGACTTCGGATCACACAGACATATCCACATTTCAATCATGCGAAGAAAATGTCCCACTCTGAAACATCGTCTTAGCCACTGCAACTCGATGACTCTTCTGATCTACAGTCAGGCATTCCGGAACCCATTTTTCTGATAGCTTCCTCATGCTCAGCACTTTATGTATGATGAATCCAATACATTTAGGAGACATCCAGATTCTCCATTAACTTTTTTGCAGAGATTCTTTGGTCTTCCAAAATCAGAAAAATTTCCTGTCTTAAATTTATATGCTAGTTCTTAACTGTGCAGTAGGAAGAACATTGGTCACACATAACATCTCCAACATTTCACCGTGGATGGTTGTCCTTTCAGGAACAGGAACTTAACTACAGCTCTGCCTCTTCTTCGCTGTGAGGTCTACTTGAAAAGATGCCATCTTTACTTTAGACATGAAAATCAAATGATTATTCATATTGCAATGGGATCAAAATTGGTCACAAAATATTACAAGGTATTTACTTGCATGTACCTTTAATTTGTTGGGAAAAAGAGGAAGATATATATATATAGTTTGAGAAAGATATATTTCCTCAAAAATACATGGGAACATATTCAAAGCAATTATATTCAAGCAGCACATAAATTCAAATCAATCAGAATTATGCACCATGTATTTTTTGTTAAAAAAAAAAAAAATACATGGTGCATAATTCTGATTGATTTGAATTTGTGTGCTGCTTGAATATAATTGCTTTAAAAAGGCAGGTGTAAAATATCAGCATCCTCTCGTATTTACTACAGATGATTCCTATTTACTCCCAGAATACAATACTTAGTGGTTCCATTTGCATTCTTGCATGTTTTTATATGCAACCTAGACTAGCTGTTCCTCACACACACATTTTTATCAAATGGAGGTATGTTTTGATAAAAAACATTTTTTCTTGAAAAAAAGTTTTCAGGTTGGGCTAAAATTAGTGATATTTTGTCAAATATTTTTCTTTTTTTTTTTTTTTTTTTTTGCATTGGCCTAAGGCAAATAGCTCTTAACCATATTTCACATCCTTAAGAACATTCTGAGTTCTAGTTCTGTCAGTTAAATGTGTACTTGGCACATTGTCTTTCTTTGAGGAGCTAACCTCTGAATCTCAGAGAACAGCTTGAATATATGTATGTATGTAGAAACATTCTGAAATGTCATTTGTGGCACAGATAGCACATGGTTTCATCTGCTTGAATCCTATTATGTTAAACATTCATATTCAGGAGCACATGGAATGTGAATATGGAGATACATCTTTGAAAACAACACATTCTCATAATCAGATGCATTAATGGCAAATTGTCTGATTTATTGAATTCTAAGTTGCAGTGCTTGTAATGTGATGTGTGTATACTTTCTTGCAGAATATTGATATTCTGATCCTTTCTTCAGCTTTCTTCATTTGAAGAACAGCAATTATTAAACTTAACTTTAGAAGGCATCGGACAATTATTCAGGGTTTACACAGTGCAAAAGTAGCATCATCCTGTTGGGTGGCCTTATTAAAATTTCACACTTTTCTAATTTGAATAGTGATCTCACTGTTCATGTAATTCAACATTTTGCACATGTGTACCACCATGCTGTGTATGAGGATGACAATGCTTTGTTCCATTGAAAAACAAAATACATGTCATTTTCTGTTTTGTGCAAGACAAATGTGTTTTTTCTTTTAGTTATATAAAAATTGTGGTTTTTATTTTCTTTATGTAGAAGAATTTGGTTTTTATTTTAGTTATGCTAAAACAAACAGCCTTTATTCTTGTTTATGCAAACAAAAGGTGACTTTAAAGGGAAAGCTAATACTGTTTCAGCTTAGGCAAGTATGAGTGCATTTGCTGTTATTTGACTGTCAGAAAATCTCAGCACATGCTTCATACTTCTTGTTAGTATTTTAAGCTCAAACGAGGAAATATGCCATGTAATGAAATCTATAAGAAACTGGTAGGTTCAATCCATTATTTATGGGTGTAGATAAATGCATATAGCTAACACCAAATTTTTGCATCTCCTCCAGATGGCTTTTCGATAGCCTTGAAAAAGCTGTCTGGTCGACTCGCAAAAGCTCAATGTGTATATATTTATATACACCAATAAATAACAGATTGAAACTACCAGTTTCTTATAGATTTTGTTAGTATTTTTTTTTACCTTTTTAATTTTTTTAAATTTGCTATTGAATTTTTTGTTACATAGAGAGAATGGTCCTTTTGGAAGTACTTATTCTATGATAAACACACTATTATCATGATGGGGACACAGGCCATGAAGTTAGATATAGTTCTGCATTTATAAGGTGCTTTGCTAGAATTGAAAGACCTAACTTGTGCCCCGAAAACACTACCTGCATCATTGCACATCCACCACCGGGCTGCATTGTTGATTGCCAGCAAATGGATCCACAGACTCATGTTTAGTACTCTGTATCCTGGCCCTCCCATTAGTGTAAAACAGAAGACTCCAAGGTTCAGAACATGTGAAAGTTCTCTAAAACTCCTTTGCCCAGTGTTTCCGTTCCTTCACCCAAGTACAAATGCACTATCTGATTTTACATTGACAGGAGTCCAGTTATGAAAACAGTGTCCATACTGAATTAGTGATGATATACGACGAATTGCGGTTACTGATAGGCCTCTTTCTCTAAACTTATTTTATTTGGCTGTTGTATGACTGACTCTAGTGCGTGTGTTACTCTTCACGAGTGGTGGCAGTTTTTGTTGTTTTCTTTTTGCATGATATCAGTGTCCATACTGCATTAGTGATGATATACGACAAATTGCGGTAACTGGTAGGCCTCTTTCTCTAAACTTGTTTTATTTGGCTGTTGTATGACTGACTCTAATGTGTGTGTTACTCTTCACGAGTGGTGGCAGTTTTTGTTGAATTTTTGCAATCAGTGAGCTGTTTCCAACCACAAGACTGCTGTTGGGCAAATTTTGATCATTTAGACAATTCTCAAGACACCAAAGACTCTGCCATGCCTGAAAATCCCAACTTTGTTGATACTTCCAAGGGACTCACAGTGGGGTGTCTGTGACGCCGACTACCATGCGTCATACAAAGACACGAAAATCGTTTTTGTCTTGGCTACTCTTTTCCTAGGATTCGTAGCACATCATTTTAGTGAACCTGCTAATTTGATTTTATACACATGTTGTGGTGAAAGATTAATAAATTTCTTAAAATGGTGAGTTATGTGTAATAAAAAAGCCACAACTTGTGTTTTTTTTCAGTGTGATAGCACTTGTGTATTCCTTATTTTACTGTGATCTATATTTGATTGCTTGATTGAGATTAAATTTATTCTTTATTCAGGACTTCCTGGACAACCTCAAGGCCCATTGGAAGTAAGTGACATAACCCAGCACACTGCTACAGTATCTTGGAAACCATCTATTTATGACGGAGGAAGCAAGATAACACACTATGTTATTGAAAGGAAGGAAACAAGTCATAGCCAGTGGGTTATTGCTTCAAGCTATTGTAAGGTATGATAACAATGATCTCTAAAGTTTTTTTTCAAAACTTGTTTTTCTTTTGAGACCTTCATTATTTTGTTACTTAAATGAAAACTGAATGTCAGAAAAACAAGATTTTCAAGGCTTGCTACAGCTATCAACTTCTATAGCTATCCATTTTCACTGCTAAGTTTTAGTTGTAAGATTTTTAAAGCTTTTTCTTGTTTTTTGAGATATTCAGTCATTAATAATTTTACAAGTAACAACTGAGTATTATGAAAACAATTTCTTCAAAGCTTTGTTTTTCATAGTTCAGTTTCCATAAATTAAGGAAAAAACAGAAAAATTGCTGTTATTTGTGAAAGAAGAGTTGGAAATGCACGAAACTTTGGTATAGGATGTAAAATTTTATGTGGAGTCAGGGTATCATGTGCAAATGAGTGGCGATAGCATCAGTTTATGCAAATAAGCCATAGCATAAAAGGAACTGTTGTGGAGGTGTGTGTGTGTCACATCATTTGTGGAGTGTAGAGAAAGAATTTTGAGATAGCAGATTTGTTGTAATGGCTGTGAGACATCATTTAACAGATGAACTGAGGTGGACAGCGATCGGAAGACTAAAGGCAGGCCAAAGTCAAGTGGAAGCTGCAAGATGGCTGGACGTGAGTTATTCTGTGGTCCACTGACTGTGGAATCAGTTTCAAAATGTGCAATCACCTGTCCAAAACCACAGTGAAGGAAGACCTAGGGCTATAACATCCGTAGATGACCAATATCTCCAATTAACTGTGTGGAGGAACAGGATGGCTACCCTGACACAGCTGTGATCTGCCCCCTGATGCGGCTACAGGATGCCGTACCTGCTTCCACTGTGCACAGAATGCTTCATGAAGGTTGCCTTTATGCAAAGAGACCAGCACTCTATGTGCAATTTTTCTCTTAGCATAAAAACCTCAGACCTCCATTGGTTTCAGTCCAGCGATGAACGTTTAAATTGGGCAAGACTTTACATCAATTCAATTGAAAACAAATGGAGGTCAGTACTCTTCACAGATGAATCCAGATTTGTTTTGCAAAGTAATAAGAGAGAGTGAGTGACACACTATCATTCATCTATGTATGATCCATGAAAGTGACACTTATAGTTGTGGTAGCATGCTGGTTTCGGGTCACATCACATTATGTGGATGCACAGACCTCTCTATGTGCTTCCAAGAGGAACCATGAATTCTCAGTGTGTTAGGGATTATGTCCTGGACCCCTATATTCGCCCTTGTGCAGGTGCAATAAGAGATACATTTCTCCTATAAGGTGATAATCTTGTCCTCACCAAGCACGACTGGTAGAACAGCATGTTTAAGAGGAGACTGTTACCCATATGGATAGGTCAGCCAGGTCTCCCAACTTAATCTGACCGAGCCTGTCTAGGATGCTTTAGGGAGATGTGTTGCTGCCCTCAACCCCCCTGCGCAAGATCAGGTGGAGCTTAGACAAGTTTTGCACGAATAATAGCCATTGCTCCCTGCTGAGCTCCTAGATACCATCATCAACAGCAGTGGCGTTGGGTCATTATGGGCAACCAAGGCTAAGCCTCGCATGAAAATGAGAAAAAAATTGTTTTTTGTTTTAATTGGAAAATTTCTAAAAGAGAATCCATATTAGTAACCAGTTCCCAGATTTTTTTTTAATGCAATGTGAGCCACTACAGCAGTTGAATAACTGGTTAACACATTAGAGCTTTCCATACCCATTTACTAAAGTGTACTCTACGAGAGGTGACTGGTCACCCTTTGTGAAGCTTTGGAGAACAGTAATGAATGAGCAGATTTGTGCTGAACTGCGCATGAAAAAAATGTCTTTCGGGCCTGGTCATTTTCGCTTTGTCAGCCAGTGAGAAGCTGATTTTCGTTTGTATAGCTTAGCTGTAATTTTTACTCATGCAAGTAAAATGGATGAAGTGGACTTTTTATTGGAACATCCTTTCAGTTTATTAAGGACGAAGAAAAAAAAACGTTATAGACTTGGGCCCACATCGACCAAATATTTGCTTGGTGCAAATATTTGAGGTGGTATAACAAAACATCCTGATTAAGTGGAAATGAAAGCAAACCTATTTTGTTTTGTTTCTACTTTTTTATGTTATACAGCACTGCATATACATAAAAAAATTGTACTTCATTCTATGTGGTTAAGTGTGATTTCAGCAGGTGACGACTGGAAACTTCACAATCCACTGAAATAATATTTCACAATACGGAAGAAGGTTGAGCAATTTTAAAAATATTTAGCCCCGAATAAATTTTAGATCACCCTATGCCACTGATCAACAGCATGAAATATTGCTGTGAGGGATTACCACATTCCCTAATGAAGTAAGTACTTTGGCTTTTTTATTTTGACACCTTATTATTCACCTGGTTCTGTATGTTGTCATTTTCATTGGAATGAAGTGTTTCTTATGAAATGTCTCAGGGTCTTCCTGTAACATACCATACAATTCAGGTTTTTGCCAAATTGCATACCATTTTTGTGTTTTTTAGCTATCACGAATTTTCTGTTTTTTATTAATTTATGGAAATCAGTGTATATTAGTATTTTTTGGACATATATCTTTTTCTGTTTTGCTATAAAACTGTATTTAATATATGATATTTTTGGTGTATGCATCACACTTAACCAAGCGAGTGAAAACCCTAGTGGTATATGACTAGGATTATAGCTTCTCGGGCTACGTGATTTTGGTTTGAGTAAAGGAAGAACAGGTTTATTTAACTGTCTTGGCTGTGTTCCTTCCCTTGTCTTGAAATGGTGCAAAGAATTTCAGTGTGGACGTGAAAGCACTATGGATCTGCCAAGACCTGGCGAAGCACACACTACCATCACACCAGACGCAATCACTGCAGTTGATGAACTGGTGAAAGTTAACTGCATAATAACAATGAGTTAGCAAGCTGCAATAGGCATCAGCAGGGGCTCCATTGGCACAATCCTCCACCAAGAACTGGGGTATTAAAAAGTGTGTGTGCAGTGGCGTCCAAAGCACCTGAAAGAGGATCCATAAACTTATCAACTGACGGGACACCTGCCTAAATGTTAGGGGTGCCTATTTTTAGCGCTATCAGCACCCATTTGTTATGTATATGTTTACCTGTGTACATATTCTTATGCTGTAATAAAGTACACTTAACTCCAACAGCTAGTCTATGTTTCATTTAGATGACACTTATATGTGTAAACTACCTTTGCAAGAATGTAAAAGTAGATGAAAAGCGTACCTATTCATCATTATTTCTGTTTTTCATGATGAATATTTCGTTATCATTATTTCATTTCTAATTATGAACAGGTATCTTTTTTTATGAACAGGTAATCATATATTTATTTCCATGTAGAATTACTAATAAATCCCTCAATGGTTCCAATCATTGTATGAATCATACCTTTGCAAGAAACTCATTATTTTGGCATATAATGCAACACTTTTTTCATTTTTTCACTTATTAAAAATTGCCATGGGAAACTATTTATCTTTGCAAAGTTTTCCCATGGCTTTAGTAAAGTGATGAAGTTTTCCCATGGCTTTAGCAAATGCCACTGGAAAAAATTTCCAAAATATGTGAATCAAATGTGAAAAATTTTGTTATCTGAGAACAATTTTGTTTAAACACTACTACATGTTACAAACAGACAGCTAAGCTGGTTTGCCAGAGTAAGGCAAAAGATAGGAAGGAGCATGAGCAAAGGCATGAATTGGCTTTTTGGAAAGGTAGAAAAACTTTCTGGAAGTACACGAGACTCAGGAAAAATAGGGGAACAAAGTTGTAAGTTGTGTGAAGAATAGGATCAGAGAAACGATATGGGAGCCCAATGAGTTAAGTGAAAGATGGGGTGAACACTTCTGTGAGTTATTAGATCCAAGAAGCAAAGGTGATTCTGAGGCAGAAGCGGATGATGTCACAGTGAAAGATGGAAGCACAGGAGGGATCTCAAGAGAAGAGATGTGTAAAACTCTAAAATCTCTTCAGAATGGTAACACTCCAGGAGTTGATGGCATAACTGCTGAGATGTTGAAATATGGTGGTGACTGTAATTGACTGGTTAACTGAAATTTGCCAGTTGTGCTGGGAGCTAGGAATGGTCCCTCGGGATTGGAAAGATGCTATCATTTTTCCCTTTTACAGGGAAAAAGTGACCAGACTGACTGCAAGAACTATCATGGTATTAGCCTACTGAGTGTGCCAGGGAAAATGTTTGGTAAGGTCACTATTGAAAAAGTACGAGGTCGTACATCAGAGAAAGTGTGGGATGTTCAGAGTGGTTTTATGCTTGGTAAAGGCTGTACTAACCAAATTTTTGCATTACACATGATGATTGAAAAGTATCTGGCTGTTGGTAAGAAAGTTTTTGCTTCCTTCATAGATTTTGAGAAAGCTTATGACTGAGTAAATAGGATACTTTTGTGGAAGGTATTGAATAAATATGATGTTACTGGGAATCTACTTAATAGTATAAAAGCCATGTATGCCAGCAGTAGAGCTTGTGTACGAGTGAATGGTGTTTTATCAAAATGGATTTCTATTGGTGCAGGAGTCAGACAAGGTTGTGTAATGTCACCGTGGCTGCTTAATATATTTATGGATACGTGCATGAGTGATGCCAAAATGGACAATACTGATTTATGTCTTGGTGATATCCGTGAGTGCAGATTACTGTATGCTGATGACACAGTCCTGTTGGCAGAGAGCAAAAGTGAGTAGCAGAGTATGTTGTCCCGGATGTATGAAGTTTGCATGAAATTCAAACTGAGTATAAATAAGGGAAAACCCCAAGTTATGGTTTTTGAGCGAGGAACTGTTAGCACTGAATGTAATATAAGTCTAAATGGCACAGTGATTGACCAAGTGAATTAGTTTGTGTATTTAGGAAGCATGTTTGGCAGAGAGAACAAATTAGATGGTGAAATTAGTAGGTGAGTGAATTCTTCATTGAAAGGCATAGCTGTTTTGGGAGGTTTTCACAGAAATGAGGGGTTCTCAAGAGAAGCCCACGTGGCTGTGTATGAAAGTGTAATTGTTCCTACTCTGATGTATGGCAGTGAAATCTGGGTACTACAGAAGAAACATGGGAGTCACTTGTGTGCTGGAGAAATACATTACTTATGGGGAGGAGGGGAAAGACACATCCGGATCATGTGAGGAATGAAGATGTGTTACAGTTGTGTAATGTGAAGCAAAATGTTGTTAGCAAGGTGGAGACAAATATTCTTTGGTGGTTTGGCCACGTTGGAGGAATGAGTGATGAGATGCTTACTAAGAATTTTTTTTAGCCCAAGTGGCATGAACAAAATGCAGAGGAAGGCCAAGAAAGTCATGGGAGTATCAGATTCAGGAGTGTGTGCATGAGAAAAAGATCATGAGTATGAAGTATAGAAGGCCTTGTGTATGTTGTGTGATGGATGTCAGTGAAGCCTGAGTTTTGTGTGAAGATCGCTGTAAATGGAGAAGTTTGATACGGCAACAGTAAGTAAATAATCAGTTAGAAATTTGTGTGGTAGTTTGTATTTCTTTGTGGAGATAATCTATGAATCTCAGAGAACAGCTTAGGGATATGTATATGTGTACATGTTACAGAAAGAAAAAAATTGGAATATGGGTAACGTTTTGGAGCAAAAACAACTAAAAAAAATAAGGAATTGCATATTTTTGGTTCACTTGATGTTTTTTGCACCATCTTTCCTCATCCTCCCAAAACAGAAATAATCAATTTCATATTTAGCACTGTGATATGTGCTCTATCGCAAAAAAAAAAAAATGCTGTGTATTCTTGGAACATAAAACCAACTAAAAACATTGGAAATTCTTGATTTTATAATTTTCAGACTCTTAGCAGGAATTTATATCCTCTATCGTTACATAATCTTCCCTATGCTGTAACAATCAGTTAGGTGGAGGTATGTTCTTGTACATATTTTGAAACGCTTGAATTAAAATAAAGGTGGTTTTCTAAAGCAATGTAAGCAACAGCATCCTTGAATCGCCACTCCAGTGGCATAGTGGTCTAAGCACTGGCTTCTGACCATTCGTCCGAGATGGGTCTGGGTTCAAATCCCGGTGAGGCACGGATGTTGTATTCATCTTACAGGACTGGCTCTCTCCCTTCCATGGAAGCAGTGATCCTAAATTAGGGACAGACAACTGCTTATAGCCCATTGAGTTGCTCATGGTAGTCATTAAACCTCCAAACAAACAATCATCTTTGAATCTCTAGTTTCCTGGTTATTTATGTTCACAACATGCTGCTCTGAAATCAGGTTTTGAATTTAATTTCATTTTTCAGTGTTTTTAAATGGAAAATGACGTTCATGGCAGTTTAAGTGAATAACAAACAAGAAAATTTGAATTCCTGCTTTTTTTTTTAATATGGGCGTGTTGTGCTCTTCACCACTCTCTCTTTCTCGTAAAATTGTTACAGAGATTATTTTAAGAATACAATACAGCCAATAAAAACAACCATGATTCCCCAAGTTTCATTTTGTTCTGAGCTCCCATATTCGAATATCAAATGTTTCATGTCAGCTGCTTACAACAAAGCTGATGTAAGTACATGCAACAAGCATTTGGTGAGCGACTATGTGATTGTTCCAGTTTGAGATAGTGATTGTCGTTTAACAAATATTCTGTTATGTGCTAAGTTATCTGCTGCATGATACGTTTGTACCAACTTTACTGTGTTGGTGTGTAAATTCGGATAATTTAGTATTACATCTCCTTCAAATTACAGCAGTTTGATACATAGACTATGCCAGTAAAAAATAAACCATTTCTTCGAAAATTTCACTGTAAGTTACATTTTTGTTGTTTATTCTGCTGGTAGTTAAATGAACTCTAGAAACCCCAAGGTTTGCCTACTCCATTTCAACAAAACTAACATGCTACTGAAAAAATTTGTATATTTTTTTCAGTTCTGTATATGACAACTGTGTCTGTTATCAGTACAATAAATGTTTTTGAAAGGTTAATCTAAATTCATTAAAATTGCATCACTACTGTTCTTTGCTTAATGGCTAAAATTTTACAGCGTGAACCTTTTTCATAGGAAGTTAAACTCAGAGTTTTTGTTCTATTCTTTTAGCATTATTTGTTTTTCAATGTTGTTTAACTAAGGCTTAAATTAATTTCAGATGCTCTAAATAGTTTTTCCATCTTTTCTACAGGACACAACATTCACAGTTCAAGGGCTTACCGAGAATGGTGAATACCTCTTCCGTGTTATGGCTGTTAATGAAAATGGACAAAGTTTGCCTTTAGAAGGAACCAATCCTATTGTGGCCAAACTGCCATTTGGTAAATATAATGCTTCTATTTAAAAAACATAATTAACATATTTTGTTGTGTTTTAATTTGTCTGTCAAAGAACACAGCGCAGACACACAAATTCATTGAGGCTGTAAACTGAGTGCTCACTGAATTATGACCACCTACATAATACTTTGTAGACCTTCCTTTCACTCGGAGAACAGATGCCACCCTGTGTAGCATTGACTTCATGAGGTGTCTGTACAGTTGTGTGGGGATCTGCCATCAAGCTGTTTGTACTGTGGCTCACAGCTCCAGTATAGAGCTGGGTGATATGTCCAACCTTCCTCACCTGGCATTCCACAAACATCCCACAGAGGTTCATTTGGGTTGAGAGCAGGTGAGTTGAGGGCCATTCAAGATATCTCATATCAGTATTGTGTTTGTGGAACCACTCCTACATGAGGTGGGCCTGATGACATAGAGCATCCCCCTCTGGGTGGAGGTGCAACATTGGGGGATGTACTGGTCCGTAAGCAGTCCCTAGAAGTAAAGGATGTCCATGTGTTGGTACACTGGCACCAGGGGTCTCAGTTCATGCCAGCTAAACATAACCCATGTTGTACAACCATCCTCAATGGCCTCAAAAGTTGATGCTGTGCATGAGAGATCTTTAGCCATGCTGCTGATGCCAAATGCAGACTTAACGATTGACAGAGTGGAGTATATATCATGATTCATTGGATCAACACACCTGTTTCCAATTTTCTATCATACAATCTGCATGCTGTGAGCACCAGGAGAGTTTTTTATGCTGATGGACTGTTGAGGAGATGGTGGCATATAGGGAATCTGCTCTTGTAGCCCATCCGTGCCAGTCTGCAATGCACAGTTGAGCAGGATATTGTTTCTGGTTGGCCCATGTTGTATTGGGCTGTCAACTGCAAAACTATGCACTGATTGCCCTGTACAAGGCAACGCACCAGATGTTCATCTCTGAAGTTCAGCTTTTGCGGTCCTTTACAGGTGTGTCACCGGTTGGTTGTTTTATCATTTTTGCACCAATCCTGGTACATTTCAACCACAGAGGTCTTCGAACAACACACAAGTGTCACCGTTTCCAAAATGGATGCAATAATCCTTCGTATGCGCATAATTTGACCTTTGGTAAACTCCAATAAATCCTTGGTTTTACCATGGCTGTCTAGAAAATACAAGGCCATCGCATTAGAGACATTAGTTCCCTCTTTTTGTGAAGTCACGCAGAAACCAAGGTTTCCAATTGGTTTCCAACGCTGTATTGTATGACGTCAAACATGACACCGACATATTAGGCTGTGTAACATCAGAGTGATGTCACAAATGCAGGGATCTCACCTCCCTAATGTCATGGCCTTAACTTTTTAGACAGCCTTGATTTTACCCATCACATCCGTAACTTTGCTCCCAACTGAACCACGAACTTCTTTATATACTCCCCTTACACCTCATTATTTACACTCTCACACACACACACACACACACACACACACACGTCCTTACATTAATACTATGGTTTAAACTTACATTTTAGGTACTAATTCTTCGTCTGTCGATGCCAACTGAATGATTAAAGATGGAGCCATCTGTCATAAAAAAGTAACAAAGGAAAAAAAAAAAAAAAACGTCATCAACAGCAAACTTTCTTTCGGTGACCACCTAATTGTTTTTGGTTTTAATGTGATTAAAAAAAAATGATATGATGTTATTTCATTAAAATATATATATATATATATATAGGGGAAGGTATATTTTGTAGAAACATTCCTTGTTTTGAAAAGGGAAAGAAAAATTATTAAACAAAGAGGGGAGTAAAGAAATTGAAATTGTTTTTTATTATTTTGAGTGTGTGTAAGGTTTGGCCAGAACCAACAAATGTAGTATAATGTGTTACTGTAAATTAAGAAGAGATTTTTCCAGGTAACTGACCAAAATCAGTGTATTGTGAAAAAAAAAAAAAAAAAAAAAGATAAAAAAAATTAAAATGTCACTCTTCACCATCTAACTTAAATTGTAAAGAGCATCTAGCTCAAGGTTCAACATGTAACAGATATGCACCTCGAGCATTAAGCTCTTAACACTCTTTGAGTGAATGATTATATCCTTTGATGATTTTGTAAGGCAGGCTAGTAACTAAATTGTGCCACTTACCTCCCTCATCCTCTAAACCACACAGGTGAAAACTACTTGGTTTGCAGACCAGGGTTTCTGAGAGGATTATTTAGGACTGTTAACATACTCTGGACTCTAAAATTCATAGCTAAATTCTTTTTTTATTCAGCCTAGCCACTTAAAATTTCCTTGTATTGAGTTGTTTGCCAACATGTGCCTGGGAGCACAAAATAAACCTTAGTTAACCTGGAACATATGTTTAATCAAATTATTTGTGTCATATGTGAATTTCTCTTGTCGGTGGTGGTGGAATCACCTTCCATTTACTGGGAGTTTTTAAGGATCGTACCTTGGGTGTTAGTTGTTTATGAAAAAAATATTCTTAATTGGGGTCCCTAGATAGATCACCGGCCATTTTCTTCTTTTTAAAAATAAAATTGTGCAATATTTGCATTTTTCAGAAGTAAGTCATCATCATAATATAATATTATTTGTTAAACACCAAACCACATTGTATCACTTATGACCATTTGTCCGAGAAGTGACCAGATTCAAATCCCAGTGAGGCATGGATGTTGTGTTTGTCTTATGGAATTGGCTCACTCCCTTTCCTGGAACCAGTGGCTCTAAATTAGAGATTTAGAGATGGGTCACTGCTTATAGCCCATAGAGTTGCTCATAATGGTCCTTAAACCTTCAATCAAAAAAAAAAAAAAAAAAAGAAAAAGAAAGAGCCAGACAATCAGTAAATTTCATTTTATTACATTTTGTATTACATGTTTTATTATCTAAATTGAAGAAAAACTGAAACTGTTTTTACGCTTTTCTGGAAGAAGAAACGCAAGCACTCTAATACTTAATATAAAAAAAATTTTACTTTGAAATAATGCAGATACCGTGTACTGCTTTTTAAAAATAATCTGGGTAATTTACTTTTTTTCACATCATTTGCAGAACTTTTTGTAGCATTTATGCTATTTGACACTTTCATCTTTTTGTGATGTTTATCAACTTTTTCTCTCTTTATGTGAAGGCTTTCAGTGTGCTTGCCTTCAAATTTACTTTAAAATATATTTCAGATCCACCTGGCCCACCTGGATCCCCAGTCGTACAAGAAGTAGGAGGAGATTTTGTCAACCTCTCATGGGCGAAACCAGAAAAGGATGGAGGAGCAAGAATACATGGATACTGGATAGAAAAGAGAGAATTTGGTACTCAAACCTGGCAAAAGGTGAACTTATCAGCATGCCTTACAACTCAGATAAATATCACCAATCTTATTGAAGATCGTCAATATGAATTCCAGGTGTTTGCATTTAATGAAGCTGGTATTGGACCTGCAGCTATTACAGAAACCTCTGTTAAAATCAAAGATCCCAACGGTGAGTTTTAATTCTTAATATTTATTGTGATTTTCTTGTGTAAAAAACGTTTTGTCCAAGGTGTATTGAAACAATAAAGTTTTCTTCCTGTCCAAAAGTTTTCATTTCAAATGGTCAGACAAAGCAAAGCAGAAATTTTCCACTAAATGAAGAATTACTGAAAATCAGACTTTTCCTTTCCTGTATACCTGAAATTATACTAAAAAATACATCATTTATTAAGATTGTATTTACGTCAAAACAGAAAATGTCATCTTTGTAATTCTCTCAAAATAATTTTATGTGGCTTTTCCATGTGTGAAATTTCATATGCAATCTGGTTTCTTCGGCCTTTGATTTAATTCATACGAAAAATTTCCTGACGTTTTCAAAATAATTTATTCTCACCAAAGTAAAAGGCATTTATCCAACATCAGTCATCTGGGAATATTTATTAGATGCTGTTAAAAAATTTAATTTAGTAATGAATTTAATTTACTTACTAAAATATGTGTGGTTCATTCTTTGTAAAATTTCCACAGCCGGAAGGCTCATGGTTTGAAGTCCGGGGAACGTAGGGAAAAAGGATTTGGAAAATTTCTAGAGATTATGGGATTCTCACCAAAGCTGGCATGAAGGAGTTCCTTAATGGATCAACCAAATTGCAGTGTTACTTCATCTTGCTTAAACTGTTATCTAAATATTTTCTTTCTTGCAAGGCAGCAATCACATGCTCAATAAACACACACTCGTAACGGTGCATTTCACTGGTCCTCAAGTTGTGACCTCTTCAAAAAAAAACAGACGGAATAAAATTAGACTTTAGAATTATTAGAAATTTCTCTGTTTATTGAAATGGAGCCAATAATCTCACATTAGTTGTTCTCCTTTTCAAACTACGTGTTATTTTTAAACTGCTATGGAATGGCAGTGTGACTGGCGTGTGTGTCTTGTCTGAAAGTACTTCTGGATAAACACAGATTCTTTTGAGGTGGACATGTATTACATCCATGCCTATCAGTTTTTTGGAAATATTAGCCAGTGCTAAGACATTTCATATGCATTTTACCTTATTGAAAGCCTACTGCTGAAATGCGCATGAAAACAAAATGTTCAAAACTAATTATTGTACTGGTTATTGTACATTCAAAATTTCTTTTAAGCTGATGACAGAATGGTCAGTAATTTCAAGCTAATAAAACACTTTAGATAGAGAGTAGTTTACAGCCCTTGTGGTAAAATGAACAGAAGCACAGATATACTGTAGCAATACTACATTTCATGATTTGTTACACACTGAATTACTGTGATTTGTTTGAATCTTCAGAACTTAATCATTGATTTTTATACGTAACGATAAAACAAAATCCTTCTCTTAGTACTAACATTTCAATCAACTTTCAGTTTTCATACTCAGAATTAATATTTAATCTCCATATTAGTGTGTCCACAATTGTGCTTCTACGTATATCCATTGTGTGGAAAGCAGAAAGGAAAATCAGTTACTGACAATTTTCTTTTTGTTCTGGGTTCCTATTCTATGAGTGTAGTAGAAGAAATAGTGAGCAGCATTTTATTCAATCCCATTTAAACTGAAAAGAATAAAATTATTTGAGAGAAATGAAAATTTTTCTTGTTGTATCAGATGATGGCACTCCAATTTATGAGCAATAAAATTTTAAAAAACAGAAAAAACTCTTGGATTTGTAAATAAATTGTATCAATATCAATCATTCTCAATCCACTGCTAGATGAAGGTCTACCCAAGTCCTTTCACAACTCTCTGTCTTAAGCAATCACTGTCATGTCACTCCTGTATGTTTTCGTATTTCATGTACCCATCTCCCATGTTGTCTTCTTCTAGGTCTGTTCCTATCCTTTGGAATCCAGTCTAGTATTTCAGTTGTCCAACGGTGGTCAGTTTTTCTAGCAATATGCCCAGCCCATTGCCACTTGAAAGTCTTTACTTTTATCATGATGTTATCAACTCATGTCATTTTCCCGATGCATGAGTTTGTTTTCCTATCTTTCTTGGTTTGACCAAGCATTCATTTTCACATGCTTTTTGAGTTATCTGCAGCCTCTGTATGTCTTTTTTAGTTAAGGTCCATGTCTCTGATCCACAAGTAAGAACTGGAAAAAAAGGATGCTCTAAGAACTGGAAAAAAGGATGCTCTAATACATTACTTAGGCCACCCATAGATTCTCACCACTATTATCTCCAATGACTTCCTTATGTTGGTTACTACCAAGCGTACTGATCAACAGTAAAAAGTTTGAAAAAGAAATTATCTGGTATTAATATGACAGGGGTAACACAACAAATCTTTATTTCTTTAAAAAAATCTTTATTCCTTTAACACAACACATCTTTTTTTTTTTTTTTTTTTTTCAAATCTTTATTCGTTTCCCATGTCAAGCCATTATAGTGCCCAGTTCCCTTCTGCTTCTAGGCACTTTGAGCATATCCTTTCTCTTCATTCACCAATCCCCTTTTTCTTGGCATTAAGGGAGCGGTCATTCCCTTAGGCAACCAGAGATGTATAGTGAGATAGCTACCACACCTCGGTTTTTGTTGTTCAGGTGTAGCTATTCTGTTTAATCACTTCATAATACAATATTTAAAAAAAAATCATTCAAACTAGTTAGCTTTTTGGTTGTTAACCAGAAAGCCACAAAACAAAGATGAGTTTAATTTACAGAGAGAAAAAATCATGTTGCTGCAATAAAAACTTTATCGATGCATTGATTAAAAACTTTTCTTTTAAGACAATGATAAATTGCTCTTGAAAATTGTTCTTTCCCCAAATGCTCTCTAGCCAAGTTTCATACGCCTAGTAATTTCTTCTACAATGTGCCCCTTGGTAGATATCTATTGTCCAAGGTAAGCATAGGCATCAGCATCTTCTAAATTGGCCCATCAACCTCTAAATCTTCATTTCTTTTAAAAGCATTGTACATCAATTTTATTTTCTGTAAGTTCTCCTTTAATCCTGCTTCTTTATTCTGCAGCTCTGAGGGGATACTGTCAAAACTGACTATGTTGTTAGCAAAACAAAGGTGGGTTAAACAGTCTTCGCTAATCTTGATCCCCTTGTTTTCCCAGTTCAGTGACTGAAAGATATACTGCAATATGGTATTAAAGAGCTTGGGAGATATGGCATATGGTATTACTGAGTAATTACATATGTGCAGTAAAACCTCCTTAACGGACATTCCCGAATAGCAGACACCTCCATTTAACGGAGTTTTGTAACCCCTAGTCCCAAAGTATAGGCGGTTCTGTGTTTTTACCTCTGAATAGCGGACAGTGGTTTGGTCGAAAAAGCTGAAAATGCGTCCACTGAAGGGAACCAGGAGAAAAAGGCATGTTAAATTTAATCATAATGCAAAGTCCATTGCACTGAAAACATTCCTAGCTATTGTTTGCCATCTCTTTTGTGTTAATGCTCTCCATGCCATCACTTGGGTAACCACTGCAATCAGAAACGTTAAACCGTAGTGCGTTAGTCGTTTCCACAAGGCAGGGTTTATTTCGGAAGGCAAACAAGACTAAGTATGTACTTTCAACACAGAAGAGGATCTGTGCTTGATTTCTGAATTGATGACATGTTTGAACCGCGAGGGAAATGCATAAGATTTTATTGCAGTTGATGATGAACTGTGTTTTGAACATGATTTGCAAGATTACTTTCTTCACGCACACTCATCAAGAATAACATGGTCGAAGAGACAGCGAAAGGAGCTGAAGAAGAAGCAGTGGACGGAGTTGCAGAAGAGGTGTGCAGCATTAAGAACTTCACAGCCGCAGCAAAATATAGTGAAAAACTTCATGATTTTTTTATTAGCAAAGGTGATTCTGAGGGACTGGCACTTTTGATGACTTTGAAAATTCATATTGAAAAAGAGGCTGTAAACGGCAAAAGAAAAAACAAACGCTTTGTCAGATTTTTCTCCATGCAGGAATGCTAACTGATAAATTGATGAATTAGCTGTAAGAACCTTTTGAAATATTTAAAAAAATTTAATCAATCAAAAACTCGCGTATAAGTCAATCCCGGAATGAGAAAAAAATGTCAATGAATTTATTCAAAAACATTTGAAAAAGAAAATATATATATATATATATATAATAATAAATTTAATTGCATACCCAAAAACTTCATCGGAACCCTTCAAAATCCGATTCTGAGTCAGACTCGCCAAACAGTTCAAAAAAGTGTTTCTCCGTCATTGGCACGTCATCATAAACATCAATATTCCCATCTATGCCTGTGTCATAAGAATCACTGTCGTCATCACTCATAAAAATCTCATCATCCTCTGTGCCATGAAGTTCGTTACTAATGCAACATTTCTTGAATGATTTCAAGACCATTTCCACAGGTATCGCATCCCAAGCATCCTTGACCCATCCTATAATCAAAACGATATCCGGCTTCTTTAGATTTCCGGCCTTGGTTTCAGTCGGCAAATTGGAACTTATCGAATCCACCCAATACCTTCCCACATTGTCCTTGAAGGGCTTATTAAGGCAGACATCTAGTGGTTGAAGAACAGATGTCAACCCACCTGGGATGACAGCAAGAGTTGTTTTTGAATTTTCTGCAGTTTTTTTCACTTCTGCACAGTGGTGTGCAACAAACATATCCCACACCAAAAGGGAAGGTTTCCTCAAAAGTGCACCTGGCCTTTTGTTCCACACATTCTTGAACCAGTCAATTGTTCCGGATTCATTCATCCATCCTTTTTCATGGGCACGAACGAGCACACGAGACAGAAAGACAATGCTTTTCGGCAGGGTTTTGCGTATGAAAATAATTACCAGAGGTAGCTTCCTGCCATCAGCCAAACAGGAGAGAACAACATGGAACTGGTTTTTTCGTGGCCAATCATTTTAATCAAGATATTTTTTTCGTCCTTTTGGTTCACCGTCTTATTTCCAGGAAGGTCGAAACACATGGCGGTTTCATCCATGTTTCCTATTTGGGAAAGTTCAAAAGCAGTCTCTTTTCTCTTTTGAATTACATACTTTGGAAATTCCATTATCTTTGCTTCGAGGTCACGAGGTAACTTTTGTGCAATTTTGGTGCGCTGGCGTAGACGCAACCCATAGCGGTTCATGAACCTTGTGCACCAACCTGGTGAGGCACGAAAAGTGTTATTTGCGGCTGCAAACTTTTCATCTTTTGCGAGCTTCATTGCTCGCAAACGTATTCCAGTTCGCGTTACAATGTAACCATTTTGTCTGCAGCCCACAATCCAATCATTCAAGACACTTTCCAGCTCTGGAAAAGATTCCGTTCCACGGCGCAGCACCTTTTGCGATTTTGGGATTTTCACCAAGTCCGGTTTTTTTTTACGCCAATCTCGAACCAGTTTTTCATTAATGCCAAATTGACGTGAAGCAGCACAGTTGTTAGTATTTTCTGCAAAAGAAACCACTTTCAACTTAAATCCTGCGTTATAGGACATCCGCTTCTTTACACAATCTGTGTCAGCCATAATAGGAGAAGTGAGACAAAAACACGGGTGATTAAGAACAAGCAACACCTAACAATGGCTGCGTTAGGTCGTAAGTCAGCGTAATAAACTGGTAGTCAGGAGGGCGGAGCTTTCGATGCGCGGCTGCGACTGCACTGTGGATACGCGAAGCCAGGAGACTTTTCAAAGCGCGGAGAAATTCGAAGGGTCACGATTTCGTAATTACTACCGCATCAGTGTCTTTTCTTTCTTTCTTTTTCTTTTTTTTTTTTTCGGAGGGTCGCGATTCCGTGATGAATACCGCATCAGGACTTTTTTTTCTTTTGGGATAGAGGATTGCCTTTTGCCTCGCGGGAAGAACTTTTGGACTTACGATTTTTTTAGGCTCCGTGTATAAGTCGACCCTCTTACTTTGAAGCTCCCTTTTTGTCCCAAATTTCTTGACTTATACGCAAGTATATACGGTATTCAATTTTGTGTACAGTATTACTAATATGGTTTTGGAATTTATTACTGCATAAATACAGTATATACATATAAAGTACATATATAATATGTAACTTTGTTTTTAACAGCAAGAAAAAAACAAAAACGTCCATGGAGTTTGTATTGCGCAATGGTTTGGGCAGATAGGCTTGTACCTCCCATAGCGGACACCTCCAAATAGCGGACAGATCATCCAGTCCGGAGGTGTCCGCTATTCAGAGGCTTAACTCTATATACATATAGTTTAATTGCTATGTTAAAAAGACCATTTTAAATCATAGTTAGCGATGAATTATTTCGCATATGTTTACTATGTTGCTTTCTTTTTCTCTTTGCAGCTGCTGTTCCTCCAGAATTTGTTACTCCTTTGAAAAATGTAATGGTACTAGAAAACAAAAATGCTGAACTCACGTGCAGTGCAACTGGCAACCCCAAGCCCAACATCACATGGTAAATAAAATCGTGGAATTTACTTTTTATATGATTTATTTTAGAAAAAAAAACTGCTACGTAAATATTTTCACTTAAAGTGTTTCAGTTATCTGCACTGTTGTTAGCTCTGAGTTTATTTGAAAAGTTTGTCTCATGTTTCTTAGCAGAATATTGAAAAAAAAATATTATACACTGTTTTGAGTTACTGTAGTCATTTTTTTCTACCTTTTTTTTCTTGTTTGGTTCTTACCAGTGAATGAATGTTCTACATAGAATGTAGAGTTGCTTTGTATCACACATTACAAGTTTATAACAATGGCAGTTCTTCAAATTGTGCAACTTTTATAATGCAAAATATACCAGCTAATTATGCAGTAAACAATAACTTCTAGTGTATCTTCACTCACAGTCTGGTTTTCCTTTTTCTTATAACATGCCACCAATACTTTTATGAAGAACAAAACCAATGTAGAAGCAAAGAATTTGAAACAAATTTTCTGTGCCTTTTGGCCAAATATATTGTTTTTATAGAACTATATTTCCTAAGTGTTTAATCAATGTGCAATAAGTTGTAAAATCTGAAACTACATAAAATCAGGTTCCAAATATTTCATCCATATTATGATGCATTTTGACATTATAAATACAGACAATATCAATATAAGATTGTAAGTTTTAGTTTTACCGAAGTAATATTATACTTAGTTGTAGAAAATTAATTACAATTTTTGAGTCAGTTCACTAGAATATGCATGCTTGAGAATTAGTATCAGGATCAACACCCTCTTGCTTAAATACAGGCCCTGATTCTGGAAAAGATATTGTTTGAGAGATGCTGCATGTCATTTTATTCCAATTAGTTGTATGTTATTCCAGGACTGTCTGCAGTCCAGTGGCTGAGTGGTTCAAGACACTGCTTTCTGGCTAGTCGTCTAAGCTTGTTCCAAATGATGCATTGATGGTGCATTTATCCTAAGGTGCTGGCTCTTCCATGTAACCAGGGTCTGCAAATTCAGAACACGTGGCCACTTATTGCCTTGATATTTGCTCATGGTAGTCGTTAAACTCGAAAACAGGTATGTCTCACCTGAGGGGTCAAAAGTGGAATTATCGACTTCCAATCATTTCTCAGACATGTTTGACTGGAAAGGGACCTAATAATCTTGCAGGTTATGGGAGATCATTCATGTCTTGAAGGCTGGTGGTGGCAGTTTTTGTGCATCTCTTATTGAATCTTCTCTTTCTCCCTCTCTATCTCAAAGCATCTTCTGGCCATCATCCTTCTATCACTCATACTGACTAGAGATACCATCACTAAGTTACTGAATGCTATTTCAACCATTAGTTGGATGCGCTGGTAGTGCCTTTTGATAGTGCTTCTCGAAGATGCTGTGCCTGGTCTTCAAGACGTGTGCCTTCCTCTTACCATTCTGTCAGACTTCAATAAAACGTTGAAATCTTCCAGCCAGCTTGTTCTGCAATCTGAACAAGCTGTTTTGTAACCACTGCCACAAAGCATGAATTATTCTCAGTTAACCTTTGGAGATATTTAATTTTCGAGCAGAACTGTTGCACTTTTGCCTATCCTTTTTGAGCTACTGATGTCTTAAAACTGTGAATATGCATTTTCCACATTTGTAAGCCAACTACTCATCATATTTCAAAATGAGCATGTGGAACAAGTGGCTTTCTCGCATCCTGTATAACTTCAATATGATTTAACAATTTCACACTTTTAAAAATGTTGATATACAAAAAGTTTAAATTTTTATCACTAATTTAAGTTCATGAAAGATCAATAATTTATTTTATTTTGAAGTTTAGTGTTAGCACCTCTGTGGGCTGTAAGCAGTTGCCTGTCCCTAATTTAGGGCCACTTGTTTCAGGAAAGGGAAAGAGACAGTGCCATACAGCAAGCACACCACCCATGGCTCATCTGTAACTAGAATCCTGGCCCATCTCAGACTAACCATCAAAGCCTGCACACCACTAGGGTGGCTTAATTATTTATTGCTGCAATTGATTTTAAATTTATCACCAAATTTCTTCAGCATTGGACACTTTTTAATGATTTTCCAGTTCTCACTTTTTGGTGCAATTTTTTTTATCTTTAAAATTAAATCGTTTATATGAGTCATCCTATAGTTTATGCTACTTAGGCTACTATTGTACATTTTCCTAAAACACAAGTTTTGTTGAAAAAATTGACTGTTATTTAATTGTAGTATGATCATTTTTCTGCTTGTTAGCAATTTTTCTATTGTCTGTTGAATCAAAACAGAATCAGCAGTAACATTTTAATATTACTGCTTTCATTTTGCTTCTGAAACCATAATTACTGCTGAATGATTTGTAATTGTTGTTGTAGTTTAAACTATACAAAAAGTAGGCTTGCAGAGGAAGAAATTTATCAAATTGAATGATTCAGAATTTAATGAAGTTCACACTTTTGTGTCCTTTCAGGTACAAAGGAGTTCGTGAAGTGTTTGAAGGTACTGGTAAATATACATTGCTTCAAGAAGGAAATAACTACACTTTGGCAATTAATGATGTTTATGGTGAAGATGGTGATGAGTACAGCTGCAGAGCATCAAATAAAGCTGGAGTTCGTACAACAAGAGCTGAACTTCTCATAAAACGTAAGTACTTAGAAAATCTTACTTATTGATAAATAATCAATTAATAAATTAAATCAATGAGTTCTTTGGCACTTTTTCTGTGTTTTGGGCATTGCAAGTTCAAAATAACAAAATTTCGTGAAGAGCAAAAAAATAATGCTCACTGATTCTTTGAAAATAATGTTACAGAATTTATTGCTATCTGGGTAAAATATAAAAGAGATGTAACATATTACAGACAATATGAACTTGATTATATCAAATAGTATTCCAAATTATGTGCAGTAGGACACACTTATAACGAGAAGCACTGGACCGACAGAAATCCTGTTTAAATCTGGACACTTGTGAAATCCATTTTGGTGGATAAACCTCACCATGTAAAAATATGCATACATGACAATATACATATATGTTTATATTATATGTCCATTATATCGTAACATATGGCAACATTTCTTCACCATTTTCTAGCTCTCTAATGATAGCTATTTTGTCGTTTATGAATGTTATTTTACTCTTAAACATTTCGTCACTTATACAAGTTTAGGATTTTCTACTTGATGGCTATGTGAGATTGACCACTGTTTAACGACACATGTTAAGCAAAAGCAGCACCGATCTTCCTAATACTACATTCACTTGGAGGGTGAAAGGGGTAATCGATACAATTTTGGGGATCGTCTCTTGTTTCCCCTCGTGGCACATCCTCATTTTGTTACCCCCTTTTCTCTCTGCAATCGTCACCCAGAAATCCACTTAATACATGTGCTTAAACTCCACCTATTCTCTTTTTGGCTAGCAGTAGAGCACCTGTTTTTAAATCTGCTGATGTGATACTCCCAAGGCATAGCTTCTTGGAGTGGGTGGTAGAGAGTCTCTTGCATAACTCACATCTTGAGCATTTAATGTACACATTCCCCATTGCTTTTCTATCAACATTCTTTTGCTAGCACAAAAGGATTTCCATGTGCTGTTGCAATTTCTTTATGTATGCCACAATTTCTATTCTATTCCTTCATTCCAGGATAGTATGCAGCCAATTTCCTATGCCTCATTAAATACAGAACTTCATAAAATTTTGTTACTTTGCTTGTTAAAAAATTGATCATCTTAGCTTTTCTCTCTTTCTCGTAAAATATGGGGATTTCATTAAATTTTGTTCATTAAAAATTATCACATTAGCTTTAAATTAACATTATACTAAACAAAAGTTCCTGTTTTCCTCATTAAACCTGGGATCTCGCTAAGTACGGGCTTGTTGTAAGCTGGCTCTACTGCACTATTTTTCATCATTTTTTCTAAAAATGAAGTTTTGTGACAATTTCCAGTTGTACAGTGAACTTGACACAATTTTCTATGCATCATTAGCTCAGATTGTGATATTTTTACCACACAATGATTAAAAGACTTTGTTGTTTGTGTTCTGGAATTAATAATCATTTAGCTGAAGCAGTTTTATAGAGTGCAACAAATTCTAGAAAAATTGCACAATGTCACTGTGAGATCAGTTCTCACTGATATATTATGTTATCATTTCTTTAAACACTCCAAATTTTTGAAAATTAATCTAGAATGGCATATTACTCTTGGAGGTTCCCCCACATGGTGATGACTGGCTCTCCAGTTATTTGGGGAATGGCACCTCCATTGCTGAGCTGATCATGTGACAATTGACCTTAATGTCATGACTTCATGCTTTTTCAGTACGTAGGCCCAGCAAAAACAGTGTTGCGGGGCTAGCACTCAAGCCAGCACTGCCCTATCACTCTGTTGCCGCTGCCCAACTGTCAATAAAATGTCCTGATGGCCACCACATGGGCCAGCAGTTTAGGCCAGCAGCTGGCCAACAGTTGGAACCCCATCAGTTATCCATCACTGGCAGTGGCTGCCACAAGTAGCCCTTAAGTGGCCCTGCAAACACGTGCCATAAATGACGGTTAGTCTAATGTGGTCCGCTAGTTTCCCGGCAGTGGCAGCCAGCAATCATGCGTTGTAACTGATGGCCTGCCAAATCTTGTCCACCAATTTCCCAGCAGT
This sequence comes from Macrothele yani, assembly GCA_039090855.1. NCBI lineage: Eukaryota > Metazoa > Arthropoda > Arachnida > Araneae > Macrothelidae > Macrothele > Macrothele yani. Next base: position 43,745,551 of record CM077016.1, on the reverse strand, counting down.
AGCCATAAAAAAAAAGTGATAATCGTAGCTTCCCAAAGGCACAACTACTCCCCCCCCCGTACAAAACTTCTGCTTTAAGGCATGGCACTGGGGAAATTTTCACAACAGGTCCTGAAAAACGCTCGTTTGGATGTAGCTGGAAACGAACCAACGACAGTCTGCGCGTGCCCTAGCAACTACACTGGTTTGACATGCACAAGCCTGTGCTTGAAGCTGAGCCTCTTTCCGGCACGATGTGAAACGAATAGTTCTCTTTTTAATTTTACAATATTGTGATGTATTTTCCATATATGTCCATATCATATAATTAATAAATTTATTTTTTCAACATAACGATTGTTTTTATTTATCTTAAGGGAACTTCACTCATTTTCAACGAGTGTACCAACTTAAAGGCACTTTCCAAAGCTTTGTGCTGTCGTCGTGGTCTTGAAAGGCGATTGTTTAATTAATATATTTACTGATTCATGTCACATTCTGTTACATTTTTAACATTGCATCTTTCCTTTCCATGGTCTGAAGCTACATTTGTTCAAAAAGGAAATATATTTTATTTTACTTGGTGTTATTTTTAGCAGCAAATTCCTCCAGTCTTGTGTATTCAACTTATAGAGGACTACATTATATCCACATAGCATTTTTTTTTTTTCAAATAATTGATAAATTTTGTACTCATATAATTCTTATTTTTTTCAACATAGCAATTTTTTAATGTTTTTCTGGGACTTTTGTTTCAATAGGTTTAGTGTATGTTAAAATGAAAGATTACACAGAAATTATTTCTTGTTATTCATGGGAATTAAGTGGATGTATTTCATGGCTGTCTGTATTCTTGATTATTTGTGTGTCAGCACAGGAATTTTGCTACAAAATGAGTTTCTATAAATACATGAGAGTTTGACTATTGACTATTTCTTACAGCTCATTAATAATTATTTATATATTTTTCTACCGAAATCTTCAAAATCTTTTTTATATATTTTTCTTCCAGTAATCTTTGTTGACTTGGCATTTCATTAGGAAATTAATTCGCTTCTCTACATATGTCTTTTTTATCTTAACATCCACTAAAATAACATGATGGTGATAGCATCATCTTCAACTTAACTGGTACCATGAGAGACACAGCACCTATTGCTTCTGTGCATGCGCAGTCCCGTTGCTTCCACCTTGTGTTGGGGTTGCTTCGGTTGCCAGCTACAGGCCACTAGAGGTACTTGCTTGGAGGCCCACAATTCACAGCGATGCTGCCCTATGGCTGCCACCAACAGACCGCTACCGTGCTGTGAGTGGCAGATTTCAGCCAGCAGTGACCCAACACTTGTCTTTTTGCTGGGGGAGCAGCTGTTATTCCAGCTCCTGGGTAGTGGTACCCCATGGCCCAAACTGACCTAGATCCATTTTAGGGCCTTTAAAAATTGCATGCGGAAGCTCAGGCTGTTTTTGATGAAGTCAGGGATTGGATTATGGATATCTAGTTTTCACATGATTTGTTGTGAAGTAGTTGTTCTTGCACATCTCCATGTTGAGCATTATCAATTTAACCACCACCATTTGCTATCTGAAATACCTTCCCTGTGTGTGGGACGTATATTGTGCCATTAGGCATTTGTCATGTTTTACTTCAATGTCATTGTTTTGACCAGTGACACTTTCAATTTTTTACCTACTGTAATTTAAATAAAAAGCACATTACTTTACAGCAATTGGTTCTTGATCATTCTTGTGCAAGTTTAGTCTTTCAAACTCGATGGAATTACTTTGTGTTTGCTTGCACGATTCTTGACAGTCTTCTTTGACCCCTCTGATCCACCAGCTGTTTTTCTCAAGGACACCGATTGCTGGGAGTGTTTTGCATGTCACACCATTCGTGGTAAACACCCGCTACGGTAGTGTATGAAAAGCCCGGGAGAACTGGCCCATTTGGAAGGTGCTTGAACCTGCACAGCTGGCCCCATCTGTCGTGCTACTTTCAACATCGCTCAGATGACTCATTTTGTCCATTCCTATCTGATGCTCAACAAGCTGGTCTGTCTTAGTTATATCTCGCTCACATTATGTCTTACGTGTTTGAATGAGACACTCATGTGATGAGGGCAAGTGTATCTAATAAATTGGCATCTCATTGTATATATATATATATATATGACCAGCTGCATGTGAATTATTTGCGTGGCTGGTCAGTACTAACTTAACTTTAATTGCTTTCATTGGATAAGAGTTGAAAGGAATCACATTAAATATTGCTGGCTTTATTCGTTCCTACGGTAAAGTTCCTTGAACCTAAAAAGTCATAAGCTAAATGTTATGTGATCGCTGCTCTTGTCTTCATTATTTTATTTCACAAAGTTAACATTTGGAGTTACTTCATTTTGAGCAGTAGTACTATTGTGAGCTGTTGATAACTTTTAACCCTTTAATGACAGTAGCACCCAAAACACTCGTACATGAGACGACCTCGGCCTCCTGAATATCCCATCAAAAGTTAGTAGAATTTCTTACCCCCACATGTTCTTTGAATGGGGATTAGCAGAAATCACCATTTTTGTCACTGAACAAGGAAGTAGTCCAGGAGTCGGTTTCTCTTGGAGAGATATCATTCGTTCTCAGGACCTTGCACCTCTCCTCTGTGGAAGAGGGCAATGATTTTCCTTGTGAAATGTCAAAGCAGTAATTCTTCTTCTGTTCATCTGTAAAATGGGTGACAGAAATTTGAAAAGTAGGAGCAGATAGTTTTGTGTGTTATGGTATTCTGTGCGACACACTATGTGCCATACTACGTAACATGACATACTACTGAGGTGACATATGAGTCATATTGGCAAGTTGCAGAGATAAGTCTTCTGGCATAGTTCAGTTGGGAGAACAGTTGCCTCTGGAGTAGGAAGGCGTGGCTTCTAGTTTCCCACAGGCAGAAAGGTTTTATGCAATATTGATGCCCGAACGCAAAGGAATCTTCTGACCCTGAGATTCGAAAAATATGTGTAAAATATGTGTGATGATTCTTCTGCACATCGTACAGAATTGATAAAAAAATCCTTCTTTTACAGCAAGGTGGTCCTTCAAGCACGATTGTCAGTGGACCCGAAAACCAGCGATTTCATCCCCTTGCCTCTTTTAAGGAAGGGAATGATGTAGTGTACTTTGTAACATGGTACATAGTATGCTCTTAGATAGCATACTATTGATCAAGCATCAGTCAAATCAGCAAAGTTGCAGTGTAATTCAATTGGGAGAACAGCCACCTCCTGAGTCGGAAGACGAGGTTCGACATCCACCTCCGGCAGAAAGTATGCAATAACTATTTTAGGATCCTAGTTGTTTAATAGTTAACATAAAAGCGTAGATAAGTGCATTAATAACAATAATTTCTGTTCCTTAAATTACATACTTTAATGCGGTTGATAACAGTGCACATGGGGAATCCATTTAAAAGTTCTTGATAATAGTGACATTGGTGTTTTTGAAGATTTTTGAATTTGATGCCTTCAAATTGTATTTATTTTCCAGGTCCACCTCACATTAATGTTCCACCACGGTTCCGAGACGTTGCTTCATTTGAAAAAGGAGAGAACATCACTCTCAAGATTCCGTTTACTGGATTCCCCAAACCCCACATGAAGTGGTTGCGTGATAATGAAGAGATTGAAAAGGGAGCCCACTACAGCGTTGTTGTAGCCGAGAGGCATGCAATTTTGACCATCAGAGATGTTTCAAATGAAGATAGTGGGCCATATCGCTTAGTGGCAGAAAACGAACTTGGTGTTGATTCAGCAATAATTAAAATACAAATTAGTGGTAAGTATTACTGTGAAAAAATTGGAAATATTTGTTCCATATGGATATTTAGATGCCTGAATCATTGATAAAATAATGTTCACATTGCTCATGTAACATCAACTCCTGGATCATGTTTGCAATCAATCTTAATAATTAGAAAGTGAGACTAAAGTCTTAATTAATTTAATTTGCTTTTACGAGAGTGCTTTTGTATTTTGTTAGTTTAAATTGATTTTCAGCCATACACTGGAAGCTTTGTAAGTAATTTTTGTGTGTGTTACTTTTGTAATCTGAACTTTCTATTCATATCTTTAATTGTGGGTAGGAGAATAATTTTAATTAGGATATCAGTGCCACAATTTTTCAATGGTGGGTGCAAAGTTTCTGCACTCCTCGTTTCTAATACACTTTGTGATTAAAAATTAAGGAAGTTGTTCTTTTTATTGCCCCCTGGTTTGTCAACTGCATATTTAAAAAAAAATTATAGTTGTGCATATACTATGAAGCTAAATTTTTCAACTTTTCACTGTTTCATAGATTTTTATGCTCTAATTCATAATCTTCATTCTTCGTCTAAAAATAAAACAAAGTGTTTAACTTTTGTAATCTAAACTTGCTATTCAGTTCTTGGAATTAGTGGGTAGGAAGATAATATTAGTTAGGATATCAGTGCCACAGTTTTTCAAAGGTGGGTGCAAAGTTTTTGTAACTCCCTGTCTGTTATATACTTTGTTTGTTCTTAAAAATTAAGGAACTTGTTCTTTTCATTGCCCTTCATTTATCAACCTGTGATATTTTAAAATGAAGTTATAGTTCTAAATATACTGTGTAGATAAATATTTCAACTTTTCACTGTTTCACAGATTTTTACACTCTAATTCATAATCGTTGTTCTTTGTGTGAAAACAAAAATAAATAACTCATTTGCATTTGTCATATAATGGTGTATTGCTAAGATACCCTACAAGACACATGCAGTGTATAAGGAGTCAAAATGTCTTTGGTATTTCTCCTAGAAATACTAAATATATTCCTTTGGCCCTGTGCTTTTCACCCTATTATCGATGACAAAAATCACAATGCTTATGCTAAAACATGCCAAGTGGAGATGGAGATTAAACACAATATTAATTTGTACAAATTGTTAATAATTTAAGTGAAACACAAGTGTTGGAGTTGTTTGCTGCTGCCACACTCTTAAGCCTCAGTATATACAGTAAACATAAGCAGCAGCAAAATATGTCTCAAATATCTGCTATACTGATTTGAGGATATTCTGGCTATGTTTAATGTGGGCGACCCTGTAAATAATTCAGTGTGGTAAATGAAGCTTGGGTGTGTTCACGAGTTGATCCATGAGATTTCGAACATACTCTAATGTCAAAAGATTGGCAGAAGATACCTATGTAGAAAGGACAATATTGTTTTTTTATGTAAATATCTGCTTCTTTTACATGAGTAATATTTGCTACATTGCAAGAACACAACATGTTACCAAGAGCAAAGTCGCAGATGTGGATTTAAAAATCTGTTGTGAATAGCATTGAGCTGTAGCTTACACAGAACAATGGCTCTGTGTTACTGACATACCAACATTGTAAAAACTGTATTGCATGGCATCCTTGAGGATGTTAACAAACACCTTGTATGCTGGCATATCAGACTCGACAAAGGCGTTAATGTCCTAGAATAATGAACATTGCCATTATTGACAGTTCCATATTCTCTGATAGCACCCTGTTGCTGATACCTGAGTAATAAGTAGCGGCAGTTGAATAGCAGGACTGCAGGTTTTTAATGAAACCACTAACAACACACGCTACTTGTTCTTAAAAAAGCTGTGAACAAGATTTTATGTCATCGCTTCCTTAATGGCCAATAAAATCTGGAGCTGTTGATAATCAATTGTACAGTTGCATGAGCCATGGATTCATGTTTTCGAGTGCAAATGTTGCATAAGATGGGACATAGGACAGCCATTGCTTCGGTGCGCGTAGCATCGTACAATAAAGCAGAGATAAATGTGTCACCTCTTGGTATTCTGTTGTTGTACAATGCAACAAAGTCTTTGTTCTCAAAGTTGTGCAATTATTAGTAGCTGTGGTACTGTTTTATCTTCATACAATTAACACAGCAGTATTGGTTACTTAGTTTTCTTTGTCAGCATTCTGGTGTAACTTGTTTTAAATGCTCTAAATTCACCTTGCAAACGTGATTTTACAATTTACAAGTCTTACATCCATGCAGCAGCTACAGTATATCCTGTAACACACTTTACATCATGATTTGTAAATTACTTCGCAATTTACGTCAGATAATTGTAAATTTTACACTGAGTGCTCACTGAACTATGATGCCATCCCTAATTCACAGTGGGCTCTCCATTCGCCTAGAGAGTGGCATCGACTCCACCAGATGTCTGTACAGTTGTTTGGAGATCTGTAACCAAGCTGTTTTCATTCCAGTCTTCAGTTACGCTATGAAACTGGGTAGTGTGTCAGCTGCCTCGCCTGGTGTCCACAACATTCCACAGATATTCAATTGATTTGAGATCAGCAAGTGGGAACCATTTGAGATTACACCAAAATTGTTAGTGATGGAAAATTGTCAAAATAGAAGCAAGTTTATTCACAAAACGTAACAATTTTGTCAGAATAATGGATGGTAACAGGCATTTGGAAAGAAACAAAAGAAAATTTCTTAGTTCGAGTAAATTATCATAATACCAGAACTTTTAAGAGTTATATGAGCAGCCCTAGTGGTCAGATGTGTGGGATTGTGGCTAATCATCAGAGCCAGGTCTGGGACCTTGTCCGAGGGAGGCAATGCACCTGTAAAAAAGCATTGGTTTCATTCCTTCCCTTGAACCATTGACCTCATTACCTTGACCAAGGCCCTGAGGGAAATTGGTAGCATTAATTTACCTCAATTTCCCACAGGGCCTTGGTCAAGAAATTGGAGGCATTAATACTTTGTTGAACATAAAATTAGTGGTAAACAATGAAACTGGGTTTCGTAGACAAGCACCCCAGCCTCTCATGGTCTTGGGATGTGGTTGTGTTGTGATTCATAAAAACCCTTACAAGGTCATTGTGAGAACTCATGTCGTTATATAGTTAAATGAAAGTGCTATCAAGCTGTAAACAGAAAAAAACATGAAGATGTAAAGACACTCATTGGCATGCATATTTATCCACGGAGCTTTTGAATAGCATAAAGCTCATTAAGTTAATTTAAGAAATGCTTTTACTTAAATTTCTTGAGATAGGTTACACTGACTTTTAGTGGTGGGACCATCTCAGTTATTAGTTATTCATCCTACAAAATATGAGGCTTATAAGTTAACCAATGTGGTCATTACTAATCATTGTAAGCATGATTTACTACTGGAACCCAAACTGATTGCACATTGGTGAGAATAAAAAGAAACTTGTAAATTTTGGCGTGCTTTGCAAGCAAAATAAATGTAATAGCAAGGGTGATATCCTACTCCCCCTTTTGGGGATGTTTCTCAATGATGCCTGTTGTTGAGTTCGTCGGGCTGGTGGTCTTGATCCGTAAAATCCGTGCTTTTTTTACTCAGGCTTACTACTGTATCCTTCGAAACTCTGTCCCTGCCTATATCTCACTATGTCCTCTCACTTTATAGCTATCTCCACCTCTAAAAAACTCTTTGTTTAAAGCTTCCAGTGACTTACCCAACTGCTAGCAAATGACCAGCTGTCATTTGGGGCAGCCGTCATTTGGGGTATTTCTAGCTGCCCATGAATGACTGTGGGCCTTGAGTCTTTAACAAAACATTTATCTAGTCATAACTTTCAACTCTGATCTGGGTGCTATTATTTGGGAGCATATGTTGTACTGAGCCCTTGCATCTGGGAATGTTGTAGCAGGGGTGGTTCTCATGCTTGTTATCTAAGCAGTTAGCTCTGATCCAGAGTAATGGTGGCAGTTTTGACCACGCTATTTTCACTGAGGGCTACGACTGAAAAGTATTTTGCTTGGAGATGTTTAGCGGCTGTGCAGGGAAGAATTGGGTAAACATAATCGCACATTCCTGTGATTTTTGTGTGTCCTGTTCAATTTTCTAACTTTTATTAAGGGATTGGGGAAGTGTCATAGTAAAATTATTTTGGTGTTAGTCTGGCTACAACTTATAGCACTCACGTTTTGCACCTGGGTGTTTCCCATTCCTGTTATGTCATCAGGATAACGATAGGGGGAAGGAGCAAGTCAGAAAGCAATAGAACTCAAAGAGAAATTCTAGGAATTTAATGCAAATAAGGACTAATGTTGCACTGCAGAAAATAACTCATAAATTTTGACACATGACCAGAAAAAACCAATTTCGAACCTGCTCATTACAGAGCAAAAACAATGTGCCCAAAAATCGAAAGATATTCACTGTAATAAATCTAAATTAGGAACGGATGAACTCTTTTAATCTTAGATTCTTACAGTAGTTAAATCACAAAATGAAAAAGGGTTATATCTGATTATGTTAGAATAGTTTCCACTATTTATTCAGATAGTTTGATAGTGAATCACTAAGGGATTAGGTGATATAGAAACCAGTAAAGAATGGAGGAACAGGAAAAAGCTTGTTTTGAGCATTATAAAATGAACTATTCGTTGATAGCAGACCAAAAGTGCACACACAATTCGTGGAATATGTGTGGGGATCAGAAATGGCTTAATAAAAAGTACACTATCTGGAAATATCTCATTACCACTTGGAATGATCTTAGTGAATTCATAGGGTGTCCATTACAGAAAGTCAATGTTCCTTGAAAAAACAATATCACAGCCAATAAATGACTTTTATGATTATCACTTTTCATCTTTAGTGCATGTGTTAAATACCTTATATGTAATCGGTGACAGATCCAACCGTAGCAAGAGTAGTGGGCATCAATGGACAGTCATTTGTTCCTTTTATACTATCTTTCCTATAGTTCTTCTATCTAAATCACACTGACAGTATTTTAGTTGTTAAACATCAAAGAATATATTTGTTTTGTGAACAGGACTCAATATTTCTATCAAATTTTTTTCACAGATCGTCCAGAGAAACCACGTGATGTAACTGCTGATCGTGCTACAGATGACTCTGTGACCCTCGCTTGGAAACCACCAGCTTGGGATGGAGGAAGTCATATTAACAACTATCTCATTGAAAAGAGAGAGTCGCCAATGACGAGCTGGGTGCGATGTGGAACAACTAGGTGTGCATTTTTTTCTTGGCCAAACTATGTGATTTTTGAGCTCTACGATCAATGCATTTTCAGAACCGTTACATAGGGAAAGGAAAGTAGGTTCGACGAGGATATCAAGGTTTTCATCAGTAGCAGTTAATTGCATCGCCAAAATTTTCGCACACTCCATAAAAATATTACTTTTACTGAGATTTGGAATTGCACGAGAATTGCTCTAGTGATTAAAAAATTATTAAAAACAGGATACTTGTAATTAAATTAGTGCATTATAAATGATATGGAAAATAATGTCAAATAAATAGCAAAGAACATGAAGTTCTATGAGTTTACAAGGAAATTAATTTTTGCTATATTTGCTGGCTTTGGCTATAAAACTAATATTTTCAATTATGTGTAAACGATAGCTTACAGAATACCAAGGATTATCCGAAACAGTGCAAAAAAATCACTGATTTCATGAATTTCAACACTTCAGGTTATTTTGTGGTTACATTCCCTGTCCTAAAATGCTTTGCACAGTGATCGCTTCTTGCTAAAAAAAAATTTAGTGAATAGGAAAGTAACGGAGTGTATCCCTTCTTCCTCTTTTGCACTAAAATTACTTCTAGAATCTGCAGAACTATAAAGCTGAAATAAATAATTGTGATGTATATTGCCTTATTAATTCTCTGTTTTTATTGATTTTTCACTTATGTAAATTTTGGTTGTTTTCCTTATGCTTTCCATACTGAATGTTACATCTGAACTCCCATGAGCTTTTCTCCTATTGGGCTATGACTGGCAGTCAGGCAAGTCGTGCACATTGATATAAATACGGGGATCATGTAACTAAAATTTCTGACTGATTAGGTTCTGTGTTCTGGATGTGTTTAATACGTCTGTTAATGTTGATGCTGTTACAACTTCAATATCTGAATTGTTATACTAGTGTGTTAAAGTCTGAGATATTAAGACTACTTTGTGAGGTGATAAGTCTCCGACTTTGTTGTTTAAAGAATACTGTAAATCTGTTACTCTGAGGATGTGGTTATTAGTAGTGTAGGGGACCTGATTACTGAGGTCCCCTGTAGGTCCTTTGTGCTCTGCCTTCACAATATTTATTTCGTAGTAATTACTATCAGCCAAGCTATTTGACCATTGAAGTTAGGAAAATATCCATCCTAAAATATAAATAGCACATTTCATAATGTAACAAACTTTATTCAATACTTACATCAATTGTCTTACGCTAAAGAATCCCTGACTGCAGCTCTGTTCTTTCAGAGCCACTGCTCTCAACCTGCCAATCTGGTTTATCCCATCCTTGGGAGAGCTGTCGTACCTTCAAACAAACTGGACCGGTAGAGTAAGGCATTTCTCAGAATGCCGGTGTCAGTTTTTTAACCAGAGGATCATAGGTTTCAACAAGAGTGAACTTTAACAACCATTTTGATTTGAATATGGTAAGTTTAAATCATCTCCCATTTTCATTAGTGCTTATTTGGAGACGGTCCTTTTCCCCCTAATTCTGTGCAGTTGTGTTAATGATGCAGGACACTCTCTTCCATTTCTTAACTGTCCATTCCGAGGGAATTGCAAATTCCAATTTTATGACTATTGCTCTGTGAGGGAGTGAGTAACAATGATCTTTTGTGGGAGAGTATCAAGACATCAAGACATTCTCTCATCTTCAGCTTAATGGAGGCAGTTTTCACGGTAGGTCAAAGAACAGTTGATAGGTCAGGAAATGCCCAGTAAGTTAGGCTATAACATAGGGGTGTAAAAGTAGGGGTCACACAAAAGTGTCCGAGAGAGAGGAGGCAATTAAAAGTAACTCTCGCGCCTTCTGCAAGGAGCTGAACAGGAGTGTAAAGGTCAAGGTTGCAGAGTGGCCGAGATGATAACAAGCAAAAAGAAAAAGACTCCTGATTGGGGCTATGGAAGAGAGCAGTTGAAAAGATTTTCCTCCAGTTCGTGAAGGTGTTGGGGGAAAGGGAAACAGAGGTTTAGAATGTCTGATGCTGAAAAGTGAGACTGAACAGAAATTAAATTTGGAAATGAAAATTTAGCAGAAAAATAACTGAAGAAAAGTGGATCCTCAAGTTATAATACAAAGAAGTCAGAACAAAGCTGAAAGATATTTCCCATTAATTACTGAAATAAGCATATTCTTTACTGCAAAGGAACGACTATTAATTTTAGCTGGTATTTCATTTATTTATTTGTTTCATCATCAGGAAAAATTACAGGTAAAACCCCAGAACTTCTGAATTCTTTACAAGTGTAGTTCTAATTAATCCTTGACACAGGGCACTAAAACATAATTCCGTGAAAAGCCCTGTAACGTTTATAATTCAGTGAAAAAGCCCTGTAACAGTAACCTTTCAGGATACGAAGTTTGCATTAATTAAAAAAAAAAAAAGAAAAGAAATCATGCTGTTACAATAAAATCCCAACAAGCAGAGTCTGGACTATATGCAATTTCATATTTAAGCTGTTTTGATGTTTTAGTGCATAAAACGCATAATTTTATCCACAAAAATGCATATTTCAAGTAAGATATTTTTACAGTTATTTTGATCTTTCAAAATATGATTACTTAACATGTTTACTTTAAGAAAAACAGGCTTTAAACTCCTGAAACCTGGAAAAGTAAGAAATATCCTAACTCAAAGAACTTCTTAGTTTGGTGGAAGATCAAAGGATTGGTGGCCCACTGAAACCAGGTAAATGAAAAAATAATGAACTACCCTCCTCTGCATGTCGTAGCAAGAAATATGGTATCAGAAATTCCCTCTGATGGTTTATGATGCAAGTCAGTGTGCTTTGATGTTTTACTTTCCTGTCTGAAATTACCTTCCAATTCCCAGAAAAGCTAAGGCAAAATTCATATGGAGGGCAACATATGGCATTTAGTTTTCCGAACTGGTTTTCAAACCTAGTGATCTCATCAGACCACATACTAACTAAGTCGAATCTCTGGTGGTACATGTGTTACATCTGATCTGTGAAAAATGGAGTGTTTTGGAAAATGCAGCTTTGATGGTGTGAGTTGAAAGTGCCATTTACGTCGTTCCTGGTGAAATTGGAGAAAAATTTAAAGGGAACCTGAAGGTTATTTTAAATGAAAACTCTGGGTTTTAGGACTTGAAAAAAAGTTTGTGATTTTATCAATCAATGGTGATGGTTACGAATTGCCATCACCTTTTCCAGTGACAAAAGTGAAACACCATGGATACTGTCCAATAACATCTGTAGATATAGAGATAATCTTTTCTGCAATAAAAATGGCTTCGGATGACAAACAACAAAACCTAATACAAATTTTAAAGATGACAATCCGATTTTTGGCGTAAATGTGACAAGGATGGTAAGTCAGATAAAACTTGAAAATTTTCATCGTCTTGGAGCGGGACTCGAACCCACGTCTCCCAGAAAACACCCGGGTATGCTAACCACTACACCACCCAGAACGACCAAGTTTCAAGTTTCCGATCTATTTGAATATAACCATCACAGGATTCGCTAGTCGAAGCAACCGGCATTCATGTTTAGCGAATCTGGAGGTTAAGAATCTTATCCCATGTTTGCCCGGAGAAGCAGATAAATCATAAAAATGTGATGGTTATATTCAAATTGATCGGAAACTTGAAACTTGGTCGTTCTGGGTGGTGTAGTGGTTAGCATACCCGGGCGTTTTCTGGGAGACGTGGGTTCGAGTCCTGTTCCAGGACGATGAAAATTTTCAAGTTTTCGGATATTATCTGACTTACCATCCGAGGTTTCTCAAATTTGTCATCTCATTAGGCTGCGCTGAAGTGGCACGGACCAATGAGGCGATGAATCGGCGTGTATGTTTGAAATGCCTGTTAAACATGTGATGATGATCTGTGCTTGGTGGTGGCAGTATATGGATTCAATTGTGTAATGACATCTACATCGGCCTTCAAGATGCATCATGGTAATCGCCTTCACAATGTATCATAGTTTTTTCAGTTGAAAAACCGTAACATCGATTTAAAGTTCATGTCGGGTTTTCACGATGTATCGATACATTTGCCCAGCCCTAGCAGTTTCAAGTTTTTGCCTAACCGTTTGCCAAATTCAATTTTTTTGACAGAGTTTTATAATAAATAGTACAAAAAGGTAATTGAAAATATTTTTGCCAAAACAATTCTTTTTTCACAAAGTGCGAAGAATGTGATTAGCAGAGCGACCCCTACATACTTATAAGGCATAGACGCGAAAATTTTCATTAAAGTGACCTGTTACATGTAAGTACGTGCTTTAAGTAACGCTTGTTACACAATTTTTGGTTAGCTTCAAAAATTCGGAATTTTCATAAATCCAGCACTCGTAGCCCATCGATGCTGGATTTTCAAGGTTTTACTGTATTATACAGCCATCACGATAAAGGCTGGATAAACAATAAATATAGTAGCCGCAGTCTGTTAGTGCTTCATTGAAATTTGACAGACCAGTCTGCTTGTTTTTTTCTGGGCAAACAAATAAATTAAGTAGCAGGAACAATTATACTTGAGATCAGTTCCTTTCCTCTTGTGACAAAACTAAGCAAATCCATTCTTCAGAGTACCAAATCTAATGGTGAGACTACATAACGGATTTTACTACTACACCTTTTTGCCGCAGAAATTGGGCTACAGAGATTTTTCATAACTAAGACGCCAAATATCATAGAGAAAATTTTATTTTTGTCTTAGAAATCGCATTTTTCAATTAATGATGTCTCTTTCAGATTGACAGTTCACCTGATTACTGGACTGAATCCTTCAAAGGAATACAGGTTCAGGGTGTATGCTGAGAATGTGTTCGGGCGCAGTGATGCAAGTGATTCTACACAACCTATTATGACTAAACGTAAGTTTTGCAGTGTCATTAATAATTTTTATGTTCTGCTTCTCTTGTATCTTGGAAAATATCTAATATAAGTTTGCATAACTCCTGCATAATACACTGCTGGCCACCCAAAATGCAACACCAAGAAGGACACGAGATAACAAAGCCAGATTTACTGGACACATAACAACAGATACAAAGATGAAACGATTGAGCTTACAAGACCGTGCGCCTTGCGGAACACGCAGACATCAATAGTTCGTGTGGCCCCCATGACTGGCAATAACGGCCGCTACACGCCGCGGCATCGAACGAAATAGGCTTTGGATGTGGGCTTGGGGTATGTCGGTCCAGGTTGCTTCCACACATTGCCACAGTTCATCAGGTGTAGCCGCGGGTGGTGCTTGCCGAGCCACTCGGGTGCCGGTCAGCGACCAGAGGTGTTCGATGGCCGACATATTGGGAGAACAGGTGGGCCACGGCAGCAGTGACACCTGGTGGGCCATGAAGAATTGTTGCACGATGCGTGTCACGTGCGGGCGCGCATTGTCCTGTTGAAACATGAACGCTGGCAAGTCCTGCAGGTAACGGAGGACTACAGGCTCCAAAATGTCGGAGATGTAGTGGTGGCTGTTTAGTGTACCGGCGATGCATACCAGAGGGATGCGGGTGTCATATCCAATCACGCCCCAAACCATAACGCCAGGCGACGGAACGGTATGGCGATGCATAATGCAGGCGTCATACAGTCTCTCGCCGCGGTGCAGCCACACGTGGATCCGACCATTGTGGCGTTTTGCAGGCAGAAGCGGGATTCATCGGAGAAGACAATGTCGTGCCATTCTGTGGTCCAGGTGCGGCATTCAACGGCCCACTGCCGCCGCACTCGCCGGTGGTGTAACGTCAATGGTAATCGGAGCAATGGGCACCGTGCGACAAGTCCCCGCTCCTGCAGATGCCGCCGAATGGTACGTGCTGATACAGGTTGTTGCACAACACACCCTAATTCCTGCGCTAACGTTCGTGATGTGGCGGTGCAAGCCGTCAATGCTCGCCGCACAACATGCCGGTCCTCTCGTTTGGTAGTGTGCCGCGGCTGCAGCAATCACTCACGTCGGTCCATCTGTCCCTCCTGCACCCACTGAATCCATACTCACCTCACTGTGGCTGGATGTCATCCCACACGGGCGTCAATGTCTCGGTACGATAAACCGCTGTCGCAATAAGCCACAATTCGTCCTCTGTCGAACTCCGAAACGTGCTGGAATGACTGCCGTATTCTGCGACGAAGCATCAGGAAGCTTCCCACGCACAGGTCCGGCAGCACAACACACTTCCACTACTTACACCCCGCCTTCTGTGCACCCTTCTTATAGTGCTTCTCGGTGATGTGACGGGTGCACATTACTTGCATATGTCCTGTAATGCTAATCGTTTGCATGTCCTCTCGTGGGTACACATTTCTGGATCCCCAGCTTTGTCTGTCCACTAACATACACGGAAGTAAATAATCAGTATAAGATGTGAAACCCAAATTTGCCGATGGAGTCTCTCGAACACACATCCTTCTGCTCCAGAACCGAATGCTTTCCCAATTAAGTTATGCCTGCTGATGCTTATCACTGCTACTTGTTATCTTTATATGTGCATCATCTCTGTAGTATCTCACTTATATTCCCCCTTGAGAAAGGAGTGGGGGGGGTGCAAAAGCGCAGGTTACAGGACCACTGCAAACCAGGCTTGAATTTAACTCTTTGTAGAAGAAGGATTTCACACTAATTCCAGACAATGTGTGGACGGAACATCACATATTTTTCGAAGAGCCTAACGGCCAGTAGATCCATTTTTACTTTTGTGTGCCATTGTGAAACTCAAACCCCTCTCTCTGCCGGTGGTGATACGCAAACCCACGTCCTTCTGCTCCCGAGTTGAATGCATTCCCAATTAAGCTACTTCAGCAAAGGCGTATCACTGCTGCTTGCTATCTTGACATGTACGTCACCTCTGTAGAATGTCACAAAGGGTCCAAGTGCATCATGCTAGAAGTCAACAGCATCCAGTACTCTATGAGGTGGTTGCCCACCCATGTGTTAATGGTTCTTGCACCATAAAAATCAATCAACCAACCAACCAACCACCCATATGTTAGACGGGTTATGGGTTCATACCCTTTACATACATGATGCCATTTGATAGCGTCTGAATGTTTATAAAATAGCCTCACGCATTCATTGCACTTTATATTTGAATACGTAATCAGCTTATTGGTCCAAAAGTTCAAAAAGTCATTGTATCATGTGAATTGCTGAAATGCATTGAGATTGTTGACAGAATTATTTTATTCTACATAGCTAACTTTTTTGTTAAAGGCAGCATGAGTATTAAAAAAACTTAAACTTCACAACTGTCAAAAGTATTCTGCAACATAAAAGTATTTAAATTAATGACTTCTAAGTTTGATTATACAGAATATGCTATGAGTAAGTTGTTTATCTGTTACTTTTATCGCGCACTGCAAAATCTTTTTCTTTCCTTATAGCATCTGGGAAAGCCAAAGTAAAGAGAAAGAATGGTAAGTAAATGTTTATTCTTTATCTCGTGTTGGTATTGATACAAATCATTATTTTGCATTAACTGGAAAAATAGTTTGAAAATAGTGCAAGATTAAGAAAGAAATATTGGAATAGTTATAATTTTTATCATAATTTTGGAAAACTGGTTTTCAATTTTAACCCTTTAAGTGGGCAATGTTTGACGATGAGTAAAAATGCACAATTTGGTAGGTGTAATCCAGATACGAGCTGTTCTTTAATTGGAGGAGCATAAAACTGTCAAATTAACAAATTAAAACATTCAACTTAGCACGCATAGTAAATAGTGCCTTTTATCCAGTGCTTTTTGGAAGCATTTTCCCTTGGAGAATATGTTTGTTGTACTAATTTGGTTCAATGCTAAATACTTCAAAAACTTTTACATTTTCAGCTAATACCTTTGTTGATCATACTGAGTCTCATGTCTCAATTTTACTTGGAGAAAGGTAGAATATACCAGCATGAGGATACCATTACACAAAAGGCACAGTTTGTGCAAAAATGATTTATTAAATGGTTCACCGATGTAACAGAACTTTAGTTAATCATATAATGTGCAAGAGATTTAGGCCATGATCTTTTGGCATCTTGTACCACTGGGTTAGGGTTCCAATTTTGCCTAAGTACTGGATGCTATATATTGCCCTACAGTTCTGGTGCATTATGTCTTGCAGATCTGCAAATCATCATTTGCCAGAACTGTACAATTTGTGAGACATTGTGTTCAAGAAAGGGGCTTTATTTCTCTTATAGTGTGTGTGTAACCGTACTGTGCAGGCATATTTTAGGCATATTTCTCTATTCCATGAAATCTATTAATTCATCAGTGACCGCATCCCCTTTTTAATAGCATTGTGTTTAAAGCAGATAAGTAGGTACGAAGAGATACTATGTATATGTGCAGTTCCAGATGAGAATGAACAACACCAAAGATTTAATACATTTTGAATGTGAAATGTCAGTTAACACAGAAATGCTGGTTATCTTGGAAAAAGCAACCCTTCTTGGGTTTTCACTTATAACAGTGTCTCGGGCATATCAAAAATGGTGCTACACCTGAAAACAACAACAGCCGATGACAATCCTGTTGTCAGGCACAGATGGTTGATGAAAGAAACTGATGCTGACTGTCACCACTGATGCAGAGTAACACACGAGCAACATTGCGGTTGAAGAGACATATCAGAATACACATGTTCACATGTATTTCAGCCGTCGACCTAATCCGATTTCACTAATGTCAGCCGATAACAAGAAACTGCAATTTCACGGGACTCAGAAACATAAACACTGAAAAATAGAAAACCAAGAAAAACTGCCATTGCATTCATGCTGTTTCACATTAACGGAAAGACCAGGATGTAGCAAAAAGAGAAAATGCCCATGGGTCATGGGTCTGTACTGCCAGGAAAGAACTGTTTAGTCTGTTGGAGGCGCTGTTATGGTTTGTGAGTATTTTCTTGGCGTACATATTGTGACCTCTGATACTGGAGGAACAATGTTTAAATGCCACTCGATACCTGAAAATCATTACCTATGATGTGTATCCCCTCATAGCAGCAGCAGTGTATCATGTGCAAATGGGTTCTTTCAGAAGCTCAATGCTCAATGTCACAAGGATAAACTATCAGAACTGGTTCCAGAACTGTGACAGTGACTTCTCCTTTTTACATAAGTCACTGTCTTTTCACTCACCTGCTGCCAAAATTAACCCCTTAAGTGGCTGAAGTACCTGAACCAAATGATACCTAAAATTTTCTGCGCTCCTCAAACAGTATTATTCACATAGCAGCCAGGTTTTACGAAATCTTTCGCAAAACAGTTCCCTTCTTCCCCTTCTCATTTTAGCAGAACATACGATAACCATTTCACTGGTGATAAGTGCTTTCTTCTAGTCCTTTACTCTCTGCTTTATCACACAAGGCATGATGGAAAAGGGCTAGTCCCCCTGACACTGACATCATGCCATGAGGTAAAAATGAGGGCAGGGGCGGATTGGCACACAAGGACATTTCCCGGTGGGCTCCTTCCATATATTTTGTCTCTTTCTTTCTTACTTCCTTAAAAATGTTTTCAGTTCACCGAAACACTTTTTTATAAACGAAATACACAGAATGTAATTATAACAAGCGGGGGAAAAAACAACTTCTATTTTGAATTAGGAAAACAATTCTGTCACCAGGCACCTGCTAGATTCCCAACTACAATAGACGGGCCATGTGTGTTTGCGAACTTCTGGGTTCACTTAGTAGCTGAGGAACGAGAATGTATGTACCGTATGTTGTGGGAGTGTGTACAAGATGTTCTATATATTCCCCAAGGAAGAGGCAGGGATAGTTGATTTTACCCCTGTTGGTTGTAGGAGGCTATGATCATAAGAGCTGAGTTTGGGCTCAATTTTAAGAGTCCGAGCCCGAAGTATGTCAGCCCGAGCCCGAATTTTATATTGCAAAATAGAGCCCGGGCCCGAACGAGCCCAAAAACTATGATTAATCTGTTTAGGCATTAAAAAAAATGATCCTCTTCCAAACTTCCACTCCTTCCTCCCCGTGCAATTAACCGATGTCTTTCTCAACTGAGGAGTGGGGAAGGGATGTCTGTCTATTTCTATAGTTTTTTAATTCTTTGACCATTCATTTCATCCTGAAATGTTTAGAGGGGCCCAGAATCAGGAAAAATCGGGTGGCACAACAATCTATGTATGTTAACAGCATTGGGGTGAGGGCTGAACAGGGCTAAAAAATTTCACTACTTTAGTTAAAATAGTGAAAATACTATGTTTGATAAAGTTGCAGAACAATACTAGATAATGGTCATTATGGGATGTACTATCCACTATATGACAACACAGAATTCAGAGTGAAAGCTAATAATATCAAGAACTTATTTTGAAATAACTGTAAGATTATTTGCTGGAATATTCATATACGATCCCTTTCCCCCGAAATGTTCTACCTACGCAGCCTACGCTCCTTCTGATAACTGACAAATGCTGCAGATGAAGGCATTAACGAAGATATCATTTCAACTTGAAGTAGCAAAATGTTTTGTTTACGTTATTTAGTAAGGTGTCTTTACAATACATAACCGCAGCATAAAAGCACATTTTGTAATTGAAACACATACAAATATATGATCACTAAATGAAGAATCTGTTTGCCACGATATTTAAAAATCTTTAAATTTCTGTGATTGTCCACAATAGAAAAATTACAAAAATTGCAGTACAAGTAAAAAATTTTACAGTGTAAAAGTTCTATATTTTTTTTTCATTTATTTAAATTTGAAAATGATGTCTTATGCAAAAGGAATTTTGGTAGAACGCCAACATAATTTTGGTAGTAGCAGTTCTCTCTCTCTCTCTCAAATATTTTGCTGGAATTTCAGCCCACTTCGTTGAAAGTTTAAGAACTGGAAGCTCAAAGGTATGAAAATCAAGATTATTTTATGATTTGTCAAACATGAAAAGGCTATAAAAGCAATTTTAAAAAAAATAACGTTCTTACTTCAGCGTTCTTAAGAGAAAATTTTAAACAAATATAAATATTGAGTGTGTCCAAAAATAGAAGCTTCTCCAGCGCAATTACATACATAACTAACTAAACTAGTGATTTAAATCTGGTTATTTGCTTTTTCCATGTCGATTAAATGAGTTTGTCATTATATATAAATATCTTGAAATTTCTAACTATGATTGTCCACAACAGAAAAATTGCAGTACAATTTTTCAATAGTTTCTTAATTGGCATGGGCCGATGAAAATTTTTCCGCAACACCCACTTCAATTAAGGATGACGGGTGTACTTTTTTACCCCCCCCTAGTACTATGCTTGGTACTGTTTCCAGAACTACTGTACTTTTTGTTTTGTTTCTTAAGTAAAAAAGTGATTTTCAGTTGTGATACAATAGTGCCACAGAACTACAACTGAACGGGCCCTTTTGCAACCGCCAATCCACCCCTGAATGAGTGACTCAAATGTCTTCTCTCTTTGTTTTTTTAGATTCCTTGCCATTGTTAATAGCACTATTAGCAGGTAATGTCAGAAAGGATTAGTGTCAATCCTCCCTCTAAATGACAGCTTTGAATAATGAGGCTAAGGAAGAAGCAAAGCTTTTAGATGTGCATGTTCACTTGTTCCAGCCATGTTTAGTTTACTTCTTATATAGTTAATATATTCGTTCAAGCTGATTTCAGCTCTTTTTACTAACCCTGAGTTAATGCGTTCCAGATGGTTAAAGGGCTAAACCAATCGATCACATATGCAGTGAGATGGAATGAACTATTCTGGATTGCATTTCACTACCAGCCATACTGAAAAACCTATCAGAAGTAATAGTCTTTATTGATTGACTTCAGGTTGTTCTCAGGATAAAATGGGGGAACTGATTGATAATTGGAAAGAGTATCTAATCCTGTGAAAATGAATTTTCTGATGATTTAAGAGTGTAGTGTGGCCTGTTACAGGTCTGTTCACTGAGTTATTTTCAGTGCCCTATGTGAAGGGTTCATTAGACCTTTGCTTGTAAAGAATTTTGAAGTTCTGGGCTTTTACTTGTACTTTTCCACAATGATGAAACAAATTGTAAGCAAAATATCTGCTAAAATTATAAGTTGTTCTTTGCAGTGAAAAATAGGTTTATTCAGTTAATTATGAGGAGGGGTATTCAAAGCTTTGTCCTGCTTTCTTTACCATAACTTGAATTATTAATTTGGTAATCCATTTCTGCTTATTATTCTACTCGGCTTCTTTCTCAGTTGTCTTGCTGCTAAATTTACTTTCCCCACATTTTTTTCATTCTGCTTCAATGACAGCAGACATTCCTTCTATCGCCATTTTCACAACCTGGAGAAAAACATTTCCAACCACTCTCTTCCAGAGCCCCAACTAGAAGTCCCTCCGTGCTTTGTTCCACTTTCTTGGACAACTCCCTGGCTCTCACCTTTACACCCCTTTCTTTAATGCCTTACTTTCTGTGCATTCTCTGCTGCCGAACTCCTAACTTATCAACTGTTCTTTGGTCCACCATAAAAACTGCTTCCATCAAACTCAAGATGTGAGAATTTCTTGATAGCTCCCTACAAAGATTGTCCACTCACCCCTCACATACCAATAAAGTCATAAAACCGATCTCAGTGATTCAATTGGATCGTACAGATAAGAAACGAAAGTGAGTGTCCTGCATCATTAATGCAGCTTCGTGGAATTGGGGGAAATGCGACCGTCTCCAAATAAGTGCTATGCAAAAGGGATATGATTTAAAACTCACCATATTCAAACTGGTGATTAGAGTTTGCCGTTGTTAAACTCTGTGATCCCAGTTCACAGGCCACCGTGTGTGTAAACTAATCAGATGTTGAAATTTTGTTTAGTACATTTTTCTGCGACATAAGATGTTTTGTCATTTGTCGCACAATTGCTACATCGCCATATAATACTTACAACTAAAACATATACATCTCTTATACTTTAAACACTGCCAAGTAAAAAAACATGACTTAAATTTGCCGATGCAATTAGATAATCTAGTTCTATTTCAGATCATTTTTTTAAAGCCTCACAAATAAACTTGTATGCAGTGCCACATTTTTGAACAATAGCAAATTGTTTTCATTATTTTCCATACTATAAAAATGGCTTGATTAGTATAAAAAATACTAATTATTTTTTATACTAATTAAGCCAATGTATAGTATGGAAAAACTCCACATTTTTGAACAATTCACTATTGTTCAAAAATGTGGCTTCTTGGCATGTTTGAGTGTTACATGTATTGAACTTCAAAAATGTTGTTAGTGATACAATTTTTTAAAATATTTTTCTAGTTGATGCCCAAGGCCACAAAATCAGAGGACGGTCAGAAGGCAAAATCACCAACTACGATCAGTTTGGTATGTCTTGTTTATTTTAGTTTTATCCTTCATTATTTCAGCAAATGTATTAGTTTTACTTTCCCTGCAATAGCACAAATTAATTTTAAAATACATCGTGAAAACACTGAAAATTTGGTGTCGACAGTAAGATTTCACAAGTGCAAGAAAAATGTGTGTATCCTTTGCATATTGGGCTTTTTTCCACATTACAAAATCCACTAAGCTTTCTCATATTCCATGTCAATGCATGAGGCAGAAAGTGATCTGCCTCCGGGACTAGAAAATTCAGGGGGAACCTTGGCTTTTGACAAGTTTCTAATTATGTATTCGCTTTAAAACATTCTTATTTTTAACCTCCATTTGATGATTTCTAAAAAGCAGGTAGAGAGTAACTTGGCATCCGGATGAATTGCTAATTATCAGAACCCCTTGTAGTTGGGGGCCTATTGCAGTGCAATGAGTGATATGAACAAATTTCATGATTTGTAGAGAAAAAAGTTTTAGTTTTTACAGGGCGAGAGAAAGTTGACCACCTACACATACCAGTTACTGAAGTAGAGACTTTTATTCAATACTGGGTTAGACATCCATTAGCCCAAATTACAACTCATATGCAGTTTGACATAGTTTCCACAAGTAGTTGGAGTGCATCTATGTCTGCAGCATAACAGGCAATTACCAGACAGTGCTTTAACTGGCTCAGATTTGACAGAAGAGGACTGCTCTAGGATCTGTTTTTCTGACATGTCCCATACATTCTCAATGGGGTTCAGATCCGGACTTTTTGGTGACCAGGGAAGATGGTGATAGTAGCTCTCATGCTCACTGAACCACTGCGGAACACATCTTGCGCAGTGGGCAGTAGCATTGTTGTCCATGAAACAGCCTCCACCTGCTCAATAAAAAGTCAATATTGCAGGATGGACTTGATTGATAACAATGTTCAGAGAATCCTTGGAGGACTCCTGACCTTCGAGCAATATCACTTTTGGGGCAAAGGTAAACCACTGTGTGATGCATGAAATACATAAAAACATGTTCGTACCATTCAGGTTGGTATGGTATCCAACCTGAAGGGTGCTAATTTGCACCCGTTGTACCATGTTTATGTATATTTCCTGCATCACACAATGATATACCTTTGCCACAAAAGTGATGCAGCTTGTGTAGCACCACTGTTTGGTGCAACCTACTACAAAATTTTTAATAGTATACAACAGTACTTGGATTGTGCTCATACATTTTCTTGGATGTGTGAGAGCATTGGTAAAAGGTTCTGGTGTGTTACATTAATCCTTGCAAATAAATTAAAACAAACATTTTTACCTATGGGCATTGAGATCTGCCCTGTAAAATGTTGATCTTTATACTCGAGAAGATGAGCATGAAATGTTGTGTTAATGTGAGACATGATATTCACTGGCATATTGAAGCTACCTTTTGAAAATGCGCACTTTTCATTTTTTTTTTTTTCATTTCTACTAAAATCTTCTGCAGGACAAAGTACATGAGGCAGACATTTTGCACCAAAGATCTGAGAGTCACAATGAGGATATAGCTGCAGTAAACTTCCTTCGATTCTAGTTCGAGCCCTTTCCTGAAGTCATCAAATCTAAATTAGGAATGCTGCTCCATTGGGTGAGTACTACAAAGCGGTGGCTTTTAACCATTTCTCCAAAATGGGTCTGGGTACAAATCCCTGGTAAGACATGGATGGTGTGTTCGTCTTACAGCTTTTGCTCCCCTCCCTTCCTAAGAATTAGTGGCCCCAAATTAGAGACAGGGGGTATGCATATAGACCATTGAGTTACTCACAATGATTGTTAAACCCCCAAACTACAAAATAAGAAAAACTACAAATAAAAAATTAGAAATAGGGGTAGGTTTAAAATATCTCGAAATAATAGTGTGTAGCTTGACATAGAAAATCCACAACATGAAGGAATGCACGAAATGAGTCAAAACTTACCACACTTGTAGATAAGTAGGTGGAAGGGAAGAGATTTAATTCCTGAGTGATTACATGAAGGCAATGAGGGAAGAGACAGTATAATGGAGCCTGAGGCAATTGGCCATATGACCGACATGTAGGGCTATACATTCTGCAACATAGCATGGCATTGAATGGAAAAGTCCTTGGATGGTGTCCTGAAGTATCTCTGACCAAATGTCATTGACCTGTACCCACAATTCATCATGGGGGTGGTGCACAGGTGTAAATTCATCTGCCAATGACGTCTCACACGTTCTGTATGGGGGAGAAGTCTGAGGATCACCTCTGCACCACGGGAACCAGGGAAACACCTGAACACTTTGCTAGCACTGTCTGTTGATGTTGGCAATGTGTGCGCATTACCACGATGGTACGGCAACAAAATGGGCTGCAGCACCTCATCATCATGCTCTTATTGTACCAATTATGTGTATGAGCGGTGAATGGCTATTGATATTGATAGCATCCCAAACCACGACACTAGGATGATCTTGGTGCCATCTGTGAGCAGTATGATGCTCACAGATGGCACCAAGATCATCCTAGTGACCATGTTGTCTCCAGGCTCCAAATCAGTGATAGTCAGCGGTGAGACTCTTTGCTGAATACTACATGGTTCCATTTGCTTCACCACTCATGTCTAGTACAGCAGCTTTGCGCGATGATTTGCTATGGTGAGCAGTAGTCATCACAATAGCTCTGGCAAAGAGCACAAATCTGAAATTCAGAGTTTGTGTCGATATGGAGATTTCCATAGCTGCCTGTATACCTTGTTGAATGTTGCCCGCTGGGATTGTGCAGCCAATATGGCTTGCCGTCAAATGCGGTGATCCAGGCATTTGGAGTCCCACTGCAGCGATGCATGTTACCTTCCTTCAGCTACTGTTGCCACTTTTGGCTGACAGTTGTTACATCCTGATGCATTTCCACAGCAATGTGATGCAGGTACGAACCAACTGTATGTAGCCCTATGATGAAGACTCTGGTAAGGGTGTCCATATTATGATTATTCCTGATGACATTGCCTAGGCTTTGTCACTCATTACATATGCTTTTGACACCCAGATCACTCTGCTGCGGTGGTCCACACACCCAGATAATAACATCCAAACTTAGCTATGCAAATCCGTTTTGCCCTTTTATCTCCCTCACTGATCACATGATTGGTTCACAACTGCAGTAATTTAGACAACCCAACTGTTGGCACATACCCACCAATTTTAATCACACTGCAACAAATACTGTACTTCCTAGTGTTGCATTTTCTATGTCTAGTATTATATTTTAAATGGGAAATAAATGTGTTACATCCTTCATTCTTTCGCTTTGCTGTATCTCATGTGAAAGAAGATAGTGCAATGTTTTACTCCCACATTAGTGCAGTTGTTAAATTTTCATGATTTGCTAATGTCTTTTTCATCAGAAAAAGGAATCAGGTTGTTGTTTCTGATATTCTGTAATTTCTTTTTGCAGTGTTTGACATTTATTCCAAGTACATTCCTCAGCCGGTTGATGTAAAAACAACCAGTGTATATGATTATTATGACATTCTTGAAGAGATTGGTGTGTAAGTATCAAACTATTTTCAATCACTTGCTTAAGCTTTTGCCTTTTCTCTTAATTGCTTGATTTTTTATATGAACTTTTTAAACGTAAAGACCAGCATTAAAGTTGACAGTCAAATAGGTTATTTACAGACAGATGGGTGCCAAATTAATCATGCAAAGTGGATGTTCCTCAAAAAAACTTGAAAATTACATTGTCCTGGAACGGAAAACTTTCGTAAAATTTTGGTAGCGTTACATCTGAATCCCAAAACACAACCTCAATAGCTTGGAGGTTTCTTGTTCTAGGTGGTGTAACCATAACATACTGAAATGTAAATCGGAAGATACGGGCTTGTTTTCTGTTCCATGATAATGTAATTTTCAAGTTTTCTGAGGCATGTCCACTCGCATGTTGTTAAAGTTACTGAACTACTGAAAGTTATTGTATTTGAAAGTGCTTCTGTGAAATTTTTGGTTTAATTTTATTAGTACGGAGTGAAAAATGAGAATAGATCTTTCCTTTTTCATCAAAGAAAAAAAAATGTGTTGCTTTTTGTTTCCATTATTTTAACAATGTGGTAATGCTGCATGCTCAAAAGTCCAATTGGCCTTTCTAAAAGTGTAAATGTCTAACTGTTAATATTTGAACACCCCTCTATTGATAATGAATTTGATCCTATGCAAGCAGCACATCACAGACCCTACTATAAATATTCTCATAGGGCTATGATGAGACAATAGCCTGACAGTGAATGCAAGATGCCTGATCAACAGAGCTAACTGATTTCCAGTGCAGATTGATAACAAGATGCCACATAATCAGTCGTGCTGTACAAGACATTTCAGTGGCATTGAATATCCCCAGGTCGACAGTTGGTGATATGCTATACAAATTACAGCTGTCTGGAGCTGAATCTGCTGAAAAACAACCCGGAAAAGATCTGAAGCTAACAGATTGTGACTGAAGAGCTCTGCAAAGGACTGTACACTCAGAATGCAAATCAACATTATCTCGAAACATACAAACCCTATGTTAGACTATTGGGACTGATGTTAGCACCAGTACAGTGTGCAGGACACTGAATGACATGGGTTACCACAGTCAAACAGCCATATGTATGCCACTATTCACATTGACTAATGCCACACGTCAATTAGCCTAGTATAAGGAACATTGATCTTGGACTGTAGACCAATGCAAAACTGTGTTTTAGACTGACTAGTCATGAGACACAATCTATACCTGCCTGATGGTCATTCCTGAGTATGGCAAATGATGAGAGTAAGGTAACTTCTAAACAGTATCATGAAGTTTGTTGAAGGCAGTGTGATGGTATGGTGATTGAAAACTGGTTGGGAGACTGAAACCTTTTCTATGTATGTTGCCTGAAACCCAGAAATTTCTTTCATAATTCAAAAATAAAAGAGCATTTGTTTCATGTTCTCAGAAATTTAGATGATATTTAATTATGTCAATAAATTTTCCATTTCTGAATAGCTTCTAAAATGTTATTTTTCTTTCAGTGGTGCTTTCGGAGTTGTTCACCGTTGCCGTGAGCGATCCTCAGGACATATATTCGCAGCCAAATTTATTCCTGTATCACATCCACTTGAAAAAACTATGATCAAGAGAGAAATTGACATCATGAATCATTTGCATCATCCAAAACTGATCAGGCTTCACGATGCTTTTGAAGAAGATGACGAAATGATACTCATTTATGAATTGTAAGTTTCCATAAGCTGTAAATTTCACTAAAAGTATGTAATGTAGTACTTGGCATTTATAGTGTCTCATATGATGATGATTCGAGTTGGCTTACCATTTTGTCGCATCGTGCAACAGATTCGAGATTAGTGGTGATTTTGGCTCCTATGGAAAAATACAGGTGTGGGGTGTTTACTTAATCACTACTCAGTGGGTTATTCATAACAATTTTAGATTTCAGCAAGTTAACTGATGACTCCTCAAATAATAAATAGTCAGCACATACATATCATATTAATTTTATTGAAATTTGGGGAAATTTCTTGGGCCCAAAGCAGGCAAAAATACTGCTTTTAAATAAGAGGTTGTTCTAATGATACTCTTTCCCATTACACTTTAAAAAGAGAAGGATTCCAAAAAGTTAAAACATTTCTCTACTACTTAATTACTTTAGATCTAATAAGGAAAGTTAGTTCAATTTAATATTTTATTCCTCCCTTTAAACAGAGAAAGTGAATAATTGTTCTATATTCTAATCATCCAGCACCATGTTATGGAGAATTATTTTGAAAACTCATGCATCCTGGTTACTGAAATTTATAATATACAACACATCAACCATCTAGTTATAATTAAGCCAATAAAACCGTCAGAGTCCCATCATTCGTTATTCCTGCATCAGCTTTGGTTAGAGATATATGTAGCCACATTGAATTATGTTCTACCTATGTTTGAGAAGAAATTAAGGGTGTATCCGTTAGTTTTTGTAATACGATATTTTATAATCAATTTTTTAATTAAATTATTGATTTTGCTCATGGCAACTCATTTTGTTGAATGTCTGTGAAATTCTATTTGCCATGTAGTTTATTTTAGAACTCTGCAAAACTGAGAATAGGGTCTAGTACATTATTATGTTAAAAGATTCAGCAAATACTTATGGGAATAAAGTCCTTTTTCTCATCAGCTGTTGAGAGAACATTTAGAAATAGTTTTTAAATCTTCATACATTAGATACACAGATATACATCTTTTGGTGGAGAGTGCTTCATGAAATTATGGCTCATATATTTAAATTAATATAATTCAAATGTCATCAGAAAGTAGTGGACTGTAAAATAATAACAGTAAGGGTATATTTTTAAAAATGGCAAAATTTTTAAAATAAAAGGTGTTTTCTTTTACTGAAGCTATAGTAACAATACGTTTCATAAATTAAATTAAAGGGTTTACCTGAAGATCCGAGTTTTCTAGGTAATTTTAATAATGCTCCACTTGAAACAGAATTTCCTCAAGAAAGTATTTTATCTTTTTTAATTTACCCATCTAGTTCAAAATTTATAACTTGGCTACCAAAGTAAATGCAGATGCATTGTTGCTAATTCATGAAAACTAACCATGAGAAAGAAAATTTCCTATTTGAAATATTCTTTTCCAAATGACAGTTGCAAGCATTTCAACTGTATGGAACTGAAGGCTGCCATTGCCTAATTTATAAAACGACTTAGAAATTTATGTGAGCTAATAAACAGAATATGTAATAGTATTAAAGGATTTATTTAAAATCATTGACCAGAGGAAAATCATTTTTTCATTTCAAATGCAAGTTTCGTTTTGCCATATTATTTCAGTGCAATATTTCTGTAATCTTAAAAATTTTATTTACTGTGTTCACCATATTTACTAAATAGTTTTCTATTTGTGCAGGAGTCAAGGTTGTGAAATGTCATCATGGCTTATAATATATAATATGATTTAATATATTTAGGGATGCATGCATGCGTGATTAAAAAATAGGCAACACTGGTTTACGTCTTGGTAAAATCTGCATGCGCAGATTGTATGAGATGACACAGTGCAACTCACTTTTGCGGAGAGCAATAGTGAGTTGCACTGTGTGTTGTTGTGGACGTTGGTTGGTTGATTTTTATGGTGCAAGGACCATGTTTGGCCAAAGAGTGCCAGACACAAGACAAACAAACAGTGTTAAAAACGTGGTATAAAGCATAAAATCTGGCTGATTCAGTAAAAGTGAAAAATGAGAATGGTGGAAGGGCTGAAATCTAGATATGTTTAAAAAAGTCAATTTTAATAATTAATGACTTCGTGGCTTCCTATTAGACAGGCACATACAACAAACTGGCCACAAAATGGACTGGGACTCCTTAAAAGTGATCAAACATCTATCCCACACCATTATCCGGAAATTAGAGGAATCCCTGGAAATTTACAATCCACCAAGCTTGGTCGCCAGACCTGTGGAAGTAGTAAGACGCAAGAACTCCTGAAGAGGATCTAGTGTATAGATCGAAAATTTGAGAAGTAATGTACCATAATAAATTTATCCTCGATAATTACCGTTAAATATTATAATACTGAAAGTCAATTTGTTTTAAAAATGAAAAGACAGTGACTGTATCGCAGTGGTCATCTAGGAGCCGCTGCAGCATAGTGCCGTCCTCTGTCAACAAATGAGAATGAAAGAAGTGAAAACGTACATCACGAAAATGAACACAGCTACACAGAAGATAAGTGATGGTGAGACAGCAATTGCACATCTCACATGTCGGCACAGTGTCACCACACAGCAAAAAACGGTGAGTGAAACGACAATGCCCAAGCGGAGACACGCAAGCAAAACTTCCTCCCTACGGTTCCGACAAAATGAGGATTTCCAGATTCCAAGAATAGGTTTAATACGATGCAGTTTATTTTCCACCTGTTGGTCCCACAGACCCTGCCACGTTTGTTTGATATGATCGTGAACAAGCAAGTGGAAATCCCGGTGAAACAGTGGCAAGGGTGTAATGACCAAAGAGGGAGCAGATCTAGCAGCCGCATCAGCACACTCGTTACCTGAAATTCCAACATGGCTGGGAATCCAGCAAAATATTATCTGGAAACTGGCCTGAAGCAAGGTACACAGTAACCGCCTCATGCCAAAAAGGAAAGGATGGTCAGATATATCGGCAGAAGAGAGGGCCTGCAGTACACACAAAGAATCCAAATAAATGATAGCTTGATGATGAGTGCTCCCCTGTAGATGACAAAGGGCGAGATAGACAGCATGCATCTCCGCCGAAAACACCGTGACCTCATTTGGGATCCGCGCTACAGAGACGTCATCAACACAAACAGATGTGGATCCAATGACTCCATGCATCTTGGAGCCATCAGTGAAAATGGGAGTGTAGTCAGAATTGAGGGAACGGTGCTCAGCGAAGAGCTGCTGGTACACTGATGCAGGGGTTGAAGATTTATCAGACGATGTAAAGGTGGTATCAACCATGACACCAAGTGGCACCCACTTGGTGTCATGGGCTTTGGGGATCCTCCAAAGCTGACCAGGGACTTTGGGGATCCTCCAAAGCCAACCAGGGGCTTTGGAGGATCCCCAAAGCCCCTGGTCGCTCCAACAAGAGACAAGTTGAGCCCTGCATCACAAGCTACAGCCGCCATACAAAGACCGAAGGTGGAAATGCACGAGGGCTGGTTCTCAAATAAACAAGCATGCTGGGGATGAAAAACTACTTTGTACAAAGGATTGTCTGGAAGAGATCAAAGTTTCAAGTAAAATTGAACAGACACCTGGCGTAATTCAAGTGATGGTTCGTTCGCATCAGCATAAAGACTGGGAATCGGAGATGTTCAAAAATGCTCCTGTACAAAGACGTAGCACTTGATTGTGAATAGTATCCAAAGGCCAGAGAACGGAATGATGCGCAGAGCCATACACGATACAACCATAATCCAGTTTCGACCGTATTAAGGAATTGTAAATGCAGAACAAAGACATCCTGTCTGCACCCCACGAGACTCTCAAAAGGATCTTTAGAATAGACAGAGCACGCAGACAGGAAATCTTTAGCCACTGAACGTGCACACGGAAAGTAAGTGCAAGTTCGACAGTCAGTCCAAGGTACTTGGTTTCCAGCAAATCTGGTAAGGCTGTTCGTTCCAAATGAAGCTCTGGGTCTGGATGGAGGCCACGCCTCTGGCAGAAATGGACACACGCTGCCTTGTCGGGAGAAAGAACGAAACCATTACTCTGGGCCGCTTTAGCAATCTGGCGAATGTTCCAGTTCTCGCGTGAGCACTGGAACGTTCGCTACGTTCCGTGGGTGGTGACGGGTGGTTCATCTGTTACGTCCACTCCTTGAAAATGGCCTGGGCAGAGGCTGAAAGTGCTAGGATATTATGCTTATTTCCGAGTGGAGAGAGGTCCGTGATTGTCGAGTATAGTGGTTGTGTCAGGTATTTAGGTTTGTTTTAATTGGGCACTGATGTGCAATTGTAAATAATTATGGTTTACAGTTTTTTAACTTTACGTTTTAGGAAATGTGTAATATAGGGTTTATTGATTGAAGTTTTAATTAGATATAAGTGTTTTAGGGAGTTCAATTATGTATATTTGTGGTAGATTATTTTGAATCCGAATTTGGTCATAGGGAAAGGAAAGGAAGGGAAGGGAACGAAGTTTGCGTGAGTTGAAAAAGACGTTCTTTTTTTGTTGTTGTTGTTCTTTTTGTGGCCCTGAACCATGATGTAAATAAGAAAAATATGTAGAAATGAAAACCTCCTAAAAGATTTTGGAAATAAAGGCGAGTAACCTCAAAATATAGATTATAAGTATACGTATTGTATGTGCAAAACTTGTGTTCTCATAAAAGTTCATTTACATAATCAGCATAAAAACTACATCATGGAGGTTTCGTCTGAATTCACTTGGCTAGTCCTGGATAAGATATGTTTCCATGCTTGTGGTATATAGCTAGGTATGTTATCATTACAACATAACTGTCCTGGCAAATATATGTATGCCTTACTTACTCTAGTAAGTAAGGCATACATATATTTGCCTTGATATATGTATGCCTTACTTTGCGGGGTAGCAAATATATGTATGCCTTACTTACTCTTAATTAGAATTTGCCCTTTACTAAATATATGTATGCACACTTACTCTTAATTAGAATTTTGATATTGTGTTTATGTAGTTTGTTACTGGTCTAATGGAACTTTCACTGCATCTTCTTGGGCATGATTCTTAAACTGATTAATGCGAATCTGAAAAGAGAAGCTTTGGCTTCTTGCCAAAATTAGTCTTATTTAGGAGAAAATGCTCAAATTAGTATCACTATTCTGATTTTTCAAATATTTTTGTCCTAGAAATATTTAATGCAGAATTAAAAGTTGCAACAAGTCCTTGTGTTTTATACTGTTTGCTTCATAGTGAATTTTTTAACTCCATTCTAATTCTGCTTACTTTATTTAAAGCATGTCTGGTGGAGAATTATTTGAGAGAATTACTTCTGAAGGATACACTATGTCTGAAGCTGAAGTCATCAACTACATGCGACAGATCTGTGAAGCTGTTAAACACATGCATGAGAAAAATATAATACACCTTGATCTGAAGGTTAGTGAGCTTTAAAATTAGTTACTTTTTTATTTCTGAAAATACCAGAAGTTATTATTTTTCGCTATAAGATACTGAATGTAAGAACAGAGATGCAAAAGGAAATCTTTTATGTTTCTGTCAATCTTCACTCTCAACGTTTTTCTAACCATGTGAAATTTTATTAAAATGATGTATAGCTTATACCTTAAGCAGGGGCGGATCCAGAATTTTCGGGATGGGAGGGGGAGGGTACGTAAGTGTTGGGAATAACCAGATACCTTTCTGATATTTTCCCGCAAAATGAAAAAGTGTTCTTAGTATGTCTATAAATTCTTCCAATTAATTAACAACAAAAGTAATATACTTTTAAGTAATACTTTCTTTCACAAAAAATATTCAATTTGTTATCAAAACCAAACAAAATGAAAAAAATAAGCTTTCCATTAGTTCCTGGGGGGGCACGCACCTCCCCTGTGGATCCACCCCTGACCTTAAATTACATATGGCTGTCTTGTTGGCAAGAATATGAAATGTTGAAAACAATGTACTACTTTAATAGGAAAAGTCTTCAACAGTTTTAAATGCTTTGTGAAACATATCCACAATGCATGAAAATCATGTGCGCAAGCATGTTGTTTTCATGCATTGTGATCGCCATGTTTTTCGGAATTACCAACTATGGCTACATGTTCCAACCATGTCTATGAGAAAAGTGAAATATAACAGAGAAAATTATACAACTCAAAACATCAATGATATCATTTACTTCTTGCATGGGATACTTCAGCCATTCTATTGTGGTGTCCTGGAAAAAATTAATTTCTGATAGGAAAATGTACCTACTTGGAACCTTATAACAATCAATGCTTGCATTTCAAAGTATGTATCATCAGGCTAGAGAGTTTATACCCATCTTTCTGCAAGGTATGGGTGTCACACCCCACTCAAAATCAAAGGTGGCAAATATGAGATCAATAAAATTTAAAATTGGGGGAAACTACATGTAAGATATAAGGAGGTAATAGGAAGTTCACATATGGCAGCCAGACATTACTTTATTGTTCCTGAAGAAAGGAGACATTGAATTTTGATGGCCTATGCATGTTAGTATAAACAGGAAAAACAATTATTTGTTAAGCTCACTTAGCTCAGAAAGACAATGTGGGTGTGTCCTCTCCTTTGAAACCAAAAGCAATATTTATTTGAGTCATAAGATTTCCACCTCCACAAGATTCATAGTAAACTTCCACAACTTTGAGGTGAGGAGTTGTTCTCCCCAGCAAAATTAGTCGTCAACTTTGCTGGGGTTTCACGGAGGTGTGTAGGCAGACTTTGATGAAGGAAATGTATTCACTGCTAGAGAGAGGAGTTTGATTACTGCCCACCAATAGATTCGCCTTCCTCGTGTATATGGATGATCGGTTACTAGACAATCACATGCCAGGCTCCAACTTCCGTTGGGGAAAAAAGAACCATCAAAATTAAGCAGGAACTGAGTCACCCATTTGTCTTGTCATTATCTAGAGGTATTTTTGTGGTGACTTGCTGCATTACGAAATCATTTTACATCCGCACGTTCTGAAGCCCATTTTAGCTTGTAAATTTGATTGAGTTTGAAAACTCACAAAACAAGTCTTTGAAACAAAGTTAGTGTGTGGGTGATGCAATTAAAGTTTCTATTTCTTTTGACTGTTTCAATACTTTCAATGTCTATCCTATTGAGTCTGTACTTTTTTTGGTTTCATCATCCCCCATTAATTTTACTTTGGAATGGGCCTAATCTGAGCTTAGTACCATGCCTTCAGCTTGCAGGCAAAGGACTCTCAACACCCACGTTCAGTGTCATCCGAGATCAGTGAACTGCCTACCATGAAGAAAATGGGCCATCTTCTAAAACAAGTTATAATTAGTGGGGTACAAGTCTAGATGTAGTAGGAGCTCGATTCCATGAAGTCCGTGAATCTTTTCCAGGTCTCAGTGAAGATGTGAGGCTTCACATTGTCCTGTGACAGAAGCATCCACTTCCAGTTCATTAAAACATGGCACCGTTGCTTTGTTTCATCAAACATCCTATCCAGCTGCTCAAAATATATTTTGGTGCTGATAGTGCAGCCATTTGGAACAAGCTCAAAATGGATGATACTCTCACATTCCATCAGACACACAGCCTGACCTTCAAAATGTCTGTGTATGTTGGTAAATGTCTGTGCATTACAGGTAAAGTTGGAATGCCTGAGTCTAACTACTAGTTGGAGATGTCTGGATTATGCAGGTAAATTCACTTCATATCTCCTAGTGGGTGATCTAATTGAGAGATGGGTTTGCCTCCTAGGGGTGCTCCATGGTAACAATGGCACACACAACAGCAACTAGAGCCTCTGCCAGCTAGTTCTATGTGACATTGGCAAAAAGACCACAACTCACTGGATTATGTTCCAGAATCCTCAGGTTGAATGATCAACTGGAACTGTCAGCTGTGGGCTAATCCTCCACACTGATATACTTACTGGATTAAAAGACAAAAAGAAATGCAAAAACTGACTCAAGTGTGGGATATGGTGGACCTACCACACTTGAGAAGGATGGTCCACCACAATATCGACCTGGAAAAAGGAAAATCAGAAAGAGATCTTGGCTGAGTGAGTATAAGATTGGTGTATGGAATACTAGAGGTATAAATGGCAAGATGAATGAGTTGATTGAGGAGATGAATAAGTACAGATTGGATGTGCTGTGTGTAAGTGAAACCAAAAAGAAGGAAATTGGGATAGAAGAAGTGAATGGAACGGTGAGTATGTGGTCTGGAGTATTGGATAATGTGAGAGGACAGGCTGGTGTAGGTGTGATTTTAAGTGAAAAGGTAAAGAACAACTTGATTCACTATAGTTGCATAAGTGAGAGACTTCTTTGGATTCGTTTGAAAGTAAAACTTCAGATAATAGTAATTGTTGTAGTGTATGGTCCTTGTGACTAGGAACCTTCTGATAAGAAAGAAGATTTCTGGAATGAGCTAAAAGCTGTTTTGAGCCAGTTTGGTGCTAGAGTAGGCATACAGAATGCAATTTCTGACAATGTTCTGGGTAATTTTAATGATCCTTGTGTGAATGAAAATGGTGAAAGATTAATTGAACTCTGCATTGAGAATGGTTTGTGTGTATCTAATACATTTTTCAACCACAAGTTTATCCACACATATACTTGGGAAAATCGTACTCTTAGTCAAAAGAGTGTGATAGATTTTGTTGTCTACGATCAGTGTCTGAAACACTTAGTTGTTGACACTCATGTGATGAGAGGTGCAGATGTTGGTTCTGATCATTACTTGGTAGTGTCACGAGTGAAACTGAATGTTGGTTGGAGGAAAAGGAATAGGAAGAGGCCCAGCATGGAAATGATAAAGGTTGAAAGGCTCCCTGAAAAGCATCAGCGTTTTTCTGACATACTCAGAGAGCAACTGAAGGAACTGAAGTCTCGTGAGAAGGATGTAGAAAAGAAATGGGAAAGTTTTAAGAACTGTGTTGTCACTGCTGCTGAAGAGGTCTGTGGCACCACGATAGTGGGTAACAATAGAGGTGATGCTTGGTGGAATAGTGAGATTGAAGAGGCAGTAAAGAGAAAGAAGGAAGCCTATTTAGGGATGGTGCGAGGTAGAGTTTCTGTGGACGAATATCACTGTAAGAAGAGTGAAGCAGCCAAGCTGGTTCACCAGAGTAATAAGGGGCAAAGATAGGAAGGAGAAGGTGAAAAGTCATGAATCATTTTTTTTTTTTTTGAAAGGTAGGAAGACTGGGGAAAAATAGGGGAAACAAAGTTGTAAGTTGTGTGAAGAATAAGATCGAGGAAAGGATATGGGAACCCAATGAGTTAAGTGAAAGATGGGGTGAATACTTCTGTGAGTTATTAGATCAGGAAAGCAAAGATGATTCCGAGGCAGAAGCAGATGATGTCACAGTGAAGGATGGAAGCTCAGGAGGGATCTCAAGAGAAGAGGTGTGTAAAACTCTAAAATCTCTTCAGAATGATAAGGCACCGGCCGGGACTTGATGGCATAACTGCCGAGATGTTGAAATATGGTGGCAACTCTGTAATTGACTGGTTAACTGAAATTTGCCAGTTGTGCAAGGAGTTAGGAATGGTCTCTCGAAATTGGAAGGATGCTATCATTGTTCCCTTGTATAAGGAAAAAGGTGATCAGACTGACTGCAAGAACTATCATGATATTAGCCTACTGAGTGTGCCAGGGAAAGTGTTCGGTAAGGTCGTTATTGAAAAAAGTATGGGGCCTTACATCAGAGAAAGTATGGGATGTTCAGAGTGGTTTTATGCCTGGTAAAGGCCGCACTAACCAGATTTTTGCATTACGCATGATGATTGAAAAGTATCTGGCTGTTGGTAAGAAAGTTTTTGCTGCCTTCATAGATTTAGAGAAAGCTTACGACCGATTTAATAGGACACTTTTGTGGAAGATTTTGAATTAATATGGTGTTACTGGTAATCTACTTAGTAGTGTAAAAGCCATGTATGCTGGCAGTAGAGCTTGTGTACAAGTCACTTGAAAAATTATTGGGGCTTCCGGAAATTTTTAGTCGAATTACCCATGCATTTTTCAAAGTATTCAAGTGTAATTAAAATTTCATTCAGTCAGATTATTTGGCCCAATAAGACACCTGAAATGTTAAAATGAAGCAAACTGTAGTTAATTGCGGATTTTTTTCTCTAGATAATTATTTATTTCATTTATTAAACTTTCGTAGGCACATCATTATTATGTACAATACACAGATACTGTGTGAATTTCCAACTCAATTGTCTTATAAAAGTAACAAAAACATGTAAAATTTATTTTAAGGTATTTTTTACCAATTTTAAAACTGCCAACAATTTTTTTCTTCAAATGATTTCTGAGTTAAATTCGAAGAAAGAGGACATGGCATCTGCCACACGCCCTGCGTTTTCTGTGTGCTCTACTTCATATCGGCTGTGTATGCCCAACTTGGGCTGCTTATGTACTTTTCTATGGGGAAATCCTTGACTTTGAATAGGTTTTAGAGGCACTTGTGCAGTATGTACAGTAAAAAAAATGAGACCGAAATATATGTGCACATAACTAAAAATTTGCAAAATGTTAAAGACATACTGTTTAGTATTTTCTAAAAAATATACAAAATTATGCTTCGTCGAGCGGAAATGCATATTGCGTATTAACCAATCATGGCCTTGCCAAAGCTGTAGGAGCCTTGTTGACATTCAGAGACTGCTGCAGAGAGTAAGAGACAGCAGCTATAAACCTGTGCTCTAGCACAGATCTTCAGTAAGTGATGTCACGTCACTGAATCCTCTCCACCCGGAGGGCGCATGAAACTAGATGATCAGATTTGGCTTCACCAGCTGCTCTATCTTCTAACCTCCTAATCCCTGACTGTACAACATATTTCCGCCTTTATCTCTATGACCTTGAATAGGTTCTCATCTCCGAATGTAGAGCTAGACTTTTGTATTTTGTGGGAACCCAGACAAACCGAAAAATTTTCTTTTATAAAGGAAGCAGTTTTAAATGCTCTTAAACAATGGTACTTGAGGTATTTGTCTGTCGTGTCAAATTTGATGAGCACGAACAAACACTAATTCTTTTTGAGGCACAATAAACAGTCTGAGGGGTAAATTTCTATACACACTTTCTATATATAGTAAATGGGGAATGAATAATAAAAAACTTGAAGAATTGATAATGAAAAACAAAATTTATGCATATATGCGTACATGTATTTTTACCACGAAACGCGCAAAAATATTAGGGGTTCAAGGAAGCCACAACAAAATCATTGGGGGTTCAAACAGTGTCTCGAACCCACAAAGTTGGCGCCTATGGTACAAGTGAATGGTGTTTTATCAAAATGATTTTCTATTAGTGCTGGAGTCAGACAAGGTTGTGTAATATCACCATGTCTGTTTAATATATTTATGGATGCATGCATGATGCCAAAATAGATAATAGTGGTTTATGTCTTGGTGATATGTGTGTGTGCAGATTGCTGTATACTGATGACACTGTCCTGTTGGCAGAGAGCAAAAGTGAGTTGCAGAGTATGTTGTCACGGATGTACGAAGTTTGTATGAAATTCAAACTGAGTATAAATAAGGGGAAAACCAAAGTTATGGTTTTTGAGAGAGAAACTGGTAGTACTGAAGGTAATATAAGTGTAAATGGCACAGTGATTGACCAGGTGAATGAATTTGTGTATTTAGGAAGCATGTTTGACAGAAAGAACAAATTGGATGGTGAAATTAGTAGGCGAGTGAATTCTTCATTGAAAGTCATAGCGGTTTTGGGAGGTGTTCACAGGAATGATGGGTTTTCAAGAGAGTCCCACATGGCTGTGTATGAGAGTGCCATTGTTCCTACTCTGATGTATGGCAGTCAAACCTAGGCACTGCAGACGTAACATAGGAGTCGTTTGTGTGCTGGAGAAATGCGTTACTTACGGGGTGTTTGTGGCAAGGCACGTTCCGATTGTGTGAGGAATGAAGATGTGTTGCAGTTGTGTAATGTATAGTAAAATGTTGTTAGCAAGGTGGAGACTAATATGCTTTGGTGGTTTTGCCATGTTGGAAGAATGAGTGATGAGATGCTTACTAAAAAAAATATTTTTAGCTAAGTGGCAGGAAGGAAAGGCAGACGAAGGCCAAAGAAATCACGGGAGGATCAGATTCAGGAGTGTCTGCATGAGAAAAAGATTATGAGTATGAAGTATAGAAGGTTTTGTGTATGGCGTGTGATGGATGTCAGTGAAGCCCGAGTTGTATGTCAAGATCACTGTAAATGGATAAGTTTGATACAGCAACAGTAAGTAAAAATTATCTGGTAGTTAGTATTTCTTTGTGGAGCTAACCTCAGAATCTCAGAGAACAGCTTAGTGATATATATATATGTATGTATGTATGTATCTCCAGTAACTATCCATTTGGTGAAACGAGTTTCACACAGACTCTTGAGCAGTTCCTTACAAACCTTGACGCATCATTAAGCCTGAGCTGGAGTCAATTCATATGGTACCTTGTGCCATAATCTGTAGACCCTTCTGAACTTGTGCAAGTGATCGGCGATAGTGGATTGGGGAAGTCCCGGATCAGCCAACAATTTGCGTGTTCTAGTTATTGGATTTGCTTCAACAACCGTGGGCAGGCCTTCTTGAAACTTCCTCACTAAGCTCATGTTGCCAGCTTCCTGAACCATGTTTGCACTGTCTGAGTGATCTTCACTGTCATTTATTTTTTCAGACTGCTTTAGCCACTTTAAACCTTTGCCTCCAGTAATGGCACAACACAACTAAGATTTCAAACTTTGTGGACATTTTGAACAATTCATAAAAGAGTGGTAGGCAATGCACGTAACTAACAAACAAATTAAGAAGATGGTAGTATAGAACACACTAAGTTACATATAAAAGTTTTAAGGCAAATATATTTCAGCCATTACTATGGCTTTCACCAGTGCGACTACGGTTTTTTTCATTGCCAGATTGGAAAGGTAAGTTTTGTAACGGTAACTCCGGGTGACGTGATGTAATGAGGGATTTCCAGATGTATGGAACGAAAATGGGGAGCTCAGAGTTGCAATTTTTGAAAAATAAAATTTCTAAACTTTCTCTAAACCTCAGAGCAAACCGATTGTGGAAGGAAGCGAATTTTTTTGTATTGGACCAAAGTGGAATAGCAGAAGTGTCGGTCATGGTAAGTTGAGACAAAGAAGAGGAAGGGTTTCCAAATTTCACATCAGATTTGTGTTCCTGAAGTCTTGAGAGAATTTTCCTGAATGAACTTCCAATGTACGTGGTTAATCCAACATTAGTCTTGATCGAAATTTTATACACTCCAGGCGAAGAAAGCGGAGGTCTTGGGTCTCTGTCATTACAGAGGATAACAGAAATTGAAGGAGAAGAGCGAATGGCAAGTCTATATCCTTCTCTTTTGAAGATACTGATGCCCTTGTAGGAAGAAAGTTTGTGGTAAGGGATTAAGCCAGCAAACATTAGTTCCTTTTTTGGTGAAACAGGTTGAAGAGCAACAACTGGTTTTTTCTTAGCATTTTGAATTAATTTAGAAACCAGGAGAGGGGGAAATCCATGTTGAGTAGCAATCAAGCAGTTGTTGGCTAATTCATTTTTTAGATTAACTTCAGTGTTACAAACCAAATGAACTTGATGAATGAGAGACTTGAGAGCTGATAGTTTATTGGTGGAAAGTATGAGAATTGAAAGGAATAATGCTATTGGAAGAAACCGGTTTTCGGTATACAGAAGTAAATAGAAAAGTATTACTTTTTGAGGTGCTCACACCCAAGAAATTTATTTTGCCATCAATTTCTTCATTGATAGTGAATCTAATGGACGGGAATTTTTCAGTGATTAAATTTGTGAGTTGCAATAGATCTTTTTTAGGAAGAGGCTAGATGACAAAAATATTCTCGACATGACGAAGCCATAAGGTAGGTTGTTGGTCATGTTGCAGCACTATTGATTGCTCAATATTTTGAAGGTATACTTCAGCCAAAAGTGGGGAAAGAGGTGACCCTATTGGTATACCTTGGTTTTGTTGATAGCATTGATTATTATAAACGAAAAAACTGTGTTGGCGAAGATAATACAGTCAATCATACAAATCCTTGGTTAAAGTGCCATCCATTGGGAATTGTTCTTTGAATTTATGAATGAGTAGCATGTGTGCTTCAAATTGAGGAAGTAAAAAGGTGATTCCACGTCCAAAGTAAACATACTTACATGACCATCAATGGAGTTTGGAAGTCTAGAGATGAATTCAGCAGTGGAGGAGATATTGTAGGGGTGGTTATTGGTGATAATCTTGAATTTTTTGGCAAGACATTTTTCCAGGTTAGAAGCAGGAGAGTGAGTATTTTCCACAAGAGGTTTAATTGGAGCATTAGCTTTGTGTAATTTAATTTGGGCAAATAATCTAGGAGAATTGTAGAAAGAAGGAGCAGAAAAATCCACCTCCTTCAACAAAGAATCTCTTAGAATCCATCACCTTGCTTGAATCTGCTATTCATAACACCGCTTCCGATGCTCAGCATAAAATATGTACTCAGGCTGCTTCCATCTTTATTAAGCAAGCACACTCAAGTTTTGTCACTAATACTCAGTTTGCCTCAAAGCTCTTGAAAATTAAACATTTCTTAAAAGCTAATAATTTAGCTGTATGTATGGTTGATAAAGTCGGCATTCCTGTCATTATCAAAAAGGATACCCTTAATCAAAAAGTCAATGA
Organism: Macrothele yani; assembly: GCA_039090855.1. Taxonomy (NCBI): domain Eukaryota; kingdom Metazoa; phylum Arthropoda; class Arachnida; order Araneae; family Macrothelidae; genus Macrothele; species Macrothele yani. The sequence goes on along the minus strand of CM077016.1, from coordinate 43,703,325 downwards.
TTTCCTCCTTTCCACCAATTTCAAACTTATTTCTAAAAATCCTGTGGAAGCTTTGAAATCATCTGTGGATCGCCTCAATAAGTTACAGTCGTTAAAGGTTTTCTTTGGAGATTTTTCAGCTCCTTCTTTCTAAAATTCTCCTAGATTATTTGCCCAAATTAAATTACACAAAGCTAATGCTCCAATTAGACTTCTTGTGGAAAATACTCACTCTCCTGCTTCTAACCTGGAAAAATGTCTTGTCAAAAAATTTCAAGATTATCACTAATAACCACCCCTACAATATCTTCTCCATTGCTGAATTCATCTCTAGACTTCGAAACTCCATTGATGGTCATGCAAGTATGTTTACCTTGGACGTGGAATCCCTTTTTTCTTCTGTGCCTCAGTTTGAAGCACACATGCTACTCATTCATAAATTCAAAGAACAATTCCCCATGGACAGCACTTTAACCAAGGTGTACCAATGGGCTCACCTCTTTCCCCAGTTTTGGCTGAAGTATACCTGCAAAATATTGAGCAATCAATAGTGCTGCAACATGACCAACAACCTACCTTATAGCTTCGTTATGTCGACGATATTTTTGTCATCTGGCCTTCCTAAAAAAGATCTATTGCAACTCACAAATTTAATCAATGAAAAATTCCTGTCCATTAGATTCACTATTAATGAAGAAATTGATGGCAAGATAAATTTCTTGGATGTGAGCATCTCAAAAAGGAAATCTTCTATCCACTTCTTTCTACCGAAAACCAGTTTCTTCCAATAGCATTATACCTTTCAATTCTCACACTTTCCACCAATATAAACTGTCAGCTCTCAAGTCTCTCATTCATCGAGCTCATTTGGTTTGTAACACTGAAGTTAATCTGAAAAATGAATTAGCCAACATCCGCTTGATTGCTACTCAACATGGCTTTCCCCCTCTCCTGGTTTCTAAATTAATTCAAAATGCTAAGAAAAAACCAATTGTTGCTCTTCAACCTGTTTCACCAAAAAAGGAACTAATGTTTGCTGGCTCAATCCCTTACCACAAACTTTCTTCCTACAAGCTCATCAGTATCTTCAAAAGAGAAGGATATAGACTTGCCATTCACTCTTCTCCATCAATTTCTGTTATCCTCCGTAATGGCAGAGACCCAAGACCTCCACTTTCTTTGCCTGGAGTGTATAAAATTTCGATCAAGACTAATGTTGGATTACCACATACATTGGAAGTTCATTCCGGAAAATTCTCTCAAGACTTCAGGAACACAAATCTGATGTGAAATTTGGAAACCCTCTTCCTTGTCTCAACTTACTATGGCTGACACTTCTGCTATTCCACTTTGGTCCAATACAAAAAAGTTTGCTTCCTTCCAAAATCGGTTTGCTCTGAGGTATAGAGAAAGTTTGGAAATTTTATTTTCCAAAAATTGCAACTCTGAGCTCCCCATTTCCATTCCACACATCTGGAAATACCTCATTGCATCACATCACCCGGAGTTACCATTACAAAACTTACCTTTCCAATCTGGCAACGAAAAAATCGTAGTCGCACTGATGAAGGCCATAGTAATGGCTGAAATATATTTGCCTTAAAACTTCTGTACGTAACTTAGCGTGTTCTATACTACCATCTTCTTAATTTGAACAGTTCAATGTATGTTTGAAATAGGTGTACAAGTTCCACACTCAGTGAACTTGTATTCGATCTGCAACATCAGCAATTTATCCCGCAGAAACTATTTGAATTCAACACACAGAAAAGAATAATGCAAAATGCTACATTTTTGTTTTGTTTTGTGTGGACAACCCAGTATAATTATTTCTTGTTCTAAGCAGTCTGTTTGCCTAACATATCGCAGAGAAAGAAAACATTGGCATGTCAAGCAATTATCCAAATATTTTACTAGGAAAAATGTGTGAAAAAGATTCTGTTACCTGAATCTTTCTAGATTCAGAAATGTCGTTCTTTGCCAATCCCTATAATTTTGATCACTGTAGATCAGTAGAAAAGGGTTATCCAAACATTCGTGCAGAACATCAAGATGATACGAACAGGAAGGTTAACTACATTTAGCTGCATTTTCGTACATACAGATTCAGTGCAATACTTGTAGAAATATAGTACCATTAATAGAAAAGATTAACATAATGAGAGATACCAGTTTTTTCTGTCTATTTGATTGACAATAGAATTTGTGTCCATGCGCCTGCACAATTTTCTTTCCTCAAATTTACTCACCTTAGTCTCAATATTTGGCTATATAATTTTAAGCGATCAACCAAACCAAACTAACTCCGACTTGGGAAATCTATGAGAGTTTAAAACACAAATGCACAGCCTCATAACATAAGTCTACATTATTATTTACCATTCTTTATTCAAGTCTCTAGAGAGAGTATTAGATTTAGTAAAGTGTGAGCCAGAAGAGTTTGTTTGGAAACAGCATCTTACAACTTCACATGTGATATTTTCCTATATAATATTTATAAGATTCCTACCATGTAATTTGGCGTATGTCTCTGTGCATGTAATTTGTTGTGCAGAATGTCCAGTAAAATGGCAATATTAATTTCTTTATTTTTTTTATTTCAGCCGGAAAACATTATGTGTCAAACTAGAAGCAGCAATAACATCAAATTAATAGACTTCGGGTTGGCAACAAAACTTGATCCTAATGAAGCAGTAAAGATTTCGACAGGAACAGCTGAATTTGCTGCACCAGAGATAGTTGAAAGAGAGCCTGTTGGTTTCTACACAGATATGTGGGCCGTGGGTGTTCTCGCATATGTTCTGTAAGTTTAGTTGCTCTTTTAAGATCAGTTTGAGTGATAAATTGTATATAATTGTTTGCATAATGTTTCCATAATTGAATATACGGTGGAATAAAGATGTTACACATCCATCTCCATGGAAATTTAGATATTTATGGATTTGTGTGTACTAACAAAAGTAACAATTAAGAATCAGTACCAACAGAACATAATCCTTTCTTTTCTCAATTAATTTATTTGCATGAAGAAAGATGTTTGAAATAGCCAAATGGAGATTTCCTTGGCGCCATTTTTCAACACCCCATCTATTCATAATGTATATAGCCTTGTTGTAAGTGTGATAAAACTCTTGAAAACCATAAAGGCGAACTTGTATATGAGAAATTCAATTACACTGACTATACTTACTGCTGAGTAGTGACAACCATTTTTATCTAAGCAAATAAAGTAATACGAAATTCATATTAGAAGGGAATCAACCTGAAATTTTTGCTAAAGCAAAATCGGCCGAACATCATAATTTCTGAAGGAATCTTGGTAGAAATTACAAGCACAACTTTAACACTTTCTTCCAAATGAGAATGACTTGGTCTTTTACGTATAAATGAAATTGATCGAATGTGCTTTGTTTGAAATGTAAGCAACCTCTGTTATAATTCTGAAAAATACTGGAAATACTGTATATACGATACTGGACACACCGATTTTTACAAACAGCATTCCAAAAATACACTGTCTTGTCATTAATATCCAGACACCCCTCTTTTGATAGTGAATTCGGTCCTACACAAGCACCATGTCACAGACTCAACCATAAATATGCTCATAGGGCTATGATGAGAAAACGACTGTGAATGCAAGATGCCTTGCTCGACAGTGTTATTTCCAGCAAGGATAGGTAACATAGTATCATATGAACATTCATTCCAAATGTAACATTTCAGTGGCATTAAAGATATCTAGGTTTACAGTTTGGGATGTGATATTCAAATGGAAGCAAACTAGGCCTGAATCTGCCAAAAAACAACCAGGTAAACCTCTGAAATGAATAGAACGTGACAGGAGAGCTCTACGAAGGATAGCCCGCTCAAAACGTAAATCAACATTGCTTTAAATCATGCCAACAGTATGTGAGACTATTGATGTTACTACCAGTACAGTGCGCAAGTCACGGTACAACATGGGTTACCACGGTCGATTAGTCATCCACAAGCCATTTATCATGTCGGCATGAATTTGATTTTCAAGCAGAATGGATTGGCTAAGTTTTATTCAAGGCAACAATTGGTTTTGTTGCAATATTTTTATCCCCTACTTTAATTTCAGGTATTTTTCCTATTGATGTGATAATATCCATAAAAGCATAAGTAAAATTATACCTATGCATTTCCAAATATTGTGACTCTTTTTGTTTCAGAATATTATTACATGCAACTCTGGTCCCCAAAAATAAGTGTGGATGCAGTTTCCAGAAGTCACAAGAATGTACAACATAAGAGAATAAATCAACGGGAAATTTGCAATGTATTTAGGCAGTGACAGGAGAGCTCTACAAAGGATAGCCCGCTCAAAACGTAAGATCCTTTGTAGAGCTCTCCTGTTAGAAGTGACAGGAGAGCTATACAAAGCATAGCCCGCTCAAAACTTAAATCAACATTGCTTCAAATCATGCAAACAGTATGTGAGACTATTGATGTTAGTACCAGTACAGTGTGCAAGTAACGATACGACATGGGTTACCACGGTCGATTAGTCATCCACAAGCCATTTATCATTTTGGCATGAATTTGATTTTCAAGTGGAATGGATTGGTTAAGTTTTATTCAAGGCAACAATTAGCTTTGTTGCAATACTTTTATTCCCCCTACTTTAATTTCAGGTATGTTTTCTATTGGTGTGATAATATCCATGAAAGCATAAGTAAACTTATACCTATGCGTTTCCAAATATTGTCACTCTTTTTTTTTTTCAGAATATTACATGCAACTCTGGTCCCCAAAAATAAGTGTAGATGCAGGTTCCAGAAGTCACAACATAAGAGAATAAATCAATGGGAAATTTGCAATGTATTTAGGCAGTAATCAACATGAAACTCGTTGATTAAAATTGAGGAACATTCATTTGTGTTTTTTGGCCAGCAAGTTTCTGAAACTACCCATGGCAGTCATAACCCATCATAAAAGACTGAGACGTGTTTCAGAATATCATAGCTACCTGAATTGTCCAGTGACTGTCCCATTGAATTCTAGAACTCTGTTACTGTACCATGACCCAACAATTCATTGCATATCACAACCCAGCATCCATAATAGAAGAACTACTGCCCCTGTGGTGCAGTGGTCTAAGTGTGGCTTCTGACCATTTGTTTGAGATGGGTCTGGGTTTGAATCCTGGTTAGGATTATCTTACCGCACAGTCTCTCTGCCTTCCCTAGAACCATTGGCCCTAAATTAAGGATGGATGATCGCTTATAGCCCATCGAGTTGCTCACGATGGTCCTTAAACTCCCAAACAATACAAAAAAATATTTAAGAACTGTTATCCAGATTTCAAATTGCAAGCTTCCGGTCTAGAATTCAAATACAAGTAAACATCAAAGTTTACAGTTACAAACTCATTGTTTTCACCTTGACAGTTATTTTCTCTTAATTCTGTTCTTGAAAGTTACTGAAGTTATGCAGGGATAATCACTGCTAGCAACAGAAATGGCAATGATGATTCTCTGATACATTTGGAATAACACTCACAACAGATCTGCACCTTCAAATGTTGATGCTCCCCTTTAGCACAGAGGTCTAAGTGCTGACTTCTGACCGTTTGTCCGAGTAGGTCCAGGTTCCAGTCCCAAATACGGCACGCGTGGCGTTTTCATCTTAAAGCGCTGGTTCTCTCCTCCCTGAACTACGGAATGGAGTGATGGCTTATAGCCCTTAGAGTTGCTTACGGTGGTTGTACCCTGAATCAAACAAATCAGATGTTGATCATTTGTAACAATAATCTCGGAAAGGTCTGAGGTAAATGTTGCTATTCGAGTTGTCCTCTGTGACAGTGATTATCCTCTGATTTTTCAGGTTAATCTGGTATATCACTAGTATTCTGATATCATTTTAAAACTTCCTCCTCTTTCTGTGCATCTATTGTGGTTCTAGAAACACTTAAAATACTAAACTACATGCACACATAAATTAACACCTCCAGACAGCATGACATTGTCATACTTTGTGGATTACCTTCAAGCACTAGATTTATCACCAATGTAATATCTGGGTTGAATTGATGAAACAATTCCTCACTTTTCCTCTCAGTCAATTTATGTGAAAAACATTAGGATTATCTAATAATCAGTATCACAAAGCAATACAATTGCACATCAGAGTGCAAATATTCATAGCTTCTTGCATGATGAAATTGAGGCCTATATCAGTGTGAACATTGTGTCAATGAAGAAATTTAGTTTGTTGAGTCTTTTCCCCCTTTGTTCCAAGTTTAAACAAATCTGCTACTGTATTACAATATGTATCAATAAAATATTCTTACTGTGAATATTTGTTGTACTTGTTTATTTAGGCTTAGTGGATTATCACCTTTTGCTGGGGAGAATGATATTGAAACTCTAAAGAATGTCCGTGCATGCGAGTGGGACTTTGATGAGGAAGCATTTGCGATTGTATCGGAACAAGGAAAAGATTTCATTAGGAGACTGCTTCAACGAAGCAAGGAGTATGTATTGAATTTTATTGAATTTCCTGAAAAGCAATTAAAGAAAAAGACAGGCTATAATGAAATTAGTGTTATGTTATTAATTTCAAATATGTTAACTGCCGTAATAAAATTATATTTTATTTTGCACTAAGCTGTTCTGTAGTAACTAACCACAATCAAATATCTCTGACTGTGATTGAGTTTCTATTAAACGTTTCTGTTAAGACACCTGCATAGTAGTCTATGATAGGCCTGTTATATACTTAAAAAATCAACCTAGTTACAAACAGCTTAAGATTGAAGCAGCTGTATAAATTAAAGCATGAAAGCTATGTAAGATATCAAAGCATCCAGCATTGAGGCACGATCTATGTTTTCTGAAATTATCTATAACAACCGCATCTGATGCCATATGCTATGTATATACAGGGTGATTCCTAAAGTCCTAAGTTACCTCAATAACTTGGGAACAAAGACAGCTAGAGCTATGGAAGTAAGGTATGGTATAGTAAAACAACCATGCGCTATCAGATGAGAGTTACTACAGCGCCCCTAGTGGCAAAATGTGGAAGTTAGCACTCCTATCTCGGAAACCATGAGAGATACCGGAAAGAGATCAATTAGAAACTTGTAGAGCATCAACGAATTAGTAGGAAACGACATATGGTAGAAACGGCTGGGGTAAGTAGAAAGGCTGGAAACGTGAAAGAAACACAAGGTTTATTATACTCAGGCATAAATACAAATGGAGTACATTGGTCGTATTTAATGCAACAGCGGTACTTACATAATGTTGCGTTTAACATAAATAGGGTTCAGTATGATCACCATCTGCCACAATACACATTTGAATGCAAGATAGAACCTCCCGTTGTACGTTCGCCAGCATAACAGGTGTCACGCTCTCACACACAGTGACGATACGCAGTCGGAGATCGTGGAGACTCGTCAGTTCCACCCTGTACACATGATCCTTTAGGTAACCCCAGAGGAAGAAATCCATGGGAGTTATATCTGGGGATCGTGGAGGCCACGCTACGGGACCACCATAACCGATGATCTGTTGCCCGAAAGTGTCGGACAGTAAGTGCTGTACCGCTGTTGGTTGATGTGCCGGAGTGCCGTCATGCTGAATCCATAATGAGCGTACATCTTGCAGAGACAGATCATCTAACCACTCAGGTAATGTGCTTTGTAACAGCTGCAGGTAATTTCATCCATTTAATGCGCCCTCATAGAACACAGGCCCAAGAAGTCGGTCCTTCCAGATGCCACACTAGACATTGATCGACCAGCGTACCTGATGCCTCATTTCCCATGTAAAACATGGATTCTGAACTGCCCAGTAATGGGTATTTTGTTTGTTTAGCACACCGGCGCGTGTGAACTGCGCCTTGTCAGTCCAAAGGATATTTGATAGAAAGGCCGCATTTTCTTCTACGGTGTTCATTACAAAATTGCACCAATCTAGACGTCGTTGGTTATCCCCTGGCATCAGTACGTGCAGCGGTACTGTACGGTATGAGTGGGCACCATGCTGATGCAAAATGTTCCACACACGGGATTGTGCTAAGCCACATGCCATACTGACTTCCCTCGTACTGGTGTGTGTGTTGGCCAAAACGTATGCCAGAACATCGACTGGTGGCACATCCCTACCCATTCCGGTGGGTCCGCCCGAACGGGGATGTGCTGCAATACTGTCCATCTCCCGTAGCCGTCGAACCGCGCGACTGATGATCCACACTGTTGGCGATGGATGAGTCAGAAATAGTAAGCCATACTGGCATGATGCTTCCCTTGCGTAGCGTCCGAATTCTTCATATAGCAGTACCATCTGGTAATACTGTTCATTCAAATAGCCTGCCAGGCTCGTTCTTTACCCGATACTCATGTTACGAATGACATAGCTCCTGACCAACAACTTTTTCATACATTGCCACGCCGCGCCTGATATGGCAGGTGAGGCGTTATGTCACACCAGAATTAGCATACGACACTCACAGACGTGTGGTCGCATACATCATACATTTCTCTCTGCTGGACTGTTATCGCAACAATAACACAAACCGGCTTTGCACAAGTTTGCGTTTCCAGCCTTCTACTTACCCCAGCCGTTTCTACCATATGTCGTTTCCTACTAATTCGTTGATGCTCTACAAGTTTCTAATTAATCTGTTTGCCGTATCTCTCATGATTTCTGAGATAGGAGTGCTAACTTCCACATTTTGCCACTAGGGGTACTGCAGTTACTCTCAACCGATAGCGCATGGTTGTTTTACTATAATATACCTTACTTCCATAGCTCTAGCTGTCTTTGTTCCCAAGTTATTGAGGTGACTTAGAACTTTATGAATCACCCTGTATATGTGTGTGTGTGTCATTTTAATTTTTTTCACAAGTTTCATAAAAGCTCTTAATTTCATTCATACTGAAATACGAATTACTTTTCTGAAATTTTACATAATATGTTCTCAATGAATAAAACTCAATCCCCTGCTGGATGAAGGTTCCCCTATATCTTTCCACAACTCTACCATACTTTTGAAACATTCTTCCATGCCATTCGGGCAGGCTTCAAATTTCATCACTCACGTCCCACGTAGTCTTCTTCTAGGTCTTTTCTTGTCCCTTGGTATCATATTTCAGCTGTCCAACTGTGGTCAGTTCTTTTAGACATATGTCCAGCCATTGCCACTTGAGAGTCTTTACTTTGATCATGATGTTCTCAACTCTTGTCATTTTCTTGATCCATGAGTTCCTTTTCCTATCTTTCTTGATTACACCACACATGCATCTCTCACTGCTTCTTTGAGTTGTCCACAGCCTCTGAACATCTTTTTTAGTTAAAGCCCATGTCTCTGCTCCATAAATAAGAACTGGAAGGATGCACTAATTAAATAATTTTCTTTTAAGACATAAATGGTAAATCGCTCTTGCAAATTGTACTATTTCTTCTGAAATTACCCCAGCCAAGTTTCACACAACTAGTAATTTCTTCTTCAGTGTGATTTTCGCTTGATATCTGTTGACCAAGGAAAATGTTGTCATCAGTTACTTCAAAGTTTGAATTCTTGTAAATGTATTGTGCATCGATTTTGTTCTCTGTAAGTTCATCTTTAACCCAAGTTCAGGGACTTGTCAGCAAGTTCCTGATTAATCTGCAGCTGTGAGGGGGTACTTGCAAAAATGACTATGTTGTCAGTAAATGAAGGTGAGTCAAACAATCTCCATTAATCTTTATTCCCTTGTTTTTCTAGTTATATATCACTAAGCTGTTCATTCTTCATTATGCTGTTGGAGTGCTTGGGAGATATGGTATCACTTTGTCTCTCTCCTTTTCTATTTTTTTTTACTTGCTGTTTTTTCAAACAGTTGAACTTTTGTATTTGCATTTCCATACATGTTATCAATAATATTAACGTATATATCTTTAGTATTGCAGGATTTCAAAGGCACCATAACTGGTGCTGGTTTCACAGGGAAAAAAGCTTTTTCATAATCAATAAAATCCATACATAGTGGGAGTTCATATTCGTTCAGTCCTCTCTGTATATGGATTTGATCTATAGTGCTGTAGCCACTACTGAATCTAGTTTGTTCTCTTAGTTGAGCAATGTCCAGTGTTTCCTTCAAGCAATATGACAGTTGTACATAGCCAGGGTCAGCATCAGATGACAGCCTAGTCCAGTGGCATACCCAGTGGGATTTGCCCAAGGATTTGGGCCCTCCCCATGAGGTAACACTTGGTCCTTCGTTCTTTGTTATTGGCTGCTTATTTTTAAGTATATCACATACATACATACATATCACTAAGCTGTTCTTTGAGATCCAGAGGCTAGCTCCAAAAAGAAATACAAACTACCAGTTAGTTTTTACTTACTGTTGCCGTATCAAACTTCTCCATTTACAGCAATCTTGACATACAACTCGGGCTTCACTGACATCCATTACATGCCGTACACAAGATCTTCTATACTTCATACTCATAATTTGTTTCTCATGCAGACACTCCTGAATCTGATCCTCCCATGACTTCCTTGGCCTTCCCTTCCTGCCACTTGGGCTAAAAAGATTTTCTTAGTAAGCATGTCATCATTCATTCTTTCAACATGGCCAAACCACCGAAGCATATTAGTCTCCACCTTGCTAACAACATTTTTCTTCACATAACACAACAGCAACACATCTTCATTTTTCACACAATCAAAATGTATCTTGCTACAACCCCTCCCCCCCCCCGTAAGTAACATTTCTCCAGCGCACAAACGACTCCTATGTTTCTTCTGCAGTACCCAGGTTTCACTGCCATACATCAGAGTAGGAACAGTTACACTCTCATACATAGCCATGCAAGACTCTTGAGAGCCCATCGAATCTGTGAAGATCTCCCAGAGCAGCCATGACTTTCAATGAAGAATTAACTCGCCTTCTAATTTCACCATCTAATTTGTTCTCTCTGTCAAACATGCTTCCTAAACACACAGGGGTGAATACTTCTGTGAGTTATTAGATCAGAAAATATAGGGGTGAATACTTCTGTGAGTTATTAGTATATTTGTACATATACTAATAACTCACAGAAGTATTACAAAGATTATGTAATATATGTGAGTTATTAAGTATCATCATCATCATCATCATCATTGTCAACCATTATCAATCCACTGCTGGACGAAGGTCTCCCCAAGTTTCCTCCACAACGGTCTGTCTTGTGCCAGTCTCCTGCATGTCACCCCTGCATACTTTCGAATTTCATCCACCCATCTCCCATGTGGTCTTCTTCTGGGTCTTTTCCTGTCCCTTGGAATCCAATCTAAAATTTCGGCTGTCCATCGATGATCTGTCCTTCTGGCAGTATGTCCAGTCCATTGCCATTTCAGGGATTTAACTCTGATCATGATGTCTTCCACTCTCGTCATTTTTCGGATTCACGAGTTCCTCTTCTTATCTCTCCTGGTTACACCAAGCATGCACCTCTCCATGCTACTTTGAGTTGTCTGCAGCCTTTGTATGTCTCTTTTAGTTAAGGTCCACGTCTCTGCACCATACGTAAGCACTGGAAGGATGCATTGATCAAACACTTTTCTTTTAAGACATAATGGCATATTGCTCTTGAAAATTATGCTGTTTCTTCCGAAAGCTCTCCAGGCAAGTTTTGTGCGCCGATTAATTTCTTCATCAATGTGACCCTCACTTGATATCTGCTGTCCAAGATAAATGTACGTGTCTGTTATCTCCAGCTTTTCTCCATCAATCGATAAATCTTCATTTCTTGTAAAAGCATTGAACATCACTTTTGTCTTCTGAAAGTTCATTTTTAATCCCACTTCTTTACTCTTGTCAGCAAGTTCCTGGATCATACTCTGCAGCTCTGATGGGCTAGTTGCAAAAATGACTACGTCATCAGCAAAACGAAGGTGGGTTAGATAATCTCCATTAATCTTTATCCCCTTGTTTTCCCAGCTCAGTGACTGAAAAAACACCCTCCAATGTGGCATTAAAGAGCTTCGGAGATATGATGTCACCTTGTCTCACTCCCTTTCCAATTTTTATGTGTGTTGTATTTTCAAACAGCCGAATCTTTGCACTTGCATTTTCATAGATGTTATTAATAATATTAATGTATGCATCTTCAATACCGCAGGTTTTCAGAGCCATTGTAACTGCTGATGGTTTCACCGAATCAAAGGCTTTTTCATAATCGATAAAAGCCATGCACAATGGAAGTTCATATTCCCTCGCTCTTTCAATTAGTTCTCTCTGCACATGGATATGATCTATTGTGCTGTAGCCACTCCTGAATCCAGCTTGTTCTCTCGGTTGAGCCATGTCCAGTGTTACCTTCAAGCGGTGTGAAAGAACTTTAGTGAAGATTTTATAAACTACTGATAGGAGGCTGATAGGTCTGTAGTTTCCGAGATCCTCAATGTCACCTTTCTTATGTAGCAGGATCATTGTAGCGGTTTTCCAATCCTCAGGAATCTTTCCTTCATTAAGGCATCGAGTGAAAATTTGGGCGAGTACTGTTTCGATTTCTCCACTTGCTTCTTGTATGATGTCTACAGTAATTCCATCTTCTCCTGGAGCTTTTCCCCTGCTTCATGTTCTTGATTGCATGTGCAACTTCTGCTGGAAGGACTGGAGGAACTCTGGTACTGGTATCTTTCATGATGTCTGGAGTGCATATATCATCCCTTTCATATAATTTGGAGTAGAAATCTTTCACTCTTGTCAAAATTTCGCCTCTATTTCTTGTTACAGAACCATCTTCTTTTCTCAGTGCCATAATCTGTTTTCTTCCCTTACTGAAATGCCCCTTTGCTATCTTTAGGCTTTGGTTGTTTTCAATTGCTTTCCTCACTAGTTCACAGTTGAATTTTCTTACGTCTTCAGTGATACTTTTTCGTACTGTCTTGCATAGCTCTATATATTCCACTTTGGAAGTCACATCTTCTTTAGTTGTCCTCATCTCTCTTCTTTTTTGCATCAACATTTTGGTTTTTCCTGATAATTTATTTACATGCAACTTGTTCTTAGACCCAGCTAATTTTGTTGCTGTTTCCATAAGAGCTTTGGTTACTTTTCTGTTAACTTCAGAGATGTCCACTTTTTCCGATGTTAGGCCTTCTAAAGCAGAGAACCTGTTCTTCAGTTCTAACTTGAAGGTATTATGGTGTTTTTTAAGGTTCGTTATGTCAATAGATTTTGTTTGTCTTATGAGCTTGCCACGTTCAAGTTTAGTGTTAAGGTGCATCTTACATCTCACCAATCTATGGTCACTACCTGTGTTGAACTTGTTTAGCACACTGCAGTCTTCTATGACGAATTTTTTGTTACACATAATAAAATCAATTTCACTTGTCATCCCATTTGGATGTCTCCATGTCCATTTCCTGTGTGGCTTTTTCTTGAAGAAGGAGTTCAAGATGAAAAACCCTTCTGCCTCTGCAAACTCAACGAGAGTATTTCCACGCTGGTTTCTGTTGCCATGACCGAATTTACCTACTGAAGTTTCATTCTGTTGCCGTTGCCCTATTTTTGCATTGAAATCTCCCATAATTATTTTCAAGTGCTGCTTACCTTTATTATTTAGATGACAAATTTCCTCATAAAATTCTTCAATTTCTTCTTCAGGATGACTTGTGGTGGGTGCATAAGTTTGAATAATCTGAGCCTGGTATCTTTTCGAGAGTTGGATAACAAGTCGTGCAGCTCTGTCAGAGGAACTTTCAACTTCTACAACTTTATCCTTCAGTTTCTTGTTTATTATAAATCCAACACCACTAGTTCTGCCAGTATCTGTCCCACGATAGTAGAAGAGATGTCCACTTTTCAGTTCGATGAGATCTTCTCCTTTTCTCCTTAATTCACTTAGCCCCACGATGTCCCACTTGATCCTTTGTAGTTCCTCTTCCAATTCAAGAAGCCTTGAATCAGAAGATAGGGAGCGTCCATTGTAAGTAGCCAAGGTCAGCATCAGATGGCAGCCTAATCCGGTCCTCCGGGGATTCTTAGCACCCTCTGCCTTCATGTCGCACTGGCCGCTGCCTTGGCCAGGTACATTCCAGCTGCCGGAGACTGAGGGCCAAGATTTAAGTTGTGGAATCATTTTGGAGGGGTTTGGCCATAACTCACCACGCTGGCCAAGCGGGTTGGTGAGTGTGGGATAGAATTTCCTCTAATCCCGATGGTATAGTTATACCGCTATGGGCGGTCGTCAGAGCCCCTTTAGTGGGAACAGGATGCACCACGAGAAGGCGGAGTTGACATTTGTCAATTAGAGGCTGTGATGTTACGCATCACCTGACCTTACATCCTGACCTTACATTGATTCATATAATAGCAATAAAATTAGAAAGCGTCAGCTATCTTTATGTTGAAGAACAATAATATAATCGATTTGGGAAAGCAAACTTTTGATAAAAAGTACTGATTCTGTGACACTCATTATAATATTTTCTACAAGTTAGTGACAGTAAAGTGCTCCTTTTGTTATCATTTGTAGTGTTCTAGAGTATCATAAAAATTGATTTTGCTTATTATGAAATCAGAATTTAACTTGATTTGTGAATTTATTTCCAGAAAACGGATGACAGCTCATGAATGTCTGGATCATGCATGGCTTAAGGTAATGCTATTAGTTTGCCTTTTTCTGTGAAAAAAAAAGATTAATTTCATCAGTAAATTACCATACTTTTGCGTTATACTGTATATATACAAATGATTATCATTTTCTCCTTCCGACAGCAATTTAGAAGATATAGTGTTATTCAGCGAAATATCTTTTTATATATAGTGAAAGGCTTTCTAAGCTAGATCTTAAACATTAGAAAAGGAGATTAAATAATAAAGTTTAAAATCCTGTTGATTTCTGAGTAAGTTGCTCATTTATATTTAACTTGACAACGTGGGTCGCTACCATGACATTAAATTGTTCGAGGTGCAAATGAAAATTTCCAAGATATATAGCTCAAAGTCATCAGCTTCAACAATATTATTTCTGAAAAAGATTTTCTTTTCTGACCTTGTTAAATTACAAAATAATTTTATCTTTTTCTGAAAGGTATGTTTGCTTTTTAAAGTCATTATCGAACAAAATGTTTGAGCTAAAATATTTTACTTTTGTAACCTTTGATCAATGGGAAGTCAAATAAACACCATATTTCCTAAAGTAAGCTCCCATTGCTATTTTAATAGCATTTATATCATGCATAATCCCAAGTATTTAGGTTTCATTTATGCGTGAGCTATACTCTGTACTATTGTTGTTGGATCTTCAGAATTTTATTTCTTTTATATATCAATAATTTTCCACATAAAATAAGGGAAAGTAAGAAACAGTCTTGAAGCTGTTGAAAATCATTTTCAAAGCATTAGGAACTATGCAGATCACTGGCAGAGTCATTTACTGTCTTTGGACAAACCAAATGAGGATATGTTTCATTCACATGCAAACTTGGAGTGGTGATCATGCATTCAGATTAATACATCTTTTAGGTAGCTACATTACGTAAACTGTGTTTGATTGTGTGTGACATTGTGAGGATAAATTGCTGAAGTATCTGAAATTAACATAATTTTTCAGTTGCAGAGATTTTCAGAAAGTGACATGTATTTCATAAAACTCCAACTGAAAAGAAAGATAAAACATTATATAAATAATCCAACTGAGAAAAGATGTAATACTGAAAAACGTAATGGCTTTTAAACTGAAGTACATTCCAGTAATAAATTTTGCCCCTAAATTTCTGTTGCTATGGAACATCCACTAAAATACTGGGCTATAAATTATAAAAACTTCATAAAATGATGTATTGTACTGGGATCACAGGTTGTCACAAAAATTAACTTACCATAAAATTATTTTGCAATACAAAAATACTCCTTGATTTCTTTAGGATATTTCAAATAATATTCTTAAATGATTGTTTGTCATTCATTTAAACTTTTCATTGTGTACTTCAAATTGTAGAATTTTTACTTCTGATATTTAATATGTTCTTTTCTTTCTTTGCAGGGTGAAATGGAGCCATCTACAGTTCCGATTGAGAGATCACGCTATCTTAAGTTCAGGGATCGCATTCGTGCAAGATACGTAAGTAGCTTTTTTATTAATACTTAAACCATAATGAAAAAACACAGATCAAAGTTGTTTGCTGATTTATTATTTTTATGGAAAATAAGTACATGAATGTTGGGAATGTATTTGATTATTCTAAATAAAAACCACACAAATTAAAAATTGCATGGACTACAAAATTTTCCCGGAGATAATGTTGTTTAAGCTTTTATTACACATGTGTTACATCTATTTCTTTCTTTGTTATGAAAATTAGTTATACAAAATTGGTGATTTTGTGCTGTAATAATACTTTCTCTTTTGTAATCCTGCTAATACATAGAATTTTTTCACAACTTTTATTCATTCAGTTTTTCTTTCTATTGCACTTCGATACATCCAAAAAGAGATTTATTTAATGGAGCTCCGTTGAATGCTTTTCTTATTAATAGCTGTTCACCTAATTCCACCTCATTGTTTTAAAATCAATACAATCCCCCTAAAGTACATAAGCATATAATGTCATTATTTGTAGCACGATTTCTTATACCTACTGTTTTAGCTTTAATACATTTGGCCACCTTTTTCAAATTTTCTGAGGACTTGGCCATTTGGATTACAATTAATGTGCATCTTAAAATTACCATGAGATACACAGTGAATATAAAGTGTTTCTGTTTTACCTTCATAACTCAAAAACTGGAATGAAAATATGTACAATCCCTTGTTTTTCTTTAAGAATTCACCTCAAACCAACTTCAATTTATCCACCAGCTTCGATTTAACTCAGACTGCAGGTTTTACGTATCATAACAGCTTGCAGACTATTACAGCAATGACTTTCAACATAGTTTAAATAACAGCTACAGAAACACACGGAATCAATGAATCTCTTCTTGTTCTTAAAAGTTAACACACGCTACGTTCAAGGTTTAGGTGTACCTTGGGATTTTTTTCAAGCCGTTGACAGAAAATGAAGCTTAATGATAAGCACATTCAGTTGCCAGTATTTTGTACTATACCTTCGGTAACTGTTAAGTCAAACTCCAGAAATGTACTCAGTGTACTAAAATGAAGTTCCGTAAAGTGCCGAGCACATCCCATGGGCCAGGTGATGAAGTGGTCTAACCGCTGGCTATTGATCATTCGTCCAAGTGGACTCATGTTCAAGTCTCGAATGAGGCATGGGTGGTGCACCTGTCTTATGGCACTGGCCCTCTCCCCCCTCACCGGAAGCAGTGGCCCCAAATTAGGGATGGAAGACTCCTTAGAGTTGTTCATGGTGGTCATTAAACCGCAAAACAAAGAAAAAAAACATCCCATAGTAGCTTTTGCAGTTTTTATATTTGTTTTCTTGTAAACTGGAAAAATCATTCATTTTTCTCAGTCACTAGGCTAACAGCCAATTTTTATGTCATCTGAGCAATCTGATGACAAAAAAGAGGTGTAATCTCACTGTGCCGACCCGCTTCTGATTTTATTTTTGCCTCCTGCAGTCTTACCATAGTTTAGAAGAACACAAATCAGTGGCAGCTCTAATACATTTCCCATTCTGTTGGTGGGGATATAAAAAAATATATTTGTAGTACACTGGAATGTACTATATATGCATGTGCAGTGTTTATAACAAACCAACTATTTAACACTTTCACTGCTGCGTGACGCTGAACGGCATCATACAATACTTAGCCCAGGTGCTGTTGCCGCCGAACGGCATTGTAATTGTGGCTTCACATTTCCCTTCCTAAAACCTTCGGCACTTGAAGAGAGGTTTCTGTTTTGTTACTGGCACTGAGAATGAGTATCCAACTGTTTAAAAATGACTGCGGTTTTGGGATAGCGGATTTTTTTCCACGTGGTTTAGGGAAGGGAAAGTAAGTTGACTCCCCATATACTTACACAGCGTGCACTTTTCACTGCGATGTTCATTTTCCTTTGAACGTCACTGGTTTTGTGCTGAAGGGAACTTACCAATGAATAAATGCTTGAGTCGCAATAAAAAGCATTTTCTGCTTAGAGTTCATACGTAAGAGGGCAGTCTATTAAGGACACTAGGCGCTAAAGGGATTTCAAGGAAACCCATATTGACTTCAATGCTTAGTTTTGTGGAAATATCAGATATATTCAGACAGGATATCTCCGGTCCCTCTCAACCAAAAGTTCATCAGCGGGCACATCCTGCCATGGAAATAGGTGATCCCAATAATTTGTCATTGTATGCAAAAACGTATTCTTTTAGTAGCTGTAGTATGACCAGCAGTGAAAATGAAAATGAATGTGATGTTCTCTCTCATAATCTGCCTCAACAGATTTTAGCTACACATTGGTATGATGTTCCCGACGTCACGAGAATAATTCTGTTCACTAGTGTACTAGGACTGAAAATTAATATGACAGGTATTGAACCAATCGAATTTTTCAATCTTTTTGCGACTGAAGAATTTTACATATTATTAGTTACTGTCTACAGGATATGCACATCTATAGCATATACATTGCAAAGCAATGCATGTGCTGCAAATGCGCTTATATCCCTGGAGTTACTGAAGGTTATGATTACAAATATCAATTAAGGATAAATTTTCTTGTATTTTAGAATAGCGGAGTCGTGCAAAGCTATGAGATCCGAACACGGCTAGGTTGATCCAAATGCATAAAAGCTCATTCATGGTGCCGCGTGACACCTTCTGGCATCTCAGGAGATTTGCTCAGGTTTCTTACTGGCACCACATGCTTGCTGTTGAAATAGCACAGCTGCAGCACAAATGTGTTAACAAAATGCTGTATATAACAAACATATTACATGCCTTATAAATTGTTTTTATTAATAGTTCCATGTCCTATAAATTGTTTTAAAAAATAATATCAACTTGTTTCCACAGTTTGTCTAATATTGATGAGAACAAAATCATCAGGTTGATATGGTCCTAAATGATATACTTCTAACTTTTTGGTGTGGAAAAAATCTACATTATTTTTTTTTCTAAAATAAAAATTCTTAATTTTGGAAACAAATCTTCGTTCATTGTAAAAATGAAGGTTTAATATCAAGAATGTGTTCATGCTTCGTAAAACACAATAGAGGAAAAAACACGGTTATATTTGTTTCACAACAACTTCACACAGCCACAAATAAAACACAAGATGAACACGGCTACCACATTCCTTTTAGAGCTGAACTGGTCACATCACATAGAGAAATGAGCAGCACTTGACAATGTGTGTCTCAAAACCTCTCAAGGTTGAACAACCACTCAGGGATATTTCAGGTTATTCTCACTGGGGTATGCATGTTCGCTGGGGTATGCATGTTTCCTTGTTTGCTCCTCTTCTAGGTTTTAACTTAACAATCTTCAAAATATTCATTAACCTTTCAAACATGTAGTTAGTAAAAATCTAGCCTGTAATTAAGATTCTTTTGGGAAGAAAAATATAATTCAAATTTTATATTCCCACGTTGAATTTGTGAATCATTAATTTCTTAACTTAAAACAGAACAAGGATCCAAGGACTGAGCATATTTTTATTCAATATGAACTGTCCTCCCGTCATGTTACTGAATGCTTATATATCATTACATCACTTTTAAAATTGTGTTTCACCGTGAAATTTCTGTATTTCACTTATTGCAAATTTGAATTTTTGTTTTTTCTAATTAATATTTTCAGGGAGACTACTGGTTTTCATGTGTCATACCTATTGGCCATATTGCTAACTACAGTTCATTACGAAAACTTCAAGAAGAAAAGTACAAGATCAGAGAATTCTACTTTGGTATGTCTAAAATTGTGTAAATGTATTTTTACTACAATGTAGATAACTCTCTTATTGATTAAATTTTGATTTTCCTTTTCTAGATCTATGTAAACAAACATTATAAAACATTTTTATAATAATTTGTTTTACAAAGTAGGAAGGTAAACATTTTCTATTTGCTGTTTATTGTTAAAGTATAATGCTCAGTGAATTAAATATGCTCATATATATTATTTGTCAGTAGCGTTTTTTTAACAAAATTTCTCATCCCATTGCATAAGCCATAAGTTAAAGCTCTCTTTGATATTTAAACACATACTTATTATCACCTCTTCCCATTTGTAAACTTCAAAGGTGTTAAGAAAATTTCATCATTGCTGATGGAAGTAAGTACTTTGTATCTTCTATCCACAGGTTCAGTTTTATTTGATTAAGTTTTGCTGACATTTTACATTTAATTCTTTCACTTCTTGCATGCGCAAGGTTAGAAGTTAATCATCTTATGCTCTGAAAGATAAAAAAGAAGTATTTCTTATGTAAATTTCGGAAATATTTCACAGAATAACGGTCAAACTCACATTCGTTTGACGCTGATTGGAATGCGTCAAGAGGAAACATATGATTTCCTTCAAATATTTTAGTTCTCCCTAACTTAATTTGGCTAGAGGTGCATACTATGTTTCTGACATTGCATCAAACATAATAGGTGGTTGATATCGGATGAAAGTCATAGATTCGATAGTTGGCACAAGAGGAAGATATGCTTACCATTTCGGAACAAAGCTGCAAAATTCATACAAAGAGATTACGTACTCAAAACCTTGTAAAGCTTCCATGGTTGCACAAGGAAGTGCTGTACCACTGTTGGTTGATGTGCCGGAGTGCCGTCATGCTGAATCCATAATGAGCGTACATCTTGCAGAGACAGATCATCTAACCACTCAGGTAATGTGCTTTCTAACAGCTGCAGGTAATTTCGTCCATTTAATGCGCCCTCATAGAACACAGGCCCAAGAAGTCGGTCCTTCCAGATGCCACACTAGACATTGATCGACCAGCGTACCTGATGCCTCATTTCCCATGTAAAACTTGGATTCTGAACTGCCCAGTAATGGGTGTTTTGTTTGTTTAGCACCCCGGCGCGTGTGAACTGCGGCTAAAAATTTTATATTTATTGAGCGCATTTATGGTTATTTTAAAAAGTTTTTAACCAATTCACATGAAATTCAGGAGGTCCATTCCTATTAGTGATTTATGGCGTTCATATATATTTCGGCCGGTTTCGTAAAAACTTCGCAAATTTTGATTTTGGTATTTTTTAATCGTAGTCCCAATTTTTGTAGGCCTCCTATGTTTAGCTGTGATAAACATCTATTCTGGTTGCTCCCAAGTTGCCCTTTAAACTATGACGTATTTTGTAGGTAGATGCTTTCTGCGCGTATGGTTTCACTTTCGATTCCACCCTCGTGAAGCAATCTTTGTTCATCATTCAGTTCCCAGCAAAGTTTTGTTTCTCACGGAAATGTCTTGGGGTCTATTATTTGATACTTCCAGTATTTTTTTTTTCAATAATATAATTGCAGTGTGAATATTTTAATTAAAATTGTAATATTTGCTTTGCTTACTTAAATTCAGTATGCCAAAAAGAAAGTGCACATTTAACAAAGTTTGGCTTGTTAAAAAGGACTATAAAGATTGGCTATCCAGAGATGTAATTAAATTTAGAGCACGATGCAAGATTTGTGATCAAAGTTTTGACATATCCAACATGGGTGAAGCAGCGCTTAAAAGTGATGTAACTGGTAAAAAACATCAAGACCATGCGCATTTGCGTTCTGGAGAGAGTGTTGGTCATATCAGGACTTTCTTTACACCCTCAACCCAAGAGCAATCCGATCCCAATGTACCATCGACATCTGGTAGCAGCAGAACTCCATTTACAATTGGAGGGTCATTTTCTTCAGAAGCAGTTTTAAAAGTGGAAATTACATGGGTGCTAAAAGCTTTGAGTAGCAATTTTTCATTGAAATCATGTGAAAATATTAAAGATATTTTCAAATTAATGTTTCCCGACAGCTCGATTGCTGAAAATTTTTCTTGTGGGGAAAGGAAATCTGCCTACCTCTCTGTGTTTGGCATTGCCCCCTATTTTTCTTCTACCCTTAAAGACAGTGTGAAACGTGCAAATGGGTATGTTTTGTTATTTGACGAGTCTCTGAATAAACATACATGGCATAAACAACTTGATTGCCATATTTGATACTGGGAAGAAAATTTAGTATGTACTAGATATTTTTCTTCTGACTTTATAGGGCATGCAACAGATGATATTTTATATGAAAAAAATATCCGAAAAATGCCTAGTTCTTGATCCAGGTAATTTGCATCAACTATCCATGGATGGACCTAAACCTCAACTGGAAAGTTTTTAAAATGATGATGCAACACTTAAAGCAAGAGAAACTTTCTACATTGCTTGATGTTGGAAGCTGTGGGTTACATATAATGCACAATGCTTTCCGAAGTGCATGTTCAGTTTTTCCAGAAGTAGAACATTTTTTGACATCATTCTATCGGTTGCTGAAAGATGCTCCTGCCAGATAAGAAGATTTTATTAATGTCACTGGTTGTAATATATTCCCTTTAAATTTTTGCAGGAATCGATGGGTAGAAAATGTTGCTGTGTGCCAGAGAGCATTAGAAGTTTAACCCTTTCTGAAGAAATATATAAACAGTGTCCGAAAAAAAGAAGTACCTGATCCTGCAAATACGACATTTGAGACATTGCGGGAATGTTTAGGAAATGAACTATTTGTTGCAAAATGTAATTTTTTTATAAGCTTAGCCAATGATATTGAACCGTTTTTAGTGTCATACCAAACAGATAAGCCAATGATGCCATTCATTAGTGAAAATTTAGAAAATGTTTTAAAAAGAGTTTTCAGACGTTTTATTAAGGATGAGCAGTTAGATGCCATCACAAACCCTATGCAACTACCACAACTGGATTTTGAAAATAAAAAATCACAAGGATAAAAACAGCATTACTATACAGGCTTTGTGACACAAAATAACATTACAGATTTGAAGAGGAAGAAATCTGTGTCTGATAGGCAAGTGATGGAGTTTTACATAAACTAAAAATTCTTTGATAAGGTTGAGCAAAAAAACTTACTAAGAAATCACCTCTGAAATATTCATTGGTTTGGAACATGGCCTGTATAGATCCCCAACATTTTAAAAAGGAAAACAGGGTTGCTAATGTAAAAATATTCAGTGATATTTTACTGATTCTCACAAATGCAGGCAAAGTTAAAGAGTCAGACTGTGATATAATTATAGGAGAATATAATAACTTAATCAGTAAAGCAGCTTGCATGCTTGATTTTGATGTTAAATCTGATCATGTAGATGCCTATTTTCCACAGCTTGCTTGCAACCAAGTCCGAGTTCCAACATTTGTGGTCTGTTGTAAAGATTTTATTGCTCCTTTCTCATGGACAAGCAATAGTTGAGCATGGTTTTCCAGAAAACAAACATATGATGGTTGAAAATCTTCATCATGAGACAATTGTAGCAAAACGCATTATCAGTGACCATATAAAATCAGTTGGTGGCATAAAGAATGTAACAATCTCAAAAGAACTTCTGATTTCTGCTGCTGGTGCTCGTCAGAAATATCATTTATATCTTGATGAAAAAAGAAAACGGGAGGTAGAAAAGTCTGGAAGAGATAAAAAGGAAGTCATTGTTGGATCACATAGATGGATTAATGAAAAAGAAAAAGAGACTGGAGGAGGACATATCAGCTCTGCAGAAATCATCTGATTCTTATTCTGAGAAAGCAGAAAAAATGAGTCAGTTGACTTTCGTAGCCAAAGCAAATTCTCTGTGTCAAAGTGCCAAAAGAAAAACTGAGTCATTAAAAAATCTAGAAAAAGAATTGGATGAAAAATACTTGGAAATGAAGCGTTACTGAAGTTTGCACTTATTCCACCTTCTCTTTTATTACATATCATTAATTGAACAGATCATTATAGTGGAACCTTTTCATACATATAGGCTTTAATATTTACATGCACGAAATGTATACTAATTGTGAAAATTTGTGCATTAAAATGAACTAAAAGTGCACACTTGTTTAGAAACAACAGATCAGGACAGTGTGAAGGATATTTTTAGAGCACACTTGTTTAGTAACAATAGATTAGAAGTGCATGAAGGATATTTTCAAACCCGTTTTTTTTTAGTTGTGGCTTATTTTGATATTTGCTGATTAATGCTTCATGTGAAAATTCGCCTTGAAATTAGATTGCTTTCTAACATCAGAATCTTAAATCTAGTTGTTTCTTGGTATTTTCTGAGCTAATTAATCACCATCCATGTTCTATAATTAGTTTTCTAATCACATCCAGTTAAACTACCTAATGGAAAAAATTATCACTGATGTAAGCAGCTGTGCACATAGCCTTTGGATTTAAAGTTATCCTGTTATTATCTTTTATTTCATTTTGGGAATTTTTGTGCACATTTCATTTGCTGGTGATTACAAATATAAAACATAGGTAGAGCATCAATATTAGAAGCATATATTATGTTGAAAATTCCTTCCCTGAATAAAATGCAACACAAATCCTTGCTCCCATGAATATCTGTTTAAGAAATAAGTCCTTTTGTTCCTTTGAAAAGGTTTCAAATATTTTACCTTTTCTTATCCTTAAATATCCAATGTAAGCTTTATTTCAGAATATTTGAATATAAATACTATTTAGTTTATGTGTTGATTGTGTGGTATATGAAAGCATTTTGAGAGTAATGATGCATTTGATGTTCTAACTATAAATTTTTAACCTATATCTTCAAGTTTTATGATTTTTTATTCTACAATTGGCTTCAATAATTGAACTAAAGCCAAAGTAGCAATAAAATTTTCTGAAAATCAGCGTAGCGTAACGTACATAAAAGATTTATAGAAATTAAATCTACTTACATTTTCAGTGACAGTTTTGGTATTTTTAGTATTTATTTATGATTCTAAGTTTCTTGTTAGCTGCAGCAGACATTTTCAACATTCTACATTCCATAATAAGTTTGCTCAAGCCTATGGGGAGTTGTTAGTTGTAGGTTACTGGTTGAAAAGACCTATAGTTTCACTATATTATAAACAGGAGTATTTGTATCATGTGTCCTGGAAAAAATTCCAAATGTCCTGGAATTCTGTGGTGGAAAAAGTGTATAAACCATGTTATTAGAAGAATTTTTTTATCCTGAATTACAGTGAAGCATTTGCCTATAAACATCAAGTAAAAACATTCAATTCAATATGAGATGCTACTTTTTCATTTCAAAATGAATGTACATTCATAATCTGTATGATGGCAAGTATCATATCGATCTGCTAACACCTTCTTTTAATTATAATCTATGACTGTTGTATTTTAGATGCTTCAGACAGATTTCGTCCAGTTTGATGTGTTATCAGTGTTTTTTAAAGGAAATTTTGTGCTAAAAATTTATAAGGCTCTCTTAATGTGCTTCTTATAAACATAATGTGGTGTGTTCCTTAAATTTTAGGAATGTTAAATGCTTATACATTAAAAGGTATTAGGTTGTTGCAGATAAAATGTCAGATTTTGCAGATTCGTGCAGTTGGCAGGTAGTTTAGAAATTAACACAATGCGTGATGTGATTTGTTATATGTAAATTTAAAGCATCAAAGCTGCTACCTATAAAGCATTGGTCATTTTGTCAGTTCCAAAGGGGATTGTGCTACCCCCTTGAAGAAGATGATGGATTAAAGTGAAATTTGTGTAATTTTTTTATACGAATTAAAATTTTGAATACCATGCAGTGGAGGCAGCTTGGGACATTAATACAGAATTTGGGGAAGGCACCATTAGTGAACGCAAGACACAAGGTCTATCTGCTAAATTCCTATCTGGTTATATGAGCCTCGAAAATGAAACACGCAGCAGACCAGAAGGAGCTATGCCAAGTTGGAGGCCTCGACTAAATCCGATCCATGTCAAACGCTACAAGAACTTGGCGAGAAATTTGGAGTACACTATTCAACAATTTTTCGACATTTATTGGCCATAGGCAAAGTAAAGATGGATCAATGGGTCCCACCTGAGTTGACAGAACAACGTAAAACATGACGATTTGATGCCTTCACTTCTCTGCTTCACCGCAACCAAGCGAAGGACATTTTGAGGCACCTTGTCATCTGTGATGAGAAAAGGATACTGCACTACAATCACCGATGTTCGGCACAATGGATCAACCACAGTGAAGCTCCAAAGCACACCTTAAAGCCAGTGCTTCATCTTAGGAAAACTATGGTCAGTGTTTGGTTTGGCAGTCCCCAGGTGGTGTGATCTATTCCTACTTACAACCGACTCAAACCCTCATGGCTGACAGGTATTGTCAAGTACTTGATATTATACATGGAAAACTGTCTACCAAAAAGTCGACATTAGTCAATCGCCATGGCAATAAGAAACCTCATATTCTATGCCAAACGATCCAGAAGCTGTGATAGTTGAGGTATTAATCCTTATACCTTATTTCAACTGATACCTTATTCACCTGATCTGTTCCCTATGGACTATCACTTCTTCAAGCACCTGGACACCTTTTTATGGAGTAAGTTGTTTCGCAGTCAAACATCAGTTGAAACTGCATTCCATAAGTTTGTCACATTGTGAAGCTTGACATTTTTTCACGATGACATACAGAAGCTTGTTTCTCTTTGGCGAAAGCATGCTGCTGCTGGCGGGGATTATTTTGATTAATGATGTTTATTTTGCACTGAATTTTAGGAGTTCAAAGTTTCCTTCAATATTCGGATGTTTCATCTGCAACAACCTAATATTTACCATGTATGCAATTTTGTATACTTAATGATTTCAATCTTTACAATTTTGTAGATCGAAGGCAAGCTGCTCCACGATTTGTTATCAGGCCTCAGAGTACTTTTGCATATGAAGGCCAAGCTGCAAAATTCTTCTGTCGCGTAATTGCGGCCTTCCCAGCAACAGTCACTTGGTAAGTAATGTTTTAAATTGTAATAGTTGTGTTAAATATAATATCTCATTCGAGTATCATAAGAATGAATAGAAGGTTACTCCTTTAAAAATCCAGATCTGGATAATTAATATTAATAAGTTCCTGATTTTTGTAATAATTAAATTTGAGTTTTTGGTGATTGTTTAAATGCCTTTATTTATAAGAGTAAAATATAGAAGACGCCATATTGATTTCAGGAAAAGGAAATGGCTAGAACCAAAAAGCAAGTATAACACCCATGTCTCTTTAGGGACTTAAACACAAATTTGCATTTCTACTGCCTAATGCTGTAACTGCTTGGGAAGCAGTGGACATTCATTAGATACTCGATTTTTTCCCTTTCAACAAAATTTGTTCAGAAAGCCTAAAACAAAAATATTGCATTATTTCTCTTCTAAAATGCCATTTTGCACATGTTATCATGGGCTCCTTAATTTCAGTAAAGCTTAGTATTAATAACCTTCTTTAACATAATCTAAGCTAAAATCATTTCACTTTTTTTTGTCAGTTATTTGGGAGGCATTGAGATGGCACCTTTACTACTTTTCAGCAAGCTGTTAATGAGGAAGGAGAGATGACCACTCCTTGCTATGTTTTCGATGTTTGGAGAAAACACTGTTACTAGCCATTTCCCTGCATCTGCACTTCATGAAGTTCAGCTTATGAATTACTTCATAAAATAATTTATGCCATAGCGTCCGTATCATTCTACAGGTCAGCGTGTCCTGGGATATTGCTGACCATACAGCATTAACCTGTGTCCACAATTCATCGACATTACGAGGAGGTCGTGCAGAGGAGTAAAGTTGTCTGTAATAATGTTCCATGCATTTTCTATGGGGGAAAAGTCTGGGGATCATGCTAGCCAGGGCAGCACCTGGACACCTTGTGGGCACTATCACCTGGCAAGGCAAGGGAATCATTTCAATAGATCTGTCTACAGAAAATCCTCTGCAATAGCAAACATAATCCCATTTTCATCCCACTCCCCAACTGCTCACAAATTTGCAGCCTTTAAAACTTATGCCAATCGTGCCAGGATTGTCTGCAACACTGAATCTTCCTTCAATGAAGAAACTGACACCATAAAGAAAATTGCTGAAGCCCATCAGTTCCCACCTACAATTCAAAAATTCCTCCAAAATTCCCACTTGAAAAATCTGTCTGCTCTCTCACCAATAATAATGGAAAATCCACCATTCGTTGGTTCCATCCCTTTCCATGGATCCTTCTCTTATAAGATGTGTAAACTTTTCAAAACTATGGGCTACATACACTCTCACAGTGAAACCAAACCTTTCTGCAATAATGTGTCTGCTTAAAGACAGGGATCCTGTCTCACCCTTGAACACCCCTGGAGTTTATGCTATTCCCATTTCAAGTTCCTCTGGTCTCTCAGTGTATATTGGAAGCACATAGCGAAGCATCAAAACAAGACTTGGTGAACACAAAAAAGATGTTTCCAATGATCTTAGAAAGACAGCTTTATCTGCACTAACCCTTGAAGACGCCTCTGCAGTTCCCATTTGGAAAGAAACCAAAAAAGTTGCCCCTTTCATCAACAAGGCATCTCTGCATTTCCAAGAGAGCATTGAAATTTCGTTCACCAAAAACTGCAATTCAGAGACCCCTCACCAAATCCCATTTATTTGGATCTCTCTTCTAAAATCTGGCAATATTTCCAACACCCCAACTTCAAAGTGTAGTTCTGGCAACCAGCCCATCTAGTTGATCGCGGGTGATC
The DNA here is from genome assembly GCA_039090855.1 of Macrothele yani. Classification (NCBI taxonomy): domain Eukaryota; kingdom Metazoa; phylum Arthropoda; class Arachnida; order Araneae; family Macrothelidae; genus Macrothele; species Macrothele yani. The sequence continues at coordinate 43,674,732 of CM077016.1, read as the reverse complement.
AAGGTCATAGGATAACTGAAAGCTACCACTAAACGAACCTTTTACCGTACGTGACTCTGTGTGTTTCGCTCGCTTTATGTGTTTATGGGCACTATCTGTTGATCTTGGCCATGTGCCGGCAGGAGTAAGCACAGTAATACAGCAACAAAACTGGCTGATCAATTTATCGTCATGCTGTCATTGTACACACTAATTGTACAAGCGGTGAGCGGCTATTGAACCTGATAGCACCTCAAACCATGATACAATGCTGAGAAGCTGTACAATGCCCTCAGATGGCAGCACGATCAACCCGGTACCACATCTCCAGACTCTCAATTGCTGATCGTCGGGGCGGAGAGAGAAACGATATGCTTCTCTGGATGCAACATGGCTCCATTCATGCCACCACAGGTCTGGTACTGCACCACTACAACATTGGGCAATGGTGCACTGCGGTGAGTGGCAGTAATCGTAATGGGTGGTGAGAGCACAAACCTGCCTCAGCCAATCTGTGATTCACAATCCATGTCAATGAAGGGATGTCTATAGCTGTCTGTACATCTCTGCGAAAGCTGACCACTATGGATTGTGGAGCTGTTATGACTTGCCATCGAATGCAATGATCGAAGCATTCATGTGTCTGCCTTCGTGCACCAGTCCTAGTACGGCAACACGTTACCTTATTCCATCCACTGTTGCCACATTCGGGTGACAGTTCATTCATCCCAGTGCATTCCCATATGATGTGATGATATGCAAGGATGAACCAGTTGTACGTAGCTCTATGATGAAGCCTCTGTCAAAGGTGTCTGTGTTATAGTACAATTTCCGATAATGTCACCCAAGCATTCTCAACCCTTACACATGCTTTCTCCATTGAGATCACTCTGCTGCAGTGATCTTGGTACACCCAGGTGAGGAAGACCAAATTTAGCTACGCCGAGATCACTCTGATGATCTCGGCATAGCTAAATTTAGATCACTCTCACTGAGATCACTTTAATTCAGTGATCACACACACCCAGGTGAGGAAGACCAAATTTTGCTACACCGAGCAGTTTTGCACTAATATCTTCCTGATGTATCATGTGACTGGTTTGCAAATGTGGTCATTTACATAACACAACTATAGACACATATCCATCAATTTGATTGTCCTCTAACAAATACTTACTACTGTGGCATTTTCTATGTTGAGCTTTGCATATGAGCTACCTGCTAAAATGCAACACGAGATTCCCCTGATGCCATAGTCTGTGAGTGGGTGAAGATGATATTATCACCTGTGCGACATTAAAAAAATATTTATTTTCATTTTTCTAACATTTTCCTGCAGTTTGGACAAAATTTCAATGTGCTGAATTAAAAAAAAATGTGTTTTTAAAACAATTTTATTATTAAGACAAGGAAAAAGAATCTTGAGATTTAATCCAATGCAATTTTGAATTTCTGCTAGGTACCGAGATAACTTTGAGCTGAAACAGAGTGTCAAATACATGAAGAGGTACCAAGATGATGACTATCACTTTGTGATAAATCGTTGCAAAACTGATGACAGAGGTGAATATATTATTCGAGCAGAAAACAGCTATGGATACAGAGAAGAGCCAGTATTCTTGAATGTTCAATGTAAGTCAATACCTTTGCTCCCTGTATGTTTTAACATCACTAAGTAATCTAATGATTGTTCTTGTGTCAATTTAACCACAACAGTTTTTTATGTACATTGCTGAATTTAAAACCTTGCTATATTTTTAATATGCGACATGAGCATCCAAGGCTCATCATGCAGTAGCTTTATTAATTCTTGTTTTCTTCTTTGCGAATGACCAAATATCGACAATTTCTTTATCTGAGACACTGCTAATTATGTTAAGTAGTAATTCAGGCTTTTATGATTTGAAATGCCACTAAGTATAACATAATCTGCCCTTCAAACATGATATGAACTGATTGTGTGTCAAAAAATCAGGTATATACATTGGCAGTCAGCCCAGAATGCCACTTTTCCCACCTAAGCTTCGTCATAGCGAGTTCAACCTACTATGTTTCAGTGGCAATGCACATGCTATGCACTGCATTTAAAAATGCATTACTCAGTATGCAGCAAAAACCTGCTGCTTTTATTTTGCCATTTGTTTGTTCGAACTATTGTTTATATACAAAAATAAAATTCGGCTTTCTATATGAAAACTGCAATAAATATAATGAACTCAATGACTGATACTCTCATTATGCAAGAACATGCATTCAGTACATTTACTACCTTTTAGGTCAGTCAAAAAGTACTCACCTACTTTTTAACACATTTGTAGTTTGTTTTACCTTTGAGTCAACCACCCCTTTAGTAATGAAAATGATATTTACATATTAAGATCAAATAAGAAATTTCCAAAATTTGAAGATATTAAATTATCAACACATTCTAATTAAATAGAATTAAGACTCTGAGAAAGTATAAAGAAAATGTTAATATTTTCAGGACCCTGCAGGCATTGATAACTTATAGAAAACTATAACAGATACAAAAAAAAAAAAAAAAACAACCTAGGAGTGAACAAGTAAAACAAAAGAGATGAAATAATAATTAATTTAATGTTTAATATACAACAATCCTCCCCCTCCCTCCTTTTCGATGTTCTTTTTCGTTTGGCCCAGTAGATGGCAGCACAGTGAATGATGTGTGATCGCAATGATGGGAATAAGCATAATAGGATGGAGATCATGCCTTGTTTTTTGGTTTGTGCCGTATGCTCATGAAGAGATCACTTCTTGTTGAGGTGCTGATTTGTTCGGAAGTCTGCCTAAAAATGAAGGTTCGTGTCTTAGAAAGCGCTAGCAGCATGTGCCAGGTTTGAGTTTTGACCTTAACTGTAACTTTGTGTTAGTTTAAACATGCATATTCTTTTTTAATTATTTAATATTTTAACTTAATGTTTTTAATTAAGAGTAAAGAGTGAGGCTGTGGTGTTTTTTGGTGTTGTTTTTTTTTAAATCATTTGATCTTAATATGTAATATTGTTTTCGTTACTAAAGGGGTGGTCAACTCAAAGGTAAAATATACTACAAATGGGTTAAGAAGTAGGTGAGTACTTTTGACTAACCTAGAGGGTGGTAAAGTATTTCTGTATGTTGCACAACATTGCTTTTCTTTGCTTTTTTAATTTTGAAGAAAGTCTTTTGCATTTCATATAACTCAAAAACTCTCGACTTGCATCAATGGATTTTTCACAAAAAAACTACTAAATAATGGTGAACTTTATTTTTCTGTTATTTAAATAAGGAAGATGCTCCTGCTTTTTGATGAAAATATGTAGCTGTGCACCAAAATGTCTGAAAATTGACAAAATAACATCCAATGAATTATCAGGAACAAATATTTAAAACTTTAGGAAGTTTCATATATTGGGAGTATCTACCTGTGAAAAAAATTGTAAGAAAAAATGGTAATTCGTTTCCTGTCGATTTGACATATAATAACCCAAATTAATTATATGCAAGTATCACCTACTCAAATAAGACTGCATTTTTGTCAGCCCAGAAATGAAATCATCTCCATTGAGTGAAACCAGAAAACTTGACATTAGGTTTTTAAACTAGTTTCCTTTCAGTAAACACATACTGTTGTTTGCCTTACTCAGTTAATAAAAACTCGTGCTAAATACCACGCATAATCTATGCGTGTGTTACCTTATAACAACTTACAAATGAAGTTTTTGAGTTAAATCTTTCCACACTTCACACACAGAATACAATACACTAAGAGGACAGAAATCATGGGATACCTAGTTTGTGGGCAACGTGACATTGTCACCCTTCTAGCTAGTGGACTAACCCACACTTTGGCAAGTATATAGGTAGGAGGACATCACTGCGTTTATGCATATGGTATTTCCATGTCAGTTTGATAAACATCGCGAGCTAATAGACTTTGAAAGAGTGATCATAGTGGGTGCCTAAAGCATGGGTCACTCTATTGCAGAGATGGTATAGGCATTAGTACAGTATCAGTGCATTAGTACATCAGTGGCCACTTTCATTTTACAGTAGTATCCGCGTTAGACAGTATCAAAAGTGTAAAGGGAATACGTCATTTCTGGAATAATATTGCATTGTGGAGAGCACTGTCGGCAGAGAAAAGGTAGTAAGTGAAGGTGGCCATTGACGTCTATCTCCCATAGTTGCAACCAACCGGAGAGTAACACTGGCACAAATCACAACTGACTTCAATGAGGGCGGTGCCAGAAACTTCTCCACCAAGACCATCATGCGATTAGCTGCAATAGGTTATGGCAGCCGTCGACCTGCCAGAATCCCATTGCTAACACCACGTCACTGGACTGTGTGCCTCAACTGGGAGAGCATCAGCACTGGATCCTGGATGATTGGAAATGGGTCTCCTGTTCCAGTGAGCCCCCATTTCCAGTTACTTTGCACAGACGAGAGTTTGCCAATCTGGTGAAAACTGCGCAAAGCAATGCACCCAGCATATCAACAAAGAACTGTTCAAGCTGGTAGACCCCACACAAGAATAACTGGTTTTCCAGTTATTTCGGCAGTGGTACCCCCACGGCCCGAGCTGACCTTGTGATGGACCAACTTGTCATTTCGTCTTGGTACGATTATATTACTGAAGGAACAGCTGTTCATCCAGCTGATGGGGAGTGGTAACTCCACGGCTCGAGCCGACATGCAGTATATGATGATTTTCCCAGTTTTATGCTTTTCGTTCTTCCCTTAACATGCACCCACCTCAGTTGCAGGTTGCTGAGGTTATGATTATGCGCCAGCTCTGGATTTTAGTTTCTTGTTCTCTTTCTTCTCTTCTCCATTTTATGTCCCCTTTTTGTTTTTCCGAGCTGGTTAGCCAAACCTACCTGCACGCTTGCTGTGACCCGTAAGATGGTAAAGGGGATGCTGGAGGCTGAGGTTTCTGGAGGCCGGAGTGTTGTTGTCACCAGTTACCAACACTCCTCTTTGCTCCCTGCTTCACCCTAAATGGGCGGCTAGGAACTAACCCACTCCTAGTCAATGAGGTCTATGGCCGAGTGGAGTCCAAACCCTAACGGCAGGGTGAGTCTGGGGATAGTGTAGGCATGCCAAAGCGGTGTTACCAAGACACAGGAAAGTTGCAGTGCCCACCGAGCGCATGTCTGCCCTCTCAACTTGCTATATCTGCCGCTCAACCCTAGAACCATGTCCTGCATCCATTTGGGCTTGTGTACCTCTGGCTCTCCCTTGTTGGGCTCGGTGGTGGGCTAGGAAGTCGGCGGACGAATTCTTTACTTTTCTGCATGGATGGAAATAATGTTTCTCAATATCCTAAAGTCAAACAATGTATTGAGGAAGGCTCAGCCCCTTCCACCAAAAGGCATGTCTCTGATTCTTCAAATGCTCATTTTTTCTTTGTGCACTCATTGGACCCTTCACAGCTTTTGAGTGCCAAAAGTCCATTTTGGATCAACAAAGCACTTTAATCCATTGCAAGCTCTCCTAAGAGTGTAAAGAAACTCCATTCTGGAGATCTTCTTGTAGAGATGTCCACTGTGGCCTACAGTTCCACACTTCTTAACACTACCATGCTGCTTAAGAATCCGATCAAAATAACACCACATGGATACCTAAATAAAACTCGAGGTGTTGTCTCCTCTCGGGACCTCATTGAATGCACTGAGGATGCACTTCTTGAAGAACTAAGGAGTCAACAAGTTACGAGTGTGCGGCATATTCTTTTCAGGTGGAATGGGCAGTCCGTCTCATCCTGCAACATCATTTTAACATTTGACAGCCATTCCCTGCCTACGTCCATCAAGGCAGGGTATCTTCACCTTGAGGTATGTCCGTACATCCCTAACCCTTTGATATGTCTTAGGTGTCAGTTGTACGGCCATTCTCAGCAGTCATGCAGGAGCACTCCTAGGTGTGGATGCTGTGGTGCCACAGACCATCATTTACCAGACTGTGTGGCCGAGGCAGAGTTTTGTACGAATTGCAGGGGTTCACACTCAGCGTTAGCCAAAGATTACCCCAAATGGATGGAGGAGAAAGAAACTCAAAGGCTGAAGACAATGGAGAATATTTTTTATCCTGAGGACAGAAGGAAGCTGGTTCCTGTTTCATCTGCTCAGCAATCATGTGCATCAGTGGTAGTTACCAAGTCTACAGTTGCCATTCAAACCAACAGTCAGATCCCCCTAAATGTTCCTACAAGCTGGACAATATCATCGCAGCTGGGCTGAAGACACTCCAGTCATGTGCTAGGGGTCTGAAAGCGGCACCCACCACCACAGGAACTCAGGCCACTTCTTCTGGCAAGAACACCACAGCCAAAGAGAAGAAGAGCGTTTCTTCTCCAAAATCTCAGCCAAATCCTCAACGCCGAGTGCATCCCGTTAAGACACTTGGGACAAAGCATACTCCCACATTGGCTCCTGGTCACATACCCCCACATCTGGGGGACCACTCATCAGAGGAGATGGACGCTGACGCCGTTTGAGCATTCAGTGTAGTTATTTTTATTTCCTTTTCTTTCTCATCTCACTTCTCACCATTGCTTCAATCGTTCAGTGGAACTGCCGAGGTTTTCGGACAAGATTTGACAACATGAAACATCCATACCTGCCAACCTGAGAAAATTCAAATGTGTAAAATTGTGCATGAATGACATTTCTAATGATTATTTTTTAAAACTATGCGGGAACAACATTTATAATGCTTTTTTAACTATGCGCTAACAACATTTATAATGAATTTAGCTATGTACAAGTAAAAACAAATGCAAATATTTGGGCATTTGATAATTTATAGATGTTTATAATATAATTTTTCACATTTTGATACCATACTCAACATTTTCCATTGTCCATAACGGACCGACAATTTCCATAGCATTTTCGAAGTGTTTTGCCGTCCGTAACGGAACTATGATTATCATAGCATGCTCGATGTTTTCCGTCGTCCGCAGTGGACCGATGATTTCCATAGCATATTCGACGTTTTCCGTCGTCTGTAGTGGACCGACGATTTTCATAGCATACTCGACATTTTCCGTCGTCCGTAGTGGACCGACGATTTCCATAACAAACTCTGTTTTCCGCCGTCTGTAGAGGACAGACTATTTCCATAGTAATTACGTAAAAGCCGCAGTAGTTGGAGTCTGAATCTTTCTTCCCACCAAATGATCTTTACTCAGCGTCAAGCATAACAGTGCGCATGGAGAATTTACTGTGACGAAGTCCCGACGATGATAACGGGCACGGGTGTTCTGGCGCAGAATGGCGCAAAATTCCCATTTCTGTTATATATTTTATTTATAGGGATATTTTTAACAAAAAATACAGAAAATTTTAAAAATCTGGAAGACTATAAAAAAACGGAAAACTCCAGCAAATTCTGAACGAGTTGGCAGGTATGATTTAACTGAAACATTAACAAATATTTCTCAAAAAAGATTTAAAAATGTTTTTTTTTAAATATACGGAAATGCGTAAAAAAAAGCGATCTTGCGTAAAATCGTAAAGAACAGTTAAAATGTGTAAAAGTTGGCAAGTATGAACATCTGCTTTCGTTGTACTCTCTGGTGTGCCTTTTTCTACAGGAGACAAAACTTAAACCATCAGACCTGCTTTCAGTTAGAGGCTACAGTGCTTTTCGGACAGATAACATGTCAGGAGATATAGCCTGTGGGGGAGTCGCTATACTCATCCCTCACAGTGTTCCAGTTTCTCCCGTTACAGTCAACACAACTTTACAGGCCGTAGCAGTTCGTATTTCTGTGCCTCTTACTGTTTGCAGTGTATCTGCCATCAGATGAGAATGTGAACATCTCTGTGCTGGAGAGCTTGGTTGATCAGCTGCCTTAACCCTCCCTTCTACTGGGTGACTTCAATGCCCATCATCCTTTGTGGGGTTGTGTCAGCATCAGTATGAGAGGCTGTCGAATTGAGTCTCTTCTGTCCTCGACCTCTTTGTGCCTTTTTAACACCAGTGCTGACACTTGCTTCCACGAGCCCACAAGATCTTTCAGTGCGATCGATTAGAGCTTGGGATCACCATCAATTATTGCTGATTGATCGTGGATGGTGTGTTACGATCTCCACGGGAGTGACCATTTTCCAATTGTGCCCTCGCATTCTGTAAGCATGCCATCTTCTGCCTCCCACCCTCCTAGATAGAGGATGGATTGTGCCAGATGGGAGATCTTTACATCGTCCGCAGTAATATCTTCTGCTATGGTGACCCAAGAGTCAATTGACACAACTGTTCTCAATGTCACGAATTGCATTATTCAGGAGGCTGATCTTACTATACCAAAAACATCCACGATGCTCCCTAGAAGTCTGAAGCCTTGGTGGACCCCTGAATGCACAGCGGCTAGGAGAGCTCAACATAAGGCCTGGTCAACGTTTCAGTGTTATCCAACCGATGACAATCTCGTTGCATTTAAACAAGCAAAATCCTATGCTCGGTTGGTGCGTTGACATAACAAGAGGGAGTCTTGGATTCAGTATGTTTCATCTCTCACTTCATGTGCCAGTTCGAAAAGTGTGTGGGACAAGATTCCTAAGGTCTGGGGTAACTACAGTTCTCACTAGATTTCCACTTTCAAGAGTAACTGCTGCACATATGCTTAAGTCGGGGAGATTGCAGATTGTTTGAGTGAGGCGTTTGCCTCTATGTCGAGTGATCTGGCGCATCCTTCCTCCTTTCAGAGGATTAAATCCACAGCGGAACGCCAGAGGGTCTCCTTTGCGCCTTTTCATAACACCGACTATAATTCCCCCTTCAGCATGGTTGAACTACGGGTGGCTCTACATCGGTCCGGCACTACATCTGTTGGTTCCAATGACATCTATTATGACATGTTCCGTCATCTCTCGTAAATCTTTTAGTCCTGTACAATCACATTTGGTTGGAGCACAGTTTCCCAGAATCTTGGCAAAAAGCTTTTGTTCTGCCTTTTCCCAAGCCTGGCAAAGATTCTAAGTCTCCCTCTAGTTATCGTCCAATTGCACTCACTAGCTGTCTGTGTAAAGTTCTCGAGTGGATGGTTAATTGATTTTTAGAACAAAATCACGTACTATCGCCATCAGAAAGTGGCTTTTGCCGTCTTCATTCACCTCACCATCATCTCCTGCACCTTGAGACATCTGTGCTCGAGGCGTTCGTGCATAGACAGCATCTGTTTTCTGTTTTCTTTGATATTGAGAAAGCCTATGATCGAGCGTGGCGGCGCAGTATTAACCGTGACCTCCACGCATGAGGGTTGCAAGGAAATCTCCCAACATTCATTGTAAATTTTCTTCGCAATCGGGTGTTCCAGGTGCACCTGGGTACGACGCCCTCAGCACTGTTACATCAATAACACGGTGTTCTTCAAGGTTGCATTTTATCTGTCACATTGTTCATCCTCCGCATTAAATGTCTTTTCACAAATCTTCCTCCTGCGGTTTCAGCTACTGTTTATGTCGATGACTTGCAGATTTTTTGCTCGTCATCAAGCATGAATTTTATTGAAAGGCAGTTGCAGTCTGTGATTAACCAGATTGTTAAAGTGGCGCACAGCAATGGTTTTGTTCTTACTCCTGACAAGACAGAGTGTGTCCATTTCTGCCAGAGGCATGGCCTCCATCCAGACCCAGAGCTTCATTCAGAACGAACAGCCATACCAGTTTTGCCGGAGACCAAGTTCCTTGGATTGACCGTCGCCCGTGTGCATGTTTGGCGGCTCAAGATTTCCTGTCTGAAGGCTCCGTCCATTCTCAAGATCCTTTCAGGAGTCTCGTGGGGTGTAGACAGGATGTTTTTGTGTAACTTAATCAACATTAAATGTCAGTCACTACTGTTTCACACGTTATGTAAGTTCTGCAATCAGGAAATTACTAAATGATGTTAGATACATATGGGGCTCAGTATCAGTAATTAAAATCAAGAAATAATGAACATTATATCTTCTTACAATATCGGTAGTGGCTGTTGGGGCTTCATATGTATGCCTGTAATGAATCCACACACCAGACGTTTCCGTAAGTATTCGACTCACTCTATGAATGTGAGCTTTTTGCAATTGCGAAGTTCAAAAATAAAATTCATGATACTGTAAAATCTGCACCAGATAAAATTGAACAAGATGGATTTTTACAATGAAGGCAAATAAAATCCTTGACTACAATGAAACATGAAACGAATTAAAAACTTGCCAAATTTAAAAAAAAAAATGAACTAAAATCTTGAAGGGGAAAGAATCATCTTGACTGCGAAGCAGAAAGAAAGAAATCTCCCAATTGCGAAGCACCACGATAACAACGAAACATGAAAACGAATTAAAACTTTGCCGAAATTTTAAAAAACGAACTAAAATCTTGAAGAGGCAAAAAATCGTCTTGACTGCGAAGCACAAAGAAATAAATCTCCCAATTGCAAAACACCACGATAATAATAATCACCTTGACTGTGAAGCAGAAAGAAAGAAATCTCCTGATTGCGAAGCACCACGATAACAACAAAACGTGAAAACTAATTAAAACTTTGCCGAAATTTAAAAAAAACGAACTAAAATCTTGAGGAAATAATCATCTTGACTGCGAAGCACAAAGAAATAAATCTCCGATTGCGAAGCACCAAACTTTTACAATGATCGTGCACCTACCACTGATGACAACAACGACCGTGCACCTACCTATGAATATTAGCAGAAACTAGTTTGGTACTTCGCAATTGGGAGATTTATTTCTTTGTGCTTCGCAGTCAAGATGATTCTTTCCTTTTCAAGATTTTAGTTCGTTTTTTAGAAAAATTCGGCAAGGTTTTAATTCGTTTTCATGTTTCATTGTTGTCAAGGATTTATTTGCCTTCATTGTAAAAATTCATCTTGTTCAATTTTATCTGGTGCAGATTTTACAGTATCATGAATTTTATTTTTGAACTTCACATTGCAAAAAGCTCACATTCATAGAGTGAATCGAATACTTACGGCAATGTCTTGTGTGTGGATTCATTACAGGCATACATATGAAGCCCTGGCAGCCACTACCGATATTGTAAGTAGATATAATGTTCATTATTTCTTGATTTTAATTACTGATACTGAGCCCCATACGTATCTAACATCATTTAGTAATCTCCTGATTGCAGAACTTATATAACGTGTGAAACAGTAGTGACTGACATTTAATGTCGATTAAGTTACATTATCTTGCCCACGTAAAAATGTGTTCATCGCAAATTGGCGAAATTTGAACAACGATATAGGATGTCTTTGTTTCGCATTTACCATTCTCTTTTATGGTCAAAACAGGATTATGGTTGTATCGTATATGGCTCTGCGTGTCTTTCCATTCTCCGGCTTTTGGATACTATTCACCATCAAGTGCTATGTCTTTGTACAGGTGCATTTCGAACATCTCCGATTCCCAGCTGCGAAATGAACCATCACTTGAATTACGCCGTCTGTAGCTGTCTGTTCAATTTTACTTGAAACTTGGATCTCTTCCAGACCATCCTTTGTAGGAGGCAGTTTTCCATCCCCAGCATGCCCGTTTATTTTAGAACTGGCCCTCGTGCATTCCAACCTTTGGTCTTTGTATGGAAGCCATAGCTCGTGATGCAGGGCTCGACTTGTCACTTGTTGGAGAGACCAGGGTCGTTGGGGAGCTGCCCTGGCAGCTTTTTGAGGTCATCACTGATTTCAACTTTACTTCTTTTGATAAGTCCTCAACCCCTGCTTCCGTGTACTAGCAGCTCTTTGCTGAACACTGTTCCATCAGTCCTGATTATGTTCCAGTTTTCACCGATGGATCTAAGATGGGTGATGTTGTCTGATCAGGTGCCGTCTGCATGGATGATGTTTCTGTTGCGTGGATCCCAGCTGAGGCCACAGTGTTTTTGGCGGAGATGCATGCTGTGTATCTTGCCCTTCTCCATGTTCAGTCGAATTCTCTCATCGTGCTATGGTCTATACAGATTCCTTAAGTGTCTTGCAGTTTTTGTCATTTGCAGATTGCCGTGACCATCCTTTTCTCTTGGATGTGAGACAGTTGTCACGTTGTTTTCTTGAGGCTGGTTTTCAGGTTCACTTTTGCTGGATTCCTGGGCATGTTGGAATCTCGGGTAACAAGTGTGCTGATGCGGCTGCTAGATCTGCTTCCTCTTTGGTCGTCACACCCTGGCCACTTTTTCATCGTGATTTCTGCTTTCCTGTTCAGGATCATATCAAGCGAACATGGCAGGGTCTGTGGGACCAACAGGTGGAAAATGACCTGCATCGTATCAAACCAATTCTTGGAGTTTGGAGATCATCATGTCGCCGGAACCGTAGGGAGGATGTTGTTCTTGCGCGTTTTCGCATTGGGCATTGTCGTTTCACCCACCGCTTCCTGCTGTGTGGCGACACTGCACCGATGTGCGAGATGTGCAATTGTCGACTCACTGTCAGTCATATTCTTTGTAGTTGTGTTCGTTTTCACTTCTTTCATTCTCATTTGTTGACCGAGGACACTGCAGCAGCTCCTAGATGACCACTGCGATACATTCGCTGTGTTTTCTTTTTAAAACAGATTGACTTTTTTAAACGTATCTAGTTTTTACCACTTCCATCATTCTCATTTTTCACTTTTACTGAATCAGCCTGTTTTTAAGCATTATACCACGTTTTTAATACTGTTTGTTTGATTATCTTGTGTTTGGCACTCTTTGGCACACATGGCCCTAGCGCCATAAAAATTCAACAACCAACCAACTAACCAAGCTGGTAGAGACTCGATTATGATCTGGGATGTGTTCAACTGGCCAGATTGGGATCTCTGCTATGTCAAGATGCATCTGTGAATGGTTCACGGTACATGTCTATCTTTGCAGACCATCTGCATTCGTTCATGGTCATCATGCACCCAGAGGGTAATGAACTCTTCCAGAAGGACAATGCGCCTCCTCACAGAGCTTTGGTGACTAAAATGTGGCTAGAAGAACATCCCACAGAAGTTCTTACCCTGAAATAGCCTTCCCGTTCACCGAACATGAACCCTGTGGGAAATCCTAAAGATGTGAAAAGGTCCGTTTGAGGTTTGGATCTTCCACCAAGGAATGCGATGGAATTATGGACAGCAGTGCAACAAGTATTGGTGTTGGAGATAACTGTGAAATGCTTTCGTGACTTAGTGGACTCAATGCCTCACCATGTGAATGCCCTTATCTGAGTGAAAGGTGGGCTTACCCGTTCCTAGGTAGGTATCCTGCGATTTCTGTCCACTCAGTATAATTTCGAATGTGAAATCATAGAATCTATTGAAAATGTAATTTCATTAAAGTAATTTGAAATGCAGAGTTTCTCCTTAAATTTCAGATAGAAACACTGTTTTAAATTCAAGAAGCGGTGCTCTAGTTTTAATTAAAATTTCGTGCAATAATTTTGGTAAGGTATTTTCAGCTTCTTAATTCTTTAATTAGAAAAAAACATTACCTTTTTAATTTTGTGATTTTAGACTAATTATGCAATGTTGAATAATGCATTTTCAGTACTTTTAGGCAGAAAAGAAAAGTTGACTTTTAAAGACATGTTGACTAAAATGGTCTTAACTGCACTTGAAAATATGTATGTGTGTGGAGAGAGAGAGAGAGAGAGAGAGAGAGAGAGAGAGAGAGAGAGAGAGAGAGAGAGAGAGAGAGATTTACACTGATTACATGCTTTTTTGTTTTTTATCCAATTGCAGCAATACCACGAGATATTCCACATGTAAAACTGGATGAGCCAGTCCGCAAACGAGAACCTCGACTGAAGACATGGGAAGAGCCAAGTGATAGTGCACCATGTTTCACATTCCACCTTCGACCAAGAATTTTGCAAACAGGGCTCACTGTAAAATTACTATGTTGCCTAACAGGAAAACCAACACCAACGGTACGTAATTTTATTCTATAACAGCAGCAGTATGGCTTTGTTTGCATTTTTAATTTTTGAGTTCTACATTATCCTACCATATTACAATGTATGAGACACACTTTTTTTCATCCTGACGTTGATATAAAAAGCAGCCACTTGTTGGTAAACACCATAGTTTATCTTAATTCTAGTATGGTTGATTTTTATTTCTCCATTTTGTAAGATGTAAGATATGTGTTGAAGCACTCTAAAAACCAGATTTTAGTATTTAATTACCTGTGCAAATTTCATGGCATGTACTGCTCAAAATTGCACCTGGAAGAAACAAATTTAGGTGCAGCGTGCCAACTCTTCATACTGATGTTTCGAAACATCCTGGTATTTGATGAGTGATAAAAAACAGCTTCAGGAAGATTTTTGCATAATTAGTTTTTAAAGTTTATTATATAACATGCAAAATACAGTATAGCCTCTTTTAACCGATGTTCATTTGTCTGAAACTCTCTTTTAACTGACTCCTCCCATGTTAGGTGTTATTTTTATTCTTGAAATTTTTTGCTGGCAATCCACATGTCATGAAGTAACAACATACCGTTCCCATTTCCTTATCTCTTTCTTTACCATGCGGACGCCAACCAAGCAGAAGACAGAACGATAAGAAACACCAGCCAGCGGCAGGACTCAGCAGACAAACCCATCAACTCACTGTGTCTAATTCATTCTTACTGTTGGTTTTACAACAGATCAAGAGTTTGCTAAGTGTTCGGTAAGATGGCATCCATCAAGCGAAAGCGTGTAGTTTTGACGATGAATGGCTCTCAAAACTATGCCAACAAAAACTATTCAAACAAGCATAAATGCTGTGTGTATAAGTTACTATACTGTAGATATACTATGTATGGTATACTGTATATGTAGTACATATTAGGTATGTATGTTTATGTATACATATTTTGTAAGTTTAACAATATAAACCAATTTATATTAGATTAAATTTCCCTTATTTAGCTATGGCTCGTAACCAAAGAGTGTTCTTGATTACCTGAATTTTTTTCATTTTCCAGTGATACTGTGGTCCCAATTAGATCGGACATAAATGAGGTTTTATTGTACTTCCTTGTGTTTGGACTGTTGAAAAAGGGTGCTGTATTACTATCCAATAGATCTCATTCATACAAAAATTGATTACAACTCTTCAAATATAAATTCTCACTATATGTTAATGTGTATTTCCTCTGTTATACAGAACACAATGCTAATACTTCATGGCACCAGATTCTGCATAAAATATGTGGTTGCTGGGAAACAAACTAATTGATTTTGACAACAGTAATATTCTACGTAAGTTTTTTATAACAGGAAGACATGAACACCCCATTCATAGAATATCTTGTACTACCAACTAATGGTAAGCTACAATATACAGTATATCTTCTATATAGTGGACTTCAAGAAATATCAAACCTATTCTGATTAAATTTCACTCTCATGAGTTGTGACATGTTTACTTTACCTTGATTTTTTTTTTTAAATTACAGATACCTTCCTGTAGTAATAAAAACAAACTTTGTTTCAATGTTAATTTTGATAAAATGACATCAATTTTGATTTTCAGTTTTCCTCTCCACATTATTTTGGGGTATATAAAAGGCTGGCACTGAATTTAAGTCCTTTAGACAAGGGTTTTTAGGGATTTTGTTTTCTTTAACGCCTTTTGCTTTAATACAAATACAACTTCAGAATTGGTTTACCTCGAAGGTATCTTAGAACAAATCATTTTTTCTTGCTTAGAGCCAAATGGGTCACATTTTTGTGTTCTTGCAAAATTGTACCTTACACTGTCTGGTGGAAATGTTTTCTAAATCAATAGATCGTTTCAAACATTAATTTTCATTTTTTAACACTGTGTATTGCTTTAAAAAGGTTGAAACTGCAGTTTGCTACAAAACTGTAAAAAAACTTATAAATGGTAGCAAATGAAATTTCTGTTGTTCAGTCACTGTCTTCTTTCTCACAAAAAAGTAAATAATTTGCTTCAACCTTGAAAAATATAGAAGTGAAAGAAAAACAAAACGGAACTCTGAATGCCATGTCTTAAGACTCTGACCATCATAAGCATTTAGTATCATTCAAATGATTAAACTATTTTAAAACAATCATGTTGCCATTAAATTGAATTAGAAGCAAAATGTTCATCTAAGTTGTGCGTATATACTGGATAAAAACAAAAATGTCTCTTTAGGGTATATTTTTGGTTAATGTCATCAATCTGTCCCTCTGCTTAATCTACAAATATTTAGTTTTAGTTTCCCTTTGCACAAACAATTTTAAGGCAATAACCGACAAAAACAAATTATATGTAGTAGTTTTTAATTACGAAAAATTTTGATAATGAACATTCTTTTTTAGGTGAGATGGCTAAAAGATGGTAAAGAACTAAACAAATATGAGTACAATCTTGGCCATGCAGATGGAATAGTTACTCTAGAAATAGTTGGATGCACAATGGAAGATGCAGGAAAGTACACATGCATCGCAACTAACTCCTTAGGAGAAGACGAAACGTGGTGCTATTTGATGGTTGAAGGTAACGTTGAAATTACATATTCTGCTTTTTATGACAGTAAGAAAAAAATCACATTTTTATTCTAGGCAGAATAAGAGAACCTAATATAGTAACTTCTTTGCAGTTGTTGCTTTCTTTACCAATACACTTCTTGACATTGAAATTGCCCCACTGATGTAGAGTAAGTGTATCAGTATGCAAATTGGTAGGTGAGTGCATGCAAGTGATATAGGCCAATCATTCGAGTATGCAACCAATCACAAGGTATTCAAGAGATAAAAGGGCAAACATAGGCCGTGGAAACCATTTTGTGTCCTGTGTTCCAGGTTGTATGAAACAAAGCAGCAGAGTGTTAAGGACTGCTGCAGAATATCCAAAAACAAAGATGCCTCGCAGAACTTGTTGGTCCTTGGATGCCTCGTAGTCCATGGGCCGCAATTCGGGGAATTGACCAAAAAGCTTCACAGAGGCCTAATCTCTTCCTCTCCCAAATGCTTCCAGCTAGTTATAGGGTTTATCACCACTGCACGCGTTTGGAAGAGGAAGGAAATTAGGCCTCCATGAAGCTTTTTTGTTGATTCACGGAATTGCAGCACATGTTCATCAGGATGTCAGAACAGACCTTATTGGCAACAGTGGTTGGGAAGGGTCCAGTCAAGTTGACGTCAAGACGTGTAGATCGGTGTATTCATTGCCAGAAAATTGTGGAGCCACAAGCTACTGCACAGAGCATTCGATGGGCTGTAGCAAGGTCTACGGACATCCCAGTCATGACTCGGACGATGAACCAAAGACTGGCAGAAGCAGATCTGCTCTCCTGGAAGCCACTGCATTGATCGCCATTGACCATAGGGCATTGGCAAGCTATGCTTAAGTGGTATCATAATACCCTTTGTAGCGACAAAAATGACACCATGTTGTGTTCTGCGATTAGTCGTGGTTATGTCTCTGTGCTGACGATCGTTGAGTCCGCATCTGGCGATGGCACAGGAAAGATCCAGCTGTTGTCAACAAGCAGCATGCTGCTCACCAACCATGCATCCTAGTATGGGGTGCAATTATTTACAATAGCTGGTCACCACTGATATGCATGATGGGCACAATGGAAGCCTGGTGGGACATGGATGATATTTTACAGTTTGTTTTGTTGCCATTTCTTAGTGGTATCCCAGAATTCATTTCCTATCAAGATCTGCTTACACAGGCACATAATTTTAGTCTCTTATTTTAGTGCATATGCTTACATGGCCATTGATATCTCCGATCCAATCACCCATAGAGCTTGTATGGGACCTCATTGGATGACGTTTGCAATCTCGCCTTGGCCACCTGGAATGGCGCTGAATTGTGGGCCAGGGAAAGGTTGTGTGGTCACAGATACCCCATGATAGCATTAGAGGACTATCAGTGCATGCTGCTCCATGTTTCTGATTGCATTGCACAGCATGGTGGTCACACAAGGTATTGACTGCTGTCATGTGATCCTGTCATGTAGCATGTCAAACTGTGATGCACTGGCTTGGATATCAAATCACGTATTGTCCATTTCATCTTCTATGTCTCTGGTGATTTGCGGCCTATTTGGCTCACTCTTTTCAGGTGGGGCAATTTCATTGTCAAGCAATGCATTTTTTCTGGCTTTTAGTTTATATTAAATTAGAGAAAGTCTTTTTGATTTACATTCTATCAGGAAATATAGCTCAGATAACTTCTAGTTTTATTTCCTTCATACTAATAAAAACATTGTTCAAAGTCAAATGTTCATTTTTGTCTTCTTCACGCATCACCAATGGTTGTTTTGCTGGTAAAAACATAATATATCTTTAATGCATGATAATTTTTGGTGAAACCTAAAATATGCATAGTATTTTAGTTGCACAAAATTATGTAAATCTCAGCTCATTTCTTTTAGTATAAATTATATGAGAAGTCAATAAAAGCAACAACATGCAGATTTTCAGTTGAAAAATGAAACCTGGACACAAAATGTTTAGCTAGTAAAAATAAAAGCTGTTTTGTGACACAAGTCATCTTTCATGTACAGCAAAATAACTTAGCTGTACTCATGTCCTGAATACTAAAATGTCTTGTGCTTAAAATTCTATGACCTATAATTACGATATACTGACTTTTTTTTATTTTAAAGGATGTACATATGCAAAACTGAAACAAAAAGTTCCAATAACGTGTATTTAGGCCCCAAGCTTTCACTGAAAGTTGAAATTCAGTACATTTGACTATCTGGCCCTGTAAATGTTGGATGCAAACTTAATATACACTGATCTTTGATTTTTGACTATGTTTATCTGAGCTTCGCCATAAAAGTCTCATTAGCATATGCCTAAGATTCAGTCCTCTATGAGTTTAAATTCAACACATCAAGTTGTTCGGCAATGATAAAAGTTGGTTAAAATGTTGGATATGTCCATCATGACTAAATATTTCCATAAGATAGATTTAATGCTTGTTAAAGGCAATCATGTAGATAAACAATGAGTTTTGAATTTAAATTCTGTGTTCTTCCAATACGAGCCCACACAAGTAACAGCTTAGCAGTTACACAATCACACACTTGTGTAACTACTAAAATCCTACAATTTGATACATTTCTATAGCCTGCAGGAAAACTGACTAAAATTATTCCCTTGAGGCAAAAGCTGAGATGAAAATTGAAAAATAAGTTCCTTCTTGATTTAAGAAGTTTGAATTTCATACATTTAACTATCCAGCTATGCGAAAGACAGGCAGGCTGTAAAACAGCGAACTATATAATAATTACTAAGGCACTTAAAGCTTCCTTACAATGAAAATAGATTATCATATATATCTGTGAAATAGAAAACCATGAAATAAATTAGAGAAAATGTCTTCATTTGCAAAAAGTTGGGAATCACTGAGAGTAAGTAGCAAAAAAAAATAAAAAATATAAAAAAAAATCCTGGTTTTGTGGTGCCTTTCACAATGCTTTAGAGATTTAGGAAATATCCCTAATTGAACAGAAATATAAATGGGTTTAGTCATTCCATGAAATATGAGAATTCCTATTATTTTTGCAGATAAATAGGATCAAAATAAACTTCATCATTCGTGTCTTTATATTTCCAATTGAATGAACATATTCAATGTCCATTTACTCTTGCTTTTCAACTACTGTATTTTCCAATTATAACGCCACAATGCCAAACTCTATTTTTACAAACATGCAGTTCTGAAATTCAGTGTTTAACTAGGTATAACTTATAACCATGTGCAGTAGCACTACAAATTCCAGCCGTCGTTCATGATGTATGTAAAAAAATTGCTTCATGAATTGTTTGTGGCTGACATTGAGCTATAAAAAATTTGGAGTGTGGACTTCCTTGATTATTAGCAAGGAAACCTCACAGTCAAACAAATGAAATCTCGAAACCTGGTATGATATGAACCCTAGAAAGGTTTTTAGTTGCTGCATACAGCACGTTGTCTTCGAATTCAGAGCACAGGTAAAGTATCAAGTCGTTTTTGCTCAACATTTCAAAGAGACACGAGATACAATTCACTCATAGGTGCCAGAAACCTGCCACTTGTTGAAGGGATTTGCATCCCTATAAACAAACGATTTTACTTTGAAGCATGGGAGAAAGCTCAGTGACTCTTTTAAGGGTACTATGGCAGACCGATTCAAACAGAGACTTCCGCAACTTGTAAACTCGGCAGCTAACAATCTCTGATGAAAGGCATACAATGTATTCGATTGTCAGGAATTAGGATTTCATCTCAACAAACAGGATGTCATGGTCCCCTGAAGTTCTGTATAATAATAGACGGGCGCATTTAAGTATCGGCAGAGGGTGGAATGGTTCATGAATAAAATTTCCTTTGCAGTACATTATTTGCGGCTTTCAACTCAATGTGGTGTTATTAACGAAAACAAAGAAATAAATGGAACAGCGGCATTGTACTTGGTCAGGCGTCATTCTTGGAAAATATGGTACACAGAATGAATTATTATTATTAGCAATAACTTTAAAGACTATAAAATTTATTATTTCAATATAAATTTCTGCTTAACATTTTCTTTGCTTTCTTAGATCGCAAGGGACCTCCTTTGCCGAAACATCCATCAATTATTGCTCCATCACCATCTGGAACACCTGTTGGTGGAATGCCTTATCGAGCATCCTATTCTCCAATGAGAGATACTTATTCTCCAGGACCGTACTCAAGAAGTACTGATTATTCTCACAAGTATAGCTCGGACCATTCATATTCTCATAAGTATTCCTCTTCTTCAGATCACAAATCGTATTCATCAACAACATCCAGTTACAGTTCCTCAACAACCAAAACGAGCAGAGGCACAAGTGATTATCTTTCAACTTCATATACTGGAGCATCATCCAGACTGACTCCCTCTAGAAGTTATTCTCCTGCACCTTCAGCCCCAACAACTAAAAGGACTCAGAAACCATATGGAAAGAAAGAAGCTGCAGAGGAAGGTAGTCCTGTGAGGTCAAGGACTTCTACAAGGGAGCTGGAAAGTAAGTAACATAAAATATAACTGAAAGGTATCTTTGTTTAACACAATTTTTATTGGACAACTCAGACGTGTTGGAACTGTTTTTTGACAGCAGAGACAAGATATCAGGATGTGCAGTTTTTAGTCAGATCATAAAGCTTATTGTACTTTTGTAAAACAGGGCATGATGACATCATTTGGACATGCTACAGATAAAATCTAAATTAATATAAACCTTGAATTCCATATCTATATTAGGGTTTTTTTATATAAAACGTTTTACTTGTATTATAAATGATATATCATACATATAAGTGAGAAATGAATCTCCCTGAACAAATGGTTTTTCACAAATACATGGAAGGCAATACATATGTTAATTGTTGGCACAAATGTGCCATAATTTCACTGTTTCCGTGTTGCAACTTTCTATCCATTACACCGATAGCATGCTCAAATAGAAATCAGGAAATGTGGGTTTGTTTCCCGTGAACCCACATTTGATTTGCAAGTTTTCTGAAGAAATTGCTACACGAAGCAGTGAAAATATGACACATTTGTGCCAACAATTAGCATTTATAAGCGATGTTAAACTGTACTGATTTGAACATTTCCATATTAATATGAATTCCAAAAGAACCATATCCTTTACATTATACATCGCAAGCAACATAAGTATAAAAATATATCTCATTCCTTTCTTCTTTTCCACCTTCCACTTTCTTTCTTTAAAGAAAGTCTGCCTTTATTATACCTAAATGAAATATAAAATGTTCCTGCTCTTTTTTATAAAAACACAATACTTCTCTCAGGAATTTCACAACTGTTTTTTTTAGTAAAGCTGGTACTTTGTGAGATGGTTTTTCTCTCATACTGATAACTAAAAAACTGGCACTTCATGAAAATATTTTGTTTTCATACTTGTCAAGCTAGAAGAATTGAATTCGCATCTCTCAGGAGTGGAAATAAAAATAATTAAGAGTTCTAGATGATAAATGATTCAAATAGAAAATATTTTGTTTTTATCATAAGGAATTTTAAATGACAGAAGATGAAAAGATCCAAATATTAATCTGATCTCTGATTGCAGACAAAATAATTAAAAAGGAAGAAAATTGAGGGGAAAAATGTGATGATTTGTCCCTGCGGTTCCAATGCCACTGTGATGACTGCTGAAGTATTAAAATTTATGCAAAAACTTTATTATCTTCCACAGAAATATGGTTTAAGTTTTTACGCTAAATATGTATTCATTCACCTGGGGAGAGGTCCGTGATTGTCGAGTATAGTGGCTGTGTCAGGTATTTAGGTTTGTTTTAGTTGGGTACCAGTGTGCATTTGTAAATAATTATGGGTTACAGTTTTTTAACTTTGACATTTTAGAAAATGTGTAATATAAGTTTTATTGATTGAAGTTTTAATTAGATATAAGTGTTTTAGGGAGTTCAATTATGTATACTTGTGGTTGATTATTTGAATCCACATTTGGTCATTGGGGGAAAAAAAGAAGGAACGAAGTTTGCGTGAGTTGAAAAAGATGTTGGGTTTTTTTTTTTTTTTTTTGGGGTTTTTTTTTTTTGGGTTTTTTTTTTGGCTGCCTTAAACCACGATGTAACTAAGAAAAATACACATTGGAAATGTGTAGAGACGAAAACCTCCTAAAAGGTTTTAGGAATAAAGGTGAGTAACCTCATAATATAGCTTATGTCTTAATAGCACGTGAATAATTAAGCAGCTAGATGACATTTGACATTTGCAATGCTGTATGAATATATGATATCAATAGTTGTTCCTGTTGAAATCCTGGCATAAACTGATAGTCAGAAGTGGTTGGTGCCTGGTCAGGTGAAAAAGAATAAATCCAGTTTTAACATAATTCAGATTTAATAATCTAAAGCAACTTATGGGAATTTACTAGGAAATTTTTTTCATTTATAGCAAATTTTCGGAGAAAACTCTTCTCCTTCTTCAGGCTCTCTAGTTGTTGTCACTTTTTGCTTGTCACTATCATGGTTACGGTTTACCTTGACGGTTACGGTTAACCTTGACGGTTTAGGTTATTTTTCTAACAAATCCTGCCAGATGTTAGGCAGGGAAAATCCTTTGCAGTCATTGATGATGGAATTTTGTTTTTTCTCAATCTCTATTCCTTCTTTCAGTTTTCTTTTTTGGAAATTGCTTTGGAAACTGATTACTTTAAGGGAATTCCAATCCATGCTGTGCCCAGTTTCTCTAACATGCCTATCTAATCCAGTCTTGTTGGAGCAATTTTTTATAGCTGCTTTATGCTCAGCTATACGAGTTTCTAGTCTGTGACCTGTTTCACCTATGTAAGATAGTCCACAACTACAATTTACTTCATAAACTACTCCTTGCATTTTTAAAATATCTTCTTCTCTTTGAACTATTTTAGGGAAAAAATTTTTAACTTTGTTCTCTAAACTTGGAGCTAGCCTAATATTGTATTTTTTACTAATTCTCTTTAAAGCCTCAAATAAACCTTTGTGATAAGAAATTTTTCTAGTGAATTTTACTTCTTGCTTTTGTGGGTTCTTCGTACCATTAAAATTCAGAAGCTTCTCAATTTCTTCTTTAGGATAGTTATTTTCTGCAAGTATGACTTTAAGCTCTTCTTTATGGGCTTCTTTTTTATCTGCAGTACAAACTATTTTATTAATTTTTTCTAAAAACTGACTTGCTACATTTTTCTTAATAGAAACTGGATGATACGAATTGAAATCCAGTAGTCTTTTAGTATTCATTGGTTTTTTATACCAACTAGTGAGGAATTTTTCATCTTCATAATAGATAGTAATATCTAAGAAGTTTATTCTTCTTTCTTTTTGAAGTTCAATAGTGAACTTAAGGGAATCATCTAATTCATTTAATGAGTCTAGAATTCTTTCTGGAACAATTTCTGAGCTATCTATTATAAATAAGATGTCATCCATGTATCTGCTATATAAGCAGAAGTATGTGGGTTGTACTAGTATCTTTTTTTCTAGTTTTCCCACATAATAGTTAGCTAAGAGTGGGGAGAGTGGGGAGCCCATAGCTAGCCCCGATTTTTGAATGAAAAAAAGTTTTCCCAAATTGAAAGTAGTTGTTCTGCAAAGAGAAAGTAAGCATTTCAAAAATTCCTACTAATATGTTTTTTTCCTTGTTGTGAAAAACTATTAGGTCTGCCAAGTCTTCCGCTATAAAGTCTATAAGTTGATCTATATTAATGTGAGTATACATAGACACTATATCTAAACTACCCATAATAGGAGAATCTAATTTAGGAAGAAGTTCTAGTTTTTCTTTTAGCTGCATTGAGTTTTTAATCAAGTTAGGTGGCTCTTTTAAAAGATTCTGAAGGTGTGACTTTAAAAAATAGTTTAGATTTGAAAGAATAGAGTTTTTGAGTCTATTATTGGTCTAATTGGTTGGTGTTCTTTATGCAGTTTGACTATTCCATATATTTGAGGTAATCTGAACTGTAATTTTGAGAATTGTTTATAGTTTTCTGGAAGCTGGTTTTTCTTTCTTTGAAGTGAAATAAGCTTAGAGACTTTTTAATCAAATCTGGTAGTGGGTTTTCTTTTACTTCTTCATACATAGGTTTTTTTAGTTCTTCTTCCATCTTTTCTAGATAATCTTTCTTATCCATAATAGTAATCAACTTACTTTTGTCTGTTTTCACAGCAACTATACTTTCATTTTTTCTGAAATCTTTAAGAGCTTTTAATTGACTATTATCAAAATTTTTTTGAGGTTTCCTTACTTGCTTCTGGAATTTTGTAAGGCTATTGTAGTAATCTTTTCTGAGGAGGTAAACCGTAACCATGATAGTGACAAGCAAAAAGTGACAACAACTAGAGAGCCTGAAGAAGGAGAAGAGTTTTCTCCGAAAATTTGCTATAAATGAAAAAATTTCCTAGTAAATTCCCACAAGTTGCTTTAGATTATTAATTCAATTAAACTAGGAAGCCATTTCTCAATATGAGCTTTATTCAAAGAATAATTCAGATGGTTTTACATTAAGCAGAAACAGTGAAGTAAATTTACAGAAAACCATGATAAATTCTGCACTTGAGAGAACTACAAACACTACTGAATGCATTGCATATAAAAAGGTGACTAAGAAATTACGATATTCTAAGTTTAAAAATTGCATTCAGAAAAGTTATTTTATCAGGAACGAATTTTCATGTGCATGGGATTTCTAAATCTACTTAAATAATTCATGCAAATGAAGAATTTAACACTTTAAACTCTTTCAAAAATAAGACTGCCTGGCCAGTGGCCAAGTGGTATGACGTGTGTTAGTTTCTAATAATTCGTCTGAGATGGATCAGGCCCAAATCCTGGGTGAGGCATGGAAGGTGTGTTTGTCTTACAGTATTGGATCTCTTCTCTCTCTGGAACCAGTGGCCCTAAATCAAGGACGAGCGACTGCTAATGGCCTACTGAATTGCTTGCAGTGGTCTTTATTTTTTTTTTTTTTTGATTGGAGGTTTAACGACCACCGTGAGCAACTCAATGGGCTATAAGCAGTCGCCCGTCCCTAATTTAGGGTCACTGGTTCCAGGGAAGGGAGAGAGCCAGTGCCGTAAGACAAACACAACATCCATGCCCGACCGGGATTCGAACCCGGACCCCTTACGGACGAATGATCAGAGGCCAACGCCTTAGACCGCAGTGGTCTTTAACACTGCAAGCAATTCAATCCCCCAACAAAACAAGATTAAAAAAGCAATTTGGATGCTGTGTCTACAAACACCATAATTCATCAAACATCAAACAAAGATCTTCGCTCTTTCCACGTTTATAAGTGAGTCACGGAAAAATTCTCATTGGCCGCCACTGGGAGTCGAACCCAGGGTCTTCCAGTTACGTGCCAGATATGCTTCCGCTACACCACAGCGGCCTCGAATTCCTCCAGACTCACACATGCTAACTGCCAAGCCAAGTTGCTTCTTGGACCCCACACAATGCTGGGGATTCACCAAAGTAAACAGCAACTGAAGAAATAATTAGAAGGCAAATGAATAATTAATACAAGCATTTAACGTGGACCGGGAACATCAAACAAAGATCTTTGCTCTTTTCATAATTCATATATGTACTTGTTTTTATGAAATACTATTCATTCAATCCACTGGAAAACCCATACTAACAACAGATCAGTTTAGATGCATGTAAACCATCAGAAAGAAATGTGACAATGAAAACTAACACCATTTCTCCTTGTTACAGAATTCTTTTGTTTTCCCTTGAGATGTTTAACAAAGAAACGAAATTCTGTTTCCCACTAACTTGGAAGCAAATATTTAGCCTCATTCCTATGACAAAGTAGCTCAAATTTCGTAGAAATTTAAAGAGCACTCATCATAACATTACTGATGGTGAAAAAACCATCCAGATGGTGAACATGTACCTTGAATTTGTCCTTGATGGGCATCCCTACTGCATTAAATTCCACAGCCACAATCTAAGGGAACTGTATTATGCAAGTGAGTCCTATTATGTACATAAATCAAGAACTAACAGATTACTACAAGAAAACATCAAAATATCTTGCTACATTTCCCACAACCGTTTGCTCTTAAATTTGTCACTATATGTACACGTAGTCATTCTTATCACGTGAAAACTGGTCCCTTTAGCTCTGTGTGTCCCCAGCCTTACACTTATCAAAAAGAAAAATTAATTTGAAGCCAAGCATAAAGGGTGCTTCAATGCATTTGAAAGTACAATTCTGTTACTTTTTTCTGTAAGTAGAATAAAAAAAGGAAGAGAAAAACAAGATCGACTCACATCATCAGGTCCCATCAAAAGTTTTTCAAAATACACAGGTTTCACATCTACACCCTCTCATTAGGACAAAAGTGAAAGTACATAATATTTTCTAACGAAGACTCTTACATAGAATAGTATCACTTCTTTATGGTCATGAAATAGCACAGCTATGTTACGATGAGTATGTACCCTAAACCAACGTGCATTTTTATTTTTTGAATGGTATAATTTTCAATATTTTGTACTCATCCT
Source organism: Macrothele yani (assembly GCA_039090855.1). Classification (NCBI taxonomy): domain Eukaryota; kingdom Metazoa; phylum Arthropoda; class Arachnida; order Araneae; family Macrothelidae; genus Macrothele; species Macrothele yani. The sequence continues at coordinate 43,647,774 of CM077016.1, read as the reverse complement.
TTGAAATCGAACTTCAAGCATAAATTGGTCTCATGACAAAATACAATATCGCCCAACATTGATGAATAAACCCATGGAATGTTTAAACTTATATGGTCTTACAAATCCATAAAGATTCCCTGACCTATATAGCAAAGCTCAGTACAAGCACAGCTTCTATTTAAAATGCAGTTTGATAAATTTGCGGGTGCTCAAGGTAGTGGTCTGCATCGTCTTAAAGTACTGGTCCTTGTGCATGCTTTCGCAAGATCATCAACAAACAGGGCAACATCTCGATAAAATAGAGTCCTCGACGGCATATCCTCATTAGGTTAAAGTAGATCTTCCCAGACTTATGCATAGTTCTTAAGTCCTTGTTACAGTTTCACAGTGGTACAATAATGCTTAAACTAGTCCCAAATTCAAAAGCCCGTTGATGTTGCCCTTTCCCTGTTGGTCTCTCTCATAAAATATATTGATATCAGTAAAGGACGTTTGAACAGTTGCTCGCAGATAAAAGAAAGAGTGTGGGAATTTTGTGGAGGATGCTAAGTCAGTAGCATATCTTCCCCAAATCGGAGTTCTTACACTTTCTCATGTTTTAGGAAACTGGAAGGTCACCATCTAGGCTTGTGTAGAGCTATAATTTCAGATCATATTGGCAGGAGAAGTTATGAGGTATGTAGGTCACATCATAACAACTCAAACCCTACTATTGACCTCCAGCTCCATGCACAACATATTTGTAGCATGCATGATCAGTGTAGTGTTTTAATTAAAATATGTCACCAAAACACTTAAATCTAACTTATCACTTCACTTCAATACTTAACTAAACTGTTCAGGACTCAAGGTATTAGAAAAGTGGAAATGCACTAATAACTCTGCCATGGATATTCTTCATTTATTTCCCTTGTTTTACTTATCACACTATGACAGGAGTGCTGACTTGCACAAATACAATACTTAACACTTATAAATCAAGATGTTTAACATGTTGACTATTATTAGCACAACTCAAGACGTTTAAACCCTTTAAGCAGTTATTGTACTTGAGCCAAATGATGCCAAAATTTTCTGGGCACCTCAAACAGAAATGCTCACATGACGCCCAGGTTTTACGAAAGCTGCGGCAAAACAATTCCTTTCCTCCTCTCATCTCAGCAGTACCGACCATAAACTTGTCACCAGTGATAAGTGCTCCCTTCTATTCCTTTATTCTCATGCTCCATGACCCAAGGCATGATGGAAAAGGGCTGGTTTGCCTTTACATGGACATCATGCCACTGAGTAGAAATAAGTGGCTCAACCATCTTCTCTCTCCTTTCTTTGTTCACTGCCATTGTTTATATCTCTTTCAGCAGTTGATAAGTCAGAAAGGATCACTGCACATCATCCCCTAAATGACCACTTTGAATATCAAAGCTAGGGGGCCAACACTTTTTGATGAGTAGGTTTGCTCCTTCCACACACATTCAGTCCGCTTCTTCAACACTGAATATATTAATTTGAGCTGATTTTTCTAACCCCGAGTCAATTCGTTTCAGCCAGTTTAAGAGTTCACCAGTATTAGCATAACATAGAATCAGCAGAATGTATGAAACAAGCAAATGAAGTTTAGCTCTAAGAATATCTCATTCACCTCTCATCTTTCACATGTAGTTTTTGTCGGTTTTATTTCTCTTGTTTGCCTTTGACCTGCTGCATGAGTAGAAACTGTTGGTAGTTTAGGTATGACATTAAATTAAAAAAAAATGAACGAAATAGATTGCATATGCCACATCAGCTAATGCTAAAGAAAATCAGGATCCTTTCTCGCAATTCAATGCTATACCATCCTTTCAATCTATATCACTAATGCCAACACTTACTGTCATTTTCATGATGAATTTATTGGTGTGACGACTTGGATTCACAGCTTTGTGTAATGGAACTGCAATCAGCATCAGCTATGCACACTTTAGCTTCTATTTTGGCTTCGGAGATAGTCCATTCCCAATACATACCACTCAAACATGTGAAAGGGACAAATGGTAATGGAAATAATTTTTTGAATTGCTAATGGCCAAATGAAGGTATACGATAAACAGTGATTGAGTAAAACATTATGAAAATATTTCTTAAGTGATTCATTAAATTTACCTGCTTCTTAAAATCACCTTTTATTACACTGTGATGTATACAAATGACTCTCATAAATATTTATAAATAGTACAAAATTTCATAATGTTGCATTATACAGGTACTTATTTCAATATTTTAATTTTTAGTCCCTGATGATTCTAAAATGGAAGCACCAGCATTTAGCACTGGACTGTCTGACTTGAAAATTAAAGATGGTGAAAGTTTGACTTTAAAGTGTGTGGTCACTGGTGATCCAGAGCCCAAAGTCGAATGGCTCAAAAATGGAGAGGTATTTATTCTCATTCATATATGTTTGCGTCATGTATTAGTATTACGATATCTAAGCAAATGTATAAACACAACACTTTGATAAAGAAACTTTTCCTCCAACAAATAATCCCATACAACCTCATAACCTGTCTTTAGCACATCAAAACTAATGTTACAGTAGCTCATCAGTAAACTCATTACATGCATACGTACATACACATCACTAAGCTGTTCTCTGAGGTTCATAAGCTCCTCAAAGAAAGCTCATCTGCCAGATTAAAAATTTAAGACTGATGGAACTAGGTTCTACTTATTGTTGATGTATCAAACGTCTCCATTTACAGCGATCTCCGCACACAACTGTACCTTCACTAACATCCATCACACACATCTCACACAAGACCTTTTGTACTTCATACTCATTATGTTTTCCTCATTCATACATTCTTGTATCTGGTCCTCCCATGATTTCTTTGGCGTTCCTCTACCCTTCTTTCCTGTCACTTGATCTGAATAAATTTTTTAAGTAAGCATCTACATCCAAACCACCTAAAAAAAAAAATTGCCTCCACCTTACTAACAACGTTATGCTATACCTTATACAACTGCAGCACATCTTTGTTCCTCGCATGATCAGTTGTCTTGCCACAAAGCCCTCCATAAGTAACATATCTCACCAACACAGAAACGACACCTATGTCTTTTCTGCAGCACCCAGAGTTTCACTGCTGTAGGAACAATTACACTTTTGTACACAGCCATCAGAGAGCTTTTCGAGAATCCATCAGTCCTGTGAAATCCTCCTAAAACAGCTATGATTTTCACAGATGAATTCACTTGCCTATTAATTTCACCATCTAATCTATTTTTCTGTCAAACAGGCTCCTAAATATACAAATTCATTCACTTGGTCTATCTCTATCATTTAGGCTGATCTTGAATTCAGTTCCAGGTCGATTTTGTGGTGGACCAGCCTCCTCAAGTGTGGTAGGTTTGATAAAATAATCCTCAGGATAAGTTCATTGCAAACACCAAAAACTGATCAGATTTAACATATCCCACACATTATTTTACCAAACCCATCAAAACACCAGAAAAATACAGAAAAATCTAAATATTGCCTTTGCCCAACTTTGACTCATTCTGCAATATTTAGTCAACATGATTAAATGTCAATGTACACTCAGTAGACAAAACATTATAGAGATAGGAGTGCTGGGCAGTTGACATGAGCATCCCCTGATCAGAGCGTAACAGACACAAACCAAACACAGGTGATAAATAGGCAGACAGCAAGTCTTCCCACAGTGTATCGCAATCAACGAACATGGGTAAACTTGGTGATCTGAGCGACTTTGATCATGAACGCATTGTCAGCGCAATACAAATGGGTCATTCTATCACCCAAGTGGGAAGAGCCCTAGAGGTCCTGAGGGCAACTGTATCAAGGGTGTACCATGAGTATACAATCAACGGATGTACTAGCGCCCAGAGAGCAAGTGGTGGCTGTTATGATTTAAGTGTTATGTATTTCCAGGTAAGTGACTCCTCTAGGTTTTGTTCTAGTCCGCCAGAGAACGCAATGACTTACATTGTCATGAATTGTAAAAGTACATTGTCATGAATTGTAAAAGGAGATCTGGCATCCTTCTTCGGTGTTGTGTTTTCATCATGGCTTGAGCGTGAGTAGTGATCCTACGTGTAGTGAGAGTAAATAAAGTATGTTATCTCCAGTGTATACGATTACTTCTGATCTTTGTACTTCAACAAACGTGTTACACCTTAGTACCTTCTTCCTCCTCGCGGTGTTAGTGATTACTTCGGAACAGTGGCCCACCACACGCTGTTGATGACTAGGGTCGATGTAGACTATACAGGTTCATACAGACTGGCAGAGGAGGTGCAAATCACATAAAGGTTAAATGTCGGAGGCCAAGCAGTGTCAGCGAGCAAATGGTATGCCTCATCCTGCATATCCTACTTGTTTGCCACTGTTGACTGCTCGTCATTGGACATTGCGCCTCACCTGGTGCTGGGAACATAAGAATTGGATCTCTGAAGAGTGGTGCAGCGTTGTGTAGTCAGATGTGAATTCTGTTTTCAGCTGAACCAAACTGAAGGGAGGGTGCGAGTATGGCGTCAACAGCATGAGGCCATGGCCCCGTCATGCCAGGTTGGCTCTGGTCAAGGTGGTGGTGGCTCTACGATGGTTTGGGGAGCCTTCCGTTGAGACATATTAGGTTGTTTAGTGTGTCTGGAGAGGTCTCAATTGCTGCGCTTTACCAGCATGTGCTGGCTGATCACCTACACGCTTTCATGGCCTGCATGCATCCTGTGCCGATGGTCTGTTCCAGGGGGACAACGTGCCGTTCCAATGGGCCACAACTACCCAGGCATGGTTCAAGGAATACTCATCTGAGTTTGGAACCATCCAGTGGCCCCTAAAGTCCCCGGATTTAAAACCTGTGGAAGCTCTCTGGGATGCAGTGGAGCAGAACATTAGATCCATGGTTCCTGGACCGACATCTTGGGCAGAGTTATAGACAATTCTGCAACAGCCATGGCTGGCAGTGCCTCTGGAAATCCTCTGGCATCTGGTGGAGTTGATGCCTCGGCATGTACAGTCTGTTATCCGTGCTAGAGAAGGACCACCACACTATTAGGTAGGTATCTCTAATGTTTTGTCCATTGAGTGTATTTCTGACAAGCTTCTATCCGAATTTGCTCATATTCTTCAAGCGGGTAAGTTGTAAATTCTACCAGTGATATTAGTCTCTAGAGATAATTGTCTGCACATTGTTCTGATTCATCTCTACAAGTTCTCTGTTTGATTCACATCAACAGTGTGATCTGGCCAGCCTTTTAAATGTGTATTGCTCTTCTCAAACTAAGCCACTGCAATGTCACAAGGAGTATTCTCTTGAAGGAAGAGGTATCGCCACTCATTGTAGACTCTTTTGTTTTAGGTACTCCACATTGTATCAACAAAATATTGCATTGAAAACTGGATGTTTCACCAACTATTGTTTTGCATATAATATGAAACATCGTATATCACTTGAAACATATACCGTTGGTGCTCTTTCCTCCAGAACCTATTGGTTTTACAGTGGTTCACTTTTTTACGCTTTCCAACCGTAGGTTGAAGAAGCGTATATGCTCCAGCTTTTTCCGTCCGTCTGTCGTCGGCATGATAACTCACGTAAAAATGGTTCGATTTCGATGAAATTTTAGTACGTGGTAGGGGACCACCAGGGGACAAACCCTATTGAAAATGGGTGGTGAGGTCAAAAGGTCACGCCATAAGAGCAGGATCCATTCAATTGCCCTTATGCGTCATAACTTGTGTAAATATGGTTCGATTTCGATGAAATTTCAGTATGTGGTAGGAAACTTAACTGGGCACAAACCCTATTGAAAATTGGCAAATTGGGGTCAAAGGTCAGGCAGGGCATAAGAGCGGGATTTATTCCATTGCCCTTATGCGTCATAACTTGCATAAAAATGGTTCGATTTCGATGAAATTTTGGTATGTGGTAAGGAACCACCTGGGAACAAAACCTATTGAAAATGGGTGGAATGGGGTCAAAGGTCAGGACATAAAAGCGAGATCCATTTCATTGCCTATATGCGTCATAACATGCGTAAATATGGTTCGCTTCCGATGAAATTTTAGTATTTGGTAAGGAACCACCTGGGGACGAACCCTATTGAAAATGGGCGAAATGGGGTCAAAGGTCAGGCAGGACATAAGAGCGGGATTTGTTCCATTGCCCTTATGCGTCATAACTTGTGTAAAAATGGTTCGATTTCGATGAAATTTTAGTATGTGGTAGGGAGCCACTGGGGACGAACCCTATTGAAAATGGGCGAAATGGGTTCAAAGGTCAGGACACTGGAGTGGGATCCATTCCATTGCCCTTGTGCATCATAACTTACCAAAAAAATTTTCGATTGCTACAAAACGTTATTGTGTTGTTCCAGAGGTATAGTGAACCGGTTCTGTTGAATATCAACAAAATGGGGTCAAAGGTCATTGCACAAAAGCAAGATTTATTCCACAGCCATTATTCTCATAACTTGCATAAAACTGCTTCTATTGCGACAAAACTGTAGTATGTTATTCTTGAGGTGTACTGAACTGGTTCTGTGGAATATCATCGAAATGGGGTCAAAGGTCAGGACACAGGAGCGAGATTTATTCCACAGCCATTATCCTCATAACTTGAGTAATAATTTCTGGTATGTTGGAAAGCGTATCATAATCAATGCATTGCATGATTTTACTAACTTGTTTAATTATGATCTAACACTTATACCTCAGGTGTTGCATGACATTATTTTGAAGTTAAATGCTTGCTTATATTTCAGTTTTATTACTTTGTTATTTAACGACATCTCACTATAACCACTTTTCTCATTACAGGCACTACATTCTTCAGATATTATTGACTTGAAGTACAAAAACAAAACAGCTACTCTTTCTATTGATGAAGTGTTTCCTGAAGATGAGGGTGAATATTCTTGCAAAGCAACCAATTCACTTGGGTCAGTTTCGACAAAATGCAAGCTAACAATCCTGCGTAAGTAGTGAAAAGGGGTATTCATAAAATTTATTATAAGAAAAAATAACCTTATTCTGACGTATGCCCCCCCCCCCCCATAAGGATTGATGTTTTTCTAGCGAAATAACTGTTGCTTGTGTTTACAACCTTGAGAAATAACTCCAGTTAATATTCATTTTGAATAAAACAACATAGGATTTTTGTGAAAATCTTGACCATTTGGTTATTGGGCAGCTTCTCAGTTATGTGACTTTGGTGTACTGAGAGAGACAAGCCAAAGGTTTGGCTAGAACTAAAAAAGCTGCCTTGTTTAAAACTTGGGCTTCACACGACAATAACACATAAACATATAAAATGAGCAAAACACACAGTCACATACGGTAAAAGGTTCGTTTAGCGGTAGCTTTCGGTCATGCTACGAACTTGATCACATTGCGGGTGATCAAGGTCGTAGCATGACCAAAAGCTACCGCTAAACGAACCTTTTACCGTATGTGACTGTGTGTTTCACTCGTTTTATATGTTTAAGCTGCCTTGTGCAATCTTCCAAGAGGGGGATTCATAATACTGTGTTCTAAGCTTAAAATTTTCTGCATAAATTAACTAACAATATTTTTTAATGTATCATTTTTAAAATTTAAATGGAAAAATAAACATTTCCTAAATATTTTTGAAATATTTTCTTTACCAGTTTTGTATTAATTATTTTCCCTTCTAAGGGCTGCTTCTTTGTGCTTCTCCCGATAAAATGCTTAAATTACGCCCCTTTTTTTTAATTCTACACAATCACACAACTTTTATTTTCATAGATACACATACTTGGAAAATTTCCGACTTTTCCGTGTAATCCCTTTCTTCATCTCAATTTCTTATTACACTTGCACAAATATGAGTGCCATATACAAGTTCTAGGTATAAGTGTCTAAATATTAATTTGCTTTTAATGCTGGTAAAGTTGCAAATTTAAAGCTGTAGCTATAACGCTTACATTAGCTCTGAACTTGTGAACATAAATCTTGCACACTTATAAATATAGAAACCACTAACAGCCCAAGGTAAGAATCAACATAAAGCCACTTACACGACTCCACATTTATTTTGTCACTTGTACTTCATCACAGAACAATTCCAGCTAGAATATATTCTTGTGGGCTTCAAATCGTTAATACTTTGAAGTCTCTATTAAAATAATCTTATTGCTAACAAGTTGCACTTACAAAAGGCACCTCTACCAAATCGTAATCTCAAAACTGCACACACTATCAAGAACCTAAATCAAAATGGCCTTGTCATTAGCAAGTTGCTCTATCCAAATGCATGCTAGCTACATTCAATGTTTATGCCTTACTGACCTCTGACCCACTGTCATTGATGCTAATCTTAAAAAAGCTCTTTGGGGATAATAATATATCATTAAATTAGCAACGTTTAACGAGAAGAAACTAATTTACATAACCACACAGAAACTCAAAAGTAAGGTTAGATATATACGCCATATGTTATACACGAGCAGGAGGTATGAGTGTCATATACAAGTATCATATAAACATTTCACTTTCCTAAAAGGAAGAGCTGTGGCATTCTGTAACTTTTGAATTGCTAAAAAGTAGCAGTTCCAGTGGCAATTGAAACATCCTGTACTGACTAATAACTGCAGTTATTAATGTTTTACCTTTCTCATATAACACCATACAACCGAATTCGTATAGAAAAAAAAGTGATTGCAACACCTGAATTTTATTTCGCTTGTAACATCTCTTTTCTCAGTATGACACTTTAGTGGTTTTTATATGATTTTCAAGGCTGTTGCTCTTGAAATCCAGAAGGTGATTTCATTATAAAAATAACCGTCTATACAGAAAAACAATCAACATGTGATAACACGTATTTTAATTGTGTTCATCTGCGACAAATTTTCATCCCTAAGAGCTACTCAAGTTTCCTAATAAGTTTTGTGATATTGGCGACTTCACATTAAATGAGCTCGCTGGGCTGTGACAGTTAGAGGTACACAAATAACTGGTTGCCTTGCATAAAGGCATATGAAGTCTTCTGCAAACAGTATGCTTTGATGAAAGCCTCATATCTATAGCTGCTGCAAGCTTTAAAGAAGGGTTGTGTAGAGTACATGTCTTTGTTCCGTCTGGCAGCCAGACTCATATACAGATCATCTGCTGCAGTTGTGGCTCTAGAACAGCCTTGTCCTAATTGTCGATGAACATCTCCTGTCGTTTGAAACTGTCTCCAGAATTTTGCCCAGATATTTTGCATGCCTTCACACTAAAATTTTAAGCTGTAATTATGCAAGAATTTGCCCACTCGACCGACTAGCCAAAAACCTATGCTACTGATCATTTGGCAATCAGGGAGGGCCCACAGAATTCAAGAACTAAAAAGTGTTAATCTTCTAAATCTTTTTTGTCAATTGTGTTTTCCTCGTTGCTAGGTCGAGTCATGATTGAATTGCAAACAAGCACAATTTAGAGAGAAATAAAGGCCACAAAAGGAATTAATTACTATTTGTAATCACCAATAATTTCCATAAATAACAGATGGCAAGCTGAGAAAAGAATATATAAACACTGATGGGTGCAGAAGCAAAACTGGTCACTGCCCAAGTGGCACTCACTGCATACTGTGTTGACTTTTCAAGTGAGATCTCAACTAGCAGTCAAGGTGTTAATTCATACAAATTTGAGCCTAGTCTCTCTAGAACTAAATCATCCACTTGGCTGAGACTGAGATCAAACCTAGATGTCAGCAGTCTCATCTGTAAAACTTTTAAAATTTTCCATCAAAGCTCATGTAAATAGTAAAGTTCCAGCTGAAATGATTTTGAAAGTCCTGTTCTCTGCTTCCTACCTGAGATGGAACTTGGTTAATATGTCAGACCCAGGTATTTCCTCTAGATATCAAAAAGGGACAGTACATCATAACATCTCCTTATCTCATAATTTGCAATACTGTAGAGCAAATAGTACCTTTTTTTAGTTTCAAATATTGATTTTTAGCAGTACATTCAGTTAAATGAAACTATAAAGTATGTACAATGTGTATGAAGCTACGAAAAAACGCTTATTGATTAAACCCTTTTGATTGAGTTTTCTCATCAATAAATGTTACCTTATTGTTCTACAAGTTTTGGGACTTAGAAAATAAGGATTAGTTGGATATGATACCTAACTTGTTTTGCAAAATATCTAATTAGCTATATACAAGCTACTATATGAAGAATGCTAATCAACAATATGGTTTGATTACTAATATTATTATCATTATCATTTGAAAGGTACTGATCCTACTTAAAATCCAAGGACTTACAGTAGGAAAAATTTTGCATTCAGAGTCATCCATGTGAGGCAAATACTCCGATATTCACGTTTTTGTTCATAGAACATGAGTGTGTGCATAGAAGACCATGTTCCCGGTAGCAGTTGTTGAAATTAATCTTCGAAGTAGGTTTACAAAAGTCTACTCATCCTTGCAAATAAGCAAAAGGTCCACCCTTGTATTGAGGAAGATGATTAAGATGAAAAGTATAGAACTTCAATCCAAAATAGAGATGAAAAAAACAGATACATAAAGTTTTCAGTTTTTAACTGAAAATAAGTTTATGCCTTGCAGAATTTAAAAACTGAAGTGATTTTTTTATATTTTGAAATTAACATATTTTCTCTTGATATACACTAAAGATCAAAGTATCACTATATTTTTATATTCCTTATTTTTTAGCAATGGAAAAGAAAAAAGAGGCTAAAGGTGCTGGTAAACCTCCAAGAATTATTCAACACATAAAGAGTGATGTTGTTAATGATGGCGACCCAAAAACTCTAAATTGTACAATCAAATGTAAGTATACTCTGAAAAAATTTGTTGATTCTTTTTCTTACAGACCTCGTATTGCAGCTGAAATCAAAAACAATAAGTAACTTAAAAGTCGTTAAAATGTTTAACAAAAAGTGCCACATGAAAAAATATGAAAACTGGTAAAAGCTATCCTCGAAATGAAAACATGTTAACATGCAACTCATTATAATTTGCAGACATGTTTGAAGAGCTAAGGATTTATGTGAATTAATCTTTCTGCACCGAAATCTTGCAGTTTGATTGCAATGTATTTGTAGAAATTTCTCAATTCTGCATTATAATTAAATTTGCCAAAATAATGAGTGTTCACCTAACACTAAGGTATACCAAATATGTTCAAACTGCATTTATCATTATTAGCATAGTCTTTACCTCTGTTTGAAGCTTTGCCTTTTTCACTCATTAACTCCCAATAATAGCACAATATGTGCATACTATACACACATGATCTCCACAAACTTAAAGAAACAAAACAAATTACAAGTATTATGCTCGTAAGGAAACTCATCCAGAAATTCACGATACATTTACCAAATTCTTAATTTGCTTATAACTAATCCACATGCAATATTCTGCTACTCCCACAAAATGTCCCATATTAATTAAGCCGCAGTCACTTTTATTTCCTTTCTTCCATGTTGTTCTTAGCTTTCTTTCCAAAACTTAACAGAAATGTATTCTTAATATGTTCAGTCATCTGTTCATACAGAGTGGTGTAGCAGCACCTTCAACAGACGACAACATATGTTGCTCAGTTATTTCACAATGTATTTTATTTATCATGCACACACATATATAGTACATATACAACCCAATAATGTGCTCATGCACAGTGAAATAAATGCACTGAAGCAGTAATTATTAGGAACACCCAATAGCAATCAGACATGTGCCATCCTCACTCACACATGTAACTATGACATTGAGAAGGCTTTATAGACAGCTCACTGCAAAGGATTCAGACGAGTACGAAGCATAGATAGGGGCAATATGTGCGGGAAAGACTCGTGACTTTGAAAGAGGCATAATAGTGGGCGCTCGGCTGGCAAGTGCAAGCATCTTGCAAATGGCAAGGTATCGAGAGAATTTCATCATATAAAAAACAGGCAGTCAGTATTCATCCTGTGATGGGAAACAACTGGTCGATGTTTGAGAGCAACTGGAGCAACATGAAGTAACAGATGAGTTCCACTGTGTCAAGTAGCTGGTGCAGTACAACAGCGGTATCGAGAGAATTTCATCATATATATTCCCTCCGCACACTGATGTGAATGGGCTTTAACAGCAGATGTCCACTTTGTGTCCCACTGGTCTCTGAAATTTTGTTAGGAAGAAAATAAAATGTAAAACTAAATATCTGACAAATACTTATTACCACAAGTCACTGAACAACTGCTTTTCTACATTCCACTGAAATTCATAATTTAAAAACTTATGAAAATGTGAATTACAATGTAGTTCCATTGGTTCTATGGGGTTGATAAAAATCTAAATTTCTTTTGACAACACCAGATGGCACTACTATTGTGTTTTTTTCAGTTATTATAATATTTACTGGGTGTTTATTTTTACATTTTGTTTTGTTCCTAACGAACATTTAGAATGAAGATGGCACCACATGCCGTTAAATTGACATCATTATTACACATATAAATACCCTGATTTTTCGCAGTTTCTATATCATACATTCAGCTTCAGTGTATTTCTTATTGTGTCACCAATTTTCATAGCTTTTGGTTCATTTATTATATTCCAGAATATGAATTTCCGTTTCCACCATTGGCTTCAAAGACAGCCTTAATTGCTCACCTCAGTTGAACTAACAAATCAGCAAAATATTTGTCAATTACAGTAGCCTTCTACAGTAGGAAGCCAATCAAGAACAACACCTTGATGCCCCAAGAAGTCATTCCCATGTCTTTATCTGCAGGTTGTTGAGTCTTGTGCTTCCATTCTAATGGTGGAGCTAAGTTTTATCTTCTATCATCATATGTTCAAAAAATATCAACATGAGAAAGGCTTGCAACTGTAATCTATTTAATTTTTCCTCATTTGTGAAGTCATAAGACTTGGACTTACATACCCTGCACATAGTATAGACAAGCTGCATATTTCATTCAAAATTATTTCTATGACTTCAATACTCAACTTTGCATCTTTAGCATTTTATACCAGGATCATGTAGCTATTTTCCATGACAAATTCCTCGAACTTACAGTACATTTCTTCTGTAATCAGGTAAGCTTGCTGACCTGGACTTGGATCACATTCCCTAAGTTGTTTCAATTGTATTGACCAGTCCTTAAATATGGCATAAGGTGATGCAGAGTATAGATAGACTTTAAGGCCTCGGGCTCAGTTCCTTCTTTCGTTAAATTTTTTTATCACTATCCGGTGCTTCACATTTATAATTTTCCCCCTCACCATTACTGAGTGATGTACAGAATCATATTGCTGAACTTCAATAACCTATATGTCCAATGTCTCGGCCATCCTTTTTATACTTCCAAAAGATTATGTAATGATGTCAAGCATAGCCAACATCCAGTGGTTCTCAATCGGGGATACCCTCTCGGGTGTTGCATTTTGAGGGGGGGGGTAATGACCACTGTGATTTAGTGTCGCTGATTCCAGGGAAGGGAGAGAGACAGTGGCATAAGACAAATGCAACATCCATGCCTCCCCGGGATTCAAACCCACATCCATCTCGGACAAATGGTCAGAAGCCAGTGCTTGGACCACTACGCTACCGAGGAGGCAGATTATAACATGCTTAGTTTTTAGTAAAATATTTAATATTTATCAGTAATTCCAAAATCATTTAGATTCCAAATGAAATATGCATATTTGCGATATTCCTATTTGTGTTAATGTGATGAGAATGTGGAACAATAAAACTTCGGACTTGCGGCAAAGCAATTGCAGAGCGCGTTTACGATAAGCTGAAATCTGTATGCAGCTTGGGCAGTGAGGAGAACACAGAAACCCAAAAATTCATTCCTTAAGGGGTAATGAATGTTTTTTCTTCTGGGTTTTGAATAAAAATTCTTACATGTTATTGTGGTGCACTCACCAGACATGTTATATGTTTAACGTATCTTTTTTTCAGCACAAAAGAAATTAATTTCCCCAAACATATCATTTTAAGAGTAGTGATTATTGGTTCCATTAAAATACAAGTACCTAATTGCAAAAAATGGAAAACAAATCTTCCTTAGCATTATATCTACGATGATCTTAGGGGTACTCGGAGATCTGGCCAATCCTCCAGAAGGTACATACTGCGGCTAAAATGGTTGTGAACCATTGCTTTAGTGCATCACACTTGCGTGTTTACCATATCCCTGAAAAGTTATAAAAATAAAAATAACCCCTTCTTCATTTTAAGAAATCTTAATTTTGATTTGAAATGAAAAGTGAATAGCATCAGATGTTTTAAAAAATCAGTGCAGCTTCATTTCTTATTTTCCCCTTCACATTTCTAAATTTATTTGGAATTCTATAAAATATTACAGGTGCTTCTGCTTTTGATGTGGTATGGCTTCACAATGAAAAGGAGATCAAAAATAGTAAAGATTTCCAATATCAAACTGAAGGTGAAGTTTACAAATTAGTTATTCCTGAAATATTCCCAGAAGATGGTGGAATCTACACTTGTGAAGCATTTAACGATGCTGGAGAGGCCTTCAGTAGTTGCACACTTGCAGTATTAGGTAAGTAAATTATTTCTCTTAGTTTCAGTGCATTAGTGCTCTTCTAAGGTAACTAACTGCAAGTTCTTACATAGAATTTTATGCTATTCTAATGATGAATGTTATGCCTACAACTAAAACTATTAAACATTCCAAAAAAAAAACGAAACGACCACGGTACACGAGTATTCATAATCGACAGACTTCAGAAATGTTAGTTTCTTTTCTTTTTATGAGTTATTTATTCTCCAACATTCATACAGTAAAACAACAAAAAAAGTCACCTTAAGAGAAACTAATTTAATCGCAATGAACATGATAATCCATTTTAATCATCTTTCCACTAGCAGAGTTGAAGATAAGACACTACATAAACTTAATAAGCAAAATTTCATTGACAAAAAGTTTTTAACACCAATTCTGTTCGCTGTCTTATCGCCACGTTATGGCAAGCTTAATTTTGTTTACAGTTCTCCTAAAACTGGCATGAAATATAACTTAAATTGAATTCCACCATGCCCACAGGTGATATCTTTACTTCTACCTTTTCAGAACATAACAACAAACAGGAGCAGTAGAATGTCTGTCACACAGGGCTATGTTGTAAGCTTGGGTGACAGACATTCAGGTGTCATCCCAGCATTCCTTGCAGCCGAGAGCTGAATAACCTTCATAACAGTTGAGCACACAAACATGCGTAGAGGTGGGA
This sequence comes from Macrothele yani, assembly GCA_039090855.1. NCBI lineage: Eukaryota > Metazoa > Arthropoda > Arachnida > Araneae > Macrothelidae > Macrothele > Macrothele yani. The sequence goes on along the minus strand of CM077016.1, from coordinate 43,632,568 downwards.
AATAAAACACACCATTACGACATAAATACCAACAATTCTTTTGTATTTCACTGGCATCAAAATATTATGTGTCAATGTTACACTTAAGTTCACTTAAATATCTTGTGATGTATACTTCTAAATAACTATCCTTTTGAGTTTGTTTTCTTATGTAAATTTAGTCCTCATTAAGCATTAACTCACTGAGTGGAACATTACTTCCCCAAAGAGCATTTACATTTTAGCAACACTGACAGTGAGTCAAAGCTAGATAAAATAATTAGATTGAATGTACATATGATGCAGAGAGTTGAGGGATGTATTTGATGTTGAGAGATTTATATATGATAAATATGTGTGTGTCGAGATACAGTAGCATTGTTATTGAAATTGGTGTGATCAATGAATATAGTGAATGACTGATCTGACGTTCCAGTAGTGGAACTGTTCCTAAGTTCTGATGTTGATTCTTCCCCTGGCCATTTGAATATTGTTTTGACAAGTGTGATACACAGTATGTTCACGAAGTCCATTAACAAACATTAGCAGAGACACGCTGCAAAGTGCAGATTCGCCTCTGCCAGGCGCCTAGAAATGGTCATGGCGGACACAGGAGTCCCTTGTATAGCCGACACGTCTCTGGATATTGGGCAAGGACGTCGTTGCATCTGTGCGTGCCACTCTCACGATCCTCTCTGCTGGTGGTGTGTCTGGGTCGTCCCGAGCCAGTCAGCCATTCTGGGTGCCTTCCCGTGTACATTGCTCCCAATACAATCACACCAGACTGCCTGACCAGTCCAAATGGTGTCCGATTTGGCACGCCGGCCACCCTGCCTCTCTCATTCCAACAATACGGCCTTGTTCAAACTCCGTCAGTTGCCCATACTCACATCTACAGTGCCTCCTCGGCATGTCTATTGCTCAAGGATCTCACCTGACTCTTACAATGCACTTCAGCACAAATGTGGAGTCCCCTGCGCAGCGCCTTGTAAGCCCCTTGGATTGCGATTGCAGCGCCAGTCTTAGACGTGCTGGGCATGAGGAATTTCACGAAACTTTAATCATTTGCATGTTTGCCCTCCCCGTAGCTATTCACCAAGTTTCGCATTGATCATACAGTTTTTTCTTGGTGCGTGGATTTTTATGACAATGAGTGTATAAATATATATATATATATATACTGGCGTGCAAAAATTAAGGATGAGACGGTTTTTCGAATGTAACGTCATGCAGAAGTGCTCCACATCGACCCAAATCATACTATAAGATCCCCAAGATGTAAGAATATGGGATAAGTGAGCAAAAACCGTCCAAACAAGGAATCCAAAGGATACAAGGGCACTTTATTGAAAAGGTAGCTTCGAGCACAACTGGACAGAAGACAGAAACGTCCATGTGACAGGCGGCTGCCAAGAAAAATCCAGTCTTTAGTAGGGGATATGATCACCCCTGACTGCATTGCAGGATTTACAATGTCTGTCCATGCTGAGGACCAGGTTGTCGAGGAGCTGTTGAGGCATCGCAGCCCATTCCTCTTGTAGCACCAATCGCAGCTGCAGAATTGTTGCTGGCGGCTGGTGACGTGCTGCCAAGCGTCTCCCGAGAAGGTCCCACATGTGTTCGATTGGATTTAGGCCAGGGGACCTTGCGGGCCAATCCATGCGTTGAATATCTTCACTCTCCAACAGCTCTGCGACAGCCACTGTATGATGAGGTGTAGCGTTGTCATCCATGAAGAGGAACTCAGGACCCACAGCACCTCTAAACAGACGCACGTGAGGCAGGAGAACCTCGGTACAATAGCGGACACCAGTGGCTGAACCTCCTTGGGAGATGTAGAGGTCAGTACGGCTACCAAGCATGATACCCCTCCCAAACGAGAACTCCACCACCTCCAAATCGGTCCCTTTTGATGATGTTGGAGGTGTGATTATGTGTTCCCTGCTCTCTCCAGATGTGTATACGTCCAGAATCGCTCGTCAGACTAAATTGGCTCTCATCCGTAAAGAGAACTTGACCCCATTGCCGATGTGTCCAGTTCTTGTGTTCCTGGCACCACAGAAACAGTTGTCTCCGATAAGCAGGTGTTAATGGCACACACCGTACTGGTCGTCGTGCAAATAGACCACCTTTGTGCAGCCTCCTGGCCACGGTAAAACGCGATAAAGAACGTCCAGTTGTCTGTTGCATGTACCTTGCGATTTCTCCCGCTGTCTGCCGTCTGTCTCTTCTCGCCTGTAGGACATTATACTGGTCATCCGCCGCCGTGGTTGCTCATGGACGACCACTTCTAAACTCTCGGACAGCTGTTCCTGTTGTTTGAAATACTCTCCGAGCTTGTGAAACGATGCTGTGAGTGATCCCAAACTCCTCGGCCACACTAGTCACACTTCGACCTTCTTCCAACTTCCCAATGACACCACCTCGGGTAAAGTCATCCAGATGTCGTCAACTGGATTGCCTGTTGGCCACATCACACGGTGGCAGCAACTCGGCGTCGTTCAAACCGATGTACACCGTGCAATAGCTTTCACCGAATTGCTGAGCGTACACCACCCATGTGCTTTATATCCTTCCGACACTCCCCCTGTCATGCTGCATATATGCGCATGCCCTACCGTACCGGACCCTAGTCTATCTTCTGATTGGTCTTTTGGTCCGTTCTGCCTGCTGCCTGCTCGTTCCGCTGTTATGCTAATTTCTCCTCTTCGTCCTTAATTTTTGCACACCAGTGTACATACAGCTGTTCCCTGAGATTCAGAGATTAGCTCCTCAACGAAAGACCATATGGCAAGTACACATTTAACTGATAAAACTAGAATTCACTTACTGTTGGTGTATCAAATGTCTCCATTTACAAAAATCTCTGCTCACTGCTCGAGCTTCATTAACATCCATCACACGATGCACACAAGACCTTTTGTACTTCATACTCATAATCTTTTTCTCAAGCAGACATTCCTGAATCTGGTCCTCCCATGATTTTCTTGGCCTTCCTCTACCTTTCTTTTCTGCCACTTGAGCTGAAAAAATTCTCTTTGTCAGCACCTCATCACTCATTCTTTTAACATGGCCAAACATTAGTCTCCACCTTACTAACAACATTTTGCCTCACATGATCAGCGCGTGTCTTACCACAAACCCTCATAGGTAACTCATCTCCCCAGCACACAAACGACTCCTGTGCCTTTTCTGCAGTACCCAGATTTCACTGCCATACATCACAATAGGAATGATTACACTTTCATACACAGCCATTTGGGACTTCCTTGAGAACCCACCATACTTCCTAAATATACAAACTCATTCATCTGGCCAATCTCTGTGCCATTAAGGCTTATCTTGCTTCAGTACGAACAGTTCCTCACTCAAGAAACGTAACTTTTCATTTTTCCCTTATTTACACTCAGTTTGAATTTCATACATCGGGGACAACATACTCTGAAACAAACAAAAATCTGAATCGTTGAGAAATTGCAATTTAAATGAAAAAAATTCCTAGTAAAATTCCCATAATAGTTGTTTTAGATTAGTAATTGAAAAATCTGAAGTTACTCACCTTTTTCCTAATATCATTCAGGGGTTTTTCTTCTCATGTATACATTTCCAACATGTAATTTCATTTGCCACTGTGTGGTTCAAGGCTCAAGTACCCTCCTTTAAAACTAATGAAAATTCCAATTTTTTTTTTCCTTTTTGAAATTTTCATGAGTTTTAAAGGAGGGTGAGCCTTAAACCACGCAGTGACAAATGAAATTACGTGTTGGAAATGTATACATGAGAAGAAAACCTCCTGAATGATATTAGGAAAAAGGTGAGTAACCTCAGATTTTTGTTTATTTCTAAATAGCACATTAATAGTGAAGCAGCTAAATGACATATTGACATTAGCAATACTGTACAGATTCACGATACTCTGCAACTCTCTTCTAACAGGACTGTGTCCTCAACATAGAGAAATCTGCACACATGCATATTACCAAGACACAAACCAGTATTATCCGTTTTGGCATCATGCATGCATGCATCCATAAATATATTAAACAGCCAGGGTGACATTACACAACCTTGCCTAATTCCTGCACCAATAGAAAACCATTTTGATAAAACACCGTTCACAAGCTCTATTGCCAGCGTACATGGTTTTCACACTGTTAAATAGATTCTCATTAATATCATATTTGTTCAGTAACTTCCACAAAATAGTCCTATTTACTTTGTCATAAGCTTTCTCTAAATCTATGATGGCCGCAAACACTCTTCTACCAACAGACGGATACTTTTCAATCATCATGCGTAAAGCAAAATTTTGATTAGGGCAGCCCTTACCAAGCATAAAACCACTCTGTGCATCCCACACTTTCTCTGACATAAGTCCTCGTACCTTATCAATAATGACCTTCCCAAACACTTTTCCTGGCACACTCAGCAAACTGATACCACGATAGTTCTTGCATTCAGTCTGATCACCCTTTTCCTTGTGCAAGGGAACAACGATAGCATCCCTCCAATCCTGAAGGACCATTCCTAGCTGCCAGCATAACTGGCAAATTTCAGTTAAGCAGCCAATCACATAGTCACCACCATATTTTAGCATCTCAGCCATCCCATCTACTCCCAAAGCTTTACCATTCTGAAGAGATTTTAGAGCTTTACACACCTCTTCCCTTGAGATCCCACCAGTGCTTCCATCTCTCACTATGACATCATCTGCTTCTGCCTCAGAATCATTTTTGCTTACATGACCTAATAAATCACAGAAGTACTCACCCCATTGGACTCCCATATCATTTCTCCGACCCTGTTCTTACTGCCAGAATGTTTTTTTATCTTTCCGAAAAGCCGAATCGTGCCTATCTTTTGCTTTACTCTAGCGAACCAGCTTTGCTGCCTCAAGTTTCTTACAGCAATATGCATCTTCAGGAACTCTAACTTGCAACATCCCCAAGTATGCTTCCTTCTTTCTCTTTACTGCTTCTTTAACCTCACTGTCCCACCAAGCATCACCTTTAAAGTTACCCACTGTTGCAGAACCACAGACCTCTTCAGCGGCAGTAACAACACAGTTCTTAAAACATGCCCACTTCTTTTCTACATCCCTCTCACATGCCTTCAACACATTCAGAGTAACGCTGATGTTCTTCAGACAGCCTTTCAACCTTTATTCTTTTCACCACAGGCATCTTCTTATACCTCCTTCTCCAAATAACATTCAGTTTCACCCGTGACACTAACAGGTGATGATCAGAGCCAACATCTGCACCTCTCATCACACAGGTATCTCCAACTAAGTGTTTCAGATGCTGATCATAAACAACAAAATCTATTACACTCTTTAATCCGAGAGTGCAATTTTCCCAAGTGTATGTGTGGATATACTTGTGGTTGAAAAATGTATTAGATACCCACAATCCAGTTTCAATGCAGAGTTCAATTAATCTTTATTATTCACACTAGGATCATTAAACTTACCCAGAACATTATCAGAAATCCCATTCTGCACACCCTACTGTAGCGTTGAAATCCCCTACTATTATAACTTTCTCTTTAGCACCAAACTGGCTCAAAATAGCTTTTAACTTATTCCAGAAATCTTCCTAGTCACAAGGGGCATACACTACAACAATTACTATTCTCTGAAGTTTCACACTTTCAAATGAATCCAGAGAATTCTTTCACTTATGCAGCTATAGTGAATCATGTTGTTCATTTTTTCACTTAAAATCACACCTACACCAACCTGTCCTCTCACATGATCCAACACTCACCGTTCCATTCATTTCTTCTATCCTAATTTCTTTCTTTTTAGTTTCACTTATACAGAGCACATCCAATCTATACTTATTCACCTCATTTATCTTTCCATTTATGCCTCTAGTATTCCATACACCAATCTTACACTCACTCTGCCAAGATCTCTTTCTCATATGCCATTTAGAAGGTCCACGTCGATTACATAGTGGACCATCCTTGTCAAGTGTGGTAGGTCCACCATATTGCACACTCGAGTTCTTTTTTAGCATTCTTTGAGTCTTTGTAATCAGGTTAGTACATCAGTGTGAGGGATTAGCCCATAGCTGATGGTTCCAGTTGGTCATTCAACCTAAGGATTCTGGAACATAACCCAGTGAGTTGGAGTCTTTTCGCCAACAATGTCACACAGAACTAGCTGCTACCTCTCCAAGATCAAGATTCACAGAGGCCCTTGTTGTTGTTCTGTGTGCCATTGTAGCCCATGGAGCGCCCCAAAGAGGCAAACCCATCTCTCACTATGACCGCCCACTATATATACACTAAAGCAGCAAATTATTAGGAACACCCAATAGCAATCAAGCACATGCCATTCTCAGATACGCAACTATGACATTGAGATGGCTTCATAAACAGCTCATTGCAAAGGATTCAGATAAGTACAAAGCATCTGAATGGGAGCTAGGTAGGCAGGTACAAACAACTCAGATATGGCAAACCTTTTTTGGCTATGCAAGAACCATTGTATTGAAGGTGTACAATGAGTGGTGTACAAACAACAGAACAAGCTGGCAGCAGTCGAGGATTGTACAAGGTAAGAGACGAGCTTCACTGCATCAGGTAACCACAGAGTACAACAGTGGTACTGAGAGAAGCATGCACAGCCTGCCGCATAGTGGTATGAATGGACTATAACAGCAGATTTCCCTTCATGTACCACTAATCTCTGTTTAAAAAAAATTGACAAATTCATCCATAGTGTGTACAGAAGAACCAAAACTGACTGGTCCCTTAAAGATTGGGAAAAGATCACCTGGTCAGGTGAATTGCATTTTCAGTTACTACACACTGATGAACAGGCTAGAATGTGGCATCAACAGCACAAATCAATGGATGCTGGCTGCCTAATGCTAACTGTACAAGCTGGTGGAGGTGGTGTAATGTTCTGTGGTCTATTTTCATGGAGAGCATTGGGTTCCTTAATACCTGTGGAACAGTATTTGGATGCCTTGAGGTATGTTCATATTGCTGCAGACCAGACACACCTGTACACTATGGTGAAGCTTAAAAGTTAAAAAAAAAAAATTTTTTTGCAAGTTTTACCCCCTAATTTATTCCTTTTGATATAAAAACACTATATAAAAAGTTTGAGCTATAAATTCTTATGTTTAGGGGTACCTAAAGTGAAAATTATAAGTATATTTTAATTTATTATAAACAACTCAGTATATATATTTAAATGCATTAACATTGGATAATGCATTTAAATATATATTTAAATGCATTAACATTGGATAGCACCAAGAAAGATAATCACAAGTTCTAAGAATTCTTTATAACTACCCCTTGGCTGACTCTGTTCTAGATGCTTGTTTGCATAATCGATGGTACCCGGCTTTAGATCTTCTACTAGATTTGTGATGAAATAAGCTGCAATCCCTGGTTCATACTTATCAGTATCTATGAATCCCCAGTATTCCTGGAAGTGTTTGAACAGTGCAACCCCGGGAGAAGATGCGCCTCCCATACACACTTTGAAAACTGCACCAATTATCAGTTTCATAATATGATGCCTGCATGCCAGTGACAAGAACTCCTTCTCAAGCTTTTGCTCTTGGAGGACACATGCACCAGCAATATGACCAGTGTTTCAGCTGGTTGTGTCAAAGCACATAGCGCTGATGCTGTTGGCTATACCCTAGTCTTTAATAGCTTCAAAGACAGCAGCAGCCTAAGCCTCGCCTGTTCTGTATGGAACCTTGGCAACTGTGAGTAACTGAGAAACTCCTCCTTTTCCAAAAACTAATACCGGCAGGCTATCGACTTTCTGTTTTCCAATTAGATCATGGATCAGTTTGCCATCCCAGTGAACAACAAGAGAAATGTTACCTTGAAACTTGGCCTTTTATGTTTGCAGATCTCTGGACTCTGTGTTCTACTCTATGTTAGCAAATTGAGTCTCTATTTAGAGCAAGTTCATCAATGTTCTGTCCTAAGCTTTTGGCAGTTTCTGCTATAACAAAAACAGCCTTTTGGTCCAACACTGTTGTTCGATCTAGAGCTGCTGCGAGTTCTGAAGTAACTACAGTGTTTTGCCCTTGTTTTCTTCTTCGTACCTCAAATTTGATGTCTCCAACAGCCTCTTCAATTGCATTGTCCTCAGTTTCCATCTTTTCAACACCATCTTCTGCTGAGCTGCTTTTTTTTTATTGGAGGTTTAATGACCACCGTGAGCAAATCAGTAGGCTATAAGCAGTCGCCTGTCCCTAATTTAGGGCCACTGGTTCCAGGGAAGGAAGAGAGCCAGTGCAGTAAGACAAACACAACATCCATGCCTCACCGGGATTCAAACCCGGACTCATCTTGGATGAGTGATCAGAAGCCATCGCTTAGACCACTGCACCACTGGGGCAGCTGAGCTGTTTTCAGAATCAGATGAAACTAGTTCAGCTTCAAATTTTACTTCGAAGAGCTCAAAACATGACACTACACAAAATGGCTGATCTGACTTTTGCCATGTGCCTTTGCAGTTTGCACAGACAGTCTAGTGCTGCCATTTATGATCCTTGATAAGAAGCTTAAAGAAATTAAAAATAAATTAAAAAAGGGTGGGGGTAGTCTAGTGTTTCAAGCCCTATATCATGTACATTAGAAACTTCGCCATCATTGAGCTACCCCTAAATATTGTTCAATTGTACTCATATTTTGCCTGATTTTTTTCCCATAAAAAGGAACAAAATGAGACGGTAAGATCATATTTCCATAGTTGAAGAATAAGCTCCACCCTACTGTACACGAGCATGGGACAGCCACTTCCAGCAGGATAATGCGCCATGCAAAAAGGCTCAGATTGTCACACAGTGGTTCCAGGAGCACGACAATTACCCTTTTTGTTCGGAGGTTTATGACCACCATGATCAACTCAATGGGCTATAAGCAGTCACTAGTCTCTAATTTAGGACAATTGTTTTCAGGGAAGGGAGAGAGCCAGTGTCATAACACAAACACAACACCACGATTCAAACCTAGAACCATTTTGGACGAATGGCCAGAAGTGAACAATTAGATCACTGCACCACCCGGGCAGCACAATTACTTCAAAGTGCTAAAAGGTCCCTACAGTCCCCAGATTTTAACTCAATTGAGCACGTGTAGGATGAGATTGAGAGAGCCATTTGTAGCACAGATCCTCCTCCAGCAGACATTTAGCAATTGATATCACATCTGTTTGGCTGAACATACTTGTAGAACGATATCAACATTTAGTTGAATCCATGCCCCATCACATCAAGGCTATTTTGAAGACTTAGGTAGGTGTTTCTAATAAATTTCTACTTCAGTGTATGTGACAAGGATTTTAACTTCTTATTTAGTAAATGCATTTTTCTCCAAAGTAACTTAGTCGACAGTCTTCTGCAAAAATTATGTACAAGCAAAATAAAAAATGAAACACCTTACTTTTCTTAGAGTTCTGGTGTGGTTTATTTACATTGTTAAACATTATATCCTGCCATGTCATGATTTTGGTTCTTTTGCTGACTTTCATGTTCACAATTTTTCCAGAGCTTTTTGTGCACAGAAACGTAATTAAATAGAAGACAATATCACATGAAGAATGAGCTTGAAGCTAGTGTTTGGGATCGCAGTCAAGAATTGAAAGTTGAATATTAATACTGCCCAATGAGGGAAAACACTACTGACTTAATTCTTGTCGTGTACTGACGATGCTGTACCTTTTGTTTCAAACTAATGACTGACCTTGAAAAAAACCCTACAACTGCCCATTATCGACCAACATTGACATGTAACAGAGCAGTAGCTAAAGGTTGCAGGATCAGCGTAAACAGATTTAGATTTACTTATACAGCTTTCATTAAAACCCATTGCTGTTTTACATTTTTATTTAAACCAAAGTTCTCGCTGATGTAGAACACAGAAATGAAAAACAAAATTATTTATCCTGATCCTGGTAAAATATTCAAGACATCATATTATTTTACTTATACTGTTTTCGTTAAAACCAAAGTTCTTGCTGACGTAGAACACAGAAACCAAAAACAAAATTATTTATCCTGATAATGGTAAAATATTCAATAATCGTAAAATTTTTCAAGATATTGCATTATTTTGTTTTTGTTTATTTTTTTTATTGGGTATTTAACGACCACCTAGACCAACTCGGTGGGCTATAAGTAGTTGCCCATCCCTAATTTAGGGCCACTGGTTCTAGGGAAGAGAGAAAGACAGTGCTGTAAGACAAACATGACATCAATGCCTCACTGGGATTCAAACTCAGACCCATCTTGTTCAAATGGTCAGAAACCATCGCTTAGACCACTGTGCCCCCGGGGTGGCTTATTTGTTTAACAACTGAGAAATGAACAATTTGGCATGCAATGTTAACAATTCTTACAAGCATGTAGATCTAACAGCATTTACCTTACTTTCTGTTATTCTGTTGCAGAATTTTAATTTCTAAAGGCACAATATCTTTATTTTCAGTTCCTAATGAACCAATTAAAGGACCAGGATTTGCAAAATTCCCAGAATCACAAACCATCCACGAAAATTTACCAGTGACTTTCACAGCAGAAACTCAAAATGACTTCGAAAAGGGTAAGATATCTTTTATTCTTTTTTTTATTTATTTATTCTTAAAAGAGCTGTTGATTACAAGCAAAAATAATTTTACCCTGATTTTCCCAGTAGAGTTGTATTTCTTCCATTAAAATAATTACTTTCTTGTAGATGTAGATCCACTGAATAGTCTGAGATCTAAAGAGCATCAAGTAATCTTCATTTAGAATCTATTGCAGTTTGAAAATAACATTTACTGTACTACAACTTTCAGGAAAGTTGTACTTATTTAAGATTAAATATACACACACAGAGAAAGTATCTTGATTAAGATTTGCCTATTTTACTACTTTTATTTGCAGTTGCACTTATAATCTAAATTAATGAAACATTAGCTGTGTATTGGGAAAATATTCTGCTTACTTGATATTAACTTTGCACACAATAATTAGTTCTGGTTCCAAAATTATATTTAAGTAGCATAAAGTAGGGACCAAATGCTTCCTACTCGAACTTCATCAAATTTTGAATATCTGTGGGTCCCTAAAATTTCTGTTGAAAACTCATTTTTCTCTCTTGTAAAAGCTGCAGTTTCCTTTTACTTTCAGGGAATCTGGCATCACATTTCTGAAGAGTAAATTGATAACTCCATGTTGAGAATCGAAAAATTGTTTAGAAACATTGCTTATGGTCCAGTATGTTACTGATCTTAAGATTCATGGGTAATCCTCCACAAAAAAAAAAAAAATTGTCAAATATGGAATATTTGTGTGTGTGTGTGGGGGGGGGTTAGAAACTTTTGACTTATGTTGGCTCTTTTCTAATTTGTGCAAATCATGTAATTAAAAATAGAAATTTCTTTTCTTTACAGTGACCTGGAAAAAGGATGGCAAAGCTTTAGAGGAAAAGGGAACACACCACAAAATCACAAAATCTGGTAAAACATGTTCCCTGGTTATTGACAAATGCTCAGCTACAGATGTAGGCCAGTACAGCATTTGTGTAGTCAGCAAAGCTACTGGCGAGAGTGCCACTACATTTGCACTCAATGTTCTCACTGAAAGTGATCTCTGATATCACAATTAAGTTATTCCCAAAGTGCAATTGGCAGACGACGTAAGTGCAATATTTACTTTACTGGTGTGTTTTACAAACCGAGTGTTCTTAATTTTGCTATTGTAGTATAACTATTTTCTGTATGCTTACTTCAGAATATGGACAGCAATTTATGTTTGTGTAAACAGACAGCTTTATTATTATGCAGTTAGATATTGTAGTAAGTTTTGATGTTTGTGCACCTCACCCATTGGACTGAAGGCATGTTTGACTCACCTCCATAAAACCCTCTTGTTAGAAGGTTTTCCTTACTTCACTGACTTCTGGTCAACAATTTTTACTCTTAAATGTCACACACAAACAGTTTGTACACTAAGTGCTTTGGAATGATGTCATCATTGTCTAACTAATTACATGACTTAAACTAAATGGTTTTTATTTTTAGCATTGCCCAGTAAATTGCACCCTTTAAGTATATCTTTGCTTTGGTCATTGGCTCAAGTTGTCTTAATTTTCAATGTAAAAAGTTTTAAATCCTTGCAACTTTCCCAAATAATCATGTCACCTGGGTCCTAGGTGAGACACTGCTTGGATATAACATAGCTCACTTGTGTGCTGTTGTCCCAATGAGCTCAGTTACCTGGAACAAATAGTTAATATGAATGAGATACAAATCGTAGACCAAGAGACGCTCACCAGGGCTGAAGATCATCCTGCAATTTGGACTAAAGATTTTATCATTTCGGGAGCACATGTCCCATTTACCACACGTTAAGGCTACTCTTACATATCTTGAGCTGCAACATTTAATCAGAATCATTTTCCTGTTTTTGATCTAGCATTTCTTGAAAGTCAGTATTTTGCTTGCTAGTGCCCTTTCAATAATTGAATATAAAATCCACTTATTGCTTTTATACATTCTGTAAGGCCCATAAAACTGAGAAATGTATATCCTACAATAATTGCTTATTATATTATTGTTATCAATCCACTGCTGGATACAGGTTTCCACAATTCTGTCATGAGCAGTTCTCTTCCATGTCTCTCTCTATCCATCTCGTACATGGGCTTCTGGGTCTTTTTCTGGCCCTTGGTATCCAATCTAATATTCATACATGAGACCGACAAAAATCAAAACTAAAAAAAAAACTCAACTTTTGGGTGAAAAATCAAAAACATGGACTACCTTCTGTTTGTCTTTTGTTGACTCTGCAGCTGCACATCATTCCTTACTTAATTTTTTTCTCCCCAAATGACAATAATTTTATCCATCATGCTAAAAAAGAACTTTCAGCTTGAGGATCATGAATCCAGCTTCGACTATTTTAGATAAATGTTGTAACTTTGAGAAAATGAATACTTTTGAACACCATTTGTCACTTCTGGTCTCAATAAAATTCCCCTCCCTTATCAAGCTTAAATGCAAACACTTATGGAGGGAAATAACATTTAACAGCATCGCAGGGAGGATAAAAAATAGGATTAAGAGAGAAATCTTTGCTCCGTCCAACTTCAGTTTTCGGAAATTTCCCCCCGATTTTCAAGCTGAAATACAAATATCTATGGAATAAAATGATATTTTTAACAACAATGCTGGAGGAAAGGAACATCTTACAAAAAAAATCTTCACTCCATCAGCCTGTAATCCAGTAGACCCCCCCCTCCCCAAATATATGTTCAGTTGTTCATCAATCTTGTGGATGGCAAATGATAACAGAAAATGCAGAATTCCTGAAATTTGCAGAAGTATCTCATGCCTAAAGATTACAGGTTGAATAGGGGCAACATTGCGAGAGAAAAATTACAATTACGGTAAAACTTTCCTTTTCAAAAGTTTTGAAATGAGAAATACCGTCCCCAGACAGAAAACGACCTTTCTCCAAGGATGACCCAATTGATGACAAAAAAAGTGGAATTCCGCGAATTTGCGGAAGAATCTTATGTATGAATATTTCAGTTCTTCTAGCAATATGTCCAGCTCATTGCCATTTCAGGGATTTTACTTTGATTATGATGTCTTCCACTCTTATCATTTTCCTGATCCATAAGTTATTCTTGCTCATCTCACCAGTCTTCACCCTCATATGCCTTTTAATTAAGGTCCATAAGCATGAACTGGAAGTCTGTATTGATTACATGTTTTGCTTTTAAAAATTGCACTGTTTCTTTCAAATGCTCTCCAACCAAATTTTATACGTCAATGAATTTCTTTTTCGATGTGGCTCTCACTTGATATCTGTTGTCCAAAGTAAATACAGCTATTGGTTACCTGTGTCTGTATCTCTGCATGCACACATACCAGTATGCATCTCAATAAAAACATCTATTGTAGTTCATCCTTTAAAATATTTTATTATGAAATACTGTGGATATTTTAAACCAAGGCACATATTTGGTCAAATTTGATACAAAAAAATTTATATAGACTCAGCGGTTGCTCTGGCTTTTTTAAAGTTTTTGCCAACCCGTTCGTTATCTTTTATATAATTCCGTAGTGTTGCACAAAATTGTGGGACATAGGTACATCGTATAACTTTGGGAGATGGCTTATTTTACAGATCCTGATCCCAAGAATTGGGGGAAAGTAAAAGTTTTCCTCTAAATTTAATCAGCTGATGTGTACATGTCGCAACACTCAATTTAGCTTCATACGCCAAGTACTCTCACTTCATCTCATCACAATGTAAGCAAACTGGTACATTGTATGCTCTTGGGAAACAGCGCTAGCCAACTGCCAGCTACACTGGAAAGGGGGAGCAAGGATTTAATTGGCTATTATCAAGGACAACTCTGCTGCCCGGCCATGTTTTTTGTAATGTACGTGAGTAAAGGAATTTTGAGAGCACACGAAATGAGTGTTATAGCAGTAATACATGCAGCAACCTATCTTTCCGAAAAGCTTTATTGAACGAAACTGCCATATATGAGCACAGCTTGGGTGCAATGAATAAAGAGTGTGTGCACTGCTACACTTTGCATTTCTCTATCTAATGAGGAAACTATTGATCATTTTAATTCTTGTTATCATAACAGCCTTATTTTCTTCCAGAACTACAGATAAATATGGGGCTGAAAGACTTACTTCTGAACAGTCCTAATGTTGTCCAACACATCTGGAAATACAATAGTGTGATGTCATTTCCTTCCCTCTCAGCCACAAAAAAAGGAGATTCCAGGCAATGATTCATACTGCTTTAAAATTCAGTTACAGATTCACTGGCATATCTTGGAATTGTTACCACTTATTGGTAAAAACTTTTCATACAGCCAATTGTACTTTATAGATTCCTTGGCAGCTACTGGTATATGTATTGGTCGTAATGAAAATAAAGAATTAAAGTGATCGATATTGACAGCCCAGGCAGATTCCCTGGCACATAAGACTGCAGCTGAGGCAATCAAACATGAAGTAGCAGGACACAACCTGAACCTGCATTTTGTTGATAATATATTTACACATTCTCTACATCGCTTCCACAGAATACATAAAAACATGAAAAAAATGGTGCAATTTTTTTTATTACCACTTTCTTGAAAATTAAAAAATACTTTTTACTAGATCGGGGGTTTTGCCCCACCAAGCCACTAGTAATAGTACAAAAAGCTAATTGCCAATATTTTTGCCACAACCTCCCTCCCAAATTCAGAAGAATGCGAATGATGGCGCGACTCTTGTAAACTGATTTGACTTTGTGTTATGTTTAAGTAGGCAATAACAGAAACATTTGTTACAGAAAGCCTTTAAAACAGATTTTATATTAATATGAGCACAACATAACTGTTGCAAAGTAAATGTGCGTTTTTGTTGGTTGAATAGTGTAATGGTTTAATATTATCATATATACTAATTGGAAGGAGCGAAACAAAAAGCATGAACACTCTTTGATGAAGTCCAGGTTCAAATTCCAGTGAGGCACGAGGATGTTGTGTTTGTCTTGTGGAACTGGCTATCTCCCTTCCCTGGAACCAGTGGCCCTAAATTAGGGACAGACAACTGCTTATAGCTCATGGAGTTGCCCATGGTAGTCGTTAAACACCCAAATAATAATAATAATAAAAGCCCAAAATCTTATTAATTAGGAAGATGCAAAACAAATAATGTAATGCAATCAAGGAACGAACAATTTCTGTACTATGTAAATAATTCCTATTCTTCCACATTTTCAAACTGAAAGAGACAGATTTTGTATTTAAATTATGAACACTTGATATAAGTAAAATCATATCTCATTTCAAAGTGGGAATTCTAACACTGGTTTTGCATTTTTCTGCTAGCTTGTTATCTTACTACAGGATGATTCATAAATAATTTTTTGTAATGATATCTTACAAAAAAGTTAACTATTAAACCTTTAAGCAGCTGATGTACTTGAACCAAATGGTGCCCAAACTTTTCTGCGCTCCCTAAACAGAAATGTTCACACAGCGGCTGGATTTTACAAAATCTACGGTAAAACAATTTCTTTAACCCTCTGATCTTGGCAGTATCGAGCATAAGCGTGTAACTAGTTATAAGCATTCCCTTTAAGTCCTTTATTCTCTGCTCCATCACCCAAGGCATGAAGGGGAAGGACTAGTACTCCTGACCCCGAGTAGAAACATGTGACTTGAGCATCTCTTCTTTCTTAGGTTCTTTGCCATTGTTATAGCCTTTTTAGCAGTGTCAATCATCCTTTTAAGTGATCACTCTGAATAACAAAGCTTAGGGAAAAGGAACTTCTTCTGACGCACAAGCTTATTCATTCCAGTCATGCTAGGCCCAATTCTTAGACAGTGAATATGTTTGTTTAAGTTGTTTTTGTTTGGGGGGGGGGTGTTAATGACTACCATGAGCAACTTGATGGGCTATAAGCAGCTGCCCATCCCTAATATGGGACCACTAGCTCCAGGGAACACAACATGCATGCATCTCACAGGGATTTGGACCCATCATCTCAGACAAATGGTCAAAAGCCAGTACTTGGGTCACCAGGGCAACCCACTGTGTATGTTACTCTTCCCTTTCCCTGAAATAAATTATAGTCTTGTAGTGGCAGATGAGATGTTGGGAGTATCGTGAACACAACCTTTCTGCATTTTGGATTATTACCACCTAATCCAGAAAACTTTTACAGATCTCTGTCATGAGGCTTGATGGTGGAAAGGGAAGTCTGCAGATGGACTTCCTACTTCTTCATGGAAGTAAATAAAGTCACCCGTTCTTTAAAATCAGAGAGGCACATACTGATTAAGAGCCTGGCTACTTAAACAACAAAATTAATGCAGAACCATTTTGGTTTTCATGTTTTTTCTTCATACTCAGAGAATAAGGTCTAAGCAAATAGCTGGAGATTCAAAAAATGTTAAAGAGTTTCAATTTTGAGATATTTTAATTGAGTTTGCATGTTAAGGCATATCTAGACACTGATGAAAACTGAAAACTAGCTTTTGGTGGAATATTCGGGTCAAACTGAAGCTGTATAGATACAGCTCAAGGCTAATGACTGAATGCAACCTAGTGGATGTTCAAAAGGAAGAGCATATTTTAACTGTTAGGTTATTTCCTTTTGGTTTATAAAGGCATGGGTGGAGTCCCCCCCCTCCCCACACACACACTTTCCAAAAGATATATATTGCAAGGCTTTCTAGTACTTTTGTTTACATTTTTGCTAAGCTTTTTAACTTTAATGTATTTGAGACTTCTTGACATCAAATTCTGATCTTTCCTTTTCTGTTGCAAAGAGCCTAGTGCTACTTTAAATTTATTTTTTTCATTTTTGCAGGACATACAAAAATGTGATCATTAATTCTATCAGAAAAAAAAAACAAGTCCTGTTGACAGAAGATACTTTATTCCTACAGTACAGGAACAAGTTAAATATATGAATGAAGAAAACTAAAAAGAAAAGAATATTTCCATTATGTACAGGCTATCAAAAGAGCATGACTCAGATTCTTAAAGTGGTGTATCTTTTTTTCGACATTAACAACAAATATAGATAAGAAAGACTTTCATCATGTACTGAGCAGCATGGCTGTATAGAGTTTTAATTTATTTTCCATTTGCTGAATCCACCCACAGTGTATTTTTATCTTAATTCACTATTCAACTTTGTTTATAAAATGTACCTAAAAAAGGTTGTTATAGTGACATTTCTTTTACGAAATAGCAAAGATTTATTTTTTTATTTTGTTCATTTGAAGCTGTAACATAACATTCAGAAATAATTTCCCATACACTTGCCCTAATTTTGCATCCACGACAGCATGACCTGCAGTTTAGTGCTTGTCAGCTGAGAGCACTTCAAAAGCTCCTATCTCACATACATGTCAACAAATAATCTTCACTTAGAGAATTTAATATTGTGTGGTAAAACCTTTGGCCCTTATGACGGACTGTAGTCTTCCTGGGATACTCTCCACCAGTTTTTTTACTAACGTCTGCCGATATGTTCCACCATTCACCTTTCAAAGCAGTGACCAGTTCGGCGATTTCTTCTATGCACCCAACAATCCAATCTGTATTAGAGAGATTCTATAGAGTTCAAGTCAGGACTCTGGGCTGGTCAGTCTAACTTTTCAAAACCTCTGACAACATAAGCAGTATGACAGCATGTCTAGGAATTCTACGTACAGCTCAGCATGCACAGTTTCGTCTAAAATGACTATTATTGCAAAGGACCTAGTTCACTATCAATACAGAAGTATCCGAACATTAGCTCTAGGCCAGTGTATATGCATCCATAATTTATTCCCCTTAGACTAAATAATTATTCTCTTTGAATTTGTGTTAATCATTCATTGTGTTTAAACTTCATTTAGCCATATTTAAAACATTTTTTTTTTCAGGTCTTGCATTCTATGTTCAGAACATATCTACTACAAAGTGAATAACGCAAGAAGAAATCTGGCATTCAAATCATCTGCTTGAAAGCAATATGTACTAAAACAATATATGTCCTGTGTTAAATGTTACAATTGTACAGTGTCACTCTCCATTACATATGTGTTTTTCATGTATGTTTCTTGTTTGTGCATCTGAAAGAAAGAGAGAGTTATTTCCTCACTAACGTCAGACTTGAAAAGTTATGTGATCACACAGCTTTCAAAGCCAACATAAACTAATATGCACAGACCAGCGTGTCTTTTAAGTGAATCTCAATAGGAATGTTTCTTCAGAAAAGCATCTTGCCTAGTGGAAGTTGTGGAAATCAACCACAGCTATCACAGAGGGAAAACGCTTTTTATTTTTCTATCATCGTGTCTATAGAAATCTTCCAAGAGCCTTGAAGTTTCTCTTCTTCATACCCTCCAGCCTTAGTTGGGGTTCTTTCGTGAACATTGTGATATATATCTTCCTTGAGACTTATGAAGCAGTGACTATTTGGATTACCTGTATTTCCTATACATGCTCTACACTGTCTTTCTAAATCGTTCTAAAATTTTAATTAAAGAAAAATTATAGAGAATACATTACCATCACTTGTGCTCTAAAGAACTTTGGAGCCTAAGGATGATCACTTATTTGGTCTACAATGTTTTTGTAGCTGATGTGAATAGAGTTTGTTGTAGATTGTGAACAGATGTGAATAAAGATGCTGCTGAGATCTTAAGCTTTCTGATGCCTTTGTGTCTTTATAAAATATGTAGCAAACATTTTTAACTATACACCATCCTACATAACATCCAATACACTGTGTACTGAATTAATAAAAGAACTCAGTTGATTTCAAATCAGCAAAAAAATTTGCACAAAAATCACCTCATCTCGTATAGCTTGTCGACTGTTAGCTAATGGTTTGAAGAAATATGGTGGAACCTGGATGTACTAGAGACACTAATCAAAGAGGTTTAAATATGCATTTATTAAACCCTCAGAGTACAGAATGAGAATGTGAGTCATGAGATGATTATGTACAAATGCGTGCGAGAACAAAGTAGGCAAAGAAATAAAACTATATACATTTCCTGAGGGTAAGATAGAGGGGGAAATTAAACAGGTAAATTAAGGATGTAATTGTCAACAAAAGGATAGAGTATTCATAATAGTTCAAACTGTGAAGGAAACTCTCAGGCCATCAATCTGGAACCAGCTGAGGTATGGTCTCCAAAGTTTGTAGAAGTTGGGAATAGTTTCTGTATTGACAGTGTGTTGATGCGCTGACTGTAGACGAAACTTTAGTCGAGCTTCTCGCTTGCATCTGCAAGAGTAGGTACAGTGGAGTTTTCCTGATGCGTTAGTTGATGGGAGTAAATTACTATTTTTGCAAGCGTGAAAATATAAGCACACACTGATGGGAGAGGAGAAGCAGGAAGAATATCTTGAAGTAGGGTAAAATATGAGACAGCACTCAGATTTCCTGGGCAAAGATGGTGTGCTATATGGAACATGAGATTTAACACAGGTAGCAAGACTGGACAAAACCAATAGACATGTTCAATGTCTGCCGAGACATCACAGTATGCACATTGTGGAGAAACGACAAGAGTCATTCGGTGTAATAATTGAGAAACGGGGAAGCGGTGATGCAGAAACAGCCAGTGAACATTCTTCTCGTGAGGTGCAGCAAGGAGAGGATGTGCCAAACAGCTGTCAAGGAGGCAGACGGAACAGTAAGGATGGGCATTGGTTGCTGAGGTGCACATGTGCGAAGAATTTCACTCAAAATCTTCTGTGAGCATGCCTCAAGTGTAAAAGATTTCATACGGAGTTGCACAAAAAATGGGAAGAGTCACAGTGCTGCTGCAAACTGTAGAACTCAGGAGAGGCCAAAGATGGGTATAAACGGATGATCGATGTGTAGAGTGTCCGGGAGGAGATGGAACCATGAAGATGGGTAGATAGGAGAGAGAAGTTTTTCCATGTAAGGCTGAGGTTCACAAGGTCTCGTACAGTAATGATGCCTGCATGCATCCATTCTGGAGAGGCAAAGAATGGTCGGTCAGAAAGATGAAGAGTAGGAGAATGGTTCATTTAGAATCTTTGTAGTGGAGGAGGAGGGTGCTCTCTGTAATGGGAGAGACCTCAAGATTTCTATGGCCTCCTAGTAAACGGCCGGGAGGCTTTGTCGCAAAGCTGGGAAACTATCCATTCAAAGAAAGACGGTGAATGTTAATGAAGGATTTTTCAATGAGGCAAGAACATTATGTACTGTGCATGTATCTGGGTTGGAGCTATTGAGCACATGAAAGAACCAGTGAAGCCGTGCGGCACGGTAAACGAGGTCTACTGCAGGAAGACCAATTTCTCCCTGTGAAGGTGAAAGTAGAGGAGCTGACCCAATGATGCTTTGACCATACAACTGATGTGAGGCATGCTTGAACTTGACGGAGTCTGTAGCCAGGAGCGGTGTCCATTTGCCAGGAATTGTAATACTTTGATAAGATGTATGTGCGAGCAATGTGAGCTATTTGAAGGAAGGAGGTGCAAAATTGCGCGCTTCTCCAGAAGCCTGCTGCTTTGAGGAGGGAGTAATAGAGAGAAGACCAATTCGTTCATACGGCCTTCTATGGGGGTCAAAGAGGACCATTACCTGATCCTAAAATGCAAGTCACCAAGGAGCCTATATATACACTGAGTAGCCACTTTATTATGACCACCTGGTAATTCTAAGCAAATGAGCTATGGCTGCACGCTGTTGCTGCCAGAGGGCAAGGCTAGTATAAAAAGAGAAAGCTTAGTGCTTGTGACAGTAGTAGAAGTGATTTTTGGGTGACGAGATGGGTAAAAAATGCGATTTGACGAACTTTCAATGTGGGATGATTGTAGGAGCTCGGAGCGATGGAATGAGTATTACCGAAACCGCCGCATTCGTGAAATGTTCCAGAGCAGCTGTTGTTAAAGTGTTTAAAGACTGGACTGTTAGCCGAAATCCTGGGTCTCTACGTGCAACGTGTGGTCGTCATCGACTACTGACTGCTCGGGCAGAATGGAGAGTGTCCAGACTGGTAACAGACAACACAAGGGCAACAGTGCATCAAATTACAGACCATCTTAATCAAGGATCCCCTCAAATGATCTCTGCATGCACTGTTCGCCGTACACTGCATCGATGGGATATGGCAGCCGAATGCCTGTTCAAACACCTTTGCTGTCTGCAGTTAACAAGAGAAAACGTCTCCAGTTCTCACAGGAGCACAAGGATTGCACAGTAGTCGATAATTGTAAATAAATTATGTGGTCTGATGAATCACGTTTTCAGTTGCACCATGCCGATGGCCGAGTGAGAATTTGGTGGAAACAGCATGGACCCCAAATGCATTGCTACAACCCTTCAAGCTGGTGGAGGCAACGTTATGGTTTGGGGAATGTTTTCCTGGCATGCTTTGGGCCCTTTAATTCGTGTTGATCAGCGTCTGACTGGCACATCATATCTAAACATCGTTGCGGACCAAGTGCATCCTGTTATGTGGATGGTTTATCCCAATGGCGATGGCTACTTTCAACAAGATAATGCATCCTGCCATAGTGCTCGTATTGTACAGGACTGGTTTCAGGAACATGCAGGTGAGTTTAGTTTGCTTAGGTGGCCCCACAATCTGCAGATCTCAACCCCATTGAGAATTTGTGGGATGAAGTTGAACGAGCCATCATACAGCTGGATCCACAAAACTACAATCTCACACTCCTGGAACGTGCTATTCATCAAGCATGGTCTCAGATTCCACAAACCACCAATCAACATCTCGTGGAGTCCATGCTACAAAGAATCGACGCAGTATTAAAGGCAAAAGGTGGCCCAACAAAGTACTGAGGGGGTGGTCATAATAAAGTGGCCACTCAGTGTATAGCATGGCAATTTGCTTCAGACACCAGAAGAAGCCATCCTGGTGGTGCAGTGGTCTAAGTACTGGCTTCTGACCATTCATCCAAGATGGTCCTGGATGAATGAAGCATGCATGTGTGTTTGTCTTCCTTCCCTGGAACTAGTTGCCCCAAATTAGGGACAGTAACTGCTTACAGCCCATGTGGTTGTTGAAACCCCAATATAAAAAAACATACACCAGAAGACCTGTGTCCTGGCAAATTGTGTCCAAAAGGTTTCATAGAGGTACTCTTTATGCAAGACGACCAGTTGCTTGTGTCCTTTTTCATGTCCTCCCAAGGAAGAGCCACACTGAATTGGTCTAGACAACATTGCAGTGAAACTCGCAGACAATGGGCTAATGTGCTCTTCACCAACAATACCTAATTTAGTCTTCTGATTCCTGATGATAACTGGTCAGGAGACAACCTGGAACTAGAAATCATCCTACTAACATCTGGGAAAGAGACAGTTTTGGAGGTTGTGGTGTATTGGTATAGACACGGCTGCACTGGCCATGTCTTTCCAGGGAGGACTATAACAGCTTTAACGTACAGCAACGAGATACTCTGATCTTGTGTTTGTCCCTTTCTCGTAGCAATGGGTACCGATTCCGTTTTTATAACTATAATGCTCACCCTCACAGAGCTCACTTCGTGAATTGATACTTAGAGAAGTAAACCATATGGATTAGCCATCCAGATCACCTGACTTATATCTGATAGAACATGTTTGGAAAGCTGTTGGACAATGGATCGCAGTTTGTAATACACCTACCAAGGACCACCAGGAGCTCAGATCTACATTTTTGCAAGAACAGCAATTACACCCCCAAACCCTGGTGTAACTTGATTTGCAACATGACTAGTCATTGTAGAGCACGTATTGTCATTTGAGGTCATCACACACCACATTAAACTCTTACTGGCTGGTTTTGTGTATTAATTTTTCCTAATTTCAGTATCTCATGAAATACTCATAAGAATTAGTTTCTTTTTTTTTCTTTCACAGGTATTACTGGGATATATGATAATTGACTTCATCTGCAAGTCTCATTAAGATCCTTTAAAGGACTTATTTTTAATTCATGTTTCTGAGTTTGTTGCTTAGCTTTTGATCACTGGTGTAGCAAACACCCAAAAAATGTTCCATTGCTCCAATTATAAGTTGCTCTCTTTTCTAAAAAAAAGAGATATGCTGCTGTTCAAACTTAAGGACAAGGTACATTTTGACCAGTCAAAATCAGAAAAAGATGTATTACAGATGTAAGTGGTATTGATGGTAACAGACTGAAACTGAACAAAATGTTTTAAAAGAGGAACTGGCTCCCTTGTCATCTATTGACACTCTTTCATCAGCAGACTACAGAGCAAGGTCTTTAGTATGTCCTCCTAGCACCATTGTGTCATGCTTAGCACCAAATGGTTTAGGAGCTTTTGGGGAAAACTGTCCCACTTTGGCTGGAAAACCCTGATATAGTTTCTGGTGGGGGATTCATTTGTACAATATGCCTCCCCAGAGTGTCCCATGCATGCTTGATTCGATTCAGATCAGGAGAGTGTGCTGGCCACTCCATCTGATGGATAACTTCATCAATTGAAAAATCTTCATTTCTTGTAATAGCATTGTACATCAGTTTTGTCTTCTGAAAGTTCATTTTTAATCCAACTTTTTTTTTCTTGTCAGCCAGGTCTTGGATCATACTCTACAGCTCTGAAGGGGTAGTTGCAAAAATGATTACATCGTCCACAAAATGAAGGCAAGTTAAATAATCTCCATTAATCTTTATCACCTTGTTTTCCCAGTTCAGTGACTGAAAGACACCTCACAGTGTGACCTTTAAGAGTTTGGGAGATATGGTGTCACCTTGTCTTACTCCTTTCCCAATTTTTATTGGTGCTGTATCCATCAAATAGCCAAGCCTTTGCACTTGCATAGATGTTAAAAATGCTAATGTACGCATCTTCAATGCAGCAGGATTTCAAAGCTATTGTAACTGCCGATGGTTTCACAGAATCAGAGGCCTTTTCATAACCTATTAATAAAAGCCATGCATAATGGGAGAGTTCATATTCCCTTGTTCTTTCAATTAGTTCTCTCAGTACATGGATATGATCTATGGTGCTGTAGCCACTCCTGAGCCGTGTCCAATGTTACCTTCAAGGGATGTAAAAGAACCTTAGTGAAATTTTATAAACCACTGACAGAAGGCTGATATGCCTACAGTTCCTCAATGTCACCCTTTTATGTAGCAGGATCATTGAAATATTGTTCCAATCCTCAGAATTTTTCCTTCATTGAGATATCTAGTAAAAACTTGGACGAGTGTAGTTTCTATTTTTTTCCCATTTGCTTCTTGTATAATGTCCACGGTAATTCCATCTTCTCCTGGAGCTTTTCCTTGTTTTATGTTTTTAATTGCATGAGCAACTTCTACTGGGAGGACTGGAGGAACTTTGGTATTGGTACATTTCTTAAGCACTTACATCCAGGTACGTAATATTACGTTAACAAATGATAGTGCAAGAAAATCGAAATCCGTAATATTACGGGCCCACTGATGTGAGGTAGGGTGCCATGTTTTTGCATATATCACACAAATATCGACTTTTGAAATAATTGTCCTTTCATTTCGTTCCACACGATGTGTACTGGAACTACCAGAATGATGCTCGTAATATTACATTTTACATACGTTCATTGTTTGGAATCAAGACACTGTACCTTGCAAAAAACAATTGCATTTTTTTACCGTTTTTTTTTTAATTTTCCTTGGGATCTTAAGTGGTTAATGACTGGAATAGATGCTTCATATAGTTTTGTGTAGAAATCTTTCACTCTTGTCAAAAATTCCCCTCTATTTCTTGTTACAGAACCATTTTCTTTTCTCAGAGCCATAATCTGTTTTCTTCCCTTACTGAGATGTCCCTTTCCTTTCTTCAGGCTTTGGTTATTTACTGTTGCTTTTCTCACTAGTTCACAATTGAATTTCATCATGCCCTCAGTGATACTTTTTCATACTATCTTGCATAGCTCTATATATTCCACTTTGGAAGTTAAATTTTCTTTATTTTTCCTCATTTCCCTTCTCTTTTGCATCAGCATTTTTGTTTTGAAATTTTCTTCATGTGTAACTTGTTCTTAGTACCACCTATTTCTGTTGAGGTTTCCACAAGAGCCTTGGTTAGTTTTCTGTTAACTTCAAAAATGTCCACTTCTTCCAATGTTAGACCTTCTAGAGCGGAGAATTGGTTTCTCAGTTCTAACTTGAAGGGATTATAATGACTTTTGAGGTTGGCCATGTCAACACATTTGTTTGATTTATGAGCTTGCCATGTTTGAGTTTAGTGTTGAGGTGAACCTACATCTCACCATTCTATGGTCACAACCTGTGTAGCACACTTAAGTCTTCGATGGTGAATTGCTTGTTACACATAATAAAATCAATTTCACTTGTTGTCCCTTTGGGATGTCTCCATGTCCATTTCCTTTTCCTGAAAAAGGAGTTCATAAAACCCTTTCTGCCTGTGCAAACTCTACGAGAGTATTTCCACATTGGTTTTTCTGTTGTAGTGACCAAATTTACCTACCGAAGTTTTATTCTGGTGCTGTTGCCCTATTTTTGCATTGAAATTACCCATAATGATCTTCAAGTGCTGCTTGCCCTTGATATTTAGATGCTAAATTTCCTTGTAAAATTCTTCAATTTATTTCTCAGGATGACTTGTGATGGGCATGTAAACTTGAATAATCTGAGTTTCGTATCTTTTCGAGAGTTGGATAACGCGTCGCGCAGCTCTGTCCGAGGAACTTTCCACTTCTAGAACTTTATCCTTCAGTTTCTTGTTTATTATAAATCCAACACCACTAGTTCTGCCAGTATTTGTCCCACAATAGTATAAGAGATGTCCACTTTTCAGTTCAAAGAGATGTCCACTTTTCAGTTCAAAGAGATGTCCACTTTTCAGTTCAAAGAGATGTCCACTTTTCAGTTCAAAGAGATGTCCACTTTTTAGTTCAAAGAGATCTCCATTTCTTCTTGCCTGACGATGTCCCACTTGATTCTTTGTAGTTCCTCCTCCAATTCAAGGAGCCTTGAATCAGAAGATAGAGATCGTCCCTTGAACGTAGCCAAGATCAGCATCAGATGGCAGCCTAGTCCGGTGATTCTTACCATCCTCTGCCTGGGCCAGGTACATTCAAGTTGCCTGGGACTGAAAAAAACTTGGCCCTCAGCCAAGTTTTGGAGACATCTTGGGGCAGATTGGTCATAACTCACCACGCTGGCCAAGCGGGTTGGTAGCATTTCCTCTAATCCTGGTGGTTAAGGCATACCACTAAGTGGTGGTCGTCAGAGACCCTTTATTGGGAACAGGATGCACCATGAGAAGGCGGGGTTGACATTTGTCAAGGAGAGGCTATGATATGTTTGCGCATCACCTGACCTTGCATCCTGATCTAGATGTACTTACAGTTATATTGATTGGTGGCTGTTGTGTCAGAGCATGCAGATAAGTTTTTATCCAGTGGCTTGTTCTTTTTCACTCCTGCCACTAGAAGATCAGTTGCTACAGTCTAAAATTTAACATCCACCCTGATACCTGCCTCCTAGGAACTAAACACTTTGCCACAGCTGCAGCCTTTTTGTAGTAGGTAGTACTCTGATGATGTGTCATAACAGATGCAAACTTCAAAGATTTTGCAGCAGAAGCAGTTATACTTGATAGAGTTTAACTCGAGTCAGCACAGAAACGTCAACTGTGGTTTTCACCACTATGGCAAGAGGTAGTTTGCAGAAAGTAGGGGAAGCTCCTAGATTTCATAATCTTTTGCTCAGTTTAGGGCAATTCTAAGAGGTCTCATGCACCACGATGTACACAGTTGAGCCAGTATGCAGATACAAAAGAACTTCGGCATCATGTGGTGAGATGATCCACAGTACCTGCAAGAAGCAGAAGTTACAGGAAACTGATAGAAATACTGTAAAGGTGGCATCAAAAAACACCTGACTGAATCAAGTATGTAGTCCTCATTTAACAGTTTAAGAACCTTACCTTTTTGAAAATAGGTGATGTTAGAGTTTTAAAGGCAAAAATTCGAATTCTTGTTAGTACCAGCTTCCTGTCTCTTTCAAACTTCATAAGACGCACTGTAGAGAGACATTTCACTTCTTGAATTCACCAAGAAGTTCCACTTCAGCAGCTTGCATTCTGACCCAATACGTTGGAAAGACCCCGATACTGGTATGCAGTCATCACACCTGAGACATCATCCAAGGAATGAGCCTTTAACATTAGATATCTCAACAGCAGCTTCTTGATGTCTTTCGGTCTGCCTGCGGTGCAAACAGCTTTGTTAATATGGAATGTGGGCAAGTTATTTTAAATTGAGTATTTTTCAGATCAGTGGATAATGAAAAAGCTTCAAGTCCTAGAGTGGTTGGTCGGTAGTGACACTTGCTGTGTAGAGTCATCTACTGCTTTCTTTGGGAACATACTTATGAGAACCCAACCAAATTTAGAAATAATTTGCCAACATCCCCACTAATCATCCACCCCAATCCCCTGAAGGACGCAGAACACAATTCTAAGATTTTCCGACACATTCTGTTAACACTGCTGTATGTATGTTCTCAGGGTGGTAGTCAACTTGAGTGCGTGTGAGAACCACACCTTTCCCCTTCATTTCCAAGGTGTTCAACTATCCCCATGAGCAGGCTGGAAGGAGTCTCCTGTCTTTACATTAGGGCCACTGGTCCTACAGATAGGAAAGCCAGCTACATAAGAATGAACACTTACAACTTATTTTCCGTCAGACACAACAGTATGAGAAGCCAGTAGTCCACGTGACCACTGGGCAATATCCCTCCTTTAACAACGCCACACAACCCCTTTTAAATGTGACCTCTTGTGCCATACACCAGGTCATTAAAAGCAAGGGCTACACTTGGTCTAGGCCTCATTGACTACGGTGGAATGATCTCTTAACACACCCATATAAAATAAGCCGGAGAGGAACTGAAGTTTTTTTTTTTATTGGAGGTTTAACGACCACTGTCAGAAACTCAGTGGGCTATAAGCAGTCACCTGTCCTTAATTTAGGGCCACTGACTCCAGGGAAGGGAGAAAGCCAGTGCTGTAAGACAGACACAACCTGCATGTCTCACCGGGATTCAAACTTGAAAAATGGTCATACCCCGCACAGGGATAACTGGTTTTCCAATTATTTGGGGAGTGGCGCCCCCACGGCCCGAGCTGACCTTGTGATGGATTATCTTTTCATTTCGTCTTGGTACGATTATGTTACCGAAGGGACAGCTGTTCATCCAGCTGTTGGGGGATGGCGACCCTACGGCCCAAACCGACATGTACTCTATGATGTTTTCCCACTTTTATGTTTTTCGTTGTTCTCTTGACACGCACCCACCTCAGTTGTAGGTTGCTGAGGTTGTGATTATGCGCCAGCTCCGGATTTTAGTTTCTCGTTCTTCTCTTCTCCTTTATTTGTTTTTCCGAGCTGGTTAGCCAGACCTACCTGCACGTCTGCCGGGCAAGGTGACCCGTAAGGTGGAAAAGAGGATGCTGGAGGTTGCAGTTTCTGGAGGCCAGGGTGTTGTTGTCGCCAGTTACCAACACTCCTCTTTGCCCCCTGCTTCACCCTAAATCGGCGGCTAGGAACTAACCCACTCCTAGTCAATGAGGTCTGTGGCCGAGTGGAGTCCAGACCACTAACGGCTTGTCATTACATAAGGCAGGGTAAGTCTGGGGATAGTGTGGGCATGCCAAAGGGGTGTTCCCAAGACACAGGAAAGTCGCGGTGCTCGCTGAGCGCTTGTCTGCCTTATCAACTTGCTATATCCTCCCCTCAACCCTAGAGCCATGTCCTGTGTCCATTTGGGATTGCGGACCTCCGGCTCTCCCTTGTTGGGATCGGTGGTGGGCAGGAAAGTCAGCCGATGAATTGTTTATTTTTTTTTCTATGGATAGAAATGTTTCCCAAGATTCTACAGTCAAACGACGTATTGAGGAAGGCAAATCCCCTTCCGCCAAAATGCGTGTCTCCGATTCTTCGAATGCTCGTTTCTTCTTTGTGCACTCATTGGACCCTTCAAAGCCTTTGAGTGCCAAAAGTCCATTTTGGATCAACAAAGCACTTCAATCCATTGCAAGCTCTCCTAAGAGCATAAAGAAACTCCAGTCTGGAGATCTTCTTGCACAGATGTCCCCTGTGGCCTACAGTTCCACACTTCTTAACACTACCATGCTGCTTGAGAGTCCGGTCAAAATAACCCCACATGGATACCTAAATTCATCTCGAGGTGTTGTCTCCTCTCAGGACCTCATTGAGTGTACCGAGGATGAACTTCTTGAAGAACTGAGGAGTCAACACGTTACGGGTGTGCGGCATATTCTTTTCAGGCGGAATGGGCAGTCCGTCCCATCCCGCAACATCATTTTAACATTTGACAACCCTTCTCTGCCTACGTCCATCAAAGCAGGGTATCTTCACCTCGAGGTACGACCGTACATCCCTAACCCTTTGAGATGTTTTAGGTGTCAGTCGTACGACCATTCTCAGCAGTTTTGCAGGAGCACTCCTAAGTGAGGACGCTGTGGTGCCACAGACCATAATTTACCAGACTGTGTGGCCGAGGCTTGTGTGAATTGCAGGAATTCACACTCAGCGTCAACCAAAGGTTGTCCCAAATGGATGGAGGAGAAAGAAATTCAAAGGCTGAAGACGGTGGAGAATATTTCCTATCCTGAGGCCAGAAGGAAAGTGGTTTTTGTTTCATCTGCTCGGCGATCATATGCATCAGTGGTGGTTGCCAAGACTACAGTTGCCATTCAAACCGACAGTCAGATCCCCCTAAATGTTCCTACAAGCTGGAGGCACTCCAGTCTCGAGCTAGGGGTCTGAAAGCAGCACTCACCACTTCGCCGAAGCATACTCACACCACCACCAGCAAGGGACCTCAGGCCACTTCTTCTGGCAAAAACACCAAAGCCAAGGAGAAGAAGAGCATTTCTTCTTCAAAATCTCAGCTAACTACTCAACGCCGAGCCCATCCCGTTAAAACACTTAGGACAAAGCATACTCCCATCTTGGCTCCTGGTCACACACCCCCACTTCTGGGGGACCACTTGTCAGAGGAGATGGATGCTGACCTCATTTGAGCAGTCAGTATAGTTCATTTTATTTCCTTTCTCATCTGACTTCTCTAACCATGGCTTCACTCCTTCAGTGGAACTGCCGAGGTTTTTGGACGAGTTTTGACGACGTGAAACAACTGCTTTCGTTGTACTCTCCGGTGTGCCTTTGTCTACAGGAGACAAAACTTAAACCATCAGACCTGCTTTCAGTTCGAAGCTACAATGAATTTCGAACAGATAATGTGTCCGGAGATATAGCCTGTGGGGGAGTCGCTATTCTTGTCCCTCACAGGGTTCCGGTCTCTTCCGTTGCAATATCCACAACTTTGCAGGCCGTGGCAGTTCGTATATCTGTGCCTGTGCCTCTTACGGTTTGCAGTGTCTATCTGCCGCCGGATGAGGACGTGAGCATCTTTGTTCTGGAGAGCTTGGTTGATCAGTTGCCTTCACCCTTCCTTCTACTGGAAGACTTCAACGCCCATCATCCTTTGTGGGGTAGTATCAGCATCAGCACAAGAGGTCGTCGTATAGTCTCTTCTGTCCTCGACCTCTTTGTGCCTTTTTAACACCGTTGCTGACACGTGTTTCCATGAGCCAACAAGATCTTTCAGTGCGATCGATTTGACCTTGGGATCGCCATCGATTATTGCCGATTGGTCGTGGACGGTGTGTAACAACCTCCACGGAAGCGACCACTTCCCAATTGTGCTTTCACATACTGTGAACATGCCATCTTCTGCCTCCTGCCCTCTTCGATGGAAGATGGATCGTGACAGATGGGAGGTCTTCATATTGTCCGCAGTGATATCTCTGCCATAGTGACCCAAGAGTCGATCGACGCAGCTGTTCTTGATGTCACGAATTGCATTATTCAGGCGGCTGATCTTTCTATACCAAAAACATCTATGATGCTCCCAAGAAGTCCGAAGCCTTGGCGGACCCCTGAATGCGCAGCAGCAAGGAGAGCTCAGCATAAGGCCTGGTCTACGTTTTGGCATTATCCAACCGATGCCAATTTCGTTGCATTTAAACGAGCAAAATCCTATGCTCAGTTGGTGAGTCTCTCACTCCACGTGCCAGTTCGAAAAGTGTGTGGGACAAGATTCGTAAGATCCGGGGTAACTACAGTTCTCACCAGATTTCCATTTTAGAGAGTAACGGCTGCACATATGCTGAAGTTGAGGAGATTGCGGATTGTTTGGGTAAGGCTTTTGCATCTGTGTAGTGATGTGGCTTATCCTTCTTCATTTCACAGGATTAAGTCACAAGCCGAACGCTAGAACATTTCGTTTTCACGACACTGGTTATAACTCCCCTTCAGAATGGTTGAACTGAGGGTGGCTCTGCATTGTTCCGGTGCGACATCTGTCGGTCCCGATGGAATTCACTATGACATGCTCCGTCATCTCTCACAGTCGTCTCTCGAGAACTTTTAGTCCTGTACAATCGCATTTGGTTGGAGCACAGTTTCCCGGAATCTTGGCAAAAAGCTTTTGTTCTGCTTTTTCCCAAGCCTGGCAAGGATCATAAGTCTCCCTCTAGTTATCGTCCAATAGCTCTCACTAGCTGTCTGTGTAAAGTTCTCGAGCGGACGGTTAATTCCCAGTTTATTCATTTTTTAGAACAAAATCGCGTACTTTTGCCATCACAAAGCGGCTTTTGCCGTCATCGTTCACCTCACGATCATCTCCTGCACTTTGAGACATCTGTGCGCGAGGCGTTCGTGCGTAGGCAGCACCTGGTTTCTGTTTTTTTCGATATTGAAAAAGCCTATGATCGAGCGTGGCGGCACGGTATTATCCGTGACCTCCAAGCATGCGGGTTGCGAAAAATCTGCCAACATTCATTGTAAATTTTCTTCGCAATCGGGTTTTCCAAGTGCGCCTGGGTATGACGCTCACAGCACTATTCCATCAAGAACAAGGTGTTCCTCAAGGTTGCATTTTATCTGTCACATTGTTCATCCTCCGCATTAATTGTCTTCTCACGAATCTTCCTCCTGCGGTTTCAGCTATTGTTTATGTCGATGACTTGCAGATTTTCTGCTCGTCATCAAGCATGAATTTTATTGAAAGGCAGCTGCAGTCTGCAATTAACCATATTGTTAAAGTGCTGCACAGCAATGGTTTCGTTCTTTCTCCTGACAAGACAGCGTGTGTTCATTTCTGCCAGAGGCGTGGCCTCCATCCAGACACAGAGCTTCATTTGGAACAAACATCCATACCAATTTTGCAGGAGACAAAGTTCCTTGGACTGATCGGCGACCGTGCGCACGTTCGGCGGCTCAAGATTTCCTGTCTGAAGGCGCTGTCCATTCTTTAGATCCTTTCGAGAGGCTTGTGGGGTGCAGACAGGATGTCTTTGTTTCGCATTTACCATTCCCTAATACGGTTGAAACTGGATTATGGTTTTATCATGTATGGCTATGCGCGTTTTTCCGTTCTCCGGCCTTTTGATACTATTCACCATCAAGCGCTGCGTCTTTGTATGGGAGCATTTCGAACATCTCCGAGTCCCAGTCTTTATGCTGAAGCGAATGAACCATCGCTTGAATTACTCCGTCTGCAGCTGTCTGTTCAATTTTACTTGAAACTTCGATCTCTTCCAGACCATCCTTTGCATGATGCAGCTTTTCATCCAGACATGCTCGTTTATTTGAGAACCGGCCCTCGTGCATTCCAACCTTCGGTCTTTGTATGGCGGCCGTAGCTCGAGATGC
Organism: Macrothele yani; assembly: GCA_039090855.1. NCBI lineage: Eukaryota > Metazoa > Arthropoda > Arachnida > Araneae > Macrothelidae > Macrothele > Macrothele yani. The sequence continues at coordinate 43,599,329 of CM077016.1, read as the reverse complement.
AGGGCTCGACTTGTCACTTGTTGGAGAGACCAGGGTCGTTGGGGACCCGCCGTGGCAGCCTTTTGAGGTCGTCGCTGATCTCGACTTTACTTCTTTTGATAAGTCCTCAACCCCTGCTTCCGTGCACCAGCAGCTCTTCGCTGAGCACCGTTCCCTCAATCCTAATTATGTTCCAGTTTTCACCGACGGATCTACGATGGGTGATGTTGTTGGATCAGCTGCCGTCTGCGTGGATGATGTGTCTGTTGCACGGATGCCAGCTGAGGCCACAGTGTTTTCAGCAGAGATGCATGTTGTGTATCTCGCCCTTCTCCATGTATAGTCGAATTCTCATCATCGTGCTATGATCTATACGGATTCCTTAAGTGTCTTGCAGCCTTTGTCATCTGCGGATTGCTGTGACCATCCTTTTCTCACATCCAAATGTGAGACTGTTGCTTCATAGTTTGCTCGAGGCCGGTTTTCAGGTTTACTTTTGCTGGATTCCTGGGCGTGTTAGAATCTCGGGTAACGAGTGTGCTGATGCGCCTGCTAGATCTGCTTCCTCTTTGGTCGTCACACCCTTGCCACTGTTTCCCCAGGATTTCCGCTTCCCTGTTCAGGATCATATCAAGCGAACGTGGCAGGGTCTGTGCGACCAATAGATGGAAAATAAACTGCATCGTATTAAACCTATTCTTGGAATCTGGAAATCCTCATTTCGTAGGGAGAAAGTTGTGCTTGAGCATCTCCACATTAGGCATTGTCGTTTCACTCACTGCTTTTTGCTGTGTAGCGATACTACACCGATGTGCAAGACGTGCAATTGCAGATTCACTGTCACTCATCTTCTGTGAAGCCGTGTTTATTTTCGTGATGTCCGTTTTCATTTCTTTCATTCTCATTTGTTGACCGAGGACGTCGCTACGCTGCAGCGGCTCCTAGATGACCGCTGCGATACTGTCGCTGTCTTTTCCTTTTTAAAACAAATTGACTTTCTTAAACGTATCTAGATTTTAAGCCTTTCCATCATTCTCATTTTTCACTTTTACTGAATCAGCCAGATTTTAAGCATTATACTACGTTTTTAATACTGTTTGTTTGATTGTCTTGTGTCTGGCACCCTTTGGCCAAATATATGGCCCTTGCGCTATTAAAATCAACCAACCAACCAAAATGGTCATAAGCCATTGCTTACACTATGCCATTGGGACGGCACTGAAAAAAAGTGCTTGCCCAAGTTATTTATTAATTTTTTTATTGAAGGTTTAATGACCACCATGAGCAACTCAATGGGCTATAGGCAGTTACTCGTCCCTAATTTAGGGCTACGGGTTCCAGGGAAGGGAGAGAGCCAGAGCCGTAAGACAAACACAACATCCATGCCTCACAGGGATTCAAACCTGGACCCTTCTCGGACGAAAAGTCATAAGCCAGCTCTTAGACCACTGTGCTACGGCCCAGGTTAGAATAAGTAAGGGGAAAAGGCAAAGAAGAGTGTTGGTCTATACAGACAACAACTTCCTGAACCTCAAGCTTTGCTTTTCCATGGCAAACATACATGGGGGGAAAATGGGTAAGAAGAGTGCATGATGCTCAAACGTGGTGCTTAATTCCAAGCTGTAAAACAGCAAAAGCACTAAACATATCAACGCACACGGAAAACTGGTTTTCCAGTTATTTAAGGAGTATCACCAAGCAAAGACCCGAGCTGAACCTGCGACAGATAAACTTAATGTCACAACATTGTGCAATTTGAACACCATATGAGCAACTGTTGGGGAGAGGTGAACACATGGCCTGAGACTGCCGTTTTTTCATTAAGATGAATCTTTCATTTTTGCCCTTATGTTTCTTTCTCAGTTGCAGACTACTACGCTTGTGAGTATGCAACAGGCCAAAGTTTGGTTCTTCATTACCTTTCCCACATTCCCCTTTATTTATGCTCCTTTTTGTTTTCTGGCTTTGTAGATAAGTCTGCCCCATATTTGTCTTGTACGGTGACTCATAAGGTGGAAAGGAGAATGCTGGAGTCAGATTCTTAGAGGACAGGGTGTAGTTGCCCCCAGCCATCAATGATCTTCTTTGGCCCCATCTTCACCATAAATGGGCAGCTAAGTATAAATTTCCTCCTAGTCAACAAAGTCGGTGGCTGAGTGGGGTCCACACTTTCAACAGCTTGTCTTCATGTACAGTGTGACACTTGGGGATAGTGTTGTCATGTCATAGAAGTGCTACATGCCAACATCCGCCAGCCAACACTAAACATGTCCTGCATCCTCCAGGCCTTGCAGACCTCTGGCTCTCAGTTTTTGGGCTCAGAGGCAAGGAGCCCACCAGATAAACCTGTCAATGTTTTCATAGAACCTTCTAAAACTTTCTCATGTTCAAAGCCAAAAATACTTCTGGATGAAGAACCTGGCTCCTCAAACAAGAAATTTAAAACAGAGCCATCTTCATACCTACACTTTGTTTTACTTATCATACATGCTAGAGATAATGACCACAGACTCAATACTAAGTCACCATTTTGGATACATAAAGCTCTTGAGGAAGCTATCGATTACCCACAGAGGTTCAAGAAGCTTCAATCTTTGGGCATTGAGAATCACTGACAAATGCTACCAACTTGGAAGGAGTCCCGGGTGAGACGAAAGCCAACTGTAAACTCAATTCATCTCGACGTGTTGTGTCTGAATGCTACTTCGTCCATGTTTTAGAGGATGAGCTTCTTCAGGAACTGAGATCCAAAGTGACTAATTGTGAAGAGTCACATTAGGTTTCTACGAAGCAGTTCCAGGACATTATTTTGACCTTTGGTTGGCACCTTTTATCAATAAAGGCTATCTGAAGTGTAAGATTCGTCCACATATCCCAAAACCCACTGCGGTGTTTCTGATGCCATGTATATGGGCAGATCTTATCCACTAAAAATTCAAACCCTTGAAATTGTCTCTTACCCTGATCTGGGAGAAAAGTTATTCCTACTATTTCAGTAGGCCACACATATGCTTCTGCCTTGAACCACAAGGTGGAGGTTGTAATGCAGATGGTTCCAAAAATAATGAAATACTGTCACAGTTTACCTTCCCAGAAATCTAAGTTACTGGACTTGACACATTAAAATCTGTTTCAACTTCTTCCCAGACTGCATGTCAAGGTGCAAAGTGCAGATGTACTTTCGGTGTAAAAGTGTAGCACGTTCCAAAAAGACCACAAGCACCGAGTAGCAGCTTGTGGTGGAGTTGCCATTAAGTGCATCACGAAACTCCTGTCACAGTGGTTCACACAGCTAAGTAGCATGGTTTGGGGAGCTATCAGTTTCAACAGACGTTCACCATTTGTTCGCGTAGTGGGTACAATGACAGCACCTACAAGATGTCCAGGTGCTGTCCTGGCTGGCATAATCCCCAATAGAGAACATGTGGTACGTCATTGGCAGAAGACTTAATGCATCTGCACGATCCCCGCGTACCGCCCCGGTAGCGCAGTGGTCTAAGCGATGGCCTCTGATCATTCGTCCTAAAGGGGTTCGAATCCCGGTGAGGCATGGATGTTGTGTTTGTATTACGGCACTGGCTCTCTCCCTTCCCTGGAACCAGTGACCCTAAATAGGGACGGGCGACTGCTTATAGCCCATTGAGTTGTTCACGGTGGTCGTTAAAAATCCAATAAAAAAAAAAACGATCCCCGCACAATGTTGATGGGGTTTTTTTTTTGTTAGGAGGTTTAACGACCACCGTGAGCAACTCAATGGGCTATAAGCAGTCGCCCGTCCCTAATTTAGGGTCACTGTTTCCAGGGAAGGGAGAGAGCCAGTGCCGTAAGACAAACACAACATCCATGCCTGACCGGGATTCGAACCCGGACCCCTTACGGACGAATGATCAGAGGCCAACGCCTTAGACCACTGCGCCACCGGGGCGGCGTTGATGAATTGTAGACACAGGTCAACGACACATGGTCAAGAATACCTCAAGGCACCACCCAGGGAACTTTTCCACTCGATGTTGTGCCATGCCGCTGAATGTAGAATAGTGGTCATATGACCTACTACTGACTCAGGCCACATTATACAGTCTCCTTGCCCATCACATTCATGTAATCCCTCAGAAATGAAATCACTTTTTTCCCACCTACTTGTCTATATGCGTAGTATGTTTCATGTCATTTTGTGCATTCCTTCATGGTGTGGCATTTTCTATGCTGAACAGTGTATACATTATCATATTTATTTCTGATCATCCACTGCAGAAGCATGCAGTCAGTGCATTTATTTGTCAATCACCCTTCTAGCATTCCAATGTTTAGGTTTGGAAGTCTAACGTAGTGCAAAATACTGAGATTGACTTTTTGATGGTTAGTATGGCAGGGGATCTGAGGAAACTCCTTGGCAGACAACTCGAGCCACTACTGACATCTCTCTACATTTAGCAGAAATCCAGTTCCATCTCATTTTTGTTCATATCTTCACTGTGGCTCTAAATGAAGAGAAGTGGGATTCACGTTTGTGTGTGTTGACAATGTGCATGCAGATGTAATTCGGCCTAGAGCGAAGACGTTTACAAAACAGCTAGATGCATGTGATATTTCTTGCTTTGTGCTGCATCAAATCACGACCTCACCGTCACTGTGCATCTCTTATCCCAGAGAGTGGCAATTTGCCCAAGACAGCATGTTTGAGGGCTCAGGGGAATCGCAAACCATAGATCAGAATATAAAAATCTAGTCTGAGCAAGAATCATTGCGAAAGCGTATTACTCGCAAGTCTCCACACTTACCCACCAGCATTTCCCATTTGGTGACATTGCCCCTACACGTAAGACATGTGATGTTCAATTACCATCAGTGATGTTTTACTTGAGTTTCATCATTTTAGCCAAACACATTTTGGAATTTATTATCATACTTTAAACAATGATAATATTACACTTCAGCACCTTTTGGAAGACCAATGTTCTGCAAAGTTTGTCTTGAGTTCCTTTCATGAGATGGGTTATTTTTAACTCAGTTAATTAATTTTATTATTTTCTGCATTCCGGTGATTTTTGCCAAATTTCCATGCCCGATCCCTCTACGGCTGGCAGTGTCCTGTAAACCTAGGCCCACTTGAACGAACAGTCAGAAGCCAATGCACAGACCCAGACTCTTTCATGAGATGGGTTATTTTAACTCAGCCTAATTAATTTTATTATTCTCTGGATTCCTGTGATTTTTGTCAAATTTCCATGCCCGATCCCTCTACGGTTGTATGGTTGGCAGTGTCCTGTAAACCTGGGCACACTTGAATGAACAGTCAGAAGCCAGCGCACAGACCCAGTGGCGTACTGGAAAATCTGAAAGCCCATTTAATACACGAGAAATAAATAATTAAACAAAAGAACTCTAACTCAAATTAAGTGGTGAGTATACTACTTGTTGTGCACAGAGCACAGGCCTTTCTTTGTGTTTTGTCATATAGAAAATAAACTATCCGTTTGAATGTGCATGCTTTTGCTGCGAAAACAACTATTGTCAAAATTGCTTGCCTCTCACACTCTTGTGTCGTTCTGGATGGTATTTTTGCCAAGGGCAGAAACAATCTATCAGCGTTTCCTTGATGTATGTGTTTTCACTCATCATCTTTATGCACAATGCCTGTTTGTGGCAGGGCCCGAGTGAACATCCTATGTCTGGGGCCCCCTCACTTTAAATTTTCAGTCAACAGTTGAAAAGAATATTTGCTGGTAAATATTGTTTTTGCAAGCAGTTTTTTTAGTAGTAAAGCATTAAAACACATCCCACATGCTAGTCCACTTTATAGCCAACATGGCTTGCAATAGACAAGCATTCACACCAACTGTACTTCCCCACAGAGCTTACAGCTGTAGCATTAATTACTCTGGAATTCTTTTTTGTTTTATAGTATCATTTACAATCAAATAACTATCCTCCCAGAGATATAATTTAAAACCTCTAGTTTACCATAAATGTAAATGAAATGATGAACGGATGATAGTTTAAGCTGTAAGAAGTAATTCCTCACAAAAATGTTACAGCAGACTACATACATTGAGGGATATATTATTGCAACAGTCCATATAAATTATTGCAACAGTCTTTAAATAAGTTAGAGTCAATTGAACTTTTTTCGTATTTTTATTTATGTAAAAATAAACCCTACATAATTATGAATATTGGTTCACAAATCTTGCTTTCACAAAACTAATAATTATAAAAATATTTTCTAGTAAATTCTACATGTTTTGCTGAAATGCTTTTCATGTATAATATACCGCATTGCTCCGATTATAGGCTTCTCCTGTGATATGAGATCTCAAGAAAAAAACCATACCTACATGTTATTCTAAGAGCATGATTCTAAGTCACAACCTGTTTTTAAACAAACCATTAGAAATGCATGAATAAAAATGTCTAAAAAAATACCTGATAATTTTTAACTGCTGAGTTGGCTGCAGGACTTTAAAAAGTGGCTTTTTTCTAACTTTTGTGGTTGCAAAATCATCAATTATATAATCAAAACTTAAATCTGCTGTTACATCACTTTCAATGAACAATATACCTAGAGCATCAATTGACATTTCTTTTGAACTTGCTCTAAGTCAATGCTCAGTTCTTTTCAGAACCAAAAAGGAGCATTCGCTTGAACAGTTGGAAATTGGTATTGTTAAAAAAAAATCCTGAGGCATGTGTCAACAATGGGAAAAATATGAACTAAATTCAACTCAAATTTGGAAGATGTGAATCCGTTTATTGGTGTAAATATGACACGGATGTTAAGCCAGATAATATCCGAAAACTTGAAAACATACTTGGGCGCTATCCGGGAGACGCAGGTTCGCTTTCAGCTTCAGGACGACAAAATTTTCAAGTTGTCGGATATTATCTGACTTAACGTCCATGTCATATTTACACCAATAAATGGATTCATATCTTCCAAATTTGTGTTGCGCGATGGTGTAATCCCGTATTTAATTCATTAAATTCAACTCCCTTAACTTCCCAAGGCAAATGTGGGGATCTGTGCTCTCAATGAATTGTTTCGTCAGCATTCAAAACTGAAGGAACCTTTCAGCAAAGTCTTTTTCAAGTTCATTTGAATACTGCTTTTGCAACAATTCAGCTGCTTCCATCACATCACTTAGGTCATTCTTGTAGACAAATCCAAATCTCGAGTCAAATTCCTCATATGACTTCTTTCTGGTTTGCAACTGTGAAACAAGATTGTCACATATTACGAAAAACGTTTTGAGTGATGAAGAAATCTCGATTATTAAAAACAACATCTGGAGTTGATGAATATTCTAGAAGTCGGCTCTTGGGTAGTTTGTTCCTTCTCGAGAATTCATAATCCATTTCTCTCCCTAGCAACTGGTTGGATTCTTTTTTGAACAGTTCGAAATTTTTTCTCACAAAATTCAGGATGAAGTCAATGATTGACTCATATAATGGTAGAACTAATGACAAATTGCCCATGGAAGATTACAGGGAAGTGCTGACTTTGTTGATTCATTGCTATATTGTCCCAGATAATCGTTAACAAAGCAGTCTCTTTTTTTTTATTATTAATTTGGCATAAAGGGACTTAAAAAATATATATTTGATTTTTCGAGGTAGTTAGTAGCCCCCCTCCCCTCCCCTCCCCTCCCCAATTCTGAGGCCCTGTGCACATGCAGAAATCAGGCCCTGGTTTGTGGTAAAGAAAAACTCAAGAGATTTGTTTAGGCATTAGGCTTGATGTGAAATTCAAAGCGCTCGAGTAAGAATTGGCTCCAGTCATTTCAACAACAGACTTACTCCGTTTAACCCAAGAGATATGTAATTGCAATACTAAATGGCTGTTGTCATCCCAGGTACCACTAGGCCTTCACATATAACTATAGCTTATCAGATCTTACTGTTTGTTAGCTTGCAGTAAACATCCGAAAAATTCAGACACCCTTTTTAATTCATTTATGACATTTACGGACAGTCAGATAATGAAAGGATTTCAGCGTGCTTTACAACTTAACCCGTTTCGTATTTCACAGGATGTAATGCTGGTTTGGGGGGGGATTTTCCAATCGCTGCAACTTTTTAAGCAAGCCTTCTATTGAGTCTGGCACCTGCAACAGGGTTCCCACTCAATTTCAGAAGTTTTCCAGGAAAATTTCTACAAAATTCCAGACCATACTTTTACAATTCACAGCACTTTTACAGTAGAACTAGGATTTCTACTCAATATGCAGTAAAATTGACCTAAGCAAAGATTATCCTAAGTGTATTACCATAACAGATTAGTAATAAAACCATATACCTTACTAATAATTAGCAATCAAAATGACGATGATGGGCAAAACACATAACAATATTAACAAATAAAGGTAACTTGATCACGTTAGTTACATTAAATGAAAACTTTTACAAAAAGTTCGTAAGTTGGAAGCTTTCGACCTTATCTTAGGTCTTCATCACGCCAATGGAGGACTCAGATTGTTGCCAGATTCTACATTTGAATTTTTCCAATTTTTATTGCCAAAACTTAGAATTAATCTCCAGATCATCGGAATGTAGAGAGGAGATTCGGAATTGCAAGTCATCGAGTTGAAAATAATTTCCAGGCTTTCACGGTACGGAGGGCAAACGATTGTCAAAAGAAGCAATTCGTTTTGCTTCGTTCCAGTGGGGAACTGCAGATGTGTCTTCCATTGTCAAAATAGACAAGGCAGTATTAGGATTGGCTTTCGAAACATCTTTTTTATGTTCTAAAATTCTATGGTTAATGCTCCTGTATGTGCTTCCAATGTATAAGTTATCCCCAGTAGAAGAAGAGATAGGAATGCAGTAAACTCCTGGGAGGTTCAGGCTTTCAACTTTGTCCCTATCCCTTTGTAGAAGTTTTAAGATGTTTGGGGTAGATTTAATGGCAAGATGGTAACCAAAACTTCTAAAAAGAATCTGTAACTTATAAGCATAGGAAGGATGGTAAGGAACAGAGCCACAGAATTTCAGGTCTTCTTTCTTTTGAGGAAGGAGGCATCCAATTTTCGAATGGTTTTCATATTTCTTTATGAGGGAGTTGACTATAAGAGCAGGGAAACCATGAGAGAGGGCTATTGTAGAAATTTTGGAGAGTTCTACTTGAAGAGAGAGTTGGTTGTTGCAAATGATATGAGCCCTGTTTATGTAGGACTTCAATGCTGCAAGCTTGTAGAGATGCAGGGTGAAAGATTTGTAGGGAATGATGTTAGTGGCCCCAGAAGGTTTACGATAGACGGAACGAGTAATGGAGAGAGAGATCAGCGTTTCTGCAGATAGATACATCCAGGAAATCAATTTTGTGGTTTACTTCCTTAGATATAGTGAGATTAATGGAAGGAAATTTTTCCGTAACGGAGTTGATCAGTGTCTGTAGTTCAGACTCAGAATGTGGCCAGCTAATGAAAATGTCGTCTACATATCTTAACCATAGGGAAGGTTGAAAAGGGTGTTGAGGAATGATGGAAACTTCAATATGTTGCATGTAGATTTCTGCAAGCAGAGGGGAAAGAGGTGAGCACATGAGGAGACCAGATTGTTGCCTATACACAATTTTGTTGAAAACAAAACAACTGTGTTGATGAATAGTGTGGAAACAATCATAAAGATCTTTGATAAGAGTACCGGGGGTTCAAAATGAAGAATCAATTTCTTCATGAGGAGCATGTAGGAATCAAAATATGGTACAGAGGGAAACAAAGATTCTACATCAAGAGTATACAGATTAACACTAGGAGAAAAGGAATTAGGAAGTTTGTGGGTGAAGTTTGAAGTAGAGACAACAGTATGAGGATGGTTGGTTGCCAGGGATTTGCATTTGAGGACCAATCTCTTTTCAAGGTTTACTGCTGGAGAAAAAGAATATTCCACTAAAGGTCTGATGGGGTTACCAGCTTTATGCAGTTTCACTTGCAGGAAAAGCCTGGGAGTTCTAAAGTAAGGAGGGGTGATATATTACCAAGGAAGGATTGAAGAGTTTCTTTCTTAGCTAATCTGTCAACTGAGTTTTTGAGTGAGTTGGTGGTGTCTGACTGCAAAGGAATGCAGTTAGCAGATGTAAGAAATGAATGCACTTTTTGGTTTAGTGTTTCTTTATAAATGATGACTGGGCAACCAACTCTATCTGCTTTGCATACGGCTAGGTCATTTTCCTGAATAAATGACCTGAATTCTTTTAAACAAGAAGAAGAATACTTGATTGGCACAGAATTTTGCTTGGATAAGATAACAGCAGCGTTGGCACGAAGGATAGGCTGGTGAACAGTCTCAGTTCTGTGGATGGCTGATTCTATAAGAGAAACAGTTTGTGGAAGATTGATAGGAAGAGCAGGTGAAAATTTTTAGCCTAATGATAAGAATTTATCCAAGTTAGGAGGAATAGTGACAGAAGAAAGATTTACATACTTTGGCTTGTCAGTAGAGGCTGAAGACGGACTATAGCAGACCAGCCATAACCTCCTATCATGCGTTACTACAGCAGACAAGCCATAACCTCCTATTTGCCGCTATCCGTGACCTGCGTTCCTCCATTGCTAAAACTGAACTTTCCTGCTACATTAGCTACCAATCACTGGCTGCTACCACTCATCCTTCTTTGCTTGATATTTTCATGGTCTGTATCAACCAAACCCTCTCAACAATTGAAGTAAATGAATATGCTCGCCATACAAAGAAATTTAATTTTCTACTCTACATGCAAAAAAGTCAAGCAACATCTCAGTCTTCAGCCTCTACTGACAAGCCAAAGTATGTAAATCTTTCTTCTGTCACTATTCCTCCTAGCTTGGATAAATTCTTATCATTAGGCCTAAAATTTTCACCTGCTCTTCCTATCAATCTTCCACAAACTGTTTCTCTTATAGAATCAGCCATGCACAGAACTGAGACTGTTCACCAGCTTATCCTTCGTGCCAACGCTGCTGTTATCTTATCCAAGCAAAATTCTGTGCCAATCAAGTACTCTTCTTCTTGTTTAAAAGAATTCAGGTCATTTATTCAGGAAAATGACCTAGCCGTATGCAAAGCAGATAAAGTTGGTTGCCCAGTCATCATTGGTAAAGAAACACTAATCCAAAAAGTGCATTCATTTCTTACATCTGCTAACTGCATTCCTTTGCAGTCAGACACCACCAACTCACTCAAAAACTCAGTTGACAGATTAGCTAAGAAAGAAACTCTTCAATCCTTCCTTGGTGATATATCACGCCCTCCTTACTTTAGAACTCCCAGGCTTTTCCTGCAAGTGAAACTGCATAAAGCTGGTAACCCCATCAGACCTTTAGTGGAATATTCTTTTTCTCCAGCAGTAAACCTTGAAAAGAGATTGGTCCTCAAATGCAAATCCCTGGCAACCAACCATCCTCATACTGTTGTCTCTACTTCAAACTTCATCCACAAACTTCCTAATTCCTTTTCTCCTAGTGTTAATCTGTATACTCTTGATGTAGAATCTTTGTTTCCCTCTGTACCATATTTTGATTCCTACATGCTCCTCATGAAGAAATTGATTCTTCATTTTGAACCCCCGGTACTCTTATCAAAGATCTTTATGATTGTTTCCACACTATTCATCAACACAGTTGTTTTGTTTTCAACAAAATTGTGTATAGGCAACAATCTGGTCTCCTCATGTGCTCACCTCTTTCCCCTCTGCTTGCAGAAATCTACATGCAACATATTGAAGTTTCCATCATTCCTCAACACCCTTTTCAACCTTCCCTATGGTTAAGATATGTAGAATACATTTTCATTAGCTGGCCACATTCCGAGTCTGAACTACAGACACTGATCAACTCCGTTACGGAAAAATTTCCTTCCATTAATCTCACTATATCTAAGGAAGTAAACCACAAAATTGATTTCCTGGATGTATCTATCTGCAGAAACGCTGATCTCTCTCCATTACTCGTTCCGTCTATCGTAAACCTTCTAGGGGCCACTAACATCATTCCCTACAAATCTTTCACCCTGCATCTCTACAAGCTTGCAGCATTGAAGTCCTACATCCACAGGGCTCATATCATTTGTAACAACCAACTCTCTCTTCAAGTAGAACTCTCCAAAATTTCTACAATAGCCCTCTCTCATGGTTTCCCTGCTCTTACAGTCAACTCCCTCATAAAGAAATATGAAAACCATTTGAAAATTGAATGCCTCCTTCCTCAAAAGAAAGAAGACCTGAAATTCTGTGGTTCTGTTCCTTACCATCCTTCCTATGCTTATAAGTTACAGATTCTTTTTAGAAGTTTTGGTTACCATCTTGCCATTAAATCTACCCCAAACATCTTAAAACTTCTACAAAGGGATAGGGACAAAGTTGAAAGCCTGAACCTCCCAGGAGTTTACTGCATTCCTATCTCTTCTTCTACTGGGGATAACTTATACATTGGAAGCACATACAGGAGCATTAAACCATAGAATTTTAGAACATATAAAAGATGTTTCGAAAGCCAATCCTAATACTGCCTTGTCTATTTTGACAATGGAAGACACATCTGCAGTTCCCCACTGGAACGAAGCAAAACGAATTGCTTCTTTTGACAATCGTTTTGCCCTCCGTTACCGTGAAAGCCTGGAAATTATTTTCAACTCGATGACTTGCAATTCCGAATCTCCTCTCTACATTCCGATGATCTGGAGATCAATTCTAAGTTTTGGCAACAAAATTAGGAAAAATTCAAATGTAGAATCTGGCAACAATCTTAGTCCTCCATTGGCGTGATGAAGACCTAAGATAAGGTCGAAAGCTTCCAACTTACGAACTTTTTGTAAAAATTTTCATTTAAAGTAACTAGCGTAATCAAGTTACCTTTATTTGGAGCAATCAAAATATTTTAAAATACAATTAAAGCCCAATTTTAAGACTTGGTGAACTGGCAAAAATAATTGCTAAATTGGGGGTATCATTAACTCGGGGAACTTTAGCAAAATTGGGACCCTAAGGAATTGGCTGTATTAACTTACAGTGCTTAGAAAAATAAATTACTCCTACATGTCCACAATCTTTCTTTTTAGTTCGGTAATTTCTTCTTTGATATTTTTGCTTTGAATGTTTTTTTCTGTTTTAAGTCTTACTCTTTTTGTTGAAGCACTTTAATTTGGTCCCAAGTTCTTTTCTTTGCATTTTCAGCACCCCCTTTTTTTTTTCCTTCTCCTCTAGTGCAAGATGATAGAGTCCATGACATCTTCATGCTTTGTAACATCTCAGAGGTTATTGGCACAGATGGTGGACCACCATATGATTTCACTGCATCATATGTGCTACATAGAGCAATTAAAGATGTTTCCTATAGATTTTCAACAAGAATGTCTTTGTTTATTGAAAATCCTAACTCTGATGAGGCACTGCCATGCGATAAAGTCATAACTATTTTTACTACTTGCCACAGCTCTTTAAATTCTTCGTTATTCAGGTATTTTGAAAAAAAAAAACCAACCAGATCTAATCGTGTGTTTTTCGTACAAAATAAAGAGAAATCTTTTTTCCACTCTTTTTTCACTTTGTAAATGTTGAAAATTGCTGCTTGGCACGATCCACTGATAATGCTGGTAAAATGTTACTACCGTGCAGAAGTTGCAGCAAGTTATCCATTCGCTTTTCACATAGTACAGCATTAGAACATAGTAGATGAGGATCTAAGCAGGACATAGATCTTACAGTCGAAAAATTTATTGGACTATTTTCAATAATCTTGCTGGTCATATTAACCGGTAAATGTTTACATTCAGTGACAAATTTGTCCTTCTCGCATTCAGAGGCACCACTTTTTTCATGTAGCTCCTGGCATCAATTCCAATATCAACTTCATCATTTCTTCTATGGGATTTAATGGAAGACATCTCATCTTCACTAATTTAAAGGGAGCGAGAGCTTCCCTTAGTAGTTCATGTTTGACGTTATTAGGCTTAACAGATCTGCCAAGGAGCTGTACAGAAAAGGAATCATATGTGAAGCACTTAGAAACAATTTCATAAATAACTCCAAAATAGCAGCAACTGATATAAAAAATGATATTTTTGCCAAAATTAACTTATTATTACATGCATCTTTGATTTTTCCAACAGATATGGTTTGTGGTAAATCTTTCTTTGCTGTTTCAAAATATTTTTTGACATAAGAGACGACCTACAGCACACTTTCAGCAACCCTAATTCCACCCATCTAATTGGGCAGAACTTCATTGGAAAGACATGACTGTTTGTTAGGGCTATGAAATCTGAACACCTCGCTAGACTGTCTTTGAACAATCTATACAGTATACATAGCTTGAGATAAGAAATTTAACTTCCACGTTGTTATTCTGTTTCCTCTCAGAAATGCTCCATGTATTACATGGAGACTACATGTCCCAATATTTAATAAAGAATGACATTTGTGATGAACTTAAAGAAAACAAAGATGTCTCCAAAATTTAAGATTCATGTGTGGCCCATCCATAGAAATTTGTAAAAGATTTTTCAAATTTAAATCTGATTAGCCTTTACAAAATTTTTCATATAAATCCTGGGTAGTAGAATGGCCAAGGAAAACAATTAAAAAAACGAAACTTCACTTCATTAGAATTTTCAGGCCAGTATCTAATTGTTAAGTCCATTTGCATCAATACATAGTACAAAATATGACGGTGACATTTCTTTCAATAGCAAAGACTGAAAATATGGGGCCAAACCAAAAGTAATGAAGTACGCCATTTTCGTGCTACCCAAGGTGATATTCTTTTCTACCTCACTATCAGGGAACATGGCTTGAAATATCTGTGCTGCATCCTTGAAGCCATTGTAGGAAGAGTGGTCATCACCAATTTGAGAGCCCACAAAATTTCGGACGTAAGAGTTTTTTTCTTTAGTAACATAATTCACCACTGAAGAACATGCCAATGTCGAGTTTGACTCCTCTCTTTGTATTTTTTTTATCACTTTCAACACTAGAAGCACCACTAAATAAGGTAAAATTAGATACTTGCTTTGTACTCTCGATTGACTTTTACAACTTCCATTTTCGCCGCCTCCTGAAAACTAAGCTATGGACACCCACGTGTGTTGTTTCCTTGAAGAATCGAAATTTTGCACTTGCATTTTCATAGATGTTATTAATAATATTAACGTAAGCATCTCATGTATATATATATATACACAGAGAGAGACAGGAGCACCCCCCACCCCAGGTATGTTTCTAGATCCACTCCTGTCTTGAAAACAAATGTATCCTCAACTGCTGCACCATATGGTACAACTATAGGCTGTAGGACCTCATCTTGACATCTGACTACTGCAATGGGCTGAGCACCACTTTTTCCCTAGCCATGATGTTATATACAATTCTGGATTCCACTTTGCAAGAAAAAATTGGTTGGTTGACAGTCTTTTGTGGCACTAGAAGTGGTCCAACACTCAAAATAAATAACAGATTTGATCCATGACAGGTTCTCTTATCTGTAATGATTGTGTTCATTGAGCTAAAACCTTTTTCAAAATCAGCATTGCTATATATACAAGGTGCCCAGTAAAGTCCTTTCTCAGCCCCGTAACTTTCAAACGCCGACAGCTGTAGCCATAAAAACGGTGTCTAGGTATAGTAAAGTGGCTATGCGCTATTCGATGAGATCGCTTACAGCGCCTCCTAGAGGCAAAGTCAGGAGTTAGCGTGCCGATCTCGCAAACTATACGAGATACGGGAAAATTGTCAATTACTAAGTTGTAGAGCAGGATCAATTTAGTACGAAAAGACACCTTGCGCACATGAATGCTAAGAATAGAATGCGTACAACGCTCGTTTGTTTGTTTACCATGTCGAACACTGTTACGTCACAAAACGCGCCAGAAAGGAGCAATTAGTTGTCACTAGGCACATTTACCATTGGTGCTCAAGGTGCTCTCTGTCAGCCACAATACACATTTGGACTCTAGATTGAATCTCACGCTGCACATTTTGCAGCATGTGGCACGCTGGAACAAGCATCAGTTATACGCCATCGGAGGGATCTGATACACCTGCTCTTTGAAATAGCCCCACAGGAATAAGTCCAATGGGGTGAGGTCCGGTGAGCGTGCAGGCCACTCTACGCAACCACCATAGCCGATTATTTGTTGCTCGAATGTC
Organism: Macrothele yani; assembly: GCA_039090855.1. Taxonomy (NCBI): domain Eukaryota; kingdom Metazoa; phylum Arthropoda; class Arachnida; order Araneae; family Macrothelidae; genus Macrothele; species Macrothele yani. The sequence goes on along the minus strand of CM077016.1, from coordinate 43,583,233 downwards.
TCGACCAGGTACCTTCTTACGTTTCCTGGCTGGTACGGAGGGGCACCGTCATGTTGGAACCAAACATTCTGCAGTTGAGTCGGGCTAGTGCTTTGGGGAAGGCGATATTATCTCCTTTCTGACGCGTTTCGTAACGTAACAGTGTTCGACATTCGCGAACAAACAAACTAGTGTTGTACGCATTCTATTCTTAGCATTCATGTGCGCAAGGTGTCTTTTCGTACTAAATCGATGCTGCTCTACAACTTTGTAACTGACTATTTTCCCGTATAGTTTTTGAGATCGGCACGCTAACTCTGGACTTTGCCGCTAGGAAGCGCTGTAGGCAGTCTCATCGAATAGCGCATAGCCACTATACTATACCTAGACACCGTTTTATGGCTATAGCTGTCGGCGTTCGAAAGTTACGGGGCTGAGAAAGGACTTTAGTGGGCACCCTGTATATTCACTTCATATACAATTGGGAAACGAATTTCCCCAAAGAAATAATTCTTCATAAATACATGGTAGGCATTGTAATGCTAATATTGGCATATTTTCACTGTATTCCATGTTACCACTTGCTTCAGAAAACTTGAAAATTTTCATCGTCCTGGAGCGGAAATCAAACCCGCACCTCCCGATTTCCGGTCGAGCATGCTAGTCATTACACTACACAGGACACGGAAATTCCAAGCAACTGAACATAGATATCTGAGAATCTTCAGATTTGCGCTAGTTGAAGCTATTCCTGCCCCATTGTAGCGTCTCACGACCTTTTCTCACATCCAGGATCGGATGTAGATCACAAATTCCAGTGATGAAAGTACGGCACATACAATTGGGAAACTAATGTCCCCTAAGAAATAATTTTTCATAAATACACGGTAAGCATTGTAATGCTAATATCAGCATATTTTCATAGTATTCCATGTAACAACTTCCTTCAGAAAACTTGAAACTTTTCATCATCCTGGAGCGGAAATCGAACCCGCACCGCACCTCCTGATTTCTGATGATGATGTAGGTCACAAATTCATCACTGTAATTTGTGACCTACATCCAATAAAATATGCCAATATTTGTATATTCACTACCAACTCTAATCGCTTTAATTTTGCAAATAGGAACTGTCCTGCCAAACTCTTATATTCAATTACACCTAAATGAGCTTCTTCTGCAGAGCCACCCCCTAGAGTGTGTGGAGCCCTGTTCAAATATGGTTTTGCAAATATGTTTTGCAAAACCCGTCTATATAAACAATTTAATTAAAAAATGTATTACAAAACTCATGGGCCTGTATAAGGTATACTGGTCTATCAATGAAAATTTTGAATAATGGGTAGAGAAGAAGTACTTACGTATTAGGTTATTGTCCAATTAGTGCTCTCTTGAACTAATCTTTAGGCTGTAATAACTGCATTCCTAGATTGTTATCTCATTCAGTTCTGACCACGGTCTCTCTAACAATTTGCATAATAGCCATGAACACAGGCGTCTTCCACAGCACTCAACAATGAAACAAATGTTGAAAACGAGGACATTTTGACTTGTTTTTGGAACCCCAATGGAAAATTTGCCAATTTCATTGGAAACAAGCCTTATTACAATGTATCACATTGAGATGAATGCAATGATATGAAATATGTGGGAGGTAAGGCTGAAATGCAGATTACAAAACAAAGCCTTTCTTTTATATACAAGATTGCATATGTTTGGATATTCTATTCACAAACCAGCAGACATAAGATACAAAATTACATGCAAAATTCCTAAATTATCACTTCTGGAAAATTTATTTTTCTTTTCTTCATTTCAGCAGTCATTAATTATGTTGTTGTAACCCCAATTGTCACATAATGCATGTACTAAGGTAGTTTTTTTTTTATTAATTTCAATGAAGAAGAACTTTGCTCTGCTGAGTCAGTAGTAACTGGAATTGTCAATAAAATTTTTTGAGCAATAGTGAAATTTGGAAATGAATCAGAAAAAGTAGATATGGGGATTCAGGGATATCACAGAATCCGAAATTATCCAATCTAATTGGGGACAGCCGGCTGGCTTAATTTAACTGTGTTCAGATGTTCCCATATCTCAAACAGTATATCCCTTACAAATAAGGTAATATTCGCTTGGTTGTGCAGGTCATTCATAATTATTTTGTTTTATTACGTATATTTTATTTTTATCTTATTTTTTTTTGTGCCTGTGATGAGCAGGGTCCTCCAAAAGCTTGGGGGAACTGTGCACTTGCCCAGATCCAAGAGCAGTCCTGTTCTTCTGCATCTATTTTTATATGAGTTGCAAGGTCACACAATTCTTGTCATACAATTCAGAAATTTTCTGGTTCATGGGGCCAAGAGTCAGGTTTTAGGAACAATGTAAATTTTTAACAGCCTGCCAAAACATCCATTTCTTTTGTACACAACCCTTGTGAAAACCCCTTGTCTTTAAAGACTGGCCACTACTTTTAGTTCAGGCAGGCAACCCTGTGTTGTGTTGTGCTGGTATCTAACTACTTGAGGAACATTTTCCTTATCATCTTTGTACACAGCACAGTTGAAAACTCCCTGCAGGACCAATTTTAATAAGATATTCAAAAATTTTGTTTCAGCTCACATTTCACAATGTACAACCCGTAAGTGGAAAATGCCATTTGTGCATTTGCCACCAAAATAAAGTGGCGGTACTATTTTTTTACGGTTGTCCCTGGTGTCATATGTCTTACATCCCTGCCACATTCTGTATTGATTGTGAAGGTTCCTTCCTAAAACACAAAAACTTCAGGACATAAGTTTTGGATTAGCCTGTATTTTTGAGTTTATGCAGTTTTTTTCTCTCATCCACTTCCCCAATAATTTAATTTCTCATATGTTTTACATGATGCACACTTATTCATGCTATAACATATTTCTAATCAAGTAACTTTTTATCAGTACAGTATTTTTTGTTTCCTCACCATAAGTAAACATGTAATACTTCAACAAAAATGCATATTGTATTGTACTTGATGCAAGTTTCAGAAGTTAGCAACTCTATAGTTTCTTAGTTAATAAATTTACAGATAGGTCTTCATGTCGAGTCCCATTATTTCCTGTTTGTAATGCACACCACAAGTTTTTGATGAAATATGACGGGAAGAATCACTATGATCAAATAAACACTTTTTACTCAAAAATTTGTTTTTTTCCATCATATGAAATGTTAAAGAGCACAGGCTTACCTCTAAATTCTAAAGATATACTAAAAAAAAAAAAAAAAAAGGAAAAAAAGACATTCAATTGGCCAGCTACTAGTAGTCCAGGGTGTCATTTCTCATTTTTATTTTTTTGTTAACAAGCTGTTTACATTCTTTTTGTTAGTAAAGAACCAACCACTATTATTTTCTGCTGTTTGATAAGTATGATGTTAGATCTCTGATCTGGAAACATTACAAATAAACATAACATATGCACCTGTAAACACTTCATTGGCAGAAAATACTTCTTTAATAATATACATATAAAATATTTTGATATACAGTAAGCACTAAAGTTCAAGAAGTGCATCTTCATCCAACATTAAAAGATGAATGAAAATTTTATTAGGATCAAGACTTAAATGACCAAGATGCATAGCCTAACACTCATGGGGTGGGGGATGCAAATCATGCTTGTGCAACAGTATATTAATTCACTCTGCTCTATTTAAAAATTCTGTCTTCCTTTTTTACTTGATGAAATGCTACCCAAATTTAAACCAGAGTTTATAACCATCTCTAATTTAGGAGTTAATCATCTCACGGAAGGTAGAGAATCTGAGCTAGAGGTCATACAATGGCCACCACACCTTACCATGGGTTCTTGAAATGAGATATTAACATTCTAACCACTCAGCAGCCATGTGATTTTTTCAACTGGCATGCTGTTCAACAGAATAACTGATATGCAATACTTTTGGGCTACTGTTAGTTACTTCAGAGCCATTTGCTGTAAATGCATTTTACATAACAATGCATCACTGCAATATGTTCTACCCCTTGTTAGATGTTGTGAAGTGTATATGTAACAGTTGTAAAAATGGATTGTCGATAAACATATTTTTTTTTCAGTATGGATTTCCAGCCTCATATGATGATCTGCAAACACATAAATTCTAATGAAATGTGCATTACAGAAATCTTCATAATTTTCATCAAAAATTTAGAACACAGGGAAAGGTGGATGGGAAGGGAACTAACTTTTTCTTAATTAAAAAAAAATTCTGGATCTGTTTGATCAGAGGGCACTCTTGCACGTTATCATAACCATGAAGTGTAAAATAAGAAAACAGGCACAAATCAGACTATATGGAATGAAAAAACAAATATGTCAAAACAATTTCTTTTCCATTCAGTGAACTGTGCGGAATAAATAAATTGATCAGAGTCATTTTCAACTTTTAGCACAGCTGGTCAAAATTACAAGAAGTTTTAAAGTAAACTACTTAAATTCTGGCTAAAGCATAAATCCTAGAAATATAAAGAGCTGAGATACAAAACACAGAAAAATAGAGAATAAAATATAAAACCCAGACCTGAGAAACTGGAGAAAAAACAAACAAACTATAAGCCCTTCAATAAACACTGAATTTTTGACATATCAATGCTAAGTACTGCATAGTGATGTTAACAATAATGATTAACCAAGACATAAGCAAACATTTCTTAAATTTAAAGAACAAACCTGTCTGTAAGAATTTTATAATTGATTAAACATCAGCACTGATTTGTATGTGCCCCTGGAAATCCCTTGAAAATTACAATGGCTATTTTACTCAATGTGTGAAAACATGCTCTTACATTGCATGCAAAAATGTGTCATTTAAAATGGAGCCGTTTCCTTCCTCTGCCTTTGTGTGACAAAGACTGTGAAAAGTCCATAACGTGAGCAGACTAAAACGTGTTCCTTCTATCTTTTTTTCTCTGAAAAAGGAATGAAATTATGCAGTTACTTTGAGTTAAAAAAAAAAAAAAAAAACTACACTAGATTTCCCTATACTTTGAAATTTATGAAATCATTTTTGTGCTTAAAGTAGAGCCAGGATTTGTTTTTCACATTCAAAACAAATCCTGGCCTCACTTCTAATGCAAAATAAGATTAAGAAATCTAGCTACACCAGTAAATTGAAGTGATACTAAGATTTTTAAAGCGGAATGTCTCGAGTTCTAAAATTCACTGTCACACATATGGACAATAGGATCTGTGTACATGCAAACCTCTTGATGTGAGGATCACATAAAAATCTGCCCTCCTGGAATGATGTATGGCTGTTTCTGCATCACAGCTAATTGATGTCCCTGAATCTTAATGCATTAAACAGTCTCCTGAAATTTTTTAAGCTATGAATAAACACACGAGATTCTTTCAGTATTTCTGCAAAAATGACTTCTCATTTGTTCAATACTTTGCACAAAGGCATCACATAAAATACGGAACAAACAAGAAAGTCACTGAAGCTCTTAAATCATGCCTGGATCACTCAGTGGCTTGTGAAATATGAACATCGCACTGTAGTCATGTTCCACATTCATCATGTGAAAAACTAAAATCAGTGCGAAACAAAAGGACACATTCCAGGAAAGTGGAAAAATTCCATTGAGCTAAACTGATATTACAGCAAAAGTGATTACTTCAATAGGACATCAAAATAAACACAAATAATATTTCTGCATTGCAACACAGACTAACTTTTAGATGTGATGAAAATTATGCTGATCTCAGTAAAAAAAAAAAAAAAAAGTGTTTTAACGTGCTCTGTTATCGTGATGTGTATTATATGATCATGATAAAATTATTTTAAATGCAGAAGATAAAATGACCACAATGACTACCATAATGGAAAATTTCATTGAAACAACAAATAGAAAGGAATCAAAACATAAATGCAATACATAAAAACATAGTAAAAAAATAATAAGTTTAAAAAATCAACATCGAAGATACATTTACATTTTTTCTATAATATGAATATTTACAGCTGCTAAAGAAAAAAATATAGCCTATTTTAGCCTATATTTGTTAAACTATAAGAACAGTGGTTATATGCATAACAAGTGAACTTTGAATGGGGAAACAAAACATGCTTCTACTTTTTATGTGTAATAGATGCCAGTATATAAAAGAGTAATTAAACAAACATAACGTAAAAAACTTTTTTCATTTGAAAAATAAGTAACATATCAACATATTAAACAATGAATCACGAAAAACACTTCAACAATTAACCACATTTCAACAATCTTTTCGAGAAATGAACACTGCTTTCAATAGGCAGCAGGATACGCATATATCCCCTTCCAATTTTTGCACATGAAACAGATTTTGTGTGTGTCACCATTAAATGCAAACTTATGAAGTACACAAAATGAGAAAGAACTTGAATGAACACAGTCACCAGGAATGACAGTCAGTGGAATAAAATACTAAACATGCATTGGTCTATTTTAAACATTGATAGTGAGAGTAAATGGATTTATCATGGATGCAGTTCCACAAAAACTAACAAATTTTCAAAAGTAAAGCATTCATTACCACACCACTAGAGCGAGTGAAAACTGAGAGAAAAATGAAACGAGTGGATTGAATAGAAATTTTTAACATTTGTACAAAATGTTTGAATCTTATGCACTGTATCAATCAAGCATTCTGAGCAGTATCCTAAGCAAGCAGAAACTTTGTTAATAGTATCCCTGCAGTTTGAAGCTAGATTAGAACATCACAAATTTAACTCCAAACAGGCTACAACAAATGTCGATAAAATTCATTCTCAGCTAATTGTATACTTGACAAATTTCAGAACATTATCATCTAGATAACTAAATGCATATACAACTGAAAAAATGCTTTAAACATTTACACATGCCAGTTCTGTTTGGTAAACTCTGTGAAGACTATTTGAACTACTTGGGTCATTGTTGCACAGATGTTTTGCCTTCCAGACAAAAATTCTATACATGTGACTTGCTCATTAAAAGCAAATCCTGGCCTTTCGAATACACAAAATGGTTAATAAATCTAGCTGCACATGCAAAACCATACTTAATTACCATCATTGGCACTGGAAAAATCTGCAGATTTCAACTGCAGTAGAAACTAATGCCATTAAATATAGTACAGTGTGAAACTGTAACATTAACTACAAATATTTCTGAATAAATTACTCCGAATAAAAACTGTAACCAACATTTCATGTAAAACTCTGAGTATCGAAAACCAAGGTGATGCTTTACAAAATGTAGAACATGCAACAGTACATTTTTAGTAGTTGTGTCAATGACAGGGTGAGAAATAAAAGATTTTTTTGGAGTAGCAAACTGCTAATCAAAATTTCATTTGAGTAGCAGTTTTGACATTTTGACTAGCAGTTTCGACTCTTATTTCACAAGTTCTTAATAAATGTACCTGTAAGTATATTTGAATGTCAGGTTTTAAATACACTATCTACCAAGTAATTGGACACCCCTGCAATCGACGATATCTGCGGTCCTGATACACGTCACGGCCACCGCCATTAAATATCGTGTGAGAAACAACAATGCAACCAGTCGCATGCAAGATGCCACGCAGTCCGGAGCTCTCTGATTTCGAGAAAGGTGTTATCGTCGGGTATCACAGAAATGGCCGATCCATACGTGACATATCCAGCGGTTGAAGTACCCAAAATCGACAGTGGCCTACGTGATTGGCAAGTGGAAGATGAGAGGTGACTGTCGGAATGTGCCCCGACCCGGCAGACCCACAAAACTGGGAGTTAGAGACCGACGGGTGCTGGCCAGAGAAATTCGGAAGAACCGCACCAAATCGATGGGCCACATCCGCGAGGAGTTTCAACAGGCATCCGGGATTGTTTTTTCGATGAATACCATCCGTAAGGAAGCCCATCTGCTCGGTTATCATGGACGTGCTGCTGCCCACAAGCCTTTGATCACCAAGTCCAATAGCGCTGCTCGGCTAATGTGGTGCAAAGAACGTCGACAGTGGACCGTTGAACAGTGGAAACAGGTTCTCTGGAGCGACGAATCAAGGTTCACTCTCTACCGTTTGGATGGCAGGGTCTGGGTTTGGGGTCTGCCTGGAGAACGCCTCCTGCCAGAATGTATTGTGCCAACTGTGAAGTTCAGCGGCAGTGGAATTATGCTATGGGGGTGGTTCTCCTGGTATGGCACGGGACCCTTGGTCGCAATTCCTGGTAGACTCAACGCCGAGACCTACTGCACCATTTTGGATGACCATGCGCTTCCTACATAGTGGCAGTTTTACGGGGTGGACCCATGTTACTTTCAGGATGACAATGCCACCTGTCATGTTGCGAGGTCCACCGTGGCTTGGTATGGTGACAATGGGGTTAATCGAATGGACTGGCCTGCGCAGAGCCCGGACCTTAACCCTATCGAGCACCTCTGGGACGAGCTGGAGCGTCGATTTAAGGGGTGCCTCCATTGTCCGAAATCGGTGAAGGAACTGACCTGTCTTCTCCAAGCCGAGTGGAAGAAAATACCGCTAGCCGTCGTACAACCCCTGGTTGAGAGTATGCCCCGGAGGGTCGCAGCTGTAATCGCCGCTCGTGGAGGCTCCACCAACTATGGAAGGTGAATAAACTTTGTTTTCCTTTGCTATCACAGGTGTCCAATTACTTGTTAGTAGACAGTGTATAATATAAAAAAAAAAACAACATTGAATTTCGTGTTTTAAAAAAGTTAGTTTTATATCACCGTTGGAATCGATATATTTCGCAAACACAATGTCTTTTTCCGTAATAATAACATCTGTACTTACAGCCGGAATACACTGAAATATAGGATGCAGATTTTAGAGCTTCACATACGTTATCTGTTATCACATCTGCAATGCACATAGCAAACTCCACGCACGCACATTACATTGCTATGGTATGAATCACCTACTTCAACACTGTGCCTTTTTTCAAGGGCAACAAGAGCTGGAAATGTTTTAAATGACAGTTCTTCTTTTGCTATTAAGTAAACAATGTCGAACAGTTTACTAGCTTTCACATTATTTTTGTCACTTACTGATGACATGGCCTTCCAAATTGGCATTGTTGCATAGAAATCCTGGAGCGTTTGAGGTTTAGGCTCAAACAGCTGTCTGATAGGCAACTGTACCTGCATGCTTCCAGATGTTGTCTTTTTTTATGGCAGTTCCAGTAATGCCCAACACAAAAACGACATTATAATTACGCAGCTGTTTAATGGAGCTTTCATGTTTTCTGCAAAGTTCGCAGTTAACACTTGCTAAACTTTTACTGTTGTCTATAGTTCTGTGTATTTCATTCAGCCACTGCCCTTTAGGATCCAATCCATTATTCCATCTCTTAACAGTCTTGACATTAACTTGTCATAATGCACTAACAAAAGCTATAAAGATATTACCACACTAATTGAGCTCGATGAAAGAGCCAATTTTTCTCGTTCGAAGAACCACCTCACCCACGTACAGAACAAGCAATATTTCACTAGCAGCTAACTGTGTTGTGTTTCCCTTGCCTGTGGCACTGAGATATAATGAGCACAAGTAAGCGCAGAAGCAAGATATTTCGCGACGGATCAGAAAATCCTGCAAGTCCAAGACGCTTGTCATCTAGTGGATACGTTTGATCACGTAAGCTGCTAAACACCTTTAGAGCATAGTGGGAGGTGGTTTTTAAACCGGTTTGGAAATAAAGAAAAATATTCAAGCTTGAGCGGGATGCTTGTAGTAAGGAATAAGAGCAACGCACGTGTGCCGAAAGATTTTTGTTTTTCACTGTAATATATTTCATCATTTTTTGCGAGTTTTAAAATTATGTCACAAAATGCAATGCAAATTAATTTTTACATCACAAAGTACAAATTTTGCATCGTGATTTGCGATGCGATACTGCTTATTTTGCACCCTGGTTGATGCCTATAGGAAAATTTTTTATTTTGCACAAAATACCTTTTCCCCAACAATAAAATGATACTGATGAAAAATACATTACTAAACAGTATGAATGATACAAAACTCAACAAGATGAGGCATTCTAAAACAAACACCCACCACACACTTATATTGCACATCATCACACTTCTTTAATTTCAGCCACACAATAAACTCCTACATATACTTGAATGGCAAAATTTACATAAAAATCAGTTTCAACTGATATTCCAAAATAGAATCAGATTTTTTGAAGCATGATATTAAACAACTTTCTAACGGAAAAAGCAAATTATCGATAATAACCACCACAGAATTAAGTGAGAACACACAGTTACATAGAGTAACTATACAAAACTCTGGGTATTCTCACTTAGTTCGATGGTGGTTATTATTGTAATTAGTGTGATGCCTGCTGTTTTAAATCAAATCATCAACATTAATGAATATACATTAATTAAGAATATCATACCTCAAAATACATTTAAATTTAATGTCATAATAATGTTACAGACAACACATAAGTTTCCTATATTACATGATGGCAAACTGAATCCTAACGCAATTTTCAAACTGCACCGATTCCAAACAGATTTATTCTGACAGAATTAAACTTCAAATGATGGAAATGAAAACTCTTGTGCATTTCAAAACTGTTTGTCATTTAAGCCCCTTGGCTATCATGTGGGTGATTGTGACAGTTAACAAAAAAAAATCAAGAACAAACAAAAACAAATCAGGAAATATACGAAGCATTGTAATAAAAAAAAAAGGGGGCAGCCCTTTAAAATACATAATATAAATTAATACATGCTTTATATAATGCATGTAGTAATTTATACATACAGGGGTTGTCCAAAATAATTGAAACACCTTGAAACAATAGGTGTTACGCACCTAATATGGTGTGGGAGCACCCTTGGTATTTAAAATGCATACAAGTCCTGGATGGTGGTAAGTGGTATGTTGTACCATTCTTCCTGAAGAAACTGCTTCAATTCCTTCAGAGACGCCGGAGGAGGATAACGAGATCGCACTCTGTTTTCCAACACAGACCACAGGGGCTCAATGATGTTTAAGTCCGGTGATTGTGCAGGCCAGGGAAGGTGTGAAACTTCATCCTCACGTTTCTTAAACCATTATTAAACAGTTCGATTTCTGTGAATCGGGGCATTATCATCTTGAAAGGTGCAATTCCCTGACGGAAAGAATGTCTGCGCCATTGAATGCACATGGTCGACCAAAAGAGTGGCATAGTCACCGCTAGTGATCCGCCCTTGTAAGGTGATAATGGGGCCTGCTGCAAACCACGAGATCATGGGCCAAACCATTATGGAACCACCCCCATGCTTCACTGTAGGAAGGAGACAGTCTCGATTGTAGGCTTCTGCGGGGGTTCTCCACACGTAAACCTGTCCTGTGGTGGGGAATAGTGAGAAACTTGATTCATTGGAAAACAAGACATGTTTCCAGTGATCCGCAGTGCACGTTTTATGTTCCTGGCACCATTGTAGTCTCCGTTTCATATTCATCTGTGACACCAGGGGTTTTGCAATTGCAGCTCTGCCGTAAATATTATGCTTATGCAATTCCCTTCGCATGGTATGGGTTGACACTGGGTTTTGGAGATGTGCATTAAGCTCAGCAGTCACTTTTGTCGCTGTGGTCTTCTTTCTTGCGGTCACAATCCTCTTTAATGTCCTCCTGTCTCTCGCAGTGAGTTTGGTTTTCCTTCCACAGTTGTGTCTCGCAGATGATGATGTGCCGTAAACATTGCATGCGGTCATGACCTTCGACAAGGTACTTCTCGATACCCCCAAATACCTGTATCACTGTGGTTACCGACATATCAACCAGACGGGCTCCTACAATCTGCCCTCTTTGGAACTCTGACAGGTCATGCATTGTGCTTTCACCTGAAACGATATTATGCAAACACTGATTTACAATACAATCACATAGACCTTCGAGACTATAAGCAACACTTTTTTACAAAAAAAAAAAAAATGTAGCTACATGTTCGTTTTACTCATAAAGCAGCACACACCAAAGTCACTGTTTTCAGCGAGGCGTTTCCATTATTTTGGACAACCCCTATCATCATCAATTCAATTTTATGCTGTTTAAAAATGGCACATCTTTCAGTTTTTTTTATTTTAAGTTATCTGAATTGCCTTATAAGAAAATGATTTTCGGAATATATTTACAAATAGATTTTCTTGAGAGATAATGTAGTTGCAGAATTATCTTTTTTCAAAAAGTTATCACTGTATTTTTGTGAAAAGTGTGGACCTTTTATACTTTATTTTACCATTAATTAGGCAATAACATTTCTTAAAGTCTAATTTCTCTGAAAATTCATGGTTTCTTATTGCTTAATGAAATTCTTTCTATACCAGTACACAAAAAAGAGCAAGCATTTTTTTCCTTTCTTTTCCAAAAAATCTAAAGTTTACAATCTGAATTTTGTTGCCATCTTTCGTTTCCTGTAAAGTCGTTTTTCTGCACACTGCGCAGTGTCTTTAAAATTAATTTTGTTTTAAACAAAAGAAAAAATGCTAGCTCTGCCTCTTGATACAGCAAGAAGTGACTAGGGAATGGAAAAACATGTGTTTTAGGCGAGATCAAATATCAAAAAATCCCTATTGTACCGTTCACTTTGCCATATAAACAATTTTACTGGTCGCAGAAATAAATCAGATTCTATCACGACCAGATCAAATACCGATTATGAAATTTAATTCCACTTAAAAAAAAAGGAATAGGGGGAGTGCTTGCTCCACTGAATAATTTCGATGAGACTGATAGAAATACAAAAATGTGCACGTCATTAACAAATATTCTTAAAAATACAAAGTTGCTTTTTTTCATTATTACTAAATATATTAAGAAAGAGAAAAGGTTATATTGGGGAAATACAGAAAATAAGAACACAATCAGGATGAAGGGGGGGGGTTCGTCGGAAAATTATGGAACTGCTAGAATAATAATTTACGACCATTCGGAAGATTTTTTCCCCTGATAAACACGATCAAAATGCCCAAAAAATGGTCAAAAAAAGCCACAATATTAAAAATATGACACGATTTCAAAAATGTTTAAAAAATCTTAAAAATCTTGAAAACATGCAAATAAACTTTACACAAGTATTGCATAACATTATTTCACTGAGAGTTTCGATTTCCGTAGTATATATTTGACGTTTCCCGTACTCCGTAGCAAACCTGAACGATTTCTGTTGTGACTACAGAGAACAGTAGGAGCATTTGTAATTACAGTAGAAAACAAAAATTATAAATTATTAAAAGTCCACCAAAACTGGACATTTTTTCATAAGCAACCATATTCCAGACACTGGGTTCAAAAACTGGACACAATCCAATTAAATTGGGACACTTGGCAGCTATGATATATATTTTTCAGTCAGTGACAAAAATAAATCTGAACACCACTTCAAAATTTGCAATGAGTAAAAATTTGGAACATCACTGCTCAAAAATCCAGAAAATCAGAACCAAAATCAGGACTGCCTTTGGTTAGTTTCAGGCTCCATGGCATGTTTCTGTTTCAACTGACCACATTAGTCTTTTACAAGCAAATACTTTTTTTCTTTGTAGAAAGAATCTATGACACAATACAAAGTATATGGTAATGAAATCTTGGGTTTCATGCATTTTTTTTTTTTCTGTTAGATACATACAGATGTTTGACTCACAACTCATTCTTCATCAAGGAGCAAACACTTTGTTGTGCAGAATAACAAATTACTGATGCAAATGGATACTATCATATGTACATAATTGTACCCTTATTTTCTGACAATTAACAAAGCCAAATGGAACGAAATAGTGAACAAGACACCATGTGCAACAATGTACAGAAATGACCCTAAAAGAATTATTCATTTATCACTGAAAATTAACCCCAATTTTTATCTGATTGAACAATAAACAGATTTAGCAAATCATGAGACCCTGTATTACCATTTCATGGATTACTAAAACACTTACTCAAGGCTTTACTCAGATAAATTTACTTAATTCTATTTAACTTGAATTCTTTTGGTTTTACAGACGAACAGGTCTTGACAAAATTCAGAGGCCAGAAATGTCTGTAAAATCAAAAGAACTCAAAAGAAGAGATTAAATGGAAGTTTTTCCATGTTAAAAGAAGAATTAAGCCATATTGATTACTTTCAAGATATGAGAACTTCCTATTCTTATTTTTGAAAACGTTTTTATGATGTGCACTCTGCAAACAGTCATTCTGTTTATGCCATAAAATGTTTTGTAAAGAAAAGTTACACAATTACTGCTGAAAATTTTCATATAATGAGAATAATGTGATTTTTATTATAAGAGAAGAGTTAAAGATTAATATAAAACAGGTTTTCAATACTAAACAATACATAAGAAAAGTTTCAAATTAGGAAAGAAGAGAAATAATTTTCCCATTGAACTGTACAGATTTTATATAATAATATACGATATTTTGACATATAAAAAATAGTCTAAAAGACAAAAATTTATAGCCATACTTTCAAGGCATTATGCGAGAGTGATAATGTTTTTCACTAGAACAGCAGTGTAAAGCCCCTTTCCTTTACCCCTTTCTAATACTCTTAGGCTTTTGAAGTAACATGTCACTATACACTTCAAAAGCAACTGTCATTTCACAACAATAAGTAAACTTTCAGAGATTTGTGGGAATATGCTATTAGTTCACTGTTCAACATATAATATCCTTCAGAAAACTTGAAAATTATATCACCCTGGTGCAAGAATCAAACCCACATCTCCAGATTTCTATCTGGATATGCTATCCAAGACATCACCCAGGACAATGAAGTTCCAAGTAACTGAAGCTGAAAAATAATACCTTAGGAATCTGAACAACTTTAGGTTTCACTAGTCAAACTTTTCTGAAGAATGTTACGTATTGAACTGGTAATGTACTTGTGCATTTTCCATGTATATGTGATGACTATTTCTTCCTTCATTTCTATGATGAGACTTTGTGGAAACTACATCTCTTGTGAGCTGTTTAACTTGCACACATACCCTTAAAATGTATGGCAAACACAAATTAATTGCTTTAATAGTTGAACAAAAATATGAAATTATCAGAGGATGATAACACTAAGTGTTTCACACATAGGCAATATTTAAAACTGTACAACAAACTCTGAGGGATATAATAAAAATAACTGGAGAACTTGCACTGAAGTGTAAGACATTTGCCAGAGTTTTGCACAACCAATCAGTGAATGGTATAACAAATAAGCAACACAACTTTGTTATTGTCCAACAAACAGTATAAGGAGCTCCAATACTGGACTAATGATTCTGAATATGGCACTATCTTTTTGGGAGAAATTAGTCATTTCTTGTCAGTTTTGATTTTTTCTAGTTGGTTATAGTGATTTCAAGAAAGACATTGTGTAAAAGATTTACATAATAATATGAACAATCAGTGCTAATAAAATTGGAACAACAGTGTCCTGTAACAAATATGCAAAATTAGTTAGGTCTTATGCCAGCACAAAACCTGCAATGTAAATGAAACTGGACCTCATTGCCACGTAATGCCACCTCATACAAAAGCATCCACACAAGAAACAAATGCACCATGATATCAGGTGAACAAAAACAGCACTATAATTTTTTGCTGCTCTAACACTTCAGATGACATGAGATTAAAATTAGTCAAAATGAGAAAGTCAAAATCTTGGAGAAGTCTAAAAGACAAAATTATTTTAATTTTCAATCTGCTTGGATAACTCGGAATATTATTACAATGTGGTGGAATGAAAACTTGACTCCATATGCTTCATTCCATCCTCCGATCAAAACATAACACAAAATGACAGTTATCTCCCACCAAATACTACATCCTGAGTACACTAAGGTGAAATTGAAATCACGAAAAGACTGCATAGTAGAAACTTTGAGGACCTGATTATGAAAAAAAGGAATCCTCTTCTAATTCTGGAAGTCGCTGACAGTTAAAGATGATATTTATAACATTTCTACAGCTTGGTGGGAGATGAAGCATAGAGTAGAAGAAAAGATGGTTTAAAAAAACAGCTAGTAACTTTTTTCCAAATGAGACATGGGGGGGGGGGGGAAGGCTTTAGGAATTTAAAGAAACGTAAAGCTGAAAGATGTGGGTAGCAGCAGCATGAAACAGTGGTTTAATATAGAAAAAAAAAATGAACCTGGGAATGTGAGCTGATGATAAATTAATCTGAAGTGTATCCCTAAAGATGCCAGGAATAACAGCAGGCCCAAGGATTTTCCCAGAAGCTGAGAAACTAAAGAGGAACTACAACCATCTTATTATGTGTAGCAACAAAGTTTTCATAGAGCATGTCAGTTCACAAATTTGTGGGTACATAAGAAAACTAGAAAAGTACATTAAGCCATCAGGAAAAAAACATTATAAACTTTTTGATCAGACTCAATGAAAAAAGTTTATATTTTTTAATGTCTTGCAATGCAAATATGCATGCAAAAAAATTCCTATTTTACTAATATGAATGATGTAAACTTCAATAAAATGCAACTACAACTAACCATGTTTCTTTTTTTTAGTTATTCAAGTCCTTGCTTTTTTCCCTCAATCATCATGAATAATTGGCACTCTACAGTAATCTACTGTAACCAAAGAGGAGTCCTTATATTAGTCTGTCTGTAATACTCCGAAAGGCTTAAAATACATTATGCTAGAAAAGAACTTCTTTAGTGGATAATTCTCTAACATATGTGATTGGTCATTTAAACTATGCAGTTAGTTTCTTTATTTAACTTTCAACCACTACACTAGTTGTGCAACTGTTTACAAAAAGAAAAGGTTGTAAAAACTATGTATTCAAAAGATAACTGTACATTTTGATTATCTTGAAACCCTAAGAATCGGTTCACAGTTCATGTAATTCAAATTCCTGCCATTACACCTGGAATGTATACAAAGCAATAACATTGAAAAAAAATTTCTCCTGCTTTTCAACGATGAACAACAACTTAGCAGGAATTAAATGGCAAAAGATAATTCATTATTTTTTGGAATCACTGCAATGGCATAAAGTTATCTACGCATAACACAAGCAAACTATTTACATATAAAATATTATCACTGTTGTTCCAACGAAGGAGATTCTGATCAAGGCAGTTCACACAGTATTATTTACAAGTCAGCTTCCTGATTTAAATATACATTTTTATACAAATATGCAAAAGCCCTCCAGGAAACAAACTGATGAGGTAGAGAATGTCTTGCTATTTATCAGACAGCCCTGAAATAATAAAAATAAAAAACTACTGTGTATATAAGAAACCAAAACAAAAATTATCACATGCATACAAATGACACCACAAATTTCAATTTTATGCAGATAAAGAAGTACAGTCATCATCACATACTGAAAAGACCAGCATTAACATTTCCCTCCCCTTCTGTTTTGGAGTTTAGTTACCAACATTAGCAACTCTTTGGGCTACAAGCTGTTGCCAATCCATAATTTAGGGTCACTGGTTCCAAGGAAGTGACAGCAGCACACCAGCCATGCCTCATCCACGCTAGTCTCAAATGAATGGTCAGAGGCCAGCACCTCAGACCACTCGGCCATCAGGCTGATGCATTAACACTTTCAATCACTGTAAGACTGCAATGGTGACCTGCACAACACATGCCAATGTTCTGCATCTCAACAGCAGTGGGCTACATCCAAAACAACATCATACAGAAATGCCCATTAGGTTATAAATTATAGATATTATAACTAAATAAATGATAACAAAATAAGCAGCAAAAAAAAAAAAAAAAATGTGAAATGGCTAGAGAAGAAAGAGCATAATTTGGCTCATATTGGCTGTCCAGTAACATCTGGAAATACAATGATTCAGAGGACAAGTACCATGTTTAGGATACTGCAATGACACCTGACAACTACCGAGAGAACAAGCTGGATTCAGGAGTGGCTACAGCACAATAGATCATATCCACGTACTGAGAGAACTAATTGAAAGAGCGAGGGAATATGAACTTCCATTGTGCATGGCTTTTATTGATTATGAAAAAGCCTTTGATTCGGTGAAACACCATCAGCAGTTGCAATGGCTCTGAAATCCTGCGGTATTGAAGATGCATACATTAATATTATTAATAACATCTATGAAAATGCAAGTGCAAAGATTCTGCTATTTGAAAATACAACACACATAAAAATTGGAAAAGGAGTGAGACAAGGTGACACCATATCTCCGAAGCTCTTTAATGCTACATTGGAAAATGTCTCAATCACTGAACTGGGAAAACAAAGGGATAAAGATTAATGGAGATTATCTAACCCACCTTCGTTTTGCTGATGACATAGTCATTTTTGCAACTACCCCATCAGAGCTATAGAGTATGGTGCAGGAACTTGCTGACAAGAGTAAAGAAGTGGGATTAAAAATGAACTTTCAGAAGACAAAAGTGATGTTCAATGCTTTTACAAGAAATGAAGATTTATCGATTGATGGAGAAAAGCTGGAGATAACAGACACGTACGTTTATCTTGGACAGCAGATATCAAGTGAGGGTCACATTAGTGAAGAAATTAATCGGCGTACAAAACTTGCCTGGAGAGCTTTTGGAAGAAACAGCATAATTTTCAAGAGCAATTATCCATTATGTCTTAAAAGAAAAGTGTTTGATCAATGCATCCTTCCAGTGCTTACGTATGGTGCAGAGACGTGGACTTTAGCTAAAAGAGACATACAAAGGCTGCAGACAACTCAAAGAAGCATGGAGAGGTGCATGCTTGGTGTAACCAGGAGAGATAAGAAGAGGAACACGTGGATCCGAAAAATGACAAGAGTGGAAGACATCATGATCAGAGTTAAATCCCTGAAATGGCAATGGGCTGGACATACTGCCAGAAGAACAGACCATCGATGGAGAGCCGAAATTTTAGATTGGATTCCAAGGGACAGGAAAAGACCCAGAAGAAGACCACATGGAAGATGGGTGGATGAAATTCGAAAGTATGCGGGAGTGACATGGAGAAGACTGGCACAAGACAGACCGTTGTGGAGGAAACTTGGGGAGACCTTCATCCAGCAGTGGATTGATAATGGTTGACGATGATGATGATACAATATATAACTACACTTGCCCAAGTTTTAATTTTATGTCTCAATAAAGGGATGATACTTGATGATTGGAACAAAGCTGCAATGATCCTGCTACATAAAAAAAATGGTGACATTTATAATCTCAGGAACTACAGGCACATCAGAATCCTATCAGTGATTTATAAAATCTTCACTATGGTTCTTTTACATCATTTGAAGGTGATACTGGACATAGCACAACCAAGAGAACAAGCTAGATTCAGGAGTGGCTACAGCACCATAGATCATATCATTGTACTGAGATAAATAATTGAAAGAAAGAGGGATATAAACTCCCATTATGCATGGATTTTATTGATTATGAAAAGGCCTTTGATTCCAAGAAACCATCAGCAGTTACAATGGCTTTGAAATGCTGTGGTACTGAAGATACATAAATTAGCATTATTAATAACATCCATGAAAATGGCAAGTGCAAAGGCGCTATTTGAGGATACAGAATCAATAAAAATTGGAAAGGGAGTGAGACAAGGTGACACCATATCTCCCAAACTTTTCAATGCCACACTGCAAAATGTCTTTCAATAATTGAACTGGGAAAACAAAGGGATAACAATTATTGGTCATTATTTAACTCACTTTGTCACTTTGCTGATGACAATCATTTTTGCAACTACCCCTTCAGAGCTGCCGAGTATGATCCAGGAACTTGTTGACAAGAATAAAGAAGTGGGATTGAAAATGAACTTTCAGAAAACAAAATTGGTGTAAAATGCTTTTACAAAAAAAAAAAAAAAAAAAAAAAAAAGATTTATTGATTGGTGGGGGAAATCTGGAGGTAAATGATACTTACATTTACCTTGGACAACAGATATCAAGCAAGAGTCACATGATGAAGAAATTAATCGGCATATAAAATTTGGTTGGAGAGTTTTTGGAAGAAACAGTACAATTTTTAAGAGCAATATACCATTATGTCTTAAAAGAAACATGCTTAATCATTGCATCCTTCCAGTTCTTGCATATGAAGCAGAGACATGGACCTTAACTATTGGGTTGTCGGAAAAGTCACGACTTATTTTCGCCATGTTTTGCAAAGGTCATTAATTGATAGAAAGAACAAAGAGATCAATCAATGATATAATGCCCGTTTTGTTCAATAACCTTTTGCCATCTTTCAGTGAGCTGCAGAATGCCTCGTTCATAGAAGGACCTGTCTTTTGTGGCCAAAAACTGTACAAAATGCTGATTTACAGCTTCATCTGAATTGAATGTTATACCATGCAAAGACTGTTGAAGAGAGCGAAAAAGTGGAAGTCTGACGGCGCAAGGTCAGGCGAGTATGCTGGGTGTGGCAACACATCCCACCCAAGCTCCAATAATTTTTGGCGGGTGATCAAACTTGTGCGTAGTCTCGCGTTGTTGTGATGGAACACAACACCTTTACGATGAACGAGCTCTGGATGTTTCTGGACGATTGATTCGTTCAAACTGTCCAATTGCCGACAGTACACATTCAAATTGAGTGTTTGGTTCCGTGGTAGGAGCTCGAAAAACACACCACCTTTAAAATCCCACCACACTGAGACCAGAACCTTCCACTGATGAATGTCTGCTTTGGATGTAGTTTGAGGCGAAGCAGCATGTCGGGACCAAGACCGTTTGTGCAGCACATTGTTGTACACAATCCATTTTTCGTCACCAGTTATCAGTCGCTTCAAAAAAGGATAGTTTTCCTCACGTTTAATGAGCATATCGCAGATGTTTATACACGCCGTCAATTGAGCTTCTTTGAGTTCATGAGGAACCCACACATCGAGCTTGCTTACGTATCCCAGCTTCTTCAGGTGGTCCTGAACGCTTGAATGATGGATGTGCAATGTGTCTGCAATATCTCGTGTCATGTAATGTGGGTTTGACCCGATCAATGCCTTGATTTGGTCGTCATCAACCTAGGTTGGCCTCCCGGACCGAGGAGCATCGTTGAGGTCAAAATCACCAGCACAGAATTTTGCGAACCACCGCTGGCACTGATGTTCTTGTAGAGCATTTCACCGTACACTTTATGCAACTTTTCACAAGCTTGATGCACGTTCTTCTCTTTACGGGAGTAAAACAGTAAAATATGGCGAAAATACAGTTTGGTCTTCCATCTTCAACTTGATGTCAAATCTCCACAAATCAACCAAATCGCTCACTATTCCTTTTAGACTGCAGCTAGAACTGGCACCTGTCGAATGCCATAGCGATAACAGAGCTGTGCATGCCTCTAGCACTTTCAAAACCGCCCAACCACCATCGGGTGCTAAAATATGTCATGACTTTTCCGACAACCCAATAAAAGAGACATACAAAGTCTGCAGACAACTGAAAAAAGCATGGAAAGATGCATGCTTGGCATAACCAGGAAAGATACGAGGAACGCGTATTAAGGAAAATGACAAGAGTGGAAGCCATCATGATTAGAGTAAAATACCTGAAATGGCAATGGGCTGGACATATTGCTAGAAGAACGGACCACCGATGGACAACCAGAATTTTAGACTGGATACTAAGGGACAGGAAAAGACCCACAAGAAGACCATATGGGAGCTGAGTGGAGAAACTTCGAAAGAATGCTGGAGTGAAAATGCATGCTGGCAAACTGTTGCCTCGCATATTCAATATTGTATTCATGTTGTTTAGATATCTGATGTCTTGATTCAAATAAATAGAATAGCGCTAAAAGAACAAAACATACCACTGCAATAAAGACGACTTCTTTTTAATGGACATAAACAAAATACTTGAAAGAACTTAATTGCTGAATATGTGAAGAATGATTGAAGGTAATATTAAGAATAATAGTTCACTTTGTGAACAAAAGAGGCATTCTACAAACCATCTGGTTCTCCGGGTGAAAAGTGAACGTATAACCTTCACTTTCAAGTCACTTAAAAGAATCACCCAAAAAGGTTTGTTCATACAGAAGGAAGGGAATATTTACACCAGGAAATAACCTCTGTAAATTCGAGAGTTCCGTCATCTGCTAAGAAGAAAAAAAAAATAAAAACAAACACTTCTAAAAAGATGTGTAATCACACGCCTCTTCAGGCCAGGAACATCACTCACTACTACATAGCTTCTTTGTAGAGTTTTTTTTTAGTTTTTTTTTTATCCGAGCGCGAGAGAGCTAGTTGCATCAGAGCGCCGCCCTCTCTTGACGTACAAAAATAAATAATGTTTAAATTTGAGTTTTTCTTTTGCTTTTGGACGTCTGTCAGAGCATAAATGGTGGTCTTACCCTAACATAAACTAATGAAATCTAAAAAATATGGAGGGTAAACTAATGTCATACCTAGGGGAGGGGGTATTGATTTCATGACATTAGTTTACCCAACATGTTTTTTTGTTTGTTTTTCCCCACAGATGGCATTAGTTTACCCACCATCTACAATTTGAAGAGAAAAACAGTTGAAGTTTGATAGTGATGCATGAAATTTAACAACACCTCCGAAAGCACTACATCAAGCAAAAACTATTTCTGTGGACAACAAAAATTTAACACCATCACAGTGAAAGGCTCCCACTTTTACTTGTTCCCTCATCGTGGCCCAGGAAAAAAATTCCATGAGCATTAAGGCATCACATTTTTTAAATATTCATCAGACTGGTATGGGAAATTTAAGCAATGGAATGAACGTTGCATCTTGAATATATGCAGCGAAAAAGCATCTGCTGAAAATGACAAGGCTGTTGAAGCCCATATGGAGGAATTCAATAAATTAGTTACTAAGGAGCACCTTGTCAGAAGAGCAAGTGCATAATGCTGTTGACTCCTCCTTATACAGGAGATATATTCCATGGAAGACAGTTATTGCAGCATAGATGTTTATGTAAAGTGAATTTTGTCTCAAAAGAAAAGACTATCTGTGCTTGTGTACACAACAGGGGTAACAAAAAGCAAGACTGCCTGTTGTTTGGGGGGGGGACAGAAACCCATATGCATCAAAAGGTGTCAATTTTTCCAAACACACACATAAACCAATAAGTGTTTTTCCATCAAAGGCCATTTTGTTAGGTAGAGGGAGTTTTCAACAATCAGTGAACTGTTATCCAAAAATAAATAAAAATTACAGTGGTGTTAGCAGGCACAGTACATTTCAGAGCAGCTGATATCACAATTTTAATAATGCCATTTAAGAACTTATTTTTTTACTTTGCATGCATTTTTTAACAGACCTATACATTGCACACTTATAGTAAATATTCTAATTATAAAGTTGTGTTAGCAAAAACTCTGAAATATTAAAGAGGAATCTCATCTATTCTGCAAAGCAAACAATGTCACTGAAGAAAACAAGATAAATTTCATTCAACAACATCCCTGTGACTGAATAACCCATTTAAATTACAGAACTCATAACATGGAAAATAGTATTAAACAAGAAAGATGACACTGAATTTTTAGTTGCAACATCTTTTGAATCTGTTTCAATGCGAATAAAATTTATCAAAGTTATTCAACTTCTAGTAGAATAATAATGGAAAAGTTGAAAATAGGCGAAAATTATTCTTCACAGCAAAAAGCTATGCTAATGAAAAAACTTTTTAAATATGTCTCCTAGAAGTAGAGATAGTGAGAAAAAGGTTATGACCTTTATGCCCCTAGCAGGAAAATTTGCGCATTATTCATACATGAGACTGACGAAGAGAAAAAAGCTGAACTAAAAAAACTGGGTGAAAAATAAGAACGTGCTGCGAAACAGAATGAATATAATGCGGCATGAGAAAGACAGAATTGCTCACTGAAATTTATTTATGCAAATATTAAACTGGAGCACATCACTCGTACACGAGTCTGACGAAGGGGGGAAAAAAAAGCTGAACTTTTTAACCACACAGGTGGTTAAAAGTTCAGCTTTTAACCATATATATATGTATACACAGTATATATATTTTACATTTAACAGCAACACAGGATAAATGTAACATCGCAGAGAAAAAAATTACGACTTCTGGCGAAATCCATGCTGTCCGACTTTCGTTTTAGGAAAGTTTTCCTCCATTTTGAAGCTGCAAAACAAGTATTAATGGAAAAAAATTATATTTAACAACACTACTGGGTAGAAGAAACATCGAAAGAAGAAAGAATTATGATTACGGGAGAAACCTTCACTCCGTCAAACTTCCGTTTCTGAAAGTTTTGAAAGTCGGAATTCCGCCCACCGTCGAAAAACAAACCCACCATCATCACTACCACCACCCATCCCTCCCAAATTTTTGTTCAGTTCTGCACCAATCTCGAGGATCATCGAAATGACGATGGAAAAGGCGGAATTCTTTGAATCCACTGAAGAATCTCGTGCTTAAATATCACGGGGAAAATTTCGCACCAACTTCCGTTTTCGGAATTTTTTCTTCCATGTTCAAGCTAAAATTTATGGAATAAAATTACATTTAACAACAATACTGCCCAGAAGAAACATCGCGAGAAAAAGAAATCACGTTTACAGGGAAAATTTTCACTCCTTTACCTTCTGTTTTCGAAAGTTTTGAAAAACAAAATACCATCCCCCAGACCAAAAAACGACACCCCCCCAACAAATCCTTCAAAATTTCTTTTTAGTTTTGCATCGATCTCAAAAATAACCGAAATGATGACAAAAAAAAGCAGAATTCCGCAAACCCGCAGAAGAATCTCATGTATGATTATTTAAGCATGATAATGCCCCCCCCTCTTTTTTTATTTTTTATTTGTAGCGAATGGCATACAGTAAAAAAAGAAATCTCTCAAATAGGATTTTTAGAAATGGAGATACGGCTGCAGATTGAAGTACAGGAACACAACCTAGCGACAGAACCATTAACTATAAAACTCCTCAAATACAAACCTAAAGTATTCCACAAGGTAAATGGCATCTGGTGTCGAAAGTTTTTTTAAAATCGCACATGTGAAAACAGAGGTATTAAGAAAAACAGATTAAACATTGGCGCCCCTAGCGGTAAAATTGTGAATTATTTTGGATAGAAAATACACACAAAGTAGTTTTTCATAGTTAGAAGTATCTGACCAAAAATAAATTTTTTCAATCGAGTTTTGTCTTGCAAGTATTGCTGAAAATGGAAGCGTGAACTCAAACCCTCTAGTAGCACACTTGTGCATTAAGAAAAATCTGTTCAGGGAATTTGAGAAAGATACGGGGAGAGGCAGCAGCTTCCAGTTGGTGTTCCCAAAAGCCCGGGTGGCGGAAGTGCTACAGAAGATTCATTATAGTCCCACTGGTGGTCACCTTGGCGTCAAGAAGACACTGAAGAAAATCAGAGAGCGTTTTTATTGGGCGAATTGTAGGTCAGAGGTGGAACCGACGCTGCAACCTGTGTGTATCAACGAGGCTCCGGGCGTACCTGTGTGTGCCACGAGACTCCGGGGGCGTACGAAGGTGTACAATGTCGGGGCTCCATTTGAGAGACTTGCTATAGACATGATGGGGCCGTTCTCTAGAACTCAGGATGGAAACCGCTATCTGCTGGTTGTTGTTGACTACTTCACGAAGTGGCCCGAAATATTTCCTTTGCCCACGCAGGAAGCCACCCTGGTGGCGGAAACTCTTGTAACTCACGTGATCAGCCATCAATGGACCCCGAGATTGCTGCACTTAGATCAGGGGCAGAATTTTGAATCGCAGGTGTTCCAGGAGATGTGCAAATTGCTCGGGATTAGAAAGACCCGGACAACCCCCTTCGCCCCCAGTCAACGGGAGCAGAGGAGTGCCTGAACAGAAGCATTGCGCAGCACCTCTCTATGTTTGTGAGTGAAAACCAGAGGGATTGGGACTGTTTAATTCCGATGTTTCTAATGGTGCAACAGCCCGCGGAGCACGACACGACTGGTAGGACACCAAGCTCAATAGCATATGGGAGGGAGATGCGGTCCCTTGCGATCTGATGTTTAAAAGGCCGGAGGAGCTACAAATGGAAGCTAGTTATTACGTGGAGGAATTGGCGGAAAGAATGGAGAGGGTCAACGAATTTGCTAGGGAAAACATTAAGATGGCGGCAGATAAGATGAAAACAAGATATTACATACATTTCTCGGACACTACCTTCCAGGTGGGCGATTTAGTTGGTTGTATTACCCTAAGAAAAAAAAAAAAAAAGAGGCATTCCCCCAAATTTCAGCGGCCGTGGGAGTGGCTCTATAAGGTCAAGAAACAGCTCAATGATGTTTTATATTGAATCAAGTATCGGAACAAACCGAGCAGTTATTCATATTGATAGGATCCGCCCCTATCGAGGAGAGGCCTAGGTGTAGAGGATCCAAATTAAGTAGAAGGATGAGCAGGGACCTACGAGCATGTAGTTTGGTCAGCGAGAGAAGCGCTTAACCAATGAGAAGGTCAGGGGAGTTTTCCTTTCTGCGTTGTGTGCAAATGAGTGTGGGGCCGAGGCAAGAAATCAGTACTTTTCCCATAGGGTAATTTGAGTTTCGAGTTGGGGAAGTGGCTAGGCTTCGCCCTATTTCGGAGAGATTAAGCCGGATTAGTTATTCAGATTGGGTAGGATTGTATATGCTGAAAATTCAGGACGAATTTATTCGGAGGGGAGAGCCGCGTCACGTGGGGTCAAATATGAGCTGGGAGAAGCAGCAATTTTTGAGAAGACAAGTAGGAGTTTTGGATGCCTTATTTCCTCATATGGGCCTCTCAGGGACGACTTTGCAAGTGGCAAAAACAAAGCAATAAATTGCCTTGTCTTGACTTGGCTCTCTCGGCGTTAACCAAATTCCTGTGTAGAAACTTCAGAGAACGCTCTTTGGGGTGCGAAGCTGCGGAGAACAACAGATAACGCAGCGCCGGTCAAAAATCTACAGCTGCACCGGGGGGGGGGGGGGGGGTTACAAACATCATGAGAAAGACCACATGACATTCAGCAACGTTTTACAGAGACAGACAGTTTTACGAGGCTGAGCTCTGGACGAGGAAAAGGAGTACTCTTAGCAAGAAAGGAGAAGCTGACATTTTCGCTGGGATCGCCGTGCTGCCGAAAGGGAGGAGGAACGAAGGCGAATAGCGGACGCCAGGTCCGAAATGACGAGCCAAAGAGGACAAAGCAGAGCAGCAGGAATGAGCTGCAATATTCTGCAACTTTGTTGAGAAACAGAAACTGAGAAGTGAAACCACTGAAGTCTGATCTCAGGTCAAAGACACGTCGTCAAGCCCAAACGCGTGGATAATGTGGAGGAGACGCTCTTGATACCAGCAGAAGGGACCACTAATATGCTCCACCACCCTCTACCTTTCGCAATCAGTGAGAAGAAGAAAATAGGGGCGAGATCGACGCTATCTCCTGGGGAGAAAGATTCCTAGGCCATCAGACAAATTAGCTCACACAGGTGATACACAGACAGTGCGTCACCCTACCGTGATTACTTGTGCATGTGTGCGTTTCTCCAAAGTGCTGTGCTAAATTGGCGCAAAAATGCCAAAGGATTATCTTGAGGGCTCGTAAGTACATTTTTGTTGCTAACTGTAAGAGAGTCTCTGTGAGTCACCTGAAGCGATTAAAACTAACGCTGGACAAATGATGTGGGAACTTTTTCGCAGAATGGTTTATCTGGTCAGGAGCGGACGGTTCAGATTAAGACATCTAGTTAATAATGGTGCAGGTAATTTCTTCTCTCTAATTCTTATCCAAGCTGTTAAGAGTATAATTAAATGTTGTGTTTGTGCTAAGTCCTTCTGATCATTATTGTGACTGTGTGTTGCCTGGTTTCTGTCCAATCAGCAAAATCCAAATTGCCTCTTTTTAATTCTCGCTGTATTGCAACGAATTCATGCTCAGGGACGCAACCCTGGTATAGGGGGAAAGTGTAACAGTATATTACCAGTATTGGGATATTTATGGGTGGAGGGCAGATGTTAGCAGGGTGAATAAATTGCCAAGTAGGTTATGCAAGCGTGCTGATAGCTTTAAAACTGAAACACTAAGAATTTTTGGCGATCATTTCCACAATTCAGACTGTGAAGATGATATGAAAACTTCTGAAACTACAACTGTGCCAAGTTTGAACAAATAATGTGCAAGATGAACCAATGTACTAGATAATGCACGAGAACACAGGCAAATGAAGAGATGTATTTGTCGAAATGCTCTGCATTGTATGACGAAACTTGTGCTAAAAATGGAGCACGTTGAGGAGGACGTTACTACCAATGAAAAATAGATTTTATATATCAGTGGCGAGCACTCGAGATCTGCACAAAATCTGCGACGATTACAATTGCAGTGCACATGCAATTGTAATCGTTTGCATCTAATAATATGTCCATTGAGTTTTACGAATATCGGAACACAAAAGTATGAATGCAGTTCCTGTAAAAATGTTTCATGATGCACACTGATTTCCATATTATGTTTGCTGATTATGAAACGCAACGTAACTGTTAGTATCACATTTTTATAGGATATGATTCTGTTGCTTTTGTAGTTTTGGCGTCAATTCGTCACAGTCCCCAGTACGTCGCAGGCTCAATTCATCGCGAGCAAATTCGTCCACTACTCAATTTGTCGTGGACAAATTAGTCATATTTCGATCCCCTCGGTTAAATACTTTGGATTTTACAAGAGGTTTTTGATCTCTCCAACATGAAAAAGTCCTTCGGGAGATGGTTGGGGGTGGGCTGCAGTTACGATTTTGAATGTTGTATAACTTGTGGATCTTTCATGTTCCATGTGACATGTCTCTTGCTTTCTGTGGCGCCTGTGAAATCTTTTTGAGGGATATAGTGGTTCAGGAGGGTGGAGGACCCTGTCCTTTAGTTGCTCTAGCAGTATTAAATTTAACTCTTGCACATCGCATTCTTATTCTTAGTGTACTTTACATTGTTCTGCAGGTCCTCTGTGTCTTCGCGCCCCTCGGGGATCGCAGGAAGAAGATTTATATAAGCCTAACGGAAGTGATTTGTCCGCATTTTTCATGTTTACTGTTGTATCGGGTAGCAGATTCTACTTGTGGGCATGCCCTTCCCTCAGAAATTTGGTGAAGTCTGTAAGAGGGATCCGAGGTGCTTTGGTTGAAGGGGATGTCCCCAACTTACGTAATTTTATATTCTGGACCGCTAAAGTCGGTCAGTGTATCCGGGGTGTTCCCCCTGAAGTGTCCGCAAGCTTTGCCCCCCCCCATGTTAAAATGGATGTAGAGCTGTAAACATTGGCACCATGCTTTATATGAGTAGTGGAGATACCCGGCGTTACCCGGGATAGACAAAGTTTGTTTTCAAGTAACAATGTAAATTGCAGTTATAAAAAAAAATCCTACCATGATGAACAATGGTCGGGCCTCATGCTGTTCCAAGGTCTCTGCCGCCCTAGATACACTGGCTCTTTCCCGCTGATCCACAAGTCTTCGATCACGTTTTTCAGTTGTCTTACTCTCTCGAAGTAATTTTACTTTCTTTGCTTTCGGCTGAACTTGTCCGATGGGTTTGCGTTTTTTTTGGAGGCATTTCACCACACTTGATGAAAATTTTATTATGAAAATCACAATTTATAATGGCCGTTCTGAGCCCTAAAAACTCGAAATAGCAAAGATGCACAATAATGCACTTCTTGCACTTTGCATTCAGCTTTCTAAAGTGTAGCTATATAACCTGATCACACCCAACGTGAAAGAAAGTAGTTCACGATAATATACAGAATTTTTTTTACTAATCTCGAAAACTAAACCGATTCGGATAATTCTTTCACTGTTGGGAAGTTTTCCGGAGGACAAAGGCTATTTCATTCATTTATTATTATTTTATTATTATTTTTGGCTGTACTACCGAATAACATTGCTTTCAAGTAGTTTTCAATTTCCCATGTTCTGTTCCGCTTTGTTTACATACAACCTGATCATGCCCAACGTGAAAGAAAATAATTCACGATAATATATGGAATTTTTTTTACTAATCTCAAAAACTAAACCCATTCGGATAATTCTTTCACTGTTGGGAAGCTTACTTGTTTCCGGTGGACATAGGCTATTTCTTTTATGTATACTAATACCAATACTAACCTTGTATTTAAATTTTATGTATGAAGAAGACCATCTGTTTTAACTTCAACTTAACCTTGATGCTATTTGAGAGGACCATGCCTATTGGTGGGAATCTGTAGCTCCACCGATATTTGAGACTCCTGCGCCAATTGTTGGGAGTCTAATGAAACCTAATCCTTACAAAGAAAATGCCATGGTAACATAAACAAAAGAATACTTATGACAATATGTTCCGCCGGTGCTTTGTGTTTTAAAAATTGGACTCTTCCTCGTATGCCCGAACTACGAAAGCTTGCGAGGAGTGAGGCGTCACCTGACGACCGTTGCTCTGACATGCGGAGTAATACCGCAGCAGCCGACTTGTTCCGTCTATAGAGGGTCCCGAAAAAACACATTGGACCCCCTTAGGGATGGAATTTCAAAAAATCGTCCCACCTGTATTTTAATCTGGGTGGTGAAGAGTATGTATGCCAATTTTGGTTCAAATCCATCAAACCGTTTAGGAACGTTTGCGGAACAAACATACAAACTATCACTTTTATATATAGAGAGATTCTGTACATGACCATGGATTTTCAGGAGGGTGGGTTGAATTCACCCCCTCCCCCAGGTTTCTAAGAGCGGAAGAAAGGTGTTCAAGGTAAGTTATGTTCGCAATTTCCATGGTTAAAGTTGTGTTGAGCGACAGACTCTACCGGTGGCAGTCATAATGTCAACAGCCAAAATGCACGGTCATAATGTCGACAATCAAACATTGATATGGTCATAATGTCGACAGGATCGAGAAAATGTCTACATGGTTACTCTAACTTAGACTGTTTTTGGAAGGAGTCGGAGCCTGAGTTTAAGGGGCCCCCATAATTTTTTTTCATAAAATCTAGTTTTTAATTTAAAACCACCAAATTTGGTATATCATCTCATGGTACACTAATTTAGACTGTAGACAGTTTTTGGAAGAGGCACGGGGGTCAAGTGGGGGCCCCATTCAAAATTTTCCTAAGATCTACAGTTTTCTATTTAGAACCACCAAATTTGGTATACTATCTCATGTATACCAAATTTGGTATACTATACTATCTCTAACTTAGACTGTAGAGGGAAGGGGTTGGGGCCCAGAGTCACGGGACCCATACAAAAATTTCGTAAAATTCAAATGTTTTACTTTTGAGAACTGCAACACAATTCAGCACTCTAGTACACGATCTACGGTCTGAGTTAGAGACCGTAGATATACCATTAAACGGCTATTTTTGCACTGTATTGTTACCAAAAGTTTCTAACTGAGACCGCAGATTAGGTAATGGAGTGTTGAATTGTGTTGCAGTTCCTAAAAGCAAAAAATGGAACTTTTTACGAAAATTTTGTATGGGAGACCCATGACCCCGGGCCCTGACCTCTTCCAAAAATCGTTTATGATCTAAGTTAAGAGTACACCATGAGATAGTATACCAAATTTGGTGGTCCTAATTGAAAACTGTAGATTTTACAAAAACTTTGTATGGGAGCCCCTTGAACCTGGACTCCGACCCTTTCCAAAAACCGTCTACAGTCTAAGTTGAGTACCACGCAGACATTTTCTGAACCCTGTCGACATTATGACCTTGTCGACATTTTGTCTCCCCCAAAATGTTTAAATGGACATAGAGCTGTAAACATTGGTATCATGCTTTATATGATGATTGATGCTGTATACTACCAAGAATTTTCAGGAGGGCGGGGTAAATCCACCCCACCCCGGTTTGTAAGAGCGGGGACAACATGTTCAAGGTAAGTTATTTGCTCCCAATTTCCATGCTTCATGTTGTGTTGGGTGGCAGACTACTTGTGGGTATGCCCTTCCCTCACAAATTTAGTGAAGTCTGTAACAGGAATCCAAGGTGCTTGGGTTGGGGAGCCCTACCCCCAACTTCCGTCGGTCAGTGTCGCTGGAGTCAGTCATTGTATTTGGGAACATCCTCGATAAACTGACCGACTCTAGCAGTGCAGAATATAAGATTACGGAAGTTGGGGGCTGGGCCCCCAACCCAAGCACCTGAGATCCTCGTTACAGACCACCAAATTTCTGAGGGAAGGGCAAACCCACAAGTGGAGTCTGAAATTCAAAACAACATGAAGCATGGAAATTGCGAGAATAACTTACCTTGAACACTTTGTTCCCACTCTTAAAAACTGGGGGGGTAAATTAACCCCACCTTCCTGGTCGTGTACAGAATCATCACATAAAGCATGGTCCCAATGTTTACAGCTCTACGTTCTACGGATTCCGCATTTCAGCGTTCATTTCACCTTTAGTATCCAGATTAATTTTCTTCAGGCTTAATTCACTTTATTGTTCCAAAGCATTTTGAACATATTTTTTTCTTGTGTGTTTGGGTATTTTGCGTTATTTCTTCAGAATTTAAAGAAGGTACATTTAACTAGACACAGCATCAAATTTGAATACCTTTCACAAAGGCAATCCAAGTAATCAATTTTTCATATTATCTTCATAATCACAATGCTGAAATATGTTCGCTATCAATTCTGGCATACTAGTCCAGTCTTGTCTTTGACACTTGTTTAATTATTCTTTTACCAGCACTGGTTAATTTTGGGAAAAAGCAAGCAATACAATATTTTGTCCTTTCTGGTACCTGTGTTTATTCCGACAAGTTGCAGCGGAACACGAAAACATTTGTTAAAAAAAAAAAAAAAAGGTGCACTGATTTACACAGCTAAATTATTTATATACAAGCATACAGTAGGTGCACTACTAGATATTCACACATTATTTTTTACATGTACTCTAATAAAAAAATGTATATCACAAACGATAAAATAATCTAGTTTGATGGAATAAAGCGAAAGCTAGAAATCTCTTCTCGCAATGACAGCCCAGCAGCACAGTAACGTCACAACTGGCCCCCAGCCTCTCTCATGAGGACCGTGTCGGCATTTGGTTTCACAAAGCAATGATGATCATATGTAGAGGATTTTAGAAAGGAAATGTCTGACACCAGGTTTTAAACAACCCTTAGAAATAGGAAGCTAGGTGCCCTATTAGATATTCACACAA
Source organism: Macrothele yani (assembly GCA_039090855.1). Lineage (NCBI taxonomy): Eukaryota > Metazoa > Arthropoda > Arachnida > Araneae > Macrothelidae > Macrothele > Macrothele yani. Next base: position 43,550,125 of record CM077016.1, on the reverse strand, counting down.
TTATTATTTTTTACATGAACTCTAATAAAAAAATGTATATCACAAATGATAAAATAATCTAGTTTGATGGAATAAAGCGAAAGCTAGAAAACTCTTTTTGCTAGAGTGCCCGATAAGAAAGTGACACGGAAGCGAAGTAGAAAGGGGGAGGAAGACACCCTTATTTATTCCCGGGGGGCCAGTATCCGACGGCTTAACGTGCTCATCCGATGCATATTTAGTGGATTGAGAGTTCGTACCTACCTGGGATCGAACCTAAGGTCCTTTCCGTGGTAGTCATGAAAGTTGCTTACTAAGCCATCACAAAGTGATGGACCAGCCCTTCTATCATTTATAGCCCTGCTCCCACCACCTCAGAGAGAGGATCGAAACAGCCGATATGTTTTGGCTTCACTAAAAACGGGTCCTTTCGCCGCCTCCTCTTCTAATGTTCTTGGTGCTCAGCACCATTCCCTTGAAAGCACAGGCACTCACTGTTTGCCTGTGGAGGGCTTCAGTAGTCTAGTTGCGACCCGAACCATTCCCCTTTTTATCCCCTTCCCAAACAATGACAGACTGTCCAGAGAGAAGTGTGAAGCAATTGACCTCTTGGGCTTAGTGTTTAGCACCATTTTGCTGAGGTTTTTGCATCCCCCGCCTTTGACTCCAACACCATCTAGTATTCCTTTGCTGTTTTGTCTCTTTCTCCAACGGATTGCAGAATTGTTATACCCACAATCCGATAGATGATGCTAGGTGTGGCCTGATGAGGAATGTATGACAAATGCGCAATCAGTAGTCATGTCATCCATACAGCAGAAGGCGACGTGTGTTATGGCTTGCGGAATTAAAGTCTGTCATTAAAGTTAAAAGACGGTACCGTTTAGAGTATGGTTGTAATCCTCCGTTGACGAATTCAATTAAGCGGTAGATGAAACAGTTTAAAGAAACTGGCAATGTGGAACACTGAGGAGGAGCCGGTAGGCCTAGCGTCATTGGTGAGACGGTTGACCAAGTTAATGAAAGTTTCTGACGAAGCCCCAGGAAATCCGCTCGTAACGCAAGCAGAGAACTGGGCATTCTGAAATCGACAGTTCACGATATCTTGCACAAGAAATTAAAGTTTCATGCTTATAAAATTCAAATAGTGCAAAAGATGCATGTAAATGATCACACTCTGCGATACAATTTCGCTGTGGATATGCTGAATTGAGTGGAAAACGACGAAAACTTTCTCAGTACTGTAATTTTTAGTGAAGAATCCACATTTAATGTATCAGGTATTATGAATCGTTACGACTGTAGGATATGGGGCAGTGAACCGCCTCATGCTGCAATTGAACTGGAATGTGATTCTCCAAAAGTTAATGTGTGGTGTGCCCTATCAAAAAGAGAAGTGATTGGCCCTTTCTTCTTCTGCGAAAAACCATAAATGGTGACATTTACTTGGATATGCTAGAAAATTTCGCTATACCCCAGATTTAAAGATATGACGTCGTTTTCCAACAAGATGGCACGGCTTTGCATTGGTCAACATGTGTACAAAAGTGCCTAAATGAGCATTTCCCCTACAGATGGATTGGGCGTGGTGGTCCCATTCTGTGGCCTCCTCGCTCTCCAGATCCAACTCCATTGGATTATTTCATGTAGGGTTATGTGAAGGATTGTGTCTATCAGATGCCTTGTACTGATTTGCAGGAACTGAAGCAGCATATCACAGCTGCTATTAATTCCATAACTCCTCAGATGCTTGCTAATAAATGGCATGAAATCGAATATCACTTGGACGTACTACGAGCAACCAAGAGATCTCACATCGAAATTTATTAACTTGTGTAGTTACATTGTAAGTTAGTACAGTCAGTTTCTTTCTATCTGTTTAATGTTTTGTTTTATATAATTTTATAATGTGTCCGATAATTCTCGGACACCCTGTATTTTACACAAATCAGTCATGTTAACCTGATTTGAAAACTTGTTTTGTGTGTGTTACAGTGCCAACAAGAACTTATTGCTTTAATAGGAACTAAAACACTACTGCTTAGATCTCCACAGTAAAAAGTTTTAGTACTTTTATTTTTAAGAATTCATTAATTCTAAAACCAGCTTCACAGAAAATTTAAAAGAAAAATGTTTTTTTTTTTTTTTTGGTTTTTTTTTTCACATAATTGAACAAAACCTACCAGCATACCACATTTAAACTAAATTTATTAAACCAAAGAGCAAGAACTACTTTTTTGTTGTTGTTGTAGATTTGACATGGGAATGATTTGGATGCGTCTTGTAAAATATTTTCTAAATTTTTGGCACTAATTCCCTTACCTTTACTTTGAATACACAACTGGAGTAAGCACTGAAGGTGAATTGGGACCCTGTTCACTTATTGTACGAAGAGGAGGACAGCGAGGCTCTGGAGTCGGAGATTCAGGAGTAGATTCAGAGGACGATGGTTTCTTCAGAAAAAGTCACATACCTCATTCACCAGATCAGTAGGAAGTGGGGCACCCACCATTAAATGAACTGTCATGCCTTGAAGCCATGATTCTAACTGTTCAAAGGGTGGTCTACACGATTCAATAATAATAATAATAATAATAATCATTAAGTTATACATTTACAACAATCATTAATCAGAATTACAAATATACACACAATAAAACAAAATTTACAAAATATACTTCTTACAACTCCTATAAAATGCAATGAAGACAATTTCACACATAAATTGGTCTTTTCACACAGCAATACCAACTACAGAGAAAACAAACTATACAACTAGGATGGCCATAGCGTGGCTCTCTCAGGCGAGTGGTGCGGCTCTTATGCAAATAAAATGTATGTATGAAATATGGTAAACTAAAACTGATCAATGTCCAAAAGTAATTATTTGATTTCATTTCTTGTTACAAAGTTATTCAAAAACATAAAAATAAAAATGTTATTTAAAAAAATATATATATTGTTCTGATTCTATCAAACAATTTTGTAAAGAAAATCTTTAAAAATTAGATTTGCTTGTGGATGCTTAACAAAATGCTGATCAGTTAAAACAGACCGATGCTTGTTTTTAATAAATTTAAGTGTTGAAAACAAAGACTCACAACAATATGAAGTACCGAAAATTGAGATTAGTCTCAGTGCACACTCTTTGGTTTTAAGATATTTTTGTTCCGGAACCTGTTTCCAAAGCTCAATAGTTGAACAACCATTTTGTTTTACCTGTTTCAATCTTTCATCTTCTTGAAGCTCTAGTAGCTCCAACTCTACAGCCGCTATATCCCCAGCAATTGGCGGTGAGACGGGACAGCCATTCTTCAAAATGTCAGCAAGAAAAGGGTTTTCTAAAAATGTAAATGATGACTTCAGTCCTCTTAAATCACTAAATCTATCAGTAATATCTTCTGCCAGTCTGTGCAGCTTGCATACATAATCTGTAGCTATAATTTCATACCCGGGTAAAGTTTCCAACATTTTAGTAAGACACGTGAAGTGAGTGAAGGTTTTAGAAACCAGGTATTTCTCGAAGAGTTTAAGTTTGTTATGGAAGCTGAAGACACTCTTTGCTAAATCCGAAATAAGTTTACCATGTCCTTGCAGCGATAAATTTAATGATTGTAAGTGCTTCACTACATCTATGAAAAACGCCATATCTATTAACCAGTTGGCACCTTCAAGTTCTGGGAAAGATTTCTCTTTTTCAATGACAAATTGTTTGATTGGTTCTAGCAAATTAAAGAATTTTGTTAGAACATTGCTTACTGAGAGCCATCTTACTAAACAAAACCACGATACATCATCTGGAAGCTCATCGTTTTCTATTTCTTGTATGAAGGCTTTGAACTGTCGATGAGTTTTGGCGCTTGAGCGTAGGTAGTTGACAATTTTTAAAACTACCACCATAATGTGATCATATTTTAAATATTTAGCTATTAGGTGCTCCCTATGAATAATGCAATGGACAGGGATAAAATTGGGATACAATGCGTCAGCATTTAAAAGTCCCAAAAGCACTTTAGTAGGACCTCTCATTGCTGGAGCGCCATCAGTTGCGACGCTGACTATCTTCTTAATCGGTACAGAATGTTTTCCAAGTACAGCACCAAGGGCAGGTTTTATATCTGAACCTCGAGTCATATCCTTTAGTGCAATAAGGTCCAATAGTTCTTCTTTCACTTCTACATTATTTGTTACATAACTAACAAATATAGCTAGTTGTGGTTTATCTTAAATGTCCGTGGATTCGTCTAAGGCCAGACTCAGTTCTGAGCAGTTCGTCAAATCCTGTTGCAAGTTACTTATAAAGTCATCAGAAATAACAGAAACTCGCCTTTCCACAGTATGTCTGGATGCAGGTATTTGTTCAATCAATTTGAGCAATTTTTTATTTTCTGGATCTAAAGCAAAAATTACTTCAGCAATATTTCTTTTTATGAACTCTCCTGTGTAGGGGCGTTTTGCCCGAGCAATATTGAAGGCCATAATAAATCCGGCCTACGTTGTTACATCTGCCTCTTTAATAAACATTCACATAACCTTGGTTTGGTTATTTAGTTTTGCTTTTAAAGACAATATTTTAGTTCGTCTTAACTCACAACCAGCAGGAAATTGTTGGCTGAAAGAACAGTGATTTGATTCATAATGTTGCATAAGATTACTGGCCTTGAACTGTGACAGTGTTACTTCACATAAAAGACACATTGGTTTCCCGTTTCTCTCCACAAAAACAAATATTTCTTCCCACTCCGCTTTAAATCTCCTGTTCTTCATATTTGCGTTTTCCAGTTTTTTAAAAAAACTTATAATTTTTTTTTTCACACAAGTTAACTCACGGAATGTAAAAAAGTACTATTAAGCCACACGCCTAGTAATCTACGGCACACACTGATGTACTGCTGACTTTTACCGTTGCGGTCATATGTGTACTCTTAGCCACGAAATGACATGCTGAATCACGTGTGCTGAACACTCCGTCTGATTGGCTCCAGGCGTCCGAGGGGGGCATCTGCGAGAGGCCGATGCCCCCTTGGACGCCTGGAGCTTTGCTTTCCTCGTTTACAACACCTTACGGCAATCGCTTTGAGAGCGCACCAACAGCAGTGTTTTTCGTTGGCTATTCTCTTTTGAGGAGGAAATGAAAAAACAAAACAACTTTCAAAATCAAAGTTGCCTTTCTGTTTTACACTCATATTGAAACAAGCAAAAGATATTACAAAACAACAATTGCTTATGTTTGTGAGCTTTGTTACGTGCGAGACTCGTGCGACTTATGTTGTCAAACCAGCGCTCAGTCGGCAAAGCGATATTGATATTTTTCACACATTTCTTATGCAGAATTTTTTGCTTTGAGTCAAAGTTGTCTCAGCTAAGAAAGCAACACAGTTTTGTGCTTCAGCTATAAATCAAGCTGTTTTCTCATTGTTTGTTTTGTTATCAAAAATAAATAAATGGCTCTTTCAAATATTCCTTCCTGAAATGTGGCTTCCAAAGATAGTGTAGCTGGCCACCCCTGAAGTAGCAAATTATTAGGAACACCTACCTGAAAGCATGTTGTGCCTTCAAAAACAGCCTCGATTTGATGTGGCATGGATTTAACAAGGTGCTGATATTGTTCCACAAGCATGTTCAGCCTAGTGTATGTGATGGTATCCACCAATTGCCGAATGTTCACTGGACAGGATCTCTGTTACGAATGGCTCTCTCCATCTTACCTCACAGGTGATCAATTTGGTTAAGTTCTGGGGACTGTGGTGGCCATTTTATCCCTTTGAAGTCACTGTTGTGCTCCTGGAACCAATGTGTGATGACCCATGCCTTTGGAAGGGTTCATTATCCTGCTCTGGAAGTAGCCCTTTCCATTAGGAAACATAATGCACATTTATGGGTGCGCCTGGTTCGCAATGATGTTAAGATACCATATGGCATCGAAATGCTGTTCCAGAGGTATAAAGGAATCTATGACTATCATGAAAACAGATTCCAGACCACTACTCTACCTCCACCATCTTATACAGTTAATGCTAGAAGGCTGGGATCCATAGATTCGTGCAGTTAATGACATATTCTGGCCTGTTCTATTAACTGAAAATGTGAATCATTGGACCATATTCTGCCCTGCATTAATTAACTGAAAATGAGAATCATTGGACAAAGCACCCTTTCTCCAGTCCTCAAGGGTGCAGTTTTGGTACTTCCATGCCCACTGCAGAGAAATTTCTCAGTTTGCAGCAGAGACATACCTGCTGTTACAGCCCACTGGTGCCAATGTGTGGTGGGCTGTGTATGCTGAAAGTCTCCTTTCACAATGCCAATGCTGCACTGCAGAGTTATTTAACACAATGAAGAAGCTTATCTCTTACCACATACCATCCTCTCCAGCCACTGACCAGTCATCTCTACCCACAAGAAGAATACAGACTGCTTGCATTGTTGTCTGTGCACCACTCATTGTACGTCCTTGACACAGCTGTTCCTGCATACCCAAGAAGGTTTGCAGTTTTTGAGATGTTTGCACTTGCCTGCCTAGCACCCCCTATCATGCCTCTTTTCAAAGTCACTCAAATCACAAATGTTTCCCAAATCACCACTATCTATGCTTCATACATGTCCGAGTCCTTTGCAGTGAGCTATTTACAAAGCCATTTCAACATTATAATTTTGTATGTGAGTACGGCCACGTATATGATTGCTACTGGGTGTTTCTAATGATCTGCTACTTCATTGTATATTTGTGCATAAGGGTTTATTAAACAGATTATGCAAAAGAGATCAAAATAGTCACTAGATTTTCAGCCAGGTACTGGCATTTTTGATGCACAGTATATGGTGCCAGTTTTGGACTTCATGTGGGATATTTTCTTTTTTCAGTGACCAGAAGACATTTTCAAAACACAGGGCTGTTGCAGAATACATCTACACTGCAAGTGTTGAAGTGAATAACACCACAACAAAATCGAATTGAAGATAGAAAAAACAGGTACCCAACTGAAATGTCAAAGACAGAGCTGTATAAATGCAATATCAGAGAAGAAATATGCCTACTGCATAGACAGAATTCAGACTGCCAACAAAAGAGACAGAAAGATCACCATCCAAAACAGTGAATGTGAGTCAAAAGTTATCTTGGTCACATGAAAGGATCTGAAACTAAAGCATACATGTATACCTATGTCAACATACGAGAAAAAAATGGCAACAATGCATATCAGAAGGCATTCAATCTAAAATATGGTAAAAGATTATGAAATGATAACAAATCCTTACTTCAATCATAAATAAGAGTTATAATGAGCAGCTCTGCCAAACTGGGGAGAAGAAAATGGAACAAACCTGAGAGCTCATGACAAATGAAATGGAAAGTATATAAGAAATTCTCATTGGAAGAGAAATATCAAACAATAGAGTAATAAGAAAATTCCAAATCTTACCAGATTATCATCTTCCGGGACAATTAAAGAAAGTCAGAGTGCTCGGCACCTGTACAGGGTTCGTACACATTTACAATAAAAAAATTCCAGGAGTTTTCCAGGAGTTCATCAAAATATCCCAGCCAGGAGCTTAAATTTTTGCTAGTCATAGCACTTTTTTCATATTGTGCAAATTGGGGTGAACTTTACTATGCATTTAGAATTCTTATGAAGTCCTACATGTTCCACCATTACAGTAGGTTCTTCAGTGTGTGTTACATCTTCAATGAAGTGGCAGAATTTCTTTGTATAAAAATTATTCTGTATAAAACTAAAATGAGCGACATGGAACTTAGCACAATGACAATACAATTTTTTTTGCCAAGGCACTGAAGATTCCCTATCCCATAGTCATCTATTCTCACACACACACACTGGGAGAAGAGAAGCCAGATATCAATCTCCTTCAGTGAAGAATGCATATGCTAGAAGAAATGGCTACCTTGGACTTACGAAGGTTTCCATGCACTGTTATGAATCCAACTGCACATAAATGCTGTACCCCAAATCAAGGTTGCTGGATATATGGCACTCAAATACCTTGTGCTGCAGTGTCACACGAGATGACATCACATCTTTCGGAAAATATCATATAATGAGTAGACGCTGCAGAAGGCTACAGCAAAGTGATGCAATCAATCCAAACACTTTGACCAATTTGTTTTTCCATTGTGAGAAAAAAATTAAGGATTATTCCAGGACATGTTACAAAAATATGAAAAATCAAGGACTCTCCCAGCCTGAAAAAAAGAGAAATCAAATTCTAGGACTATTCCAGGGGCTGTACTGACTCTGCATATAGCAAAAACACAAGAAAACCACAAAAGTGAAAACAAATAAAAAACATTGGAAATGAAGGAAAAATATCAAATGCAGAGGTTACAACTTTAGAAATGCTTGTGAAGAACTGAGAGCATTCCTAAACAATTCTGAATTGTCTAGGTAGAACAGGAACAGAACAACTTTTGCTGTCATCATTTTTGCATCATTTTTGGCCCCTTTACTGTTTTTCTATGACCTATCTTTGGTGCTTTACAAAACCTTTTTAGCACTTTAATTATTGAAATAACAGTTACAGGGGGAAACTAACCTGAAGGAATAGTGATCCAGAAAAAAAATTATGTAAAACACTCATATTTATTTCCTATCACATTGCAACAATGTAGGATCATAAATATAATACACCAGTTTTCTGTCTCACAGATGAAGTTACTAAATTTTACTCAAATGAGGGAAAGGCAGTCAAATAGTTATTTGCAAAAATTCAATACATGTGCAAGCATGAGTGTACAGCATTTCATAACATTTTATTCAAAATTTGGAAAAAAAATCCCTCCCTACCCTTGAGAAACAGCTTTCAAAAATTTCAGCCCCCATATGCTCGCAGTTCAGTAAATAGCCGATTGTATATTTCATTAGTGCCTTTAGAACATAATGTTGAACTCAAGTTATCATTACTCCAAATATGCAAAAATTATTAACACAGTCAAAAATGTTTAAAAAAAGGGCATGATTGTTATCTGCCTTACACTTTCAACAACCCACTTTTAAAAATGGCAAAAAGACTATCACATTGTGGTTTTCCTAAAAGAACTTATTAAAATGCTAAGTGACTTAAGAAGAGGCACAATTTCATGTGAAAGAGGAAAGATAACCAACAGCTGTAGTATGTTCCTTTGGAAAATTTCAATGCCCATATCACCAGCTAAACGGAAGTCAAAACAGCAGCACTGGCTATTTCGACTTCCATTTAGCTGGCAAATTAATTTCTTTCTCTTTTACAACAAGTAACACTCATTAAATAAAAAGAGAAAGAAATTGAAAAAGAGAAAGAAATGAATTTAAATAACAGAATAAACATGAATACATACACAATGAGGGAAACAAAAAGAAAATCACACAGATTTTACCACCAGATATTGCCACAAGGGACCTTGCGGCAATATCTATATTACAACACCTTGTAATATACATGACAGAGCATTTGCCATTCAACCCAGCAGCCCAGTGTATAATATTTTTCATGCACAGTGATATTGCCGTCTTCCAACTAGTAAGTGTTAATGTGGAAGTCAGGTCACCAGTCAGCACATGACCAGAAAATTGAATATCAGCAATTGTGTTTTTGCATTCCCTTTGATGGCGGGGCACGATACCTCGAAACCAGTTGGAAATGAAGACATAAAAAACAGCAATGTGGAGTTAAAACTGCAAGTTGATGGAATTTAGCCAGAAACGAATGAGGCAGAACATGGAAAGTTATACCTTAAAGAATTTTTTTCACCTGAAAGTACAGATAAGTTTTAACAGTTTTTACATTTTTATGCTTTTTTAAGCTTTCAAAATCAATGAAACATTAAGAAGGCTTCTTAGAGTTTTAAGACATTTTACTCCATTTCAATTTTTAATTCAAGGTAAGCCAGAGGACACTTATTCAAAATAGTAACATGTATTTGTGTCATTATAATTTGCAGAGCCTAAAACGTGCAAAAAAGCTGCAGAGATGAGCATATCAAATAACTGATTTCAGATGCTATTAGTGAATTTTCAAAAACTATAAGCTTTTCCTTTTTTTCTCTCTTTTTAATGGGATTTTAACTTACATTTTTCATTTTAGAACAGGGTGTTTTTTTCAAGCCTCACCTACCAATGAAAAAACTTTGAACTTTTGAAAGTTATGTTGTGGATCTCACAATGACTTAATGTGAACTTTTTTCATATAGTTGTTTCAAAACTGGTTTTGTAAGGCACTAAAGACAAGCCTTGAAGAACAGCAGGAGACAAGAAACTTTTTTTGTTTAATAAAAAAAAATGCAAAGCGGAGAGAAGAATATAGAACATTTTTTTCTTATTTTTCATTTATATAACAAATATTGAGAGTATTTATCCCTGAATAAAGCCAAAGTAAGTAATTCTTTAGTGTCATCATATTCCATGATTTGAACTTTGTCAGCATCTAGAATGCCTATGCATTATTATTATTATTTCTCTTGTTGTTGACTTTCTTGGCCAGAGCTGGTGAGCAAAAGGTAGAGATATTCACCTCAAACCTGGAAATTTAGGAATTTTCTAGTGATGTGGCAAATTTGTAAAATGACTGCCTTTTGGATTGGGTGAGCAGTCTCTGTGGCAATCCTAATTCCTCAAGATTTTTCAGAAAGTATTTGGTACCACTCCGGTTGCTGAAATGACAACTGGCATACGATCTGTGTTTATTATTAATATTATTATTATTAATGAAACATCTACCATAAGGTAAAGCATATTCAGAGTTGAAGAAATATTTTCAAGTTTTCTGATGTGATTTAATTCACGTGTGAAACAGTAATTACAGTCAAATTCAGCGATGTCCAATTGCTGTGTAAATTATGGGGTAAAGCATATGTTTTTCATTTGTTATGTGTACTCAGCAGATAATGCTTTTTAGTTAAACTGATCTATTACCTCCAACATAACTGTGATTCAGCTCATTCATTGAAAATGATCAAGAACACTTTAAAAGAACAGATACAGAAAAAGATAGAACAGAATAACATGTAAATCATTGCTGGTATCTGAACATAAATCAATAGCACTTTAATATTTAGATTACGCTAAATGTCAAACTTTTGCTTTCCTACAAAACTCACACAGTACCGCATTTTACTAGAATATTTTCTGGTCTGAATAAAAATGAACAAAAAAAAAAAATACTTTGAAAAGCATTAAAAATAATATATACTTTCTTTTTAATAGTATAAACAGTTAAAACCACCACTTAAAGAATATATATTTCTTTGTTTCATTATAAATAAAACTGAGCAGAAAAAAAAAATTGCAAGCAAATAAAGCTTCGGTGACTGTATATCTTGGGCTTACGTCAAACATAAACAAACAAAACACAACGTATAAAATACGGTAGCTTGGAATTTAAGCTTTAGTTTTAAAATAATGCTCATAAAAACATTTTAATGATATTTAAATAAGGACTAAGCAAAAATTCAATAAATTCTGAACAAATTCAAACTGGCAATGTAATTGGATTTCATAACATCCTAATGAGAGAAATGCACACATTACCTCTTCTCTGCATCTAAATCACAGCACAAAAAGGCAATATTGTAGAATGCTTCTGGGCAAGAAGAGCAGAACTTTTCTTTAAAGATTGTGGTATTAAGACCAAAATCTGAGCTCCTAGGAAGGTAGTCTGGATCTGCCAAAACTCGACCAATTATCTGCAAAAATAGAAAGAGAACATATTTTCTTATGTTACTTAAAAATCTCCTTGTTTCCTTTCCGTTTTGTTTTGACAAAAGAGCAGCTAATTTCATAATTTCTATGTACTGAAATACAGTGGGGGGGGGGGGGGATCTCAATAGAATTTGGTACAGATATATTTCCACAGATACAATCCAGCATTAGAGAGGCCAGCAATGTCATTTACCAGAATTTAAAAGGCAACCTCCAAATGTTAGTTAGCACACATCTCACTGATCAAAGAATACGTCATACAAAATTTCGCCTCTGTGTATTCACTGTCACCATTTTGATAATCTTGTTAATAAATATTGATAGATGTGGTTGCAAAGACCTGCTGAATAAAAATCCAGGGACTAGTGTGCATTTAACTCATGATAACAGGGATGTTAGTGATGATCAAGAAAACTGGATGACCATAGGAGCTAATGAAGTGATGCTATTTTGTCTCAGAAAAGTAATGAATAAGGTGGTGAAATTAATTTTGAATTGATTAAGCATTGCAGAATGATAGGTGTCCTCTGAATACACAAAATCATTATGATGGTATGGGAATTCAGCAGGGCTCAATTTCGACCAGTAGTTAGTAGCAAATTGCTCGCAAGCAAATGCATTTTGCTAGTGATAAAAAGTGGTTCTCGCAAAAGGTGCTAGTGGAACATTTTTGAATGTTTTAGTGTGAACTGTAAAGTGGCAATGCATTGCATGTGTGGAATGTTTTAGACACATACAAAAAGGAACAACTGCTTTCTGGAAATTAATGTTTCTTGAAAAGTACAAACATCATAAAAACATTTTGGCACTAGTAGAAATATCCAGTGTATTTCTCTTATCTACTTCTGCATGTGAGGTTGAGTTCAGTTTCATGAAGAGATTCCAGGGTGATTGGAGGGGAAGATCAAACTTACAAATATTGAATGCTCGTATGAGTATTTAAGTTGAAGGTTTGTCCGAAGACAAGTTTGACCCCAGGCCTGCTGTTTTAAAGTGGTATGATGAAAAAACCCGAAACCCAGATCGTAAACCATATGGAAAATAACTTAAGATTTTGAATAGTGTTCTTGAATTTTGTGAATAAAGTTAAATAAAAAAATGTTTTTAAATATTCGCATTCAAATTAAATTGCTAGAATTAATCTGTCAGGTCATGAAAAGGTGAGTTATATCTAAATATTTGTAATCTTTTCAGCATTACAGTGCAACAGTTACAGGGGTGAAATCAAAAATTGCCATGAATGACTAATGAAGAGGGACATGTTCAAGTTTCTTTTGTATAATGTTAATAAAATTTCACTAGTAGATAATGCAATTTGCTCATAAAAAATAAAGCCTCTAGCAAGTGTTGCTACTGCTAAAAAAAAACGAAATCAAGGCCTGGAATCCAGTTTCAGTTCCTAAGGAACAACAGAACATGGTCAATACATGCTGATTTCTAAGGAAAGGGACATTAAGGGGAATGTAATCAATTCTATTTCCACCCCTAAATAAGTTTTCTAGTTAAATTTGCTCAAGCAAATTGGGCAAGCTTAGAAATCTGGTGCAACAATTAACTCAGTGAAAGACAGTGTAGCTTCAGGGGAGGCAGGGGATGCCAGGATAATATATTTGCACTCAGGAAGCTTTTTTTTTTTTTTTAATTTTAGAATGCTGATGACACAGTCCTGTTAGCAGAGAGCAAAGGTGAGTTGCAGAGTATGTTGTCGTCCCAAATGTACGAAGTTCAAACTGAGTATAAGTAAGGAAAAAAACAAAGTTATGGTTTTTGAGCGAGGACCTGTTAGTACTGAAGGCAAGATAAATCTAAATGGCACAGTAATTTTGGTGGGTGGGTGGGTGGGTGGGTGGGTGTGTGTGTGGGGGGGGGGGGGTGTGAAATAGGCAAGTGAATTCTTCATTGAAAGTCATTGCTCTCAAGAGAATTACCAAATGGGTCTTGTGTACGTTATGTGATGGAAGTCAGTGAAGCTTGAGCTGTGTGCCAAGATCACTGTAAATGGAGACGTTTGATATACCAACAGTAAGTAAATAATCAGTTAAACATTTATCTGGCAGATTGTCTTTCTTTGTGGAGCTAACCTCTGAATCTTATAGAACAGCTTAGTGATATGTATGTATGTAGGAAGCTTTTAGAATAATTTTGTAAAGTGAATCATGATTTATATGTATGTTGTTTACTGACTTCAAAAGTAATTTTGACTGAGTGCATGGCAAGATGCTGCAGCTGTTAAAAAAGCTATGTAGTGGATGGCAAAATACTGCAGTCAGTCGAGATTTGTCTTATCCCATGTATCAAAAGTCAAGATGTAGCAGTGCACTCAGAGCACTGTGATTAACTACGGTGTAAGACAGGTGGTATGCATGTACGCCGATAGTACATTTGTTTTTTTTTTAGTTATGCAGATGAACTGAGAAGAGAAAGTAACTCAGTATTCAATATCTGAGGCAGAACTAGGTGGTTTACAAGACAGTAGAGCACTATATTTTAATGACTTACTGCTGATTTCTAGATGGAAAAATTATTTCCCAAATAACTTTAATCAACTAAGCAGGGCTTAATAAAAACTTTGAAATGAAGTCAAATGCTGGAAGTCTAAATACCTGCTTCTAATTCAAACATCAAAAGTTATACAGTAAGGGTGGAAAGGGTTAGAACCAGAAACAGTTTTTTTTTTTTTTAATTATCTAGGTGTGATTGTTGATGAGATGGAAAAGCCTGGCAAAGAATTTGACAACAAAATCAGTACAGCAGGGAGCCTTTTATCAGCTGCATAAAACTATTTTCCCTGTGAAAACAGCTAGCCAAGGGAAAAAAAAAAAACTGGTTGCACACAATAAGGTATTTAGACTTACACTCTTTCATGGCTGTGAGAGCTAGCTGCAAATTAAAGAACTTGTTAAGATGTCAGAAACTATTGATGTGACAGTAGTAACAAGAACATTAAGGGGAAATAAGTAGATTCAATGGCAGAACAGAATTAGTAATGGGGTAAGAAAAAGTTAATGAGAACATTTTGAGATGCTTTGGGCATGTGAGTTGTATGGGAGATGAAAAATAACTTAAGCAAATGTTACATTCCATGACATCAAGTAGCAAATGAAGGAGTAGAATTGGAACAGCTGGGCATGAAGGTTTGCAAAATGATCCACTGGTGATCAAAGTCTGTTGATGTGAGATGATGATTATGTTAAATGGAAATCACTTAATGAAATCTTTGTGGGTCAATATTAAACAATGATTCCTTAATTTCAGTATGGTAAGAAATAATGGAAACAGCTCAAGAATGTGATAAAATGAGCTTAAAACACTGGGGAAATGATACACAAAATAACTTTGAAATAACTAACCACAAGGGCAAACAAAAATGTGATGCAAAATGGGCAGGATATGTGTTTATATTGTATACAAAAGCTTCTCTACCTTGCAAAACAGAAGATAGGATTATAAAACACTAATTTTAACAGGATAATATACTTGCATGCATAAGAAGAATCTAGCATGCTCAATGATTTATTTAGCTAAAAGTTTGAGAAGACAATTAAAAATGATTGAATGCAAAACATAAGTTTTGATATTGCACACAGTGTCTAATGAAATCCAAAGCCAGTGTGGAGGGATATCAAATATATTCCTCTATAATTATAAATGACTGAATCAGAAAATGGTAAAATACATTCAGTTGCAATATAACAACTTTGATGGCAAAAACACAACAACATCTAAAACTTTGCACAATCTACTCTTTGCAATCAGGTTATCATCACTTTCATGTTCATTAACAGAGGTGATTGTAAAGATAAACAAAAAACAGGAACAAGTAAGGAAAAATCAGGAAATATGCAAAGCATTATGAAATCAAATTTTTGAAACAATTAGCCAATTTATCAAACAGAAGTATCTGTGTCTAATTGCAGTAGGGACTACTGTTACTTAGTGTTACGTAAGCATCTACTTCCAGTTCAGACATGTTCTTCCATCTGCAACTGATTTAAAGGACCTCTTTTGGTTTATAAATAAATCAGAGTTTTTTATTTTTAAAAACAAAGACATGCTGAACTTTGTTCACCATAATTTGCAATGAAAACAAAAGCTTTTTAGCAGGACGAACAGATGTGACATACTATATATACCCAATAGGAGGAAAGGCTTAGCTGGAGAATGCCATACACTCAAACTGCGTGAATGCCTTCCATAAATGCTGCGAGAAAACATGACTGAACACAAAGAGCAAATAGTAAAGCCGTTGTGCAGTGTCTATAACATTCGCAAATCTACTTTCCTCAACATCACTGTTACTGCTGCAGCCTTTTGCTAAAAAAATGATTATGATTGAAGTTAATGCTAAATATACCATAGCTGTCAACCTTTCAAAATGAAAAACTGGGACACTGATGCGCAAATGAACAATTGCAACAGAATTAAAATTTGGCATCATCCAATTCAAATATATATATATATATATATATATATATAACGTAGTCTAAGTAACAATGAGAGTTAAGCAAATTAAATCTTGAAACAATTCAAAACTACTTACAAACTTACCATGGAATCCTATTAATGTCACAGGTTAATTATATCTAAGTTTATACTGCTATGTTATTTAAAAATGGCACATCTTTTTGATTATTTTATTCTAATTAAAAGTTTTCCGAATTACCTACAAGAAAGATTGATTTCACTAATACATTTCTAAACACTGGTTGTTGTTTTTTTAATATACTTAAGAACACTGATTTTCTTTATGATTTTGTTGACAGCCAAAGTAGTTGCAGATGTAGTTGCAGATGTGAAAAACAGTCAGAAGCCAAATTGCAATGTCTGTGTTTTTGTGAAAAACACAGACTACCTTCCTTATAATTGATTTTACCATCAAAACGTCATTATCGCATTTTAAAGTTCAATTTCTCTCAAAATGCACATGGTTTCCCATTTCTTGCTATAACAGACAAAAAAAGAGCAAGCAGTTTTCCTTTTACTTACAAAAAATAAAATAAAATTAAAAATCAGAACTTCAACTCTCGGTCACTGTCATTCTGTTTCCTGTAAAGTCATTTTCTGTATACAGTGGAATTTTGAACATTAATTTTGCTTTAAACAAGAGAAAAAATGCTTGCTCTGCCCCTTCATACAATGAGCAGTAACTAAGGAATTGAAAAACACTTTTTTTTTTTTTTTTTTTGCTTAAAACTAATCAGTACTGAATTTTTATGCACACAGAAATGGCTCGGATTCAATCACAGATAAAGTACCAATTTTGAAATTTAGTTTTTCGTTTAAGAGAGGGAAGGGGAAATACTTGATCTGAAAAACAGCTTTGAAAACAGATTGTCAGAAATAGAAAAACCTGCACTTCATTAGTAAAAAACAAAAAAAAAGGTATTTCTTTTTCAAAAAAATTATTATTGAAAAATATTAAAAACGAGGAACATAATCTGAAAAATATTAAAGTAAGAACATAATCAGGAAGAGGAATGGGGAGGGGGGAAGCAATACTGCTTGGACAGAAAATTTCAAAATTGCAAAATCACAAGACATTCACTGCTTAAAAAAAAAAAAAAAACATTTCTGGCCATTCCGAATACATTTTCTACCTGCAGGTGGCATGAAGATGTACAGAAACTTCTGTTCCTGTATATCTTCATAAAACAAAACATCAAAGAACGGTCTCACAATATTAAAAACATACCAAAACCAATCCTCAAAATTTTTAATAAATCTTAGAATCTTAAAACCGTGAAAATAAACTTTACACAAATATTGAATAATGTTATTTCACGGAGATTTACAATTTCTGTAGTATATTTTATATTTCCCATACTCTGTAGTAGACAAACAATTCGCAAACAGGAAATGTATTATGGCCAAAAAAAAAAAAAAAAATTCCCAGACACTGGGTTCAAAAACTGGACATAATCCAATTAAATGAGGACACTTGGCAGCAATGATATTTTTTCAGTCAGCAGTGGCAGAAATAAATCTGCATACACTCTGAGGAGTGGAAAAGCTATCTGCTGGGCATTGCAAATAGTGCAATCATTTTTCTTCATGCTACACCTGAGGTGTGTTATCAACCCCTTCAAAGGGGGTTGGTAAGCTTAAAAAAGAAGCTAAGAACTTGCTGTTACAACAGGTTTTCCTCAATAAAAGATAAGAGTTTGTTTTCCACACTAGACATGTTCTATTTTATAAAAGTTATGCAACATGGAATTTCACCTATGTTTTCCCAAGGCTGAAAAATTTTTCCATCTTGAACAGGTTTCTGTTTCATGTAGGGTTTAGTTTAACCAGATTTCAATGCATATTTTTAGTCATCACACTTTGCTAATGTACAGTAGTTCACAGTTTAACTTTAACTAGACATAACACTTTTGTTAACTAAATGAGTAAAATAAACCCAGGGCTTGATTTAGCTTTATCTCTTGCTAGCATCATTTGCAAGTACTAAAAATTATCACTTAGCAAATTTAGTTCCTTGGTAGCTTAAAAAAAAAAAATTAAAAATCAGAACTTCAACTCTCGGTCACAGTCATTCTGTTTCCTGTAATTCTCACTTAGCAAATTTAGTTCCTTGGTAGCTAGTAGTTGGAATGCTATATATTTGACAAATTTGTTTTGAATAAGTTAAAATGTGGTTTGAAATAGTTACCAAATGTAAATAACTTAAACACAACCAGATACTTTACTTTGGAGTGTTATTAAATGCAATACCACACAGCATTTGAAGCTTTTAATGTTACCATCAGAAACACACACACACAAAAAAAACTTGATATTCAAGAAAGAAAAATAAGGTTATGTACCACTAGTAGAAGTCAAGCAATGATGCTACCTACCACTTACTTGACTTCTCAACTTGTTTCTTTCTGTCCATTTGGTTCACATTCTTGGCATTTTGTCTCATCTTACCATGTAACTAGAAGTTTAATTCAAAAAGTAAGGCTCCTAATTTTTTTACTACCTGAAAGGATCTCCTGCATTGAATTGGCAAGCATGGCTTCAGTTAGTACACATAATCACCACCAGATGGCAGTACTAGTCCACACCAGAGATGATGTGAACCAACTCAGCACTAGTTTGAAGTTAATGACAGTACTGAAAGAGTGAACAAAGGAAGAAGTTTATTCTGTTATTAATATTTTTATGGGCAAAAAATATTCCACCTGTTGAAATTCATCATGATCTAGTAACAATGTATGGTGCTAATGTGGTGTGAGCAGGCCCTGCGACAGGATTTCAGGGCCCCTCGGCAACCTTGAGGCCGGGGGCCCCCAAAGTTTTCGTCAGTCCCTCCTCCCCACAAAAAGATTTTAGAAGAGTGCAGAATTAATATGCTTTAGAATAACCACAGATACAAAACCCTGTACATGATAAAACAAACTTATCACATTGCTAATAATTTATCAGAATTATTTTATGGTTATGTACAATTCTGAAATTCATTCTTAAATTATATATAGAATCATTTAACAGAATTTTAAAATAAACTTTTTTATTAAATGCTGAGTACTCAATATTTGAAAACTAAAACAAGGATACTTTTTTTGTCAAATTAGTTATTAATTTACAAAAACACACTTTATAATTAAATATCACAATATAAAAAATAAAATTTTTAATAAACAAATTTGGCTACCTAATACCTATAAAATAGCTCTTTTAAATGCAAAGTCATCAGTTACTTCATCAAAGTTCAAAGTACAAGCAATATCTGCCTCCATGGCAAGAGTGGTTAGTCTTTCTTGTCCCATGGTTCATCCATCATGAATTCTGATACTTTTTAAAACATTGAAAGATCTCTCAGCTCCTGCCATTTACACTGAAAGAGTAGAGAATAGCCTGATTGCTATACACACATTTGGGTACAAAGACTCCAGTTTTATTTATTTATTTATTTATTTATTTATTGTGTGGAAGGGTCAAAAATTGACCTGCTTCCATTGGTAATGGAATTAGTACAGGAAGTTCCCGTTTTTTTAGTTATTGTGACAAGGGAGAATGCTAGTGTGGGAACCAAAGCGGCTGATCTGGGAGGCGCAAATGTTTTACAATGAAACCAGTATGGAAAACAGTAGTATCTGACCAAAGAAAGAAGTTTTTCAGTTGGGCTTTTAATACCACATATATTGCTATAAACAGAATCGTTAACTTACGCCCCTGGTTGCAGACTTCAGTGTTAAGAAAAATTTTAAATTATATGAGAAACATTTCACAGCAGAAACACTCTCCAACAAAGAAAGAATTTTTCAAATTGGGACTCTTAGAAGCAGAGATATTGGCAAATATAAGATATGCATCTACGCCCCCTGGTGGGAAAAACATACATTATTTTAAGAAGAAAGTATTCGCAAAACGTTTTTCGATGTGAGTGGTATTTGTCTAGGAAAGAATTTTTTCAGTCTAGTTTTCAGGAGCTCAGATTTTGTTGCAAATACACCAAAAGCAGAAATTAACACTTATGCCCCTGGTGGCCAAACCGTTCTTTACCAAAAAATCAGAAATTATATGCAAAAGATTTCCCACCAGGAGCTATATCCACTGGATAATTTTTTTTTCAAATCAGGGTCTTAGAATTATATATATCGGGGAAAACACAATTTACTTTTGCGCCCCTAGCGAAAAACCTATGCGTAACTTAAAAAAGTGACTATCTAAAATACTCTTCGACATAAATGAAATCGAAAAGTAAAATAATTTTTTTAATCGGATGTTTAGAAGCAAAGATATGGAATAAAATGTATTTTGAATTCTATATCACGTGCATTTACGCCCTATAGCGGCAAAATTGTGCATCATAAAAAAAAAAAAAAAAAACGAAACAGAGGATCATTATTCGCACATTTCAAGCTGCTTCACAATGCAAAAAGAATTTTTCAAATCGGACCAATAGTTGCAGAGATATGGTGTCTACAGACAGACTGACTGACAGACAAACCGATAACATAAACATGATCTTTTTTTTTTTTTTACAAAAGACATGCTAAAAATAGGTAGGTGTCTAAGTTGCATTTTTCCCCCACCATGAGAAATTTGATAAGTTGATTCATTGCCATGATAAGCGTCCAAACAGACTTGGTGACTATGTAAAAAAATAAAGCTAATATGAGATGATGAATTATTTAATATATTTATTTTTTTATTTGAATAAAAATTTGGGAACTCTACTTTTTGAATTACCCTTGTAGTACAAGAGATATTGCAGACTGAAGTCTTCTTCCTTTTAAACTTCAATTCCTGTACACTTCAAAGCATTCACAGAATTTAAATTGTTTTGCCAGTTGCACTGTATTCTTTTTCGTAATATTAAAACCAAGCAATGATATGGAGAAGAGAAAGAGGGAAGTAATTACCACCAACCATGTTTTAATACTTGCTTCATACTTTTTTTTTAAAAAAACATCCTTCTCCAGAAGAAAGTGAATTTCTTGGAAATGTCAGGACCAGAACACTGCATTACCAAAAAGAGGGGGAACAATTGCAATTTTTGAATATGGTTAAGCAAGTGACCCAAACATGTTCTCTCTCAAAAATAAGAACAATGTCTCTGGTCAATTCTTTTTGGAACAAAAGTTATATAATTTCTGCTGGGTGGGAATGTGGTATGGTACTGAACTCAAAAGGTGCAATAAATAAATAAAACTGCACCCTTGACATATGCAGTAACATTTTTGCTATTGTGCTATCCCACAACCAAACACCTATACTCTTTACTAGCAATTTGCTACTTACTACCAGCTGACATTGTGTCTTGAATGCACCTATAATACGTTTTCGTAATTAAATTGCTTCAACATGTTTTTAAAAACAAAGTGTGTCAGTGAACAGACTGATTTTTTGAGCAATACTCAGCACTTCATACTGGACATACTGGAGAAGATGGCTGCACTGGTTAGCTTTAATCTGTGACTCAAGGACCTGATCTGATTTTTTTTTTTTTCGTGGTTTAACGAACACCACGAAAAAAAAAAACTTTAAGGGCTATAAGCAGTCACCCATTCCAAATTTAAGGCAGCTGGTTCAGAAGGGTAGGAGAGAGCAGTGCCATAGACAAGCACACCGCCCATGAATCATCCGGGACTCAAACCTGGGCCCAGCTTGGACAACTAGTCAGACATCTGCTTAATGATTCAGTTTGTTTTGTGACAGCAACGTTTTCAACCTTTGCAACAGAAACACATGATAAGTTGTTAGAACAGAGAAGTAATATTTCAGCTCTAGGTAAAAATGGTGAAAACTGTCACTCATTTTTTTTTATTTATTTTTTTTTTTTTTTGTTATAAAATCTTATGGAGGCTAAATAGCAAACAGTATATAAGTTTTGTATGGCTATGAAGTTCAAAGAAAAAATCACAAGTAAAATGAAGGAAAATGCAGCTGCCTAGCATCTTCAAGAACTGATTCCAATGTGAAAAAAGTGGCTCAAAAATGAGACTCCAAATTGACAGCTCAGAAGCTGATAGAACTAAACATAATAGTTAAAATTAAAACTGATAATTGATAGAACTAAATATCCTTCACTGGAACAATTAGAGGAACTATGCACTAGATTTTGTCTGAGATGTGAATAAAAGATCTCAGATATGAAAAGATGATTCAGAAACACCAAATTACCACAAGTGATTTCCAGCTTGTCATACGCAGTTCAGTAAAACACTTGGCCTAGATCTAGCCATGGGATTTTCTTCATGCAGTATCCCATACATTTCTGCCTCAACATAGCAGAGGTATGTGCAATACTTTATCATTCCCCACAGCATTCCCCACTTAGCTATTGTCATTCATATTGTACTTTGTTTTTTTTTTTTACCTTTATCTATAACAGGGATGTCCAAAACATTGACTGTGCAGCCAGTTATAGTCCCCTACAACCCCTTGGAAATAAATTTTTGCCAACAACCAATTTAATCAAAAGTAATGTTGACATGCTGTGTTGTTTACTCTTTCTAATTTGCAAACTAAAAAATTGCTCTTATGCTGTGCTGCTACAGTAAAAGCTGGAATAAACCTGCTGTGTTAGAAATATAATCTAATTAGCCAATTAGTTTATTTGTTGAATGGTAACACTTGCCTCTTTATTCATTCTGTGTACGTTGGTAACCCTAATGTTGTGTGTTCTTTTGTGCAAATAAAATTGTGTTTGTCTTTGTTACATTTTGCTTCAAAGTGTGATATATTCTGATGTCATCATAAACCAGAGCAAGAAGTGAGACCATCGTAACCTGCACTAAATGTAGTCTTGAAAATTTCAGGAATAAACAAGGATGTGGTT
Source organism: Macrothele yani (assembly GCA_039090855.1). Taxonomy (NCBI): domain Eukaryota; kingdom Metazoa; phylum Arthropoda; class Arachnida; order Araneae; family Macrothelidae; genus Macrothele; species Macrothele yani. The sequence continues at coordinate 43,527,181 of CM077016.1, read as the reverse complement.
TTAGCTGCATCACGGAGATGGTAGATTTTTAAAACCTTGTCAAAATCTGCTAGCTGAAAAAAAAATGAAATCTATAGTGAAAACCATGCAGAATACAAAAATTAATAATTACCTCACAAAGAACAATCCCAAATGAGAATATATCAACTTTCTCATCGTACTTCTTTCCCTTCATCATTTCTGGAGCCATCCAATAGGGATTCCCAACAACAGTATAGCGTTTTTTTCTTTCCAGCTTTTTTTGGGTACACCGTTTGCCATATCGTCGGGATGAGTATTGAAGGTTTTGATCAGATATAATTCGAGCAAGACCAAAATCTGCTACCACAGCAGTTTTATCCTGTTATAGAAGAAAGATATATGCATACATATAATATATATATATATACATCTATAATAAGTCTGAGTGTACAACAAAAACTACAAATGATATACAGTGTGCTTAGAGTAGCACGTCAAGATTTTAAATGCATTTTTATTAAACAAACAAATAAATGCAGTTATAAGAAAAGGAAAGCTAAAATGCTATTTTATGAATGAATCAACCAACTGCAAACCACTTCCTATATTCTAAAAGTCATCAATTAACACATCAGAGCTGTCAACTTTTCAAAATCAAAAACCGAGACAATAATGCGCATATCTTCTCTTCAGTTTTGCATCCATCTCGAGAATGACCCAAATTATGACAGAAAAAGCTGAATTCTGCAAATCCACGGAATAATCTCATGTATGAGTAAGAAGTGATTAAGAAACTGAAAAACAGGAATTTTATGGAAAATTAAATGTGAAAAATCAATACCACTCTGCCGTGCCACAATTTTACAGGGTACGGAATCTACAACGGACGGATTAAATACCGATCTAGAAATTTAATTTCGTTTAATAAAAGGAAAAGGGGTAAAAAAATTGTTTTCTATTGAATAGTTTTGAAGAAGTATGTATTAGAAACATGGCATTTAGTAAGAAAAAATTCTTAAAAAATACCTTTTCACTATTACCGAAGATACTAAACATGGGGATGTAAGGTCAGGTGATGCGTAACATCACAGCCTCTCCTTGACAAATGTCAACCCCGCCTTCTCGTGGTACATCCTGTTCCCACTAAAGGGGCTCTGACGACCGCCAATAGCGGTATAACTATACCATCGGGATTAGAGGAAATTCTATCCCACACTCACCAACCCGCTTGGCCAGCGTGGTGAGTTATGGCCAAACCCCTCCAAAATGATTCCACAACTTAAATCTTGGCCCTCAGTCTCCGTCAGCTGGAATGTACCTAGCCAAGGCAGCGGCCAGTGCGACATGAAGGCAGAGGGTGCTAAGAATCCCCGGAGGACCGGACTAGGCTGCCATCTGATGCTGACCTTGGCTACGTACAACGGACGCTCCCTATCTTCTGATTCAAGGCTTCTTGAATTGGAAGAGGAACTACAAAGGATCAAGTGGGACATCGTGGGGCTAAGTGAGGTAAGGAGAAAAGGAGAAGATCTCATCGAACTGAAAAGTGGACATCTCTTCTACTATCGTGGGACAGATACTGGCAGAACTAGTGGTGTTGGATTTATAATAAACAAGAAACTGAAGGATAAAGTTGTAGAAGTTGAAAATTCCTCTGACAGAGCTGCACGACTTGTTATCCAACTCTCGAAAAGATACCAGGCTCAGATTATTCAAACTTATGCACCCACCACAAGTCATCCTGAAGAAGAAATTGAAGAATTTTATGAGGAAATTTGTCATCTAAATAATAAAGGTAAGCAGCACTTGAAAATAATTATGGGAGATTTCAATGCAAAAATAGGGCAACGGCAACAGAATGAAACTTCAGTAGGTAAATTCGGTCACGGCAACAGAAACCAGCGTGGAAATACTCTCGTTGAGTTTGCAGAGGCAGAAGGGTTTTTCATCTTGAACTCCTCCTTCAAGAAAAAGCCACACAGGAAATGGACATGGAGACATCCAAATGGGACAACAAGTGAAATTGATTTTATTATGTGTAACAAAAAATTCGTCATAGAAGACTGCAGTGTGCTAAACAAGTTCAACACAGGTAGTGACCATAGATTGGTGAGATGTAAGATACACCTCAACACCAAACTTGAACGTGGCAAGCTCATAAGACAAACAAAATCTATTGACATAACCAACCTTAAAAAACACCATAATACCTTCAAGTTGGAACTGAAGAACAGGTTCTCTGCTTTAGAAGGCCTAACATCGGAAGAAGTGGACATCTCTGAAGTTAACAGAAAAGTAACCAAAGCTCTTATGGAAACAGCAACAAAATTAGCTGGGTCTAAGAACAAGTTGCATGTAAACAAATTATCAGGAAAAACGAAAATGTTGATGCAAAAAAGAAGAGAGATGAGGACAACTAAAGAAGATGTGACTTCCAAAGTGGAATATATAGAGCTATGCAAGACAGTAAGAAAAAGTATCACTGAAGACGTAAGAAAATTCAACTGTGAACTAGTGAGGAAAGCAATTGAAAACAACCAAAGCCTAAAGATAGCAAAGGGACATCTCAGTAAGGGAAGAAAACAGATTATGGCACTGAGAAAAGAAGATGGTTCTGTAACAAGAAATAGAGGCGAAATTTTGACAAGAGTGAAAGATTTCTACTCCAAATTATATGAAAGGGATGATACATGCACTCCAGACATCATGAAAGATACCAGTACCAGAGTTCTTCCAGTCCTCCCAGCAGAAGTTGCACATGCAATCAAGAACATGAAGTGGGGGAAAAGCTCCAGGAGAAGATGGAATTACTGTAGACATCATACAAGAAGCAAGTGGAGAAATTGAAACAGTACTCGCCCAAATTTTCACTCGATGCCTTAATGAAGGAAAGATTCCTGAGGATTGGAACAACGCTACAATGATCCTGCTACATAAAAAAGGTGACATTGAGGATCTCAGGAACTACAGACCTATCAGCCTCCTATCTGTAGTTTATAAAATCTTCACTAAAGTTCTTTCACACTGCTTGAAGGTAATACTGGACATGGCTCAACCGAGAGAACAAGCTGGATTCAAGAGTGGCTACAGCACAATAGATCATATCCACGTACTGAGAGAACTAATTGAAAGAGCGAGGGAATATGAACTTCCATTGTGCATGGCTTTTATCGATTATGAAAAAGCCTTTGATTCGGTGAAACCATCAGCAGTTACAATGGCTCTGAAAACCTGTGGTATTGAAGATGCATACATTAATATTATTAATAACATCTATGAAAATGCAAGTGCAAAGATTCGGCTGTTTGAAAATACAACACACATAAAAATTGGAAAGGGAGTGAGACAAGGTGACACCATATCTCCGAAGCTCTTTAATGCCACATTGGAGGGTGTTTTTCAGTCGCTGAGCTGGGAAAACAAAGGGATAAAGATTAATGGAGATTATCTAACCCACCTTCGTTTTGCTGATGACATAGTCATTTTTGCAACTACCCCATCAGAGCTGCAGAGTATGATCCAGGAACTTGCTGACAAGAGTAAAGAAGTGGGATTAAAAATGAACTTTCAGAAGACAAAAGGGATGTTCAATGCTTTTACAAGAAATGAAGATTTATTGATTGATAAAGAAAAGCTGGAGATAACAGACACGTACGTTTATCTTGGACAGCAGATATCAAGTGAGGGTCACATTGATGAAGAAATTAATCGGCGTACAAAACTTGCCTGGAGAGCTTTTGGAAGAAACAGCATAATTTTCAAGAGCAATATGCCATTATGTCTTAAAAGAAAAGTGTTTGATCAATGCATCCTTCCAGTGCTTACGTATGGTGCAGAGACGTGGACCTTAACTAAAAGAGATATACAAAGACTGCAGACAACTCAAAGAAGCATGGAGAGGTGCATGCTTCGTGTAACCAGGAGGGATAAGAAGAGGAACTCGTGGATCCGAAAAATGACAAGAGTGGAAGACATCATGATCAGAGTTAAATCCCTGAAATGGCAATGGGCTGGACATACTGCTAGAAGGACAGATCATCGATGGACAGCCGAAATTTTAGATTGGATTCCAAGGGACAGGAAAAGACCCAGAAGAAGACCACGTGGGAGATGGGTGGATGAAATTCGAAAGTATGCAGAGGTGACATGGAGGAGACAGGCACAAGACAGACCGTTGTGGAGGAAACTTGGGGAGACCTTCGTCCAGCAGTGGATTGATAATGGTTGACAATGATGATGACTAAACATGAGGAACATGATCACACACACAGAAAACATCAAAAATAAAAATCTAATCAGGCAGAGAGAGAAAAAAAAAAAAAGAAAGTGAGAAAAACTTAACATGCGGAAACGGAAAACGACGTGACATTTACATCGCTGCTACAGCAGTAATTTTCGGTGTGATTACGAACATTTGCGAGATTCGCCGACTTTTTTCCAGTTCTTTTAGTCAAAATATCTTGAAAATATGAAAATAAACTTTACACAGATGTTTAATAATGTTATTTCACTGAGATTTTCAATTTTCATAGCATACTCGATGTTTTGCGTAGTTTGTAGCATACTGACGATTTCCATAGTAACTAAGTAAAATCCGTAGTAAACTACTTGGAATCTCTTAATCTTTCTTCCCACCGCATGGTCTTACTCAGCATCAAACGAAACGGTGTGCACGCGGAATTTACTGTGCCGAAATCCCGACGATGACAATGGGGAACGGTGGTTTTGGCGTACAATGGCGCCAGATTTTCGTTTTGGCGCAGAATTCCCATCCCTGCACAAGGCACTGCACAAGCGCTATGGATGTGACGTTATAAACCAGTGCTTCAACTTTCCAAGCCACTGTCATCATGGGGCTCACGACCTTGGTGCTTGAAGTGCAGTGGATTAATAAAAAAACATTTGTTTCCATTCATTACCGACTCCCACAGCCAGTGTTGACGCCAGAGAAAAATTATCGCTGATACCATTAATGAGGGAAAAAATACCATGCATAATAAAATAAATAAAGAAAAGAAAACCACAAAACCGGATTTTTTGTCGAAAAATCGGATTTCCGGAAAATATTTTCGAAATTGGACGGAGTTGGGGTAAACCAGAACACTTGGCAGTTCTGACACATAAATCAGTTTTTCCATAATGTGTCTGGAGAAACAGTTATACTTTTTAACAGTTGTTACAATTATGATAGCTATTATAAACAATCTGCTTAATTTCTACAGGCAGCAGTGATTCATCGCCAATATTCAAAGCAAACAGAATATAAATTCTGAATTTGCTTGTAACACTTACTGATCATTCATGTAACACCTCTCAGAAAACTTGAAAATTTCATTGTCCTGGAGCAGGAATCCAACCCGCATCTCCTGATTTCCATTCGAGTATGCTAACTGTTACAACCACCCAGGACAGTGAAATTCCAAGCAACTGAGACTAAGCAAGCTAGTTTATGAACCTGAACATCCTCAGCTTTTCGCTACTCGAAGCAATGTTGCTTCCTCATAGCGTTTTGACCCAACTCCCATCCAGAAACTGATGTAGGTTGGAAATCCCCAGTACCACAGATAAATCAATGAAGGAAGAAATATTCTTCATAATACACGATTTATGTGAAATTATCTCCATCTTTTACAATTTACGATACAATGTCCTGCCTGAAACATGTTGCTTCCTCAACTGCTAATTATACACCTTGAATTCACCCTGTTCTAGGTTCACCCTTAGTCTGCAGCCTGGTACCACAGAATATAACACCTGTCTAGGCATTGATTCATCTTCTACAATGTAAACATGTCCAAACCACCTCAATATGCTGTCACTGATGTTTTCTTCTAGCAAAGAAATATCGAGCTCAGTTCTAATGTCAGCATTACCAATTCTGCTCAGCCACTGAATCCACATATTTTTTCTTAAAGTTTCTTTTATCACACTTTGTTTAACAGCTTTTAATCCTAATGAACTCTTTACTTCCCACCTAACTCTCACAGCAATTAAAAAGAATAGGTTTAAACAGTTCTGTTCTATAGCCAATTGTTTTTGTAGTGAAAACAGTTTTACGCTGCTGATAAGACTTCTCTTGCTTTACTCATCCTGTTGTAAAATTACTTATCAGTTTCTCCCATCAATAACTCACCCCAGTAACTAAAAATCTGTTGCCTGTTCCAGCCCTTTCACATTCAAACTTTACTTAGAAGTACTGACACATAATTCTCAACATTTGTCTTCATTCCAAATTTTTCATAACTCTTGCTTACTTTTTAAGAATTAGCACCAAGTCATATGCATACAGCAAACTCCTAATACCACAACCACCTACTTCAACATCTGATACTAAATTAACTTCGTTAACCAGTTTATTTAGACAGATCAAAAACAAAGATGGATACAGCATAAATCGCTGTCTTAATGAAGAGTTAAATTCAAACCACACAGTACTTCTCTCCATTTTAACAGCTGCAAGACTCCTGGTGTAAAGGTTTATTAATGGCTTGAACAGCTTACTTTTTTGCCCTACTACTTTTTAAAGCAATGAACTTGTTCCTAAATAATCTGGTCAAAGCCTTTTCAAAGTCAATAAACGCTATGTATAAATTGCGAATTACATTGTGAAACTTTTCTGAAAGCTGCCCAGGTACAAAATTTATTACACTGGAATTCTCAACCTCTCCCAAGGCCACATTATTTTCTCTCTCAGATGATTTCCCACCCCCTTTCTAAGCTCCTTACTCAAAACGCTTGAAAAAATCTTCCAAGGAATCCTCACCAAGACATCCTGGAAGTAACTACAATCCCTCTTGTTACCTTTTTTAGCAACAGGAGTAATGAATAGGTCTAAACAGTTTTGTTCTATAGCCAACTATCCTTGTAGTGAAAATATGGCTAACTGTTTTTGGCTTGGCTTCTGCCAGTCTTCAAGAAACAAACCAGTTCCTCGTGTCATTTGAATAATTCTGTATAACCAAAGAATGCCTGTTATCCCACAACACTTAACGAATTCCAGAATAATTTCATTGAAATCCTTAACTTCACCACATCTTAAGAAACAAGAACCCCTCTGGTTCTCCAGATTTTCATTATTAACATCCTTGTCATGATTAAGTCCCATGTCACTAGTTCCTGGATTTTCATTCAATGGGTCTTCAAAATATTCACTCCATCTATTCTTTATATCCCTGCCCACCTATGACAAACCAACCCTACATAGAAGGTCCTTCCTCTAAAGTTTAACAAAGCTCCAAAAGAATATTCATAGCTCTCAGATAATGAATACTGATTATTCACAGCAATCAGATTAAAAATACTGAAATTGCAGGTAGGTTTAACTGATCATCCATGTAACATCCCTCAAAAAACTTATGAAAATTTCATCACCCTGGAGAGGAAATGAACCCACATCTCCTGATTTCCATTTGAATATCACTTGAACAAATAATCACTTTGCTGTACGTAACACACTATGAAGACAATTTTGGTGTAATGAAGAGATACAACAATGAACATAAATGAAATTAAACACAGTTTTGAGAGATAAAAGGTTATTTCTTCCCTAAATTAAGTTTTTATCTATGGTAAATAGTATTCATAAAAAAAGATGGCAACAGTAATGTAACAGGCCTTAGCACCTCCTGGCACATCACATGCCGGTAGTGCTAGTGTTCAAGCATGAAAGACTACAGTACACTACCTGGCAGGGTCCACATCACTAAATGATGATGCAAGGAAACTTGCATATGATTGCACACATTTATGTCCCCTTACAAGTGGATGTTTTGGAGCAATTAACTGATGTCTTAATTACATGCAAAGTTACACAGCTGTTGATTGGCAATGTTTTAATGATCAGAAAGGAAAACACATGGATAACAAATAATTTGTGCAAATCAAATGACACTGAAAAAAAGGCAAAAGGACAGAAGAGGAGTCTGATATAAGACAGTCTACCCTATAAACTTAAAAAAAAATAATCTAACACATGTACTTGAACAGTAACTCATTTGTCCCAACAAAAAAAAAAAAAAAAAAAAAAAAAAAACAACAACAGTGAAAATGTGCATGCCCAGCTCTAATTTATACCATTTGAGGGCAGATGCTGAGCCTGCAATCTCAGTTCCCCTTACTGCCAAGAGCAGATGCAAGTTGGACTAAAGGACAAACAAAACTGTAAGAACAGCAAGGCAAACTGTTCAACTCTGCAAGACAAAACTGTTATGAGAGCAGCAGCTTGGGTTGGTGTAAACAAAACTCTCAAGTGCTTGCATCACATGTGGAGCTTAATATACACTATATTGACAAAAGTCACCAGACACCTAATAGAGAAACACAACATAGCATTTATTGACATACACTGGCGGAAAGTGAAAAAAGAACACCAAGAAGGAGATGTCTGATACCAACGAAATTTATATAGCATAATAACGGAATACAGAGGATAACGTGATCAAAACATTATGGCAAAATACAGCTGTATTTGCTGGTAAACTGAAAAATAACATTTCCATGTAACATGGTTAGTACGAGGTTGAACCGCTATGAACTGCGTCACACTGTGCAATTCTGGCATGGAGTCTGTCGTACAGATGTTGGATGTAAGTTTGGGGTATTGAGTTCCAAGCATCCTCAACCTGGACGCGTAAATTGGGGATGGTCGTGGAGACCGGATAAGTCGTTGTCCCATAAAATCCCACACGTGCTCAATGGGGGACAAATCCGGTGAACGTGCAGGCCATGGAAGTTGTCTCACCCCCTGAAGTGCACGTTGCGTTGCTCATTCCGTGTGTGGGCATGCATTATCTTGCTGGAAAACACCACGATGGACCGACTTTACAAATGGCACAACAACGGGCTGAACGATGTTGTTGATGTAGGAGGTGCTGTTTAACGTACCCGGTACAAACACTAGTTGTGTACGGGAGTGATAGCTGATCGCTCCCCCACACCAGGAGACCAGGTGTAGGCCCTGTGTGTCGCTGGCGGATGCAAGAAGGGTGGAGACGCTCCCCTGTGCGTCTGCGAACATGCATACGGCCATCGGAGGCTCCCAAGCAGAACCTGCTTTCATCGCTGAACACGACAGATCGCCATTGCGTTCTCCAGTGCAGACGTTGGTGACACCACTGCAGCCGTTCCTGACAGTGGGCTGGAGTCAGAGGTACACATGCCAGAGGTACCGTGCATGTAGTCCTGCATCCAGTAGACGGTTGTGGATTGTTCGCACAGTCACCTCAGGTGCGACGGCAGCTCGGATTTGCATCGCAGTGGATGTTCTGCTTGACAACGCCGCTCTTCTTATGCGTCGATCAGTCCGCTCATCAGTGCGTCTGTGACTCCCGGTTCCACGTCTTCTCATGTGGGAATGTTCCTCGGACCATCTATGCCACCATTGTACCACCACCGATACTTCCCGTTCAATTCGCTCCGCAATATGACGATACGACCACCCGGCCTCGCGGAGTCTGACTAGACGGCCTCGCGGAGTCTGACTAGACGGCCTCGCTCAAAGTCCGATAACTGCTGAAATCGTACACATCTTCCACGTCCAGGCATTGCAGCTTCTTCAGGGTCTTCACATGTGTCCGTACGCCTACGACTGATTACATTCACTTTGCCTTACTCCTTAAATACCACCGACGATAATTTGCATATTATGCCGTGCTGTGGCGTAAGCGCTCACCGGTTGGTCCCGAAATTAACATCATGCCTACGTAAACTCGACCCCATTATCATATGTAAATTTCATGATCGTCCGCCAATTCCTTCTTGGTGTTCTTTTTTCACTTTCACCAGTGTATATTAGTACAGTATCGGTCCACCTTTGGCCTTGATGCATGCACTGACCCTTCGAGACATGCTTTCGACAAGGTTTTGGAGCACAGCAATAGGTATGCACTTCCATTCAGTACATAATGTTGCCACTAACTGTTGCCTAGTAGTAGACCTTGGTTCCAAACTTCTTATGCGGCACTCTAATTCATCCCATATGTGCTCTATGGGATTAAGATCAGGGCCCTGTGTTGGCCAGTCCACACACGATACGGAATTATCGTCAAACCATGCAGTAACAGTTCTTGCTTTATGGCTTGGTGCATTATCCTGCTGGTACCAACAAGGCTCGGTTCCATAGCATTGCCACACAGTTGGTAGGACATAATTGTCCAAATATCGAAGTAGACATGCTGGTTAACAGGTTTGTCTACGATAACCAATGGGCCGGGACCATACCACGAAAAACACCTCTACACGAGTACACTGCCAGCTCCAAACTTGGCCGTATGAACAGTACACTGTGGTAAAAAGTGTTCCCCTGCTGCCCCCATACCCACACACAGCTATCAGACTGGTGGATCATGTATCTGGATTCATCAGTCCATAGGACCCATTTCCACTGATCTATGGTCCACGATAAATGTTCTTTACACCATGCTAAATGATGAGTAGCATTCCGAGTGGAAATGGAAGGCTTACGAGCAGCCGCATGACCACAGTAACCCATGGAATGAAGGTTTCTGCGAATGGTACGTGTACATATCGAGGTTCCAGCATTTTTACTCACCTGTACACTGAAGTCTTGTGCAGTACTCCGTCGATTAGCTGTAACGACTCTCCTGAGGCTTCGACGTCCTTTATCACCAATTTTCTTTGGTCTGCCGGTATGTTTTGCTGCTTCAGACATGCCATGTGTCTTCCACGTATTCAGTACATCCAAAACAGTTGACTTGGGTATGTTTAAATGCCTCTCGGTTTCTCTTTTGGACAACCCACTAATATAACACCCAACAATCTTTCCTTTCTCAAAGTCAGCTCTCTCCCGCCGCAACATTTTCACTCAATCTCACAGTGCGATATGATCGCGGTTAGCTGCAGGCGTGTTGCAGCTGTACTGTGCATCTTAACAATGCAGAGGATCTGTTAATTTGCTTTTGAAGGGGTGTCTGGTGATTTTTGTCAATATAGTGTATGACAGTGCACATAACATATAGCTCCATAGGCACAAATGCTTAAAAATGTGCACTCAAAACTTCAGTATTTTTATTGGGGGGATTAAATAGATAAGTTAATATTCATCAATTTGATTCATATTCTTTCTATGTAAAATATTTTTCAGATTGATAGATATTTTGTCATCCATATTGAAAGTACAACAGAGCTCCAATGTGGGCATGCTAACCATATGATTTTGGCCATGTTCTCAAATGTTGGGGAGGTAAAGCCTAATCACAAATAAATAAATTAAAATTATATAATAACTATTTGGTTAAACACAGGTATGAGAAATTTTCCACGGGACTGGTCAAAACTTGTAAGATAGCTTACCGTATATACTCACGTATAAGTCGACCCCCCACTTTCAGAGGAAAAAGTCGTAAGAAATCGGAAACTCGCGTATAAGTCGATCCCGGAATGAGAAAAAAAAAAAAATTCAATGAATTTATTCAAAAACATTTAAAAACGAAAAAAATTATATATATAATACTAAATTTAATTTGCATACCCAAAAAACTTCATCGGAACCCTTCAAAATCCGATTCCGAGTCAGACTCACCAAACAGTTCAAAAAAAGTCTTTCTCCGTCATCGGCGCGTCATCATAAACATCAGTATTCCCATCTATGCCTGTGGCATCAGAATCACTGTCATCATCACTCATAAAAATCTCATCATCCTCTGTGCCATCAAGTTTGTTACTAATGCAACATTTCTTGAATGATTTCAAGACCATTTCCGCAGGTATCGCATCCCAAGCATCCTTGGCCCATCGCACAATCAAAACGATATCTGGCTTCTTTAGTTTTCCGCCCTTGGTTTCAGTCGGCAAATCGGAACTTATCCAATCTGCCCAATACCTCCGCACATTGTCCTTGAAGGGCTTATTAAGGCAGACATCTAGTGGTTGAAGAACAGATGTCAACCCACCTGGGATGACAGCAAGAGTTGTTTTTGAATTTTCTGCAGTTTTGTTCACTTCTGCACAACAGTGTGCAACAAACATATCCCACACCAAAAGAGAAGGTTTCCTCAAAAGTGCACCTGGTCTTTTGTTCCACACATTCTTTAACCAGTCAATTGTTCCGGATTCGTTCATCCATCCTTTTTCATGGGCACGAACAAGCACACCAGACAGAAAGACAACGCTTTTCGGCAGAGTTTTGGGTTTGAAAATAATTACCGGAGGTAGCTTACTGCCGTCGGCCAAACAGGAAAGAACAACCGTGAAACTGGATTTTCCGTGGCCAGTCGTTTTGATCTAGATATTTTTTTCGCCCTTTTGGTTCACAGTCTTATTTCCAAAAAGGTCGAAACACATGGCGGTTTCATCCATGTTCCTTATTTGGGAAAGTTCAAAAGCAGTCTCTTTTCTTTTTGGAATTACCGTAATTTTCGGACTAAGAGCCGCAGGTGAGAATTTTTGCAATCTTGGAAGCAAAAGTTGCCGTAAGGGCCGCACCGGCATAAGCGCCGCACCTGTGAAGTCGTGGTGCTGCTCAGAAAGCTAAATTATCTTCCTTATTTTCATGAATTAACTCACGCCCAACGTGATTATATGTATACTTCAAAGGCTAATTCTGCAACTCAGTGTCGATCTGCATTACACACTTATTTTTTCATACTGGCAAACATTTTTATTTATACATTTTTTATTAATCATGCTAATGATGTTATTTGTTTGCCTTTATTAAATGCTCAGAACCATTTATATAATCAATATAAATCACAGTTAATCTTAAGACTCCCGTTAGAATATCGCATTGCTCGTAAAACCGCACAATTGTCTAAATTCCATTCAATGTGGATGTCTGCTACAGGATGGTTCTCTGTTCACCGCAATAGAATGCGTCTTAGAAGTAATTAACTTATAAATTATCGCTTGTTATGCTTTCGATTAATGTTTTCTTTAATAATATGTTCCTTCTATGTTATGCTTTTTTTCTCATGTAGAGACGTTTCCTTTTACCAGCTGCTTCGCACGTGTTCGCTGATCTGCCGCCAACACTTCGAAACGGCGGTGCGCTTTCTCTCTTTCAAGTGGTTTGACCTACTTTCATTTACTGCGCACTGAGCCGTTACCGCTGGGCGCGCTATTCACAGAAGCCTCGGACGTCACGCTACTCGTCTGTGTGCTTATGTCTCCATTCCATCCCCCATGCAAAGGGCGTTTGAGTCAGGCATTCCTGTTCTCCCCCACTTTCCTTCCTAAACCAACATCAGGACAGCGGAGTTATTGTCCAACGTATGAGTAGAAAGGGGGGGGGGACAGGATCACAGTCGATTTCGTGAACAAAAAAAGACGTGGTTTGAAAAAATTTACTAAGCATCTGCATGAAAAAAAATAAAAAAAAAAAAGGGAGGGAAGAAAGTCTTATCGAAAACAAATTCGGCATAAAGAGCCGCTTCGGCATAAGGGCCGCACACCCGAAAAATTTCACTTTTAGTAACGTAAGAGCCGCGGCTCTTAGCCCAAAAATTACGGTATATACTTTTGAAATTCCATTATCTTTGCTTCGAGGTCACGAGGTAATTTTTGTGCAATTTTGGTGCGCTGGCGTAGACACAACCCATAGCGGTTCATGAACGTTGTGCACCAACCTGGTGAGGCACGAAAAGTGTTATTTGTGGCTGCAAACTTTTCATCTTTTGCAAGCTTCATTGCTCGCAAACGTATACCAGTTCGCGTTACAATGTAACAATTTTGTCTGCAGCCCACAATCCAATCATTCAATACACTTTCCAGCTCTGGGAAAGATGTCGTTCCACGGCGGAGCGCCTTTTGCGATTTTGGGATTTTCACCAAGTCCGTTTTTTTACACCAATCTTGAATCAGTTTCTCGTTAATGCCAAATTGACGTGAAGCAGCACAGTTGTTAGTATTTTCTGCAAAAGAAACCACTTTCAACTTGAATCCTGCGTTATAGGACATCCGTTTCTTTACACAATCCGTGTCACCCATAATTGGAGAAGCGAGACATGTGCGATTAAGAACAAGAAAAAAGTGACAAGTAAAAAGTGACAACAACAAGACAGCCTGAAGAAGGAGAAGAGTTTTCTCCGAAAATTTGCAATTAATGTAAAAAATTTCCTAGTAAAATTCCCATAAAAAATGCTTTAGATTATTAAGAAAAACATGTGCGATTAAGAACAAGCAACACCTAACACTGGCTGTCGCATAGCTCCGTTGCGTCAAAGGTCAGCGCAATCAACTGGTAGTCAGAAGGGCAGAGCTTTCTATGCGCGGCTGTGACTGAGCTGTGGATATGCAAAGCCAGGAGAGAGGAGACTTTTCAAAGCGCGGAGAAATTCGGTGGGTAGCGATTTCGTAATTCCACCACATCAGTGTTCTTTCTCTCTTTCTTTCGGAGGGTTGCGATTTCATAATTAATACTGCATCGGCATTTTTATTTCTTTTGGGATGGATTGCCTTTTGCCTCACGGGAAGAACTTTTGGACTTATGATTTTTTTAGACCCCACGTATAAGTCGACCCCATTACTTTGAAGCTCTCATTTTGTCCCAAATTTCTCGACTTATACGCGAGTATATATGGTAGTTCTTCCACAGACTAAACAGGAATTTGGTTAAAATGAATACCACGACCTTGGATGTAAATGGAAGTATTACATATATTCCTCCCCCACTCCTTTTAGTTTTGATTTGATTTGGAATGATAATCAAATCCCACTCCCCCTCACACACTTCCTAGAAAAAAATCTTATTCAATTTTTGCATTCTACACAAATTTGCATGTTACTATCTCAAGCAAATGCAATGGCTGCCTATTGTTTTCATTCCTTAAATTACTGTTTGTGCTACAAACATTAAGAATGCCAAGAAAAAAAAAAAAAACCCTTCAAGATTGAGAAATGTATGGGAAATCCATTTTTCACAAAGTTTCTAATCACAAACATAAATGGCACATTTAGCAGTATTGGATAATAAATGGAAGCCTACCTCTTTTACTAAGCAATTATTAGAATTCAGATCTCTATGTATGATGTTCATGGAGTGTAAATATGCCTGTAAAAAAAGAGAGAGAGAGAGAGATGAAAAACATTAAACACAATATCCCAGAGAAACATAAAGAACTAGTTTACAAATACACATAATCAACATTACCAAAATATGTCTATCACTATGATAATACTAAAGTTGTCTATATTTTATGGTGGCATTTTTAACAAATTGAGAATTCACCACAATTAAAATTGTTTCACCATTACAAAACAGAATCCAGATCCTTTGTTATTCTGAACTTGCTAGAGGGGGGGGCAGGTTCAGGAGGTAGGTGCCAGAAGCTGTTTTATGCATATCAAGTGGGGGGGGGGAAGTAACTCTAGAAAATTAACTGAATGAGATATAGTAGCTATGCAGAATAACTAAACTGAGGATGTTCTGCATAAATTGAGTGATCTTATGAAGCAATGATAAGGGATTTACAGATGCTTTTACTGAGAACAGTTCTTTTTAATGTGTTTTATTACTTATGGTCAGCACCTAAAAAATTCAGCAGTTGACAATCATTTATTGAAAACGGATAGCTGTGAACATCATTTATCAATGATAAAGATGTAATTAAATAGAGATCTAAAATATTTACTGCTATTCATCAGCACAGAAGAATGGTGGATTGGATAGCCATCTGCTAATGAAGTGAACCATACTGAATGCAGGATAAAAGAAATTTTTGCATGAACAAAAGTTGTATGGTTTTGTGATATACCTCAAAATCTTTCTTAAGCATTCAATGAAAGATTGAATTAGCTAAATGCATAGTCTTGGAAAAAAACCAGGAGTATTTCAAGAATTTTGGAATATACCTGCAAAAGATGCATGTGTGTGATACAATATCATAACAGTCAATTAAGTTACTGAGCAAAATCAGCCATAAATTGTGCACTGCATTCTGTAAGCACATAAATTCTAACCATACAAGATTCATTTTGTGCAAGGACTCCATTGCAATGATTATGATTACATGATTAGGGGGCTTTTGCAAACCAGTGCTGTGTCATAGAAATAATGTAGATACATGGATACATCCTAGAAAAATTTTACAAGAATAGTTTTCAGATGATTGCATCAGGTAAATAGACAAAACTAATTTAAAAACATTTCAATACTTTTATAAAGGATATTTTAGAAACAAAGAATTTTTGTGGAATAACTCTCCTGATCTGATTTTTTTTTTTTTAAATGTTAAACATCTGTAACTTGACGGGAGTAATGACATGCATAATGGATTTTCAATGTGAAAAGTATATTTTCACATGTGTTTTAGGACATAATAAAAAAATGTCTGAATGGGATTAAAGACACAGGAAATGCGTGAAGTTTAACTCCAATTATTTCCCCCACAACTGAAGTTTAGCTTTAATATGGTCAAGCATGTTGGTAATTAGCTTACTTTTGCTTTGAAACTTTTTGCTAAGGGAACTGAATAGGCACATTATGTCAACAGGATATACTAAATCACTTATCTACAAGTTATTCTAAATTCATTCATTGCCTATTTTATTTTTCTGTCATTAAAACTTTGGTTTCATTTAACAAATAAGAAAAATTGTTTTGGCACAGATCGTCAACTACACTCACGGACAATGAAATTTGCACACCTAAAAAAGAAAACATGCTACATCCGCAAAACTTTTCAAATAGCTAGAGTGCGTGCCCGTATGCAAATGATCTACGTTTGGTGGGGGTGCACATGACTGCACACCTTGTGGTGGCGCTGAAAGAACGAACTGGCAGCCTTATAATAAACCGGCGTGTAGTCGATGCCCCATGAAAGCGAAAAGCACCACCCGACGGCAAGAGTACAGAGTGACAAGAATGCCGGGTAGATGCCAGAGACATCGATTTACACAACTTACGGACTTTGAGAGAGGCCTGATCATCGGGCTGAAAACGCGCAGGGTGGTCGGTGCGCCGTATAGCCCACCACGACCCTACCGTCCGCCTGTGTTGGGAGCAGTGGACACGTGACGGCACTGCCAAACGGCGGAGTGGCTCCAGATGGACCAGGAGAACCACCGGTAGAGAGGATCAACGGATTGTGCGCCAGGCATGAACCGATCCCACGAGGACCCGGTCCAAGGTAAGTAGAATATAGAAGGTAGGTCCAAGAGCAGGTTTTTGAAGTCAGCAGTTCTAAAGCCTCAGGCGGGGTGAGTTTTGTGACGTCAAAGGTGCAAACGGAGTTAGCAGTGGGTCGAAGTTTATACTCCCAACCTATCTGTAGTGCACGTTCTTTCTGTTAATTATGCAAAGTTTCAGCGACTTTTGTCCAGCTGGTAATGTGTAAAATATGTTTAAGCTAAGTATGGAGCACATGTTGAAAAAAAAAAAAAGTTGCATTCTTGCATGCCAAAAGAGTTCTGTTTGGCTTAAGAATATGCGAGCTTGAATGAAATGTGTTAGAATTATACAGGGTGATCCATTTAAACCAGTACAATGAAAAAAATTTACATTTTTGCATGGGATCGCACAAAAAACTTCTTTTTTCAATAGAAGCAGCAACTCCTGGAGAATGAAAGCCGCCACTGTGAAGAAGATTGTTAACCGTAACTGTAACTCAGCTCGTGATTTGTTTGTTGTTGCGTTGTCATTCACTTGTGTGCATTCGGAAACATGCAGTACTCTGTTCCAGAGCGTGTTTTTTAGTGAAATCGTATTGGGTAACCAATTCTGTCATCAAAACGCAACGAGCATTTCGAAGAGAGTTTGGAATTCGAAAAGTGCCAAGTAAGTCAACAATTCTGTCGATGGCAAAAACAACTGGAGCAAACCGATTCTCTTCTCAGCGGTAGCGGTAGACATCCCCCTCCGATGCCCCAAACGCGCGTGGACGATGTTCGGCAACGTTTACTTCAATCTCCGACGAAACCATTGCGCAGATTAAGCCAACAGACAGGATATTCATACGAAGCTTGTCAAAGGGCAGCAAAAAAGCGAATATTCGACCATTTAAAGTGCATGTAATCCATCAGCTGCAGGAACCGGACAAGGGAGAGAGAGTAAGTTACTGCAAATGGTTTCAAAATTTTCTTAATTTGCAATCTGATATTCTCTCCATCACATGATTTATGGATGAAGCCTAGTTTCATCTGTCAGGCTACGTCAATTCGCAAAACAGCAGATACTGGGCTGCCGAAAACCCACACGTTACGTGTGAAACACCGATGCATTCACAAAAGGTTGGTGTATGGTGTGCGGTTTCGTCTACGAAAATTATTGGCCCCATTTTTTCTCTGGGACTGTCAACACTAACGTTTATTGCCGCATATTCAATGAATTTGTGGAACAACTTGACGACATTGAATTGACAGAGGGCTACTTTCAGCGGGATGGCGCTATGTGTCACACATCGAAAGTCTCAATGGAACTCATAACCAGCTTCTTTGATGACAGATTAATTTCAAAAAACATATGGCCTCCCCGATCTCCGGACTTAACTTCCCCCGACTTTTTTTTATGGGGCTACTTAAAGGATAGAGTTTACAAAACCCATCCAAAAACATTGGATGCATTGCGTGAAACAATCACGACTGAAATTGGCAATGTTACTGCTCGTACTCTACATGAGACATCACTGAATATGGTGCGGCGTGTTCAACTGTGTTTACAAGAAAATGGAGGACAATTCCAACATTTGCTTTGATAAAATGATTCTCCAATACCACATGTTATAATTCTCAACTTACTGTATGATTTTGTTGTTATTTATGAAAAAGTTATAAGTAAATCACATGGTACTAGTTTAAATGGATCACCCTGTACAATTAAGTATCCTTAAATGCATTTAAGCCAGAAACATTAACCTACATCAATTAAAGGTGTGAAAAAAAAAAAAAGGATTTCATTTAAGTTTGTACATGTGCTTTAAATTTGTGTGAAACATGCCTGCGTCACTAATTGAGGTTGTGGCTGTCTGTACACGTTTTTAAAAACTGCAAAACAATACAATTACAGTAGCTTTTTATTAATATCACAGGACTATCCAAACTCACAGCATTAATTCAGTTATTTTTTTTTGTTCTGCACTTTTTCCATCAAATTCTATGTACATACTACCAAAATTTAAAATAAAGATCTGTACTTTTTATTCCTACAAATTTAAAAACAGTTCTTAAAATTTTTTTGTTTGATTCTGAAAAATCATTGCTCTTTTAATGTAACTGCTTTTTTTCTT
Organism: Macrothele yani; assembly: GCA_039090855.1. Classification (NCBI taxonomy): domain Eukaryota; kingdom Metazoa; phylum Arthropoda; class Arachnida; order Araneae; family Macrothelidae; genus Macrothele; species Macrothele yani. The sequence goes on along the minus strand of CM077016.1, from coordinate 43,508,045 downwards.
GGTACTTACATTAAGTTAAATTTAATGTATATACTAACACTTCTAAGAACCTGAAAAATAAATATTATAGTAATCTGCATTCCCTAAAACAAAAACAAAAAAAAAAGAAAAAAGGATGAGAACTAGCAAATTGCATAGAAAAGATTTTGGAATGAAGAGAAATTACCATTCCCGCAGCAATATCTCTTGCAAAACTGATTCTTTGCTCCCATGGTAACACTTGAGTCAAGTCATGTATTATTTCTTTTAAAGTCCCGCCACTGATGTATTCAGTTACTAAATGCAATTTCTTGTCTTTGTACAAAACACCAATAAACTGAAGGACATTTTCATGACTGAGGGACCTTAGTACTGCAACTTCCTTCAAAAAATTCTTCTGGGCTTCCTCATCAACACGATGAAGTTCTTTCAAAACCATAACTTCACCAGTTTCTTTGTGAGTAACCTATGAACAGAAAATACAGTAAGTATCAGATGTCCTCTGCTACTTTGACACTTGAATAATAAAAAAAAGGAATGTATAAACTTTTACCGTAAACAAAAACACACACAGCATGAGTAATCTTTCAACACTCCAGACATGAAAAACCTAAAAAGCAGATATTATTTTATAAACATACACAATGCACCAAAATTAGCAACTTATTTAAAAAAAACAACAACTTAGGAATTAAGGAATCAATTTATGTAAATCAAATGACATTGTATAGGTGCAAACTTGAATTTTCTGTTTAGAAGTCAAAATTTAACAAATATTTAATGTGGCTGTTACATGTTAAATGACAAACATCACACCAATAACCAATTGCATCCCATACCATGGAAATTATATCTTCATTTACAGTAACAGAAGCTGCTACAATCCTTTGAGTTCTTTAATGGTAGTTGATAACACATTTTTTTAATGTAACCCCATAAAAAAAAAAAAAATTGGAGGGGGCAAGGAGGCCATCCAATTGGTCCTTCTCAATTCATCCAAGCACATTGGGGAACTTCACGTCCAGATAATTCCCACCTCTAAAAAGGAAGTGAGATGGTGATTTTGCTAAAAAAAAAACTGTAAGCTGTTTTCTTTATGGACATCAGTTTTGACAATGCCCATAAAGAAAACTTTAGAACTTCACTGGTATATCTAAATTTGGAGGGCATTTTTGTGGAACCCCTTCAGACTGACAACAAATGAATTCCCCATTTGTTAATCATTTTTTGTTACATTATTGGAAAAGTTTGGAAATTTCTGTCAGCCCCCAAAACTGCAATTCTAATTCTTTTTTTATCACTGCATTAATATGGAAATCAATTTAAAAAAATTTATAATGAATATGACTTTACAGATCCAGAAACAACTTACCATCGCCATCATTCATCCATCACAAGGATGATGAAGACTAAAAGTTATCAGTTGAAAGCTACCTAACCTAAAACTTTTTATGTAACTGAAGTGTGTTTTAAATTTTTAATAATTAAGTACAAATGTTATTTTTATTTATTATTATTATTTTTTTTTTTTTTTTGGAGTGGAGGTTTAACGACCACCGTGAGCAACTCAATTGGCTATGAGCAGTCGCCCGTCCCTAATTTAGGGCCACTGACTAGGGAAGGGAGAGAGCCAGTACTGTAAGACACACACAACATCCATGCCTCACCGGGATTCAAACCTAGACACATCTCAGATGAATGATTAGAAGCCATTGCTTACACCACTGCGCCACCGAGGCAGCGAACAAATGTTATAGCATGGTAAATGGAAAATCATTAAGCGATAGAGGCCCCAAGACTTATTGTGTCTGGGTGCTGCAAATTTAAACATCAGCAGAAGTAATTTCAGTTGGTGAAAGCAAAAAGCCTGGGATGTATAGCACATACATAATATAATGGGAAAATAAATGGAAGATGCAAGTTCATGTCATGTGCCATGACTACGCAGAATTTTTGAGTTAACTGAAAAATTTTGGCATTTGAATTCATAGAATTTCATGTAATTAGGAAACAAACTACTGATTTTGATGCTAAACCTCACAAAATTAGTCTTTTCATATGATTATTGACATTGCATATCATTGCACTGCATAAAATATGCATGCTTTAATAACTAATTGATTACATGAGTAATGAACCCAAATACACTAAAGCACCATGAATGAAACTGTTTCAAAAATTTCAGTTACATTCAAACACTAACAAATTTTGCTTTTGTAAGCATGGTTTTGTTGTTAGAAAATTATAGCAGTAATGTCCCAACACACACAATGAAATGGTTGGTACATACATACATAATACATACATATCAGTAAGCTGTTCTCTGAGATTCAGAGGTTAGCTACAAAAAGAAATACAAACTTCCAGATATTTTTATTTATTAATGTCGTATCAAACTTCTCCATTTACAGCGATCTTGACATATAACTCGTGCTTCACTGATATCCATTACACGCCGTACACAAGATCTTTTATACTTCATACTCATAATCTTTTTCTCATGCAGACACTCCTGAATCTGATCCACCCATGTCTTCCTTGGCCTTCCTCTGCCTTTCCTTCTTGCCACTTGGGCTGAAAAGATTTTCTTAGTAAGCATTTCATCACTCATTCTTTCAACATGGCCAAACCACCGAAGCATATTGGTCTCCACCTTGCTAACAGCATTTTGCTTCACATCACACAAATGCAATACATCTTCATTCCTCACACAATCAGATCGTGTCTTGCCACAAACCCCATGTAAGTAACGCATTTCTCCAGCACACAAACGACTCCTATGTTTCTTCTGCAGTACCCAGGTTTCACTGCCATACATCAGAGTAGGAACAATTACAGTTTCATACACAGCCATGCGGGACTCTCTAGAGAACCCATCATTCCTGTGAAAACCTCCCAGAGCAGCTATGACTTTCAAAGAAGAATGATTAGAAGCCATGGTTGGTGAAATTAAAAAATCAGACTTCAAAACTCATGGTATGTATTTCTGAAAAATGGCTCAAGCATACTTGAGATTTTTTTTTTTTTTTTTTACAGTTTAATCATTTTGTACTGCTCCTAAAATACAAATAGATATGCCTCAATTCACAATACATGGGTGCAAGCAAAGGGCGCTGCTAAGAATAGAAATTTTCACATTCAAAAAAATTTGCAAGAACATTGCAACAGTAAGTGCTTAAAAGTTCGGTATCAGCAAGAAGAGCAACAAGAAGAGCAGCTTCATATTTTTTAATGAATTTTCCTAATGAAAAATGCATGTTTTCCCATTTCTCCTTTCCAGTCCCTTTTTGCTATATCAATCAATGTAGCAGGCACTTTTTATTTTGCTTACAACATGATTAAAGTTCAAAATTCAAGCACCGCCCCTCTCTGTCATATCTTTTGTGACCTGTAAAAGTTTATTTCACTGCAAAACGAGAGGCAGAGCCATTCTTGAATTTGAATTTTACTTTAAACAAATAAGAAAAATACCTGCATTGTTCCTGATGAATGGGAAAACATTCATCTTAGGTTCAAAAATTGGTATTGCCACTACTCCCTTTGTGATGAAAACAACTCAAATCATTATGGCTTATTTTTTTAATCTTTCAACTTATACATTAAATAAGTTCACTTCATTGGAATCTTGCGTAGTGTTTTAATTATCGTGCTTTTAAGACTGCTACCTTAAACTTTTATGATCGACTCATTCCGCAAGAGAACCTGATATCTTAACTTCAAAGGTGATGAAAATAGCAGTGGCTCTATTATGAATAGGTTTGTACTGATCCTGAACTTTAATCTCACTTTAAGAAAAGCAAAAAATTTATACGCTCCTTTCAATACACTAAGGAATCGGAAAACATTAACTTCATTAGGAAAATTGATTAAAAACTAGAAAGCTGCTCTTTCTGTGCAGTTACCCAATATTTAAGGACTTATTACAGTAATTATGTAAAACTTTCTCAAAGACAGAAATCTATTCCAGGGCAGAACTCTTGCACCTATGGTACTAGAAACACAGCAAATTTAATTTTCTTTCCAGTTAAAGGCATGGTGTACAGTTAATACAGCAAACTATTCTTTAAGCATATTTGCTTTCAGTCACTGAGATACATGAAATCAACAGTAATAATAATTAAGGTAGCACCTGAACTAAAGGATGAAGAAAGGAAGCATGAATTAACATGCTAAAAGATTAATGCAATTTTCCTATGATCATACCTGAAAGACCTGCCCAAAAAAACCTTTCCCAAGAAGTTTCCCTTGTACTAAATCAGAAGCACGGAAGATACGCTGATTTTTGGGTTCCACTCGAAAAGACTTTGTTCGACTCAGATCATGAGGAAGTCGATTTGAGATTGAAGTATCACTAAATTGGTAAAAACAGAAAAATTAAGCAACTTTACAATTAAAAAAAGCCACAAAATTAAAGAACACTTTCCATGATCAAAACAGATACATTACTTTTTACATTCACAAATACTAGGCATCCATTTTGAATGGAAATATCAGTAAAATTAATGTAATTTTATTAAATTCATAATAACATACCTGATAAAAAAAAGTATTTGAATGTTCATCCCAATTTTAACTGTATCTAAGATGTAGATCCCTAAAGTTATAGACAGAAGTAGCACTTTTATCTTCAAAACATCAGGTTCGTCTATTTTAACAGATGCACAGCTTAACTTAATGGGTCTGACATAAGATTCGCTAATTAAAGCAATATTGTGATACAAAAAAGCCATAAACAACCACAGACATGAAAAGAATCCAGACAATTTGAAAATGCATATGTACATCCTGCAATAGGAATCAAACTGCATCTTCCCATTTTTGTCTTAAAATGTAAGCACTCTCACCATCTCGACAATACACGCATTTAAGCTGATCGTGAAAGTATGAATGCACTGATGATGGGTACCTGTTCAACTCAGTAGAGCAGGTTAAGTCTCCAGTTTGAACAGACGAGAACAGGAAGCCTGAAAATGTTTTAGTAACCCAATTCACAGTACAGCATTGGTTAAAAAAATCCTTGCACTTACAAATTAATTTCTGTACATGTGTCTCTCTCACTAACACAATATATCTATGCGGCACATTGACATTTTAGTTGTTCAAGTACATCTGATACTTTACTGGAAAATGACAATCAGCATATCTTCACAGCTTTGCTGCTATGCTATAACTTCCATACATGAACCGATGAAGAAAAAAAAAAAAAAAAATGGCTTAACTTTTTGACCAGGTGAAAAATCAGAATCTGCAGCAAAAAAGTGTGAATATAATGCCGCATGAGCAAGATGAAATTATTAATTGTAATTCATTTATTTAAATATTTAACTGGAGCACATCACTGTATTCACAATGTAAATTACAATTCAAAACAAAATAAAATAGTTTTAAAAGACATTGCTTCAAACACATTTGCTATTGTTGTTTTTTTGTTTTACTTGCTAGTACAGAAGTTCCCAAACTTATTCGGCCTACTCCCCCTTTGCAGAAAAAAGAACATACTCACTGCCCCCTGGAAATCTACCATCTTTAAGCGAACAAACAGAAAAATGCAGTGACAAATTTCAGTTATTTTATGTATCTTATCTATATTTCTACCTAATCCTATAACATAGTAACACTTTGAACTTACAAAATTATTGAAATCAATCATAGTAACATTGGCATTCACAGAAAATTAAAATAACGAAGAACATATTAAAATAAAAACTACGAATGACATTGAAAATGATCCTAATGAGAAGGATGAACCTGGTGCGCTGCTATCAATTTATTAATGTTCGGCTCCATTTTTGTCAGCAGCATTCTTAAATCACCGTGATTAGCTATTTGCAGTCTGTTTCTTTTTTTAGTTATCAGATTTGTGACCGCACTGAACCCTCGTTCCACTAAATATGATAGAGGAAATGAAATCAAGAACTTTTGTACTACAGCCCATAATCCAGGACAAAGTGTAGGTATCTGCTTTTGCAGCCAGAACTGTTGGTAGCCATCTTTGAATTTAAATTCCTCATTTGTTGTTACCTCTATCAATTCTTCTTTTAGTTTTAGAGATACTTCTGTGTTTGTACTTGAAAAAGGGTCCAAAACCCAATCGGGTATGTTCTTTTCAAGAATATCTTCAAATCGTTGATTGAGGTCAGAATGGAGAACCTCCAAGTGCTGACAATAGGTAAGCACGTCTTAATCATGTTTTTCTACTGTTGATAAATTTGGAAACTGGCTGAATTCCCCTCGTCCAAAATTTTGCTTCCGCAGAATAAGTTTGGCCATAAACGCGGAAATAACACCTTTGGTTTTGATTAAATTCAGCTCATCGCCTTGGAGCTGTAGATTTGTTTCATTAAATTTATGAAACAAGTCTGTTAAATAAGCTACGTCATTTTTGGAATCGACAAGTTGGATCATAAAGCATCATCTTTGTTTTCTAGGAACTACAGCACTGAGTCAATGAGTTTATAAAACCGATCCAAACTGGCACCTTTTGACAGCCAGCGAACTTCTGCATGAAGCAGCAAGCGATAGAATTCGTCGTTTTCAATACAAAGTTTTCCAAACAATCTGTTATTAAATGAATTGCATCTGATTTTGTTGATTGCTGTAATGGCATAATGTAATGATTTATGTAGGCGTTCACTCAAATTTTTGGCAACTAAATGTTGACGATGAATGACACAGTGTACAGCAAATGCATTCGGAACCCCTTTTTTTAAATATGCAACAAAACCCCTGTAGTGCCCTATCATCGCTGGAGCACCATCAGTAGCAATTGACAAGATATTGCTCAGGGGGATTTCTTTTTCTTTAAAAAACTTCCAATGTATGAAATATCGATTCTCCTTTAGTATCAGTTTGCAAATTTTTAGCAAATAATAATTCCTGGCAAATTTTTTTCTTCTTTTATAAAATGCACATATGCTAAAAGTAAGGCTTCATTTCCTGGCAAAGTTGACTCATCAAGCTGTACAGAGAAGTGGCATGTTTTTAAATATTTACATAATGAGTTTCAACATCTTGAGCCATTTCATCAATTCTTCTTTGCACTGTGTTATTACTCAAAGAAATTTTCTTGGTAATATCAGACGCTGGCATGTGTAGCATAGTACGTATTACCTTATTTATAGTCGGTAGAATTAGTTCTTCAATAATAGTATGCGGTTTTCCCGATTGAGCAATCATTAACGCAATATTGTAAGAAGCACGCAACCCATCGTCGTCTTGTTTGGAAGCCGTTGAAACTTTGACAATGCCGGCTGCCTCAAAAAGTTTTCTTTAAGTGCTTGAAAATAAGATAAATCCTTACTTTTCTTATCCGCATGAACTACTCGCAAATGTTCTAGCAGTCTTGAAGGCTTCATAGCTTCATTTGAAAAAACTTTTTGGCAAATCAGGCACATCAGTAATGTAATGTTCATAGGCGACTTGATGAAGCCATATTTCAAATATTCAATGCTATACTGCCTACATTTTTTCTTAGATTCAGCCATGATAAACAACTTTCATTTGGTTGCTGAAAACAGGTATTTACAGATCCCGAGGTAGCTAGCCGGAGAGATGCCAGCTGTGAAAAGACGCCACATGCTCCTTTCCGTTCCAGCGTTTGTAATGCGCAGAGATGCTGGCACTCTGACAAATGCCATGGATTCCTCTGACGTGACAACCCCAACTTTGTGGGAAAGCTAGAGCCGGAAGCGAGACCCTCGTTCATTGGATATGACCTTTTCATTTGCAACAGCTCGGGCATCAGAGAAAGCAATCAATGAATGACGCTTGTGCGCCAAAAATGCAAGTTATCGGTTGTAAATTGCATTTTGTGTGTTTATTTGGAAAATAAAGTAATCACTACGTCCTTATTTTACTGTTACAAAATAGGAATAGAATACATGAAACATGTATGAACGGTTTTACAATTGTTTTTCTCTTCTCTTCCTTTATGTTTCCACCGCCCCTTATTTCTACTCAATGCCCCCCAATTGAACTCAAGGTTACTGCTGCCCTCCTTGGATCGTTCCAGGGGGCGCTGTCGCCCACTTTGGGAACCACTATGCTACAACATCAACTGAAGTTTCCTCTTGCAAGCAAGCCTTACTTCCTTCTCAGCAAACTCCACAGCCATATTTGTCTTACACTGATTGCAGCTGCACAGCATCCTTTGCTTAATTTTTTCTTTCTGCTGATATCTTTTCCTTTCCATTTCTTCTTTCTCTTATGTCCTCAGATGATAATTTCACCCCCATTCCATCATGAGGACCATGAATGCATGACATCAAAGCTTTATTATTGCAGACAAATGGCGTAACTCTGAGATCACGAATACTTTGAACTAAAGATCGACTCACTGTCGCCAGGTTGCCACTGGCGATAAACTTCGTCGTTGTGGCGACTAAAAATGTTCGATTAAATCGCCAATTCTGGCGACCTGTACAGGAAAAACAATTATTTTTTTTTTTTTTTTTTTTTTGATTGGAGGTTTAACGACCACCGAGAGCAACTCAATGGGCTATAAGCAGTCGCCCGTCCCTAATTTAGGGTCACTGGTTCCAGGGAAGGGAGAGAGCCAGTGCCGTAAGACAAACACAACATCCATGCCTGACCGGGATTCGAACCCGGACCCCTTACGGACGAATGATCAGAGGCCAGCGCCTTAGACCACTGCGCCACCGGGGCGGCAAAAACAATTATTTGATTTAACTTGTACTGTACGGAATTTTTTTTTAACTTGTACAGAACTCGCATGTTTCTGGAAAATTTTACTCCAAATGTACGGAAATCGCACGAAATGGCACAAAATTTGAGTTGTACGGAAGTCGGCCATCACCTTATTCATTCTGCTTGAACAGCAGAAAAAAGAAAAAATTATAAAAAGGTGAGGTTGTCGGTTTTTGATCACAAATAACACGCCAAGCAAGGCTGATGGGTCATCGTGAAGGGAAGGAGGTTCGCAAGGTTGCGGTGGGGATGAAAGCTTCTTGCCGGTGGTGGACAGCTAACTGGGAGAAATTTTTATGAAAAAAAATTTCTTCGATTTTTTAAATAACCGATTGCAAATTTTACAGTAACCAAGACACGTCAAAATAAACTCCCCTGTGAAATTTCGTCAAAATCCAATGAAAACTTTAGAAGTTAGGCATTCTCTTTTTATTATTTTTAATGAATGTTCGCTGAAAGCCAGCATAGTCCATAGGAAAATTCTAAAATCCAGAACCGGATGTCCGGATTTTCGAGGTTGTACTGTAAATAGCATTTCCATGCCTGGGAACTGCTATGGAATGTCCGTAGTTTCTACAGATTTAGTCGGCTGACTACGGAACTACGGACCTCGCTGTCAAAACTACGGATTCTACGAATTTTCATTTTGTTTGTTTATTTATTTATTTTTAATGTTATTGTTTTATGGTATACATGAGATTCTTAAGCGGATTCGCGGAATTTCGCGTTTTTTTTTGTCATAATTTAGATCGTTCTCAGGATCAGTGTAAAACAGAAGACAATTCGGGGGGGGGTTCCGCCCAGAGACGGTATTTCGTGTCTCAAAACTTTTGAAAACGGTAGCTGAACAGAGTGAAAAAGTTACTGTAATCGTAATTTTTCTCTCCCGACGTTGCCTTTGTGTCCAGTTTTATTGTTAAATATGATTTTATTGCATAAAAGTATTTCAGCTTGAAACTGTAGGAAACAGTTTGCGAAAACGGAGATTAGAGGCTGCAAAAATTTCCCCGTAATCTTCAGGCATCATATTCTTCTGCAAAATCGAGGAATTCCGCCTTTTTCGTTATTATATTGGTCATTCGCGAGATCAATGCACCAGTGAACATAATGGGGAAGGGGGGAAAGGGGATGTTCGTCGGAGGACGGAATTCCAACTTTACGAAAATTTCGAAAACGGAAGGGCGACGGAGTTCAGATTTTTTCTGCAATCGTAATTCTTTTTTTCTCGTGATGTTGCCTCTGCTCAGTATTACTGTTATACAATATATAACTGCATAAATATTTGTATTTCAGCTTGAAAATAGCGAGAAAATTTCCAAAACCAGGAGTCGAGCGGTGCAAAGATTTATCCGGTAATCGCACTCCCCTCCCCGCACGATGTTCCCACTCTCCTGCATTGTTTTATTACTTCAGTTTCAACTTTTAAGCATACTATAACTGAAATATGCAAAATAAAACATACTGATATTATACTAAGCAATTTTATAAAAATAATATAGTATGAAATATACAATTTGATTTTTTTTTTTTTATGGCCACTAACAATTTTGGTCTTGGTGGCCAATGTCAACTAGCAAAATTTGTAAGTCTGGATCTTTACTTTGAACAACATGCAGCAATTCTAACAAATTTTCCAACTTCATCACATCTGTTTTCAGAAAAAAATTTTCCCTTATCAAACTAAAATGCAAACATTTATGGGGGAAAATAAAATTTAACAACAACACAGAATAGAGGGAACGTTGTGAGGAGGGATTACAATTAAGAGAGAAATCTTCACTCTGTCTGACTTTGGTTTTCTGAAAATTTTCCTCCGTTTTCAAAGTAAAATACATATACTTATGGAATAAGATTATATTTAACAACACTAGGCAGAAGGTACATCACGAGAGAAAAAAGAAAAGAAATTACAATTACACGAGAAATCTTCATTCCATCTACCTTCCATTTTCAAAGTTTCAATAGACAGAAATCCCCCTCCTCCAGCGTTTCTGACACACACACCATCACCACCTCAATCCCCCCAAAAATTTCTGTTCAGTTATGCATCAATCTCAAGAATGGCCCAAATGATGATGGAAAAGGTGAAATTCCTGAAGGCTACAGGGAAATTTTTGTGCCATCTAACTTCCATTTTCAAAAATTGTTCCCTACAAATTTCAAGCTAAATTACAAACATTAATTATGCAATAAAATTATATTTAACAACCATACTGGACATAGGTAATATCACGAGAAAAAAGAATTATGATTACAAAAAAAAAAAATCTTCCTTCTGTTTTCTAATGTTTTGAAAGACAAAATACTGTTCCCAGATGGAAAAAGAGCCGCCTTACCCCAAAAAATTATCTTCAGTTTTGTATGAATCAAGAATAACCCAAATGATGACCAAAAAAAAAAAAAAAAAAAAAAAAAGTGGGGGGGGGGGGGGGTGGAATTCTGTGAATCTGCAGAATAATCATCTCATGTACAACTTCTAAATTTCACAGATTTAAACTATTTCTTAATTCCTATTATTGAAGTGCTATTTCAGTAAAAATACAAATACAAGCATGAATAGGTACTAATGAACGAGTTGTACACTTTAGCTTTTCAATTACTAATGGTATCTGACATTTCCAGTTTTGAACCTCACTTCTCAATAAACCTTAAACCTTCCTAGGGCAGAGACCCTGTTATTCAAGCCTCAAGCATTATGAGAAACCACAATTAAGACAAAATATACTACTTAACCCTTCATTGGTCGCACTGTATCTCTCAGATATATGCATCTTATCTAAACTAATTTCTTAGAGCTGGGAACAGCTGTGCCGGAGTACATTTCAGCAGCTGCTCAGCTTGCCCAACGGAAAACGCTGGCGTAGTTGTTTTTAGCATCTGGCTCCCTACCGGTTGCATTCAGTGGTACAGTTTGTGAGATACAGTATGACTGTCCATATTAGTACTTGTGAGTGATCTCTGGGTGGCAGTGATGGACTGAAGGAGCATTATGATCTGAATGATGAAAGTGATGCTGTGCATATATGGGTTATGTTTATTTCGGATGATGTGAGTGATGAAAGCATCGATGATGGCACCAAATCTGAAGAGGATGCTACTGAAACGTGGTAGTTGGATTCCAAAACTTTACAAGATGTTACACCAGGAGAAGACAGCAACAAGGAAGATGATGTGGAAAAAGTTTTCACAGGAAAGGGAAAATCAAAGAAATGGAGAAAAGTGAACAGCTCAATTCAAATTTGACAAAGGTCTCAGAACATTTTGACAAAGTCATTAGGGGTTATTGGACAGGCAAAAAATGTTAGCAAACTGTATTAAGCATGGAGTAATTTCATAACAAATACAGTGTTATGCCAGATTGTAGTACATACAAATGAGTTTATTGAAAGTGTGAAGTGTAATTACAGCAGGGAAAGAAATGCACTAGCAACAGACATTATTGAAATGAAAGCCTTTATCGGATTCCTATATTTAGCAGGAGCTCTTTACAGTAACAAAGTTTGAAAGGGTTTCACAATAAGCATTATCACACGAAACTTTGGAAAATAAGTAATGTTTTCTATAATGTTTACTGTAAATCAGGGATGAACAACCTCCGGCCCGCGCGTTTTTGGTCCGCTGAAAGTTTGGAAGTGGTTCGAAATTACGTCATGATCTCCAACTAGAGGTCTACGCCGAAACAAAAAACACGACAATGGCATGCCGGCTGGATTTTGTGGGCGGCAGCGGTGCGCTGCGGCACGACACGACCTGGACAGACGATTATAGATAGTGGCATTCATGTAAAAATCGATTAATCGATGTAAAATTTTTGATTAGCGATTATTTGAAACATCAATGTCAGATTTTTTTGGGATTTTGACGATTACCCAGTACTTCATAGGGTGCATCGGCACACGATCAAGTAACCGCCGTCGCAGATGCCTATCTCCAACGTGGCGTCGGATATTTCCTTGTGAGAAATCTCCGATGCCAATGTCGTTAAAGAAGGAATAGAGATTGAGAAAAATCAAAATTCTATCATCAATGACTGCAAAGGATTTTTCCTGCCTAACATCTGGCAGGATTTGATGAAAACTAACCGTAACCTTCAAGGTTAACTGTAGCCATCAAGGTTAACCGTAACCGCAATAGTGACGGGAATAAGTGACAACAAAAAACAGCCTGAAGAAAGAGTAGAGTTTTCTCCGAAAATTTGCAATTTAAATAAAAAAAAATTCCTAGTAAAATTCCCATAATAGTTGTTTTTGATTAGTAATTGAATTAAGAAACTAGGAAGCCAATTCTCAACATGAGCTTTATTCAAAGAAAAAAAAAAAGGATTTAAAGCATTTCTTCTGAGGAAATTGTTTTAAATCTTTTTTTCGCTATGCAAATAATGATATCGGTATCGTTATCATGTTTACATATCGTCAACAATGAGTGTTGGAACGCGTAGTTTGGAAACAACAATCATGGCACCTGGTAAAAAACGCAAGGCGGATTCAGAAAATCGTCAACTTCAAGAGGCTTGGACATATATTGTTTTGCACAACAAAACAATTTTCACTTATTTGTCACTTGTGCAATGCTTCAGTAGCAGTGCCAAAAGAACTCAACGTGAAGAGGCATCATGAAACGCAGTATAAGGACTTCATCATGCAAGGTCAGGAACAAGAGCTTGAATCACTGAAGCGGTCACTAACCAGCCAGCAAAATATCTTTAAAAAACAATCTGCAGAACTGGATGCAGCTGTTGAAAGTAGCCTAGAAATTTCTGCTTTAATAGCAAAGAGTGGGAAACCGTTCAGTGATGGAGATCTAATAAAAAAAAATGTCTCATCATCCATCGCCAGTGATAGGATGTGTCCTGAAAAGACAAAAGTGTTTCAAAACATCAGTCTTAACCGTATGACAGTACAACAAAGGATTTCACAACTTGCATCAGATATTACTGGTTAGCTTCGTAATTCAGCCACAATATTTGCTTACTTCTCACTGGCCGTAGATGAGTTGACTGACATATCATCGAAAGCGCAGAAGATTGTGTTTATCAGAGGAGTTTCATCTGATTTCACTGTAACTGAAGAATTCCTTGGAATGGAATCACTTAGTAACCACACAACAGGTTCCAAAATTTTAAATGCTTTGTTGACTGTTTGCATTAAATATGAACTCAGTCTCAACTTATCCAGTATTGCCACAGATGGGGCGCCGTCTGTGATTGGACGTGAAAACAGCATGGTGACCTTGCTGAAAAGCCACCTTGGGAATAGGCAGAAGGAGTTAGTTCAGTATCATTGCATAATTCACCAACAACAACTTTGTGTGAAGAGACTAAGATTTGAAGCCCTCATGAAAGATGTTACTCAGACAGTGCACTTCATACGCAGTCATGGTCTGAATCATCGTTTGTTTAAATCATTTCTAGAAGAAATAGCTAAGCTGAATATTCTGATGTTCCTCTGTATACTGAAGTTTGGTGGCTCAGTAAAGCAGCAGTTCTGAAGCATTTTGTTGAACTGTTAGAGGCTATAATCACTTTCTTTAAGAAGCATAATAAGCATACAAGGTATTTACAGGGACAAAGATGGCAGTACAACTTAGCTTTCCTTGCTGACATAACTGCCCATTTGACCCAAGGACAGATGCAACTTGTTTCACAGCTAACTGATATAGTGAATGCTTTCATTACTAAACTAACCCTTTTCAAGTCTCACGTGCAATCAGATAACTTTGCACATTTCCCACACTGCAAGGCTATGAAAGAAAAATACCCACACATGAAGATGGATTATTCCGAACAAATTAGCAAACTTCTTGTATCATTTAATAAAAGGTTTCATGAGTTCAAAAAATACAAACTTCAGCTGCAGCTGTTTTCAAGTCGGCTTTCAGTGCAGCCGGAAGAGATACCTGAAGATTTCCAATTAGAATTGATCGACATGCAATGCAATGGCAAACTGAAATCATCATTTACGAATCTTGATCTTCTAAACTTTTACAAGCAGTTGCCAGAAACATTTCCTATGCTGAAGGACAACGCACGATTTCGTGCAAGTATGTTCAGAAGCACATTATTTGTATGCAAGCAGGCTTTCTCGATTATGAGCTTGAACAAGTGCAAAATGAGGAATTGATTAATAGAGGCAGGTAAGTTTATTGAAGTCTGTTCTGCTACTCGTCCGTTTGTCTGTCCATCTGCAGAAACGATAGAATTTTTCTAATCAATATTTCAAAATGGAACTATCTCTTCCCCGAAGGAGAAAACAAAAGCACAAGATTTAAGAAATCTCTCCTTCCATCCAACCATTACTCAGTTTGTCCTTCCAAAGAACTGTATCTTTGCTTTAAAAAGTCGGATTTATAAAATTATTTCTTTGTGTAATAAGTGTCAATGTGGGCGCGAGGTTTCTGTAATCTCTCTGTTCATCACTTTGGCTGGTTGTCTGACGGTCTGTCTGTCCACAAAAATTCTGTCCTTGCGTCTGATGGCCAGATCGAAAGAATTCATTGAGTGACATACAGAGATAAACACGATCACGGTATTATCAATATTTTGATTCCTCCTTTTCTCAGACTGTCCGTCCAACAACAGAAACTATATCTCTGCTTCTAATAATCAATTCAAGATTATTATTTTTTTGCACAATAGGAAAAAAAGTGAGGGTAAGATTTCAGAAATATTTATGTCCCTACATTCGCCAGTTTGTTTGTCCACCCGCAGAAATTCTGTCTGTTTCTGACGGCCACATTGAAGAAATTTGTTTTGAGTACACTCACATTCAACAAGGACCGAAAGCATTTTTTAAATTATGATCTTTGGAAGAAGAGATACAATTTTTTTAGTGGGAAGAAAGAAAAACAGACTTATTAATTAAAGGAAAGATTTTTGAAATCTCATGCTCACATTTTCTCTTGAAGGGAAGAGAAGGAATTTTTATTAACCAACATTTCAAACCGGAAGCGGTGTTCTGCAGACGTACGGATGGATGGACGGAAGGTTGCAGATATCTGAAATCGTATACGCACAATGAGTGTACGCTCACACATAGTTCCCTCTTTTCCTACCAAAAAAATGAAGGACTTTTCAAGGACTCATTAAAACATTTTTAAGACTATATTCATGCCCAATAAGAACTCTCATGAAACACTAAAATAAGTTGTAACAAACAGTCAAAAAGTTCAATTAAAATGACAGTTATATCTAAATATTGGACATACTTTGGTGAGGTATTATTGTTCCACAAGATAAAATCCCTGAAATGGCGATAAGCTGGACATATTGCCAAAAGAACAGACCACCGATGGACAACCAACATTTCAGACTGCATTCCTGGGCTACAAGCATTCAGCAGATCTCAAACCCAGTTTGAGATGCTAGTACCTTATACACCCCCTTGCATTACTTATTGTAGCTCAGAAGAATTCCCCTCGCATTTTTCAGAATCACAACCGCGTGAAAAACGGGAATGTGACAACTATGTGCTCCTGATTCAAAGAGAACATTCTACAATACAGCGCTGCAACCTGTGATGTTTTGGCGACAGCTTCTCTTCAATGAGCTGTGACTATTCTGAAATTTGGTGAACAGGAAAATTTTTTAAAAAAATCAAGTACTTTTCAAGGACTCTTACAAAATTCAAGGGCCCTTGAAGAAGAAAATTAAATTCAAGGAGTTTTCAAGGACCGTGGGAACCTGTCACATTTCCATCTGTTGCTTTCAGAAAGAATTTCTTCAATCCGATCATCATAAGTGGAGATATCATTTCTACTGGCGGATGGACAAACCAAGCAAAGGATTGAGAGACACTGATAAATACTGTGGTCAGGTTTGTTTGTATTTAAGTCTCTCAATTAACTTTTTCGATCTGGCCACCAGACACATGGATAGAATTTCTGCTGACGGGCGGATTGGTAGACAGATAGGCAAAGTGATGAATAGATTGACGGTAAGTAGTACGGAGAGATTACTGAAATCTCGCGCTCACATTATCCCCTATCACACAGAAAAAGAATTTCAATCCTAAATTTTTTAAAGCAAAGATACAGATTCTTCGGAAGGACAGACAGACAAACTGAAGAATGGCTGTATGGAAGGAGAGATTTCTTAAATATTATGCTCCTGTTTTCTCCTTCACAGAAGAGAAGGAATTTTTCTAATCAACATGTCAAAGAGCAAATATCATTTCTGCAGACGGATAGACAGATGGATGAGCAGAAGAGCAAACCGATAATCTTACCTGTCTCTATTAATCAATCAAAGAAAGATTTTCTTAAATCTGTTTATAAGAAAGGGAGATATGGTTTCTGCGGATGGACAGACACCGATAATCTTGTACGCATTCTTGTGTCTATGTCACAGAATGAATTTCTTTGCTGTCTGTTAGAAACAGAATTATAAATTTCCGTGGAAGGAGGATCAGAAAAACTTACGAGAGAAAGGGCGGAAAGAGTGATGCCTGAAATCTTATATAGTTCTTCTCGTTAACGGGGGAAAAAATCAGCAGATCAACATTTTGAAGCTTAAGTACTGTTCTTGCAGGGGAGAGAGACAGACAAGAAGAATATACTTTATGCGATTTGTATGTAACTAAACTTTGGGGACTTGCGACAGATTGATGCAATACTGTTTATATTAAGGTTTCCATAACTGCTGAAGTTAAAAGTGTTGCACTTCTACTGGGGCAGAAAACATTATAAAGCACAAGGCATAGGTCTTTTTAATAATTTCTTGCCGACTATGTTTAATGTCCACAAGATTTTTATTTTAATTACAGAACCATAGGACTATGACTTGTTTAACACATTTAACACATGATGCTTATTTTCGTAAGTTTTAGATAACTAGTAAAGTAAATAATAGCACATTTCTACTGAGGTGCAAAATTTTAATTATAAGGCAATAGTACAATTAAGATCTTAATTAGAAGGCAACAGTGCAATTAAAATCTTAATTATCAGCCTTGTCCTTTTCACCCTATTCCGAATACAGGTCATGCTATATTTGTTTCACTTCGGGAAATCTATAAAGACACGACAATTTCCATCTCCAGGTGAAAGTATAATTTTTATAGAGCCCATAAATGCTGCTCAACAAAGAAACTTTTACATTGGTACAGCAGTTACTTATTTATTTCGAAGGAGTTTTCACTGCAGTTCTGATTTTATTGAATATAAGGCACATTGACATTTGTCGCGCACATCAAATTCACACAAAAATATCACATCTTTTGGGTAAGAGAATTTTTCTACGCAAGAAAAACTAGAGGCTACAAACACGTAATTTTTTTATGACATCCTAAAGTGTGCTTGTCACCAGTTTTCCGTGTGGCCAACATTTTTCCTGTGACCACTTCTCCTAAATTTGATTTAATAGCCGTATCATTCATGAGTGCAAAAAGTTCATAGCCCGAAATTAAATCAGAAGTATTCAGTTTTTTACTACTGCAATTTAAAATTAGTTTGCTTATTGAATAAATAAAATTATTGACCTGTGTGTGAGTGGTTACAATTAGCATCAGACATGCAACTTTCACACAAACTTGAAGCAGCTGTGTACTGATGACTTTCATTTTTCTATTAAAGTAATAAATATCTTTCCAAGATTCAGAATCCTTTGCTCATTTCATTATTCTATGCATAATTATTCGCAATATTTGAAGATAAAATATTAGGTGTGCAACTTAATTCTCGGCCACAGGCACAACACGTTGACAGCAAGTTATAGCAAATCGAATACCTACATAATCAGGGAAATAATCCCCGTCGTGTTAGACACATTTGAGCCATTGGTCAGGGAGCTGCCGAATGCCACTGCGAAAAAAAGAGGGTTGTTTCTAGTTGATAAAGTCATCAATACTTGTGTGGACCTCCTCGACAGAAGTGAAGTGCGTATCACTCAGGTGACGTTACAGGGAGCGAAAGAGGTGATAACTCCGACGGGGGCGAAGTCTGGAGAATACGCCGGGTTGGACAAAATCTCCCATCCCAGGTCGATGATCATGTTTAAAGTCGTTTTCGTGGTGTGAGGACGCGCGTTATCCTGAAGCAACAGGACCGACCTTCTGCCCTTGCCGGTGTACAGCCTTTTCGCCTCCATCGCGTCACTCACACGAATGAGTTGCGGAAAATAACGCTCAGCATTGACCGTTTCACCAGGTTTGAGCAACTCATAGTGAACGACATCGCGCTAATCCCTCCATATGCACAGCAACAACTTCCTGGCATGGCTATTAGGTTTGGTAGCATTGGTGGTAGGCTGACCTGGATAAACCCACTATTTGCACCTCTTAGGATTATCGTAGAAGATCCACTTCTCATCACAGGTCAAAATCTTGTGGAGGAAATGCTTCTTCTTGAATATGGAGAGCAAGTGCATAGCAACATCGTAGCGCCTAAACTTGTTCGCAGCTGTGAGTTGGTGGGGCACCCAATGGCACTTCTTTTGAATCCATCCAAGCTTGTGCAGGCGCTTTGCAATGGCTTGCCGTGTTACTCCGAGTTCCTGGGCGAGCTGTGATTGTGTGCAACAGGGATCCGCGTCCAACACTTGTTCCAGTTCCTCATCGGCAACTTTCTGTGGCTGTACCGGACGTTCTGCATCACAGAGATCGAAATTTCCCTGATTAAACTGCTGGAGCCACTTCTTACACATACAGTAAGACACAGCAGCCTCACCCAAAGCAGCATAGATCATTTGCTGGGCTTCCGCAACACTTTTTTTTCAGCCTAAACGTGAACAGGAGGCAATGCCTCAAATGTTGCTTCTCGAACGACATTGCTTTCACCGTCAACTTTCGTCCCTTCTGTCACTATAGCTGTGAGCGGTTACGGTTGCCTGGAAAGCTGATGGATGACGCTGCAATCAGCCATTATAGCACACAGCTATTTGCATTTGCCGACATTCTAGGATCGCTTGCGGTTAGGGGCCGAGAATTAAGTTGCACACCTAATAAAAGTTACTGCTGTGCATTTATAGGTTGCAAATATCATTAGATGTGTGTGCAACCCTTGAAGAGCAGACTTGCTTAAGAAAAAGCCAATACAGACTGAAAATAGAAATTAAGAAGGCAGTAGGGCTGGCTGATGGTAATCTATTAAGCTGTTTTCTTTAGACAATGGGATGGGTGGAAAGGAGAATTCGTTGTTACCCCTTAAAGAATTAGAAAATGAACTCCAGAGATTGCTATTATTGGATCTGGTCACTAGATGCAGTTGTTCTGCAGAAATACAATTCGCAACTGTAAAATACACATCACTCAAATGCCAAGCCCCTTCAATTTTTTCTTGGTGTCTTTCCTACGGGCAGTACAGTTTTAACCCATGGAGAAGTTCCTCTGTAAGTGTATCCCCCCCTTTTGTTTGTTTGTTTGTTTTAACGTTTGCTGGTTGAACAAAGAAATTCCCACCCACTTTAAACTGCAACTCGTTCAATATACATCTTCCTGTGTGATCTGAATATTTAGCTTAATCCCTGCAATAAGGACCTTGGGTTACCATGCACACAATATTTCAGGGGTGCTTATTCTGTGAAATCAAATTTCCTGAAACCAAACCCAAATTTCTTGAAATTAACGTAGATCAATACTTACAAAAAAAAAAAAAAAAAAAAAAAAAAAATCTGAATATATGTGTTACATTTGTAATTTATTTCCCAAGTTCTGATATTTTTTTAAAGAACAGTGGCCTTTATAAAATTTTACTAATTGCAAATTTCCAGTGTTTGGCCCTTCAAAGCTATAAATAATACTTATAAAAAGTAAAATACCGAGAAAAAAAAATAAAAAAGCTGCTCAGGAAATCTTTGTCATTGCATTGAAACCAATGACAAAGATTTCCTGAGCAGCAACCAGCAAGCATCCCCAAAGGGAAGGAGGAGGGGTGAACAAAAAGTCAGCAGGGAGATCCTCCCTAGATCTCTGTGATGATGAGATGAGAAATCTTGAAGGTCAAAAGCAGCAGACAGAGTGGGTGGACCACTAAGCCGTGGGGTGGGGCAGGAGCAAAGGGGCACTGCCAGGAAAAGAAAGTGGTGAGAAATTTCTGTTTGGAGTATCTCTGGGCTAACCCAGCACCAAACCACGAAGGAAAGCAAACAGTTAACACACTTTTAGAAGACAAATATAACATGAGGTGGGGGTGGGGCCGGGAGGTGGTAGGGGATCTCTCCCAGCTGAATTGGGTAGACACAGAGTGGACCTGTTTATCTTCTCCTCTGTGGGGGTAGATTGGCAGTCAGATTTCCCAACTCCCAGTGGATTTGAGTTTTGCTTTGGGCACCAACCAAGGGAAAACAGGGAAAGGACAGTGACAGGCCTTGCCACTGGCAATAAAAAAAAAAAAAAAAAAAACGACGAAAATTCCAGTACAACGCCAAAAATTTCCGTGAAAAAAAAAACAAGAAAAAAAAAAGCCGAAAATTTCGTAAAAAAAATAAAATAAAAAAATAAAACGCCGAAAATTTCCGGAGTACAACATCCGGAATTTCCGGAAAATAAGCACCCCTGATATTTGCATATAGAATACAGAAGAGAACTATTTTTCCATGCATTCAATTCAAAAGTTTCTTATCCTTGCCTATCTAACCAAAAAGGTGCCTTAGAATATCTTTCTAGATTAGATAAACATACTGGAACGTAAATCAGGAGATGCAGGTTCAATTCCCGTCCAGGAAAATGTAATTTTTAAGCTTTTTGAGGCATGTTTATTTCCATGACAGTGGTTAGTCTCAAATCACATTGATTTACTTGGAGCTCACTACTTGCAGATATACAATATGTGGTTACCAAATTGTACAATAACAGCCAAAGATTTTTTTTTTTTTTTTGCCACAAGCTTAACAATACTAATAGGACAAAATTTTATGTTACTTAACATTTTAAAGTTTTTAAATTAAAAAAAAATAATAATAAGAGCCTTACCATGCTAATAAACGGGGCAAAGAGGAAGATCGTTCTTTGCTACCTTTACCCCTTTTCAGCTGCCGTGAGCGCCCAATGGTATCATCTCGCTTTTTGTACAGCCTTTCTTTGGGAACTTGAACATGCTGAGGAGCATAAACTACTGACTGTTTCGAAATGGTATTTGGATCATGCTCAATGGTTAACTGCAAGGACTTTTGAGATGACCTAAAAAGTTCTTCAACCTGAAACACAAAATTACAATGAACCGAACAGTATATATGAGAACTTATATGAATAATTCCAGACTCTCATTTTTATTTTCAAGAAACCGTAAATTGAATAAGAGATAATATGGATGCACATAGAATCAACACACACAAAGCAAAACAAATACACTAACTAATTAGCAAAATGCTAAATATTGCCTTTTTGCAAGTAAAAACATCTCACTAGCAGAAAGGAACTGTAATGATTTGTGTTTCCATATACTGCTCATCACAATTAAAATGTTGGTCACATGACACTAGCATAAGTTGCCATGTGTATAAACATACATACATGTCACTAAGCTGTTCTCTGAGATTCAGAGGTTAGCTCCAAAAAGAAATACAAACTACCAGATATTTTTACTTATTGTTGTCATATCAAACTTCTCCATTTACAGCGATCTTGACATACAACTCGGGCTTCACTGATATCCATTACACGCCATACACAAGATCTTTTATACTTCATACTCATAATCTTTTTCTCATGCAAACAATCTTGAATCTGATCCACCCATGTCTTCCTTGGCCTTCCCTTCCTGCCACTTGGGCTAAAAAGATTTTCTTAGTAAGCATCTCATCACTCATTCTTCCAACATGGCCAAACCACCGAAGCATATTAGTCTCCACCCCGTTAACAACATTTTGCTTCACATCACACAACTCCAAAACATCTTCATTCCTCACACAATCAGACCGTGTCTTGCCCCCCCTCCCTCCCTCGTAAGTAACGCATTTCTCCAGCAATCAAACAACTTCTATGTTTCTTCTGCAGTACCCAGGTTTCACTACCATACATCAGAGTAGGAACAATTACACTTTCATACACAGCCATGTGGGACTCTCTAGAGAACCCATCATTCCTGTGAAAACCTCCCAGAGCAGCTATGACTTTCAATGAAGAATTCACTTGCCTACTAATTTCACCATCCAATTTGTTCTCTCTGTCAAACATGCTTCCTAAATACACAAACTCACTCACCTAGTCAATCACAGTGCCATTTATACTTAAGTTACATTCAGTGCTACCAGTTCCTCTCTTAAAGACCATAACTTTCGGTTTTCCCTTATTTATACTCAGTTTGACAAAATCATGAAAACTTCATACATCCTGGACAACATACTCTGCAACTCACTTTTGCTCTCTGCCAACAGGACAGTGTTATCTGCATAAAGCAACCTGCATACACAGATATCACCAAGACATAAACAACTATTATCTATTTTGGCATCATGCATCCATAAATACATTAAACAGTCATGGTGACATTACACAACATTGTCTGCCTCCTGCACCAATAGAAAACCATTTTGATAAAACACCATTCACTCGTACACAAACTCTACTACCAGCAGTAGATTACCAGTAACACCATATTCATTCAATACTTTCCACAAAAGTGTCCTATTTACTCGGTCGTAAGCTTTCCCTAAATGTATGAAGGCAGCAAAAACTTTCTTACCAACAGCCAGATACTTTTCAATCATCACGAGTAATGCAAAAATTTGGTTAGTACAGCCTTTACCAGGCATAAGACCACTCTGAACATCCCACACTTTCTCTGATGTGAGACCCCGTACTTTTTCAATAACAACCTTACCAAACACTTTCCCTGGCACACTCAGTAGGCTAATACCATGATAGTTCTTGCATTCAGTCTTGTTCTGAAGTAGTACAAACACAGCAGTTGGTCCGAAGTAATCACTAACACCGCGGGGAGGAAAGAAGGTACTAAGGTGTAAAGGTGTAACACATTTGTTGAAGTACGAAGATCAGAAGTAATCGTATACACTGGAGATAACACACTTTATTTACACTCACTACACGTAGGATCACTAATCACGCTCAAGCCATGATGAAAACACAACACGGAAGAAGGATGCCAAATCTCCTTTTACAATGCATGATAACGTAAGTCATTGCGTCTTCTGGCGGACTAGAGCAAAACCTAGAGGAGTCACTTACCTGGAAATACATAACACTTAAATCATAACACCCCTCCCCCTAAGTTATGAAGTCCTCGAAGCGTTTCGGTCTCACAGTCTGTCGTCGTGGTGTTCTTAGAGTCAATTCAGCATCAGTCTTTAGACACTGGTTCAGCAGGAAGTTCACTAACAGTATTTTCCAAAGGAGGAGAAATAGTACTGGAATCTGAAGCTTCAGAGATGGTTACAGGTGCTTCTACTTGTCATTGTCGCATTTGATCCACATGGCGCTTCACAGTGTCGCCTGTAGGTGTTATCGCCCTGTAAGAAACAGGACCTGTACGTTGAGAAACGGTAGCAGGAAACCACACTGGCTCATCTCAATGATTCTTGATGTACACAGGATCATCTGGCTCAAACTTACGTAGACTACGTTGTTTGAGCTGCTTCCTTGCATAAACTTCTTGCTTGACTTTAACGATCAGTAGTAAGGTCTGGATGGAGGCAGTCTAAGTATGTCTTTAGTCGCCTAGACATTAACAGTTCAGCTGGACTAAAACACATAGAAGATGAAGGAGTGATGTGTTGGCGTAGCAG
This sequence comes from Macrothele yani, assembly GCA_039090855.1. NCBI lineage: Eukaryota > Metazoa > Arthropoda > Arachnida > Araneae > Macrothelidae > Macrothele > Macrothele yani. The sequence continues at coordinate 43,483,687 of CM077016.1, read as the reverse complement.
AAAATTAGCTAAGCGCTTCCTCCTAGACCCGTGTGTTATTCTTTTGAGAGAATCCTTAGTAGTCTGCACCATTCTTTCTGCTTGACCATTAGCTGCAAAACGGTAAGTGGAGATCAAAACTCGTCGAATGGCATTATTACGTAGGAAGGCATCATAAGCAGAAGATGTAAACTGAGGACCATTGTCAGAAACCACTACATCAGGAATACCATGAGTACTAAATATTTCTCGCAGGACATCAATAGTAGCACT